>OY997268.1:558710670-559960670 GCA_963921465.1 Triticum timopheevii | reverse complement strand
AACAGCCTAATCTAGTGTAGGGTGGTTATTGCTTGTCTTTGATTACCAGGGAGTGAATGCACTTGACCTAGTTCTCGATCTCTTCTTTCCTGCCCTAACTCGCCGCCGGGTCATCCCTTTATATACACAGGTTGACGCCCGGTGGCTTACAGAGTCCCGGCCGGCTCATAGACAACGTGTCTGGCTCGGTGACTAACTAAGCCAGCCTTATAATACAAGTTATTCTCATGGTGGATCATCCTCTTGGGCCCTAAGTCGCCTCTGGGTCTTGGGCCGTCAGCGGGCTGCTATGACCCGCCACCTTCATGGTTTATCTCCATTGGTATGACCCGGCTCCTTTTGGGCGGTTCATACCCAGTAGTTATATCCCCAACACTCACCATTCAGCTTCATCCAACAGCGTGTGCATGTAATTTCCCATCTCTCTGTCCTGTGGTATACAACCGCAGCGCATGCAGGCTACATATAATATGTAGACCAACATTGAGTGAATGAGTCAATCAACAAATTTAGGAAGAGGAAGCAAAACTTACGATCTCGTCCTCTGTCGCGTGCAATGGCCACCTTGCCTTGAGCTAACGAACCGCGTTGCAAAACTTGGTGACGCTGGTCTGGATAATGTGCCAACGATATGACAACAACCTTATGTTGCGTTGTTGAATGTTGTACATGTCGTAGGGCACAAACGTTTCATGCACTTGATGCCAAAAGGCCTCCCATCTGCTCTTGCCTACGAAATCCGCGCACAACAACTATCCTCCATGGTCTCTAAAAAACAGCATACATTTGAAAATAAGCTCAATGGCATTTGACCGAACAATTTCGGGCGTGGTGTCCCCATAGAGGTCGCCAACAGGGGGGCGGAGTGTACATGTCACGCCCAAGATGCGACCCTATCCTAAAGGAACTCGAAGGTCCCACCAAGGATAGAAGCGCATCTTGAAGACGCTTTTGCAAGGTGGATATTATTACATCAACATTACATAATACATGGGGATACATACATAAGGCATACAATGCCACACGAATACAACATCATCTTACATAAGAGCACCATCCGACTACGGATGAAACACAAACAGAAACTCAAACGACATCCACCCTGCTAGCCCAGGCTGCCGACCTGGAACCTATCCCCTAATCGAAGAAGAAGCAGAAGACGAAACTCCAAAACAAGAAGGCATCGCTCTCGCGTCAAGATCATCGCAACCTGTTCCTGCAACTGTTGTTTTAGTAATCTGTGAGCCACAAGGATTCATCAATCCCATTACCATGGGTATCAAGACTAGCAAAGCTTAATGGGAAAGGAAGGGGTAAAGTGGTGAGGTTGCAGCAGCGACTAAGCATATATTGTCACACCCTGATTTTCATGGCACAACACTTAAGTCAATAAATAATGATAAAATGTGGTTTGACAAAAACTTTTGAGTGTTTTGTCTTTGTTTTGATTGAATGTTTGACTGCTGTTTGCAAGTGCTCTAAAAATCAAATAAATCCTCCAACTTCGATACTTCATTTCCTTGCCCCAAACTTCTGCCCAATGATCATGGCATGTGTATAGAGCAATATAGTATTTTCTTACAAAAATAATTTGGCCAAAAAGTATTTTCTAAAATTAGTTTTTCAAAAACCCCTGAATTGAGGTTTGCACTGCAAGTACTTAATTAAGGGCAGTAAAAATCTTTCCAAAGATATATTTGACTCCTATTAGATATAGGATACCCAGAAACCACAAAAATATAATTTTAAAAGTTATTTTCCTATTTTATTTAAAAGATTTTTCTTAAGGCCAGAAATGGTCTTTAATAGGGAAAATTTATTTTATTGTTTTAAAATTATTTGACAAAAACCTAGGGAAACTCAGTGGACATATATTGTCCATATATAAGAGTTTCAACACATGGTCATGTTCAAAATATTGGTCAAATCCCTCAAAAACCCTTTCTGGATATTTCAAGCTTTTGAAATATTTACAAAGGAAATATTCTCCACAAATTCCAATAAAATTCTAGCATGTCACATATGACATATTAGATGATCTTGCCAAGTCTCATGACTTGGAGAATAATATAACATCATCAAATCCCCTCAAAACCATTTCTGTCCATTTTGAAGTTTGAGCAACTTTACATTGCCAAACATTTCCAAATGTTCTCAAACCTTGTGAACATGCTCAAATGTTCTAATTATTCATCTAGACCAAGTGGCATAAGTTGGAGAACAAGTTAACTCGATCAAAGTGCCCCAAAACCCTTCCTGTCCAGAACCAAATTTGAAAAACTCTACATTGGCAACTTTCTCCTTTTGATCTCAGCTTTTGTGGACATGTTCATAACCTCAAATGATGACACTAAACCAAGTGGTGCATCAAGGAGAACATATTTTCATGACTAAATCTTGGAAAGTCCATTTCTGCTGATTTCTAGGGTTTACCAAAGTTACATTGGCTACTTTGCCCAAATGAGCTCAAACTTGGTGGAACACCCTAATTCTATGTGCCATTCCATCCTGTTAATTCTCATGGCAAGTGGAATTAATTTTCTTGCCCAAACCAACAACAAACACCTTCTGCCATTTTTCCAAAATCATCATTTTGACCACTTCCACTATTCTCCATGAGCTCAAATTTTTACCACAGCCCCTCCTCGTCCCCTTGCACCTCCAGTAGCAATGGCAAATCCATAGCTCAATTATTGGAGGGGTAAAACCCCACTTTCCCTCTCTGGACAGCCCTTTTCTCTCTCTCCCTCAACCCCTTTCCTCTCCTAGTGGTTCACCAGGGCATCCAAGGCCACCTCCCCTTTGTTTACTCCTACCCTGACCCCCTAGACACTAGTGGCCACGCCCTGGGCGCCAAAAAGATGCCAATGCCAGCCATATGCATGCTCTGGAGCGCGCTACAGTGCACCAGGGCACTGTAGCCGCGTCCTGCCCGAGGCTTCTGACCACCTAGGGCCTTCCCCTTGTGTCCCCGAGGCTGCCTCGGTGTCCGGGACACGAAAGACGGTCGGCCCCCTATTCCTTCTCTCTCCGGCGACCTCTGACATGCGTGCCCGAGTGCCGCTCGCGTCCGCCAGTCGCCGCACTCGTGCGGGACCTCCTGGAGCTCGCCCTGCTCCCCCTCTCCTCTCCTCTCGGCCTGGACCACGACCACGAGCACCCCAGGCACGCACCAGAACGCCCTTTTGGCCTCTGGCAACGCCACGGGCCGTGGCCGTGCGCCCCGCCTACGGCACCTCCCGGCCGCGCCCGTATAAGGCCACCCCCGAGCATTCTCTCATCTCCAACTTCTCTCCCTCCCTCCCGTGCACCCCCGGACCAACCCACTCCTCCTCCCGTGCCTTCCCCCTCCTCCTCTGCCACCATTGCCGCCTCGGACCCCCGCTCAAATTCGAGCCGCCCCGGCCTCCCCTCCTCCTCTGAACCGGTCCTTGGCACCCCCCCAAGCCTCCACTAACCTCCCCAACGCCCTAGGACTCCTCCTCCGCAGCAAAAGCGGGCGCCACCACCAAGCCCGCCGCCGCCATCCGCTGGACTCGAAGCCCTGCTCAACTCCGAGCATCGGCGCGTGCGTGCAGCACATGGACAGGTGCGCCTCGTCGCGTCGAGTCCGCCGGTGTGTCGGGCGCCGCTGGAGGTGGCCCGTGCTGCCCGGGAGAGCGCCGGCGCCCACTCGGCCTCCCCTCCCCTGCCTCTGCTCTATTCGAGCGGGAGGTAGGCGATGGCCTGAGTGCTGGGCCCCGCGCTCAGCGACCCAGCGGTTGGGGCCCGCCGTTTAAGTGGACACGGGTCCAAATCGGAGCCGTCTCCCGTGCGAGAAGGCGTAGTGTGGGAGTACGCCTTCGACGTCGCCTCCTACTCTCGCGTGGCCGAGCCAATGGGCCGGCCCAATGCGCAGAGGCACTATATTGCGCTCAGCGCGCGCTTTAGGTATAACCTAATTCCCTTTCTTTCTCTTTTTCTGGTAGGATTGTAAAATCCATAAACAATTCAAATCAAATCCAAATTTGATGATTCAAATTTCTAGTGACTCTATAAATCATGACCTACCTATTGGTGCAACATGCACATTTTTCCGGAGACTTTTTCTTTGCAAACATTTATCAAATCTTGTTTTTCCATTTCTGTGATGAACTTTTGAAAATCACAGAGAGCCCATTTTTTATCCAAATTCCATGACTCAAAATCCTAGATGTCTATAAGTTCAAAACTTAGTTTTTGAACATTTTTACTAATACTTTCTGTATCACCTCAAATAATGGTCTATTTCTTCATATATAGCCAACTTTGCAAATTCATAGAGAAACCATTTGAGCTCCAAATCCAGTGAAACCAATTCCTAGATGCTTCTAAAATCATCCTTTGTAAATGGGTGCCTTTGCTCATTTTCCAAATATATATTTCTGGACACTTCTTGCAAATCCATAAACCCCTTGGTTCCATCATATCAAAATGTTCAGAAATTTCCATTAATCCACTTCCAATGAAATCACTTTGGTCATTCCTCATATGACTAGAGGTATCCAATAAAAGTCAACTTCATATTTTTAGAGCACATTCATTCTTGCCTTGTTGTGTTGCTTATTGTGATTGTTTCCGACGTTAGTTGCCGAAGTAGACGGAGTACCTGGAGAAGGGCCAAAAGATTCCAAGACTCTGATGAATCAGGCAAGCAGCCCTTTGACCATGTCTATGAAACCCTTTTTATGCATGTCATATAGCACAATATTGTTGTTGCAACAGAATCATGATGAGGTGGTATCCACTTTGATGGTTTGCCACCGTACTTCCTCATTGATACTTGCATTGTGCATGACCCTACCTTCTTATGAGGGTTATGACGGTGGGAGTAGATAGGATGCTAAAGTAGTGCTACGCAAAAGGGGACGGGAATATGCATGATGAAGGAGACTAAGTATTTTCAAAAGACTTTTCGAAAACCCCATCGGGTGCCACTTATGCCCGGGGGAGATAATGAGTTGGGTAGCCACTTGATGACGAAGTGGTTTACCGAGGCAAGTGTGTGTTGTTTTCAAAACGGATTGGTTGAAGTTGCGACTGTTATTCCAACCTTACATGCGCAACCACTCTACCCTTATATGGGAAAGGGCATTATTGATTACCTAGACCGATACTAGCTTGGAGCCTGCATTACTAGTGACGGGAGAGTTGTTGGTGCGCTCTCTTGGGACGGGGTCGTGCCAGGTAGGGCGACCATGACTATTTTCACAGGGCACCGGATACACCGTTGTGTCCCCTCTCGGATGTTACGATCTCGAGTGAGTCTCGTATGATGTACATCATGAGGATACGGAGCAACGAGTGGACTCCTTGTTAGTGTCATCTAGGGAAAGGTAGTGATCGGGTGCTTACCCCGGGTACTTGAGGTATCGTGGGTCGTGGATGACACGGAAGTTCCCCGGATCTTGTGGGTACAGTGTGCAACCTCTGCAGAGTGTAAAACTATTCGAATAGCCGTGTCCACGGTCAAGGACAGTTGGGTAACCGCTCTTGGGCTACGTCCACATGTTTACAAATCGTGTGTGTGAGTTGATAAAATTTCTTGGGTCAAGTCAAGGACTTGACATGATTGAGTTGGGTTGGTGCCCTCTCTATTTATGTTGATATCTGTAACCTGTCCTCGTGGTTACTTGAATTCTCTTGATGCATGTCTTACTAGTTGTTGAACATGTCATTGCACTCAAAACTAGCTTTCTGCAAATATTTACCTATATCATGCATTGTTGTATCTTGAACCAAAACATGGGTTGCTTGCGAATACATTCAAATTACTCATTGGCTTGCCACTGGTTATTTAATTGACCAGGCATGGAAGAACCGGAGTTCGAAGAAGAGTTCTTTGGAGACGAACATGCGAACTAGGACGTTTCCCAGTCAGAATGCCTGTAGGGTTAAGGCAGATGACATGGGTTCTACTTATCAGCGAAGATTTCCGCTGCTTGTGTTTCATTTGATGTTCAGCCCTTAAGGCTTTATCAATGTAAGACTTGACCATAATGGTCATAATTTGTGTAAGACGGTATGTATGGATGTAAGACTCTTGTTATTCAGCTTCTGTGTGTTCAGTGAGCATTGATCTCTGGGATCACTGTACACGTGCATTCGGTGATCTCGACTTATGAGTCGGGGTCCCCACAGAGCTGGTATCAGAGCCATCCTGACTGTAGGAAGCCTTAGTTAGCATGGTCATTAGTTAGGGTAAAACTATTTCCCAAACAACTACTAGTTTCCAAAACTATCTATACTTCTCTTCCCTTCTCAGTTTTTCGAAAAACTAGGGTATACTTTCCTTATTAATCTCTTCCCCTTCAAAACCTTTGGTCGCTAGAACCCTTATGCCCCTGACCACTGGATTCCTTGTAATCCTCGTGGATAATCTAGAAGGAAGATGCCTTGCCAGACGTTCACCCACATCTCCTGAACACAAGATTGGCGACATCACAACAAGACAATACCAACAGAAGATACATCCTCAAGGAATGAGGACCTGAAGACCCAGAGGATGGTGACACCTTTGAATTTTCCCAGGATGATGCAACCTTGTCCTATGACGATCAGGGTGTAAGATATGCAAGACCATGATAGACATCGCTAATAGAGCAATCATGTCCTTACCGTTGTTGTATCGGCAACCACCGGTGGATGAGAACCTCGCCATTTGGCCCGCCTCACTATAGTGAGCAGGAAAACCGTTCTCTTCATCCCCCGCTCTTGGTGTCGATGTTTTCATCAATGTAACCGACATGTTGGACCTCTACTATGCCTTGTTAATATCATTGCATAAGGGATTACCTACCTAGTACCATCGACGGCTTAGAAGCAAAAACGGATCGTCGTGATTAAGAAGACAATAGAAGACCAAGTCAATGCCAGTTACGAGGAGCCACCTTCACCCCATCACTCCAACAGACGAGAAGTTGTTGAAGAATCTTCAGGCTCAACCCGGACTGTTTCATCGAACAACTACAAGAGACGTAGCAACACCTAGGGGAAACCCGGAAGACTGCACGAGGCACAAGGCACGACTACTGAGTCCGAGAACCCCTAGGGTAGGATGAATCGTATACCCCCTATGCGCAGTCGAGTCCGTACGATGGTTCGAATAGAACCATGATTGTGTGTTGCTTGTTTTTATTTGTTTGTGTTTTGATATAGGTCGCACTTTTGCCCTAAGCGACAAGTATGCGACTATATCACCTTCCTTACCTTGCTTCTTCTGTTTGGCCCTTTTTGCACCTGTTTGTTTGCACTTGCACTATAGCACCCCCTTTAGGCATCCAACTCCTCTACGCTACTTTTTCCTCTCATCTCTCTCCTCAATTGAAGGCTAGCAAGACAAGATGCACCAAGGATTCTACTTTGGCAACCAACCAGCACCGAAGACTTTTGCTACAACCTCCTCGACCAAATGCAGCCCCTTAGAGTTATGGTTACCCCTCAAGATTGGAAACCCATTCCTAGACCCTTCGAGACTTCATAAGATACCCCAGCTCGAATCCTTAACCATGTGCTTAACCCACAGAATTGCAAGAGAACCTGTTAAGCCTCCGTAACCTTGCTTATCACTTGGTTCATTATGGAACTAGTGGACATAGTGAACGAGCACATTATCATCCTAAGATAGCACCAAAACTGACGATGCCATAGGGAAGACCAATTTGAGGATATAGGAACAGAGGACAAATGACTTGATGATTTTATATCAATGACTCTGGGGTATCGTCCGAGACTATTTGGTGGATTATAAGGCTTTCGTGTTGGTAGATGAACTTGGTGGGATCATGATTATAGAGTAGCATAGCTTTCATTACCCCTGAGTAAATTGGATTTAGTAGGATAATTGTGTTCACAAGCTGGAATTCTTGGAGGAATTTGGATTTAACTTAGCCATGGGATATTGATAGGAGACAGTTGACATCACATAAATGACTTAGGGGAAAGTGTAGGAATTCTCGTTGGACAAGAGATTTGGATTTAAGTAGCTGATTCTAGTTGAATATAGATGTTGAGTGTGTCTACATGGTTCGGAGTAAATTGGATTTAGACTGATGATCTCGATCATGATACCATGTTTCTCGGTGGACAATAAACCAGGAGATTGGATCAATTGTCAGAGTTTATTTAGGGATATATACATGCTTGAACTTGGAGTTACTAGATCACAATAACGGGAATTGGTGGACTGACTATAGTAAGGCAGCCCTTTCAAGTGTTCGGGGACTATAGGAACATTAGGATATCATGTAGAACACCATATACTTTGGATTTGTGGAATTAATGGATGGTGTAGTGATTAATGAAAGTTAATGGGCTATTGGAATTGATTCATAGGAAGGAAACAAGATCTTGGAGTGGCTTACGACGTGTTTCCTTAGGATAGAGATGCTTTATCATGGACCTTGGGTCAATAGATTGAGCACTTGGATTGTCACGTTCAAGCTTAGCAGCCTGTATGTTCTACCCATGGATTTTTAGGGGTAGACATACATATGAGTTTGGGGATTGTAGACATATATGGTTTTATTAGACCTCCTCTCGGGAGCCATGAGGATATGAATCACATGAGTAATGATTGGAGTTGACCTATGCAAAATGATGCTATCGGTGATATGATGTGATTTGTTTAAAGGACTAGATAGACCATTGGCATCTCAGAAACTGTGCTTAAAGATAAGATGATAAATGTTCACTCGCACACTAGAATCCTTGAAACCCTTAAGCCCTACCAAGCTACAACATGGTCGGATCAGGACCTTAGGGCCTTGACACTAGATCTAGAACCCCCTTGGACCATAGTCAACCGTGACCACCACTAATTCCCCAGCCTACTTTATGTACCCCGTGAACAAAGTCCTCATGGAGTGCTTAGACAAGATAGTTGTCACCATCATTTGGTGACCTACCTGTCCACCCGAAGATGGAGGAAGAGCCGTTCAGCTAGTCAAGGAACATTTGAAGACCGCCATGCCAAGGAGGAAGAACTATACCCACCACCATCGTCAAGAAGTAAACCTCCGCCTTGAAGACCAGGTGTACCTGCAAGCCACTTCTCTCGGAGGAACCAAGCATTTCCATGACAAGGAGACCCACACCAAGATTCATCGGCCCCCTTCGAGATCACTCCGAGATTTAACAACCCCCTCTGAGATCACTATGAGACAAAGAGAAGACAGTTACCAGCTAGAGTTGCCACCTGAGTTACCTGATGTGCACAATGCTTTCCATGCATCACAACCCCGAAAGTGTTTCCAACTTCCTAACTTGCCCGATCCCTACGAGGGCATTAACCACCGAGCCATTGACCCTAGCCCAATCTAACCTACCGCGAGCTACCCATTAGCAAACTGGATCAAGAAGAGCGTCATACACGAAGCCACGCCATCAAGTACTTCAAGCTCAATGGAGCACTACACGGAAGCAGAAGCAACATGAGGACTTGAAGACTACCCCAGATCCAAGTTTCTGTATCCCTTTCCGCGCCTAGTCTGGGAATCTCGAGGACGAGATTCTTGTAAGGGGGGTAGGTCTGTCACACCCTGATTTTCATGGCACAACACTTAAGTCAATAAATAATGCTAAAATGTGGTTTGAAAAAAACTTTTGAGTGTTTTGTCTTTGTTTTGATTGAATGTTTGACTGTTGTTTGCAAGTGCTCTAAAAATCAAATAAATCCTCCAACTTCGATACTTCATTTCCTTGCCCCAAACTTCTGCCCAATGATCATGCCATGTGTATAGAGCAATATAGTATTTTCTTACAAAAATAATTTGGCCAACAAGTATTTTCTAAAATTAGTTTTTCAAAAAACCCTGAATTGAGGTTTGCACTGCAAGTACTTAATTAAGGGCAGTAAAAATCTTTCCAAAGATATATTTGACTCCTATTAGATATAGGATACCCAGAAACCACAAAAATATAATTTTAAAAGTTATTTTCCTATTTTATTTAAAAGCTTTTTCTTAAGGCCAGAAATGGTATTTAATAGGGAAAATTTATTTTATTGTTTTAAAATTATTTGACAAAACCCTAGGGAAACTCAATGGACATATATTGTCCATATATAAGAGTTTCAACACATGGTCATGTTCAAAATATTGGTCAAATCCCTCAAAAACCCTTTCTGGATATTTCAAGCTTTTGAAATATTTACAAAGGAAATATTCTCCACAAATTCCAAGAAAATTCTAGCATGTCACATATGACATATTAGATGATCTTGCCAAGTCTCATGACTTGGAGAATAATATAACATCATCAAATCCCCTCAAAACCATTTCTGTCCATTTTGAAGTTTGAGCAACTTTACATTGCCAAACATTTCCATATGTTCTCAAACCTTGTGAACATGCTCAAATGTTCTAATTATTCATCTAGACCAAGTGGCATAAGTTGGAGAACAAGTTAACTTGATCAAAGTGCCCCAAAACCCTTCCTGTCCAGAACCAAATTTGAAAAACTCTACATTGGCAACTTTCTCCTTTTGATCTCAGCTTTTGTGGACATGTTCATAACCTCAAATGATGACACTAAACCAAGTGGTGCATCAAGGAGAACATATTTTCATTACTAAATCTTGGAAAGTCCATTTCTGCTGATTTCTAGGGTTTACCAAAGTTACATTGGCTACTTTGCCCAAATGAGCTCAAACTTGGTGGAACACCCTAATTCTATGTGCTATTCCTTCCTGTTAATTCTCATGGCAAGTGGAATTAATTTTCTTGCCCAAACCAACAACAAACACCTTCTGCCATTTTTCCAAAATCATCATTTTGACCACTTCCACTATTCTCCATGAGCTCAAATTTTTACCACAGCCCCTCCTTGTCCCCTTGCACCTCCACTAGCAATGGCAAATCCATAGCTCAATTATTAGAGGGGTAAAACCCCACTTTCCCTCTCTGGACAGCCCTTTTCTCTCTCTCCCTCAACCCCTCACCTCTCCTAGTGGTTCACCAAGGCATCCAAGGCCACCTCCCCTTTGTTTACTCCTACCCTGACCCCCTAGACACTAGTGGCCACGCCCTGGGCACCAAAAAGATGCCAATGCCAGCCATATGCATGCTCTGGAGCGCGCTACAGTGCACCAGGGCACTGTAGCCGCGTCCTGCCCGAGGCTTCTGACCACCTAGGGCCTTCCCCTTGTGTTCCCAAGGCTGCCTCGGCATCCGAGACACGCAAGACAGTCGGCCCCCTCCTCCTTCTCTCTCTGGCGACCTCTGACATGCGTGCCCGAGCACCGCTCGCGTCCGTCAGTCGCCGCACTCGTGCGGGACCTCCTGGAGCTCGCCCTGCTCCCCCTCTCCTCTCCTCTCGGCCTGGACCACGACCATGAGCACCCCAGGCACGCACCAGAACGCCCTTTTGGCCTCTGGCAACGCCACGGGTCGCGGCTGTGCGCCCCGCCTACGGCACCTCCCGGCCGCGCCCGTATAAGGCCACCCCCGAGCATTCTCTCGTCTCCAACTTCTCTCTCTCCCTCCCGTGCACCCCCGGACCAACCCACTCCTCCTCCCGTGCCTTCCCCCTCCTCCTCTGCCGCCATTGCCGCCTCGGACCCCCGCTCAAATTCGAGCCGCCCCGGCCTCCCTTCCTCCTCTGAACCGGTCGTTGGCACCCCCCCCCCCCCAAGCCTCCACTAACCTCCCCAATGCCCTAGGACCCCTCCTCCGCAGCCAAAGCGAGCGCCACCACCAAGCCCGCCGCCACCATCCGCTGGAGTCGAAGCCCTGCTCAACTCCGAGCATCGGCGCGTGCGTGCAGCACATGGACAGGTGCGCCTCGTCGCGCCGAGTCCGCCGGTGTGTCGGGCGCCGCCGGAGGTGGCCCGTGCTGCCCGGGAGAGCGCCGGCGCCCACTCGGCCTCCCCTCCCATGCCTCTGCTCTGTTCGAGCGGGAGGTAGGTGATGGCCTGAGCGCTGGGCCCTGCGCGTCAGCGACCCAGCGGTTGGGGCCCGCCATTTAAGTGGACACGGGTCCAAATCGGAGCCGTCTCCCGTGCGAGAAGGCGTAGTGTGGGAGTACGCCTTCGACGTCGCCTCCTACTCTCGCGTGGCCGAGCCAATGGGCCGGCCCAGTGCGCAGAGGCACTATATTGCGCTCAGCGCGCGCTTTAGGTATAACCTAATTCCCTTTCTTTCTCTTTTTCTGGTAGGATTGTAAAATCCATAAACAATTCAAATCAAATCCAAATTTGATGATTCAAATTTCTAGGGACTATAAATCATGATCTACCTGTTGGTGCAACATGCACATTTTTCCGGAGACTTTTTCTTCGCAAACATTTATCAAATCTTGTTTTTCCATTTCTGTGATGAACTTTAGAAAATCACAGAGAGCCCATTTTTGATCCAAATTCCATGACTCAAAATCCCTGATGTCTATAAGTTCAAAACTTTGTTTTTGAACATTTTTACTAATACTTTCTGTATCACCTCAAATAATGGTCTATTTCTTCATATATAGCCAACTTTGCAAATTCATAGAGAAACCATTTGAGCTCCAAATCCAGTGAAACCAATTCCTAGATGCTTCTAAAATCATCCTTTGTAAATGGGTGCCTTTTCTCATTTTCCAAATATATATTTCTGGACACTTCTTGCAAATCCATAAACCCCTTGGTTCCATCATATCAAAATGTTCAGAAATTTCCATTGATCCACTTCCAATGAAATCACTTTGGTCATTCCTCATATGACTAGAGGTATCCAATAAAAGTCAACTTCATATTTTTAGAGCACATTCATTCTTGCCTTGTTGTGTTGCTTATTGTGATTGTTTCCGACGTTAGTTGCCGAAGTAGATGGAGTACCTGGAGAAGGGCCAGAAGATTTCAAGACTCTGATGAATCAGACAAGCAACCCTTTGACCATGTCTATGAAACCCTTTTTATGCATGTCATATAGCACAATATTGTTGTTGCAACGGAATCATGATGAGGTGGTATCCACTTTGATGGTTTGCCACCGTACTTCCTCGTTGATACTTGCATTGTGCATGACCCTACCTTCTTATGAGGGTTATGACGGTGGGAGTAGATAGGATGCTAAAGTAGTGCTACGCAAAAGGGGACGGGAATATGCATGGTGAAGGAGACTAAGTATTTTCAAAATACTTTTCGAAAACCCCATCGGGTGCCACTTATGCCCGGGGGAGATGATGAGTTGGGTAGCCACTTGATGACAAAGTGGTTTACCGAGGCAAGTGTGTGTTGTTTTCAAAACGGATTGGTTGATGTTGCGACCGTTATTCCAACCTTACATGCGCAACCACTCTACCCTTATATGGGAAAGGGCATTATTGATTACCTAGACCGATACTAGCTTGGAGCCCGCATTACTAGTGACGGGAGAGTTGTTGGTGCGCTTTCTCGGGATGGGGTCGTGCCAGGTAGGGCGGCCATGACTATTTTCACAGGGCACCGGATACACCATTGTGTCCCCTCTCGGATGTTACGATCTCGAGTGAGTCTCATATGATGTACATCGTGAGGATACAGAGCAACGAGTGGACTCCTTGTTAGTGTCGTCTAGGGAAAGGTAGTGATCGGGTGCTTACCCCGGGTACTTGAGGTATCGCGGGTCGTGGATGACACGGAAGTTCCCCGGATCTTGTGGGTACAGTGTGCAACCTCTGCAGAGTGTAAAACTATTCGAATAGCCATGTCCACGGTCAAGGACAGTTGGGTAACCGCTCTTGGGCTACGTCCACATGTTTACAAATCATGTGTGTGAGTTGATAAAATTTCTTGGGTCAAGTCAAGGACTTGACATGATTCAGTTGGGTTGGTGCCCTCTCTATTTATGTTGATATCTGTAACCTGTCCTCATGGTTACTTGAATTATCTTGATGCATGTCTTACTAGTTGTTGAACATGTCATTGCACTCAAAACTAGCTTTCTGCAAATATTTACCTATATCATGCAATGTTGTATCTTGAACCAAAACATGGTTGCTTGCGAGTACATTCAAAGTACTCATTGGCTTGCCACTGGTTATTTAATTGACCAGGCATGGAAGAACCGGAGTTCGAAGAAGAGTTCTTTGGAAACAAACATGCGAACTAGGACGTTTCCCAGTCAGAATGCCTGTAGGGTTAAGGCAGATGGCATGGGTTCTACTTATCGGCGAAGATTTCCGCTACTTGTGTTTCATTTGATGTTCAGCCCTTAAGGCTTTATCAATGTAAGACTTGACCATAATGGTCATAATTTGTGTAAGACGGTATGTATGGATGTAAGACTCTTGTTATTCAGCTTTTGTGTGTTCGGTGAGAATTGATCTGTGGGATCACTGTATACGTGCATTCGGTGATCTCGATTTATGAGTCGGGGTCCCCACATATATGGTGGCTAACATACGCAAATAAGAGCGAGAAGAGAAACAATGGAACGGTCGTGAAGCTAGCAATGATCAAGAGGTGATCCTGAACTCCTACTTACGTCAAACATAACCCAGAAACTGTGTTCACTTCCCGGACTCCGCCGAGAAGAGACCATCATGGCTACGCACACGGTTGATGCGTTTTAATTCGGATCTGGTGTCAAGTTATCTACAACCGGACATTAACAAATTCCCACCTGCCTATAACCGCAGGCACGGCTTTCGAAAGATTATACCCTGCAGGTATGTCCCAACTTAGCCCATGATAAGCTCTCGCGATCAACGAAGGATAAACCTTCTCCCAGGAAGACCCGATCAGACTCGGAATCCCGGTTTACAAGACATTTCGACAATGGTAAAACAAGACCAGCAAGACCGCCCGATGCGCCGACAATCCCGATAGGAGCTGCACATATCTCGTTCTCAGGGCAACACCAGATAAGCTAAGCGTACAGGTACCGACGTAACCCAAGTTGCCAAGGGATGGTCCCGCACGGTGCTCTAGTTTGGACCAATGCTTAGACAAGCACTGGCCCGGGGGGGCTATAATAAAGATGACCCTTGGGTTAATTACTCCCAAGGGAAATGTAGGTGGTGGTGAGGCAAATGGTAAAACCAAGGTTGGGCCTTGCTGGAGGAGTTTTATTCAAAGCAAGCTGTCAAGGGGGTCCCATAAATCACCCGACCGTGTAAGGAACGCAAAATCCGGGAACATAACACCGGTATGACGGAAACTAGGGCGGCAAGAGTGGAACAAAACACCAGGCATAAGGCCGAGCCTTCCACCCTTTACCAAATATATAGATGCATTAATAATATAAGAGATATTGTGATATCCCAACAAAATCATGTCCACCATGGAGCAATCTTCAACTTCACCTGCAACTAACAATGCTACAAGAGGGGCTGAGCAAAGCGGTAACATAGCCAAGCAATGGTTTGCTAGGAAGGGTGTCAAAGGTTAGGGGTTCATGGCAATTTGGGAGGCTTGAAGAGCAAAAGATAGGTAACGCGGCAAAGCGATAGAACGAAGCAACTAGCGTAGCAATGATAGTAGTGAGATCCAGGGTAGCGGTCATCTTGCCTGAAATCCCGCAAGAAAGAAGAACGAGTCCACGAAGAAGATGAAGTCACGAAGACGAACCAAGCGTAGACGAATGAATCCTCACGATCGCAACGAAACAGGAAATATTGAGAAGAAGCACACAACATGGTAAACACACCACACATGAATAAGGCATGATGCACAACAAGCATGATGCATGACAAAGCTACATGAAGCTACTCAAGGCAAGAGACGATGCAAACAAGAGCAACACATCAAAGCAAGTTTAAATGAGGTCGGGAACAACATATAACAATTTCGGTAAGTCCTCATATGCAAATTTTGAAATGGGTCCAGATCTGAATAAACCTTATGTTCAAGTTGTTAAACAGCAAGTTAAGATGCACCAAGATGATCTACACTAGATTCTAGTCAAGTTACATATAAAGTTCATTTAATTCGGAGCTACGGCCTAGAAGATATGAGCAAAACAAGTTAAACATGGCATTGATGCAAAATGCATACAAACATCAAGCAAACACACCAAAACAAGGATGCAACATGATAATATGAAACTACATGCAAAATCAAGCAAGTTTCATGTAGAGCACACTCAAAACGGAGCAACGGTTCAACACATACACTCCAAACATGATATAGCAACAATCTGTCCAACACAACAAGTAGGCATATTGCAAGCACCAAAACAATATGCTACAGTACCACAATATGATAACAAAAGGCATGGACATGATGTACAGGTAAAGCATAACAAAACATGAACACTGATCTATCTCCACAAATCAATAGAACATGCTCAAACACACATGGCAAGATTGCAAATATTAACAGTTCCAGACTTTAGCAGAAATAACATCAGGTTGCAATGTTTAGAGCTATCAAACAACATGTTACAGGAACTTATCATGGCAACCAAAGGCATGGCATGAATCTACTAATTGCATAGAACAAAAGTCCCTTACTGACCATGAGCCAAAAAGGATCAGAAGATATGATGGCACCCATGTAAACATGGCAAGTTATATTACAGATTCAAACATGGCAGGAACAACAATAAGAAGGCATGTTGATGAGCTTGAACCACTCACCACAAAGCAATACATGGCATGGCAAGGCAACCAACAGTAAGATGGCATGTTTATGAAGCTAAGCATGACAAGAGCAAGTTCA
Organism: Triticum timopheevii; assembly: GCA_963921465.1. Taxonomy (NCBI): domain Eukaryota; kingdom Viridiplantae; phylum Streptophyta; class Magnoliopsida; order Poales; family Poaceae; genus Triticum; species Triticum timopheevii. The sequence goes on along the minus strand of OY997268.1, from coordinate 559,944,034 downwards.
TAGGATGCATGGATCACTAACAACAATCATAGCAACATTGAACTTCATGTTAACAGGCTGACAGCAACATCATTTAGCAACTTTGGAGCAAGGTATAAACAATCTACAGCAAGCTATAAATGCAACCAGGGGCATGGATGGATAGCTCATAACCATATGTACAAAACATCCTTACTGAAGTATCTCAAAATAATCATGGATCTCTCTGTAGCATCATGTTTACATGGCATCAAAATAACAGCAGAACAAGGACTAAAATCAGCAACATTACGAAGCCTAGTTTGCATGCTTGTTATAGTCACCACATTGATCAGAAAAATACATGGTAAGCACCCCTGGAAAGATGGCATGGCATAGATCAAAACACATGTAGACATCAACCTCATAGGATGCACACATCAAACATGGCAAAAATGACAAATGAGCATGTTATAACAGTTTCAGCAGATTAACAGCAACATGCACTCTTGCAACGATGATTCAGGCATCAAGATGAGCTCAAATGAATGTGGTGCAATGGAATGAAATGAAGTACTTATTGAGATGAACAATTTGACATATTACACGCATGAAACGGAGCAGTATGCATGCAGATGTGATGCGATGAACATGGCATGATAATGTCAAAATATTTCGGGACTTAGTCATTTTTTGAAAAAAAAAACATGTGAGCTCTAGATAGCTATAACGTGCACTGGGCGGGGTATAGCGGAGCTGCTCACCATGGGCCGAGCCCAGGTCGGGGAGGAGACAGGCCGGGGCACTGGGCTGTGCCTGGCTTGCGGGGCCCACGAAGGGGAGGCCCAGCTCATCGTCCTGCCCTCGTGCTCGTGCACGGGCAGGTTGCAGGGGCGGCGGCGGCGGCGGTCAACGGCGGCGGGGAGCCGCTCCGGCGATGGGAGGAGGCCTGGGATGGCCGGGATGAGCAGATCCGGCGAGGGGGGTCCCGTTCCCAGCCAGATCCGGCGATGGCGAGGCCCGGTAGGGCGACATTCAGGCGGCGACGGCGGTTTTTCCATGGACGGCGGCGGTTCCTGGAGAGAGAGAGTGAGCTGGTGAGGGAGAGGGAAGGCGAGGGGAGGAGGAGAAGGAGGCGGGCGGCGCGTTCTGGCCTAGCCTCGAGGTCGCCGGCGGCGGTGGCGCGCGGCGGAGGAGGCCACGGGCCGAGGCGGCGGGGTCCGAGGGGTGCGGGAGGAGGCGGCGGAGGACGCGGCGCACGCCGGCGGGCAGCGGACGGCGCCGGCAATGGGAAGCGGCGAGGCGCGGGCGGCGAGCGTGCGGGCCTGGGCGGCGGCGCGGACGGGCTCGCGCGGGCCCGATCCGGGTCCCGCGGGCCGGCGGCGAAGTGGGGCGGCGCGGGCGCTGACGTGGCGCACTGTGAGTGGAGGAGGGAGGCGGAGGAGGTGACGTGTCACCTCGTGATTGGCCCGAGTGACGTGGAGGCTGGCGGCAGACATGTCCGGCGCGGTGGGGAGGTTTGTCCGGCGGCGCGGAGGGAAGAAGGCTAGGGTTTCATCTGCGCGAAAAATCCGGGAGGGGCACATATATAGGTAAAGGGAGCTAGGAGACTCCAAATGAGGAACGGTTTTTGGCCACGGGATCGTGATCGAACGACCGAGAGCATGGAGGGGGGTTTGCTGGGTTTTGGGCCACTTTGGAAGGGGTGTTGGGCTGCAAAGAGAAAGGGGCTTTTGCGGTTACCCGGTTAACCGTTGGAGTATCAAACGACCTCCAAATGACACGAAACTTGACAGGCGGTCTACCGGTGCTATACCAAGGCCGCTTGGCAAACCTCGGGCCATTCCGAGAAAGTTTATCACCCACTCGCAACAAGAGACAAAAGGGGGACGCCGGAGGACATATGAGTGCCGGATTGCAAAACGGACAACGGGGAAAATGCTCGGATGCATGCAACGAACACGTATGCAAAATGAGATGCACATGATGACATGATAAAATGCAACACGCAAGCAAATGACATGGCAACGACGGCGAATAACTGGCGGACACCTGGCGCATCGAATCCGGGGCCTTACAACACTCCTCCACTAACAACAGATCTCGTCCCGAGATCTTAGGACCAAGACGGAAGGGAAAAGGGATGAGGTGAAGCAAGAACTCAAGAGAAGAAGCAAAGAATCAAGAGCACTCGAGAAGAAGAGAGGAACAACGAGAATGACTTGAATCGAAAGCTCACGGGATCAGATAGACTATGAAATCACTCCGGTTAGAACGAGATAATAAACGAATAAGACTGAAAGGATTTAGGCAGCACTCCGGTTAAAACATGGAGGAATAGAACACAAACTTAAGAAGATGGAATGAAAATTGATGAACTCTTGAAGAATGAATTAAATCATGAAGAACCACCATGAAGAACTCTGGTACAAAAAGGATGACGAGATAAAATGAAGGATGAAAGAATAAGATTAAAGCTTGCGGTGATTTAGATGGAGGTTCCGACGAAATGGCTGAGGAAATTTGAACTCCAGAAAAGAAAAGATGAAAACACTTGGAACTAGAATTTATTCATCAAGAACAAACTCCAAAGGAAGGGATTACTCACTTGGATGAAATAAGAATAAGATTTATTGTATGCTTATCCTTCATCAAATTAAATTGATGACAAGCAATGGACTTTTACATACTACTTATTCTTCTTGACAAAAAGATTGAGAAGGGATAGCACAAAACTTGAGAAAGTCTTCATGAACCACCGGTAGGATTGAAAGAACGAATGGATTGAAATGTTAATCAAAGAAAAAAGAATCTTGAACGAACCACCGTAAGAATTCAAAAATGACTGATGAAAGAGACTGAATCACCGGGATAATTGGATAACGGTAACTGAAATGTGAGGATGAAGAATTCTTCTGGAATGATGGCCTCCGATGAAAAGAAACGGGAAAACAACTCCTGACATACTCTGGATGGGTAAGGAGGAATATCTGACAAACGGAATAATCCGCGAGGATAACATGAAGCCAGAACCACGAAACTTCGAGAGAACGGGCAAGATTTAGAGGAAAAACTCTTCTTCGGTCTTCAAATGACAATGAGAAACACCACCAAAATTATTGAGAAACTCCGGAATAACGAAAAAGAGGAAAGGTTGAACCAAAGACGAAAAGAATTTGAAAGCGATCTTGGAGATGGCATCTGACTGATGAAATTCATTCTTACGTCAAACTCCGAAAAGAATTTGAGAATAGCTCCGGGAAATTAGAAGAGTCAGGTAAGATCCTGGGAAAAGACCTGTGGGTTAGGGCCCACTAAAATAAAAACACCGTTGGAAAGGGATGTTGAACAGATAGATGATGCACCGGAACAATTGAAATATTTGAATGAGGTGACAACCTCAAATTAATTCGAACACAGACGAATCTCCTGAGATGTCTTCCGAACTCCGGAATGATTAACTGGCGAGAGGCGAACGAGCAGGGAAAACACTTGATCCAAGGAAAATAATGTGATCAACCCGGAAAAAAAAACTTGAATTGACTCCACCGGAGAGGAAAAAAAGATGAAGAATGTCAAACGAGACGAGAATTCACCGGTTGAAATGATTGAGGGAAGACTGAAGAACCTCCGTACGAATGAAAATTGATGGTCGAGAGAGAGTCAGACTCCGGGAAGAAAAAGGGTGGGAGGGCGGGAAAACAAAGACAACTTGGAAGGGGGAACCGACGAATATCTTGAAGAGAAAACACCGGTTGAAATCATTAAGGAAAGAAAGCAAAGACTTCGCACGAGTAGGATGGATACTCGATTACGGACTCTGGTTCTGAGAAGAAAAGGGGTGGGCGGGTGGGAAAACAAAACAAATGAGGATTGAACTTGGCAACGATGAAGAGGCTCGAGTCAACTTGACGAGAAATGCACCGGATGAAAAGAGATGAGAACCAACGATCGGAAAACCAACTGCGTGATCCTAAAGAAAAATTGAAAGGGAAGAGGAGTAATTTAAAACACCTACGTCAAGATTCCTCACTAGAGCTATGAAGGGACTGAGGAGTAAAAAGAATTCCTACTCTCCGATATAACTAGATTCCGAAAAACAATTTTTCTTCTAGACTCAACAATGGCCAAACTACACATCAATCAAGGGGGCTCCTAGGGTCGGTCGAGGCTCTGATACCAACTTGTCACGCCCAAGATGCGACCCTATCCTAAAGGAACTCGAAGGTCCCACCAAGGATAGAAGCGCATCTTGAAGACGCTTTTGCAAGGTGGATATCATTACATCAACATTACATAATAGAAAGGGATACATACAAAAGGCATACAATGCCACATGAATACAACATCACAATACATAAGAGCATCATCCGACTACGGATGAAACACAAACAGAAACTCAAACGACATCCACCCTGCTAGCCCAGGCTGCCGACCTGGAACCTATCCCCTGATCGAAGAAGAAGCAGAAGACGAAACTCCAAAACAAGCAGGCATCACTCTCGCATCAAGATCATCGCAACCTGTACCTGCAACTGTTGTTGTAGTAATCTGTGAGCCACGAGGACTCAGCAATCCCATTACCATGGGTATCAAGACTAGCAAAGCTTAATGGGAAAGGAAGGGGTAAAGTGGTGAGGTTGCAGCAGCGACTAAGCATATATGGTGGCTAACATACGCAAATAAGAGCGAGAAGATAAACAATGGAACGGTCGTGAAGCTAGCAATGATCAAGAGGTGATCCTGAACTCCTACTTACGTCAAACATAACCCAGAAACCGTGTTCACTTCCCAGACTCCGCCGAGAAGAGACCATCACGGCTACGCACACGGTTGATGCGTTTTAATTCGGATCTGGTGTCAAGTTATCTACAACCGTACATTAACAAATTCCCATCTGCCTATAACCGCAGGCACGGCTTTCGAAAGATTATACCCTGCAGGGGTGTCCCAACTTAGCCCATGATAAGCTCTCGCAATCAACGAAGGATAAACCTTCTCCCAGGAAGACCCGATCAGACTCGGAATCCCGGTTTACAAGACATTTCGACAATGGTAAAACAAGACCAGCAAGACCGCCCGATGCGCCGACAATCCCGATAGGAGCTGCACATATCTCGTTCTCAGGGCAACACCGGATAAGCTAAGCGTACAGGTACCGACGTAACCCAAGTTGCCAAGGGATGGTCCCGCACGGTGCTCTAGTTTGGACCAACCCTTAGACAAGCACTGGCCCCGGGGGGCTATAATAAAGATGACCCTCGGGTTAATTACTCCCAAGGGAAATGTAGGTGGTGGTGAGGCAAATGGTAAAACCAAGGTTGGGCCTTGCTGGAGGAGTTTTATTCAAATCGAACTGTCAAGGGGGTCCCATAAATCACCCGACCGCGTAAGGAACGCAAAATCCGGGAACATAACACCGGTATGACGGAAACTAGGGCGGCAAGAGTGGAACAAAACATCAGGCATAAGGCCGAGCCTTCCACCCTTTACCAAATATATAGATGCATTAATAATATAAGAGATATTGTGATATCCCAACAAAATCCTGTCCACCATGGAGCAATCTTCAACTTCACCTGCAACTAACAACGCTATAAGAGGGGCTGAGCAAAACGGTAACATAGCCAAGCAATGGTTTTCTAGGAAGGGTGTCAAAGGTTAGGGGTTCATGGCAATTTGGCAGGCTTGAAGAGCAAAAGATAGGTAACGCAGCAAAGCGATAGAACGAAGCAACTAGCATAGCAATGATAGTAGTGAGATCCAGGGTAGCGGTCATCTTGCCTGAAATCCCGCAAGAAAGAAGAGCGAGTCCACGAAGAAGATGAAGTCACGAAGACGAACCAAGCGTAGACGAACGAATCCACACGATCGCAACGAAACAGGAACTATTGAGAAGAAGCACACAACATGGTAAACACACCACACATGAACAAGGCATGATGCACAACAAGCATGATGCATGACAAAGCTACAAGAAGCTACTCAAGGCAAGAGACGATGCAAACAAGAGCAACACATCAAAGCAAGTTTAAATGAGGCCGGGAACAACATATAACAATTCCGGTAAGTCCTCATATGCAAATTTCGAAATGTGTCCAGATCTGAATAAACCTTATGTTCAAGTTGTTAAACAGCAAGTTAAGATGCACCAAGATGATCTACACTAGATTCTAGTCAAGTTACATATAAAGTTCATTTAATTCGGAGCTACGGCCTAGAAGATATGAGAAAAACAAGTTAAGCATGGCATTGATGCAAAATGCATATAAACATCAAGCAAACACACCAAAACAAGAATGTAACATGATAATATGAAACTACATGCAAAATCAAGCAAGTTTCATATAGAGCACACTCAAAACGGAGCAACGGTTCAACACATACACTCCAAACATGATATAGCAACAATCTGTCCAACACAACAAGTAGGCATATTGCAAGCACCAAAATAATATGCTACAGTACCACAATATAATAACAAAAGGCATGGACATGATGTACAGGTAAAGCATAACAAAACATGAACCCTGAGCTATCTCCACAAATCAATAGAACATGCTCAAACACACACGGCAAGATTGCAAATATTAACAGTTCCAGACTTTAGTAGAAATAATATCAGGTTGCAATATTTAGAGCTATCAAACAACATGTTACAGGAACTTATCATGGCAAACAAAGGCATGGCATGAATCTACTAATTGCATAGAACAAAAGTCCCTTACTGACCATGAGCCAAAAAGGATCAGAAGATATGATGGCACCCATGTAAACATGGCAAGTTATATTACATATTCAAACATGGCAGGAACAACAATAAGAAGGCATGTTGATGAGCTTGAACCACTCACCACAGAGCAATACATAGCATGGCAAGGCAACCAACAGTAAGATGGCATGTTTATGAAGCTAAGCATGGCAATAGCAAGTTCATAGGATGCATGGATCACTAACAACAATCATGGCAACATTGAACTTCATGTTAACAGGCTGACAGCAACATCATTTAGCAACTTTGGAGCAAGGTATGAACAATCTACAGCAAGCTATAAATGCAACCAGGGGCATGGATGGATAGCTCATAACCATATGTACAAAACATCCTTACTGAAGTATCTCAAAATAATCATGGATCTCTCTGTAGCATCATGTTTACATGGCATCAAAATAACAACAGAACAGGGACTAAAATCAGCAACATTATGAAGCCTAGTTTGCATGCTTGTGATAGTCACCACATTGATCACAAAAATACATGATAAGCACCCCTCGAAAGATGGCATGGCATAGATCAAAACACATGTAGACATCAACCTCATAGGATGCACACATCAAACATGGCAAAAATGACAAATGAGCATGTTATAACAGTTTTAGCAGATCAACAGCAACATGCACACTTGCAACGATGATTCAGGCATCAAGATGAGCTCAAATGAATATGGTGCAATGGAAAGAAATGAAGTACTCGTTGAGATGAACAATTTGACATATTACACGCACGAAACGAAGCAGTATGCATGAAGATGTGATGCGATGAACATGGCATGATAATGTCAAAATATTTCGGGACAGTCATTTTTTGAAAATAAAAACATGTGAGCGCTGGATAGCTATAACGTGCACTGGGCGGGGTATAGCGGGGCTGCTCACCATGGGCCGAGCCCAGGTCGGGGAGGAGACAGGCCGGGGCACTGGGCTGTGCCTGGCTTGCGGGGCCCACGAAGGGGAGGCCCAGCTCATCGTCCTGCCCTCGTGCTCGCGCACGGGCAGGTTGCAGGGGCGGCGGCGGCGGCGGTCAACGGCGGCAGGGAGCCGCTCATGCGATGGGAGGAGGCCTGGGATGGCCAGGATGAGCAGATCCGGCGAGGGGGATCCCGTTCCCAGCCAGATCCGGCGATGGCGAGGCCCGGCAGGGCGACGTTCAGGCGGCGACGGCGGCTCTTCCATGGGCGGCGGCGGTTCCTGGAGAGAGAGAGCGAGCTGGTGAGGGAGAGGGAAGGCTAGGGGAGGAGGAGAAGGAGGCGGGCGGCGCGGTCTGGCCTGGCCTCGAGGTCGCCGGCGGCGGTGGCGCGCGGCGGAGGAGGCCACGGGCCGAGGCGGCGGGGTCCGAGGGGCGCGGGAGGAGGCGGCGGAGGACGCGGCGCACACCGGCGGGCGGCGGGCGGCACCGGCGATGGGAAGCAGCGAGGCGCGGGCGGCAAGCGCGCGGGCCTGGGCGGCGGCGCGGACGGGCTCGCGCGGGCCCGATCCGGGTCCCGCGGGCCGGCGGCGAAGTGGGGCGGCGCGGGCGCTGACGTGGCGCACTGTGAGTGGAGGAGGGAGGCGGAGGAGGTGACGTGTCACCTCGTGATTGGCCCGAGTGACGTGGAGGCTGGCGGCGGACATGTCCGGCGCGGTGGGGAGGTTTGTCCGGCGGCGCGGAGGGAAGAAGGCTAGGGTTTCATCTGCGCGAAAAATTCGGGAGGGGCACATATATAGGTAGAGGGAGCTAGGAGACTCCAAATGAGGAACGGTTTTCGGCCACGCGATCGTGATCGAACGACCGAGAGCATGGAGGGGGGTTTGCTGGGTTTTGGGCCACTTTGGAAGGGGTGTTGGGCTGCAAAGAGAAAGGGGCTTTTGCGGTTATCCGGTTAACCGTTGGAGTATCAAACGACCTTCAAATGACACGAAACTTGGCAGACGGTCTACCGGTGTTATACCAAGGCCGCTTGGCAAACCTCGGGCCATTCCGAGAAAGTTTAACACCCACTCGCAACAAGAGACAAAAGGGGGACGCCGGAGGACATATGAGTGCCGGATTGCAAAACGGACAACGGGGAAAATGCTCGGATGCATGCAATGAACACGTATGCAAAATGAGATGCACATGATGACATGATAAAATACAACACGCAAGCAAATGACATGGCAACAACGGCGAATAACTGGCGGACACCTGGCGCATCGAATCCGGGGCGTTACAGTACCTCAGTACAAACTGCTCTAGGGTGGACAGCTCTTCCGCCGTAAAGGCGAGCGAGCGCGTCGGTGCTGGTTGTGGACGTCCGGCAATTGCTCTGTGGAGGCCGAAGATGTACAGTAGCGGTGGCGGAGGTGGAGGGTGCGGATGCAAAGCGACGGGGAGAAGGGGTGGAGTGGAAGAAAATGGGACCGGGAGGGGGGATTGGGCTGGCTGGGTGTGTCGGAGTCCTACGTGTCTGTTGTCCTAACTCCCATAGAACTCTCCTTACTTTGTCTCCAATTTGTGGGAGAAAACGCATCCAGACCATCCTGCGGACCAATACAGCACCGCGTTGGATGGCTTCCGCGGTCCGGATAGATGCGGGCGGTTTGCGGGTCTGGCTTGGAGATGCCCTAAGTATGCCCTAAGTATTGCATATCTAAATCATATACCATTGATTTTACGTGAAGAATCGTGCAGACATTTTCTTCTATCTTTTTATTTTTTGAATCTGCGTGAGAACTAAATTGTGATCTTGCTTTCTATTTAAGCTCTAAAACCAACAGTAGTTGGAGAGCAAGTTCCAGTTGTAGCCGAAATCTTATCATCGCGAGGCAGGCACGATCCACAGGCACTGTGCTCCAAATAAAGCTCCAGTTCATTGACAGTTATATGAGTTAGATATTACTCCGTATATCAGAAGAAATATTTCAGCACCTCTCCAGAAAGAAATAAAAGATCTCGGTACGCACGACCGGGGACAAACGTGTGAGTAGCGAAAACCAGGCTGAATAATGAACGATTTGCATTTTCCAAACCGTGGCAGGAACCACACGAGCGATTTGTAAACCGATACAGATGGCAACGCGACAACCGAATATTTTTTAGCCTCTTCCCCGGGATTTTCAATTGCTTTTGGACCCGCTGCTTGCAGCTGCTTTGTGCTCTGACGAAACAGAGAGCAACCTAATCTGGATGTATAGATTAGATATAGATTACACTATATAAGAAGTTGGCACGTCATTTCTCGTGGGGAACATCGTCCGTCGACCATCTCCATCGCCGGAGCATGCGTTGCGTGTGTGCCTGCTCGATGTTCGCCGTCGCAGGCAGGGGCATCCCGGCCGGTGGTTACAGGGACGGCCGTAGGTTCTTGTGACGCACGCCAGGGCAGGGTGCGGCGCGGCGCCGGAGACGGAGCATACCAACCCCCGATTTGGTCTTGGTACTGGCGTTTGTCTAATTCTAAGGTGCACGCATCAATCGGCATGCATGCATGTGCAGGGTAAGAACCAGTCGATAGCAAGCTACCAACACGCGTGGTTCGGTGTCGCTACTAGTTGACTTTTTCTAGTTTTACCCTTGATACAATAACGACGGATAACTATAAGTAGATCAACGAAAATGATACGAGTACGAGCGACAACTAATTAATTCTCCTAATAAAAGAATCTAAAACTATCAAGGATCTCTGAGGTGGTCCTCTCTACATGTAGCCTCCATATCTTTGACTACTTCCTTGCCTCTAGGGCAAAAACTTCTAACCTCAGCACTAGTCAAACTTTACTGGTTTTATCGATAAAAATAATGACAACGCAATATATTGAATTTTTTGACTTGATACAAGCACCAACAAATTTATTTACCAATATTTCCAGTTGGTCGTCTCTACCTCTGGCCTTTGCATCTTTGATCTTTTTTCCCATACCTCTAGAGAAAAAGTCGTTGAAGAGAAAACATGCATAATCCGAAATAATATCCAAGGTTTTGAAGAGCTTATTTAGTCATCCACCTTACTATGTGACAACCTGAGACTGCCAAACACTCTGCCGCCAGAGACACACCTCTGTCGGGGCAGGTTGTTGAATTACTGCTTCATCACCAGACCTTGTGCAAAAAGGATAAAGATGTATAAGCATACATGAAAATAACCACAACACCGACGACAAAACAAGACAAGATGTCAAATCATAAAACCACCATGTTGAAATTGTATTCTACTACTAGGTAGGGCTCCTCCTCCACCTCCTCCTCCTCCTACAAGAAAGAAAGTTAGAGTTTGTGCCTCTCGCCGGTGCCGACGCAGGTCCGCCTCGTCTCCAATGGCCCTAGGGCCATGGAGGCGCAGTGGATCCTGGCAAGGGCCGGCGGGAGGGCTCCGTTTTTAGTCCTTTTTTCAATCTTGTTAGGGTTTGTGTCCTACTCAGGAAGGCGAGACAGCGGCGGCTCCCTGAAGATGGAATAAAGGTCTCCCGGCCTAGCCCCCGTTCCGACGGTGCGTCTAGCATCGTTGGTGGGCGTGTGGAGGTGTGTCTCTGGCAGATTTATCTTTGGTGGATTTGCTCGGATCTCGTCGTTGTTCGTCTACGTTCGTGTGTCTTCGGTTTGGATCCTTCCGATCTACATTATTTTTCATCGGCGGCGGCTGCTGTTCTGGGGTGCTGGTCCTATGGGGCCTTAGCACGACGACTTCCCGACTGTCTACTACAACAAGTTGTGCCCGGCTCCGCCGATGGAGGGGCGATGACGGCGGCGCGCCTTCGGCTCGCTTCGGTGCTTGTAGTCATTGCTAGGTGGTCTATGAATCTTGGATGTAATTTTTATTTCTGATATTCGTTGTACTGCCATGATTGAAGAAGAATAGATTGAAAGTTTTTTCGAGAAAAAAAAACCACCGCGTCAAGACAATCTTGTCAACACGAGGGTGTTGCCTCCATGCAACGTTGTATCCACCACTGCACCACCCTTCTAGGCATCTACTCCCGTGCATAAAAACCTGACTACCCGATGAGCGTTGACCCGAGGCTCTCCGTGATGTACGCGCTGCTATATCGGCCGCCAGAGGCGGCCAAATTCACTGTTTTGATTCTTTTCCTTAACTTAAGCACGATTTGACCCTATGTGCAAAAGTTTTTCGGATCTGACCCTTTTCCTACCGTCATTGTATATGGCGGTAGGGTAACACATCCTACCGTCAAGGCCTTTGGCGGTAGGACTTACTTACACCGTCACGCCCGTTCGATGTGAAAAGGACCCTACCATCATGGTCTTTGGCGGTAGGGGCATGCATGTAATTATAATAAGGGCACGCATGCAATAAAAGATTTATTTTTTGCAAAAAGGACCCTACCGTCATAGGCTATGGCGGTAGGGTTACACGTCCTACCGCCATTGACTGCGGCGGTAGGGTCCATTCTGCAAAAAATGAAAGCGACGGTGCAGGTAAGTCCTACCGTCAAAGGCCTTGACGGTAGGATGTGTTACCCTACCGCCAAATACAATGGCGGTAGAAAAAGGGTCAGATCCGAAAAACTTTTGCATATAGGGTCAGATCGTGTTAAACTAACAAAAAAGGGTCAAAACAGTGAATTTGGCCGCCAGAGGCAATGGCATAGGGTGATGAAATAGAACGATGTGGGTGTCTTCTGTTTATTCTGATCTTCTCAAAATATCATTTTTGGAAATTCCAGTAGTTATTTTGGAGTTATTTTAGATCATAATTCACTGATCTGTGATTCGTCGGTTCAAAGGCATCATCAACCAGCTAGGCCCGACCCCCGTGCCGCTCCCGCGAGCGGCCCGGGCGGAACCCTAGATCGTCGTCGCTGCTCCCCTTTCTCGCCTTCCTTCTCCCTCGCTGCCGCCAGGGGACACCGCCGGGCAAAGCCCGCGCGTGCGGCGGCGGTGGCGGGACGGACGGCCCTCGCGGAGGCGCTCGGCTCGGCGGCAGGTCGGGCCGCCGGTGGATCTAGGCGGGGCTCCCCTGCTTGGTGGCGCTGCGGCGCTGGCGGCGGCGTGGTCTGCACGGGGCGGCGAGCGCGCGAGCTCCTCCTCATCCCGATCTGATGGCGCCGCGGTGGCGCCGGCGCTCGGACGTGCGACGGGGTCCTCAAGGGTGGTCGGCATGCGTCTTTCTCCCCGTTCTGATGGCTCCACGGTGGCGCCAGTGCTCGGGCGGTTGGCTTCAGCAAGTGGTGGCGGGCGCTGGGCTCTCGGCGGCGCTCCGGCGTGTGCAGGTGGCGGCGGTCCCTGTGTGCGGTCTGCAGCTCCGTCTCTGACCCGGACGGCGCGGGGAATGGTGGCGGCCCGGCGTGGCCGGCGATCTGGATACGGTGGTGCCGGCGGCTCGCTGATATGCCGGTACTCTGGGGTCTGCCTGGTGGTGCTGGTGGTGACGGCGACCCGGGCACGAGAGTTGAATCCCTTCGCACTGATCTGGGTGAAAACTTGCCTTCAACTCCGGCTAAGGCCGACAGTGGTGGCGCTATCTGCGTCGTTCCCTTCTTGAAGGCATCGCCGTGGAGAAGTTCAAGGCCACTCTTTGCTACCTCCGGGGGAAACCCCAGATCGGATGATCGGATGACGACGGCGCTCTGGTGTCGTTCCTCCCTTGGGGGCGTCATTCTTGAAGGTACACATGTGATCGAGGGATCAGAGGATGGATTCTTTGGTGGAGCGGTGCTTCATCCTACACACTGATGGCGACGGGTCTTGAAGGCGTGGCGCAGTGCAGATTAGGAGTTCGTTGTGGGAGAATGGACTCGCGCAGGAGGACGACGATGTCGGGCGTCGTGGTGGCGTCGATGGAAGAGAGACCTGGCACGATTCATGCAATAGTACAGCTCTGAAGATGGATTGGTGGCAGGTGGCGGCGGCGACCTCATACCCGGCAGGCGTCCTGGTTGAGGAGTGCGCCGGACTAGTAGGTGCCCCATACCCGGCAGGCGTCCTGGTTAGGACCTCATGTCTTAGATGTTTAGGTTTGGCTGCGATGTCTGTTTGGTATTGGGCCCAGATTATCTGCGCCCCTTCATCAATTGGATAGGTGTAGCGACAGTTGTTGCTTAGACGGTGACTTTAGTCTTGCTGTTGTATGACTTTGTAAGGTCTTGTGAGAATAATTAATAGTGTCTGTATGCATCGCCCAGATGCAGAGGCCGGGGTCATCTTCCTTTAAAAAAAAACTGAATTATAATGAGGTAGACAGTGCCTTGGCGTGGACAGTGGCAGACATGTCAAGACAAGGATGGAGCCTCCATGCGACATAGCATCTGCATAGAGCACCACCCCTTCTAGGTACATATAAACTTAGCATAACAAAACTAGACTACACGGTGAGCATCGATCCAAGGTTCTCTGTGTCATGGTCCTAGATCCGCTGGCCAAAGGCGAGGGGAACTGGCGATACAACAGAGGGTGATGAGTTGGGAAGGATATGGGTGCCTTGTGTCTTGGTTTAAAATTTCGGCACGATAGTACTTTTGGATCTCCCCGAAATATAGAAAACTATGGAAATTTCAATAATTATTTTTGAGTTATTCAAGTCATAATTCACTCAATTCTTATAAGTTTTGATGAAATTTATGTTTTATTTGAATTTAATTTGAATCTAACCTATTTCCCCCAAGAACCCCCTCCTCTATTTGCATTAAACATATCTCCGTATTAGTGAACTGGCAAGACCGGGATGGTTAACCGTGTTGCGTGTATGAACTATACGTTGGGCTGTCAGGGTTAATACTGACCAATGAAATTATAAGGCCAACTCCACCGCGCGACCCTATCCTGTCCGCCCCCGTTCGTTTGGGGTAAAAGGGACAAAAGAGACGGCCCAGCGCGCGGGCGCAAACGGACTTTGTGTCCGCTTTGTGTCCGCTTTCGACCCATCCCCGGCCCAAACTTGCGCTGGTTTTGGGGTGAAACGGACAGCGCGCGGACGGGCGGGACGCACGCGCTTGTCCTCCCCTGGCCCGCCTGTCGGTGGGAGAAACCAAACCCCCCCCCCCCCCCCCCCCCACGCCCATTTGGTGCCATTTGCCCCGAACCCTCCCGCCTCCCTCCCGCCGTCCCCTCTCTCCTCCGTCCATGGCCGACGCCCCGCCGAGTTCCGGCGGCCTGGCCATCGACCCGCCCGCAAAGGAGAAGAAGAAGGCGCCAAGGAAGCCGCGGTCGGAGTGCACGCCGGAGGAGATCGCCAAGTTGGACGCGGAATCGGCGAAGAGGAGGGAACGGAGAGCGGTCATCAAGCTCAATGCCGCCGCGGCCAAGAGAGCCGCCATGCGCGAGGAGCTGGAGGCCGCGCGGCGCAAGGCCGCTGCCGACGAGAAGGAGGACCTCGTCAACAAAGCGCACGCCATCCTCATGCTTGGCATGGGCCGTCCTGCCGGGTTCCCTGCAGCGGCCGTCGCCCCGGCGAGCACCAGCTCGTCGGTCGCCCAGCCTACGCACTGCCAGTCGCCGACGTCGCGCACCATGCCCATGTCGCCCGGCTTCCCTCCACCAAGCCAAGATCCGAGGACCGGCGCGCAACAAAAGGTCGTCCGATCGGCGTGGCCGTTCTTTTTGAGGCTGGCATGGGTGCCGCACGCCCGTCGGGGCCGCTGGCAGTGTGCCGGCGAGAAAACATTCATTTTGGAGGCCGGCTGTGTTGCCGGCGAGGAGAACTATTCATTTTGGAGGCTGGCTGTGTTGCCGGCCGCTGGCTGATGCCGGCAATGAACATGTAGGCCGGCGTGATGAACCGGGTCCGCTGGCCTGAACTACGGCTTGGCATTTGAAATGCTGCTTTTTAGTTTTTTAAGTGGACGTGGACAGGATGAGGCAAATAGATGCGACCGCGCGCTGCGCGCACGGCCACCGCATCTCAGGACAGGCCCGGACACGGCCCCAAACCCCTACCCAAACGGACAGAATCCGGACAAAACGGACGTCCGTTTGGGGTCGCGCGGTGGAGTTGGCCTAATGGCAACTCTCCCTTCCACTTCCAGTTTAAGATAATAGGGCATGAAACCCGTACTAGTATAATTTATCCTAAATGACCTTCATTACAACTTAATTACACACAGATGGCCCCTCAAAACATTTATTGGCATCTCTAGGCCCCGAAGGAGATGTGCCACTTGTTTTGGGGTCATTCAGAGAGTGTGAGCGCCCCTCAGAGGGTGCGGCACCAATTATATTGTGTTTTATGGACTTATGCCATCTTTGTTGATGTTGCTTGCACACGCCGTTATTTCTCTTGACAATGGGGCTAGACAATAGTTGAGGTACATGAGCATATGATATACCACACACGATGTATCACATGGCATGGCCGCTCTACAAAACAACTAAGTAGTAGATTTTTTTGGTTGGAATCCCACTAGTGTTGACCTTTTCTTTGGCTCTTTTTAGTTTATGTTGTGTGTGTTCTGGCAATAATACCGGTAATACTATTTTTTTTAAAGAAGGATAACCCCGGCCTCTGCATCGGGCGAATACACAGCCATCTGTAACGCTATTTGAGGATGCTCTATCTATAAAACCATTTTAGGATGCCCTATCCACAACGCCATTTGAGGATCAACGACCATGCGTTCTTGTGTTCTCCTTGTATTTTTTTTAGTAGGATGCCATTTGTGTTCTCCGTGTTTTTTTAAATTGGATGCCCTATGTGCAACGCCATTTGAGGAGCAACCAATCATTCACTCCTGAAAGTTCGTTTGTTCCTTGACTCTCAATGAGCCGATGCGTTTTGGCAACTTCAAAGCACAAGAAAAAGGATTGACAAGAGAGGATCTTCACGAGGGATTACTATAGCCATCAATTTTGAAGTGCTTGTGCATCAAGATCGAAAGGAGACAAACCGAGAAACAAGATCAAAAGGGCAAACAACAGAATTCTAAAGGAAACAACTTTGATCTGGATTCATCTGACTACCACGCCAGACTTCCCGAGCACCTCCATTGTGCCGAGAAACCGAACAAAGAAGTCGGGGGAAGTATATCATGTACGGGTTAGGACCCTCTACAGTAGTATATGGTGCAGTACTGTCGCTGCCATGTGGGCCCGACCCCACCTGTCATCTGCACTACAGCAGGATACAGTACTGTAGAGGATCTCAGCCCAACATGTACGTACATCAGCGCTAGAAATAACGGTTTGTGCAAGCTATGGCAACGTGGATGGCGCGACTCTACAAATCGCCAATATAGATGGCAACACACTCTCTTAGAGGCGCTAACACACATACAATTGACGCCACTCCTCCGGAGGCCAGAAATGCAAATAAGTTTTTCGAGAGACCATCGGTGCAATTGAGGACAAGCCTCTTCAACCTTCCACAGTGTTCCAGCTTATCCAACATGTTCGCAGCACAAGTTTAACGTCATGGGCGGTACACCAAATATAAACTACAGAATTCAGACCCCGTCCCGAATCTCTTACTCTGCCTTATCAGTTGCTCTCATCGTGTCTCATGAAGGAGAAACTTGCACCCCAGTTCTGCCGACTCTATCAACGTATGCTCACGGCTACCTCGATCAATAATCACATACCCACGGTACAGTGTAATCCTAATCTCCTATTCGTTTTCACACTAGTTTAGTCGTTGGCTCCGCTCAGCTCTGCATGACTGCATCAAAGTTAAACACGCAGGATTTTACCGGCCGTGACTCAGCTCTGCATCAATCAAAGTTATAAATGCAAGCTACTCGGTTCACCAAAGCGTGCACACGCTTACTAGTCGTGGCTACAGAGTGCGAACCTGCGTACGTAGCTAGCTAGAAAACACCAGCTTTGTGAGCCATGGAGATCACGAGCAGCACGATGGTGAAGCCGGTGTGCTCGGTGCCGCACCCGCTCGTTGGCGAGAAGGTCCCGCTGACCGTCTTCGACCGCGCCGCCGCGGACGCCTTCATCCCCACCGTGCTCGTGTACCCCGGGCCGGCGCCGTCCAACGAGGCGGTCAAGGAAGGACTCCTCAGGGCCATCGCAGCATACCCACACCTGGCGGGGCGCCTCGCCCTCGACGATCATGGCCGGCGCTTCCTCCACGTCAACAACGAGGGCGTGCTACTGACCGAGGCCACCGTGCCGGTCGACCTCGCGGACGTGCTCGTCGACGGCCGCATGGCCGCAGACGTTGAGGACCTCTACCCTACGATACCAGAGGTATTAATACATGATTTTGCTTCTGCCACAAACTCACGTCACATGCATGCATGCATGTACTAAGAACGTGCATGGCCGCTGCAACCGCTTATACGATTTTTTATTCTTTTTGCCTAAGCAGGAGTGCTTTGGGGTGGCGCTGCTGCAGATCCAGCTCAACAGGTACAGGTGCGGTGGTCTCGTGGTCGGCATATGCTCCCACCATCAAGCCGCCGACGGCCACTCCATGAGCATGTTTTTCACCGCGTGGGCAACCGCTGTACGCGAGGGAAAGGACTTCACCACGCCGGCCCCATTCCTCGACCGTGCGAGAACGTCCGTGCCTCGAAGCACGCCCAAGCCGGTGTTCGACCACCGGTTACGGGAGTTCACGTGTGGAGACGGAGGCTCCTACGCCGTCGTCCCCATGAACAGTATAAAAAACCTCACGGTCCACTTCACGGCCGAGTTCGTCGCCGACCTCAAAACCCGCGTCGGCACCCGCTGCAGCACGTTCCAGTGCATACTCGCACACGTCTGGAAGAAAATCACGGCGGTGCGGGAGCTGAAACCGGAGGAGTTCACCAGGGTGAGGGTGGCCGTGAACTGCAGGGGCAGGGCCAACCCGCCCGTGCCGATGGACTTCTTCGGGAACATGGTGCTCTGGGCTTTCCCAAGGCTTCAGGTCCGGGACGTCCTGAACTCGAGCTACGGCAGCGTTGCCGGCGCCATCCGCGACGCCGTGGCACGCATCAACGACAAGTACGTGCAGTCCTTCGTGGACTTCGGCGGAGTGGCAGACGCAAACGGGGAAGAGCTCCTCTCGACGGCGGCCACGGCCGGCACGATGTTCTGCCCGGACGCAGAGGTGGACAGCTGGCTGGGATTCAGGTTCCATCAACTCGACTTTGGCACCGGGCCACCGTCCGCTTTCATACCGCCGGACTTGCCTATCGAGGGGCTCATGATCTTCGTGCCGTCACGCAAGGCCAACGGCGGCGTCGACCTCTTCATGGCCGTCGCGGAGGAGCACGTGGCAGCGTTCGAGGAGATCATCTACTCCTTGGATTGATTGACCCAGCCAGAGCATGCATGTTTGTTTCGCTTGCATGCATGTCATAAAGAACGTGGTAAAGAAATTGTTCGTTATGTAGTAAGAGAATGTTTATTGTGTATTTTTTAAATATCTATTTTATATTTAAAAATGTTCATTGTCTATTCATGTAGCTGAAATAATGTGGTCCACACATATTCTTGATGTAATTTTAGAAAGTGTTGGTGTATTTCTAAAAACTGTTCATGTAATTAAATAAATATTGACTTACTTTTTAAAATGTTCATGTAATAATTTTACAAAGTGGTCATGCCTTTTTACACAATGTACATGTAGTTTTAAAATGTATTAATGGATTAAAATAAATCCAGCTGTATGTAAATAATGTTTATATATTTGTAAACAAATAAAAAATTGAAAACATATAAAAAGGAGGAAAAGAAAACAAATGGAAAAAATGAAATCAGCAAATGAAACTGGAGAAAAGAAAGTAAAAACAAAAAAATGGAAAAGCTAAATCGGAAAACCAGACAAAACCTTGTCCCCGAAAAAGCCAACCAAAAGTGGTTTAGGTAAAACCTCCCTGCTACTGCTACTCGTAGCCTATGCAGGATAGAAACTTAAAATATGAGAAAACTAAAAAGAACATAAGAAAAAAAAAGAGACACAAACCATGAGGCGCGCGTAGGCGCCATCCCTTGCACAACGCTTCAGGTGATATGCTTTTGAAGAAAAGGGGTTTCCCAACCCCATTTCATTAAAATAGAGGCAGCAAAGCACCAAGATTGTTCTTTCGCAAAAAAAAAGCACCAAGATTGTTTACAGCGTTCCCAGAATTTCTCAAAGCCTAGGACTAAACCTAACTTACTATCTCAAAAAAAAATCTAAAAAAAACTAACTGACTAAATATAAGTTAAATACGCACATGCACACGAAATGTGCGTTAGAAGTATGCCACAAATTCAATTGAAAATAAAATATAAATTCATTACTATCATGAGAGGAAATTCCTTCAAACAAATAGTTTAACAAATTGCATTGTTGCGAACATGGTTTGGTACCTAATTAGTGAAGACTTGCTTACTCCGAGGCCATCATTTCTTCACCGGCAATAGTACAAGGACTTGGATCTGCAAACATAAAATTGCATATCTAAAATCAAGACACTTGACATAGACTAAGTCAATTGTTTCGTACGAAATTTGCAGAAAAAGAAGAAGAGAGAGAACATATTATATACCATTAGCACGAAGACCACGAGGTAGTAGCCCCTTGGGTTTCCTCTTTCTTTTTTATAGCATTGTATAATCTTAATATCATGAATGTTTGCAAATACATCACCCTCAATATAGCACACCAATGTAAGTTTGGCTAATATAAAGGAAATAGAGAAAACAAAATTAGAAGATAGGCTACATATTATCTTGGCAGTGTGCGTTGGCCTGGGTGCCTCCGTGCTTGCGCTAGAAGATAGGCTGCAATTTAGGACTAAACTAGGTGGAGAAGAATAAGAGGCGGGTGGTCAGGACGCCGGACCGGGCGGCCGGAGTGGCAGGGAATTGCGTGTTGACAACGGCGGCGGCGCAGGGCATGGACGCTCAGTTCGAGCGAGTCGTGGCGAGGGTTTCTCTGTTGCCGATCAGGCGAGGAATTTTCTTTCTTTCTTAACTTGATTGACTAACGATCGGACTACAGATCACATATCGAAGCGTCAACCGTCGTCTAGTGCGCGATTGGTTCTCTGTTCTCATCGATCGATGGAGTTGGGCTAACGGGCTGAAGGCTTGCACTACGTCAATGTGAAGAATGGGTCTGGGCTTCTATGTATCACAAATTCTGAAAATTTTGCTACCGTGTGTATAGGTACTAGTTGGACGACGCCTGGGGCTACAGCCCTAGTTGCCCCAGGCCTAGTTTCGCCCCTGGCGTTCAAGGTAGCTTAGAGTAGCTGCACTAGGCATAACACAAGCTCACACTGGTTTTGCAAGCAAAAGTATTGAAAACCACATCCAAGCCAGCGAGCAGAAACAAACCATGTACTAGCCTATTACAACTTCAATTGCATATCCGTCGATACGAGCTCTCAGGTACACGGGTCGAGAGCTCTCCTCTTTGCTGATTCAGGAGGAGCAAATATCTCCGCAGTAGAGCAGATTGCTAATCCTCGCATAATATCTTTTATTGATGTAGCACGTTTATTCTTCCCGGTAAGACCCGAACGTATCGCCATACCAACTCCTGGATATAAATTTCATTACAGATGGTCTACAAACTCCACAAAAAAGCGACACAGAACATATTAGCAACATCAAGTTGTCTACTATGACACCATAAGGCGGCTAACAACTCTACTCTCATATTGGTTAGAAATCGAATGCAGCTTCAGATCTAGCAAACTAACCTTGACAACTTGTCTTCATCAAGGAACTCCATCGGTAGAAGATGAGGATCTCAAGTCCCGGAACTGTTTCAAATCGCCGCCCCAAGTAGGGCTAGGCAAAAATTTCGAGTGCGACAGCAAGGCGGCAACAAAAGTGGGCGGCTTGAATGGAGATGAATGATGGACTTTTTCCTATATTTAAGACTAAGCGGGGAGGATAACTATTCATGTTCCAATTAAGGTTTGGAAGACTTGGAAAACGCTGCTACCCGTCAAGCCCCATACTGAGGCAGCCCTTGGTCCATGATGGACAGGGCGTATCTTGTTCTGTCTTCCCGCCATAGCTACAAATCACCCGTTGCGAACGCAGAGCTCTGTCTCGCGTCTAGCGAGCGCTCTACTAAGCCGACCCTTTATTGTGGCATGCTTTTTTGTTTCAACTGTTATGCATGGCCTTCTTACATTTTCCTTTGTTTGTTCGCTTTTCTTTGGTTTCCTTTTTTTTCTATGTATACATTTCCCCCCTTTTTTTTCTTCAGTTTTCTTTGTTTCTTTCAGTTTTCTTTAATTTTATTCGTTTATGCCTTGGTTTTCTACGTTTTCCTTTGTTTCCTTCTTAGTTATCATCGCTTTTCTCCTTTTTTTTGCTTTTTTGTTTTTCTTCTTTTTATTTTTAATTTTTTCATTACATGTCTACTTTTCATACATATTTTACATTTTTGGTATAAAATAAAATCCTTTTTTGTATACATTTAATATGTTAAATATATAAATCATTTTTCTACAAATATATTTATTGATGCCTAATATTTTCAAACACATTGTACAACATGAGCATTTTTTATACACATTTAATATTTTTCAACTACATGATTAATATTTTTAAAATATTTTATGTCCACTTTGTTTATACGCATTGTACATTTTATAAACACCTTAACATTTTATTATATATGTTTAACCATTTTAAATTTTAATTGATTTTATTAAAGCACTTTCTTTGAATATATATATATATATATATGAATTCATGTTGATACATATAATTTTTATTATATGAAACATTGTTTTGTGAAATTGATGAAAAAATGTATACAATGGATAAAAAAATTAAATTGTCACAAACATTTTGTTTGAAATGCATGAACATTTTTTTAATGTAAACTATATTTTTTCTGAATGGTGCAATGGTTACACGCACAGTTTTTACATTGCAGAACATTTTTGTACATATCACATACATCTTTTTGAAACACGTGAACATTTCTGCAGTGTCACATACATTTTTTATGGTATAAAACATTTTAAAAAGTTGAGCTAACATTTTTTTTACATTGCATTTACAGTTTTTAAAATGTGCAATGAACACTTCTAAAAGAATGAACTAATTTATTTTTTTCACCATACAAGTATTTACTAATTATTATTTTCAAAATAAAAACAAAAGTAAAAATATAAACACTCGCATGATGTCAGCAAGACGAGACCAAGTGGTTACTAGGATGGCCTAGTACCGGCTCCCTGCAGGCGACGTTCACATAGTAGTCGTTGCGAGTGACACATAGACGCGCCCCTGTCTTCCTACCATATCCTAGATGGTCTAGACCTCGGTATAACCAGGGTAGCAGTGTCGTAATGTCAGCGTGGATTCGCTGACCGCGACACTGCTTTGATCGGACCAGATAACGGCCTCACAGGGAGCCCGTCCGCTGAAAATGCACTTTAGTAGATTTTGTATTCTTAAATGATGCATCCATTTTTCTTGTATACGTGGTCTGTACATATGGTATTGTTTAGGCATGCTTGTTTTCTTTTTCCCGAAGAATAGGCCTGCTTGTTCAGATGTCCATTTGCTTGGCTGTTCTATCTTTTAATAATCTCGTCCGTTCTAATTATAATCATTGGAGTATGTATTAACAACTTATACATGTATTAATCAACTTTCTTAAGTCAGTGTGGGAATCTTTTGCTTAGAGATCTTTGCAAAACTTAAGATGTGTTTTAGTGCTGAATCAGAGCCACTTAGAGATCTTGTTTTAAAGAGATAAAGAGACTCATCTCCTCTTCTCTCCTTACGGCAATAGTTCGGATCATGTTTGCTGCATGAGTATCGAGGGAAAACACTTCTGATTTAGACCTAGAGCTTAGCCGGCAAAAATTAGGGAAGGTTTTAATACATTCTGCCAAACCAAATAGTAGCAACAATTGGTACGATATATTGCTCTTATTCGGGCATTATTTATTGGGACAAGTAATATGTAAGCCAATTTGACTAGGCTGGAAAATTAAGGAGCAGGTAAAGGAGAAGAGGATGTCATCGCCAGTAGTTCTCAAGATGAGGATTTTTTACACTTTCTTTTGCACTCATCCATAGTCGGGTAGCAGAAATTAATTGGCAAACAACAGAAGCATTCTCCAATAGAGCTGCATCGATCATGACTTACGTGAGCACATAGCCCATTTGGTAAATTGATCTTCTCGCTATCCTCGTCAGCCATGATTTGGCCTTGGAATAAGAAACGAACAACTATTTTAGAGTAGCATAAATAAACATGCAACAGATTAGACAAGACACAAAATTAAAAAAAAAATGGCCTTCACTAGCTGGCTATGCTACATACTTCTTCCAGGAGAAGTGAAAAAATTAAACCCAACTGGTGTGCTTACAATGAGCAACAGAGCATATGAGATGTAGAGACAGTAGGGCTAGTGTGTGCTTGTCCGTACCCCGATCCGGATACAGCACTGCACTCGATCACTTTGGTTGTGTATCGACGAGGAATATTTGTTCTACGATACAAGTACTTGCGATCAATCAACAGATGACAGATTGAGAGAAGAGAGATCCGGCCGGTGCTATAACTCATCCCGATCCCGTGCAGGCACCAATCAAGCAACAAAATTGGAATTACTTGGTATCTTTCCATAGGAACAGTACATAAGCATTGGTGGCAAAAAACAAGCGAGTAGGATTATTTATCTCCTTTTCTAGACAAGTTTCCAGAATTTGGCTGTAATGGTAGGAAGTTGTTGCTGATTTGTCGGATTTATCTCCTATGTTGTATATATATTTCCGAACTGTAATTCTCTTGTATGTATGGAGTACAGTACATCAGCAGGAGACTATCGAGCATATCTCACGCACCTGGCGAGTGCTTCCCGGCGGTGGCCGAGAGGCCGCCGCCTGCGGCTGCGGGCGTGTTGGAGATGGTCTTGAACCAAGCAGGTTTCCTCTGGGACCGGGCCGTCGTCAGTGGGGCGGCGAAGCAGAGGAGGAGGAGGAGCGACGCGATCGCGAGGACGGGGGAGGAGGAGCGAGCGCCAACGCCGGTCGCCATGGCGGCTCTCTGTCCTCTGTGGATGTGAGATGTGGCGGCGGCGAAGCAGAGGAGCGAGTGCCGGAGGTGCGGAACGGCCGGCAGCGCATTCAGTTTTACTGTACTTCGCTAGGAGCAGGTGTTTTATGATGCATGCGATCTCTAGTCTACCAGCTACCATGTCAACCGGCATTCGATGTGTTGGTAACTCGCATTGATGATACACTCGAGAAATCCAGGAAAAAAGCACCGCGAAAATAGTTTCTTTACCTGTCAAAAGAATCGATTTCAATCCTTGCACCCCTGATATATAAACGACAGCCACAGATGTAGTCGCTTCTGAAAAAGTGAAAATAGAAATAACAGGATGATTCAGAAAAAATGCCATGAGTTTCAACAGAAGCATGTCAGGGAGCAAGCTTGGCGATCAACTCCTCGAGAACAGAGGGGCAGCTGCTCCTCAGATGCTGAAAGCCCTCGCTCGCCATGGCCGCCTTCAGGTTCCCCGGAGAGGTGAGGAACTTGAAGCACGCCTTCTTGAGCCCACCGCAACCGTGCTGATCGGCCAAGGCCAGCGTAGTCGCCACCGTGCTTCTGCAGAGGCGGCTGCAGAGCTTCTCCTCGCAGATCAGCTTGAGCCGCTCCATGTCATACCTGTCCGCCGCCACAAGCAGATGCTGAGCCATCGCCGTCGAGTCCCCGTCGTCCATCTCTGGCAACGAGTCGGTGTAGATGAAGTGGAGGAGAGCTCTGAACACTTTGGCATCCATGTCGTTGATTTGTACGCGAGTTGCGGTCTTTTCCTTCATCGGGCCAAGGAGCTCCGCCCTGAAGACGGAGGACCGGGCGGCGAGCATGCACCTGTGCGCGGGAAACGTCTCGCCGCCGACCTCGAAGGTGACGTCCGAGCCCTCGCCGGCCGAGAGGAGCCGGCCGAGATGGCGGTGCATGTCTGACGGCGGCACCAGGACCGCCGGAGCGGTGGCCTCGGTGATGATCTCCTTGGACACCGTGACGTCGCACCTGATTCTCAAGACATCGTCCCTCAAGTACACAGATCCCTCCAAGTCCTTGCGTTTGATTATACGGAAGCCCCACGGTCCCTGTGTTGCTCTGAAGGCGCATATCTGGCTTTTCCGGCTGTACGACGTCCCTGATTCCCGGTGCTGATCGACCAAAGTAACGTTGAACTGCGCCTTGACCTCCTCCTTCGCGACGGTGTGATCGAGACATAGATTGATGGATACCCAGTCGGTGTCATCCGGGGTTCTACCGTCGGGGTAGTAGTGAATACACCAGCGATGGCCTCCGACGTCGAACGTTCCGGACTTGATGAACTTGCCGGTGCCGAGCCCCTTGGTGCGGGAGTAGCCGTCGACCGTGAGGACGTGCGACCCGGACACGGCCTGCGCGACGATGGCCGACGCGGTAGGCGACGAAGCGCTGCCGCCGCCGCCGCCGCCGCCGATCTTAGAAGACGGAGAAGCGGTAGACATGACGACGGCCGCCAAGTACTACCCAAGTTTTTCCCGCAATGGCTAGTCTTTTCCTCTATTTTTTAGGGTATTTGGCTAGTCTTTTCACCTTTCCTATTCGTCTCCTTCCCCACCTTCACCGCTCCAGAAACCAATCTGCTCTTTCAACTGTAAAAAAAAACTGATCTTTCCCTTCCTCTCTCATCCCCATCCCCGTCCCCGTCCCGCCTCCCCCTTCTCCTCCACGTCCCACCAGGCGTGCGAAGTATAACTGCGTGAACGGGATTGCTAAATCTCTCTTGACAAGTCTCGATCGATGATATATCCATGAGATCTTATATGAAAATTCGCACAAAATTTTCTTTTAAATTTTTCTTTCTTTCTTTTTACAGGTTGTGTCACTTGACTGAGACTTGGTTAAGTCTTAGTCGACTGAGATTTAGCCACACCCCAGTGTAAATGTAGTAGCTGCCTTTTTCGCAGACCCTAGTTCGCTATATACAGGCATGTCCTAGGTGTTGGTGGTTCGAAGCTCGGCATCAAACATAAAAAAACCCAAGTTCAACATTTGGTTGGTCCTTCAACATTAGAAGCACATGCAGTGATCTCTTTTTGAAGGATTTCTCTAAGAATGGTGTACTTTTCATGGTTCTGTCATGACTCTCAATGGATTATGGTCAATGCTCAAAAGTTTTAGGAATGTGGAGGGATTATGATAAATGCTCAAAAGTTTCTTAGTAGGAATGTGGAGCAGGTCTAATTTCTATGCCCTTGGATTTTTATTTATTTTGTAGATAGGTTTAATTGGTATTGGTACTTAGCTTTACTTGACATTGTTAATTAAATACTTAATGATATTAGAGCAAATAACTAATGATATGACAACGTGCATCAATCCAATCGATCGAGACAAATGCCAATATACCCTTCTTTTCAGAAAATAATAGGTCTGTGACATTTTGGTAAAAGTGTCCATCCTTGAGAAAAACACATTACCAAGCGTGGAAATCAAGAACACATTACTACTCAGTATCTTTGTATTTTATAGTCAGCATCAGGCACAGATAGTGCCAGATATGATATGAGTACAGGTAATATTACACCCATCCGGAGAATGTCATTTTGCTTCTGACCTACCAGGTTGCCAAAACATGGAGCCAAATCCGCAAGATACACATAACTCCTGGAAAAAAAATTAGGGGCGTACCTCCAGGAGGCTTAAATGACAATTTGAAGATGATACAATCATGTGCATATTGAATAAAAAATACTGCAGGTCCGCAATGTTTAAAAACTGCAGAATTAGGCGCATATCATTGGGAAGGCTAAAAGCCTAAAACAAACGTGTCCTGTAATCCATTCCATAGCTCAAACAAATCAATGGTCCAGCTAAAGCAAAAAAAATTGCACCTTGGATGCTGCACTAGGAATAAAAGCAAACCTGCCTCTATCCAAAAAAAAAAGGGCAACCTGGTGCATGTAGCTCCTGCTTGCGCAGGGTCCAGGGAAGGGTCCAACCACTTTGGGTCTATAGTACGCAGCCTTTTCCTACATTTCTGTAAGAGGCTGTTTCCAGGACTTGAACCCATGACCTCATGGTCACAAGGCAGCAGCTTTACCACTGCGCCAAGGCTCCCCTTCAAACCTGCCTCTATCCAATGCTCAAGAAATTTAACTTGAGAAGATCTAAAAGATCATAAATCTAAAATTCTTGAAAACACCAAATATATATATGAAGAAATAAGCATCATACTCAGAAGGGAGATCAGAGGCAGCAACTGATGGCAAACATACATGGAATTCAACTGGTCAGCATTTCTAACAGGGCCAGCCCAGCAGGGGCGGAGCTCTGTAGGGGCAGACCTGGGCCATGGCCCGCCCAGGAATTTGACAAAAAAATTACTACTACTCATCTTAGCCCAGCCCACTAAGCCCACGCACGCACAGGCTACCCCCCATCGGCCATCGTCTCCTCGTCTCACGCACACACAGGTTCAGGCATGGCTTCCCCAATTCCACATCCTCTCAGTCTCATACTCATCTCATGTAGCCACGCCGCCGTCGTTGACAGGGAACACGGTCTCTCGAAGCAACCTCCACTGCGACGCCCGCCGAGATCTTGCGTCACCCCTGCCCTATTCCCTCCCGCCGCCCATGATCTGTGGGGATCCAGTGCGCCGTGCGTGCTGCCGGCCATCCATTAATTTGGTTGTTCTCCTCCAACTCCAGGTCTCCAAGTCTGGGGCATGACCCTGTTGGCCAGCCCCTTCTCTTTCTGTATTCTGTTGCTGGCGCCCCCATGACTTGGCCCCTTGCCGCACGCACACTTCACATGTAAATTTGATAAGCAATAGCCTGATTTTGTTCATTTCCATACACCCCAATGATCAGTCCTGCTAGTGATAAATCATAGCTTGATGATCTGATCTTATGCAAATTTCAACATAGGTAGTCATGGACAAGGAAAATCAGACTTGGAGAAGAATTGATTTAGTTTTTAAAAGGAAAAGAGATAAGATAACTGAGGATCATTAAGACAAGATTACGCAATAAGTTGGAAGATGAGAATCTGGCCAGTAACTTGTTAGTTCACATAGAGGGTGGAATTATAGAGAATTACAACCCATGAAGATGCCATTGCAGATTTTATAAGCAAAGAAGGATCGGAGAGTTGATTTCTAGTACGTGAGCAAGTCCATGTCTAATGTCTCGACACTAATGTAGTCCGTATTAGCTAACTCAATAGCGAGTCATGGTTGAAATGTATATATATATTATATGTACATATCTGCTAGCTCAATCTTCTGACATGGGTGCTTGTAATATGTCCTTATGAGTTAGGATTTGGAAAATTTTGTGCTCTTCTTGAGTCTGGCCCGCCCAACTTTTTCGTTCAAGCTCCGCCACTGCAGCCCAGCCTCGTTAACAGCTAGCAAATCAGGACATGATAGCATAGCTACTAATCATGATTCAGCCTGACAACTAATGTGACATTAATTTTGCTGAAATCAAGGGAATGAACAGAGCATAACAATCAGGATAATCCATTTCACCCGATTGCAGTTCTCCGGATATATAAACGACAGACACAGATGTCTAGAGTTTGTAAACAAATAAATTGAAGCACTAATCGTTGCATCAGGATAAGAGACTCGACAACTGGTATCCATTCCAGATATATAAGCTAATAGGCTCATAGCACTGTGAAGGTTAAAACAATTGAGCCATGTAATACATTCCATAGCTGTTAAAAATTGTCAACAAAGCAATGGTTTGGTTGAAGGAAAAATGATGAGACTTTGGGCCTGTTTGGATGCTACCCATGGCAGCCCTACCAAAATTGGTCGTGCCAATGTTTTGGCGAAGGAATTCGCCGCCAGCGCCTCACCCACGCGCGGACTGCAGAAACTGAACCGGCGACCAAAATTTTGGCTGGGATCCAAAATATTGGCTGTGAACCAAATGCACGCCACCCCCCTCGGTCAACGCCAAATTATTGGCATGGCAGGTTGGGGCTACCATCCAAACAGCCCCTTTGGCTGCTGCACTAGGAAGGGCGGCAAGCCTCCTTGTGTGCAACAACACCACCAACATCAGCAAAGCCTTTCAGTCCCAAACAAGTTGGGGTAGGATACAGCTGAAACCCATCCCTGTCCATGGCT
Organism: Triticum timopheevii; assembly: GCA_963921465.1. Taxonomy (NCBI): domain Eukaryota; kingdom Viridiplantae; phylum Streptophyta; class Magnoliopsida; order Poales; family Poaceae; genus Triticum; species Triticum timopheevii. Next base: position 559,914,328 of record OY997268.1, on the reverse strand, counting down.
AAATTTTTGGTGATATTCGAGTCCTTCAGACCTCTCTTTACCTGACTCTTATATGCCAAGTTTGGTCTACCCTGACCTCTCTTGACATTATCAGCATGCCTTAACCGTCTGTTATGCACAAGCCTCCCTGTGTGCAATGCCTACAAAATTTAATTGAAAAAAGGTCTAAAAGATTCACAACTCAGCATCACACTCAGTTAGAGATCAATGCCAGTAACTGCTGGAAAACATATATGGAATTCGACTAGTCAGCATTTCATCCAACAGGGCCACCACCAAATCTAAACAAGTCCCCAACTTCAGGGAAACGCATATGGAATTCAACTGCAACTTTAGAGAAACGCATATGGGTTTCAACAGTGCAAGTGTTTCATCCAAAAGGGAAAACCCAGCCTCATTTACGCCCAGCAAATCAGGGCATGGTAGGTTAGCTAGCAAAGCATGATTCATCTCGACAGAAGATATGTGCAGAGGTCAATTTTTCAAAGAATCGGTCGAATGAACCGAGCATAACAACCAGAATAAGCCCATTTCACTCAGATTCTCCAATCCTCCGCTGCGGATATATAAACGACAGCCACAGATGTCTGAGGTCTCTAAGCAGGAAAGTAAACTGAAGCAGGACAGACCGCATCAGGATAAGAGGCACGGCAATTGGCTACTACATGATGGTGGAGGAGAGCTTGAGGCACTCGCTCTGGCAGCGCTTGAGGCAGACGTCGTTCCAGTTGGGCACCTGGTGCTGGTTGACGCAGACGGTGCGCGCGCAGGCGTCGGCGCAGGCGTCGAGCTCGGAGACGCCGCAGACGGTGACGCAGGTGTCCGGGATGGGGTCCTTGGAGAAGGCGCCCACCTTCTTGAGCATCCGCTTGGAGGTGCAGACGCGCTCGCACACGAAGACCTCGTCGGAGCTCTTCTCGCGGCCCCGCGCCGCCTTGAGGCGCTGCTCCTCGTCGCGCCGCCGCTTCACGCGGATGGCCTGGCCGGCCACGATCGCCGGGACGGCCGCCGCCAGCAGCGGCCACCACGCGTCCACCATCCTGGCCGCGGACCTGGGGAGGGATGGGTGGGTGGGTGGGGTTACCTTGCTGCGTCCTCGCGCCGTCGGCCTTGCTGCGTCGTTAGCTTCGATCTGCAGCCGCCGCCGCCGCCCACGGGAGAGGAAGGAGATGGAATGGTGGTTCCCAAACTGGAGAGAGATGATGGTCGGGGTTGGACTTGGGCTGCACCAGGGCCGATAACTGGAAATATCTTCTACGCTGGAACCCGTATCCGGCCCGAAAATTGGAAATGTCTTATGATGAAACCCATGTAAAGGCATCTCCATAAACCCTAACAAAAATTGTAAAGGCATCTCCAACTCCATGCATCAAATCAGACAGTGGCGAAACCAGGCTCAAGAATCTATGGGGTCATTGTTAATCTTTTCAAAACTTTCCTCATAATGAACAATAAGTGTATAGTATTTCATGTTGTTTTTTTCGGGTCTGACCTCACAGCTAACACACAAAAACATCACGGAAATCAGACGCATCAAACATCCGCGGACAGCGGATTGAGGACCGCCGTCCAACCCCATGCAATAAATGTCCATCCCTTGTCCAACTGAGAGAGAAAAGAGAAAGGATGTAGAGGGGGAAAAGTGGGTTTGTGGTGGGATCCAAGGCCTGTCCGTAGTGCGTCCGAACTTCCTCAAATCTCCCCACATTTGCCTCCGGTTTGTGGGATTTCAGACAACCGAACTACTTCACAGACATTTGATGTACCCCATTGGATGAAAAAAAGTGTTCGAACCATGTAGTCCAGACATTTAGGGGCGGATTGAGGTTCCGCGTTGGAGATGCCCTAACCCCATAGTTAATGCCAACACTATATTTGCATGGGAGCGTCTATAACTCGCTTTTTTTAATCTTCATTCTAAAAACTTGTTTTTTCCTGTTTTGAGATCATATGACTCCGCTTATTCCTATGCATGGGCATGCTGGCTCTCTTCGTTGTTGATGAGGATGTTTCGATGGGCCCCCCAACTGACTAGGGTTGCGAAAGCTCACTGAGCCAAGTTGCGCCTCGCCGTCAACGTTGTTGTCCTCTTCCAGGACTCTGGACTGCAGGATTCTCACTCGATGTATCGACAAAAGCAACTCGGTGAGCACCTCGCAGCTTCACCACATGCGGTCTTTCGGCAGTGTGGAGGACCCCTTTGCTACCTTCCTCTAAGACAACAAGGCGCCCTCCCGAGTGTGATTCTTCTAATGGCTCCTTATCCATTGCCACATCCACATCAAGGATGTCCTGCTCCGGAAGCACATCATCGAAGTGGGTGCCTGTACATGCCCGATCTGCCCTGCTAAGAGCGAGACGACTGACCACCTTAGTTTGGCTACCTCTTCGGCCAGCGCTTCTGGCTTTGTTGGCTGCGATCCCCCCCCCCCCCCCTGAACTGTGTGTCATGTTGTCCGTATGGAACCTCTAGAAGCATCGCAACGATGTTGTCTTAAATGGCATGGCTTCGTCCATGTTGCTTCTTCGAAGGGCATGTTGGGTCGAGGTGCATTGGGCTTCCTTGGCGGCTCAGCGGTGATCTTGTGTTTCTCATATTGCCCCTTTTAATGTCTTGTAAAAAAACCTCATGTATCTACGCCACTACCTCTGCCCCCCCCCCCCCCCCCCCACACACACACACACCCCCACCGTCCATCCCGGTGTAATCTAAGTTCCGCTAGCTTTGGCGTTTGGGCCTTTTATGAAATTTTGGGTGGGGAACCTCTCAACCCCCCTCCCCCCCCCCCCCCCCCCACACACACACACACACACGCGCGCGCGCGCACTAAAATTTCAAAAAAAATCAGCTTATTGTGATTTGTGAAAAAATGACTCGCATATTGCAAGTTGTAAATCGTGCTTGCATATAGTCGTATTGCACATGAACCGGCCCAGCTACCTAGTGTGACGACCGTGATAGCACTATGGATTGAACGGTCTGCCATTGCTTGAGAAATAGTTATATGTTTCTTTCTTTTCTTTGCTTTTTGTACTTTATCCTTATATTCTTCTACGTAACAAATAAGAATATCTTTTGGAGAGAAATAAGAATATATTTTGGAGAGAAATAAGAATATATTTTGGAGAGAAATAATATTTGCGCATTTTAGAAAATAAGTATGTAATTGGAGAGAAATAAGAATATATTTTGGAATATATTCATCTATTTTAGATTCTATGTATGCATTTTTCAAAAATATTCACTAAAAATAGCATTCCCGCATTTTAGAAATAAAAAAGGTTCATCTAACTAAAAGAGGTATTCGCGTATACAAAAGAATTTTCATGTCATTTAAAAAGTGATAAAACTTTTTGAAAAGAATCTTCACATATTTTGGAAATGTTAATGTACTTATAAAAACTGATCACACATGTTTCAAAAAAAAATCTTGTAATTTAAAGTTATCACTCATGTAATCCGGCATTTAAAAAAAATCAAGCAGTTTAGACTAAGTTCCTGCATTTTTTTAAATAGTATCCATACATTTTATAAAATCATGTATTTATGATCCTTTGGTATTTTTTAAAACAAGCATCTTATATTACATGTGTTCATCAGGTATTTTTTGAAAAGAAATCAGCATGCATAAAATAGTTTGCCTTGTATTTCAAGAAAAATCCATTGTGTATAAGACATGTTTCTCATGTATTAGAAATTATTAATTGTTTATTTTAAAATATTTACAATGTACTAAAATTGTTCATTTTCTGTTTTGAAAATGTTCATGTAATTAAAACAAGTGCTCATACATTCGTAAATAGCATTCAAAAATTCATCCATTATGAAAAATATCCATAAAAAGTGTCCATATATTCCAAAAAAGTTAATTTTTAATTTTTAGAAAATGTCCAGATATTTTAAAACATTTTTTAATTTAAACAAGTGTTCACACATTTCCAAAATAATACATGTATTTATAAAAATACTTATACTTATTTTGAAAAGGAAACTGAAAGATGAAGTTAAAATAAGAAAAAGGAAATAGAAAAAAAGAGAATATAAAGAAATGGAAATGCATTTTAACAAGTTGAATTTATTTTATTTTGAAAAGAAAAGGAAAAGAAATAAAAGAAAAATAAAACCAAAATAGAAATAGAACAGGAAAACTGAAAATGAAAAACGAAAAGAAAAAAACAAGAAAGAGAAGAGGGAAACAAAAACACAACGCATTTTCTATCCACATTGGAAACAAATGAGCCAAAGGAGAAAGAAAGGAAATCGTTTGAAACAAATGCCTGGTTTTAGATCTTTAAAAGCATAGAGAAAAGAGTCTATGCGCGGAGATATGCCATAAAAGGTCCTACCCGTAAAAAGTGAGAGGCTATAAGGTTTAACTCTAACATAATAATTACTCTAATATAGATGGCTTTTTGTGGTATTTGAATATTCTCCAAGAATTCTTGTGCATTTGCTGTTATTGTTTCTGTAAACATAGTAGCTAGATAATCCCACTGTTTTATATAAGGTAAGTATTGTACTCCCTCCATCCGAAAATACTTGTCATCAAAATGGATAAAAAGATATGTATCTAGAACTAAAGTACGTCTAGATACATCCCCTTTTATCCATTTTGATGACAAGTATTTTCGGATGGAGAGAGTATAATAGTTTGGTTTTCAGTGAATTTTCCCATTCCTCTTTACAAGTAGCCTAATATGGGTTCACAATCAATAACATCCTCACCATCGAGAGTAACGATCAGTCAAAGAACACAATGCATTGATGGGTGTCCGATTCGTGAAACTTGGTGTTATGTTTGACTCATTCTTAAGGGTCTCTTTGATTCTTAAGGATTTCCATTAGTTTTTGAGGATTTAAATCCTTGGAAAGTTTTCCTATACTGACTGTTTATATCTTGTAAGGATTTTTCTTAAGGATTCTTTTGTACTACACTTCACAAAAACATTTGCATCCATCAAACTTCTCGGTAAGAATCATTTGATTTTCCTCTGAAGCAATCAAAACAAACCAAATAATGTACTCCCGAACCGACATGTGTTTTTCTATTCCTGCACTTTGAAAATCTTGTGAATCAAGATCCCCTAAGAAAATGAAACATTACAATCCTTCTTGTCTGACAAAAAAAATGAAATTCCCTACGCAAACCAAATATAAGCAACCATAACATGATGATGTAGTAATGCTTCTGAATTTCATAAATTAAAAGACCCGTACTGTTTGCGCGTCAGACAATATATACAACAGATCAGCTACTTCATCAGCCAAGCAAAAGAGAAACTATTTACAGCTCGGCCCCAACATGTACAACGTATCGCTGTGTCTAAATGGGCGCAGGCTTCATAAAATACAGCACCCCGCCCAGATCTCCTACAAAAGGGACAAGAATCCCTTGGGAAAACATAAGCCTCTATACCGCCGATGGAAATTATGTGCACTGTCCGCATGCAAGCGATGTAACTGTACAGCAGCTCGACCGGCATCAAGGAAAAACAAGGGCTAGGATTCTGCTCTTTTGCCACGCGATTTCAAGCTTTTCTCCAAAAATGCCAGAGTCTCGGCGTATGAAGGGTCATTCTTGTTCACTGGTTTACACGAGTTTATATGGTCAGTGTTCTGTAGAACCTGCAAAGATACATAAGATTAATCATCACTTGCAAGTTGCATTAAGTGGCACAACTTTTTCTTTCAGTTGAAAAGAGACTCTTCTTCTAGTTTGGAGGAACTTACAGGAACATACAAGATAAACATAAGATAACAGGCGGGTCAGACGTTATAAACGTTGCTCTGACAATGAACTCTAAAGTCACCAGTTACAAAGGGATAACTACATAATTGCACATAATTCACTGTTGTTATATCAATGTTGTTTAGCACTGCAATTAGGATATTTGAAACTAGCATCTACTTGGGAACATCTATATACCATTGCCATCATTATTCATGTTACGACTGGACAGCCCGATATGTTTCAGTCAAGTCCCTCGTAATGCAAGCAAGCATAACATATCCGTAAACGATGATTTGAATGACATAATCCAACTGGTAGAATACTCACGACAAGCTCCCCGTATCCTGGGTATGCAGATTCGATCGGGACTATCTCCGCTCGGAATGCCCAACCACCATAACCTTCGACAATTGGTGTGACTTCGCTCTGTTAAGAAGCCAGTTAGCATACATAACATTTGTACAGAAGAGTTAACAAAAGACAGCTTGGTGTTGTGGCAGTGAAAGCACGCTGTACTAGTCTATGAGAACATTTCATTACCTCACTAAAACTAAGAACATCGAGAAGTCCTTTGCTGTGGCGCTGCCGCACAAAATCATTTAACTCGACAAGTCTTGGAGACCCACTTCTTAATTCGCCAATCTACAGGAACAACATGTGTCACAAAATATACACGCATAAAATACATCAATTATGAGTGTCATATAAAGAACGTACTGAAGGAGCTGGACGAAACACATAACCCATACGCCATGGCATGTCTGCAAGTTTACTGCCAAAATGTGGACAGCTATAAAAGACCTGTCATACGAATACAGTTAGAACTCATACAATCATAAGAGTGGACAACCAAAAATATACTAGTTCCCTCAAACAAAAAAAAATCAGACACATACCAGTCCAATTGTATTATTCAGGAACTTGTCGTAATTGTTCAGTTTCGCTTGATGCAATATCTGCTTAACCACCAGTCCACCCATGCTGCAAGTATGAAAATGGGAGAGAAAATATTAGTTCTTTGATTCTTTCAGCTGTTAGATTTTTCAGCCCATGTGTAAGCAGCATTATAAACCAAGCAGCCATCATTACCTATGAGTCACAAACACAACAGGTCGGCTACCGATCCCCGCAGCCACCAGCTTCCTCAGCAGCATAGAGCTCACCTCCTATAAAACAAAAGTGATCTCAACAAATGCAAATTAAGCAAGAAAAAAAGAGCAAACATCACCCAAAAACACCGAAATATCTCAAACCATGTATTAACCTAAAATAATATAAACTTTTGTACTGTATATAGCAATGGTGAAAAGGTCTCAGAAAAACATAAAATGCTCTATCTGTACAGAAAATAAAAATTGTATGGAACACAAAAGTGTCCTTTCCCATGTGCACTAGTAAGTCAGAAAATTTTGTAGTCTGACTAACAAGTTTGTCCAGGCCTAATCAGAGATTAAGGGAGGTAGGAGTATGTTCATTAACATGCACAACCCTCCAGAACACTAACCTGAAGGGACAGGCTGGCTCCAGTCCATTGTGTCAAATTTGTCTGCATAAACCATTTGAAACCAATAAGGATCTTGGAACATTTAAATCGTTTGAATGGCATCAGCAGATAAGCTTTTAAAGGAGCAATACAAGTCTCCCAACTTAAGAGACAATCAGAGAATTAGAGAACAAACCTTGTATTTAACCGTGAAGAAACGAGCTTGAGGAAAATCTGATGAAAGCCATTGTCTTGGCCAACAAGTGCCTTCTTTTCCAGCATCTTCATCTATACTTTCCACCAGACCAGCTTTAGTAGTTGATGACTTGTCATCAGCTATCCGCCATGAGTTGAATGGGCCACCACGAAGGCCATGGACAAACACAACATCAACTTCAGGGGAGACACGTCTTGATGCAGCATCTGGACGTTCTATGCTTCCAGTTTCAGAGCCACTATGTTCAATGCATCCATCATCCTTACAAGTATCTCTTGAAATCCCACAGCCACTGTTGCCCAAATGAACCTCAAGAGGTAATTCTGGATTCAGCAAGAACAGCGCATCTCCAAATTGAGGACACTTTCTTTTATACTCACATTCTGAATCAGGATATTCACCAGAAACACTTCTTGTATTTTGACTCTCAGAGCAGAATACATTTAACAGAGTTAGTCTGCAGTAACTTTTTAACTTTATATCATTGCAAGGAATTCGTCCAGTTGCACATTCCTCAAGCCACTTGCACCATACATCATCAGAAAGAATTTCCTTCTTTGAGTTGGGTAGAAGGGAGAGAATGGTAAGCAGCCGCCCAGCATGCCTTCGAATATGTGCTGCTGGAGGAACACGTACACTACGGGGATCAGTGGTAGCAGCAGTAGAAGAATCATCGGAAGCAGATACATTCTTGTCTTGCACTTCTCGTATTCTTGATGCATCATATGCTTCAATTGCAGCAAGTTTCTCATAATCGTCACCGACGAGGATGTGTTTCAATAATGAAACAACTCCTAAATCAGCTATTCTCTTTTGGCACGTGACATCCTCAGAACAAAGCTCCGCTAGTGCTTTTATTCCCTTAAGCGTAGCTAAGGCTGAATCAACGGCATCAAACTTGGGTGGGCTCTTTTTGTTCAAGTTTTTTACAGCTGTAGCAAATGGTTCAAGAGAGAGAAAATTGTAAAGTGGTACTTTGTCACCAGACTCAGAACCATGGTCCAACTGAATGCTTGCTAATTTGACAACAGCTGTAGCTAACTGATTCAAGACCTGTGTGGCAGTGTAAGCATTATGATAATCAACTTGATTCTGCAAAAAAAAAAATGTATTAGTACAGTAGGAGGGAGAATAAGATTTGAAAGAAAATGCTGCATCAGGACGATAGCAACTTATCCACTTGCACATCCCTCAAATCATTAAAATCAAAATTAAGTTATACAGAGGTAAAATACGAGTGCAAGACTGAACATGCTGGATGAACAGAACAAAATAAGAAATGTTGCTGCAATCAAATGCCTATATTTCAAACAAGGGATTTCAAAGGCTGCCAATCAAAACATATACGATGTAACCTCTCCATGAACAAACAAGGATAAACCCCACATGGCTACCCTAACCAGCTTCTCTATTATGAAGCATTCTATAGTGTCTTCCAAAGTATATTAGCAAAATTCACATACAGAAATTGTTTAGAACATTTGTTGCTCTATGCCCGATACTTACGAGTTATGACAAATCTAACTTAAATCTGAACAAATGGCATACCGCATTATGCAAGGTTGACATTGACATTCCAGTAACAATTTGAACATTTTGTGTAATTCGTTTATATGCAGCTCATTTATCCAGCCCTACTACCTAAAAAATTTATGCTGTTATATTAATAAATCTGAAAAGGGAACACACACTAAAGTACATTTTGCAGTAAAAATTGCACAGATTATAACCTTCACTCGTTCTGGTTCAGGTGGGGTGGCTCCTTTCAAACTTTGTGTCTTGTTGTCTCCAAGAATTTCAGAAAGCACGAGAGCTAACCATCCCTGAGAAATCGGTACGGAAGATGGTCCGTAATCCTCAAGTATAGATGAAAGGATTTTTACAGATGTATGATGTGTTGTGCCTGATACAGATTTGTCAAAGAGCCAACGAAGAAGAATGCCAGACCATCTTTGAGCTTCTTCAAGTGACAAAGGAACTTCACCAGAATAGAGCGAACTCAGGGCAACCGCTAATGACTCCTTCATACCATTCTGACTATTTTCCTTTTCTATTTTTTTTGCAATACTACGAAGAAGATGAAGACCCTTCTGCCTTATCACAAACTTCGACTCATTGCATCGTATCATGGATAACAGGAAAGTTGACAGTGACATTTGGGCCAACGACATGTCGCCATTCTCAGTAGCCTGCGAAGCTGTTAAAAGAAGACTTGAGGACCAATCAGGGACAGAAGGAGCCAAAGTCAAGTTCTGGTCTTCCAAAAGAGCCCGGGCCACCAAGGCTCCATGCCACTTCACAGTTCTTTCAGGAGCTTTCAGTGCAGTTGTCACAGCATGCCCGTCGCTATCAAGTTCTTGAATACGAGTGCGGTTCAGATCCGATGCTATAGCCCAATTAGCAAGAGCCCAGGTAGCAAAGGGTACAGCAACATGCTCCCTCTGTAAATCATCCCAAAGGCCTGGAGTAGCATGGGAACTTAGTCTCTCAATGTCTGCATAATCAACAGTAGGCTCTTGGTTTACCAGTCCACTACTATTCTGGGCAACTTCCATTCTACTATTTTGTGCAACTTCCAGAACATCATCACCTGAGTTGCCAATCTTTAGTGAGTTATTTTCTCTAGAGAATCCCAATATAGTAGTCCCCCCAAGTACCTTAATCCCTATCCCTTTTAATCCCCTGTCACCATCATCACTGTTATCATCCTCATGGTCATCAAAATGCATCCCCCCTTCCTCAATGACTTCGATAGCTGCTGCAATATCTCTTATATCAGCATCTGCAGGCAACAAAGGCCGAAACAACGAATAGTCTGCATTGTCACAGTTGGATGTGATTATATCCATGAGTGCAGCGACAAGCATGCTCCTTCCTTTAGAGTGATCCGATACATCGAACGAAGAGTGTCTGGAGTTCTGTCTCGACAAGAGAACGAATGATTAGGAAAAAAGAACTTAATAAAAAACTAAGACTGCTTCATTCCATACATAAAAATATTTGTCAAGACATGATAAGCTATTGGAAAAGAAGATGAAATAAGCTGAACAAAAATCAAACAAAAAGAATTCCATACAGAGAGTGGAGAAAGGGAAAGAGGATCACAATGGCATGAAGAAAAATATAAATACTATAACATGATGGTCCATGAAAATGGCAAGGTCGTTCAGCTAATTTGCAGTTTCAGAACTCATACCAAATGTAGATTTATTACCCTAACACTGCAGTAACATATATTACAAAGATCAGGCAACCAGAGATTCACATGGAATCAACATCCTAAACTTGCAACATCTGAATCCTGCAATGTAGCACATGATGACCCGATTCCTAGCTATATAGACCATGCTACATTGAGTCAAAAAAACTTCTAACAGAAAATGACTGCTGCAATATCAATTGATGGTCAAGATGTACAATGGGAAGTTTTTATATATCCAAACATTGTATAAGTTTTGTACCCTAAACTTCCACAATATGATCAACCAAGCTACACTGAATTAAGAATTCTCTAAAAAAAACTACTGCAATATCAATTTATGGTCAAGGTCTATAAGAGAAATTGCATAAGTTTTGTATGCTATACTTGCACAGTGCGATTGATACAAATAGGAGAACCAGTGAACCACAATTACACCAAATGCAAGCTTCTATCAAACTACATTTGAGCATTCAGGCAAAGGAAACAATCCAACACTAACACCTGTTATCACCTTTTTGCCGCGCTTGGACTGGTAGGAGAAGATAAACTGATGGTCCATGAACAGAGGGAGTATATACTAAACATGATGGTCCTTGGTCCATGAAAATGGCAAGGTCATTCAGCTAATTTGCAGTTTCAGAACTCATACCAAATGTAGATTTATTACCCTAACACTGTGGTAACATATATTACAAAGATCAGGCAAGCAGAGACTCACATGGAATCAACATCCTAAACTTTAACATCTGAATCCTGCAATGTTGCACATGATGACCTGATTCCTAGCTATATAGACCAGGCTACATTGAGTCAAAAATCTTCGAACAGAAAATAACAGCTGCAATATCAATTGATGGTCAAGATGTACAATGGGAAGTTTTTATATCCAAAAAATGTATAAGTTTTGTATCCTACCCTTCCCCAATATGGTCAACCAAGCTAGACTAAATTAAGAATTCTCTGACAAAGACTATGACTTGTGCAATATCAATTGATGGTCAGGGTCTGTAAGAGAAACTGCATAAATTTTGTATCCTACCCTTGCACAATGTGATGTGATTAACAACGAACAAGAGAACGCTACATCGCACAATTACACTGAATGCATGCTTCTATCAAACCACATTTGAGCAATCAGGCAAAGCAAACAATCCAAAACTAACACATGTTATCACCTTTTTGCCACGCTTGGGCTGGTAGGAGAAGATAAACTGAAGGAGGGAGGGCACCGCTCGTGGCCGGCCGAGCACAGCAGGCGCGACCCACGGGTCGGCCAGCAGGTTCGCGAGCGCCCGCGCTGCCTCCGCCTGCGTGGCGCCCCGCACGATGCTGTCGAGCAGCCAGTCAACCACGGCGCCGCCGCCCGCGGACACGATGGCCGCACGCCGAGCGGCACTGGCAGCGGTGATATCGGCGAGCAGCGCGGCGACCCGCATCTCGAACCCGGACCGCACCTCGTGGTTGGCGGACGACAGGACGGACATGAGCGACTTGCAGAGCACCCCGCCCGCCGTCCACGTGTGCCGCATCTGCTCCGCCACGCGCGCGGCGGACGCCCTGGTCCTCGCTAGGGTCTCCTCGATGTTGTCGGTGGTGGCGTAGAGCGTCCCGGCGGCGGTGGCGACGGAGAGCGCGGAGATGGCGAGCAGCGGGGAGATGCGGCGGGGGCCGCGGAGGGGCGCGAGATGGTGCCGCGGCGGGGGAGGCGCCGCGACGGGGAGGGTCGACGAGGAGGTGGAAGGCGGAGAAGGGGAGGCGGGCGGGGCGGGGCCGGACGAGAGGAGGCGGCGGGGCCGGAGGCGGGGGTGGCGGCGAGCATGGCGGAGGGAGGCGGCGAGGAGGCGCCGCAGCGGCAGCATCGCCGGGCCGGAGAAGCTACTACGCGGGCGGCGTCTCCTCGGGAGGGGCCAGATTTGGGGGCGGCTCGCTCGGTTTGCTTGGGGAAGACGGCGAGGGAGATTGGGGGGGAGCACGCGGGAATATCCGCCGGAGTGGAGAGCGGACGAGTCGGTGGCGCCGGGATGAGATCGACGGGCGTCGCCGCGTCACGGGAGGAAAGCGAGTTGTGGTGGGCTACCGGTTCCGTGATGGGCTGGCTATGTTTGGGACGGTTCCGTAAAACCACACGACCCGTTTCCCGTGGTCGCACCTCGCACGTTTTTCTTCTCCCCGACCGTGCACGATAAGCACATGTCATGACGTAACTTCTTATAGCACTTCTTTCCTACGAGAAAAACTTCAATCTACTGTATATTCATCAAACATGTAGTACTGCTGAAGTAGCATGAGCTATATCCAGATCTATAGCCTCCTAGCGAGGGCTATAAGAACTGAAGCGAGGCGAAAAGTGCGCTGTCGTCATCGCCCCTCGATCACCGAAGTCGGGCAAACTTTGCTGTAACAGGCAGTTGAAAAGTCGTCGTGCTAAGACCATAAAGACTCGGCACATCAGAAACAACAACCGTCGTCGATAAAGAGAAGTGTAGATTGAAGGGATGCCATCTATAGGCACATGAACGTAGACGAACAAATACCAGATCCACACAGATCAGTGGGGATTAAAGTATGATTACCGGGTGCAATCCACCGGGCAATCGGTTCGGTGCGGACCACGTGAATCTTGAGATTATGCCCTCTATGCAAGCATCCGCGAATACGAAAAAGACTATTTTAAAGATAACATATAATCATAGCATTAAACTTTGGGGTTTCAACAGCCCCCCATGCAGTGGTTCATAAAAGCAATCACACACTACTCTCATTTAGTCCCTCGAATGTGATATGATACGCAGTCGCACATCACCACTAGAGAGTTACACCGCAACATAATATCAAAACATTTAACTTTATTCAACGTCACAAGATTACTAGCAACAAGGTTTATCCCATGTTCCAGGGACGTAACGGACTACTCACAAGACATCATATGGATCATGATCAGTGGGGATGAAAGTATGATTACCAATCTGAACATATAAATCTTTCACCGACAAAACTTCTAAATACCAACTACAAACAGTAATAAACACCAGAAAGTAATTGATACGCCTCCAACGTATCTATAATTTTTTATTGCTCCATGCTCCTTTATCTACTGTTTTGGACTATATTGGGCTTTATTTTCCACTTTTATATTACTTTTGGGACTAACCTACTAACCGGAGGCCCAGCCCAGAATTGCTGTTTTTTGCCTTTTTCAGTATTTCGAAAAAACAGAATATCAAACGGAGTCCAAATGGAATGAAACCTTCGGGATCGTGATTTTCCACCCGAACGTGATCCAGGAGATTTGGACCCTACTCCAAGCAGTGTCCGAGGAGGTCACGAGGGTGGAGGGCGCCCCCCCTGGGCGCGCCCCCTACCTTGTGGGCCCCTCGGAGCTCCACCGACGTACTCCTTCCTCCTATATATACCTACGTATCCCCGAACGATTAGAACAGGAGCCAAAAACCTAATTCCACCGCCGCAACCTTCTGTATCCACGAGATCCCATCTTGGGGCCTGTTCCGGAGCTCCGCCGGAGGGGGCATCCACCACGGAGGGCTTCTACATCATCATCATAGCCCCTCCGATGAAGTGTGAGTAGTTTACTTCAGACCTTCGGGTCCATAGCTAGTAGCTAGATGGCTTCTTCTCTCTTTTTGGATTTCAATACAATGTTCTCCCCCTCTCTCGTGGAGATCTATTCGATGTAATCTTCTTTTTGCGGTGTGTTTGTTGAGACCGATGAATTGTGGGTTTATGATCCAGTATTATCTATGGAAAATATTTGATTCTTCTCTGAATTCTTTTATGTATGATTGAGTTATCTTTGCAAGTCTCTTCGAATTATCCTTTTTGGTTTGGCCAACTAGATTGGTAGTTCTTGCAATGGGAGAAGTGCTTAGCTTTGGGTTCAATCTTGCGGTGTCCTTACCCAGTGACAGAAGGGGCAACAAGGCACGTATTGTATTGTTGCCATCGAGGATAACAAGATGGGGTTTTTATCATATTGCATGAATTTATCCCTCTACATCATGTCATCTTGCTTACGATGTTACTCTGTTTTTAACTTAATACTCTAGATGCATGCTGGATAGCGGTCGATGAGTGGAGTAATAGTAGTAGATGCAGAATCGTTTCGATCTACTTGTTTTGGACGTGATGCCTATATACATGATCATTGCCTAGATATACTCATAACTATGCTCAATTATGTCAATTTCTCAACAATAATTTGTTCACCCACCGTAGAATACTTATGCTCTTGAGAGAAGCCACTAGTGAAACCTATGGCCCCCGGGTCTATTCTCATCATATCAATCTCTATCACTTTATTTATTTGCTTTGTTTTTACTTTGCCTTTACTTTTACTTTGCATCTATCTATCAAAAATACCAAAAACATTATCTCTATCAGATCTCACTCTCTAAGTGACCGTGAAGGGATTGACAACCCCTAAGCGTTGGTTGCGAGTTGCTATCGTTTTGTGTAGGTATGAGGGACTTGTGCGTGGTCTCCTACTGGATTGATACCTTGATTCTCAAAAACTGAGGGAAATACTTACGCTACTTTGCTGCATCATCCTCTCCTCTTCGGGGAAAATCCAACGCAGTGCTCAAGAGGTAGCAAGAAGAATTTCTGGCGCCGGTGCCGAGGAGGCTCACGCAAGCAAGTCAACCATACCAAGTACCTATCGCAATCCCTATCTCTCGCATTACATTATTTGCCATTTGCCTCTCGTTTTCCTCTCCCCCACTTCACCCTTGCCGTTTTATTTTCCCTCTCTTTCCCAATCTCCTCCTCCTTTCCCTTTTGTTTGCTTTCTTCCACCTTACTTCTTTTTTGCCGCTATGTCTGAAATTGGGGAGATTATCGTCGATATGGACAACAGTGATAACACAGAAAATCCCGAGGCTCCGGCCGATGAACCTCCTATCTTGCATACCAAAAAGTTTCGAATCGGTAGTGGTAATATCATTGGCAAAGGCGTTATTCAAGATTTCTTTACTTGTGCCGGTGCTTTACCTTCCATGGGTTGTTCTATTCTTCATAGAACTAGTAGCCTTGCGGATGCTATAGCTATGCTTGTGGTTGAACTTGAAAGACAATTTATGCATATGCACCCTTGCATACAGAGAATTTTCTTAGAATTCTCTAATATTGAGCACTCTTCTATTAAGCGCGCTGTTACTATCTTTTTGGCTCATGAATTTAGATTTATCATAAGAGAAGCCAAAGAAATCTTTGCGCACTATAGGGTGGACGCCGGTCGTCCACCCATAGAAGCAATCCTCTATGATCAAGAGGAAATTAGACGTTTTCAATCTTCGGACTATGTCGCTTTCAATAAAAACCTTAGAAAAAAGGTCCCTATCAACGTCTTAGTTGATTGCATTAACGAGCTTAATAATGATTTTGCCCTTAGAAATAATGAGCTAGGATACTCTCTCGAGTATAAGCTCACAAGATTTTGCCAAAAGAATGCTTTCAGTGATGAAATAGTTGTGCACTATGAAGGGCCAAGGGAGGAGCCCGTTCCTCCCGTGATTGATCTTGGGGATTTTTGTCCCGCTAAATTTAGCCCTTTTGATTATTTTTGCTTGCCTCAAAGGAAACTTGCTGCCAAACGTAGAGAATACGAGATGAGCTTTCAAGATCTATCTTATTATTACGGCACGACCTAGATCTATCCTTGCTTTTATGCCTAGCTAGGGGCGTTAAACGATAGCGCTTGTTGGGAGGCAACCCAATTTTATTTTGTGTTTTTTGTTTTTGCTTCTGTTTAGGAATAAATAATTCATCTACCTTCTGTTTGGATGTGGTTTTATGTTTTAATTAGTGTTTGTGCCAAGTAGAACCTATAGCATAACCTACGATGATAGTTGATTTGATTCTGCTGAAAAACAGAAACTTTGCACGCACGAATTTAGTTATGATAAATCATAGGAACGTGCTTTTGCGTTGATTCTTTTTGCTTCTGATCAATAAACAAATTTTCCAGGACTTCCTATTTTGGTAGAATTTTTAGATTTCCAGAAGTTTGCGTTAGGTACAGATTTCTACAGACTGTTCTGTTTTTGACAGATTCTGTTTTTCGTGTGTTGTTTGCTTATTTTGATGAATCTATGGCTAGTAAATTATTTTATAAACCATAGAGAAGTTGGAATACAGTAGGTTTAACACCAATATAAATAAAGAATGAGTTCATTACAGTACCTTGAAGTAGTCTTTTGTTTTCTTTCTCTAACGGAGCTCACGAGATTTCTGTTGAGTTTTGTGTTGTGAAGTTTTCAAGTTTTGGGTGAATTCTTTTGATGGATTATGGAACAAGGAGTGGCAAGAGCCTAAGCTTGGGGATGCCCATGGCACCACCAAGATAATCCAAGGACACCAAAAAGTCAAAGCTTGGGGATGCCCCGGAAGGCATCCCCTCTTTCGTCCACTTCCATCGGTAATTTACTTGGAGCTATATTTTTATTCACCAACATGATATGTGTTTTGCTTGGAGCGTCTTGTATTATTTGTGTCTTTGCTTGTTGGTCTACCAAAATCATCCTTGCTGCACACATCTTTTGAGAGAGCTATACATGAATTGGAATTTGTTAGAATACTCTATGTGCTTCACTTATATCTTTTGAGCTTGATAGTTTTGCTCTAGTGCTTCACTTATATCTTTTGAGCGTGATAATTTTTGCTCTAGTACTTCACTTAGATATTTTAGAGCACGGTGGTGGATTTGTTTTAAAGAAACTATTGATCTCTCATGCTTCACTTAGATTATTTTAAGAGTCGTTAATAGCATGGTAATTTGCTTAATGTTAATATACTTGGTGTTCAAGATATGTGAAACTTTCTTTTGAGTGAATTGAATACTAAGATAAGTTTGATGCTTGATAATTGTTTTGAGATATGGAGGTGATAATATCAAAGTCGTTCTAGTTGGGTGATTATGAATTTGAGAAATACTTGTGTTGAAGTTTGCAAGTCCCGTAGCATGCACGTATGGTTAAAGTTGTGTAACAAATTTGAAACATGAAGTGTACCTGGCTTGTGCATCCTTATGAGTGGCGGTCGGGGACGAGCGATGGTCTTTTCCTACCAATCTATCCCCCTAGGAGCATGCGCGTAGTACTTGAATTTTTGATGACTTCTAAATTTTTGCAATAAGTATATGAGTTCTTTTGACTAATGTTGAGTCCATGGATTATACGCACTCTCACCTTTCCACCTTTGCTAGCCTCTTCGGTACCGTGCATTGCCCTTTCTCACCTTGAGAGTTGGCGCAAACTTCGCCGGTGCATCCAAACCCCGTGATACGATATACTCTATCACACATAAACCTCCTTATATCTTCCTCAAAACAGCCACCATACCTACCTATCATGGCATTTCCATAGCCATTCCGAGATATATTGCCATGCAACTTCCATCATCATCATCATGACATACATTACTTTTGTCATATTGCCATTGCATGATCTTGTAGTTGACATCGCATTTGTGGCAAAGCCACCATGCATTATTTTCCATACATGTCACTCTTGATTCATTGCACCATCCCGGTACACCGCCGGAGGCATTCATATAGAGTCATATCTTGTTCTAAGTTTTGAGTTGTAATCCTTGTGTTGTAATCAATAGAAGTGTGATGATCATCATTATTAGAGCATTGCCCAAATAAAAAAAAAGCCAAAAAAGAAAAAAAGAAAGGCCCCCCAAAAAAGAAAATAATAAAAAAAGAAAATAAAAAAGGGAAATGCTACTATCTCTTTTTCCACACTTGTGCTTCAAAGTAGCACCTTGTTCTTCATGTAGTGAGTCTCATATATTGTGCTTCAAAGTAGCACCTTGTTCCTCATGTAGTGAGTCTCATAAGTTGTCTTTTCATACTAGTGGGAATTTTTCATTATAGAACTTGGCCTGTATATTCCTACGATGGGCTTCCTCAAATGCCCTAGGTCTTCGTGAGCAAGCGAGTTGGATGCACACCCACTAGTTTTTCTTTTGTTGAGCATTCATAGCTCTAGTGCATCCATTGCATGGCAATCCTTACTCACTCACATCGATATCTATTGATGGGCATCTCCATAGCCCATTGATACACCTAGTTGATGTGAGACTTTCTCCTTTTTTGTCTTCTCCACACAGTCCCCATCATCATATTCTATTCCACCCATAGTGCTATATCCATGGCTCACGCTCATGTATTGCGTGAAGGTTGAAAAAGTTTGAGATTATTTAAGTATGAAACAATTGCTTGGCTTGTCATCGAGGGTATAGAAGTTGGGAACATCTTTGTGTGACGAAAATGAAGCATAGCCTAACTATATGATTTTGTAGGGATGAACTTTCTTTTGCCATGTTATTTTGAGAAGACATGATTGCTTTGATTAGTATGCTTGAAGTATTATTATTTTTGTGTCAATATGAACTTTTGTCTTGAATCTTTTGGATCTGAATATTCATATCACAATTAAGAAGATTTACATTGAAATTATGCCAAAGTATCACTCCGCATCAAAAATTCTTTTTTTATCATTACCTACTCGAGGACGAGCAAGAATTAAGCTTGGGGATGCCTGATACGTCTCCAACGTATCTATAATTTTTTTATTGCTCCATGCTACTTTATCTGCTGTTTTCGACTATATTGGGCTTTATTTTCCACTTTTATATTACTTTTGGGACTAACCTACTAACCGGAGGCCCAACCCAGAATTGCTGTTTTTTGCCCTTTTCAGTATTTCGAAGAAACAGAATATCAAACGGAGTCCAAACGGAATGAAACCTTCGGGATCGTGATTTTCCAACCAAACGTGATCCAGGAGACTTGGACCCTACTCCAAGCAGTGTCCGAGGAGGTCACGAGGGTGGAGGGCGCGCCCCCCTGGGCGCGCCCCCTACCTCGTGGGCCCCTCGGAGCTCCACCGACGTACTCCTTCCTCCTATATATACCTACGTATCCCCGAACGATTAGAACAGGAGCCAAAAACCTAATTCCACCGCCGCAACCTTCTGTATCCACGAGATCCCATCTTGGGGCCTGTTCCGGAGCTCCGCTGGAGGGGGCATCCACCACGGAGGGCTTCTACATCATCACCATAGCCCCTCCGATGAAGTGTGAGTAGTTTACTTCAGACCTTCGGGTCCATAGCTAGTAGCTAGATGGCTTCTTCTCTCTTTTTGGATTTCAATACAATGTTCTCCCCCTCTCTCGTGGAGATCTATTCGATGTAATCTTCTTTTTGCGGTGTGTTTGTTGAGACCGATGAATTGTGGGCTTATGATCCAGTATTATCTATGGAAAATATTTGATTCTTCTCTGAATTCTTTTATGTATGATTGAGTTATCTTTGCAAGTCTCTTCGAATTATCCTTTTTGGTTTGGCCAACTAGATTGGTAGTTCTTGCAATGGGAGAAGTGCTTAGCTTTGGGTTCAATCTTGCGGTGTCCTTACCCAGTGACAGAAGGGGCAGCAAGGCACGTATTGTATTGTTGCCATCGAGGATAACAAGATGGTTTTTTTTATCATATTGCATGAATTTATCCCTCTACATCATGTCATCTTGCTTACGACGTTACTCTGTTTTAAACTTAATACTCTAGATGCATGCTGGATAGCGGTCGATGAGTGGAGTAATAGTAGTAGATGCAGAATCGTTTCGATCTACTTGTTTTGGACGTGATGCCTATATACATGATCATTGCCTAGATATACTCATAACTATGCTCAATTCTGTCAATTGCTCAACAATAATTTGTTCACCCACCGTAGAATACTTATGCTCTTGAGAGAAGCCACTAGTGAAACCTATGGCCCCCGGGTCTATTCTCATCATATCAATCTCTATCACTTTATTTACTTGCTTTGTTTTTACTTTGCCTTTACTTTTACTTTGCATCTATCTATCAAAAATACCAAAAATATTATCTCTATCAGATCTCACTCTCGTAAGTGACCGTGAAGGGATTGACAACCCCTAAGCGTTGGTTGCGAGTTGCTATCGTTTTGTGTAGGTACAAGGGACTTGTGCGTGGTCTCCTACTGGATTGATACCTTGGTTCTCAAAAACTGAGGGAAATACTTACGCTACTATGCTGCATCATCCTCTCCTCTTCGGGGAAATCCAACGCAGTGCTCAAGAGGTAGCAGTAATCTTAGCAAAGTATCTGAGACAATAATTCATAGATTGAAAACTACTGTTGGAGATGGATGGCAGTGATGATGAACCCCACGATGACTGAAACATCAGTGATGTCGATGGCTTTGAATATCCCCTTCTAGATGGAAAGGGTCGCGAAGAAACAACCATCCGGGGCAGAAAAGTGCCCCACCACTTGTTCGTCTCGCAGATGGCGGCGAAAAAATCCCGTAAAAATCACAAACCAAGTTTTAGGGGGAAATAGGGATAGTAGGCACCAAAGGCAGTTGGGAGGCCACTTGTGGGCCCCACATGCCCACACCACGCATTCAGGCCACATAGGCCCCACATGGGTCTCCCTAATGGGCACAGGTGCCCCTGGCTCTCTTCCCACATGAAAATGCATATTCATTTATTTAGTCCTCAAAAAATATTTTTATTCATCAGTCCTATTTTTTTCCTTTTCTACAGCTTTCCGGCAATTCCCCTGCTCGAGTGAATCATGCAAATTGAGTGAAAAACACTATAAGAATTGAGCTGTAATTTGCAAAACATAGATAATAAATACTCCCTCCAACCCACAATATAAGACGCTTTTGCAAGCATATTTAGGTTGCGGAAATGTCTTATATTATGGGACGGAGGGAGTAGTAATTTATAATAGAAATCATGATGCAAAATGGACATATCAGCCACCTCCTTGACGGCCTCGGTCATGTTGCTGAAGACGGTTAGCTCCTCCTACATGAAGGCACCCCTCTTTCTCTTCCTATCGGGAGCAGACACATGATAACCAGCCTTATCATGGCCATTGAGGATGACGTTCTTTGACTCCTAGGTGTCTGGAAAGTCAAGTGAAGGTGAACCCAGAGGCTCGCTGGAGCCAAGGCATGCTTTCATGTAACCAGACCACAAGAGAAGTTGGTCTACATCTCAGAGTAGTTCTGGATGGGCTTGTTGAGGTACTCATTGCTACCTCTTGAGTACTGCGTTGGTTTTCCCTTGAAGAGGAAAGGGTGATGCAGCAAAGTAGCGTAAGTATTTTCCTCAGATTTTGAGAATCAAGGTATCAATCCAGTAGGAGGCTCGACGCAAGTCCCTCGTACCTACACAAACAAACAAGAACGTCGCAACCAACGCGACAAAGGGGTTGTCAATCCCTTCACGGCCACTTGCGAAAGTGAGATCTAATAGAGATAATAAGATAAGATAAATATTTTTGATATTTTTATGATATAGATTGGAAAGTAAAGATTGCAAAATAAAGTAGATCAGAAACTTATATGATAGAAAATAGACCCGGGGGCCATAGGTTTCACTAGTGGCTTCTCTCAAGATAACATAAGTATTACGATGGGTGAACAAATTACTGTCGAGCAATTGATAGAAAAGTGCATTGTTATGAGATTATCTAGGCATGATCATGTATATAGGCATCACGTCCGCGACAAGTAGACCGACTCCTGCCTGCATATACTACTATTACTCCACACATCAACCGCTATCCAGCATGCATCTAGAGTATTAAGTTCATAAGAACAAAGTAACGCATTAGGCAAGATGACATGATGTAGAGGGATAAACTCAAGCAATATGATATAAACCCCATCTTTTTATCCTCGATGGCAACAATACAATACGTGCCTTGCTGCCCACGCTGTCACTGGGAAAGGACACCGCAAGATTGAACCCAAAGCTAAGCACTTCTCCCATTGCAAGAAAGATCAATCTAGTAGGCCAAACCAAACTGATAATTCGAAGAGACTTGCAAAGATAACCAATCATACATAAAAGAATTCAGAGGAGATTCAAATATTTCTCATAGATAAACTTGATCATAAAAACAAGCACATAACACAAAGAAAATAGAATCTGTAAAAAACTCATCAAAAACTCATCAAAGAAAACCATAGAATCATCAAAACAAGCACACAACGCAAAGAAAATAGAATCTATAAAAAACAGAACAGTCTGTAGCAATCTGACTACTTCGAATACTTCTGTAACTCCAAAAATTTAGGACGACTTTAATAATTTATTTATTAATCTTCTGCAGAAAGAATCAACTCAAATAACTATTCTGTTAAAAATTAAAAATATTTTTGTGAGCGCATAAGTTTCTATTTTTCTGCAAGATCAAAACAACTTTCACCCAAATCATGCCAGAGGCGTTGCTTGGCATAAACACTAATTTTAACCACAAAACACATCTAACCAGAGGTATAATTGGGTATTTTATTGAAAACATCAAGAAAACCAAAAAGCAAAAAGATACAAGTTGGGTTGCCTCCCAACAAGTGCTATTGTTTTACGCCCCTAGCTAGGCATACCACGTAGGATCTATGTTTTGTCATTCTTATCCTTGTTTTCCTTGGAGGTATTTGCGTTGGGAGGTTTTGTAAATAAAACATAAAAACATTATCCATGGAAACCTTAGCACTATGAAGTTGCTTTTTATCATAACCCCTTTGATTTCCGACAGTGATCCAAGAATATTGTTGATTAACATCATTAAAAACTTGTTGGATCATATCTAATACAGGGACTTGCTTTTTAAGGTTATCATCAAAGATTTGGTTATCTCCAAGCAAATGTCTCAAGGCATAATCACTATTATAAAGAATTTCATCAATCACAGGTTTTTCACGATTCATGCCATAAAAATTAAAGATTTCCCTAGCTTCCCGTATTATGTAGTCAAATTCATTCATCAAAGCAAGAGTGGCTAACTTTTTAGCTCTAGGATTCTTTATAACGGGCAACTCATAGAACAGTCTTTGCAAGGTAGGATGAGTACGGATAAATCTAGTTTCAAGTTTCAGAACAAGTGCGAAATGGCTTCCGCATAAGATTTGGTCCTTTTAAGTATAGGAATATCATCAAGACTTAATTTTCTGACACAATTGAAAAATTCTTGGATATGTTCTTTCCCCATAAAATTCCCTTGCCCCAAGACAAAAGTTTTGGCATCCAGATTACCCGTATGCTCCATTTTAGGAGTTAGGCCATCATCTGTTTCTGCCATACCAAAAGCACTCATGGTGACTTCACAATAAGATTGCACTCAAAAACAGATCTGACGAGAAAACGGTGAATGAAAAAGAGGACGAATAAAACAGCAAATTTTTGTGAAGTGGGGGAGAGCAAAACAAGAGGCAAATGGCAAATAATGTAAATTGTGAGGACATGAGATTTGTAATTAGGAACATGGTTGATGTTAAAGATCCTCCCCAGCAACGGCGCCAGAAATTCCTTTTGATGTCTGCTAGAACAACGTCGGTATTTCCCCAAAGAGGAAGGGATGATGCAGTATAGCGACGGTAGGTATTTCCATCAGTGATGAGACCAACATTATCGAAGCAGGAGGAGAACCACCTCACGCCACGTAAACAACCTCTGCACACAAATAACAAATACTCGCAACCCAACATGTGAAAGGGGTTGTCAATCCCTTTCGGGTACGACGCCTCAAGATAGGCAAATAACGTGAGATAAAAGTGGTAGATATGATAAGTATATCGCGGAACAAATAAATTGCAGCAAGGTATTTTTGTATTTTTGGTTTAATATATCTGAAAATAAAAGCAAAGGAAAATAGATCGCAAAGGCAAGTATGATGAAAAGAGACCCGGGGGTCATAGGTTTCAGTAGTGGCTTCTCTTGAGAAAAATAGCAAACGGTGGGAAAACAATTACTATGGGGCAATTGATAGAACTTCAAATAATCATGACAATATCCGGGCAATGATCATTATATAGGCATCACGTCCAAGATTAGTAGACCAACTCATGCCTGCATCTACTACTATTACTCCACGCATCGACCGCTATCCAGCATGCATCTAGTGTATTAAGTTCATGGAAAAATGGAGTAATGCAATAAGAACGATGGCATGATGTAGACAAGATATATTTATGTAGAAATAGACCCCATCTTGTTATCCTTAATAGCAACAATACATACGTGTCGTTTCCCTTTCTGTCACTGGGATCAAGCATCGTAAGATCGAACCCATCACAAAGCACCTCTTCCCATTGCAAGATAAATAGATCAAGTTGGACAAACAAAACCCAAATATCAGAGAAGAAATACAAGGCTATAATGAATCATGCATATAAGAGATGAAAGAAGACTCAAATAACTTTCATGGACAAAAACATAGATCTGATCATAAACTCAAAGTTCCTCGGATCCCAACAAACACATTGCAAAAAGACTTACATCATATGGATCTCCGAGAGACCATTGTATTGATAATCAAGAGAGAGAGAGAGAGGAAGCCGTCTAGATACTAACTACGGACCCGTAGGTCTTCAAAGAACTACTCACGCATCATCGGAGAGGCACCAATGGACATGATGCACCCCTCTGAGATGGTGTCTAGATTGGATCTGGTGTTTCTGGACTCTGCGGCTGCTGAAATTGATTTTTGTTGACTCCCCTAGGGTTTCTGGAATATTCGGGTATTTATAGAGCAAAGAGGCAGTGCGGGAGGCCAACGAGGAGGGCACAAGCCA
Organism: Triticum timopheevii; assembly: GCA_963921465.1. Taxonomy (NCBI): domain Eukaryota; kingdom Viridiplantae; phylum Streptophyta; class Magnoliopsida; order Poales; family Poaceae; genus Triticum; species Triticum timopheevii. Next base: position 559,889,052 of record OY997268.1, on the reverse strand, counting down.
CCGGGGCGCGCATGGGCCCCCAGGTGCTCCCCGGTGGGTTGTGCTCCCCTCGAAGCTCCCCTCAAGTGCCTTACTGGCCCACTGGATGTCTTCCAGCCCAAAAAATCCATAAAAAGTTTCGCTGCATTTGGACTCCGTTTGGTATTGATTTCCTGCGATGTAAAAATATGCAGAAAATAGCAACTGGGACTGGGCACTATGTCAATAGGTTAGCACCCAAAAATGATATAAAATGACTATAAAATGATTGTTAGACATCCAAGAATGATAATATAACAACATGGAACAATAAAAAATTATAGATACGTTGGAGACGTATCATCATGCTTATGCATTATGTGCAGCTAATGTTGGGTGCATCATGACTGGATCTTTTCTACCATGAATTACAATGTTTAGTCGCTGCTTGAACTTTGGAGGTGCTCTGCATTTATGTTTTGCGGTCTCAGAAAGGGCTAGCAAGATACCACTATTGTCATATTATATCATGGTTGTTTTGACAACGTGTTACTGTGTGAGATGTCTTATTATTGCTCGCTAGTTGATTATGTCATTGATATGATTTAATATAATTTTTAAGATTTATTGTCGACATGGTTAGTTATAATCTTTGCTGAAAACCTGGGTGTTGTTTAAGCTTATTTATGGAAATAAGAGCAAAACAGTTCGTAAAAGTTTTTCTTTTTCACTTTCAGTTTATCAACTGAATTGCTTGAGGACAAGCAAAGGTTTAAGCTTGGGGGAGTTGATATGTCTCCGTCGTATCTACTTTTCCTAACATTTTCCCTCTTGTTTTGGACTCTAATTTGCATGAATTGAATGAAACTAACTCGGACTGATGTTGTTTTCAGCAGAACTACCATGGTGTTGTTTTTGTGCAGAAATAAAAGTTCTTGGAATGGGACAAAACTTTGCGAGGATTTTTTATGCAATAAAAGATAATTTCTGGAGCCAAGAACCACCAGAGAGGGGCACCTAGGTGGACACAATCCACCAAGACGCGCCACCCCCTACAGGCGCGCCCAGGTGGGTTGTCCCCACCTGGTGGCCCCGCAGACCCTGAAACTGACGCTATAAAATCCTGTTTTTCCAGAAAAAATGATGGAGAAAGAATTATCGCATTTTACGAGATGGAGCCGCCACCGTCTCCTGTTCTTCATCGGGAGGCCAGATCTGGAGTCCGTTTGGGGCTCAAGAGAGGGGGATCTTTGATATTCGTAATCACCAACCCTTCTCCATCGCCAATTCCATGATGCTCTCCACCGTGAGTGAGTAATTCCTTCGTAGGCTCGCTGGTCGGTGAGGAGTTGGATGAGATTCGTCATGTAATCGAGTTAGTTTTGTTAGGGCTTGATCCCATGTTCTGAGATTGATGTTGATATGACTTTGCCATGCTTAATGCTTGTCACTTTGGGCCTGGTGCCATGATTTCAGATCTGAACCGTTTATGTTATCACCATTATATCTATGTTCTAGATTCGATCTTGCAAGTTATAGTCACCTACTACGTGTTATGATCCGGCAACCCCGGAGTGACAATCGTCGGGACCACTCCTGGTGATGACCGTAGTTTGAGGAGTTCATATATTCACCATGTGCTAATGCTTTGTTCTGGTTCTCTATTAAAAGGAGGCCTTAATATCCCTTAGTTTCCAATAGGACCCCACTGCCACGGTAGGGTAGGACAAAAGATGTCATGCAAGTTCTTTCCATAAGCACTTATGACTATTTACGGAATACATGCCTACATTGTATTTATGAACTGGAGCTAGTGCCATATCGCCCTAGGTTATGACTATCTCATTATGAATATCATCCAACGAATCGTCGATCCAATGCCTACGATATTCCTACATATTGTTTCTGCTAAGTTACTACTGCTATTGTTACTATTGCACTTGGTACAAAAGTACTACTATCACCGTTACTATTACTATTGATGTTGCTACTACTATCAATCATCACTGGTAATAAGCAAAAACTGCCATACTACCAAAACAAACATCTAATCTAGCACATCCTCACAAAATACTTTCATAACCAACCATACTACCTTCGGATCTACTCTAATTTAACACATGGTCACATATCTATGGTATGACAAGTAGGGTTTAATGTTACTTACATTCATCATAGGAGTGGGGAGAAGGCAGGAAACATCCGGTTGAAGAGCAGGAAGAATGATTGTCGCTGCCGACCAGAGAAGATGGCGTCGCTTACCTGCTGATGTCTACAACACAACTTGTTCTTCTAGACTCATGTTGGGCCTCCAAGCACAGAGTTTTTTAGGACAGTATCAAATTTCCCTCAAGTGGATGACCTAAGCTTTATCAGTCCATGGGAGGTGTAGGATGAAGATGGTCTCTCTCAAACAACACTGCAACCAAATAATAAAGAGTCTCTTATGTCCCCAACACACCAAATACAATGGTAAATTGTATAGGTGCACTAGTTCGGCGAAGAGATGATGATACAAGTGTTGGGGAACGTTGCATAAAATAAAAAATTTCCTACGTTCACCAAGATCAATCTATGAGTTCATCCAGCAATGAGAGAGGGAAGTGCATCTTGAAAGTGCAACTATCCCTAGGTGGTTTTGGTAATTCATAACAACATATAGCTCATTGAGCTAACACTATTCCAAGACTATTATTTCAGGAAAGCTCAATGAATGGCATGGCATGGATGATGAAAGTGGATCCCTCAAAATACTAAGGACAAAGGATTGGCTCAAGATCAAAAGCTCAAGACTCTTCATTTTACATTTTAGTGATCCAATATCACATTGAGTCTATAGGAAAAGCCAATACTATCAAGGAGGGATGAGGTGTTGCTTAATGAGCCTCTTGCTTCATGTGCTTAGTGATATGCTCCAAAACCCTCAACTACTTTCCCACATCCACAAATGACCTAAACCCAAAGCCAAAATCGGTCACACCGAAGCTTCCTATCCGGCACCACTGATTCCAAAAGTCATAGCCACTGCCACAAACCCTAAGCAAATCGGTCTTACCGATAGGGATCTCGGTCTCACCGAGATGGGGTTGCAATCTCTCTGTTTCCCTTCGTAACGTTTCGGTCTAACCGAAGTGAGCGGTCCCACCGAGATTGCAATGTAAACTCTTTGTTTCCTTTTTGTAACATTTCGGTCTCACCGAAAAGAGCAAATCGGTCCCACCGAGTTTACCGGACCAACTCTCTGGAAAGCTTATTACCAAATCGGTCTCACCGAGTTTGTGTAATCGGTCTTACCGAGATTATGTTATGCCCTAACCCTACCCGAATCGGTCTCACCGAGATGCATGTCAGTCCCACCGAAAATCACTAACGGTCACTAGGTTTACTAAATCGGTCCGACCGAGTTTAACAATTCGGTCCCACCGAGTTTGGTAAATTGTGTGTAACGGTTAGATTTTGTGTGGAGGCTATATATACCCCTCCACCTCCTCTTCATTCATGGAGAGAGCCATCAGAACGAACCTACACTTCCAACTTACCATTTCTGAGAGAGAACCACCCACTCATGTGTTGAGGCCAAGATATTCCATTCCTACCATATGAATCTTGATCTCTAGCCTTCCCCAAGTTGCTTTCCACTCAAATCTTCTTTCCACCAGATCCAAAACCTATGAGAGAGAGTTGAGTGTTGGGGAGACTATCATTTGAAGCACAAGAGCAAGGAGTTCATCATCAACGCACCATTTGTTACTTCTTGGAGAGTGGTGTCTCCTAGATTGGCTAGGTGTCACTTGGGAGCCTCCGACAAGATTGTGGAGTTGAACCAAGGAGTTTGTAAGGGCAAGGAGGTCGCCTACTTCGTGAAGATCTACCGCTAGTGAGGCAAGTCCTTCGTGGGCGACGACGATGGTGGGATAGACAAGGTTGCTTCTTCGTGGACCCTTCGTGGGTGGAGCCCTCCGTGGACTCGCGCAGCCGTTACCCTTCGTGGGTTGAAGTCTCCATCAACGTGGATGTACGATAGCACCACCTATCGGAACCATGCCAAAAACATCCGTGTCTCCAATTGCGTTTGAATCCTCCAAACCCTTCCCTTTACTTTCTTGCAAGTTGCATGCTTTAATTTCCGCTGCCTATATACTCTTTGCATGCTTGCTTGAATTGTGTGATGATTGCTTGACTTGTCCTAAAGTAGCTAAAATCTGCCAAACTTTAAAATTGGGAAAAGGTTAAGTTTTTATTGGTCAAGTAGTCTAATCACCCCCCCCCCTCTAGACATACTTCAAGGTCCTACAAGTGGTATCAGAGCTTTGGTCTCCATTTGCTTTGATTTCCATAGCTTTTGGTGGTCATAGCCTTGGTTTCACAACCTAGGAGAGTATGGCGTCTAGCGAGGGAAATTATCACCGTAGAGGTCCTTACTTTGATGGTACTAATTTTGCTAGTTGGAAGCATAAGATGAAAATGCATATTCTTGGACATAACCCCGCTGTTTGGGCAATTATTTGTATTGGCTTGCAAGGTGAATTTTTTGATGGGAGAGAACCGAACCGTGAAGCTAATGCGGAAGAGTTGAAGATGCTGCAATACAACGCTCAAGCTTGTGATATCATCTTCAACGGATTGTGCCCCGAAGAATTCAACAAAATCAGCCATCTTGAGAATGCAAAGGAAATTTGGGATACTTTGATTGATATGCATGAAGGTACCGAGTCCGTCAAGGAATCCAAGTTGGATGTGCTCCAGAGTCAGCTTGACAAGTTCAAAATGAAGGATGGTGAAGGTGTCGCTGAAATGTACTCTAGGCTTGCTCTTATCACAAATGAGATTGCCGGCTTAGGGAGTGAAGAGATGACCGACAAATTCATCATCAAGAAAATCCTAAGAGCATTGGATGGAAAGTATGATACCGTGTGCACATTGATTCAAATGATGCCAAACTACAAAGATCTCAAGCCAACGGAAGTCATTGGAAGAATTGTTGCTCATGAGATGTCACTCAAGGATAAGGAGGAACTTCACAACAAGTCAAGTGGTGCTTACAAAGCCTCAAGTGAAGCCCCCACATCATCAAGTGAGAAACCAACCTTCAATGAAGAATTGAGCTTAATGGTGAAGAACTTCAACAAATTCTACAAGAGTAGAAGCAAAGAAAGAAGCTCCAAGTCAAGGTCTTACAATGACAAAAGATCTTCTAGTCGAGAGCGCAATTGCTACAATTGTGGGAGACCCGAACACTACTCCAATGAGTGTACGACACCCTACAAAAGAAGAGAAGATTCTCCAAGAAGAAGGAGCAAAAGAGAAGAATCACCACCAAGAGAGAGGAGGAGTAGAGATGATCGTTATGAACGAAGACCCTCATGGAGAAGCAAGGTTTTGGAAAGGAAGGACAAGTCATCAAGGAGCTACACAAAACGAAGACATCAAGCTCATGTTGGTGAATGGGTTTCCGGCTCCGACTCTGACAATCACTCCGAGAGAAGCTATCACTCCAACTCCGAAGATACTCAATATGAAGGTGTTGCTAGTCTAGCACTTGTGTCAACCAACTCCTACGACATATTTGACTCACCAAATGAAGGTGTTGGAAGATGCTTCATGGCCAAAGGTCCAAAGGTAACACATCCCGAGTATGTTGATTTTAATAGTGATGAAGATGACTTGCTTGTGGATGATGATTTACTTGTTGACAACTCTAGTGATGAATACTATGATGAAACGTCAATTAATCATGATAAACAAGATAAAACGAATGACAATGATAAGGAGAAGATTGAGCTTCCGACTAAAGAACTAAACTCTCTTAAGTTAGCTCATGAAACTATCTACGAAGATCATGGAGAACTTTTAAGGGCTCATGAGAAGTTACGCTTTGAAAAGCTCAATCTTGAGCAAGAGCATGAGTTCTTAAAAGCAACCAATGATGATCTCCGCAAGAAAAGTTCTTCTTACATTGCCAAGCGTTTACTCTTATCTACTTACATGCCTCAAGTCAAGTCTAGTAACAAGTACAAGAAAGATACTTCCTCTAGTAGTAACAATAATAATGTCAAATCCAATATTGTTGCTTCTAGTAGTTCACTTGATTCCACTAATGATTCTCTTAACCAAGTTACACTTGAGCAAGAAAATAGCTTATTGAAGGGAATTATAGAGAAAGGTGTTTACAAGAGCCTTGCCGGGAGTAAGCAATTCGAGGAAATTGTACGCAAGCAAGGAAGGCACCGGAAGAATCAAGGTGTTGGTTTTGAACTAAAGTTCAATGCCAATGGAGTTGAGTGGGAAGAAGATCAATACCCCAAGACAAAGTTTGTTCCTCAACAAGAGAAGTATGATCCTACTTCCTTCAAGGGAACACAAGCTCAAGATGATCTTCCACCACAAGACCACAAGAACAAAGGCAAGGACAAGCTTCAAGAAGAGATTGATGCATTTGAAGAAGCACCTAAAGCCTCGTTCAAGTGGGTCCCCAAGACTACGTCAAGTTCTACTTCATCAAGTACAACTACAACTCAGAACTAGAGAGTTCTTGAGGGTGACTCTGCCAACATTCTTCACTCATATCATTTTGGCAAGAACAAGTGCAATCAACTTCCACAACTTGCACTAGTTAAAGGAGTCACAAACCCTCATGTTGGTAAGACAAAGGACAAGGTAACCTAATGATTTCATGGACATCATCTTGTGTGTGCATCACTCTATGTCTATGGATATTCTTGTTTGTTCCTTGTGGGACTAACCCATGTAGGTAAGTTGAAAGTGCAACTCACTCCAAAGGATTGCTCCAAATGATCTACATCAACATTGAGCATCTACATCTTCAACACCTACATGAAGTCATCATCGACAAAACCCAAGGTTAGTTCATCCCTCTAAAGGGGGGATCTCACATCTAGGGGGAGCTTAACTCTAAGAATTGAGTCAAAGCAACTCTAATGATGTGAACACATTAATGCATTATGTAAAAGTGGTAACCCCACTTGAGCTTAAACGATGAGTATGACCTATGATCAAATGTTCTCATTTGACTCCTAAGTCAATATACTCATATATAGATGACCTAGTCATCGCCAATTGTTTGATAGATGCTAGAATTGGTTGTGCATGCTTTGCCACATATTTCATTTGCCATCTTATTGTGTGAGCATGTTGGTGCATATTTTACTCATTCAAGGACATCCACTTGTTGTTTTGATTGTTTGGGTTCTTTTATTTTTGCCAAGTGGATGAACAAGAATGCCTAAGAACCTTCTTTAGCTATCTATGCTTTTCTCATCTCAAACTCTATTCATGCTACATCACAAAATTTGATCAAGTCAGATTCGAACCACTCTGTGTGAGGAGCACTCGGAGTCCCCGATTCGTCATAGACTTAAACTTCCAAAACCTCTTTGTGATTCTCGGTCAGACCGATTCCTCCATTTCGATCCTACCGAGATCATCAAGTTGATCTTAGTTTTCAATCTCGGTGCAACCGATTTGAACTTTTCGGTCTCACCGATTTGCTGTAACTGAACACAGTTATGCATCTCGGTGCCACCGAGTTGTTCCACTTGGTCACACCGACAGGGTCGGGCTATATATAGCCATGGGCAAATGTTTGGAAATTTCTCCGAAACCCTTCGCGCGCACAACAGCTCGCTCTGCCATCATGGTCTCCGGATCGTCTCCTCGTCGCCAGCAGCCTCCTGTCGCTGGTCTCCGCCGCCGTCAATGGATTTCGTCCCCGCTGTTGCTGCCGTAGCAAGTCCACCGCCAAGTTAGGGTATGGACTTGATCTTTGTGCTATCCACGTCTGATTCCTAGCACATTGTTTTCATATTGATTCTTGCCACGATTGAGGTTCTTCTATCCAGCCAAAATAGTCCATAGATTAGATGCGATTTAAATTTTTAGGGTTAGGTTTCCGCCGAAACCATCTCGGACCCACCGAGTTGAAAAACTCGGTCTCACCGATTTGGCTTATGCCATTGCACTAGTGACTCTCGATCTGACCAAGAATTACTAATCGGTGCGACCGATTTGAGGATTCTGTGAAACCCTAGCAGTCTCGGTGCCACAGAACTGAAACTCGGTCCAACCGAGATCATCAGTTTAGGTTCCAAAACTGCTTCGGTATCACCGAGTTTGAAAATCGGTTGATCCGAAATGCTTTCTATGGAAAACTAAAACTGAACTTTTGAATCAATCTTTTGCAAAAATCTCTGCATTTTGTGATGCTCATCTTTTCTATCTCATCTATAACTCTTCACAGGGTCAGCAGTCAGCTTTTGCAGTATGTCAAATTAGAGTGACAGCCAGAACAGGTCAGAAGAGCACATGGACTTGAGTGAGGGCACTAGTCCCTCAACTTCAGATGATGGGAGTAGAAGTACTCCTAGCAATTTGCCTAAGGCTGCAACTAGGCAAAGGAGGAAAAGAACTTCAGATTCTGAGGATGAAGATTACAAAGCCGAGGAAGATGAGGCCACTTCCAAGAAAGTGGTGCTCAAGAAAGAGTATGGATCTGCACAGAGCACAAAACCAGGTCTGAAGAAGAAAGTTCCTGCCAAGAGAACTCCAATGCCAAAGGCCAGGAAGTCCACTCAAGTGCCAGCTCAGGCTCAACCCAAAGAGGCACCTGCAAGGAAAGATACATCATCCAGACCTCAGAAAGTCCCAACTGGTGCAACTATGAAGTTCACAATTGAATCAGAAGATGATGGTGATCAAGACAAGAAAAAGAAGAGAGCAAGAACTACAACTGCCAAAGTCCTTGGAAAGCCCTCAATGAGAAGGGATTCTGATGAAGAGGAAGACAATGCTGCACCAGCACCTAAGGCAGCTAAGCTTATGGGAGATGCAATCAGATCAGGGGCTGCAACATCCAAGCCCAAGGAAGCACCCAAAGCTGCCTCCAAGGCCAAGCAAGTTCCAAAGAGGAATACTAGGAGTATACCAGCTGCTGAGAAGAATAAGGCCCAGTGCCAAATATTGCTGAAGAAGAGGATGAGGAAGGACAGGTCCTAAGAAAGCTCAAGCCCAAGATACCAGACCACAATGATGCCCATCCTGTGGCTGAGGACATGAGAATCAGGAAGGATTCAGGGCTGAGACTGTGGAGGATGGAAGATTGATATGCTTCAAGAAGAAGAACTGCTGTTGACTACAGGTTCCATACAAAGGAACAACAGGACTTTTATGAGACCATTCTGTTGGACAAGAAGCCTATAGTCTGTAACATGAGGTGGGTTGACTAGAAATTCATCAGGGAAAATGAGCAGCACTATCCTGGAGTGCAAGACAGCTTTATTGCTTGTGGAGTTGCTGATTTTGTTGGACAGAAGTTCATCAACTGGAATGATGAGCTTATCATGCAGTTCTACTCCACAGCATATTTTTACCCAGATGGTAGAATTGTTTGGATGTCTGAAGGTACAAGGTACCAATCCACTGTTGAAGAATGGGCAAGTCTAATAAATGCCCCCAAGGAAGAAGAGGATGACCTGGACATTTATGCAAAGAAGAAGTTGGGTCACAATTCAATGGCTCACATGTACAAGGAAATTCCAGACAAGGCAGTAGAGACTCACAAGTTTGGATCAGTTCACTTTCTGCTGTCAGGGTTGCCAACCATAAACTGGATTCGGAGGCACACTTTGTTGCCCAAGTCTGGTGACCATAACATGATCAGAGGGCATGCCATCAACATGCTGCATGTGTTTGATGTGCCACAGAAGTTCAAAGTCATGAGCCTCATAATTGAAACAATCAAGAGGACTGCAGCAGATCAGAAGAGGAGCTGTGGATATGCACCTCAGATTCAAGAATTGATCAACTCAAAGATGGGCACAGGGAAATATCAGTTCGATAAGGAACACTTTCCAATTTATCCAGACTTTGAGGACAATGAGGTTGTTATGAATGAAGATGATCCACAATCAGTTCGAGCTCGGGAGAAGAAGGAGAAGGCAAAGAAGGAGAAGGCTGCCAAGATGCCAACTCAAGAGGAGGCATCTGAGTATTTCTTGAAAACCAAACAGGAGCAGCTTGGTTACTTGATAGCATCAACTTTGAGGATTGAGAAAGGACTGGCCACCCTAACTCAAAACCAGGAGAGCCTGGAAAGAATCATGGAACAAAAATTCTATGATCTAGATGTCAAGGTAAATGAGATTCAGTCAGTTGTAGAGCAGCTGCAGGATGATATGCAGGAGAGGAAGGGCAAGACAACCACCAATGTGTTTGCCAGAGTGCCCAGAGCCCAGAGGTTAGTTGCAGTGCCAGTGACAGACACTAGAGAAACAACTTCAGCACCAGCCACAGCACCTACAGTTCCAGTGCAACCAGCTCCAGCATCCACTCCAGCACCCTCTACTTCAACTGAAGCCTTCGTCCCAGGAGCTATTAGGACACCACCACCAGAAGATCAAGCCTGAGAGTCGATCTAGCACTATGCATTTTCTATGAACCTTTTGGTAACTTGTTGCCAAAGGGGGAGAAAAATGTATAGATCATAGGCTTCGAGAGAGAGAGAGTTGCTTTTGATCTCTCTTGCTTTATTTGGTGGTTTTTCAAACTTTGTTTGCTTCTGGTTGAGATACTATGCTTGTGAGACATTGATGATCATGTGTTTGATCATAAGCTACACTTATGCATGCTTGATATTATCTATCTATCTTATGTGATCACTCACTATGCTTGGTGATGAGTGCATGTATTCATTATTTATTGAGCGCTCCACCAAGATGTATGTGACATGGAAGAGTAACCCATGAGCCTAATTCATTGTGCATTTGCAGTCCAAAGCAAATCTAAAACTATGCACAAATTTAGGGGGAGCTCTTGCTTATCACATACTTCTCAAAGTGACGATGCTATTCAATCTTATTATCATTTGTGGAAGCTTTGATCTATATGTTGTCATCAATTACCAAAAAGGGGGAGATTGAAAGTGCAACTATCCCTAGGTGGTTTTGGTAATTCGTAACAAAATATAGCTCATTGAGCTAACACTATTCCAAGACTATTATTTCAAGAAAGCTCAATGAATGGCATGGCATGGATGATGAAAGTGGATCCCTCAAAATACTAAGGACAAAGGATTGGCTCAAGCTCAAAAGCTCAAGACTCTTTATTTTACATTTTAGTGATCCAAGATCACATTGAGTCTATAGGAAAAGCCAATACTATCAAGGAGGGATGAGGTGTTGCTTAATGAGCCTCTTGCTTCATGTGCTTAGTGATATGCTCCAAAACCCACAACTACTTTCCCACATCCACAAATGACCTAAACCCAAAGCCAAAATTGGTCACACCGGAACTTCCTATCCGGCGCCACCGATTCCAAAAGTCATAGCCACTACCACAAACCCTAAGCAAATCGGTCTTACCGATAGGGATCTCGGTCTCACCGAGATGGGGTTGCAACCTCTCTGTTTCCCTTCGTAACATCTCGGTCTAATTGAAGTGAGCGATCGGTCCCACCGAGATTGCAATGTAAACTCTCTATTTCCTTTTTCTAACATTTCGGTCTCACCGAAAAGAGCAAATCGGTCCCACCGAGTTTACCTGACCAACTAACTGGAAAGCTTATTACCAAATCGGTCTCACCGAGTTTGTGTAATCGGTCTTACCGAGATTACGTTATGCCCTAACCCTAACCGAATTGGTCTCACCGAGATGCATGTCAGTCCCACCGAAAATCACTAATGGTCACTAGGTTTACTAAATCGGTCCGACCGAGTTTAACAATTCGGTCCCACCGAGTTTGGTAAATTGTGTGTAACGGTTAGATTTTGTGTGGAGGCTATATATACCCCTCCACCTCCTCTTCATTCGTGGAGAGAGCCATCAGAACGAACCTACACTTCCAACTTACCATTTCTGAGAGAGAACCACCTACTCATGTGTTGAGGCCAAGATATTCCATTCCTACCATATGAATCTTGATCTCTAGCCTTCCCCAAGTTGCTTTCCACTCAAATCTTCTTTCCACCAGATCCAAAACCTATGAGAGAGAGTTGAGTGTTGGGGGGACTATCATTTGAAGCACAAGAGCAAGGAGTTCATCATCAATGCACCATTTGTTACTTCTTGGAGAGTGGTGTCTCCTAGATTGGCTAGGTGTCACTTGGGAGCCTCCGACAAGATTGTGGAGTTGAACCAAGGAGTTTGTAAGGGCAAGGAGATCGCCTACTTCGTGAAGATCTACCGCTAGTGAGGCAAGTCCTTCGTGGGCGACGGCCATGGTGGGATAGACAAGGTTGCTTCTTCGTGGACCCTTCGTGGGTGGAGCCCTCCATGGACTCGCACAGCCGTTACCCTTCGTGGGTTGAAGTCTCCATCAACGTGGATGTACGATAGCACCACCTATTGGAACCACGCCAAAAACATCCGTGTCTCCAATTGCGTTTGAATCCTCCAAACCCTTCCCTTTACTTTCTTGCAAGTTGCATGCTTTAATTTCCGCTGCCTATATACTCTTTGCATGCTTGCTTGAATTGTGTGATGATTGCTTGACTTGTCCTAAAGTAGCTAAAATCTGCCAAACTCTAAAATTGGGAAAAGGTTAAGTTTTTATTGGTCAAGTAGTCTAATCACCCCCCTCTAGACATACTTCAAGGTCCTACACATCTACATACCCTTGTAGATCGCGAGCAGAAGCGTTCAAGAGAACGGGGTTGAGGGAGTCGTACTCGTCGTGATCCAAATCACCGGAGATCCTAGCGTCGAACGGACGGCACCTCCGTGTTCAACACACGTACGGTCAGCATGACATCTCCTCCTTCTTGATCCAGCAAGGGGGAAGGAGAGGTTGATGAAGATCTAGCAGCACGACGGCGTGGTGGTGGATGCAGCAGGGTTCCGGCAGGGCTTCACCAAGCGTCTGTGGGAGGGAGAGGTGTAGCAAGGGGAAAGGGAGGCGCCAGGGGCAAGGGTGCGGCTGCCCTCCCTCCCCCTCTTTATATAGGGTCCCCAGGGGGGCGTCGGCCCTAGGAGATGGGATCTCCTAGGGGGGCGGCGGCCAAGGGGGGAGCCTTGCCCCCAAGGCAAGTGGAGGCGCCCCCTCCCCTAGGGTTCCCAACCCTAGGCGCAGGGGGGCCCAAGGGGGGGGGGCGCACCAGCCCACCATGGGTTGGTCCCCTCCCCACTTCAGCCCATGGGGCCCTCCGGGATAGGTGGCCCCACCCGGTGGACCCCCGGGACCCTTCCGGTGGTCCCGGTACAATACCGGTGACCCCCGAAACTTTCCCGATGGCCGAAACAGCACTTCCTATATATAATTCTTCACCTCCGAACCATTCCAGAACTCCTCGTGACGTCCAGGATATCATCCGGGACTCCGAACAACTTTCGGGTTACTGCATATTCATATCTCTACAACCCTAGCGTCACCGAACCTTAAGTGTGTAGACCCTACGGGTTCGGGAGACATGCAGACATGACCGAGACGCCTCTCCGGTCAATAACCAACAGCGGGATCTGGATACCCATGTTGGCTCCCACATACCCCTCGATGATCTCATCAGATGAACCACGATGTCGAGGATTCAATCAACCCCGTATTCAATTCCCTTTGGCAATCAGTACGTTACTTGCCCGAGACACGATCATCGGTATCCCAATACCTCGTTTAGTCTCGTTACCGGCAAGTCACTTTACTCGTACCGTAATTCATGATCCCGTGACCAGACACTTGGTCACATTGAGCTCATTATGATGATGCATTACCGAGTGGGCCCAGAGATACCTCTCCGTCATACGGAGTGACAAATCCCAGTCTCGATTCGTGCCAACCCAACAGACACTTTCGGAGATACCCGTAATGCACCTTTATAGTCACCCAGTTACGTTGTGACGTTTGGCACACCCAAAGCACTCCTACAGTATCCGGGAGTTGCACAATCTCATGGTCTAAGGAAATGATACTCGACAATTGGAAAAGCTCTAGCTAAACGAACTACACGATCTTTGAGCTATGCTTAGAATTGGGTCTTGTCCATCACATCATTCTCCTAATGATGCGATCCCGTTATTAATGACATCCAATGGCCATAGTCAGGAAACCATGACTATCTGTTGATCAACGAGCTAGTCAACTAGAGGCTCACTAGGGACTTGTTGTGGTCTATATATTCATACGTGTATTACGATTTCCGGATAACACAGTTATAGCATGAATAATAGACAATTATCATGAACACAGAAATATAATAATAACCATTTATTATTGCCTCTAGGGCATATTTCCAACAGTCTCCCACTTGCACTAGAGTCAATAATCTAGTTACATTGTGATGTATCGAACACCCATTGCGTCCTGGTGTTGATCATGTTTTGCTCTAGGGAGAGGTTTAGTCAACGGATCTGCTACATTCAGGTCCGTATGTACTTTACAAATATCTATGTCTCCATCTTGAACATTTTGACGGATGGAGTTGAAGCGACGCTTGATGTGCCTGGTCTTCTTGTGAAACCTGGGCTCCTTGGCAAGTGCAATAGCTCCAGTGTTGTCACAGAAGAGTGTAATCGGCCCCGACGCATTGGGTATGACTCCTAGGTCGGTGATGAACTCCTTCACCCAGATTGCTTCATGTGCTGCCTCCGAGGCTGCCATGTACTCCGCTTCACATGTAGATCCCGCCACGACGCTCTGCTTGTAACTGCAGCACCTTACTGCCCCACCATTCAAAATATACACGTATCCGGTTTGTGACTTCGAGTCATCCAGATCTGTGTCGAAGCTAGTGTCGACGTAACCCTTTACGACGAGCTCGTCGTCACCTCCATATACGAGAAACATGTCCTTAGTCCTTTTCAGGTACTTAAGGATGTTCTTGACCGCTGTCCAGTGTTCCTTGCCGGGATTACTTTGGTACCTTCCTACCAAACTTACGGCAAGGTTTATATCAGGTCTGGTACAGGTCATGGCATACATGATAGACCCTATGGCTGAGGCATAGGGGATGACACTCATCTCTTCTTTATCTTCTGCCGTGGTTGGGCATTGAGCCGAGCCCAATTTCACACCTTGCCACACAGGCAAGAACCCCTTCTTGGACTGATCCATATTGAACTTCTTCAAAATCTTATCAAGGTATGTGCTTTGTGAAAGACCTATGAGGCATCTCGATCTATCTCTATAGATTTTGATGCCTAATATGTAAGCAGCTTCTCCAAGGTCCTTCATTGAAAAACACTTATTCAAGTAGGCCTTTATGCTGTCCAAAAGTTCTATATCATTTCCCATCAAAAGTATGTCATCCACATATAATATGAGAAATGCTACATAGCTCCCACTCACTTTCTTGTAAACGCAGGCTTCTCCATAAGTCTGCATAAACCCAAACGCTTTAATCATCTCATTAAAGCGAATGTTCCAACTCCGAGATGCTTGCACCAGCCCATAGATGGAGCGCTGGAGCTTGCATACCTTGTTAGCATTCTTAGGGTCGACAAAACCTTCCGGCTGCATCATATACAGTTCTTCCTTAAGGTAACCATTAAGGAAAGCCATTTTGACGTCCATTTGCCATATCTCATAATCATAGTATGCGGCAATTGCTAACATGATTCGGACGGACTTCAGCTTCGCTACGGGAGAGAACGTCTCATCATAGTCAATCCCTTGAACTTGTCGATAACCCTTAGCGACAAGTCGAGCTTTATATATGGTAACATTACCATCCGCGTCCGTCTTCTTCTTAAAGATCCATTTGTTTTCTATCGCTCACCGATCATCGGGCAAGTCTGTCAAAGTCCATACTTTGTTTTCATACATGGATCCTATCTCGGATTGCATGGCTTCAAGCCATTTGTTGGAATCTGGGCCCGTCATCGCTTCTTCATAGTTCGAAGGTTCACCGTTGTCCAACAACATGATTTCCAAGACAGGATTGCCGTACCACTCTGGTGCGGAACGTGTCCTTGTGGACCTTCGAAGTTCAGTAGGAGCTTGATCCGAAGCATCTTGATCATCATCATTAACTTCCTCTCTTGTCGGTGCTGGCACCACAGGAACATTTTCCTGAGTTGCGCTACTCACCGTTTCAAGAGGTAGTACTTCATCAAGCTCTACTTTCCTCCCACTTAATTCTTTCGAGAGAAACTCTTTCTCCAGAAAGGACCTGTTCTTGGCAACAAAGATCTTGCCTTCGGATCTTAAGTAGAAAGTATACCCTATGGTTTCCTTAGGGTATCCTATGAATACGCATTTTTCCGACTTGGGTTCGAGCTTCTCAGGTTGAAGTTTCTTGACATAAGCATCGCATCCCCAAACTTTTAGAAATGACAGCTTAGGTTTCTTCCCAAACCATAATTCATACGGTGTCGTCTCAACGGATTTAGACGGTGTCCTATTTAAAATGAATGTAGCTGTCTCTAGAGCGTATCCCCAAAATGATAGCGGTAAATCAGTAAGTGACATCATAGATCGCACCATATCCAATAGAGTGCGATTACGACGTTTGGACACACCATTTAGCTGAGGTGTTCCAGGCGGCGTGAGTTGTGAAACGATTCCACATTTTCTTAAGTGCGTACCAAATTCGTGACTTAAATATTCTCCCCCACAATCTGATCGTAGGAACTTTATCTTTCGGTCACGTTGATTCTCTACCTCATTCTGAAATTCCTTGAACTTTTCAAAGGTCTCAGACTTGTGTTTCATCAAGTAGACATACCCATATCTACTCAAGTCATCAGTGAGAGTGAGAACATAACGATATCCTCCGCGAGCCTCAACGCTCATTGGACCGCACAAATTAGTATGTATGATTTCCAATAAGTTGGTTGCTCGCTCCATTGTTCCGGAGAACAGAGTCTTGGTCATCTTGCCCATGAGGCATGGCTCACATGTGTCAAACGATTCATAATCTAGAGACTCTAAAAGTCCATCAGCATGGAGCTTGTTCATGCGCTTGACACCAATGTGACCAAGGCGGCAGTGCCACAAGTATGTGGGACTATCGTTATCAACTTTACATCTTTTGGTATTCACACTATGAATATGTGTAACATTACGCTCGAGATTCATTAAGAATAAACCATTCACCAGCGGGGCATGACCATAAAACATATCACTCATATAAATAGAACAACCATTATTCTCGGATTTAAATGAGTAGCCATCTCGAATTAAACGAGATCCTGATACAATGATCATGCTCAAAGCTGGTACTAAATAACAATTATTGAGGTTCAAAACTAATCCCGTAGGTAAATGTAGAGGTAGCGTGCCGACGGCGATCACATCGACCTTGGAACCATTCCTGACGTGCATCGTCACCTCGTCCTTCGCCAGTCTCCGCTTATTCTGCAGCTCCTGCTTTGAGTTACAAATATGAGTAACCGCACTGGTATCAAATACCCAGGAGCTACTACGAGCACTGGTAAGGTACACATCAATTACATGTATATCACATATACCTTTGGTTTTGCCGGCCTTCTTGTCCGCTAAGTACTTGGGGCAGTTCCGCTTCCAGTGAGCACTTCCCTTGCAATAAAAGCACTCAGTCTCAGGCTTGGGTCCATTGCTTGACTTCTTCCTGGCAACTAGCTTACCAGGCGCGGCAACTTCCTTGCCGTCCTTCTTGAAGTTCTTCTTACCCTTGCCCTTCTTGAACTTAGTGGTTTTATTCACCATCAACACTTGATGTTCCTTTTTGATCTCCACCTCCGCTGATTTCAGCATTGAATATACCTCGGGAATGGTCTTTTCCATCCCCTGCATATTGAAGTTCATCACAAAGCTCTTGTAGCTTGGTGGAAGCGACTGAAGGATTCTGTCAATGACCGCGTCATCTGGGAGATTAACCCCCGGCTGAGTCAAGCGGTTGTGCAACCCAGACATCTAGAGTATGTGCTCACTGACAGAACTATTTTCCTCCATCTTACATCCAAAGAATTTGTCGGAGGCTTCATATCTCTCGACCCGGGCATGAGCTTGGAAAACCATTTTCAGCTCCTCGAAAATCTCATATGCTCCGTGTTGCTCAAAACGCTTTTGGAGCCCCGGTTCTAAGCTGTAAAGCATGCCGCACTGAACGAGGGAGTAATCATCAGCACGAGACTGCCAAGCGTTCATAACGTCTTGGTTCTCTGGGATTGGTGCTTCACCTAGCGGCGTTTCTAGGACATAATCTTTCTTGGCTGCTATGAGGATGATCCTCAGGTTCCGGACCCAGTCTGTATAGTTTTTGCCATCGTCTTTCAGCTTGGTTTTCTCTAGGAACGCGTTGAAGTTCAGGTGGACATGAGCGTTGGCCATTTGATCTACGAGACATATTGTAAAGATTTTAGACTAAGTTCATGATAATTAAGTTCATCTTAATCAAATTATTTAATGAACTCCCACTTAGACAGACATCCCTCTAGTCATCTAAGTGAAACATGATCCGAGTCAACTAGGCCGTGTCCGATCATCACGTGAAACGGACTAGTTAACATCGGTGAACATCTTCATGTTGATCGTATCTTCTATACGACTCATGCTCGACCTTCCGGTCTTCCGTGTTCCGAGGCCATGTCTGTACATGCTAGGCTCGTCAAGTCAACCTAAGTGTATTGCGTGTGTAAATCTGGCTTACACCCGTTGTATTCGAACGTTAGGATCTATCACACCCGATCATCACGTGGTGCTTCGAAACAACGAACCTTCACAATGGTGCACAGTTAGGGGGAACACTTTTCTTGAAATTATTGTGAGGGATCATCTTACTTACTACTGTCGTTCTAAGTAAACAAGATGAAAAACATGATAAACATCACATGCAATCATAATAGTGACATGATATGGCCAATATCATATAGCTCCTTTGATCTCCATCTTCGGGGCTCCGTGATCATCTTCGTCACCGGCATGACACCATGATCTCCATCATCATGATCTCCATCGTTGTGTCACCATGAAGTTGCTCGCCAACTATTACTTCTACTACTATGGCTAACGCGTTTAGCAATAAAGTAAAGTAATTTACATGGCGTTTCTCAATGACACGCAGGTCATACAAAAAATAAAGATAACTCCTATGGCTCCTGCCGGTTGTCATACTCATTGACATGCAAGTCGTGATTCCTATTACAAGAACATGATCTCATACATCACATATATATCATTCATCATTCATCACAACTTTGGCCATATCACATCACAAAACACTTGCTGCAAAAACAAGTTAGACGTCCTCTAATTGTTGTTGCAAGTTTTTACGTGGCTTCTATAGGTGATCTAGCAAGAACATTTTCTTACCTACGTTAAAGCCACAACGTGATTTGCCAACTTCTATTTACCCTTCATAAGGACCCTTTTCATCGAATCCACTCCAACTAAAGTGGGAGAGACAGACACCCGCTAGCCACCTTATGCAACTAGTGCATGTCAGTCGGTGGAACCTGTCTCACGTAAGCGTACGTGTAAGGTCGGTCCGGGCTGCTTCATCCCACAATACCGCTGAAGCAAAATAAGACTAGTAGTGGCAAGAAAGTTGACAACATCTACGCCCACAACAAATTGTGTTCTACTCGTGGAACGCATAAACCAGGCTCATGATGCCACTGTTGGGGAACGTTGCATAAAATAAAAAATTTCCTACGTTCACCAAGATCAATCTATGAGTTCATCCAGCAACGAGAGAGGGGAGTGCATCTACATACCCTTGTAGATCGCGAGCGGAAGCGTTCAAGAGAACGGGGTTGAGGGAGTCGTACTCGTCGTGATCCAAATCACCGGAGATCCTAGCGTCGAACGGACGGCACCTCCGCGTTCAACACACGTACGGTCAGCGTGACGTCTCCTCCTTCTTGATCCAGCAAGGGGGAAGGAGAGGTTGATGAAGATCTAGCAGCATGACGGCGTGGTGGTGGATGCAGCAGGGTTTCGGCAGGGCTTCGCCAAGCGTCTATGGGAGGGAGAGGTGTAGCAAGGGGAAAGGGAGGCGCCAGGGGCAAGGGTGCGGCTGCCCTCCCTCCCCCCTCTTTATATAGGGTCCCCAGGGGGCGCCGGCCCTAGGAGATGGGATCTCCTAGGGGGGGGCGGCCAAGGGGGGAGCCTTGCCCCCCAAGGCAAGTGGAGGCGCCCCTTCCCCTAGGGTTCCCAACCCAAGGCGCAAGGGGTCCCAAGGGGGGGCGCACCAGCCCACCAGGGGCTGGTCCCCTCCCCACTTCAGCCCATGGGGCCCTCTGGGATAGGTGGCCCCACCCGATGGACCCCCGGGACCCTTCCGGTGGTCCCGGTACAATACCGGTGACCCCCGAAACTTTCCCGATGGCCGAAACAGCACTTCCTATATATAATTCTTCACCTCCGGACCATTCCAGAACTCCTCGTGATGTCCAGGATCTCATCCGGGACTCCGAACAACTTTCGGGTTACTTCATATTCATATCTCTACAACCCTAGCGTCACCGAACCTTAAGTGTGTAGACCCTACGGGTTCGGGAGACATGCAGACATGACCGAGACGCCTCTCCGGTCAATAACCAACAGCGGGATCTGGATACCCATGTTGGCTCCCACATACTCCTCGATGATCTCATCGGATGAACCACGATGTCGAGGATTCAATCAACCCCGTATTCAATTCCCTTTGTCAATCGGTACGTTACTTGCCCGAGACTCGATCATCGGTATCCCAATACCTCGTTTAGTCTCGTTACCGGCAAGTCACTTTACTCGTACCGTAATGCATGATCCCGTGACCAGACACTTGGTCACATTGAGCTCATTATGATGATGTATTACCGAGTGGGCCCAGAGATACCTCTCCGTCATACGGAGTGACAAATCCCGGTCTCGATTCGTGCCAACCCAACAGACACTTTCGGAGATACCCGTAATGCACCTTTATAGTCACCCAGTTACGTTGTGACGTTTGGCACACCCAAAGCACTCCTACGGTATCCGGGAGTTGCACAATCTCATGGTCTAAGGAAATGATACTCGACAATTGGAAAAGGTCTAGCTAAACGAACTACACGATCTTTGAGCTATGCTTAGAATTGGGTCTTGTCCATCACATCATTCCCCTAATGATGTGATCCCGTTATCAATGACATCCAATGCCCATAGTCAGGAAACCATGACTATCTGTTGATCAACGAGCTAGTCAACTAGAGGCTCACTAGGGACTTGTTGTGGTCTATGTATTCACACGTGTATTACGATTTCTGGATAACACAGTTATAGCATGAATAATAGACAATTATCATGAACACAGAAATATAATAATAACCATTTATTATTGCCTCTAGGGCATATTTCCAACAACAAGTGTAGTAATAATAGTAGATATTTATTTTTGTAACAGGAACAATAAAAAAACAGCGAGGTAGCAAGTAACAAAAATGAGCACAAACGGTATTGCAATGCTTGAAAATGAGGCCTAGGGTTCATACTTTCACTAGTGCAATCTCTCAACAATGCTAATACAATTGGATTACATAACCATCCCTCAACATGCGATGAAGAATCACTCCAAAGTTCTTGTCTAGCGGAGAACATAAGAAGAAATTGTTTGTAGGGTACGAAACCACCTCAAAGTTATTCTTTCCGATCAATCTTTCCAAGAGTTTGTACTAAAATAAAACCAATTTACCCTTTCCAATCGATCTATCCAAGAGTTCATACTAAACTAACACCATATGATACACATAAACTAACTCTAATGTCACCTAGATACTCTAATGTCACCACGAGTATCTGTGAGTTGATTATACGATATGCATCAAACAATTTCATATTCATTATACTCAATCCAAAACAAAGAACCTAAAAGAGTGCCCCAAGATTTCTACTAGAGAAGCAAAGATGAGAACATGCATCAACCCCTATGCATAGATTACCCCAATGTCACCTCGGGAATCCACGAGTTGAGTGCCAAAACACACATCAAGGAGAGCATCCCGACGGCGGTGGCGACGGAGAGCGCAGAGATGACGAGCAGCGTGCGGCTGGGGCCATGGAGGGGCGTCAGATGGTGCCGCGGCGGGGGAGGCACCGCGACGGGGAGGGTCGACGAGGTGGAAGGCGGAGAAGGGGAGGCGGGCGAGGTGGGGCCGAATAAGAGGAGGCGACGGGGGTGGCGGCGAGCATGGTAGAGGGAAGCGGTGAGGAGGTGCCACATCGGCAGCATCACCGGGCCGGAGAAGCTACGCGGGCGACGTCTCCTCGGGAGGGACCAGATTTGGGGGCGGCTCGCTCGGTTTGCTTAGGAAAGACTGTTGGGGAATGTAGCAATAATTCAAAATTTTCTACACATCACCAAGATCAATTTATGGAGATTCTAGCAACAAGAGAAGGAGAGGATGATCATCTTCATACCCTTGAAGATCGTGATGCGGAAGCGTTACAAGAACGCGGATGAGGGAGTCGTACTTGCGGCGTTTCAAATCGCGGAAGATCCGATCTAACGCCGAACGGACCGCGCCTCCGCGTTCAACACACGTACAGCTCGGGGACGTCTCCTCCTTCTTGATCCAGCAAGGGGAGAGGAGAAGTTGAGGGAGAGCTCTGGCAGCATGACGGCGTGGTGGTGGAGCTTGCAGTTCTCCGGCAGGGCTTCGCCAAGCACTACTAAGGAGGAGGTGGAGTTGGAGAGGGGGACGGCTGCGCCAGGGGAAAGGGATGAAGTTCCCATGTGCCCCACTATATATAGGGGTGGAGGGGGCTGGTTTCTTGCCCTACAACTCCATTGGGGCGTTGTCAAAGGTGGGAGGAAAGAAATCCCATCATTTCCTTCCCCATCGATTGTTACCCCCCTTTTTAGGGATCTTCATCTTATCCCTTCGGGATATGATCTTATTCCTTTTAAGGGGGGATCTTGGTGCGCCTTGACCAGGGGTGTGGGGCCTTGCCCCCACTACCCACGTTCATGTGGGTCCCCCCATGCAGGTGGGCCCCACTCCGGAACCTTCTAGAACCTTCCCGGTACAATACCGAAAAATCCCAAACATTTTCCGGTGGCCAAAATAGGACTTCCCATATATAAATCTTTACCTCCGGACCATTCTGGAACTCCTCGTGACGTCCGAGATCTCATCCGAGACTCCAAACAACATTCAATAACTGCACACTAATTCCCATAACAACTCTAGCATCACCGAACCTTAAGTGTGTAGACCCTACGAGTTCGGGAATCATGCAGACATGACCGAGACAGCTCTCTGGCCAATAACCAACAGCGGGATCTGGATACCCATATTGCCTCCCACATGTTCCACGATGATCTCATCGGATGAACCACGATGTCAAGGATTCAAGCAATCCCGTATACAATTCCCTTTGTCAATCGATACGTTACTTGCCCGAGATTCGATCGTCGGTATCCCAATACCTCGTTCAATCTCATTACCGGCAAGTCACTTTACTCGTTCCGTAATGCATGATCCCGCGACGAACTACTTAGTCACATTGAGCTCATTATGATGATGCATTACCGAGTGGGCCCAGAGATGCCTCTCTGTCATACGAAGTGACAAATCCCAGTCTCGATTCATGCCAACCCAATAGACACTTTCGGAGATACCCGTAGTGCACCTTTATATCCACCCAGTTACGTTGTGACGTTTGGCACAACCAAAGCATTCCTGCGGTATCCGGGAGTTGCACAATCTCATGGTCTAAGGAAATGATACTTGACATTAGAAAAGCTTTTAGCAAACGAACTACACGATTTTGTGCTATGCTTAGGATTGGGTCTTGTCCATCACATCATTCTCCTAATGATGTGATCCCGTTATGAATGACATCCAATGTCCATGGTCAGGAAACCATAACCATCTATTGATCAGCGAGCTTGTCAACTAGAGGCTCACTAGGGACATGTTGTGGTCTATGTATTCACACATGTATTACGGTTTCCAGTTAATACAATTATAGCATGAACAATAGACAATTATCATGAACAAGGAAATATAATAATAACCATTTTATTATTGCTTCTAGGGCATATTTCCAACAGTCTCCCACTTGCACTAGAGTCAATAATCTAGTTCACATCACTATGTGATTGTAATGAATCCAACACCCATTGGGTTTGATCATATCTCGCTTGTGAGAGAGGTTATTAGTCAACGGGTCTGAATCTTTCAGATCCGTGTTTGCTTTACAAATCTCTATGTCATCTCCTAGATGCAGCTACCACACGCTATTTGAAACTATTCCAAATAACTGCTCTACTATATGAATCCGGTCTACTACTCAGAGTCATCCAGATTAGTGTCAAAGTTTGCATCGGTGTAACCCTTTACGACGAACTCTTTTACCACCTCCATAATCGAGAAAATTCCTTAGTCCACTAGTTACTAAGGATAACCTTGACCGTTGTCCTGTGATCCATTCCTGGATCACACTTGTACCCTTGACTGACTCATGGCAAGGCACACTTTAGGTGCGGTACACAGCATAGCATACTGAGGAGCCTACGTCTAAAGCATAGGGGACGACCTTCGTCCTTTCTCTCTATTCTGCCGTGGTCAGGTCTTGAGTCTTACTCAATACTCACACCTTATAACACAGCCAAGAACTCCTTTGCCGATCTATTTTGAACTCCTTCAAAATCTTGTCACGGTGCGTACTCATTTGAAAGTACTATCAAGCGATTTTGATCTATCCTTATAGATCTTGATGCTCAATGTTCAAGTAGCTTAATCCAGGTTTTCCATTGAAAAACACTTTTCAAATAACCCTATATGCTTTCCAGAAATTCTACATCATTTCCGATCAACAATATGTCAACAATATATACTCATCAGAAATGCTATATTGCTCCCACTCAGTTCTTTGGAAATACAAGTTTCTCATAAACTTTGTATAAACCCAAAATCTTTGATCATCTCATCAAAGCATATATTCCAACTCCGAGATGCTTACTCCAGTCCTTAGAAGGATTGCTGGAGCTTTGCATACTTGTTAGCATCTTTTAGGAGTGACAAAACCTTCTGGTTGTATCACATACAACCTTTCCTCAAGAAAATCATTGAGGAAACAATGTTTTGACATCCTATCTGCAAGATTTCAAAAACAATGCAGGAACTGCTAATATAATTTCAACAGACTCTTAGCATCGCTACGAGTGAGAAAGTCTCATCGTAGTCAACTCCTTGAACCCGTCGGAAAACATCTTAGCGACAAGTCGAGCTTTCTTAATGGTGACACTTACCATCATTGTCCGTCTTCCCTTTTAAAATCCATCTATACCCAACAGCCTTATGACCATAAAGTAGTTCTTCCAAAGTCTACACTTTGTTTTATACATGGATCCTCTCTCGGATTTTATGGCCTCGAGCCATTTGTCAGAATCCGGGCCCACCATCGCTTCTCCATAGCTCGTAGGTTCATTGTTGTCTAGCAACATTACCTCCAAGACAGGATTACCGTACCACTCCGAAGCAGTACGTGTCCTTGTCGACCTACGAGGTTTGGTAGTGAATTGATCCGAAGTTTCATGATCACTATCATCAGCTTCCACTTCAACTGGTGTAGGCGCCACAGGAACAACTTCCTGTGCCCTGCTACAGATTGGTCGAAGTGATGGTTCAATAACCTCATCAAGTCTCCACCATCCTCCCACTCAATTCTTTCAAGAGAAAATTTTCCTCGAGAAAGGACTCATTTCTAGAAACAATCACTTTTGCTTCCGGATCTGAAATAGGAGGTATACCCAACTGTTTTGGGTGTCCTATGAAGATGCATTTATCCGCTTTGGGTTTGATCTTATCAGGCTAAAACTTTTCCACATAAGCTTCGCAGTCCCAAACTTTTAAGAAATGACAGCTTAGGTTTCTCTAAACCATAGTTCATACGCTATCATCTCAACGGAATTACGTGGTGCCCTATTTGAAGTGAATGTGGTTGTCTCTAATGCCTAACCCATAAACGATAGTGGTAATTCGATAAGAGACATCATGGTATGCACCATATCCAATAGGGTGCAGCTATGATGTTCGGACACACCATCACACTATGGTGTTCTAGGCGGTATTAGTTGTGAAACAATTTCCACAATGTCTTAATTGTATACCAAACTCATAACTCAGATACTCATCTCTATGATCATATCATAAACATTTTATCCTCTTGTCACGACGATCTTCAACTTCACTCTAAAATTACTTGAACCTTTCAATAATTCAGACTTGTGTTTCATCAAGTAAATATACTCAACATCTACTCAAATCATCTGTGAAGTAAGAACATAACAATATCCACTACGTGCCTCAGCACTCCTTGGACTGCATACATCAAAATGTATTACTTCCAACAAGTTGCTTTCTTGTTCCATCTTACTGAAAACGAGGCTTTTCAGTCATCTTGCCCATGTGGTATGATTTGCATGTCTCAAGTGATTCAAAATCAAGTGAGTCCAAATGATCCATCTGCATGGAGTTTCTTCATGCGTACATACTAATAGACATGGTTCGCATGTCTCAAACTTTTCAAAAAACGAGTGAGTCCAAAAGATCCATCAACATGGAGCTTCTTCATGCGTTTTATACCAATATGACTCAAATGGCAGTGCCACAAGTAGGTGGTACTATCATTACTATCTTATATCTTTTGGCATGAACATGTGTATCACTACGACCGAGATTCAATAAACCATTCATTTTAGGTGCAAGACCATTGAAGGTATTATTCAAATAAACAGAGTAACCATTATTCTCCTTAAATGAACAACCGTATTGCGATAAACATAATCCAATCATGTCTATGCTCAACGCAAACACCAAATAACAATTATTTAGGTTTAACACCAATCCCGATGGTAGAGGGAGCGTGCGATGTTTGATAACATCAACCTTGGAAATACTTCCAACACATATCGTCACCTCGCCTTTAGCTAGTCCCTGTTCATTCCGTAGCCTTTTATTTCGAGTTACTAACACTTAGTAACTGAACGGTATTTATTACCCTGGTGCTATTAGGAGTACTAGTAAAGTACACATTAATATGATGTATATCCAATATACTTCTGTCGACCTTGCCAGCCTTCTCATCTACCAAGTATCTATGGTAGTTCTACTTCTGTGGCCGTTCCCCTCACTACAAAAGCACTTAGTCTCGGGTTTGGGTTCAACCTTGGGTTTCTTCACTAGAGCAGCAACTGATTTGTCGTTTCATGAAGTATCCCTTCTTGCCCTTGCCCTTCTTGAAACTAGTGGTTTTACTAACCATCAACAATTGATGCTCCTACTTGATTTCTACTTTCGCAGTGTCAAACATCGCGAATAGCTCAAGGATCGTCATATCTATCCCTGATCTGTTATAGTTCATCACGAAGCTCTAGTAGCTTGGTGGTAGTGACCTTGGAGAACCATCACTATCTCATCTGGAAGATGAACTCCCACTCGATTCAAGTGATTGTAGTACTCAGACAATCTGAGCACATGCTCAATGCTTGAGCTTTTCTCCCTTAGTTTGTAGGCTAAGAAACTCGTCGGAGGTCTCATACCTCTTGACGTGGGCACGAGCTTGAAATCCCAATTTCAGCCCTTGAAACATCTCATATGTTCCGTGATGTTTCAAAAACGTCTTCGGCGCCTCAATTCTAAACCGTTTAACATTACTGAACTATCACGTAGTCATCAAAGCGTGTATGTCAGATGTTTGAAACATCCGCAGACGATGTTCGAGGTTCAGCACACTGAGCGGTGCATTAAGGACATAAGCCTTCTGCGCAGCAATGAGGACAATCCTCAGTTTACGGACGCAATCCGCATAATTGCTACTATCAACTTTCAACTAACTTTTCTCTAGGAACATATCTCAAACAGTAGAACTAAAGCGCAAGCTATGACATAATTTACAAAGACCTTTTGACTATGTTCATGATAATAAAGTTCATATAATCAAATTATTTAATGAACTCCCACTTAGATAGACATCCCTCTAGTCATCTAAGTTATACATGATCCGAGTCAACTAGGTCGTGTCCGATCATCACATGAGACGGACTAGTCATCATCGGTGAACATCTTCATGTTGATCGTATCTACTATATGACACATGTTCGACCTTTCAGTATCTTGTGTTCCGAGGCCATGTCTGTACATGCTAGGCTCGTCAAGTCAACATAAGTGTTTTGCATGTGTAAATCTGGCGTACACCCATTGTATGCGAATGTTAGAATCTATCACACCCGATCATCACGTGGTGCTTCAAAACAATGAACTTTCGCAACGGTGCACAGTTAGGGGGAACACTTTCTTGAGATTTTATGAGGGATCATCTTATTTATGCTACCGTCGTTCTAAGCAAATAAGATGTAAACATGGCAAACATCACATGCAAATCATAAAGTGACATGATATGGCCAATATCATCTTGCGCCTTTGATCTCCATCTTGAGGCACGACATGATCACCTTCGTCACCGGCATGACACTATGATCTCTATCATCATGATCTCCATCATCGTGTCTTCATGAAGTTGTCTTGCCAACTATTACTTCTACTACTATGGCTAACGGTTAGCAATAAAGTAAAGTAATTACATGGCGTTATCATTGACACGGAGGTCATACAATAAATTAAGACAACTCCTATGGCTCCTGCCGGTTGTCATACTCATCGACATGTAAGTCGTGATTCCTATTACAAGAACATGATCAATCTCATACATCACATATCATTCATCACATTCTTTTGGCCATATCACATCACATAGCATACCCTGCAAAAACAAGTTAGACGTCCTCGAATTGTTGTTGCACGTTTTACGTGGCTGCTATGGGTTTCTAGCAAGAACATTTCTTACCTACGCAAAAGCCACAACGGTGATATGCCAATTGCTATTTACCCTTCATAAGGACCCTTTTCATCGAATCCGATCCGACTAAAGTGGGAGAGAATGGCACCCGCTAGCCACCTTTATGCAACAAGTGCATGTCAGTCGGTGGAACCTGTCTCACGTAAGCGTACGTGTAAGGTCGGTCCGGGCCGCTTCATCCCACAATACCGCCGAAACAAGATAGGACTAGTAACGGTAAGCAAATTGAACAAACCAACGCCCACAACTACTTGTGTTCTACTCGTGCATAGAATCTACGCAATAGACCTAGCTCTGATACCATTGTTGGGGAACGTAGAAATAATTCAAAATTTTCTACGCATCACCAAGATCAATCTATGGAGATTCTAGCAACAAGAGAGGGATAGGATGAGCATCTTCATACCCTTGAAGATCACGATGTGGAAGCGTTACAAGAACACGGATGAGGAAGTCGTACTTGCGGTGATTCAAATCGCGGAAGATCCGATCTAACGCCGAACGGACGGCGCCTCCGTGTTCACCACACGTACAGCCCGGGGACGTCTCCTCATTCTTGATCCAGCAAGGGGAGAGGAGAAGTTGAGGGAGAGCTCTGGCAGCACGACAGCATGGTGGTGGAGCTTGCAGTTCTTCGGCAGGGCTTCGCCAAGCACTACTGAGGAGGAGGTGGAGTTGGAGAGGGGGAGGGCTGCGCCAGGGGCAAGGGGTGAAGCTCCCATGCGCCTCCCCACTATATATAGGGGTGGAGGGGGCTGGTTTCTTTCCCTCCAAGTCCATTGGGGCGTTGTCAAAGGTGGGAGGAAAGAAATCCCATCATTTCCTTCCGCATCGATTGTTACCCCCCTTTTTAGGGATCTTGATCTTATCCCTTTGGGATATGATCTTATTCCTTCTAAGGGGAGATCTTGGTGCCCCTTGACCAGGGGTGTGGGGCCTTGACCCACCACCCACGTTCATGTGGGTCCCCCATGCAGGTGGGCCCCACTCCGGAACCTTCTAGAACCTTCCCGGTACAATACCGAAAAATCCTGAACATTTTCCGGTGGCCAAAATAGGACTTCCCATATATAAATCTTTACCTATGGACCATTCCGGAACTCCTCGTGATGTCCGGGATCTCATTCGGGACTCCGAACATCATTCAGTAACTGCACACTAATTCCCATAACAACTCTAGCGTCACCGAACCTTAAGTGTGTAGACCCTACGGGTTCGGTAATCATGCAGACATGATCGAGACAGCTCTCTGGCCAATAACCAACAGCGGGATCTGGATACCCATGTTTTCTCCCACATGTTCCTTGATGATCTCATCGGATGGACCACGATGTCAAGGATTCAAGCAATCCCGTATACAATTCCCTTTGTCAATCGGTACGTTACTTGCCCGAGATCCGATCGTCGATATCCCAATACCTCGTTCAATCTCGTTACCGGCAAGTCACTTTACTCATTCCGTAATGCATGATCCCGCGACTAACTACTTAGTCACATTGAGCTCATTATGATGATGCATTATCGAGTGGGCCCAGAGATACCTCTCCGTCATACGGAGTGACAAATCCCAGTCTTGATTCGTGCCAACCCAACAGACACTTTCGGAGATACCCGTAGTGCATCTTTATATCCACCCAGTTACGTTCTGACGTTTGGCACACCCAAAGCATTGCTATAGTATCCGGGAGTTGCACAATCTCATGGTCTAAGGAAATGATACTTGACATTAGAAAAGCTTTTAGCAAACGAACTACACGATTTTGTGCTATGCTTAGGATTGGGTCTTGTCCATCACATCATTCTCCTAATGATGTGATCCCGTTATTAGTGACATCCAATGTTCATGGTCAGGAAACCATAACCATCTATTGATCAGTGAGGGAGTCCTGGACTAGGGGTTGTCCGGACAGCCGAACTATCATCATCGGCCGGACTCCAAGACTATGAAGATACAAGATTGAAGACTTCGTCCCGTGTCCGGATGGGACTTTCCTTGACGTGGAAGGCAAGCTTGGCAATACGGATATGTAGATCTCCTACCATTGTAACCAACTCTGTGTAACCCTAGCCCTCTCCGGTGTCTATATAAACCGGAGGGTTTTATTCCATAGGACGAACAACAATCATACCATAGGCTAGCTTTTAGGGTTTAGCCTCCTGGATCTCGTGGTAGATCCACTCTTGTACTACCCATATCATCAATATCAATCAAGCAGGAGTAGGGTTTACCTCCATCGAGAGGGCCCGAACCTGGGTAAAAACATCGTGTCCCTTGTCTCCTGTTACCATCCGCCTAGACGCACAGTTCGGGACCCCCTACCCGAGATCCGCCGGTTTTGACACCGACATTGGTGCTTTCATTGAGAGTTCCTCTGTGTCGTCACTGATAGGCTTGATGGCTCCTTCGATCATCAACAACGACGCAGTCCAGGGTGAGACTTTTTTTCCCGGACAAATCTTCGTATTCGGCGGCTTTGCACTGCGGGCCAATTTGCTTGACCATCTGGAGCAGATCGAAAGCTACGCCCCTGGCCATCAGGTCAGATTCGGAAGTCTAAACTTCACGACTGACATCCGCGGAGACTTGATCTTCGATGGATTCGAGCCACAGCCGAGCGCGCCGCACTGTCACGATGGGCATGATGTAGCTCTGCTGCCGGACAGTGCCCTGCAGGCCGCACACGAGTCTGCTCCGATGTTCAATTCGGAGCCGGCTGCCCAGATCGAGGACGGGAGGTTAGACACCGCCTCGAGGGCTGCTACCCCTATGGCGATGGAGCCGAATACTGACCTTGTCCCTTGTGATGCTCGTGACTCCGAGGTGCCGGACTCCTCGTTGGACTCCGAACCTCCTGCGCCCCCTCCGATCGAATCCAATCGGGCGCCGATCATGGAGTTCACCGCCGCGGACATCTTTCAACACTCACCTTTTGGCGACGTCCTGAATTTGCTAAAATATCTCTCATTGTCAGGAGAGCCCTGGCCGAACTGCAGTCAGGACGGTTGGGATGCGGACGACGAAGAAATTCAAAAACCCACCCACCACCCACTTTACAGCCACTGTCGACGATTTAACCGACATGCTAGACTTCGACTCCGAAGACATCGACGGTATGGACGACGATGCCGGAGACGACCAAGAACCAGCGCCTACTGGGCACTAGAAAGCCACCTCAACTCATCACATATACATGGTGGATACACCAAAAGGAAGCGATAACGAGGAACAATGAGACACGGCGAAGGATAATTCCCCCGAAAAACAACCAAAATGGCGACGCAAGCGCCGCCCGAAGTCCCGCCTCGATAACAACAGCACCCATAATGACCCAGCCGTAGAGCAGGGCGAACCAGTGGACGACGAACATGCAACCAAGCAACCATCCGAACAGGATGAATCGGACAAGCAACTCATCCCCGGCGAAAACAACAGTCCAGACGATCTCACGCCGGACACATCACCGGAGCATAAGAACCTTCACAAAAGGATCGTCGCCACTGCAAGAAGTTTGAAGAGGCAGAAATGGAAGCTCAAAACAGCAGAAGACATACTCAGAATGAGATGGAGCAAAGTACTCAAGACCGCAGACAAATATGGCAATAGTCACCAAGCAAAGAGCTACCCGAAGCGCAAGCTGTTGCCCGAATTCAACGAGGAGGCCGTAGAGCCACCACAATCAAAAAGCAAAGAGGCCGCCTGGCCGGATAGACGACCAGATGACAGGCTAAGATCGGCAAGCGGCGCCGCACACAAGCCGACACATGATACACATAAATATCCTTGCAAAAAGGATGGCCCGGTCAGGTCCATTTACGGGCCAAAAAAGAGGGCCCTAGGAAGCAACACAACACGCCCAGTGTTCGAAGATAACGACACACCTAAATACAGGGGCGCCGCACACCCACTATGTTTCACCGATGAGGTACTGGATCATGAATTTCTAGCGGGTTTTAAGCCCGTAAACATAGAGGCATACGACGGAACAACAGACCCTGGAGTCTGGATTGAGGATTACATCCTACACATACATATGGCTAGAGGAGACGATCTCCATGCCATAAAATATCTACCCCTCAAGCTCAAAGGGCCAGCTCGGCATTGGCTCAAAAGCCTCCCAGAAAATACTATTGGAAGTTGGGAAGAGCTCGAGGATGCGTTTAGAGCAAATTTTCAGGGGACTTATGTCCGCCCTCCGGATGCAGACGATTTAAGTCACATAACTCAACAGCCCGAAGAGTCAGCGCGCAAATTCTAGAACAGGTTCCTCACCAAAAAGAACCAAATAGTCGACTGTCCGGACGCCGAAGCCTTAGCAGCTTTTAAACATAACGTCCGAGATGAATGGCTCGCCAGACACCTCGGCCAGGAAAAGCCAAGAACAATGGCCGCGCTAACGAGCCTCATGACCCGCTTTTGCGCGAGAGAAGATAGCTGGCTGGCAAGATGCAGCACCAGCGACCCTAGTACATCCGAGGTCAGAGATGGAAATGGGAAATCACGATGCAGATGTTAGAATAAAATGCTAATGCAAGATCATAGACGACACACCGAGGCACGATATTTGTTAACGAGGTTCACCGATGTGGCTACATCCCCGGGGCATGACTACGGGCGCTCCTTCCCAAGATACCGCAACACCGGCCGCCCGGGCGCCGGCACAAGCCGCCGGCTCCCCCGCGTACCTGTTGCTATCAAGTCGTCATAGGTTACAACGTGTGGTGCCCCTCCGTATATAAGAGGCCTAGGATACAAGTGTCCGACTTCTACACAACTCGTACCTAACCACACCAATTACAACTCCAAGTCCACGTAACCCCTTGCGTACATAGTATATTCGACACAAATATAACAAACTCCACCTTGGCGAATATTCTCCACCACTTAGAAGTCGTCCATGCTCGAACCTCCATGTACTCCGGACTTGGGTTGTCTCCTTCGTAGCTTACTGAGAGCTACCCGACGGGCCAGACCCGCCGCCACCGTGAGACTCCACTGCTACTCTTGCAGCTCCACTCCCCATGGCTCCACCTGCAATAGTGCTCCCTTGCAACTTGTAAAGATGCGAAGCCGTCCTCTCTCCTATCATCACAGTCACCCCATCTTCCATGATTTCCATGGTCTTCGTATCCCGATCACAACGGAATTCCATACCACCATCATGAAGAACACCAAGCGAAATTAGATTCCTCCTTAGCCCCGGCACATGCCTGACTCCCCGAAGCATCCGCTCGACTCCATCAAACATCTTGATTTTGATGTCACCTACTCCAGCAACACGATAACATGTGTCATCGCCCACATAGGCTAAACCAAACTCACCAGACTTGTACGAAGAGAACCACTCCCTGTTGGGCGTCGCATGAAAAGAGCAAGCTGAATCCAACATCCA
This sequence comes from Triticum timopheevii, assembly GCA_963921465.1. NCBI lineage: Eukaryota > Viridiplantae > Streptophyta > Magnoliopsida > Poales > Poaceae > Triticum > Triticum timopheevii. The sequence goes on along the minus strand of OY997268.1, from coordinate 559,854,954 downwards.
CGCTTCAGTTTTTGTTGACCGTCTATTTGATACAACGAGAACATCACTACTGCTGTCTGAGTCATCACCACGAGTAGCCGCATTAGCACTTGCCCCACCCTTCAGTTCTGGGCATTCCCTCTTTATATGTCCCCAGTCTTTGCACCTGTAGCACTGCACCTTTTTCTTCTTTTTCTTCTCCGCCTCTTGTCCCTTCCTGAGCTGATAACCTTTAACTGCCAACCCCAAACCTTGAGTACTCTCCCTTTCTGCAGCATTCTTTTTCTTCATCAACTCATGTCCAAGTAACGCTGCAGTGACTTCCTCATTATTGATGGTTGTCTTTCCATGTGTCAATGTAATGACCAAATGCTCATAGGACGGTGGCAACAAAACAAGAAGAAGTAGTGCCTTATCCTCATCCTCAATCTTCACATCCAGACGCGCTAGATCCGTGACCACCTGATTAAAGGCATTCACATGCTCCACAAGATCCGACCCCTCCTGCATCTTCAGCCCATAGAACTTTTGCTTCAAATACAGCTTATTGGTCGCTGACTTGGACATATAATGATTTGCCAACTTGTCCCAAATTGCCTTAGGAGTATCTTCGTCCATGACATGATACATGACCTGATCCGCAAGACAAAGCCGTATGGTAGCGGCCGCCTGCACTTGCATATCCTCCCATGCATCATTGTCAACCTTGGCCGGCTCCGTCTCCTGCAAACCCTTCAAGATTCCCTGCTGCGCCAGAATATCCTGACTCTTGTCTGCCATAGACCGAAGTTACCCGTGCCATCGAATTTCTCCACATCAAACTTGGTGAACCCCGACGCCATGCCGAGCCACGATCTAACCGACCTGTTACCGCCGGTCTGACCACCCTTGTTTTCCTCTGCGACTTCCTCACGAAAAAGATCACTGATCCCGTATTCCTCGTCTGAAGCCACGCCGCAGTCCGCGATCTACCAAAAATCTGACCCGCACAACCTTCCTGTCTGCCCTTCAGAAAATCACTTGAAGCCTCTTGCCGTAACGTGCAGATTAATTCCGCCCACGGCAACTTTCGCTCCACCTTTTCCCTGAACTCGCAGACAATTTTTTATCGTGCCTGCTAGCCTCGTCGACCCTAGCCTTTTATTTCCTGTTGGACGCCCGGCCCTGTATTTTCCTTGCCTTTCACGGAAATCGAGTCCATAACAGTCACGGTTTCTTTGGAATCAACCAAGTCCGATGCCAATGCACAGACAAACACGGACGTGCATATCCCTTCCTTATTTTAATCATAACCACTCTGTGTAGGCAAGCTCTTGTCCCCCGGACCAAATACGCACACACACGTTCTTCTGAAACTGCTCATGCATGTATGCGTCCCCTGGACTCCTGCACTAACACGTCAAATAGCTTCTGATTTTTCTTTCTTTGCACGCAAGGTAAACATCATCCGTGGAAACCTGCTGCCGTACGCAACTGTCTCTCGTACGCAGCAGCCGTAACCTTCCTTCTCTCGATCCGAGTCCTCGGGAAACAATCCGCCGCTGATCTCGACGACAACTACCGTCTCTGATCTTGGTTCTTCGCCAGCAATATGTTCAGCCCTGTCGCACGTATTCATCATCGCCAATCCTGCTGTAACAGTCGCTACCTCACGCATCATCCGTGCACGAGCCGTGCCATACCCTGGCCACCCGCATCGCCGACACAATCCGTCCGCAGTGCCGCGCCGCCGCCCTTGTACAACACCGAGCGCATCGTCTCGATGCTCTCACACTCCGATCTATCCGGCCGTCCCCCACGTCTGGTCACCGGTCTGATCGTGAGCCGAATCCATCGCCTCCGCAACGTCTTCAACAGCCACTACACCGGTCCAATCGCCACGTCTAGCCGATCCTTACCGGCCGCAGCCCATCGAACGGTCTAGGCCTCCTGCCCGAAGTGTCCGACACCACCGACCGCATTCGCGATCGCCTCCATGCTCCACCTTGTGCCAATCGGACGTTCCTTGGCACCCATCGAGCATGATCCTCGTACCTCCGGATGATCTTCCGCATAGCCTTCTCGCAACCTTGCTCTGATACCACTTGTTAGAATAAAACGCTAATGCAAGATCATAGACGACACACCGAGGCACGATATTTGTTAACGAGGTTCACCGATGTGGCTACATCCCCGGGGCATGACTACGGGCTCTCCTCCCCAAGATACCGCAACACCGGCCGCCGGGCGCCGGCAGAAGCCGCCGGCTCCCCCGCGTACCTGTTGCTATCAAGTCATCATAGGTTACAATGTGTGGTGCCCCTTCGTATATAAGAGGCCTAGGATACAAGTGTCCGACTTCTACACAACTCGTACCTAACCACACCAATTACAACTCCAAGTCCACGTAACCCCTTGCGTACATAGTATATTCGACACAAATATAACAGCAGAAAAGATCAGCGCCGGAATAAGGAAAATGGCCCAAAGAACACGGCGGTCAACGCCGGGTTCAAAAGCTCTCGGCCGAATAGCAAAACATTGCCTCTCAAGGACAACAGTGACGAGCTATCCAACCTAAACAAAATCTTGGATAGGATATGCCAAATTCACAGTACCCCCGGGAAGCCTGCAAACCACACCCACAGAGATTGTTGGGTCTTCAAGCAGTCCGGCCGACTCAACGCCGAACACAAGGGGATCGACACACCAAGCGAGGACGATGACGAACCCCACAAGCAGAGCGCCGGACAACAAAAGAACTTCCCATAAGAGGTCAAAACAGTGAATTCACTTCAAGTGATAACAAGGAAAAATAGGGCGGCATCTACCAAAGCACATGCCGCATGGTCCACCCCAGCGGAATCCCGAGATTGGATGTCAAAACCAATTACTTTCGACCATCTGGATTACTCCAGAAGCATTCGAAACGCAGGATGGACTGCCTTGATATTGGATCCTATAATCGACGCACTACAATTTACCTGCTATATCCGGACACAATCCGCAGAATGGGGATAGACCCTACCAAAATTCGCCATAGCAGCACTTCCTTCAAAGGAGTGACGCCAGGCCCTTACGCCAACTGCAAGGGCTACTTACTATTAGAAGTTGTGTTCGGTTCATCCGACAACTTCCGTCGTGAAAAGCTAATCTTCCATATCGCCCCATTTAAAAGTAGCCATCAGGCACTCTTGGGACGCGAAGCTTTCGCCTGCTTTAACGCAATACCGCATTACGCATCTCTTACACTTAAAATGCCTGGTCCACGCGGCATCATCTCCTTAAAAGGTCGCTCAAGACCCCAGACACGGCTAGGCGAGTCCGGCATAAATAAACTAGGGGCTTCCTAGCCGCATACCCCTTCACAAGGGGCTGTGCGCATGAACAATAAGAGCCAATAAAAGCTCAACTTTATTCATTTATTAATACTCTGTTTTAAATACATTTTTTGCACGATACCTTTCCAAACTAAGTTCTTCTCTTTTACAGACGAACAGCGTGCTACACCCGTCCAGGATACAGCACAACAGAGACACAGGCGCAGACGTGCAACAGGGACCCGTTGCAAGGATTCTTTTCAGATTAAGACCCTGCGTAAACCTTTCTTACTGTCTCTTGTTGATACACATCCCCCGGTTTCTTACCATAACCAAGGAGGAGGCTGGCGTTTTGGCATCGGCCGCGCCAGAAGTTCTCGCCCGTACCTGGACACTAGGGGCTTAGGGCATTGTTCTGCCCGTTATCATAAAGACCGAATACCTCAGGGAGTGTTCGGGGTCTCGAGTTAGGCCTTATATGCATCAGCTCCGAATCATGTCTGTGGTCAAATGTTGGGTTTGCCCGGCTCCTGTGTTTTGCTGCCTTACGTTCCGTATCATCGGCTAACGCGGCACCAGGAGAACTACTGCGATTGTGCCCTGGTTCGGCCAGGCGAGCACCTCAGTAGAGAAAGCTGAAAACTGACTGTCATGATATAGCGAGAGACTGGTCAACCACTTGATCGACTACCGGAATGTCTAGAATTCCTCTGCTTTGAGGAAGGACCATTTCCCGGTCAGGCACATACGCGCCCAGAATTCAGAGAGCGCGGTGCCCCTAGGGGCTATATCGTAGCCCCACCTTCGAACTCCTATGGCTAAGTGAAAGTGATAAAGCATTATAGTCCGGTTGCCTAGTTTGCTGCGCTACCACCTCCTTCACAGGACCAAGATGTTGGATTAAGTGTGAAAATGCGACCTCTTTGCAAACACCCCCGCACCCTGTGCGTGGGGGCTGAAGCCGAAGACTGCCATCTTTCAGGTTATATACACATATACATTAACGGTCGCACAGGAAATATTTCAATACTTGAACGCACAAGTATAAAAAGCCTTTACATTATAAACGTGGTTTCACAAACCATAAATATCATTTGAACATAACATTTTTCGAGCACTGCGACTCTATTACACGAGCGCCTTGAAGGACTTCCCCAAAAAGTGCTCGGCGGGTAACCGGCTCTCGTCCGAACCCCGGGTTGCAACATCGGTGGCATCCATCTCCGTCCAGTATGTCTTCACACGGGCGAGAGCCGTCCGTGCACCCTCTATGCATGCCGACCGCTTCATCGCCTTGATATGCGGCACCGCCCCAAGGAATTGCTGCAATAAGCCAAAATAACTCTTCGGCTTGGGCCTATCCGGCCACAGATGAGCCACCACATCCGTCATGGCAAATCCGGACAATCTATTCAGCTCAGCCCACTCAGCTAACCGATCGGTCAACGGAAGTGAACGCTCCGGAGTGTGGAATTGAGACCAAAAAAGCTCTTCCATCTCGTGATCCTTTTGGCTTTGGAAGTGCACGACTGCGTCCGCCGCACTCGCCGCCAAATCTAGATAAGGATCCTCCGCACCCCACAGCTGGCCCAACTGAGCATACTTCTGATCCATGAACTTCCTGCGTAGCAGAAAGGGCTTTCCGGTCGCAATGTCTCCAGCCTGACGCAGCTCCTCCTTTATAGCCCTCATTGCAGAACAGGCATCCTTAGCTTCGGCGGTGGCCTTCTTCAGGTCCTCTAGCTCCGCTCGGCGTTCTTTTTCAAGAACCTCATAGCGGTCGGTAACATCCTTCAGCTTCACGGCCATTCCGGCCATCTCCTCCCTGCTTCGGTAGTGAGCAGCCTTTTTGGCTTTTAGCTCTTCGGCTGCCTTCGAGGCAGCCGCATCACTCCTTCTGGCCTGCTCCTTGGCTCGAGCAAGCTCTGCCCGAAGGCCCTCCACAGCAGCAGCACCATCTGCATCAAGCATACATGTTGTAAGGAGTGGGCGTCAGCTCCCTTACTAGGTGACCACAGAGAAACAACCTACCTTGTGACTCGTCAAGTCGTTTATTGACCAGCGCAATGTCCGCATCCGCAATGTCAAGTTGCCGCTTTAGCTCGGCAACTTTATCAGTCCGGCTGGCCACCGGACGATCCGCCACCTACATAGGAAAAGCGAGAATTTATAACTGAGATTATGATCCTCGGCACGCTGTCGCTTTCGACAACATACCGAGTCTCAGGGGCTACTATCTATACAGGGCGCACTCTATGTGCAAAACTGTCAAAAGGTATGTCATTTTTACGTACCTCAGAACCCGCCAGTAAACTTCTGACGGCATCATGCAACCCACCCTCAGCGGACAAAATTCTTTCAATCACCGTACTCATCAATGTACGGTGATCCTCTGAGATAAACACCCTCTCGAGCAGATCTTTCAGCTCCCCCGGCCGTACACTAGTAGGTGCCGAACTCTCCGGCCCCGCCGAACTCGGGGAGACCCTCCGTGATGACACCTCAGGGTCGTCCGCCCCGCCTGATGGTGCGGCAGATGGAGGCATCTCGCTCTCCGTCATCTCCGGACGAAGGTCCCCCGAAGATGAGCTTAGCTGAGAAGGGCGGAGATCCGAACTACAAGGCAAAAACGTCGGTTATCCTCAGAGGCAAAAATAGGGATGTCCCTTATTACAAAACTCCCCTTTCCTACTTACAGCTCGCAGGAAGGCTGATTCCTTAGGGGAGATAGTGCGACCGAGGCTTCTCCTGGCGCAGGACCCTCCGGTGAAGATTTCTTACCCCGCTTTGAGGCCTTAGCCTCCGAACCTTCGGAAGCGGTCCTCTTCTCCCCCTGGAAGGAGGGATTCTCAATCCCCCATTTCTTGAAAGCCTCCTTAGCAGAGGTGGTAGTCTCTCTGTTTTCCCCTTCGCCCTCTTCTGAAGGTGCAACCTCCAGCATCTTGACCAACACGGGATCCGGCGTGGTCTCCGGGAGGGGGGTCGGACACCGTATCAGTTTTGCTTGTTCTATCCACTCCTGTTTAAAGGATGATTGGTTAAAAGGCAAATTCAAGATATGCAAACGAACGGTATGTCCGGACACAGGGCTACTTACTTGAGTATCCAGGCGATTGCAGCTTAGGCCGGCGTCCTCGGTCAATTCCGGACACACCTCTTGTGATCCCAAGAACAATTTGTACATCTCCACGGGCGTCGTACCCATGAAGTGTTGGAGAGCTCGTGCCCCCTCCGGATTGAATTCCCACAGGCGAAGGGGGCGACGTTTGCAGGGCAGAAGACGCCGGATTAGCATGACCTGCGTCACTACGACGAGATTGATCTCCCTCTCTTGGAGTTCTCGAATCCGGCCCTGCAATAGGGGTACGTCCTTGGACGGCCCCCGGTCAAGCCTTTTGTTGACCCATGACGTCAGCCGTTGTGGAGGGTCCGAGTGAAAGGCGGGCGGTGGCCTCTGCCTGCTTCCCCTGGGAGCGGTGATATAGAACCACTCCCGCTGCCACAAACCAAGCTCCTCCTGGAAAGAGCCCTCGGGCCATGGAGCATCGGCCCTCTTGCTTATAATCACCCCGCCGCACTCTGCTTGACGCCCCTCAATCATCTTCGGCTCCATGTTGAAGGTTTTGAGCCACAAACCGAAGTGGGGGGTGGTGCAGAGGAAGTCCTCGCAGACGACAATGAATGATGAGATGTGGAGGATGGACTCCGGAGCCAAGTCATGGAATTCCAGCCCATAGTGAAACATGAGCCCTCTCACAAAAGGATCCATCGGGAAGCCTAAACCCCGATGGAGGTGAGACACGAACACGACGCTCTCGCCTGGCTCGGGAGAAGGAATGACTTGCCCTTGGGCAGGCAACCTATGTGAAATCTTGTAGGTTAAGTACCTGGCTTCTCTCAGCTTTAGCACGTCCTCCTCCGTGACGGAGGAGTGCATCCACCGGCCCTGCAGGTCGGAGCCGGACATTGTCGAAGGTCCGAAGCGCTCGAATCTCGAGCCCTGAGTGCTGGAACTTGGGGCGAGGGGTGGATTCGATTAAGGATTGAAGAAAAGAAACGAGCCTTGGTATCATTATAAAGAGGGAGAATACCGAGAGCCGTCCCCGTGACCGTTTGGAACTCACCTTCGATGGAGGAGGCGTGGCAACAGGCACGGTTGGGTTACCCACGTCCGTATTGATGGGAATCCCGGAATAAGGGGAACCCGATCTCTACTTCGACAAGACGTGCCAAGGAAACCACTTCACTAAACACGCTGAGGTGGTATAATAAAAACGATTCGAGTAAAGGCTTGGTAGTGGTGTGACGTCACGCCACAGAATACGTCAGCAGATTGAACTTGTGTGAATATTATTCTCTCTACGGTGGTATGTGGAATTTATTTTATAGAGCCGGACACTATCCTGGCGTTCACAATCTTCTATGAATTATTCGGAGGAGGAACCTGCCTTGCAATGCCGAAGACAATATGCGTGCCGGACTCATCGTCATTGAAGCCTGGTTCAGGGGCTACTGAGGGAGTCCTGGACTAGGGGGTGTCCGGACAGCCGAACTATCATCATCGGCCGGACTCCAAGACTATGAAGATACAAGATTGAAGACTTCATCCCGTGTCCGGATGGGACTTTCCTTGACGTGGAAGGCAAGCTTTGCAATACGGATATGTAGATCTCCTACCATTGTAACCAACTCTGTGTAACCCTAGCCCTCTCCGGTGTCTATATAAATCGGAGGGTTTTAGTCCATAGGACGAACAACAATCATACCATAGGCTAGCTTTTAGGGTTTAACCTCCTTGATCTCGTGGTAGATCCACTCTTGTACTACCCATATCATCAATATCAATCAAGCAGGAGTAGGGTTTTACCTCCATCGAGAGGGCCCGAACCTGGGTAAAAATATCGTGTCCCTTGTCTCATGTTACCATCCGCCTAGACGCACAGTTCGGGACCCCTACCCGAGATCCGCCGGTTTTGACACCGACAATCAGCGAGCTAGTCAACTAGAGGCTCACTAGGGACATGTTGTGGTCTATGTATTCACACATGTATTACGGTTTCCAGTTAATACAATTATAGCATTAACAATAGACAATTATCATGAACACGGAAATATAATAATAACCATTTTTTATTGCCTCTAGGGCATATTTCCAACAAAGACGACGAAGGAGATTGGGGGCAGCACGCGGGAAAATCCGCTGGAGCGAAGAGCGGACGAGTCGGTGTCCATCGCCGCGTCACGGGAGGAAAGCGAGTTGTGGTGGGCTACCGGTTTCGTGATGGGCTGGCTATGTTTGGCTCAGTTCCGTAGAACCACGACCCGTCTCCTATGGTCACATGTTTTTCTTCTCCCCGTTCATTCACAATAACCACATGTCATGACGTGACTTCTTATAGCACTTTTTCCTACGAGAAAAACTTCAATCTAATGTATATTCGTCAAACATGTAGTACTATTGAAGTAGCATGAGCTATATCTAGATCTATAGCCTCCTAGCAACTGCTATAAGCACTGAAGCGAGCAAAAAGTGTGTTGTCGTCATTGCCCGCAAACTCTGTTGTAGCAGACAGCCGAAAAGTCGTCGTGCTAAGACCGTAAAGACACAGCGCATCAGAAAAGCCGAAATTTCAGCTCATTTGGAGTTGTGCGGAATAGGTATATCTGATATAGCTTTTCCAGGTCCAGAATTCCAATTGCCAGCAATCTCCCTCTTAATGTAAATCTTGTAAATTAAGAGAGAAAAGACATTATAACTGCATCACAGAGTGTTATAATGATAAAAAACATTGTAAATAATAGTAGGAAAACATGATGCAAAATGGACGTATCAGTAGGCCAATGCAATCCATCTTGGGAAGCTTTACTGACCAGAGCTCGAGCTGCGGCGTGATGGCCGCTCATGCCAGAGTGAATTTCCACGAGGTCGCGTCCTTCCTCCTCGGCTATACACCTCTGGAGGATGCGTGTGACGCTTGTTCTATACAATTCATCTTCATGGACCCAGTAGGCCTTCAATTGGCGAATTATTCTTCGTGACTCGGTCCATGGCACGATAACTGCCATTACTTCATGAGCCAAGGACGTTTCTTCTACCGCCAAGCCTCCAATTATGTCCTCACCCTCCTTGGCTGCATGAGAGTTGACCTTTCCGGAGTCCGGAGGAGCCGACGTGATGTTCTCATCTTGCCAGACCACGGATGGCTTAAAGTGCCATTCTAAAAACATGTTTTCCGGGACCGGGTCACGTTTAGCATCCATCCTGGTGAAGACATCGGCGACTTGGTTGTTATCTCATGGGATATGATGGAATTCCAGACCTTCAAAGCGGGTTGAAATGGACAGAGTGGCATTCCGGTATGCTGTTATCTTCGGGTCCTTTGCATCGAATTCACCATTAACCTGCGATATCGCTAGGTTGGAGTCACCCTGGACCTCCAGGCGATGGACTCCCATAGACACCGCTATTCGCAGTCCGTGTAGCAGGGCCTTGTATTCGGCCGCATTATTTGAGTCGGTGTACAATATTTGTAATACGTACCGTATACTGTCACCGATGGGAGAGGTGAGAACTACTCCAGCCCCAAGCCCAGCCAGCATCTTGGAGACATCGAAGTACATTCTCCAGTGTGAATATGTATGTACTCCCTAGGGAGTTCGGCCTTTTTCCACTCGGCTACGAAATCTGCCAGCACCTGAGATTTAATAGCTTGGCGCGGCCGAAACACGATTTCAAAAGGGAGGAGTTCAATTGCCCACTTGGCGATGCGACCAGTCGCGTCTCTATTGTTTATGATGTCGCCTAGAGAGACCTCGGATGCCACGGTGATATAGCACTCCTGAAAGTAGTGTCGTAGCTTCTGAGATGCCATGAATACTGAATAGGCAATTTTCTGGTAGTTAGGATACCTTGTTTTACATAGGGTTAATACCTCAAAAACATAGTATACGGGTCTTTGCACTGGAATTCGTGACCTTCAGCGTCGCGTTCGACCATAAGGACCGCATTGACGACTTGGTTGGTGGTCGAGACGTATTGTAACATCAGCTTGCCTATTCCGGGCGTCGCAATTATAGGATTGGTAGCGAGGAGCTTTTTGATTTCCTCTAGAGCCTCTCCTGCCTCGCTGGTCCACTTGAAATTCTTAGTCTGCTTTAGAAGTTTATACAACGGCAATGCCTTTTCCCCCGGTGGGATATGAATCCACTGAGGGCGGCCATGCAGCCGGCAAGTTTTTGAACGTGCTTGAGTTTGGTAGGTACTGCCAACGCAGCTAGGGCTCGGATCTTGACAGGATTGGCTTCGATTCCTCTATGGAAAACAATGAATCCGAGCAGTTTACCTATCGGTACCCCAAAGACACATTTCTTTGGATCTTGACAGGATTGGCTTCGATTCCTCTATGGAAAACAATGAATCCGAGCAGTTTACCTATCGGTACCCCAAAGACACATTTCTTTGGATTAAGCTTAATGTGATATACCCAAAGACTGATGAATATGTCACCAAGGTCCTTCACTAGCTGCCGGACATCTTTGGTTTTGACAACCACGTCGTCTACATAAGGCTTCGACTGTTTTGCCGATATGTTTCTCCGGACATGTCTGAATCATATGCTGATATGTTGCGCCGAGCGGCGTCCCCACGGGCTCAGCCTTCACGCTGGCAAGCACCGGCGAGCCGGAGGAGAGGGAGGAGGAGGAGGGCGAACCCGCAATACGCTGCGGCAGCCAAATGCCGCCGCTCCGGTGGGGGCCAGGCGCCATGGCTGCCGGGTACTGGAGCGGCGGCTCGTTGCCGCCCATGAGGTGCGACAACACGTAATGGAGCGTTCGCCCGGGGACACCCCACCACAGGTGGCGGCCATCGGCGTTGTTCTTGGGGAACGTTGCAGAAAATTAAAATTTTTCCTACGGTTTCAGCAAGATCCATCTCTGAGTTCATCTAAGAAACGAGTGATAGGAGTGCCTCTACATACCCTTGTAGACCGCGAGCGGAAGCGTTCAAGAGAACGGGGATGATGGAGTCGTACTCGCCATGAGCCAAATCACCGATGACCAAGTGCCGAACGGATAGCACCTCCGCGTTCAACACACGTACGGAGCGGATGACGTCTCCTCCTTCTTGATCCAGCAAGGGGAAAGGAGAGGTTGAGGAAGAAGACTCCAGCAGCAGCACGACGGCGTGGTGGTGGTGGAGAAGCAGTACTCCGGCAGGGCTTCGCCAAGCAACCGCGGGAGAAGGAAGAGGTGTAGCAGGGGGAGGGAGGCGCCAAGACTCAGGGTGCGGCTGCCCTCCCTCCCCCCTCCTTTATATAGGCCCCCAAGGGGGGTGGCCGGCCCTAGAGATGGGATATCTAGGGAGGGCGGCGGCCAAGGGGGGTGGAGTGTCCCCCCAAGGCAAGTGGAGGCGCCCCCTCCCCCTAGGCGCAGAGGGGAGCCCAGGGGGGCGCACCAGCCCACCAGGGGCTGGTCCCCTCCCCACTTCAGCCCACGGGGCCCTCCGGGATGGGTGACCCCACCCGGTGGACCCCCGGGACCCTTCCGATGGTCCCGGTACAATACCGGGTGACCCCGAAACTTTCCCGATGGCCGAAACAACACTTCCTACATATAAATCTTCACCTCCGGACTATTCCGGAACTCATCGTGACGTCCGGGATCTCATCCGGGACTCCGAACAACATTCGGTAATCACATACAAGTCTTCCTAATAACTCGAGCGTCACCGAACCTTAAGTGTGTAGACCCTACGGGTTCGGGAGACACGCAGACATGACCGAGACGGCTCTCCAGTCAATAACCAACAGCGGGATCTGGATACCCATGTTGGCTCCCACATGCTCCTTGATGATGTCATCGGATGAACCACGATGTCGAGGATTCGATCAACCCCGTATACAATTCCCTTTGTCAATCGGTACGTTACTTGCCCGAGACTCGATCGTCGGTATCCCAATACCTCGTTCAGTCTCGTTACCGGCAAGTCACTTTACTCGTACCGTAATGCATGATCCCGTGACCAAACACTTGGTCACTTTGAGCTCATTATGATGATGCATTACCGAGTGGGCCCAGATATACATCTCCGTCATACGGAGTGACAAATCCCAGTCTCGATCCGTGTCAACCCAATAGACACTTTCGAAGATACCTGTAGTGCACCTTTATAGTCACCCAGTTACGTTGTGACGTTTGGTACACCCAAAGCACTCTTACGGTATCCGGGAGTTACACGATCTCATGGTCTAAGGAAAAGATACTTGGCATTGGAAAAGCTCTAGCAAACGAACTACACGATCTTGTGCTATGCTTAGGATTGGGTCTTGTCCATCACATCATTCTCCTAATGATGTGATCCCGTTATCAACGACATCTAATGTCCATAGCCAGGAAACCATGACTATCTGTTGATCAATGAGCTAGTCAACTAGAGGCTTACTAGGGACATAGTATGGTCTATATATTCACACATGTATTACGATTTCCGGATAATACAGTTATAGCATGAATAAAGACAATTATCATGAACAAGGAAATATAATAATAATCCTTTTATTATTGCCTCTAGGGCATATTTCCAACAGTCTCCCACTTGCACTAGAGTCAATAATCTAGTTACATTGTGATGAATCGAACACCCATAGAGTTCTGGTGTTGATCATGTTTTGCTCGCGAGAGAGGTTTAGTCAACGGATCTGCGACATTCAGATCCGTATGTACTTTGCAAATATCTATGTCTCCATCTTGAAAATTTTCACGGATGGAGTTGAAAGGACGCTTGATGTGCCAGGTCTTCTTGTGAAACCTGGGCTCCTTGGCAAGGGCAATAGCTCCAGTGTTGTCACAGAAGAGTTTGATTGGCCCCAACGCATTGGGTATGACTCCTAGGTCGGTGATGAACTCCTTCACCCAAATTGCTTCATGCGCTGCCTCCGAGGCTGCCATGTACTCCGCTTCACATGTAGATCCCGCCACGACGCTCTGCTTGCAGCTGCACCAGCTCACCGCTCCACCATTCAACATATACACGTATCCGGTTTGTGACTTAGAGTCATCCAGATCTGTGTCGAAGCTAGCGTCGACGTAACCCTTTACGACAAGCTCTTCGTCACCTCCATAAACGAGAAACATGTCCTTTGTCCTTTTCAGGTACTTCAGGATATTCTTGACCGCTGTCCAGTGTTCCTTGCCGGGATTACTTTGGTACCTTCCTACCAAACTTATGGCAAGGTTTACATCAGGTTTGGTACATAGCATGGCATACATAATAGATCCTATGGCTGAAGCATAGGGGATGACACTCATCTCTTCTTTATCTTTTGCCGTGGTCGGGCATTGAGCCGAGCACAATCTCACACCTTGCAACACAGGCAAGAACCCTTTCTTGGACTGATCCATTTTGAACTTCTTCAAAATCTTATCAAGGTATGTGCTTTGTGAAAGACCTATGAGGCGTCTCGATCTATCCCTATAGATCTTGATGCCTAATATGTAAGCAGCTTCTCCAAGGTCCTTCATTGAAAAACACTTATTCAAGTAGGCCTTAATGCTGTCCAAAAGTTCTATATCATTTCCCATCAAGAGTATGTCATCTACATATAATATGAGAAATGCTACAGAGCTCCCACTCACTTTCTTGTAAACGCAGGCTTCTCCATAAGTCTGCATAAACCCAAACGCTTTGATCATCTCATCAAAGCGAATGTTCCAACTCCGAGATGCTTGCACCACCCCATAAATGGATCGCTGGAGCTTGCATACTTTTTTAGCATCTTTAGGATCGACAAAACCTTCCGGCTGCATCATATACAGTTCTTCCTTAAGATGTCCATTAAGGAATGCCGTTTTGACGTCCATCTGCCATATCTCATAATCATAGTATGCAGCAATTGCTAACATGATTCGGACGGACTTTAGCTTCACTATGGGAGAGTATGTCTCGTCGTAGTCAACCCCTTGAACTTGTCGATAACCCTTAGCGACAAGTCGAGCTTTATAGATGGTAACATTTCCATCCGCGTCCGTCTTCTTCTTAAAGATCCATTTGTTTTCTATCGCTCGCCGATCATCGGGCAAGTCTGTCAAAGTCCATACTTTGTTTTCATACATGGATTCTATCTCGGATCGCATGGCTTTAAGCCATTTGTTGGAATCTGGGCCCGCCATCACTTCTTCATAGTTCGAAGGTTCACCGTTGTCTAACAACATGATTTCCAGGACAGGGTTGCCATACCACTCTAGTGCGGAACGTGTCCTTGTGGACCTATGAAGTTCAGTAGCAACTTGATCCGAAGTACCTTGATCATCATCATTATTTTCCTCTCCAGTCGGTGTAGGCATCACAGGAATATTTTCCTGAGCTGCACTACTTTCCTGTTCAAGAGGTAGTACTTCATCGAGTTCTACTTTCCTCCCACTTACTTCTTTCGAGAGAAACTCTTTTTCCAGAAAGGATCCGTTCTTGGCAACAAAGATCTTGCCCTCGGATCTTAAGTAGAAGGTATACCCAATGGTTTCCTTAGGGTGTCCTATGAAGACGCATTTTTCCGACTTTGGTTTGAGCTTTTTAGGTTGAAGTTTCTTGACATAAGCATCGCATCCCCAAACTTTTAGAAACGACAGCTTAGGTTTCTTCCCAAACCATAATTCATACGGTGTCGTCTCAACGGATTTAGACGGTGCCCTATTTAAAGTGAATGTAGTTGTCTCTAGTGCGTATCCCCAAAATGATAGCGGTAAGTCGGTAGGAGACATCATAGACCGCACCATATCCAATAGAGTGCGATTACGATGTTCGGACACACCGTTACGCTGAGGTGTTCCAGGCGGCATGAGTTGTGAAACGATTCCACATTTCCTTAAGTGTGTACCAAATTCGTGACTTAAATATTCTCCTCCATGATCTGATCGTAGGAACTTTATCTTTCGGTCACGTTGATTCTCTACCTCATTCTGAAATTCCTTGAACTTTTCAAAGGTCTCAGACTTGTGTTTCATTAAGTAGACATACCCATATCTACTCAAGTCATCAGTGAGAGTGAGAACATAACGATATCCTCCACGAGCCTCAACGCTCATTGGACCGCACACATCAGTATGTATGATTTCCAACAAGTTGGTTGCTCGCTCCATTGTTCCGGAGAACGGAATCTTGGTCATCTTGCCCATGAGGCATGGTTCGCATGTGTCAAATGGTTCATAATCGAGAGACTCCAAAAGTCCATCAGCATGGAGCTTCTTCATGGGCTTGACACCAATGTGACCAAGGCGGCAGTGCCACAAGTATGTGGGACTATCGTTATCAACTTTACATCTTTTGGTATTCACACTATGAATATGTGTAATACTACGCTTGAGATTCATTAAGAATAAACCATTGACCATCGGGGCATGACCATAAAACATATCTCTCATATAAATAGAACAACCATTATTCTTGGATTTAAATGAGTATCCATCTCGTATCAAACGAGATCCAGATACAATGTTCATGCTCAAACTTGGCACTAAATAACAATTATTGAGGTTTAAAACTAATCTCGTAGGTAAATGTAGAGGTAGTGTGCCGATGGCGATCACATCGACCTTGGAACCATTTTCGACCCGCATCGTCAACTCGTCCTTCGCCAGTCTCCGCTTATTCCGCAGCTCCTGCTGTGAGTTACAAATGTGAGAAACAGCACCGGTATCAAATACCCAGGAGTTACTACGAGTACTGGTAAGGTACACATCAATTACATGTATATCACATATACCTTTAGTGTTGTCGGCCTTCTTGTCCGCTAAGTATTTGGGGCAGTTCCACTTCCAGTGACCCTTCCCTTTGCAATAAAAGCACTCAGTCTCAGGCTTGGGTCCATTGCTTGACTTCTTCCTGGCAACTGGTTTACCAGGCGCGCCAACATCCTTGCCGTCCTTCTTGAAGTTCTTCTTACCCTTGCCCTTCTTGAACTTGGTGGTTTTATTGACCATCAACACTTGATGTTCTTTCTTGATTTCTACCTCTGCCGACTTCAGCATTGAAAATACTTCAGGAATAGTTTTCACCATCCCCTGCATATCGTAGTTCATCACAAAGCTCTTATAGCTCGGTGGGAGCGACTGAAGGATTCTGTCAATGACCGCCTCGTCTGGGAGGTTAAGGTCCAGCTGGGACAGGCGGTTGTGCAACACAGACATTTTGAGTATGTGCTCACTGACAGAACTATTTTCCTCCATCTTACAACTGTAGAACTTGTCGGATACTTCATATCTCTCGACCCGGGCATGAGCTTGGAAAACCATTTTCAGCTCCTCGAACATCTCATATGCTCCGTGTTGCTCAAAACACTTTTGGAGCCCCGGTTCTAAGTTGTAAAGCATGCCGCACTGAACAAGGGAGTAATCATCAGCACGTGACTGCCAAGCGTTCATAACGTCTTGGTTCTCTGGGATGGGTGCTTCACCTAGCGGTCCATCTAGGACATATGCTTTCTTGGCAGCTATGAGGATGATCCTCAGGTTCCGGACCCAGTCCGTATAGTTGCTGCCATCATCTTTCAGCTTGGTTTTCTCTAGGAATGCGTTGAAGTTCATGTTGACATGTGCGTTGGCCATTTGATCTACAAGACATATTTGCAAAGGTTTTAGACTAAAGTTCATGATAATTAAGTTCATCTAATCAAATTATTTAATGAACTCCCACTCTGATTAGACATCCCTCTAGTCATCTAAGTGTTACACGATTCGAGTCGACTAGGCCGTGTTCGATCATCACGTGAGACGGACTAGTCATCATCGGTGAACATCTCCATGTTGATCGTATCTTCCATGCGACTCATGTTCGACCTTTCGGTCTCTGTGTTCCGAGGCCATGTCTGTACATGCTAGGCTCGTCAAGTTAACCCTAAGTGTTTTTGCATGTGTAAAACTGTCTTACACCAGTTGTATGTGAACGTAAGAATCTATCACACCCGATCATCATGTGGTGCTTCGAAATGACGAACTTTAGCAACGGCGCATAGTTAGGGGAGAACACTTCTTGAAATTTTTGTAAGGGATCATCTTATTTACTACCGTCGTTCTAAGTAAACAAGATGCATAAACATAATAAACATCACATGCAATTATATAGTAGCGACATGATATGGCCAATATCATATAGCTCCTTTGATCTCCATCTTCGGGGCTCCATGATCATCTTTGTCACCGGCATGACACCATGATCTCCATCATCATGATCTCCATCACCGTGTCTTCATGAAGTTGTCACACCAACGACTACTTCTACTTCTATGGCTAACGCGTTTAGCAATAAAGTAAAGTAATTTACATGGCGTTCTTCAATGACACGCGGGTCATACAAAAAATAAAGACAACTCCTATGGCTCCTGCCGGTTGTCATACTCATCGACATGCAAGTCGTGATTCCTATTACAAGAACATGATCTCATACATCACAATATATCATTCTTCATTCATCACAACTTTTGGCCATATCACATCACAAGACACTTGCTGCAAAAACAAGTTAGATGTCCTCTAATTGTTGTTGCAAGTTTTTATGTGGCTTCTATAGGTGATCTAGCAAGAACGTTTTCTTACCTACGTTAAAGCCACAACGTGATTTGTCAACTTCTATTTACCCTTCATAAGGACCCTTTTCGTCGAATCCGCTACAACTAAAGTGGGAGAGACAGACACCCGCTAGCCACCTTATGCAACAAGTGCATGTCAGTCGGTGGAACCTGTCTCACGTAAGCGTACGTGTAAGGTCGGTCCGGGCCGCTTCATCCCACAATACCGCTAAAGCAAAATAAGACTAGTAGCGGTAAGAGAGTTGACAACATCTACGCCCACAACAAAATTGTGTTCTACTCGTGCAATAGAGAACTACGCATAGACCTAGCTCATGATGCCACTGTTGGGGAACGTTGCAGAAAATTAAAAAAATTTGTACGGTTTCACCAAGATCCATCTATGAGTTCATCTAAGAAACGAGTGATAGGAGTGCATCTACATACCCTTGTAGACCACGAGGAAAAGCGTTCAAGAGAACGGGGATGATGGAGTCGTACTCGCCGTGATCCAAATCACCGATGACCAAGTGCTGAACGGACAGCACCTCCGCGTTCAACACACGTATAGAGCGGATGACGTCTCCTCCTTCTTGATCCAGCAAGGGGAAAGGAGAGGTTGAGGAAGAAGACTCCAGCAGCAGCACGACGGCGTGGTGGTGGTGGAGAAGCAGTACTCCGGCAGGGCTTCGCCAAGCAACCGCAGGAGGAGGAGGAGGTGTAGCAGGGGGAGGGAGGCGCCAAGACTCAGGGTGCAGCTGCCCTCCCTCCCCCCTCCTTTATATAGGCCCCCAAGGGGGGTGGCCGGCCCTAGAGATGGGATCTCTAGGGGGGCGGCGGCCAAGGGGGGTGGAGTGCCCCCCAAGGCAAGTGGAGGCGCCCCCTACCCTAGGGTTCCCAACCCTAGGCGTAGAGGGGGGCCCAGGGGGGCGCACCAGCCCACCAGGGGCTGGTCCCCTCCCCACTTCAGCCCACGGGGCCCTCCGGGATGGGTGGACCCACCCGGTGGACCCCCGGGACCCTTCCGGTGGTCCCGGTACAATACCGGGTGACCCCGAAACTTTCCCGATGGCCGAAACAACACTTCCTACATATAAATATTCACCTCCGGACTATTCCGGAACTCCTCGTGACGTCCGGGATCTCATCCGGGACTCCGAACAACATTCGGTAATCACATACAAGTCTTCCTAATAACCCTAGCGTCACCGAACCTTAAGTGTGTAGACCCTACGGGTTCGGGAGACACGCAGACATGACCGAGACGGCTCTCCGGTCAATAACCAACAGCAGGATCTGGATACCCATGTTGGCTCCCACATGCTCCTCGATGATGTCATCAGATGAACCACGATGTCGAGGATTCGATCAACCCCGTATACAATTCCCTTTGTCATTCGGTACGTTACTTGCCCGAGACTCGATCGTCGGTATCCCAATACCTCGTTCAGTCTCGTTACCGGCAAGTCACTTTACTCGTACCGTAATGCATGATCCCGTGACCAAACACTTGGTCACTTTGAGCTCATTATGATGATGCATTACCGAGTGGGCCCAGAGATACCTCTCCGTCATACAGAGTGACAAATCCCAGTCTCGATCCGTGTCAACCCAACAGACACTTCCGGAGATACCTGTAGTGCACCTTTATAGTCACCCAGTTACGTTGTGACGTTTGGTACACACAAAGCACTCTTACGGTATCCGGGAGTTACACGATCTCATGGTCTAAGGAAAAGATACTTGACATTGGAAAAGCTCTAGCAAACGAACTACACGATCTTGTGCTATGCTTATGATTGGGTCTTGTCCATCACATCATTCTCCTAATGATGTGATCCCGTTATCAACGACATCTAATGTCCATAGCCAGGAAACCATGACTATCTGTTGATCAACGAGCTAGTCAACTAGAGGCTTACTAGGGACATATTATGGTCTATGTATTCACACGTGTATTACGATTTCCGGATAATACAGTTATAGCATGAATAAATACAATTATCATGAACAAGGAAATATAATAATAATCCTTTTATTATTGCCTGTGGGGCATATTTCCAACAGTTGTGGCGTTCCCTCATCGGCGCATTGTTAGTGGACGTGAGCTGCTGGTAGTGACGGCGTTGGAAGTACACCGCCCAACTCACGTGGTTGTCAGCAGCGTACTCCGGGCGGCCGCGCACCCCTTCGGCAGGGAGGCCGGGACGTGCTCGATCTTGTCGTGGAAGTGGTCGGGTCGCAGGGGGACTAGGACGCCACCGGCGCTGAGCCTCCACCTCCCTGGGGCGCGCATGTCCGGCGACGTCGGGTAGTTGGCCTCGTGGAGTAGGTGCGCCTCCCACTCGTGTAGAGTGCGGCGGCTGAAGCCATTGGCCGCCGCAGCATCATGGGGGAACCGTTCACCCATCAGAGGTTGGTGGCAGGCGGAGAGAGAGAGACGAGAAGGGCGCCAATGATGAGAGAGAGAGAGGGCAACGAAGTGTGCATCCACCGGCGAGGAGAGTGGCTTTTTATAGCCATCGGGGGGGTAGGCGTGTGTGTACGCGTGACGGGAAGAGAGGACGGTGATCCGCCGGGGCATTACTCTGCGCCGCTCGTGGGGAATCTACGGAAGGCTGACCCGCGACAGCCTTGGCATTAATTCCCCACGGTAAAACGAGACGACGAGGAAGGACGACGATCCGCCGTGTCACTGACTCGACGGTCCCACCGGGCTTTCGCGCAAAAAACGCTTCCCCGGACACGCCGGGTTCGGCCTGGGTCTGCCGGCAGCGGAACCAGCGAAAATTGGCTTTCTGGGGGCGGCTGGGCGGCTTGAGTTGCTCTTAGAGCATCTCCAACAGCCGCGCTAAGCGCCGCGCGCAAAAAGCCTGTTTAGCGCGCGCGCTGCGGCTGGTTTTGCGCCCCCGCCTGCGCTGGCTCCAGCAGCCGCGCCATAATGCAGCGCGCGCGTGCCGCTCCAGCAGAGCGCAAAAATACAGCGCGCGCGACTCGCCGGGCATTTTGCATATATGGATATTTTGGACAAAAATGAACATGTAAAATTTGACACAAACAAGTTGATGAATAAAAGTTCATGCCCACAAGTTCAAAATCATGCCCACAAGTTCATCCAACCAAGTTCAAATGCAAACTAAAAGTTCAAGACATGAAAGACACATCAATCTTCATCTTCCTCTTCTTCGTCTTCGTCCTCATCTTCCGAAGACGACTCTTCCGCCTCCGAAGATGAACCTTCCTCCTTATCCTCATCACGCACCGCATCACGCACCGCATCATGTGAAGCTCCGACGGTGTTGGCAAGATCTTCAACGGCATCTTCATGGGAATGTGTGTGAGAAGCCATGGCGGCCGGAGGTGCACCCATGCCTCCCATGAGAGAAGAAAAACTCATGCCTCCCATGGCAGCCATAGCGTCGGAGGGTGCTCCAAAGCCACCCATGAGGCAAGGTAAAGATCCTGCCTTTCTTGATCTTCCCCTTCTTGGTTGTCCTTGTCTCTTGTTTGAACAAGTTTTGTGCAATGTTGAACTACAAGAAAAACAAAACAAGTTAGCACTTCGGTCACCAAAAACAAGTATGATGAACATATATGAGATGCCACTTACTCGATCATCCTCATTTGTGCCACTTGGGTTAATCTTGTCCACCGACTTTTGCGCAGCCGCCCACTTTTGACAATCCGAGTTGATTGTCGACCATCGGGACCGAAGTGATCTCTCGGAGCGGTCAATTCCACTCTTGTTGTTAGCATCAAAGTGTTCTTTCGTTCGCCCCCAATACGCGTCCCTACTTTGATCACCTCCAATGGATGGATCCCTCGACACATGCAAATAAGTGTAGCATAGTAACTTGTCATCGGTGGTGGAGTAATTGCCCGCTCTTCCTCTCGGCGCCTCGACAATTCCCTCACCCTCCTCGTCCACCTCAAACTCATGGTCTTCGAAATGGATGTCATTGGTTTGAGACCAATGCGAATTGTTGGACCCAACACCCATAGTGGACATGTATGCATCATCGTTGAGACTACAATTTTTTTGAACAATGCAAATAAGCTATCTATATGTAATGATGATGCATTGAAAAAATAAGAAGAAGAAAATACTTGGAATTTTTTTCACCTTGGGGGCATTTCGTCGAACACGTGGTGCGCGTCGGCGGCCGGCTCAACGAGTGAGCTCGCCGGCGCTTCGGTAGCCGCCGCGGCCGTCGAACGCCCTGCAAGCTTTTTCCCCCTCGCCTTTGTGATGCCGGAGCCGTCCGCCGCCTTGTTCTTCTTCGCGGATGTTTTGCCCTTCTTCGTCCACGCCGCATTGGGTACCTTCTTCGACGGTGCGGCGGCGGCACGGGATGGCGCCGGCGCGACGCCACCCGGCGCCGTAGTCATCCGCGACGGCAAGAAGAGGCTGCCGTGAGGCCGACGCTCGGCGGAGCTCCGGCGGTGGCGACGCCAGCGCTCGCCGCGCTAGGGTTTCCAGCGGCGGCGGCGGCGGGGGGGTCGCGGCTGTACAGCGGGGTGAGCGGGGCGCCGGTGTGCGCGTCCATGGCGGGGGGCAGGGCGCCGGCGCCAGCGCGCGCGGGGCGTGGGGCGAGGAGAGGAGAGAGTGCGGGCGCGAGCGCTCGAGTGTGCCGCGCGCTGTAGCTGGTGCTCCAAATACACCGCGCACATAAGTGTTTTTGACCGCACGCCCAACCCATTATAGCGCGCGCGCCGTTTTTGCGCGTCCGCTGAAGCGACCCGCCGCGTTGCGCGCACGCTAAAAAGGCCTATTTTACAGCGCGGCGCTAGTTTAGCGCGGCTGTTGGAGATGCTTTTAGCGTCGTCCAAAAACTAGCCGGCGCGGTCACCTGAAATGCCGCGGGCATCGCTCGTGGAGCGTTGTGCGAGGAGCCCAGGACCAGACCAGGTCCCATATTGAACACGACTTGAAGGCATCCCGACATCCAGACCAGAGACCAGGCTTAATTAGAGGGTGTTTGGTTCAGGGACTTTTCAGTCTCAGGGATTAGAAAAAGTCCCTAGGAAACAAACGGAAGGGACTTTTTCTACAGGGACTAGAAAAAGATTCTATTAGAGAGTCTTTTTTGATTAGGGGGTGTTTGGTTTAGAAGTCTTAGGACTTTTTCTAGTCCCAGAGACTAATCAAAAGTAGTCTTTTTTTAGTCCCTGTAGAAAAAGTCCCTCCCGTTTGGTTCCTAAAGACTTTTTAGGGACTTTTTCTAGTCCCTGGGACTAAAAAGTCCGTGAAGCAAACACCCCGTAACACTACTCACTAACCTACAAGTCACTGGCACGAATCTGGTGATAGCGTGCAGAGACGGACACGGCAGCGTCATGTTCAATCCGCCAATCCTCCGAGGTTTCCCCTCTTGATTTCGTCCGTTTATCTTATCTATCTACAACGGCACGAGGTTTCCCATGCTAGGCATCGACTGGAGTAGATGTCAGTAACATTTTTCACACAAACAAGCGCTGGAGCACTGCACTGATCGTCGGGAGATTTACAAGAATCAAATCAAATCAAGGACGATCAGTTTGAGAGCAGGAGGTTGCCGAGCGCGAGGCCGACGCACACCGCCAGCGCGACCCACCACGCGGCGGCCACCGGGTGCCGGGCGGCCCCCGCGCCATCCTCCTCGTCGGGCTCCGCGCCGGCGGCCCCTCCTCCTCCTGCCCTGAGCGCGGAGTTCTCGGCCTCGAGCATCATCACCCACCGGCGGTGCGCGGAGAGCGCCACCGCGTCCCGCACGAGCAGCGCCGCGAGGCCCCCGCTGCTGGCGGCCGCGGCGGCCAGCTTCTCCTCCGCCTCCCGCGCCCGCGACTGCGACAGGCGCAGCGCCTGCAGCAGGACGTCCTTGCCGCCGCCGCCGCCCTTCTCGTCGGTCCCGCCCGCGCTCTCCAGCCTTTCCCTGCGCGAAACGAGGCGGGGCCGCTCAGTCCGGGCAACGCAAATTCGTGGAGGCGAGCGCGCCTTACCTCTGCGGGTGCAGGGCCGGGAACGGGCCGAAGAGCTTGGCGGGAGGGGGCAGGTCGCAGTTGAGGAGCAGATCGGCGCACGGCGGCCGTCCCCGGCGGCGCCTCTGGTGCTGGTCGGCGGCGGCGGGCGCGGCCATCAGCAGCATCCCTTCCTCGACTGAAGCGCCCTGGTCTGGTGAGGGACGCGGGGTTTGGTGGAGGCGGATGGGGGGAGTGGTTGCTTGAGGAGGCTTCCGCTGGGAAGAAAACCGCGGGCGCACGCACGGAGGAAGAGGAACCAGTTTTGCGTGAGGGTTGGCTTCGCTCGCGTGGCGTGTCCAAGTGCCGAGACGAGGAGTGACGGACGTCGTCGTCGTCGTCACGATGCTTCCGAAACCTGGCGCGGCCCACCCTTCAGTTGGCGGGCATCCCCAACATAGATTATTTGCCCAGTGCGCGACACACGACGGACAGGAGTGAGCACGGACGGAATCGCGGTGGCAAGTTGCCATCGACAAATGGCGCATGAACGCGACCGACGAATCTCCGCCGGGACGGTCGGGTTAAGCAAGCGATTGGGCGGAGACTTTGTTCGAAACGCATCCGATATGTGCCAAAAATTATGAATCTTTTTTTGAATCAAACACGATCAGATGCTATGCTCGTATAAGAAGTTTGGACAAGAAATGATTTTTATTGAGTTTGGTGCAAAAAAGACAAGTTTATGACAATAATAGCGTGTACAACTGTACATTATATATTGTTTTTCTTCGACCCACGTTGCAACGGAAGTCATTCTCTCACAAAACATTTTATACAAGTACAATACTTGATCATGTTTGATTCCAAAAAAGATTTGAATTTTTTTGAACTTTTTTGAATTACTTTTTTTTTTGCATATAGGGTGCGCTCGCACCCCAGATCACCAATGTATTTTCTCACCTCACATCTTGTAGTCTACGTACATGCTGCCATAAGGGGAAAAAATACTATTCGATTGCCATAGATAGCCTTGCTAAAAAATTTGTTTAACCAACCACGCAGGAGGGGGGGAGGCAATGGTACCCACACTTGATGGCCGTAGTTGTGAGAGCTCGAGTCGAAGGCTGCCGTGAAAGAACCACCCTGCCTATATGGGAAGGGATGTGTGTAGCCGCCTATCCTCCACTAACCTCGCCTCGTAAATCCACACGTTTGCCGATCACTATTTCTCACGCCGCTGCCAGGGAAGGTGGGAGCCCGGTATTGATGGTTAGGTCTGCTCACCGGCCGCGTACGCAACGTGCAGTAGTGCAAAGGGCGATGGGCACAAGATCCCTGCGCGCTTAGGATGTATACCGGTGTGCTGGCCTTTCTGATGAGCCTAGGTAGGACTGCGGTGTGTTGATCAGCCGAGGCCGGTCATGACCTGATGGTGTGCCTGGCCGGAGTTGATCGAGCGTGTTGGGTAAGTTGGTGCACCCCTGCAGGGAAGTATTATCTATTCAAATAGCCGGGTCCACGGTAACGGATGCTCGGAGTTGTATCCCGATCGATACAACTAGAACTGGATACTGAATGCTGAGGCATGTATTGGATATGTGGCTCCGAGATTGCTTTCCCGCAGGGAGTCGGGGAAGGATCTCTGGGCGTTATTTCTACAACATGTTTGTTAAAATTTAAACTGCTATTCTATACCCTTCTGATTGCTGCAAGATGCTTGGAGCTGCTTGAAGATGCTAGTCTTCGATAGGCTAGGCTTTCCCCCTTCTCTTCTGGCATTCTGCAGTTCAGTCCATATATACCACCCATTTCATTGATACTGATGCATATGTAGTGTATATCCTTGCTTGTGAGTACTTTGGATGAGTACTCATGGTTGCTTTGCTCCCCCTTTTCCACCTCTTTCCATTCTTCTCAGATGCTGCAACCAAATGGTGGAGCCCAGGATCTAGACGCCACCTTTGACGACGACTACTACTACACCGAGGGTGCCTACTACTACATGGAGGCCGCTGACGATCAGTAGTAGTTAGGAGGCTCCCAAGCAGGAGGCCTTGCCTTTTCGATCGATGTTGCTTTTGTGATAGCCTTCTTAAGGCAAACTTGTTTAACTCATGTCTGTACTCAGATAATGTTGCTTCTACTGACTCATTTGTATTCGAGCCCTCGAGGCCTCTGGCTTGTAATATAAAGCTTGTATTATTTTATTTGTGTCTATAGTTGTGTTGTGATATCTTCCCGTGAGTCCGTGATCTTGATCGTACACATTTGCGTGTATGATTAGTGTATGATTGAATTGAGGGCGTCACGGTCCCCGCCTCCCACGCCAGTCGCACGCCTCCCCTCCCTCGCCGACCTGCCTCTCGCGCCGGCCGCCTCCCTCGCCGGCCCCCGCCTCCTGCGCAGGTCGCATGCCTCCCTTCCCGTACCGGCCGCCTCATGCGCCGCCCACCGCTTCCCGCGCCGGCCACTACCTCCCGCGCGGGTTCGACCGCCGCCGCTGGTTCTCTTCTGCTTCCCGGCATACACATGCGACCGTGAGCACCCCCCCGGCCGGTCCACATGGTCCTCCTCTGCTGCCCCAAGAACGTCGCCGCCCATCGGTCTGCCTCTCTGCTGCCCCAAGAACGCCGCCCGCCGGTCTGCCTTTACTGCCCAGTATATGATCTAGTTTTTGTTCCATACACAATAGAATTTGATGCTTGTGGTTATGATTGTACGCATTATGTTTGTAGCTGTAATAGACAGTGGTGAAGATCAGTCAATTTTGCAGCAAAAGCATATTTCTAGATGAATATTCAGGGTGGTGTTGTGGCTGCATTCATATACTGCTATTTTCGAAGAAAAGAATTGTGATAATCAAAGGATTGAACATTAGTCATGATCATTTTTAACCTAGGTTTTCCACTTTGTTCAGTGATTACAGTACAAATCCGCGTGACCGTGCAATGGTGGACAACTTACACATTTAATCATAATTGTTATGCTCAATTGCGACACTCTGTATTTCTAGGACTCTATTTGAAACATACTTCTTTCTGAAACCCTATCCAGGTAAAGACATTCTTCTTTGTCTTTCACTGATTCAAGTAGCAGGGAAAACCTTCTTACTCTTTACACAGATTTGCTATATATTGGAAACAGGTGGAAGTATCCTCCACATATTAGTCGATTTTAATTGGTTTGTATAGGTGCCATTGATACACCACTTGACGAGTTCGATTTGGCGCAGGATCAAAGTTGTTCGTTGTTCTATTCCATAATTCCTAGGATTTTTGTTTGTTTCATCAAAGGTGGCCACATTAAGATTCAGATTTTTATAATTACATTCAGACTTTTACTTAATGATGAGATGTTTAGTCATCCTCCTGGGGCTCCAATCTGTGAGTATGTTGGTGTTTTGAGGAGGACTGAACAAGTGGATGTTTTGCTACAGAACAACTTCATATTTGTCATTGACTGTCTTGGAACTATGAAGGGTTTAGATGGACGGGACGTACTAATTGTTTCACTTCAATGTTTCATTTCGCTTACACACCATTTGTCTCATTGCTCAGTTTCTTATTTTGTCTCTGATTAATGGATGTTTGTAAATAATTTGTTTCCACTCTTGTACAGAGAAGGGAAGGGCTTGATATGCATATGCCATCACTTCAAGCTGAGACTAATTCTGAGGCACCGTTCTGCACCAGAGTATTGCATCGATGTAGGCTCTGTTGGAAGTTTCACAAGGTTCATAAACCACAACTGCAACCCTAACCTCTTCGTCCAATGTATCCTAACCAATCACCACGACGTCAAGCTAGAAAAGGTGATGCTTTTTGTTGCCGACACGATACTTCCACTTCAGGTGAGTTAATTTCTGTTGCATCTCAACAATTTCTACAGGTCGAACTCTATAGCTTCTCTTGAGTTCTAACTGTTATATGTGCTTTGCATGTGCTTTGATATGACTATGGCTATCTCTTGAATAGTGTCGTTTATGCGTATGGTGAAATCGTCAAGCTGCCATGTTACTGTGGTGCCCCAGACTGCCAGAAGCGACTCTACTAGCGGATCTCCTCCAGTTGGGTTCTGGAGGAAGCAGGATTATATGTAGTATTCGGGGTATGAATGTGGCAATGCCTGCTGTTTACATGTCAAGCAAGACTTCCTATAATTATTAGTGAAAGAAGCGCGTTATCATTTTCTGTAGGGTAGATGGCATGTTGGACATGCTAATTATATTTAGAAAATACAGTTTGTCTGCGTGACACGCCCGCTGGTTGATACATCTCCAATGTATCTACTTTTCCTCACGCTTTTCCTCTTGTTTTGGACTCTAATTTGCATGATTTGAATGAAACTAATCCCGGACTGACGTTGTTTTCAGCAGAACTACAATGGTGTTGTTTTTGTGCAGAAATAGAAGTTCTCGGAATGGAACGAAACTTTGCGAGGATTTTTTTATACCAATAATAAGAATTTCTGGAGCCAAGACCTGCCGGAGAGGGGCACCTGGGTGGGCACAACCCACCAGGGCGCGCCCCCCTCTCCTGGCGTGCCCAGGTGGGTTGTACCCACCTGGTGGCCCCGCAGACGACCCCCCTGATACTATAAAATCACATATTTCCAGAAAACATTAGGGAGAAAGAATTATCGCAATGCACGAGACGGAGCCATCGCCAAGCCCTGTTCTTCCTCGGGAGGGCAGATATGGAGTCCATTTGGGGCTCCGGAGAGGGGGATCTTCGTTCTTCATCATCACCAACTCATCTCCATCGTCAATTCCATGATGCTCCCCAGTATCCACTATGTTCTTAAATTGATGTTGCTATGACTTTGCTATGCTTAATGCTTGTCACTATGTTCTTAAATTGATCCCTAGTATCCACTATGTTCTTAAATTGATGTTGCTATGACTTTGCTATGCTTAATGCTTGTCACTTTGGGCCCGGGTGCCATGAACTCAGATCTGAACCATTTATGAATTCATTATTATATCCATGTTTTAGATCCGATCTTGCAAGTTATAGTCACCTACTACAGTTATGATCTGACAACCCCAGAGTGAGGACAACCGGGCCCACTCTCGGTGATGGCCGTAGTTTGAGGAGTTCATGTATTCACTATGTGTTAATGCTTTGTTCCGGTTCTCTATTAAAAGGAGGCCTTAATATCCCTTAGTTTCTAATCTAGACCCCCTGCCATGGGAGGGTAGGACAAAAGATGTCATGCAAGTTCTTTTAATAAAGCACGTATGACTATTTACGGAATAAATGCCTACATTATATCAATGAACTGGAGCAAGTGCCGAATCGCCCTAGGTTATAACCATCACATGATGAATATCATCCAACAAGTCATCGATCCAATGCCTACGAATTTATCTTATATTGCTTATGCTAAGTTACCACTGTTGCTGCTACTGTCACACTTGCTACGATATCACTGCCATCATTGTTATCGTTACTATTGCTACTATCATCAAAACTATCATACTACTGTGCTACTAATCACTTTGCTACAGATAATTAATCTCCAGATGTGGTTGAATTGACAACTCAGCTGCTAATACCTTCAAATATTCTTTGGCTCCCCTTGTGTCGAATCTATAAATTTGGGTTGAACACTCTACCCTCGAAAACTGTTGCGGTCCCCTATACTTATGGGTTATCAATACCTTTTTCTGGTGCCGTTGCCGGGGAGCATAGCTATATTTGTTGAGTCACTTCGGATTATTATCAATTTATCACTATGAAGAATTTGAAGGATCCAAAGACTAATATATTTCCCTCGAGTACGAGGGGAGGTAAGAATCTGCCATCCAGTTCTGCTTTAGATTCACCTTCTGTTATGAGTAAACTTGCAACACCATCACCACATGCTATTAATTCTGATATGTTGCAAGTTATTGATGATGCTACTTCTACTATGAATGATGCCTGTGATGATGCTAGTACCATGCTCGATAATGATGATGTGCCACTTGGTGAATTTCTTGATGAACAAATTGCTAGAGTAATACAACATGATGTTGTTGAATCTGATGATGGGCTTGAAACTGAAACTCCTGAAACATTTGCTAGAGCTAGCCCTCCTAGATATGAATTTCCTAAGGTACCGGAAGGCTATGTTATGAGTGAAGAGGCAACTAGGGATATTCTTGCTTGTAAGGATAGAGATGATCTAGAGAAATTATTACACAAGTATAAAGAAAAATCTCTGGATGCTAGAATGAAATGTGATCCTAAGTTTGCTACTTTGTCTATCTTTATTGATGATAAGGATTATGAATTCTCCGTCAACCCAGAGTTAACTACTTTGGTTGAATCTGATCCTTTCCATGGTTATGAAACTGAAACTGTTGTGGCACATCTTACTAAGTTGAATGATATAGCCACCCTTTTTACTCATGACGAGAAAACTCGATACTGCTTTATTCTCAAATTATTTCCTTTCTCATTAAAGGGTGATGCTAAAGCTTGGTACAATACTCTTGCTCCTAGTTGTGTGCATAGTCCCCAGGATATGATTTACTACTTCCCTGAAAAATATTTTCTTGCTCATAAGAAATAAGCTGCCTTACAGGAAATAGTTAACTTTGTTCAAACTAAAGAAGAGAGTCTCCCACAAGCTTGGGGGAGGCTTTGCCAGTTACTTAGTGCTTTGCCTGATCATCCTCTTAAGAAAAATGAAATACTCGATATCTTCTATAATGGACTAACCGATGCTTCTAGGGACTTCCTAGATAGTTGTGCTGGTTGTGTTTTCAGGAAACGAACTATTGCTCAAGCTGAAGAATTATTGAATAGCATATTGAAAAATTATGATGATTGGACTATTCCTGAACCACCGCCTAAACCCACTCCGAAGAAGAGGGGTATATTATATCTCAGTCCTGAAGATATACAAGAGGCAAAGAAATCTATGAAGGAAAAAGGTATTAAAGCTGAGGATGTTAAAAATTTACCTCATATTGAAGAAATACATGGGCTTGATACACCACCACTGCCTAAGGTGGTAGAGGTAAATTCTCTTATGAAGTTCAATGAAAATGATAATCCTCACAATATGCATCCTAGCCAATGCCTTTATGAGTTTGAAAACTACATTAGAAAACAAGACCACTTCAATGCAAATGTTATGAAACAATTGAAATATAATTCTGATATGATTGCTCACTTGAGTGACTTGTTATTTAGAATCTCAAATGATGTTAGAGGTGTTGAAAAACATGCTTCTATGGTTCAAACCCAATTAGAACAAGTTGCTAAATCATAAAGAGAATTACTTGATGAAATGAATTATAATATACATGACTTTGCTGTTAGAGTTGCAACTAGAGGAGGTAAAGTGACTCAGGAACCACTTTATCCTGAGGGACACCCAAAAAGAATTGAACAAGATTCACAAAGAAATAACACTAGTGCACCTAGTCCTTCTAAAAAGAAAATAAAAAGAAAACTGACAGGACTTTGCATGCTTCTAATGAACCTGAAATACACAAACCTCCTAATAATGAAAAGAAAACTTCTATCTCTGATGCTGAAACTCAATTTGGTAATAAAAATCCACCTAGTGATAATGAAAAAGACAATGATGAGGTTCATGAAGACACTCAAACAAATAATGATAAGGTACTAGATAATGATGTTGAGATAGAACCACATGTTGATCTTGATAACCCACAACCTAAGAATAAAAGATATGATAAAAGAGACTTTGTTGCTAGAAAACACGGTAAAGAAAGAGAACTGTGGGTTCAAAAACCTATGCCTTTTCCACCCAAGTCAATTAAAAAGAATGATGATGAAGAATTTGAACGCTTTGCCGAAATGCTGAGGCCAGTCTTTCTGCGTACTCGCTTGACTGATATCCTTAAAATGCCTCCTTATGCGAAGTATATGAAAGATATCATCACAAATAAGAGAAAAATACCGGAAGCTGAAATCTCCACTATGCTTGCTAACTATACTTTTAAAGATGGAGTACCTAAAAAACTTGCAGATCCGGGTATACCAACCATACCTTGCTCTATAAAAAAGAATTATGTGAAAACTGCTTTGTGTGATTTAGGAGCTGGTGTTGGTGTTATGCCTTTCTATTTATACAGAAGAATTGATCTTAATAAGCTCACACCTACTGAAGTATCTTTGCAAATGGCTGATAAATCAACTGTCATACCTATCGGTATCTGTGAGGATGTGCCCGTTGTTGTTGCTAATGTTACTATTTTGACTGACTTTGTTATACTTGAGATGCCCGAGGACGACAACATGTCGATTATCCTTGGTAGACCCTTCTTGAATACTGCAGGGGCTGTTATTGATTGCACTAAAATCAAGGTCACTTTTCATATTAATGGTAATGAGCATATGGTGCACTTTTCGAAGGAACAATTCCAAGTGAATGGTATTAATGTTATTGAAAAATCTCCGACAATCACTATTGGAAGTTTTCAAATACCTCTAGCTATTGTCAAAAAGAAATATGATATGCTTATTGTTGGGGAAATGCATGTCCCCATTGAGGTAACTTAGTGATTTACGAAAGTTCTTCGGTTTCATTCTAATCGAAAGTGGTTGTTAATAAGACCCGATCAACCTTCTTAATGAATTATTTTTGAACGATATGAAGTTGATGAATTTACTAAGCACTACCTTCTATCCCTTCCTTTTGTTTTCTGTTTTTATTAGTTAAATAAAATAAAATGCCATGCTTCGTCTGTTTTCTGCTTTTTTCGTGTAATAAAAAATGACCCAAAGCTAAAAGTTCTCATAATGCTCTGAAAACATGATACGATTTTTTTCTGAATATTTATGAATTTTTGGTGCAAATAATACCAGAGGGAGGTGCATCGGGTGGGCACAACCCACCTGGACGCGCCTTGGTGGGTTGTGGTCCCCACGTGGGCCCCCTCACTTATCTCTTTAACCCGCATCATCACTTACCTCCAGAAAAAATTCTCCATTGGTCTCTCTCCCCTGT
Organism: Triticum timopheevii; assembly: GCA_963921465.1. Classification (NCBI taxonomy): domain Eukaryota; kingdom Viridiplantae; phylum Streptophyta; class Magnoliopsida; order Poales; family Poaceae; genus Triticum; species Triticum timopheevii. The sequence goes on along the minus strand of OY997268.1, from coordinate 559,822,208 downwards.
TCTTGAGCTCAAACCCGTGGATTTTGATCTCTTAGCTCGAAGCTCCGTTTCTGAAACTGTTTCGGGGATTGTTGCTTGGTATTTGACTCCACCGTTTGTCCAATAAGTTTTTGTTTTGGTGGTTTATACTTTCAATAATTAGCTACTCTTGGTGCTGCTGTAGATGAGCTTGCATGTTGAATTCTTAGTGTTCTAAGTAGTTTGAATGCTTGCTATGGCCTCTATGTATCCCTATGAGTAGCTGCTATCAATTTTATAAAGTTTTGTTGATAAATTTTTGTCACCTCAAAATTTTTATTTTCAGAAAAATTGTACGCGAACATGAATATCTTCAGGAAGTTTGGCTTGAAGAAGAACTCCAAGGGTATTATCGGGGAGTCTTCTGACAGTGATCTCCACCCTCGGAGGTTGACGGAAGTACGACCGTGCGAATGGCCGCACACCCCGTTCCTACAAGAGGCTGGAATTCTTGAGGAATTCATGCAATATATTGCTAATGCCGGCCTGTCGGGAGTTGGGTGCGACATATGCCAAAGGATGGCTTATCATGGTGGGAGCGAGTAGAACGTCGTCGGTGCCTGGAAGCGGGATGAGGTGTAGACACGTACGCCGGCGCACTTTACCCAGGTTCGGGGCTCTCCTAGGAGATAACACCCCTAGTCCTGCTCTGCGGGGTCTCCGCATGATCACTAAGGCACTAGTTAGTACAATGGTGCTCCTTGAGCTTTATGCTAGAGGTAGAAGAAGGCAGGGCTTGCTCTCCACTCCCTCTACATATGAGTCTAGTTCTAACAGGTTGGGAACCCTTTGCATGGGTGCCCTGGGGGTTTATATAGGCCTACCCCCAAGGGGTACAATGGTAATCTGGCCGGGTGTAGGGCCCGGCTGTTAGTGTCTCTGGTCGCCGGCTTCTCCGCCGGCTGCTGGGGCCCGCTGCTTGGTGGGCCCCGCCGACTGGTCTGGTACAGAGCCGACAGGCCGCCTCCGCCGCTGGCGGGTCTGGTTGGTGGCTGATCACTGTAGCCATAATGCTAATGACGCATGCTTGGTCGGGGGAGGGCATGGCTACAGTCCCGCCGCCTGGTGGGAGATCACTGTAGCCTCACCGTGTCTTGTTTGGTTAATGGCGCACGGGCCTCGAGGGAGGATCCAGCCGCCTGCTAGAAGCCGGATCCCCTTGAGTCCGACTAGTCAGGCTAGGCCGCCCTCCGGGCTCTCGCTGCCTGGTAGGGCCCGCCCCCTGCAAGCCGTACCGACAGGCCGTTGTGGGAGCAGGCCCTGCCTGACAGGGGTGATGTCAAGGGTGGAGTGGCAACAGTTCTGCCTCGTGTGGAGATCTCTGCCTATACGGGGCACTGTGGCCATGATAGGCCCTAGATATGGGGGCGATGGGCTACACTGTAGCCTCACCATGTCTTGTCTTCTTGATGAGGGGTGCAGACTCTGAGGGCATCGTGGGCCGCCTGCTAGTAGCCAGCCTCTCTGGAGGCTGCCTGATAGGAGTCGGCCCGTCGTGGTGCCGTCTTCTGGTACTTGGCCGTCTTCTGGCAGCCGGCCGTTTGAGCCAGCCAGCCACCAGAAGGCGGCGCTTCATTCTGGAGGCTCATGGGGTGCAGCCGGCCCAATGTCTTGAAAGGTTCAGGGGCTCGGGTTAGGCTACCCGTGGCCCATTACTCCGACAGTAGTCCCCGAAGCTGGTGAGGCATCGCGGCTGATAAGTCGAGAAGCCTCAACAGTTTCCTTCTCCGCCGTGCTCTTGCTAAATGCCTGGTCCGCCTCCTAACGTGCCGGCTGCCGGGAGCCGACATGACCAGGCGGGCTCGTTTGCTAATTTCGAAACGCCAAGGTGGGAACCAAGTAGTGTGCTTGCTAATCCTCTAGGCCTGCCACCTGCCGCAAGTACGCCACGCGGGGCTTGTTAGCCCGGCCAGCCCGCCAACCCACACTCTTGATGGAACGTGACAGCAGGCTGGGCCCGCCACCACCGGGCCTCGGCACGCGGGTCACACTCCACACGTGGCATATGAGTGTGTGCATGCTATTCGTAACAGGAAAAAGGAAGAAGCACTTGTGCGCGGTCAAGCTAGATATGATGAAGGCCTACGATAGGGTCGAGTGGACTTTCCTGCAACTAATGCTGACGCGAGTGGGGTTTGTTGGTGTCAAAAATGGCGGATCTCGGGTAGGGGGTCCCAAACTATGCGTCTAAGGCTAATGGTAACATGAGGCGGGGGACACAATGTTTACCCAGGTTCGGGCCCTTGATACGTCCATTTTGCATCATGCTTTTATATCAATATTTATTGCATTATGGGTTGTTATTACACATTATATTTCAATACTTATGGCTATTCTCTCTTATTTTACAAGGTTTACCATGAAGAGGGAGAATGCCGAGAGCTGGAATTCTGGCTGGAAAAGGAGCAAACGTTGGAAACCTATTCTGCACAACTCCAAAAGTCCTGAGACTCCACGAAACAACTTTTTGGTTTTAATAAGAATTTATGAGCAAAAGAAATAGGCCAGGGGGCCCACACCCTGTCCAGGAGACAGGGGCGCCCCCCCTATAGGGCGCGGCCCCTATCTCCTGGGCCCCCTGGTGGGTCTCCGGCGTCCATCTTCTGCTATATCATCACTTTTACCCTGAAAAAAATTGTGGGCAAGCTTACGGGACGAAACTCCGCCGCCACGAGTAGGCGAAACCTTGGCGGAATCAATCTAGGGCTCTGGCGGAGCTGTTCTGCCGGGGACACTTCACTCCGGGAGGGGGAAATCATCACCAACGTCATCACCAACGATCCTCTCATCGAGAGGGGGTTAATCTCCATCAACATCTTCACCAGCACCATCTCCTCTCAAAACCCTAGTTCATCTCTTGTATCCAATCTTGTATCAAAACCACAAATTGGTACCTGTGGGTTGCTAGTAGTGTTGATTACTCCTTGTAGTTGATGCTAATTGGTTTGCTTGGTGGAAGATCATATGTTCAGATCCTTTATGCATATTATTACTCCTCTAATTATGAACATGAATATGCTTTGTGAGTAGTTACGTTTGTTCCTGAGGACATGGGTGAAGTCTTGCTATTAGTAGTCATGTGAATTTGGAATTCGTTTGATATTTTGATGAGATGTATGTTGTCTCCTCTAGTGGTGTTATGTGAACGTCGACTACATGACACTTCACCATTATTTGGGCCTAGAGGAAGGCATAGGGAAGTAATAAGTAGATGATGGGTTGCTAGAGTGACAGAAGCTTAAACCCTAGTTTATGCGTTGCTTCATTAGGGGTTGATATGGATCCATATGTTTAATGTTGTGGTTAGGTTTACCTTAATACTCCTTTTTGTAGTTGCGGAGGCTTGAAATAGGGGTTAATCATAAGTGGGATGCTTGCCCATGTTAGGGCAGTACCCAAGTGCCGGTCCTACCACATATCAAATTATCAAAGTACCGAACGTGAATCTTATGAACGTGATGAAAAGTAGCTTGACGATAGTTTCCAATGTGTCCTCGGGAGCTCCTTCTCCATTATTAGAATTTGTCCAGGCTTATCCTTTGCTACATAAAGGATTGGGCCACCTTGCTGCACTTTATTTACTTTATTTACTTTTTGCTCGTTACTATTTATCTTATCACAAAATTATCTATCACCTACTATTCCAGTGCTTGCAGATAAAACCTTACTGAAAACCGCTTATCATTTCCTTCTGCTCCTCGTTGGGTTCGACACTCTTACTTATCTAAAGGACTACGATAGATCCCCTATACTTGTGGGTCATCAAGACTCTTTTCTGGCGCCATTGCCAGGGAGTGTAGCGCTTTTGGTGAGTGGAACTTGGTAAGGAAACATTTATATAGTGTGCTGAATTTTTTTGTTACTTGTCACTATGGAAACTAATCCTTTGAGGGGTTTGTTTGGGGTATCTTCACCCCAACCAGAAGAGCAAAGAGATGCTCCTCAACCTACTGAACTTTATGAAAATATTCACTTTGAGATTCCTTCGGGTATGATAGAAAACTGCTAGCTAATCCTTTTGCAGGAGACGGAACATTGCATCCCGACTTACACCTTATCTTTGTGGATGAAGTTTGTGGATTATTTAAGCTTGCAGGTATTCCCGATGATGTTGTCAAAAGGAAGGTCTTCCTTTTATCTTTGAAGGGAGATGCAATGACATGGTATAGGCTATGTGATGATACGAGATCTTGGAATTATAAGCGATTGAAGTTGGAATTTCACCAGAAGTTCTATCCTATGCATCTTGTTCATCGTGATCGTAATTACATATATAATTTCTGGCCTCGCGAAGGAGAAAGCATCGCTCAAGCTTGGGGGAGGCTTAAGTCAATGTTGTATTCATGCCCCAATCATGAGCTCTCTCGGGAAATGATTATTCAGAATTTTTATGCTCGGCTTTCTCTTGATAATCGCAACCTGCTCAATACTTCCTATGCTGGTTCTTATATGCTGAAGACTATTTATTTCAAATGGGACCTATTGGAAAGAATTAAACGCAACTCTGAAGATTGGGGTTCCGAAGATGGCAAGGAGTCAGGTATGACACCTAAGTTCGATTGTGTTAAATCTTTTATGGATACCGATGCTTTCCGTGGATTTAGCTCTAAGTTTGGACTTGACTCTGAGGTAGTAGCTACTTTTTGTGAAACTTTTGCTACTCACGTTGATCTCCCTAAAGAGAAGTGGTTTAAATATAATCCTCATGTTGAAGTGAAAGTAGTTGCACCTATTACAGTCGAAGAAAAGACTATTACATATAGTGATCCTATTGTGCCTACTGCTTATGTTGAAAAACCTCCTTTTCCTGTTAGAATAAAAGATCACGCTAAAGCTTCGACTGTTGTTCGTAAGAGTAATACTAGGACCTATACACCTCCTGAGAAAATTAATGTTGAACCTGGTATTGCTATGATTAAAGATCTCTTGGATGAGGACTTAGATGGGCATGTTATCTCTTTCTTGGGTGAAACTGCTAATATTGCTAGACCCGATACTAAGACACGTAGACCTGTTGTAGGCACGCCTGTTATTTCTGTTAAAATAGGAGATCATTGTTATCATGGCTTATGTGATATGGGTGCTAGTGCTAGTGCGATACCTTATGATCTTTATAAAGAAATTATGCACGATATTGCACCTGTTGAATTAGAAGACATTGATGTTAATAGGGACACCATTAAACCTATTGGGATTGTTAGAGATGTTGAAGTCTTGTGTGGGAAAATTAAATACCCTGCTGATTTTCTTGTTCTTGCTTCCCCACAAGATGATTTTTGTCCCATTATTTTTGGTAGACCCTTCTTGAATACTGCTAGTGCTAAGATTAATTGTGAAAGGAATATTGTCACTGTTGGCATAGATGGTATGTCTCATGAGTTCAATTTTGCTAAGTTTAGTAGACAACCTCGTGAAAGGGAACCACCTAGTAGAGATGAGATTATTGGTCTTGCTTCCATTGCTGTTCCTCCAACTGATCCGTTAGAACATTATTTGTTAGACCATGAAAACGATATGTTTATGAAGGAAAGGGAAGAAATAGATGAAGTGTTCCTTAAACAAGAACCTATGCTGAAACATAACCTTCCCGTTGAAATTCTTGGGGATCCCCCTCCACCCAAGGGTGATCCTGTGTTTGATCTCAAACCCTTACCTGATAATCTTAAGTATGCTTATCTTGATGAAAAAGAAATATATCCTGTTATTATCTTGAAAACTCTGAAGAAGCACCGAGCTGCTATTGGATATACTCTGGATGATCTTAAGGGCATTAGTCCCACATTATGTCAACACAAAATTTCAGTGGAGAAAGATGCCAAACCAGCTAGAGATCCTCAAAGACGATTAAATCCCAAAATGAAAGAAGTGGTAAGAAAGGAGATACTAAAGCTCCTTGAGGAAGGTATTATTTATCCCGTTGCTGATAGTGAATGGGTAAGCCCTGTCCATTGTGTCCCTAAAAAGGGAGGTATTACCATTGTTCCTAATGATAAAGATGAATTGATCCCGTAAAAGAATTATTACAGGCTATAGGATGGTAATTGATTTTCGTAAGTTAAATAAAGCTACTAGGAAAGATCATTACCCTTTACCTTTTATTGGTCAAATGCTAGAAAGGCTATCCAAACACACACATTTTTGCTTTCTAGATGGTTATTCTGATTTCTCGCAGATACCTGTATCAGCGAAGGATCAATCTAAAACTACTTTTACTTTCCCTTTTGGTACTTTTGCTTATAGACGTATGCTTTTTGGTTTATGTAATGCACCTGCTACCTTTCAAAGATGCATGATGGCTATATTCTCTGATTTTTGTGAAAAGATTTGTGAGGTATTCATGGATGACTTCTCCGTCTATGGATCCTCTTTTGATGATTGTTTGAGCAACCTTGATCGAGTTTTGCAGAGATGCGAAGACACTAGTCTCGTCCTGAATTGGGAAAAGTGTCACTTTATGGTTAATGAAGGCATTGTCTTGGGGCACAAGATCTCCGAGAGAGGTATTGAAGTTGATAAAGCCAAAGTTGATGCTATTGAAAAGATGCCATGTCCCAAGGACATAAAAGGTATAAGAAGTTTCCTTGGTCATGCCGGTTTTATAGGAGGTTCATTAAGGACTTCTCTAAAATCTCTAGGCCTCTGACTAATTTATTGCAAAAGGATATTCCTTTTGTCTTTGATGATGATTGTGTAGAAGCATTTGAAACACTTAAGAAAGCTTTGATCACTGCACCTATTGTTCAACCACCTGATTGGAACTTACCTTTTGAAATTATGTGCGATGCTAGTGATTATGCTGTAGGTGTTGTTTTAGGGCAAAGAGTCGATAAGAAATTGAATGTTATCCAGTATGCTAGTAAGACTCTTGATACTGCCTAGATAAACTATGCTACTACTGAAAAAGAGTTCTTAGCAGTTGTGTTTGCATGTGATAAGTTTAGACCTTATATTGTTGATTCCAAAGTTACTATTCACACTGATCATGCTGCTATTAAATATCTTATGGAAAAGAAAGATGCTAAGCCTAGACTCATTAGATGGTTTCTCTTGCTCCAAGAATTTGACTTGCATATTATTGATAGAAAAGGAGCTGAGAACCCCGTTGCAGACAACTTGTCTAGGGTAGAGAATGTTCTTGATGACCCACTGTCTATTAATGATAGCTTTCCTGATGAACAATTAGCGGTTGTCAATGCTTCTCGTACTGCTCCTTGGTATGCTGATTATGCTAATTAGATTGTTGCTAAATATATACCGCCTAGTTTCACATACCAGCAAAAGAAAAAGTTCTTTTATGATTTAAGAAATTACTTTTGGGATGATCCACACCTTTATAAAGAAGGAGTAGATGGTATTATTAGACGTTGTGTGCCTGAGCATGAACAGGAACAAATCCTACGCAAGTGTGACTCTGAATCCTATGGAGGACACCACGCTGGAGATAGAACTGCACACAAGGTACTACAATCTGGTTTGTTGGCCTACTCTCTTCAAAGATGCTCGTAAGTTTGTCTTATCTTGTGATGAATGTCAAAGAATAGGTAACATTAGTAGACGTCAAGAAATGCCTATGAATTATTCTCTTGTTATTGAACCATTTGATGTTTGGGGCTTTGATTATATGGGACCTTTTCCTGCCTCCAATGGTTATACACATATTCTAGTTGTTGTTGATTACGTTACTAACTGGGTAGAAGCTATTCCAACTAGTAGTGCTGATCATAACACTTCTATTAAAATGCTTAAAGAAGTTATTTTTCCGAGGTTTGGAGTCCCTAGATATCTTATGACTGATGGTGGTGCACACTTTATTCATGGTGCTTTCTGTAAGATGCTTGCTAAGTATGATGTCAATCATAGAATCGCATCTCCTTATCACCCGCAGTCTAGTGGTCAAGTAGAGTTGAGCAATAGAGAGCTCAAATTAATTTTGCAAAAGACTGTGAATAGATCTAGAAAGAATTGGTCCAAAAAACTTGATGATGCATTATGGGCCTATAGAACTGCATACAAAAATCCTATGGGTATGTCTCCATATAAGATGGTTTATGGAAAAGCATGTCATTTACCTCTTGAACTTGAACATAAAGCATACTGGGCTATTAAAGAGCTCAATTATGACTTCAAACTTGCCGGTGAGAGAAGGTTATTTGATATTAGCTCACTTGATAAATGGAGAATCCAAGCATATGAGAATGCTAAGCTTTTCAAAGAAAAAGTCAAACGCTGGCATGATAAGAGGATACAAAAGCGTGAGTTTAACGTAGGAGATTATGTGTTATTATTCAACTCTCGTTTAAGATTTTTTGCAGGAAAACTTCTCTCAAAATGGGAAGGTCCCTACGTTATCGAGGAGGTCTATCATTCTGGTGCTATAAAAATCAACAACTTCGAAGGCACAAATCAGAGGGTGGTAAATGGTCAAAGAATTAAACATTATATTTTAGGTAATCCTATCAATGTTGAAACTAATATTATTGAAACCATAACCCCTAAGGAATACATAAGAGACACTTTCCTGAACGTTCCAGACTCCGAAAAGGCATAGGTACGTGGTACGGTAAGTAAACCGACTCCAAAACAACTCTAATGGCATTTTTTATCAGTTTTGGATTATTTAAGAATTTTAGGAAGAAAGAAGTAGTCCGAAAGGGACACGAGGCTCCCACGAGAGAGGAGGCCGCCCCCCTGTAGGGCGCGCCCCCTGTCTCGTGGGCACCTCGTGTGCCTCCCGGACTCCGTTTTCTTGTATGTTACATATTTTGGTCGGTAAAAATTCAATATATATACTCCCAGAGGTTTTGACCACCGTATCACGCAAATATCCTATGTTTTCGTTTCGAGCTGTTCCTGTTGCAGAATAAAGCAAGATGTCTTCTCAGGAATCAGTTGGGGAGAGCCGGGTGTCTCACCCAACGCCAGGTCCAGGAGCAAATAGCGATGCCTATCACTTTGGACCATCAACGTAGGATGAGATGGAGGCTGATTTGAAAAGGATAGATGCCATGGAGGAAGATCAAGAAGTTACCTCTCGTCCCCAAGCAGAATTCGCTATGGGGGAACTACCTAGCCTGGCTGTCCCTGCTTCGGTCATCCCTTCCAACTCTAGATTTCTTTCTTATGAAAATATGAAAAAGAGTTTCACATGTTCTCCAGAAGCTATGCAGCATCCTTGTGTAAAAGGAGCTTTGGCCGTTACGGGCAAGCTCCATAAAGAAATTATGGACCTCAAACAACAAGTCAATAAGCTCGAGAAGGAGAACCATATCCTGAAGGGCATCATCGCCAAGAAGATCATAACACCAACCGTGAAGAAGGAGAACTAATCACATGGGTATGGGCACTCCCCTTGGCAACTGCCAAGCTTGGGGGAGGTGCCCCGGTATCGTATCACCATCACACTTCTATCTTTACCGTCTTATTTAGTTCGATCCTTTTAGTAGTATCTTGATCTATTAGTTCGAAGTTTTGATATCAAGTAGTTTTGAGTTTTGCTTTGTGATCTATTTATGTAATCAAGTCCGTGTGCTATCTATAATAAAGGTTAGTGTTGAGTCAAGGGCTTTGCTTTGTTGCTATGATCTTGTGAAAGTAGAAAGAACAAAAGAGTTCATATTGATCTTATGGATAGTGATAACTTCACACATAGAAAGTATGAGGCATAAAAATTGTTGAGAGTTGATGAACGTAGCCTTGGTCATCGTTGCAATTAATAGGAAGTGATAAGGAAAGAGGAGTTCACATATAAATATATTATCTTGGACATCTTTTATGATTGTGAAGCACTCATTAAGTATGACATGCTAAAAGAGTTGACGTTGGACAAGGAAGACAATGTAATGGTTTATGTTTTCCGACATCTCAGTTAAAGTATATTGTCATTGACCTTCCAAACATGTTGAGCTTGCCTTTCCCCCTCATGCTAGCCAAATTCCTTGCACCAAGTAGAGATACTACTTGTGCTTCCAAATATCCTTAAACCCAATTTTGCCATGAGATTCCACCATACCTACCTATGGATTGAGTAAGATCCTTCAAGTAAGTTGTCATCGGTGCAAGCAATAAAAATTGCTCTCTAAATATGTATGACTTATTAGTGCAGAGAAAATAAACTTTGTACGAACTTGTTGTGGAAGTAATAAAAGCGACGGACTACATAATAAAGGTCCACATACAAGGGGCAATATAAAGTGACGTTCTTTTGCACTAAGATTTTATGCATCAACCCTAAACACGCATGACAACCTCTGCTTCCCTCTGCGAAGGGCCTATCTTTTACTTTATGTTTTACCTTATGCTTGAGTCAAGGTGATCCTCACCTTTCCCTTTTTCATTTTATCCTTTGGCAAGCTCTTCGTGTTTGAAAGATCATGATATATATATATATCCAATTGGATGTAAGTTGGCATAGGCTATTATTGTTGATATCACCTTAAGGTGAATACGTTGGGAGGCAACACAATAAGCCCCTATCTTTCTCAGTGTCCGGCTGAAACTCTATAACCACAAGTATTGCGTGAGTGTTAACAATTATAGGAGACTACGAGATAGTTGAGTATGTGAGCTTGCTGAAAATCTCTATTATTGACTCTTTCTGATGTTACGATAAATTGCAATTGCTTTAATGACTGAGATTATAGTTTGTTAGTTCCCAATGAAGTTTTTGAACCATACTTGACATTGTGAATTGCTTATTACTTGAGCATAGGAAATCATATGACAAAATCTATATATGTTGCTGTTATTAGAATGATCATGATTCCCTCATGTCCGTATTTATTTTTATCGACACCTCTATCTCTAAACATCTGGACATATTTTTTTGATTTCGGCTTCCGCTTGAGGACAAGCGAGGCCTAAGCTTGGGGGAGTTGATACGTCCATTTTGAATCATGCTTTTATATCAATATTTATTGCATTATGGGCTGTTATTACACATTATATTTCAATACTTATGGCTATTCTCTCTTATTTTACAAGGTTTACCATGAAGAGGGAGAATGCCGGCAGCTGGAATTCTGGCTGGAAAAGGAGCAAACGTTGGAAACCTATTCTGCACAACTCCAAAAGTCCTGAGACTCCACGAAACAACTTTTTGGATTTAATAAGAATTTATGAGCGAAAGAAATAGGCCAGGGGGCCCACACTCTGTCCAGGAGACAGGGGGCGCCCCCCCTATAGGGCGCGGCCCCCTATCTCCTGGGCCCCCTGGTGGGCCTCCGGCGTCCATCTTCTGCTATATCATCACTTTTACCTTGAAAAAAATCGTGGGCAAGCTTACGGGACGAAACTCCGCCGCCACGAGTAGGCGGAACCTTGGCGGAATCAATCTAGGGCTCTGGCGGAGCTGTTCTGCCGGGGACACTTCCCTCCGGGAGGGGGAAATCATCACCAACGTCATCACCAACGATCCTCTCATCGAGAGGGGGTTAATCTCCATCAACATCTTCACCAGCACCATCTCCTCTCAAAACCCTAGTTCATCTCTTGTATCCAATCTTGTATCAAAACCACAAATTGGTACCTGTGGGTTGCTAGTAGTGTTGATTACTCCTTGTAGTTGATGCTAATTGGTTTGCTTGGTGGAAGATCATATGTTTAGATCCTTTATGCATATTATTACTCCTCTGATTATGAACATGAATATGCTTTGTGAGTAGTTACGTTTGTTCCTGAGGACATGGGTGAAGTCTTGCTATTAGTAGTCATGTGAATTCGGTACTCGTTCGATATGTTGATGAGATGTATGTTGTCTCCTCTAGTGGTGTTATGTGAACGTCGACTACATGACACTTCACCATTATTTGGGCCTAGAGGGAGGCATAGGGAAGTAATAAGCAGATGATGGATTGCTAGAGTGATAGAAGCTTAAACCCTAGTTTATGTGTTGCTTCGTTAGGGGTTGATATGGATCCGTATGTTTAATGTTGTGGTGTCAAAACCGGCGGATCTCGGGTAGGGGGTCCCGAACTGTGCGTCTAGGCGGATGGTAACAGGAGACAAGGGACATGATGTTTTACCCAGGTTCGGTCCCTCTTGATAGAGGTAAAACCCTACGTCTTGCTTGATTAATATTGATGATATGGGTAGTACAAGAGTGGATCTACCACGAGATCAAGGATGTTAAACCCTAGAAGCTAGCCTATGGTATGATTGTTGTAATGTATGTTGTGTCCTACGGACTAAATCCCTCCGGTTTATATAGACACCGGAGAGGGCTAGGGTTACACAGAGTCGGTTACAATGGTAGGAGATCTACATATCCGTATCGCCAAGCTTTCCTTCCACGCCAAGGAAAGTCCCATCCGGACACGGGACGGAGTCTTCAATCTTGTATCTTCGTAATCTTGGAGTCCGGCGGACGATGATAGTCCGGCTGTCCGGACACCCTCTAGTCCAGGACTCCCTCAGTAGCCCCTGAACCAGGCTTCAATGACGATAAGTCTGGCGTGCACAATGTACGGCATTGCAAGGCAGGTTCCTCCTTTGAATAATCCGGAGAAGATCGTGAACACCAGGATAGTGTCCGGCTCTGCAAAATAAATTCCACATTCCACCGTAGAGAGAATAAAATGTACACAAGTTCAATCTGCTGACGTATTATGCGGCATGACATCACACTGCTACCAGGCATTTACTTGAATCGTTTTTTATTATACCACCTCAGCACGTTTAGTGAAGCGGTTTCCTTGGCACGTCTTGTCGAAGCAGAGATCGTGTTCCCCTTATTCCGGGATTCTCATCAATATGGATGTGGGTAACCCAACCGCGCCATTGATTGTGGCGCTTGGGAGATAAGCGAGTTTTACCAGGCTGGTGGGGGACGCATAGTCTTCGCCCGCCTATATATAAGGGATAAGGATTCACCTTCTCACCCACGCCTTCTTCCTCCTTTGCTTATCCACCTCCGCGCACTCAAGCTCCAACGCCCAAGTTCGCGCATCTCATCTCAACCTTCTCCGACCATGTCCGGAGGGGGAGGCAAATGGTTGGCTTCCACCGTTAAGGAGGAGCACATCACAAAGCTGCGCAGCGCCGGATACCTTTCCGGCGACATCGCGCACCGGCTTCCCGACGAGGGGCAGCTCATCCCTACCCCCGGGCCCCATGAGAGGGTCGTTTTCCTTCCCCACTTCCTCCGCAGACTGGGCTTTCCACTTCACCCCTTTGTTCGGGGGCTCATGTTCTACTACGGCCTGGATTTCCACGATCTGGCGCCGAACTTCATCCTCAACATCTCGGTGTTCATCGTCGTGTGCGAGGCCCTCCTCTGCATCCGGCCCCACTTCGGCTTGTGGCTCAAGACCTTCAACGTCAAGCCGAAGGTAGTGAAGGGCACGCAGGCGGAGTGCGGAGGCGCCATGTTGGGCAAGATGCCCAACGTCCTCTGGTTTGAAGGGGCCTTCGTGGACTCCGTCAAGGGGTGGCAATCGGGGTGGTTCTATATCACCGAGCCGCGCGACCCTACGTGGGCGGCGGCCCCCGAGTTTAGATCTGGTATCCCTACGCAGCTCATCTCCTGGAAAGAGAAGGGCTTGCTGTGGGGTAGTTCGACGGAGCTAACGGGACTCCGAGCCTGTATCCAGAAGCTGGTGAACAAGAAGCTCAGGCTCGTCGACGTGGTCCAAATCATGCTCGTCCGCCGGATTCTCCCATGCCAAGAACGGGCATTCAATCTGTGGGAGTTCAATCCGGAACAGCACCAGGCGCTGAGCAAACTCTTCGACACGACGTATGAAGGCGCCTGGAGGGTGCTATTTAAGGGCGCCGAAGCTCCCGCATCCGCGACGGAAGATCGCGGATTTCACACGCAGCATCCGGCTGACGAGGTAAGTGATTCTACCCCTTTACGGGACACTTATTGTAAATAGATTAGTTCTAAGAGGGTTTCAATTTCCCTTTTCCTTTGACAGGAATGGATGAAGAAGGCCGAGCAGCTCATCTGCCCGGCTCCCATGCCAGAAGACCCAGTGGGTGCCCGTCTAGCGGGGCTGCTGGTTCCGGCACCGCACGTGGTGCCGGAGAAGAAGGCCAAGAAGGTGGCCACGGGCACTCAAAAGAGTTCCCGTTATCAGGCGTCCAATGACGAGGCGGACTCCTCCCCCGAAGACGAGGAGGAGGAAGAAGACTCTCTCCCGGAGGGGGGAGAGAAGAAAAGGAAGGCCTCCCCAGCAAGGGAGGCCGAACGGTCCAAGAGGGGGAGAACTATTCCCCCGGACAGCTCCACCAACACTGACGTTGGCGACGAGGAGTGGCCTTCAAGGGCCAGGCCTCCGGCGAGATCGTAAGTATCCGGATCCCTGATATGCAATTTCTTTTGTGTCACATAGTGTCCTACTAATGCCGCATATTGCCCGCAGTCCGGCCGATGATGATCTCCCCGCTTCATCGAGCGGGTCGTTGGCCCCGTCGGATGTGGATTCACTTCCGACTACCTCTACCCCCCGCGCCGATGAGGACGCCGAGGTGGGATCCCGGAAAGGGATCCATCAGGAGGAGGCTCCGGAGGCGCCGCAAGGCAGCCTCCCGGACTTTGCGCCGGACTCTATGTCGGAACCTGTAGTGGTTCCAGAGTCCGGCAGGCGGCCCCTTCGAAAGAAGGGCAAGACCGTGACGCCGGCGGCCCCCGTCCAACCGGAGGCGCCGGACAACTTGCTGGAGGCGCTCAAAGGCGCTTCCATCGAGGACGAACACCGCACTATTATGAGTGCGGTGATTCGGAAGGTTCAGCTCGCCAAGAGCGAGCTGACCAAAGCCTACAGTAGCCTTCTAACAGGCTTTGAGGTAAGAAGTTAAAATTATGTAATGTAATACCGCATAGACAGTAGCCCCTGATGCTCGGTTTGGCGTTCGGAAAGAAAAGCCGGACTGAGGATCTAAAAAGATATTCGCAGGTTGCTAAAAAATTATGTCAATATGGGTTTGCAGGCTGTGCTGCTGACCTCTGCCGCACTGACTGCGGAGGTTGGTGCATTAAAGCAAGATCTCGAGCGGTCCGAGCGAGAGCTCGGCCATGCCAAGAGGCAGCTCGAGGACAAAGAAGGTGAGTAGCACCTCTTTGAATTTTTACCTTACAGAAAAGGATTTTGGTTGCAATGAAATTAACAAGGATAATACGTGTACTGCAGGGGCCACGAATGAGGTGGAAGCCCTGAAGGAGGCTGTGTCCGCGGCCGAGCGCAGTGCGGCCGCGGAACGGGCAGAGTGAGAAAAGCAGGAGGCACAGGTGGCGGCAGTGCGGCAAGAGCTCCAGGCTCTCATGGAGAAGCATGAGAGTTTGGAGCATGACTCCAAGACTCGAGAGTCCGAGCTTGCCTCGGCTCTTGAAAGTGCCAAGTCCGCCAAGGCCGAGGCCCGTAAGGCCCTTCAGGAGATTGAAGATGTGAATAAGATAGCGGCGGGTAAGGCATTTTTCATGCAAAGCAAGCATGTTAATGTAAACTACCTGACACTTACCCGCATTCGGAGCTCTCCAGGGGCGTTTGCAGATCTGCCGCGCAGTGTGTTCGATGCCGCCGCATTCTACCATGGAGAGGAGGGGAGCTCAACGGAGAAGGTCTTCTGGTCTCAGTACGCTGAGGCCGGCCATCCGGTGCCCCCAAGCGACCAGCTGAAGCAGCTGGTCGAACTCCACAAGGTAGCTGAGGAGGCCATGAAGGGCCTTATAGTCCGGCTGTGGCCTGGACAGGCCATGCCTGGGAGCTAATTCGGCCTCGTGCGGCGGCTGGTGGATGCGTGCCCCTGGGTGGATGTGATCAAGCGCTCCGCCTGTATTGAAGGTGCTCGTCGGGCCCTTGCCCGCGCAAAGGTGCACTGGGGCAGGCTGGATGCGGAGAAGCTTCTTACTGACCCGCCGCCAGCGGGCAAGGAGTATCGTACGCCCGAAATGTACTATAAGACTGTCCTGAAGGGTGCCCGCAATATTGTGGATGAATGCCCCAGAGATGTAATTATTGAGTAAAAACTTGCTATATATTATCCTGTGCGCTGAAAACTTTGTTCATATGCGCTTTAAGCAACGCTTGTTTAATTTAAAATATTACCTTCTGTGCGGCCGTTTATAAAATCTGAGAGATGGCAAGTCGTTGGCTTCAGCCCCCGAGCCGTAAGTGCTGGGGTGTTCGGGATAACTTGAGCACTCTTGTTCCCATTTTTGGGTCCATCTAGGGAGGCGCTCAACACAATGAACAAGGCAACCGGACTTATGATGCTTGAACACTCTCACTTAGCCATAGAATTCTATAATTTTAAATTTCGGCGAAGCCCCTAGTATTCGAAAGACTGAATTTGGGGCGCTATCCACGCCTTCGTCGGACATTATCCGGAACTTCGCTCAAAGCGGCGTGAGTCTTTAGGGACCCGAAAAGACCTCTCGAACAGCGACCAGTCTCTCGCCTTATCATGCCAGTCAGTTTTAGCTTTCTCCACTGAGGCGCTCGCCTGGCTCAACCGGGGCGCAATCGCAGTGGTTCTCCTAGTGCCACCTTAGCCAACGGAACGGAACGTAAGGCGCCAAAACGTGGGAGCCGGGAAAACCCAACTATTGACCCAAGACATGGTTCAGAGCCGATTCATATAATGCTATAAGTTCGGGGTGCCGCACTTGTGAAAGTGTTCGGACTTAGCACACCATATGCGGGGAACATAAGCCCCTGGTGTATTCGGCCGTACCAATAATATACGGGTGCGAGGTGTCATCAATGAACATATGTGTAAAGTAATGCAATAATAGGCAAAAAATGCTGCATTATTTATTAAAGAGTTTTGCTATGAGTGCGGAATGATACAAATAGTGCGGTAAGCAAGGGATTGGACTAATCAAACATGTCCCCCTCCAGGGGTGGGCTGCGGGCTGGTGGATATAATCAAATTTAATGCTTGTAATGGAGACCACCTGAGTGTTTATCGCAGTCTTCTTTCTTCCCTGGCCGTTGCATCGTGAGTTCGGCGGATCCACCGCCGGACAGGGCCTCTGGTGAACGGAGTCCTGTGTACGTAAAGAAAGAAAATAATGATAAAAAAGGAGTGACACACTTGTGAGCCCCTGGTGTGGTCGAGCCGCACTCTGGGTCTGTTGTGGTCGTGCCCCTTCCCCTAGGCCCATGGTATCTCCAGAGCGTAATGATGTACGCGGAGGGTTGGTCTTGCAATTATGCAAAGGCTGGGGTTGGGGCCGCATTGCTACGCGTGCTCGGAACGTGCCAGGTGGTCTTGGTTGATGTTGCTCCGGGTGCGTTTGGCCGTGTCCGGCCGTTTAATGGCCGGACTCGAATATTGCCTTAAAGGCTGCTCTGTACTTCTGCCGTGAGAGCCGCTGTGTGTTCCTCCGTTCAGAGGGAGCGTTCCATATTTCCATTGACCGTGATGACTCCACGATGGCCTGGCATCTTGAGCTTGAGGTATGCGTAATGCGGTACCGCGTTGAACTTTGCAAACGCGGTTCGTCCGAGCAGGGCGTGATAGCCGCTGCGGAATGGGACTATGTCGAAGATTAACTCCTCGCTCCGGAAATTGTCCGGGGATCCGAAGACCACTTCCAGTGTGACTGAGCCTGTACAATTGTCCTCAACACCTGGTATGATGCCTTTGAAGGTCGTCTTTGTAGGTTTAATCCTTGAGGGGTCTATGCCCATCTTGCGCACTGTATCCTGATAAAGCAGGTTCAGGCTGCTGCCGCCGTCCATCAGGACTCTCATGAGGTGAAATCCATTGACGATTGGGTCTAAAACCAATGCGGCGAATCCGCCATGGCGGATACTGGTCGGATGATCTCTTCGATCGAAAGTGATCGAGAAAGAGGACCATGGATTGAACTTAGGGGCGACTGGCTCCATCGCATATACGTTCCTTAGTGCACGCTTCCGCTCCCTCTTGGGTATATGGGTCACGTATATCATGTTCACCGTCCGCACTTGTGGGGGGAAACCCTTCTGTCCTCTATTGTTCGGCGGTCGGGTCTCCTCCTCCTCGTCGCTGTGCAGCCCCTTGTCATTGTTTTCGGCAATTAACTTGCCTGCCTGCTTGAACACCCAACAATCTCTGTTGGTGTGATTAGCTGGCTTTTCAGGGGTGCCATGTATCTGGCATAAGCGGTCGAGTATTCAGTCCAAATTGGACGGACCCGGAGTGGTTCTTTTGAATGGCTTCTTCCGCTGACCGGGTTTAGAGCCTCGGAATCCGGCGTTGACTGTCGTATCCTCCTTGTCGTCGCCGTTAATGCGGCGTTTATTTTTATTTCGACGCGACCTGCCATTGTGGTCCTTGGTATCCGGACTGCCAGAATTTTTACTGAGGTTGTTGCTGCGAGCTAGCCAGCTATCCTCTCCCGCACAGAAGCGGGTCATTAATGATGTGAGGGCCGCCATGGATTTCGGCTTTTCCTGTCCTAGGTGCCGGGCTAG
This sequence comes from Triticum timopheevii, assembly GCA_963921465.1. Classification (NCBI taxonomy): domain Eukaryota; kingdom Viridiplantae; phylum Streptophyta; class Magnoliopsida; order Poales; family Poaceae; genus Triticum; species Triticum timopheevii. Next base: position 559,803,789 of record OY997268.1, on the reverse strand, counting down.
CCACTCGTCGCGGATGTTATGCTTGAAGGCTGCGAGGGCCTCTGCATCCGGACAGTCGACGATTTGATTTTTCTTTGTAAGGAACCGTGTCCAAAATTGTCCGGCCAATTCGTCTGGCTGTTGAATTATGTGGCTTAGGTCATCGGCGTCTGGTGGTCGCACATATGTGCCCTGGAAGTTGTTGAGGAATGCGGCTTCCAGGTCTTCCCAACACCCAATTGACTCTGCGGGCAAGCTGTTAAGGCAATGCCGATCTGGTCCTTTAAGCTTGAGTGGGAGATATTTGATGGCGTGGAGATCGTCGCCGCGGGCCATATGGATGTGAAGGAGATAATCCTCGATCCAAACCGCGGGGTCTGTTGTGCCATCGTAGGATTCAATGTTTACGGGTTTAAACCCTTCAGGGATTTGATGATCCATTACTTCGTCAGTGAAGCATAGCGGGTGTGCGGCGCCTCTATATTGAGCAATATCACGATGTAGCTCGAGAGAGCGTGGTCTGCTGTGTTCGGCCCGGCCGGAGTTATTGTGTCTGGCGCGACGGTATTTGTCGTGGGTCGTGGGGCGCCCACGTGATCCGTAGATGGATCTGGATTGCCTTGCTTTGTCCTCCAATATATCTCACAAGTCCGGCGCGTTCCCTCTTGGCTTCGTACTTTTGGAGCGATGCCGGGGTACGGTCTTGGTGGAGGGCCCAGATGCCTCTCTGTCTCGGCCACGGGGTGGTCGGTCGGCCGTATAGTGCGCTAGAGATGAAGGTATGTATGTTTCCTCCTCTAATCGGGGGAGCAACTTGCGTCTTGGGTAGCTTTTGGAGGGTCGTTCGAGTTCATACTCTTCGGCCGCGAGGACCTCGGTCCATCGATCGGCCAGCAGGTCCTGACCAGCTTGAAGCTGCTGCTGCTTTTTCTTTAGGCTATTTGCCGTGGCGATAAACCTGCGTTTAAAACGCTCTTGTTCGACGAGATCCTCGGGCACGACGAATTTGTCATCGTTGAGGCTTGCCTCGTCTTTGGAGGGAGGTATATAATTATCATCCTCGACCTCTTCGTCTGCTGCCCTCTCTTGAGGGCTTGCTTCTGCATCCTCGTGCGCTGAATCCTGCTGGAGGGGATTATCTTCGGCACTCTCTGGGGTATTATTATCTCCTGTGCCTGAATCTCCATTCTTGCTGTGGCGGGATTTAGAGCGGCGCCGCTGACGTCGGCGCTTGGGCTGTTTCTTTGAGGAATCTGCCTCCGCTGCTTCTTCGCCGTCCCCCTCTTTTGGGGTGTCCACCATGTATATGTCATATGACGAGGTGGTCTTCCAGTGTCCTGTAGGCGCTGGTTCTTGTTCATCTCCGGCATCGTCGTCCATACCGTCGATGTCCTCGGAGTCATAGTCTAGCATGTCTGTTAGATCATCGACAGTGGCTACAAAGTGGGTGGTGGGTGGGCTTTGAATTTCTTCGTCGTCCGTATCCCAACCATCCTGGCCATAGTCCGGCCAGGTCTCTCCGGATAGTGAGAGATGTTTTAGTGAATTTAGGATGTCGCCAAAGGGCGAGTGTTGGAAGATGTCCGCGGCGGTGAACTCCATGACCGGCTCCCAATCAGATTCAATTGGCAGGGGCGCGGGAGGTGCGGAGTCCGGCAGGGAGTCCGGCACCTCGGAGTCACGAACTTCGCAAGGGACAAGGTTAGTGTTCGGCTCCATCGCCGTGGAAGTTGAAGCCCCCAAGGCGGTGTCCAACCACCGGTCCTCGATCTGGGCGATCGGCTCCGGATTAAGGGCCGGAGCGGATTCTTGTGCGGCCACCAAGGCACTGTTCGGCGGCAGAGCTAGATCATGCCCATCATAACAGTGCAGCACGCTTGGCTGTGGCTCGAGCCCGTCGAAGATCAAGTCCCCGCGGATGTCGGCCGTGAAGTTTAGGCTTCCGAACCTGACCTGACGGCCAGGGGCATAGCTTTCGATCTGCTCCAGATGGCCAAGTGAATTAGCCCGCAGTGTGAAGCCGCCGAATACGAAGATCTGTCCGGGGAGAAAAGTCTCACCCTGGACGGCGTTGTTGATTGAAGAAGCCATCGAGCCTATCGGTGATGACACAGAGGAACTCTCAATGAAAGCACCAATGTCGGTCTCAAAACCGGCGGATCTCGGGTAGGGGGTCCCAAACTGTGCGTCTAGGCGGATGGTAACAGGAGACAAGGGACATGTTGTTTTACCCAGGTTCGGGCCCTCTTGATGGAGGTAAAACCCTACGTCCTGCTTGATTAATATTGATGATATGGGTAGTACAAGAGTGGATCTACCACGAGATCAAGGAGGCTAAACCCTAGAAGCTAGCCTATGGTATGATTGTTGTAATGTATGTTGTGTCCTACGGACTAAAGCCCTCCGGTTTATATAGACACCGGAGAGGGCTAGGGTTACACAGAGTCGGTTACAATGGTAGGAGATCTACATATCCGTATCGCCAAGCTTGCCTTCCACGCTAAGGAAAGTCCCATCCGGACACGGGACGGAGTCTTCAATCTTGTATCTTCGTAATCTTGGAGTCCGGTGGACGATGATAGTCCGGCTGTCCGGACACCCCCTAGTCCAGGACTCCCTCAGTTAGGTTTACCTTAATACTCCTTTTTTGTAGTTGCGGATGCTAGCAATAGGGGTTAATCATAAGTGGGATGCTTGTCCATGTTAGGGCAGTACCCAAGTGCCGGTCCACCCACGTATCAAATTATCAAGAGTTGATCTGCAGGTGTGATCTCCCGAACACCATCCGATAGCAGATCCAAGTCATGCTCATCGTGACTGTTCGGCACACGTGTCATGGGATCGAATCCGTTGAAGATCAAATCTCCGCGGATGTCGGCGGTGTAGTTCAGGCTTCCAAACCTGACCTGATGACCAAGGGCGTAGCTATCGATCTTCTCCAGATGGCCAAGTGAGTTGGCCTGCAGTGCAAAGCCGCCGAATACGAAAATCTCCCCGGGGAGGAAAACCTCGCCCTGGATTGCATCGTTGTGCATGATTGAAGGAGCCATCAAGCCTTATGATGACGACACAGTGGAACTCTCAATGAAAGCACCAATGTCGGTGTCAAAACCGGGGGATCTCGGGTAGGGGGTCCCGAACTGTGCGTTTAAGGCTAATGGTAACAGGAGGTGGGGGACACAATGTTTACCCAGGTTTGGGCCCTCTCTATGGATGTAATACCCTACTTCCTGCTTGATTGATCTTGATGATATGAGTATTACAAGAGTTGATCTGCCACGAGATCGTAGAGGCTAAACCCTAAAAGCTAGCCTATGATTATGATTGTTATTGTCCTAGGGACTAAACCCTCTGGTTTATATAGACACCGGAGGGGGCTAGGGTTACATAGAGTCGGTTTACAGAGGAGCTGATCTACATATCCGAATTGCCAAGCTTGCCTTCCACGCAAAGGAGAGTCCCACCCGGACACGGGACGAAGTCTTCAATCTTGTATCTTCATAGTCCAACAGTCTGGAATAAGTACATAGTCCGGCTGTCCGAGGACCCCCTAATCTAGGACTCCCTCAATAGCCCCTGAACCAGGCTTCAATGACGATGAGTCCGGCGCGCAGATCATCTTCGGTATTACAAGGCGGGGTCCTTCTCAGAATACTCCAAGGTAGATTTTGAACACATGAATCGTGTCCGGCCCTGTAAAATAAATTTCAGATACCACCATAGAGAGCACAATATTCCACAAATCTAATCTGCTGACAACTTTTCATAGCGTGACATCACGTTGCGGCCCGGTTTTCATACGAGTCATTTTTCCCAGCCTGCTACTACACGTATTGCGAGGCGGTTTTATTGGCACGTCTTGTCGAAGCAGAGATCGTGTCCCCCTTATCATGGGATTCTCATCAATACAGGTGTGGGTAACCCAATCGTGCTGTTAGTATGACTCCTCGGTTTTAGGCAAGTTCCAAACGGCCACACGGAGGATGCTTGATATTCACCCTTGTCGGTGTCAAAACCGGCGGATCTCGGGTAGGGGGTCCCGACCTGTGCGTCTAGGCGGATGGTAACAGGAGACAAGGGACACGATGTTTTTACCCAGGTTCCGGCCCTCTCGATGGAGGTAAAACCCTACTCCTGCTTGATTGATATTGATGATATGGGTAGTACAAGAGTAGATCTACCACGAGATCAGAGAGGCTAAACCCTAGAAGCTAGCCTATGGTATGATTGTCATTCGTCCTACGGACTAAAACCCTCCGGTTTATATAGGCACCGAAGAGGGTTAGGGTTACACAGAGTCGGTTACAATGGTAGGAGATCTACATATCCGTATCGCCAAGCTTGCCTTCCACGTCAAGGAAAGTCCCATCCGGACATGGGACGAAGTCTTCAATCTTGTATCTTCATAGTCCAGGAGTCCAGCCAAAGGCTATAGTCTGGCCATCCGGACACCCCCTAATCCAGGACTCCCTCAGTAGCCCCTGAACCAGGCTTCAATGACGACGAGTCCGGCGCGCATATTGTCTTCGACATTGCAAGGCGGGTTCCTCCTCCGAATACTTCATAGAAGATTTTGAACACAAGGATAGTGTCCGGCTCTGCAAAATAAGTTCCACATACCACCGTAGAGAGAATAATATTTACACAAATTCAATCTGCTGACGTATTCCGTGGCGTGACATCACACCTCGGCTAAGCCTTTATTCGAATTGTTTTTACTGTCCCTCCTCAGTGCGTTTAGCGAGGCGGTTTCCCTGGCACGTCTTGTCAAAGCAGAGATCGTGTCCCCTTATTCCGGGATTCTCATCAATACGGGCATGGGTAACCCAACCGCGCCATTGATTACGACGCTTGGGAGATAAGCGAGTTTTACCAGGCTGGTGGGGACGCATAGCTTCGTCCGTCCATATAAGGGGATAAGGATCCACCTTTTTACCTATGCCTTCTTCCTCCTTTGCTTATCCATTTCCGCGCACTCGAGCTCCAGCGCCCAGGTCCGCACATCTCGCCGCAACCTTCCCCAGTCATGTCTGGAGCGGGAGGCAAGTGGATGGCCTCCTCCGTCACGGAGGGGCACATCAAGAGGCTGCGGAAGGCCGGATACTTGTCCAGCAACATCGCGCATTGACTCCCCGACAAGGGGCAGCTCATCCCCACCGCCGGGCCCCATGAGAGGGTGGTGTTCCTCACCCACTTCCTCCGCGGACTAGGTTTTCCACTTCACCCATTTGTCCGGGGGCTCATGTTCTACTACGGCCTGGATTTCCATGATCTGGCCCCGAATTTCATCCTCAACATCTCGGCGTTCATCGACGTGTGCGAGGCCTTCCTCTGCATCCAGCCTCACTTCGGCTTATGGCTGAAGACCTTCAATGTCAAGACGAAGGTTGTGGGCGGCCGCCAAGCGGAGTGCGGAGGTGCCATGGTGGGCAAGATGCCCAACATCCTATGGCTCGAGGGCTCCTTCGTGGAGACCATAAAGGGGTGGCAATCGGGGTGGTTCTACATCACCGAGCCGCGTGACCCTAAATGGGTAGCGGCCCCCGAATTCCGATCTGGCTTCCCTACACGGCTCACCTCTTGGAAAGAGACGGGCCTGTCATGGGGCAATTCGGAAGAGCTGACCGGACTCCAATCCTGCGTCAAAACCTTGGTGAACAAGAAGCTCAAGCTCGTCAACGTAGTCCAGGTCATGCTCATCCGCCGGATCCTCCCATGCCAACAACGGGCCTTTAACTTGTGGGAGTTTGATCCAGCACAGCACCAAACCTTGAGCAGGCTCTTCGACACTGCGTACGAAGATGCCTGGAAGGTGCTGTTCAAGGGCGCCGAGGCTCCCGCATCCGCTACCGAAGATCGCGGATTTAGCTTGCACTGTCAAGCCGGTGAGGTAAGCTATTTTACCCTTTACAGGACACTTGTTTTTCATATTTGACTCTATGCGGGATCTAAACTCCCTTTACCTTTGACAGGCCTGGCAAAAGACGTCCGGGCAGGTTAACTGTCCGGCTCCCTTGCCAGAAGACCCAGCGGACGCCCAATTAACGGGCCTGCTGGTTCCGGCGCCTTACGTGGTGCCGGAGAAGAAGGCCAAGAAGAAGGCCACGGGAACTCGAAGGAGTTCCCGGCGCCAGGTGTTGTCGGACTCATCGTCCGATGACTCCGAGGTAGACTCCTCCCGCGAAGATGAGGAGGAGGAAAAAGAGGCCTCTCCCCCAGCGGGGGAAGAGAAGAAAAGGAAGGCCGCCCCAACTAGGAAGGCCGGAGGGTCCAAGAAGGGAAGGACCCTTCCTCTGGACTACTCCACCAATGCCGACGACGGCGAAGAGGAGTGGCCACCGAGGGCTAAGCCCCTGGTGAGGTCATAAGTGTCCGGATACCAGAATAACTCATGGCGTTTCATTTGTCGCACAGTATCTCCTAACGCCGAATATAAACCTGCAGCCCGCCCAAGGACGGGCTCGACACTTCAACGAGTGGCTCCCTGGCTTCGTCGGACGTGAATAGCACTTCACTTCTGGCCGTCTCCTCTTCTCGCGCTGCGGATGACGCCGAGGTGGGGTCCCAAAAGGTGCCCAAATAGGAGGAGGAGGTCCCGGAGGTGCCGCACCAACCTTCCGGACTTCGGGCACAAGGGGGATCAAACCCCGAAGGGTTCTGAGTCCGGCCCTGGGCCGGACTCCGCCCCGGAACCTTCAGTGGTTCCGGAGTCCGGCAGGTGGCCCCTTCGTAAGAAGGGCGAGACTGCGACACCGGTGACCTCCGTCCAACCGGAGGCACCGGATAATTTGTTGGAGGCGCTTAACGGCGCCTCCATCAACGAGGAGCACCGCACTGTTATGAGTGTGGTGATCCAGAAAGTTCAGTCCTCCAAGAGCTGTTGGAAATATGCCCTAGAGGCAATAATAAAAGCATTATTATTATATTTCCTTGTTCATGATAATTGTCTTTATTCATGCTATAATTGTATTATCCGGAAATCGTAATACATGTGTGAATAATAGACACCAACATGTCCCTAGTAAAGCCTCTAGTTGACTAGCTCGTTGATCAACAGATAGTCATGGTTTCCTGGCTATGGACATTGGATGTCATTGATAACGAGATCACATCATTAGGAGAATGATGTGATGGACAAGACCCAATCCTAAACATAGCACAAGATCGTATAGTTCGTTTGCTAGAGTTTTCCAATGTCAAAGTATCTTTTCCTTAGACCATGAGATCGTGTAACTCCCGAATACCGTAGGAATGCTTTGGGTGTGCCAAACGCCACAACGTAACTGGGTGACTATAAAGGTATACTACGGGTATCTCCGAAAGTGTCTGTTGGGTTGACATGGATCAAGACTGGGATTTGTCACTCCGTATGACGGAGAGGTATCATTGGGCCCACTCGGTAATGCATCATCATAATGAGCTCAAAGTGACCAAGTGTCTGGTCATGGGATCATGCATTACGGTACGAGTAAAGTGACTTGCCGGTAACGAGATTGAACGAGGTATTGGGATACCGACGATCGAATCTCGGGCAAGTAACATATCGATTGACAAAGGGAATTGCATACGGGGTTGATTGAATCCTCGACATCGTGGTTCATCCGATGAGATCATCGTGGAGCATGTGGGAGCCAACATGGGTATCCAGATCCCGCTGTTGGTTATTGACCGGAGAGCGATCTCGGTCATGTCTACATGTCTCCCGAACCCGTAGGGTCTACACACTTAAGGTTCGGTGACGCTAGGGTTGTAGGGATATGTATATGCAGTAACCCGAATGTTGTTCGGAGTCCCGGATGAGATCCCGGACGTCACGAGGAGTTCCGGAATGGTCCGGAGGTAAAGATTTATATATGGGAAGTCCTGTTTCGGGCATCGGGACAAGTTTCGGGGTTATCGGTATTGTACCGGGACCACCGGAAGGGTCCCGGGGGTCCACCGGGTGGGTACACCTGTCCCGGGGGGGCACATGGGCTGTAGGGGGTGCGCCTTGGCCTACATGGGCCAAGGGCACCAGCCCCACATAGGCCCATGCGCCTAGGGTTTGAGGGGGGAAGAGTCCTAGGAGGGGAAGGCACCTCCTAGGTGCCTTGGGGGGGAGGGAAACCCCCCTTGGCCGCCGCCCCCTAGGAGATTGGATCTCCTAGGGCCGGCCACCCCCCTTGGCCCTCCTATATATAGTGGGGGAAAGGAGGGACTTCACACCTTGGCCTTTGGTTGCCTCCTTCTCCCTCTCCAACACCTCCTCCTCCTCCATAGCGCTTGGCGAAACCCTGCCCGGAGTACTGCAGCTCCATCAACACCACGCCGTCGTGCTGCTGCCGGTGCCATCTCCCTCAACCTCTCCTCTCCCCTTGCTGGATCAAGAAGGAGGAGACGTGGCTGTTCTGTATGTGTGTTGAACGCGGAGGTGCCGTCCGATCGGCGCTTGGTCATCGGTGATTTGGATCACGTCGTGTTCGACTACATCATCCCCGTTCTTTGAACGCTTCCGCTCGCGATCTACAAGGTACGTAGATGCATCCGATGACTCGTTGCTAGATGAACTCCTAGATGGATCTTGGTGAAACGAGTAGGAAAATTTTTGTTTTCTACAACGTTCCCCAACAATGGCATCATGAGCTAGGTCTATGCGTAGTTCTTCTTGCGCGAGTAGAACACAATTTGTTGTGGGCGTATATTTGTCAACTTTCTTGCCGCTACTAGTCTTTTCTTGCTTCAGCGGTATTGTGGGATGAAGCGGCCCGGACCAACCTTACACGTACGCTTACGTGAGACCGGTTCCACCGACTAACATGCACTAGTTGCATAAGGTGGCTGGCGGGTGTCTGTCTCTCCCACTTTAGTTGGAGCGGATTCAATGAACAGGGTCCTTATGAAGGGTAAATAGAAGTTGACAAATCACGTTGTGGCTTTAACGTAGGTAAGAAGACGTTCTTGCTAGAACCCTAATTCAGCCACGTAAAACTTGCAACAACAATTAGAGAATGTCTAACTTGTTTTTGCAGCAAGTGGTTTGTGATATGATATGGCCAAAGTTGTGATGAATGATGAATGATCTATATGTGATGTATGAGATGTTCATGCTATTGTAATAGGAATCACGACTTGCATGTCGATGAGTATGACAACCGGCAGGAGCCATAGGAGTTGTCTTTATTCTTTTATATGACCTGCGTGTCATTGAGAAACGCCATGTAAATTACTTTACTTTATTGCTAAACGTGTTAGCCATAGTAGTAGAAGTAACAGTTGGCGAGCAACTTCATGGAGACACGATGATGGAGATCATGATGATGGAGATCATGGTGTCAAGCCGGTGACAAGATGATCATGGAGCCCCAAGATGGAGATCAAAGGAGCTATGTGATATTGGCCATATCATGTCACGTTTATTATTTGATTGCATGTGATGTTTATCATGTTTTGCATCTTGTTTACTTAGAACGACGGTAGTAAATAAGATGATCCCTCATACTAATTTCAAGAAGTGTTCCCCCTAACTGTGCACCGTTGCGACAGTTCGCTGTTTCAAAACACCACGTGATGATCGGGTGTTTTATTCAGACGTTCACATACAACGGGTGTAAGACAGATTTACACATGCAAACACTTAGGTTGACTTGACGAGCCTAGCATGTACAGACATGGCCTCGGAACACAGAAGACCGAAAGGTCGAGCATGAGTCGTATAGAAGATACGATCAACATGAAGATGTTCACCGATGTTGACTAGTCCATCTCACGTGATGATCGGACACGGCCTAGTTAACTCGGATCATGTAATACTTGGATGACTAGAGGGATGTCTAATCTAAGTGGGAGTTCATTAATTATTTGATTAGATGAACTTAATTATCATGAACTTAGTCTAAAACATTTACAATATGTCTTGTAGATCAAATGGCCAACGTAGTCCTCAACTTCAACGCGTTCCTAGAGAAAACCAAGCTGAAAGATGACGGCAGCAACTATACGGACTGGGTCCGGAACCTGAGGATCATCCTCATAGCTGCCAAGAAAGATTATGTCCTACAAGCACCGCTTGGTGACGCACCCGTTCTCCCTGCAGAACAAGATGTTATGAACGCTTGGCAGGCACGTACCGATGATTACTCCCTCGTTCAGTGCGGCATGCTTTACAGTTTAGAGCCGGGGCTCCAAAAGCGTTTTGAGAGACACGGAGCATATGAGATGTTTGAAGAGCTGAAAATGGTTTTCCAAGCTCATGCCCGAGTCGAGAGATATCAAGTCTCTGACAAGTTCTTCAGCTGTAAGATGGAGGAAAACAGTTCTGTCAGTGAGCACATACTCACTATGTCTGGGTTGCATAACCGCTTGACTCAGCTGGGAGTTAATCTCCCAGATGATGCGGTCATTGACAGAATCCTCCAGTCGCTTCCACCAAGCTACAAGAGCTTTGTGATGAACTTCAATATGCAGGGGATGGAAAAGACCATTCCTGAAGTATTTGCTATGCTGAAATCAGCAGAGGTAGAAGTCAAGAAGGAACATCAAGTGTTGATGGTCAATAAAACCACTAAGTTCAAGAAAGGCAAGGGTAAAAAGAACTTCAAGAAGGACGGCAAGGAGGTTGCCGCGCCCGGCAAGCAAGCTGCCGGGAAGAAGCCAAAGAATGGACCCAAGCCCGAGACTGAGTGCTTTTATTGCAAGGGAAGCGGTCACTGGAAGCGGAACTGCCCTAAATACTTAGCAGACAAGAAGGCCGGCAAAACAAAAGGTATATGTGATATACATGTAATTGATGTGTACCTTACTAGTGTCCGTAGTAGCTCCTGGGTATTTGATACCGGTGCATTTGCTCACATTTGTAACTCAAAACAGGGGCTGCGGAATAAGCGGAAACTAGCAAAGGACGAGGTGACGATGCGCGTCGGGAATGGTTCCAAGGTCAATGTGATCGCCGTCGGCACGCTGCCTCTACATTTACCTTCGGGATTAGTTTTAAACCTTAATAATTGTTATTTAGTGCCAGCTTTGAGCATGAACATTGTATCGGGATCTCGTTTTATTCGAGATGGCTACTCATTTAAATCCGAGAATAATGGTTGTTCTATTTATATGAGAGATATGTTTTATGGTCATGCTCCTATGGTGAATGGTTTATTCTTAATGAATCTCGAGCGTAATGCTACACATATTCATAGTGTGAGTACCAAAAGATGTAAAGTTGATAATGATAGTCCCACATACTTGTGGCACTGCCGCCTTGGTCACATAGGTGTCAAACGCATGAAGAAGCTCCACGCAGATGGACTTTTAGAGTCTCTTGATTATGAATCATTTGACACGTGCGAACCATGCCTCATGGGTAAGATGACCAAGACTCCGTTCTCAGGAACAATGGAGCGAGCAACCAACTTATTGGAAATCATACATACTGATGTATGCGGTCCAATGAGTGTTGAGGCTCGCGGTGGCTATCATTATGTTCTCACCCTCACTGATGATTTGAGTAGATATGGGTATATCTACCTAATGAAACACAAGTCTGAAACCTTTGAAAAGTTCAAGGAATTTCAGAGTGAGGTTGAAAATCAACGTGACAGGAAAATCAAGTTTCTACGATCAGATCGTGGAGGAGAATACTTGAGTCACGAATTTGGCACACACTTAAGAAAATGTGGAATAGTTTCACAACTCATGCCGCCTGGAACAGCTCAGCGTAATGGTGTGTCCGAACGTCATAATCGCACTCTATTAGATATGGTGCGATCTATGATGTCTCTTACCGATTTACCGCTATCTTTTTGGGGCTATGCTTTAGAGACTGCTGCATTCACTTTAAATAGGGCTCCATCGAAATCCGTTGAGACGACACCGTATGAATTATGGTTTGGGAAGAAACCTAAGATGTCGTTTCTAAAAGTTTGGGGATGCGATGCTTATGTCAAGAAACTTCAACCAGAAAAGCTCGAACCCAAGTCGGAAAAATGCGTCTTCATAGGATACCCAAAAGAAACTATTGGGTACACCTTCTACCTCAGATCCGAAGGCAAGATCTTTTTTGCCAAGAATGGGTCCTTTCTAGAGAAAGAGTTTCTCTCGAAAGAAGTAAGTGGGAGGAAAGTAGAGCTTGATGAAGTATTACCTCTTGAACCGGAAAATGGCGCAACTCAAGAAAATGTTCCTGAGGTGCCTGCACCGACTAGAGAGGAAGTTAATGATAATGATCAAGATACTTCTGATCAAGCTCCTACTGAAATTCGAAGGTCCACAAGGACACGTTCCTCACCAGAGTGGCACGGCAACCCTGTCTTGGAAATCATGTTGTTAGACAACAGTGAACCTTCAAACTATGAAGAAGCGATGGCGGGCCCGGATTCCGACAAATGGCTAGAAGCCATGAAATCCGAGATAGGATCCATGTATGAAAACGAAGTATGGACTTTGACTGGCTTGCCCGTTGAGCGGCGAGCCATAGAAAATAAATGGATCTTTAAGAGGAAGACAGACGCAGATGGTAATGTGACCATCTATAAAGCTTGGCTTGTCGCTAAGGGTTATCGACAAGTTCAAGGGGTTGACTACGATGAGACTTTCTCACCGGTAGCGAAGCTGAAGTCCGTCCGAATCATGTTAGCAATTGCCGCATTCTACGATTATGAAATATGGCAAATGGACGTCAAAACGGCATTCCTTAATGGTTTCCTTAAGGAAGAATTGTATATGATGCAGCCGGAGGGTTTTGTCGATCCTAAGAATGCTGACAAGGTGTGCAAGCTCCAGCGCTCGATTTATGGGCTGGTGCAAGCATCTCGGAGTTGGAACATTTGCTTTGATGAGTGATCAAAGCGTTTGGGTTTACGCAGACTTATGGAGAAGCCTGCGTTTACAAGAAAGTGAGTGGGAGCTCTGTAGCATTTCTCATACTATATGTAGATGACATACTTTTGATGGGAAATGATATAGAACTCTTGGACAGCATCAAGGCCTACTTGAATAAGAGTTTTTCAATGAAGGACCTTGGAGAAGCTGCTTATATATTAGGCATCAAGATCTATAGAGATAGATCAAGACGCCTCATAGGTCTTTCACAAAGCACATACCTTGATAAGATATTGAAGAAGTTCAATATGGATCAATCTAAGAAGGGGTTCTTGCCTGTGTTACAAGGTGTGAAATTGAGCTCAGCTCAATGTCCGACCACGGCAGAAGATATAGAAGAGATGAGTGTCATCCCCTATGCCTCAGCCATAGGTTCTATTATGTATGCCATGTTGTGTACCAGACCTGATGTAAACCTTGCCGTAAGTTTGGTAGGAAGGTACCAAAGTAATCCCGGCAAGGAACACTGGACAGCGGTCAAGAATATCCCGAAGTACCTGAAAAGGACAACGGAAATGTTTCTCGTTTATGGAGGTGACGAAGAGCTCGTCGTAAAGGGTTATGTCGATGCCAGCTTCGACACAGATCTGGATGACTCTAAGTCACAAACCGGATACGTGTATATTTTGAATGGTGGGGCAGTAAGCTGGTGCAGTTGCAAGCAGAGCGTCGTGGCGGGATCTACATGTGAAGCGGAGTACATGGCAGCCTCGGAGGCAGCACATGAAGCAATATGGGTGAAGGAGTTCATCACCGACCTAGTAGTCATACCCAATGCATCGGGGCCAATCAAACTCTTTTGTGACAACACTGGAGCTATTGCACTTGCCAAGGAGCCCAGGTTTCACAAGAAGACAAGGCACATCAAGCGTCGCTTCAACTCCATTCGTGAAAATGTTCAAGAGGGAGACATAGAGATTTGTAAAGTACATACGGACCTGAATGTAGCGGATCCGTTGACTAAACCTCTCCCTAGAGCAAAACATGATCAACACTAGAAATCCATGGGTGTTCGATTCATCACAGTGTAACTAGATTATTGACTCTAGTGCAAGTGGGAGACTGTTGGAAATATGCCCCAGAGGCAATAATAAAAGCATTATTATTATATTTCCTTGTTCATGATAATTGTCTTTATTCATGCTATAATTGTATTATCCGGAAATCATAATACATGTGTGAATAATAGACACCAACATGTCCCTAGTAAAGCCTCTAGTTGACTAGCTCGTTGATCAACAGATAGTCATGGTTTCCTGGCTATGGACATTGGATGTCATTGATAACGAGATCACATCATTAGGAGAATGATGTGATGGACAAGACCCAATCCTAAACATAGCACAAGATCGTATAGTTCGTTTGCTAGAGTTTTCCAATGTCAAAGTATCTTTTCCTTAGACCATGAGATCGTGTAACTCCCGAATACCGTAGGAGTGCTTTGGGTGTGCCAAACGCCACAACGTAACTGGGTGACTATAAAGGTATACTACGGGTATCTCCGAAAGTGTCTGTTGGGTTGACATGGATCAAGACTGGGATTTGTCACTCCGTATGATGGAGAGGTATCATTGGGCCCACTCGGTAATGCATCATCATAATGAGCTCAAAGTGACCAAGTGTCTGGTCACGGGATCATGCATTACGGTACGAGTAAAGTGACTTGCCGGTAACGAGATTGAACGAGGTATTGGGATACCGACGATCGAATCTCGGGCAAGTAACATATCGATTGACAAAGGGAATTGCATACGGGGTTGATTGAATCCTCGACATCGTGGTTCATCCGATGAGATCATCGTGGAGCATGTGGGAGCCAACATGGGTATCCAGATCCCGCTGTTGGTTATTGACCGGAGAGCGATCTCGGTCATGTCTACATGTCTCCCGAACCCGTAGGGTCTACACACTTAAGGTTCGGTGATGCTAGGGTTGTAGGGATATGTATATGCAGTAACCCGAATGTTGTTCGGAGTCCCGGATGAGATCCCGGACGTCACGAGGAGTTCCGGAATGGTCCGGAGGTAAAGATTTATATATGGGAAGTCCTGTTTCGGGCATCGGGACAAGTTTCGGGGTTATCGGTATTGTACCGGGACCACCGGAAGGGTCCCGGGGTCCACCGGGTGGGTCCACCTGTCCCGGGGGGGCCACATGGGCTGTAGGGGGTGCGCCTTGGCCTACATGGGCCAAGGGCACCAGCCCCACATAGGCCCATGCGCCTAGGGTTTGAGGGGGGAAGAGTCCTAGGAGGGGAAGGCACCTCCTAGGTGCCTTGGGGGGGAGGGAAACCCCCCTTGGCCGCCGCCTCCCTAGGAGATTGGATCTCCTAGGGCCGGCCACCCCCCTTGGCCCTCCTATATATAGTGGGGGAAAGGAGGGACTTCACACCTCGGCCTTTGGTTGCCTCCTTCTCCCTCTCCAACACCTCCTCCTCCTCCATAGCGCTTGGCGAAGCCCTGCCCGGAGTACTGCAGCTCCATCAACACCACATCGTCGTGCTGCTGCTGGTGCCATCTCCCTCAACCTCTCCTCTCCCCTTGCTGGATCAAGAAGGAGGAGACGTGGCTGTTCCGTACGTGTGTTGAACGCGGAGGTGCCGTCCGTTCGGCGCTTGGTCAGCGGTGATTTGGATCACGTCGTGTTCGACTACATCATCCCCGTTCTTTGAACGCTTCCGCTCGCGGTCTACAAGGTACGTAGATGCATCCGATGACTCGTTGCTAGATGAACTCCTAGATGGATCTTGGTGAAACGAGTAGGAAAATTTTTGTTTTCTGCAACGTTCCCCAACAAGAGCGGGCTGACTGAAGCCTGTGCCAGCCTTCTAACAGGCTTTGAGGTATGTATTTAAGATATGTAAAAATATTACCACGTAGACAGTAGCCCCTGATGCTCAGTTTGGTGTTCGGAAAGAAAAGTTGAACTGAGGATCTAAAAAGATGTACGCAGGAGTCTAACATAAGTATGTCAATATGGGGAATGCAGGCTGCGCTGCTGACCTCTGTCGTACTGATTGCGGAGGTCAATGCATTGAAGAAGAGCCTCGAGCGGTCCAAGAACGAGCTCGGCCTTGCCAAAAAGCAGCTCGAGGACAAGGAAGGTAAGTAATACCTTATGGAAGTATATAAAAGATGTGGTTGCAAAAAATGACAGGAATAACGTGAATTGTAGGGGCCACGAACGAGGTGGCGACCCTGAAGGAGGCGGTGTCCAAGGCTGAAAGCAATGCGGCCGCGGAGCGCACCGAGCGAGAGAAACAGGAGACGCGGGTGGCGGAGATGCGGCAAGAGCTCCAGGCTCTCGTGGAAAAACACAAGAGTTTGGAGCGTGACTCAAGGACTCGAGAGTCCGAGCTCGCCTCGGCCCTTGAGAGCGCCAAATCCGCTAAGGCCGAAGCCCAAAAAGCCCTTCAGGAAATTGAGGCGATGAAGAAGATAGCGGCGGGTAAGGCATTCTTCAGGCAAAGCAAGCACGTGAAAGTGAATTACTTGTTACTTACCCGAATCCGGAGCTCTCCAGGAGCATTCGCAGATCTGCCCCACAGTGTGTCTGACGCTGCCGCATTCTACCGGGCCGAGGAGGGGAGCTCGACGGAGAAGGTGTTCTGGTCTCAGTATGCTGAGGCCGGACACCCGGTGCCCTTGAGCGACCAGCTGAAACAGCTGGTCGAGCTCCATAAGGTGGCCGAACAGGCCATGAAGGGCCTCATAGTTCGGCTGTGGCCTAAGGAAGCCATGCCTGGGAGCTACTTCGGGCCAGTGAGGCGGCTGGTGGACGCCTGTCCGTGGATTGAAGTCGTTAAGCGCTCCGTCTGCATCGAAGGTGCCTGTAGGGCCCTTGCCCGTGCTAAAGTGCACTGGGGCAAGATGGACGCTGAGAAGCTTGTGACGGACGCTCCACCGCCGGGCATGGAGTATCGCAAGCCCGAGATGTATTATCAGGGCGTCCTGGAGGGTGCCCGCCTTATAGCGGGTGAATGCTCCAAAGATGTAATTTTTGAGTAAACTCGCATTTGTTATCCTGTACGCTTGAAAACTTGTTCATATGTGCTAAGCAACTCTTGTGAATTTAAAATATTACCTTCTGTGTGGCCGTTTATGAAATTTGAGAGATGGCGAGTCGTCGGCTTCTGCCCCCATGCCATGAGTGCTGGGGTGTTTGGGATAAACTTAAGCGCTCTTTTTCCCATCCTTGGGTCCTTCGAGGGAGGCGCTCAACGCAACGAACAAGGCAACCGGACTATAATGCTTGAACACTCTCACTTAGCCATAGAATTCTATAATTTTAAATTTCGGCGAAGCCCCTAGTATTCGGAAGACCGAGTTCGGGGCGCTATCCATGCCTGGGTCGGACAAAGCCGACTCCTCGCTCTAAGCGGCATAAGTCTTTAGGGACTCGAAAACCTCTCGAACAGCGACCGGCTCTCGCCCTATCATGACGGTCAGTTTTAGCTTTCTCCACTGAGGTGCTTAACCCAGCTCAACCGGGGCACAATCGCAGTATTTCTCCCAGCGCTACCTTAGCCGATATAACGGAACGTAAGGTACCAAAACATGGGAGCCGGGCAAACCCAACTATTGACCCAAGACATGATTCGGAGCCGATGCATATAATGCTATAAGTTCGGGGTGCCGCACTTGTGAAAGTGTTCGGACTTATCACACCATATTTTGGGGTACTTAAGCCCCTGGTTTATTTGGCCGTACCAAAGCGTACAGATGCAACATATCATAAGTGAACGTATATAGATAAGAAAAAGAAATGCAATAATAGGCAAAAGCTGTGCATTGTTTATTAAAAAAGCTGCGGTAAAAGCAGACGATACAAATAGTGTGATAAGCAAGGGACGGGACTATTTGACATGTCCCCCTCCAGGAGCGAGCTGCGGGATGATATGTAAAACAAGTATACTGCTCGTTATAGAGACCACCTGGATACTCGACGTAGCTTTCTGCTTCCCTGGCTATTGCATCGTGTGTTTCGGCGATTCTACTGCGGACAGGGCTTCTTGAGAACGGAGTCCTGAAAGTAAGAAAAAAAAGGAATGACGCAATCGGGAGCCCCTGGTGCGGTTGAGCCGCATTCTGGGCCTGCCGTGGTCGTGCCCCTCCCCCTATGCCCATGGTATTTCCAGAGCGTAATTATGTACGCGTAGTACTGGTTTCGCAATTTCACAAGGGCTGGGGTTGGGGCCGCATTGCTACGCATGCTTGGAACGTGCCAGGCGGTCTTGTTGTAGGTTACTCCGGGCGCGCTTGATGGTGTCCGGATGTTTGATAGCCGGACTCGAGAATTGCCTTGAGAGGCTGCTTTGTATTTCCGCCACGAGGGCTGCCGTATGCTCCTCCGTTCGGAGAGAGTGTTTGGTGTTTCCGTTGACCGTAATGACTCCTCGAGGGCCTGGCATCTTGAGCTTGAGGTATGCATACTGCGACACCACATTGAACTTTGCAAATGCGGTTCATCCGAGCAGTGCGTGATAGCCGCTGCGGAACGGGACTATGTCGAAGATTAGCTCCTCGCTTTGGAAGTTATCCGGGGATCCGAAGACCACTTCAAGTGTAACTGAACCTGTACAGTTGGCCTCTACACCTGGTATGACGCCTTTGAAGGTCGTCTTTGTGGGTTTCATCCTTGAGGGGTCTTTGCCCATCTTGCGCACTGTATCCTGATAAAGCAGGTTTAGGCTGCTGCCGCCGTCCATCAGGACTCTAGTGAGGTGAAATCCGTCAATGATTGGGTGTAGAACCAATGCGGCGAATCCGCCATGGCGGATGCTAGCGGGGTGGTCCCTTCGATCAAAAGTGATCGGGCAGGAGGACCACGGATTGAACTTTGGGGCGACTGGCTCCATCGCATATACGTCCCTTAGTGCACGCTTCCGCTCCCTTTTGGGTATGTGGGTTGCGTATATCATGTTCACCGTCCGCACTTGTGGGGGGAAGCCCTCTGTCCTCTATTGTTCGGTGGCCGGGGCTCCTCGTCATCGCTATGCAGCCCCTTGTCACTGTTTTCGGCATTTAACTTGCCTGCCTGCTTGAACACCGAACAATCCCTGTTGGTGTGGTTGGCTGGTTTTTTCGGGGGTGCCGTGTATCTGGCACGAGCGGTCGAGTATTCGGTCCAAATTGGACGGGCCCGGAGTATTTCTTTTGAATGGCTTTTTCCGCTGACCGGGTTTAGAGCCTCTGTATCCGGCATTGACTGCCATATCCTCAGTATTATCGCCATTAATGTGGCACTTGAGCTTGTTGCGACGTGACCTGCCATTGCTGTCCTTGGTATCCGAATTACCAGGGCTCTTGGTCATGCTGTTACTACGAGCTAGCCAGCTGTCCTCTCCCGCGCAAAAGCGGGTCATAAGTGTTGTGAGGGCTGCCATGGATTTCGGCTTTTCTTGTCCTAGGTGCCGGGCAAGCCACTCGTCGCGGATGTTATGTTTGAAGGCTGCAAGGGCCTCTGCATCCGGACAGTCGACGATTTGATTTTTCTTGGTTAGGAACCGTGTCCAGAATTGTCTGGCTGATTCCTCTGGCTGCTGAATTATGTGGCTTAGGTCATCGACGTCTGGCGGTCGCACATAAGTGCCCTGGAAATTGTCGAGGAATGCGGCTTCCAGGTCTTCCCAACAACCGATTTACTCTGCTGGCAAGCTGTTAAGCCAATGCCGAGCTGGTGCTTTAAGCTTGAGTGGGAGGTATTTGATGGCGTGTAGATCATCACCGCAAGCCATGTGGATATGAAGGAGATAGTCCTCGATCCAGACTACAGGATCTGTTGTGCCATCGTATGATTCAATGTTTACGGGTTTGAAACCCTTAGGGATTTGATGATCCATCACTTCGTCTGTGAAGCATAGTGGGTGTGCGGCGCCTTTGTATTGGGCTATACCATGACGCAGCTCAAATGAGCTTTGTCTATTGTGTTCGGCCCGGCCGGAATTTCCATATCCGGCGTGACGGTTATCATCACGTATCGTGGGGCGCCCACGCGATCCATAGATTGATCTTGTTTGCCTTGCCTTGTCCTCCAGTATATCCCGCAGGTCTGGTGCATTTTCTCGTGCCTTGGTATTTTTTGAGTGGCGCCGGGGTGCGGCTTGAGTGGAGGGCCAAGAGGCCTCTCTGTCGCGGCCATGAGGTGGCCGGTCGGCCATATCATGCGCTGGTGATGTAGGTTTAGGTGCTTCCTCCTCCAATCGGGGTAGCAGCCTGCGTTTTGGGTAGCTCTTGGAGGGGCGTTCGAGTTCATACTCTTCGGCCGCAAGGACTTCAGTCCATCTGTCGGCTAGCAAGTCTTGGTGAGCTCTAAGTTGTTGCTGCTTTTTCTTGAGGCTGCTTGTCGTGGCCATAAGCCTGCGTTTGAAACGCTCTTGTTCGACGGGATCCTCAGGCATGACAAGTTCGTCGTCGTCGAGGTTTGCCTCGTCTTCGGAGGGAGGCATGTAATTATCGTCCTCTACCTCTCTGTTTGCCGCTCTCTCATGAGGGCTGGCTTCTCCATCCTCCTGCACTGAATCCTGCTAGAGGGGGTTGTCTTCGGCACTTTCCGGGGTGTTATTGTCTCCCGTGCCGGAATCACCGTTTTTGCTGTGGCGGGATTTAGAGCGGCGCCGCTGACGTCGGCGCTTAGGCTGTTTCTTGGAGGGGTCATCCTCCCTTGTTCCATCGCCATTCCCATCTTTTGGGATGTCCACCATGTAAATGTTGTATGACGAGGTGGCCTTCCAGTGCCCTGTAGGCACTGGTTCTTCGTCGTCCATACCGTCGATGTCTTTGGAGTCGAAGTCGAGCATGTTGGTTAAATCATCGACAGTGGCTACGACGTGGGTGGTGGGTGGGCTTTGAATTTCTTCATCGTCCGCATCCCAACCTTCCTGACCATAGTCCGGCCAGGGCTCTCCTGACAAAGAGAGAGACTTTAGTGAGTTCAGGATGTCGCCAAAGGGCGAGTGCTGAAAGATGTTCGCGGCGGTAAATTCCATGACCGGCGCCCAGTCAGATTCGATTGGTAGGGGCGCGGAAGGTTCGGAGTCCTGAGAGGAGTCCGGCACCTTGGAGTTATGAGCCTTGCAAAGGACAAGGATGGTGTTCAGCTCAATCGTCGTAGAGATCGCAGCCCCTGAGGCGGTGTCCAGCCACCCATCCTCGATCGGCGCAGTCGGCTCCAAGCTAAGGGTCAGAGCGGACACTGGTGCGGCCTCCAGGGCATTGTTCGGCGGCAGAGCTAGATCATGCCCATCATGACAGTGCGGCGCGCTTGGCTGTGGCTCGAACCCGTCGAAGATCAAGTCTCCGCGGACGTCAGCCGTGTAGTTCAAACTTCCAAATCTGACCTGATGGCCAGGGGCGTAGCTTTCAATCTGCTCCAGATGGCCAAGCGAATTGGCCCGCAGTGCAAAGCCGCCGAATACGAAGATCTGTCCGGGGAGAAAAGTCTCACCCTAGACCGCATCATTGTTGATGATCGGAGGAGCCATTGGGCCTAAAGATGAAGACCCAGAGGAACTCTCAATGAAAGCACCAATGTCAGTGTCAAAACCGGCGGATCTCGGGTAGGGGGTCCCGAACTGTGCGTCTAGGCGGATGGTAACAGGAGACAAGGGACACGATGTTTTTACCCAGGTTCGGGCCCTCTCGATGGAGGTAAAACCCTACTCCTGCTTGATTGATATTGATGATATGCGTAGTACAAGAGTAGATCTACCACGAGATCAGACAGGCTAAACCCTAGAAGCTAGCCTATGGTCTGATTGTCGTTCGTCCTACAGACTAAAACCCTTCGGTTTATATAGGCACCGAAGAGGGTTAGGGTTACACACAGTCGGTTACAATGGTAGGAGATCTACATATCCGTATCGCCAAGCTTGCCTTCCACGTGAAGGAAAGTCCCATCCGGACATGGGACGAAGTCTTCAATCTTGTATCTTCATAGTCCAGGAGTCCGGGCAAAGGCTATAGTCCGGCCATCCGGACACCACCTAATCCAGGACTCCCTCAACCCTCTTTATAAAGAGGTCCAGACCCGTCCTTTTCTTTCCACGCCCAATCCTTCCCTTCCCTTACCTAGAGTTCCAACACCCAAGGTTGAGGCTAAGTGCTTCGGACCTTCAACCATGTCCGGATCCAACCTTCAAGGCCGGTGGATGGCCTCTTCTGTCATAGAGGAGGACATCAAGAAGCTTAGGGAGGCTAGGTATCTGACCGCCGAAATCCCCCACAGGCTACCTGCTCAAGGGCAGGTTATCCCCACTCCCGAACCCAACGAGAGTGTCATATTTGTTTCCCACTTCCTCCGAGGGCTAGGCTTTAGTCTTGATCCCTTCGTAACAGGGCTCATGTTCTATTACGGTCTCGATTTCCATGATCTAGCTCCAGATTCCATCCTTCACATCTCGTCGTTTATCGTCGTGTGTGAGGCCTTTCTCCGCAGTACCCCACACTTCGGCTTATGGCTCAAGACCTTCAATGTGAAGCCGAAGATGATCGACGGGCGACACGTGGAGTGCGGAGGTGCTATAATAAGCAAAGGTGCCGACGCCCTATGGCCAAAGGGTTCCTTCCCGGAGGTATCCGACTTATGGCAACGGCAGTGGTTCTACATCATAGCACCCCGAGGTACAAAGCGGGCAGCTGCCCTAGCCTTCCGCTCGGGCCCTCCGCCCCAACTGGCATCATGGGTCAACAAAGGGCTGGACTGGGGGCCAGTTAATGACGTGCTGACATTGCAAAACCGGATCCGAGATCGCCTCAAGAGGGATGTCAGTCTCGTCAAAGTAATTCAAGTAATGCTAGTTCGTCGGGTCTTGCCATGCCAACGCTGATCTCTCCGTATGTGGGAGTTCAACCCGGAAGGGCCGCGAACTATTCAACACTTCTTCAGCGTGACGCTCGAAGGGATGTATCAATTATTCTTCGGATCACGAATAAAGTGTCCGGACACCATCGAGGATGCGGGTCTGAACTGCAACCGTCCAGATACCCAAGTAAGTAACTCCGCGACCAAACATGTTGTTATTATATTTTTCATAACGTTATCCTGAAAAACTACCCTCGGCCAGGACTGGATAAGAAAGGAGAAGAGGATCAGGTGTTCAGGCCCTCTTCCCGAAGGCTCGCCGGATCCTGTACTAACCAAGATGCTGGCTCACGCACCATATCAAGTGCCATCAGGGGAAGACGAGAAGAGGGAATCTGAAAGTGGGCTTCATACATTACACATCCAAACTGGGGGAATTAGTGCCTCCGCGAAGGAGGATGATCGGGAGGTGAATCTAGAATCCCCTCTCCCCACGGGAAGAAAAGGACTGCCTCTGAAGACTTGGAAACGGAGGTTTCCAAACGAGGGAAGAAATCTTCGCCAGGGGCCCCTACCCCAGAGGGCGTCCTTACCGCACAGCGCCCGCAAGGGGGCCAACCATCAACCGAGCCGTAAGTGAACAAAGGCACTTTGGTAAATATATCCTGCTTTTTCTCTGAGAATAACAACCGAGACATATGTTTTGCAGTCCGGCTCGTAGCCCTTCTCAACAAAGTTTGTCTTCGGGGGATCTTCTTCTGGAGATGATGGAGAGCGAAACGCCTCCCCCTGCTTCCCCGCCTCGTGAAACGGACAACCCTGAGGTGTCGTCACGGAGGATTTCTCCTGATCTGCAAAGGCCAGAAGGTAACTCTTCGGCCGCCCAAAGTCCGGGGTTCTCGGCTCCTAAGGAGACCAACAGAAAAAGCCTGGGATTATCCAGTGTACAACCGGACATATTAATGGGTCTTCTGGAGCAAGCGGCTATCTCAGAGGCACACCATACTTTAATGGGTACGGTGGTTGAGAGGATTTCATCCGCAAAAAGCGGTTTGAATGAAGCTTTTATGAGCCTACTAAGAGGCTTTGAGGTACGCAAAGTAATATATATGTTTTTGACCGTACCGCACATGCTAGGTGTGCTGTGTATAGGTAGTAGCCCCTGAGACTCTGGTTGGCGTCCAGAGGCGGAAAGCAGAGGATCATAGTCTCAGGTAATGATAGCGCTTCTTTCATGCGCAGGCGGCTGACCGGACTGCTGATTTTGCCGAATTGAGGCGGCAGCTTGACATGGCGGATGCGGACATCACGCTTGTGAACAAGCGGCTTGACGAGGCACATGGTATGTATATTCAGGTGGTCAACAAATATTAAGAGGAGCATGATGCTAGTATTTATAATATGCTTTGACTGTAGATGGAGCTGCTGCCATCGAGACTGAGGAAGTCCTGGATTAGGGGGTGTCCGGATGACCGGACTATAGCCTTTGGCCGGACTCCTGGACTATGAAGATACAAGATTGAAGACTTCGTCCCGTGTCCGGATGGGACTTTCCTTGGCGTGGAAGGCAAGCTTGGCGATACGGATATGTAGATCTCCTACCATTGTAACCGACTCTGTGTAATCCCAACCCTCTTCGGTGCCTATATAAACCAGAGGGTTTTAGTCTGTAGGACACAACAACAACAATCATACCATAGGCTAGCTTCTAGGGTTTAGCCTCTTCAATCTCGTGGTAGATCTACTCTTGTACTACCCATATCATCAATATCAATCAAGCAGGAGTAGGGTTTTACCTCCATCGAGAGGGCCCGAACCTGGGTAAAAACATCGTGTCCCTTGTCTCCTATTACCATCCGCCTAGACGCACAGTTCGGGACCCCCTACCCGAGATCCGCGGGCTTTGACACTGACATTGGTGCTTTCATTGAGAGTTCCTCTGTGTCGTCATCTTTAGGCCCGATGGCTCCTCCAATCATCAACAATGATGCGGTCCAGGGTGAGACTTTTCTCCCCGGACAGATCTTCGTATTCGGCGGCTTTGCACTACGGGCCAATTCGCTTGGCCATCTGGAGCAGATTGAAAGCTACGCCCCTGGCCATCAGGTCAGATTTGGAAGTTTGAACTATATGGCTGACATCCGCGGAGACTTGATCTTCGAGGGGTTCAAGCCGCAGCCAAGCGTGTCGCACTGTCACAATGGGCATGATCTAGCTCTGCCGCCGGACAGTGCCCTGGAGGCCGCACAAGTGTCCGCTCCGACCCCTAGCTCGGAGCCGACTGCGCCGATCGAGGACGGGTGGCTGGACACTGCCTCGGGGGCTGCTATCTCTACGGTGATTGAGCCGAACACCCACCCTGTCCTTTGCGAAGCTCGTGACTCCAAGGCGCCGGACTCCTCTCCGGACTCCGAACCTTTCGCGCCCCTGCCGATCGCCAATTGGGCGCCGATCATGGTGTTCACCACCACGGACATATTTCAGCACTCGCCCTTCGACGACATCCTGAATTCACTAAAATCTCTCTCTCTATCAGGAGAGCCCTGGCCGGACTATGGTTAGCAAGGTTGGGATGCGGACGACAAAGAAATTCGACTCCCACCCACCACCCACTTTGCAGCCACTGTCGAAAGTTTAAACGACGTGCTCAACTTCGACTCCGAAGACATCGATGGTATGGACGACGATGTAGGAGACAAGCACAAACCAGTACCTATAGGGCACTGGACAGCCACCTCATCTCATGATGTATACATGGTGGACACACCTAAAGGAAGCAACGACGTGGAACAACGGGACGCCACGAGGGATCATTCCCTCAAAAAGTAGTCAAAACGGCGACGTAAGCGCCGCTCAAAGTCCCGCCTCGACAAAGACAGCAGCCATTTAGACCCAGCCATAGAGCAGGGCGAACCGGTGGACGACGAACATGCTATTGAGCAACCGTCCGAACAGGACAATATGGATAAACAATCCGTCCCCGGCGAAGATACCAGTCCGGACGATCTCACGCCGGACAAGTTGCTGGAGTAGAAGAACCTCCACAAAAGGCTCGTTGCCACTGCGCGTAGCCTGAAAAAGCAGAAGCAGAAGTTCAAAACAGCGGAAGATGCGCTCAGAATCAGATGGAGCAAAGTACTCAACACCGCAGACAAATGCGGCGAAAGTCGCCGAACAAAGAGCTACCCGAAGCGAAAACTACTGCCCAAATTTGACGAGAGGCCGTAGAGCCCCCGCAATCAAAGAACAAGGAGACCACCCGGTCGGATAGATGACCCCATGGCAAACATACAGCGGCAAACGGCACCGCACACAAGCCGGCACGCGATCCGCACACGGATTCGCATCAAAAAGATGGCCCAGTTAGATCTATCTACGGGCCAAGAAAGCAAGCTCTAGTAAGAAATGCAACACATCAAGTATCTGAATATTATGGTACACCTAAATATAGGGGTGCCGCACACCCCCTATGTTTCACCGATGAGGTTCTGGATTATGAATTTCCAGCGAGATTTAAACCCATAAACATAGAGGCATACGACGGAACAACAGACCCTGGAGTCTGGATCGAGGATTACATCCTCCACATACACATGGCTAGAGGAGATGATCTCCACGCCATAAAGTACTTACCCCTCAAGCTCAAAGGGCCAGCCCGGCATTGGCTCAAAAGCCTCCCTGAAAACACCATTGGAAGTTGGGAAGAGCTCGAGGACGCTTTTCGGGCAAATTTTCAAGGGACCTATGTCCGACCTCCGGATGCAGACGATTTAAGTCACATAACTCAACAACCCGGAGAGTCAGCCCGAAAATTCCGGAACAGATTCCTTACCAAAAAGAACCAAATAGTCGATTGTTCGGACGCCGAAGCCTTAGCAGCTTTCAAACACAACGTCCGAGACGAATGGCTCGCCAGACACCTCGGCCAAGAAAAGCCAAGAACAATGGCCACATTAACAAGCCTCATGACCCGCTTTTGCGCGGGAGAGGATAGCTGGCTGGCAAGATGCAGTACCAGCGACCCAAGTACATCCGAAGTCAGGGATGGAAATGGGAAACCGCGACGCAGCAAGGACCAGCGCCGGACAAAGGGAAACAGCCCGAAGAGCACGGCAGTCAACGCCGGATTCAAAAGCTCACGGCAGAATCATACAAAACTGCCCCTTAAGGATAACAGGGATGAGCTATCTAACTTAAACAAAATCTTGGACAAGATATGCCAAATCCACAGTACTCCCGGGAAGCCTGCAAACCATACCCATAGAGATTGTTGGGTCTTCAAGCAATCCGGCAAACTCAACACCGAACACAAGGGGCTCGACACACCAAGCGAGGACGATGACGAACCCCACAAGCAGAGCACCGGAAAACAAAAGAATTTGCCACAAGAGGTCAAAACAGTAAACTCACTTTACGTGACAAAAGGGAAAAACAGAATGGCGCCCATAGAGATACATGCCATGCGGCCTATCCCAGAGGAGTCCCACCACTGGTTATTAAAACCAATCACCTTCGACCATCAGGATTACTCTAGAAGTATCCGGAATGCAGGATGTACTGCCTTGATATTAGATCCGATAATCGACGGACTCCAATTTACACAAGTCCTAATGGACGGCGGCAGTGATCTAAACCTGCTACATCAGGACACAATCCGCAAAATGGGGATAGACCCAGCCAAAATTCGCCATAGCAACACTTCCTTTCAAGGGGTAATCCAGGCCCATATGCCCATTGTACAGGCTCTCTACTGCTAGAAGTTGTGTTCGGCTCACCCGACAACTTCCGCCGTGAAAAGTTAAACTTCCACCTCGCCCCATTTGCAAGTAGCTACCAAGCACTACTAGGACGCGAAGCTTTCGCCCGCTTTAACGCAATACCGCATTATGCATCCCTCACACTTAAAATGCCCGGTCCGCGAGATATCATCTCCTTAAAGGGAAATATCGAGTGTTCCTCGAGAGCGGAATACTGTGTGACTGCCTTGACAGCCACACACTAAACCGGCTTCACTAATCAAAGCACCTAAACAGGTCATTTAGACCTGGACACGGTTAGACGAGTCTGGCGTAAACAAGGGCTTACTAGACGCATACCCCCGCACAAGGGGCTCCACGCATGTACAACAAGAGACAATAAAGCTCAATTTTATTCATTTTTTGAATCGTACTTTGTTTATTTAATATAACGTACATTCTTGCACGATCTTTTTCAACTAAGTTCCTCTCTTTTACAGATGAACACCATGCTACACCCGTCCAGGATACGACACAATGGAGACACAGGCGCAGACGTGCAGTAGGGACCCGTGACTAGGATTCTTTTCAGATTAAGACCCTACGTAAACCTTTTTTTACTGTCTCTTGTCGATACACATCCCCTGGTTTCTTGTTATAACCGAGGAGGAGGCTGGCATTTTGGCATGGGCCACGTCAGAATTTTGCGCGTACCTGGACACCAGGGGCTTACTACCAAGGGCGTTGTTCGGCCCGTTTTCATAAAGACCGAATACCTTAGGGAGTGTTCGGCGTCTCGAGTTAGGCCATATATGCATCAGCTCCGAATCATGTCTTTGGTCAAATGTTGGGTTTGCCCGGCTCCTGTGTTTTGCTGCCTTACGTTCCGCTCTATCGGCTAAGGCGGCACCAGGAGAACTACTGCGATTGTGCCCCGGTTCAGCCAGGCGGGCACCTCAGTAGAGAAAGCCGAAAACTAACTGTCATGATATAGCGTGAGACTAGTCAGCCACTCGATGACCCGCCGGAATCTTTAGGATTCCTCCGCCTTGACGAAGGGCCGTTTCCCGGTCAGGCACTTACGCGCCCCGAATTCGGGTGAGCGCGGTGCCCCTAGGGGCTATATAGTAGCCCCACTATCAAACTCCTATGGCTAAGTGAAAGTGATAAAGCATTATAGTCCGGTTGCCTAGTTTGCCGCGCTACCACCTCCTTTATAGGACCAAGATGTTGGATCAAGTGTGAAAATGCGCCTTTTGCAAACACCCCCGCGTCATATGCGTGGGTGCTGAAGCCGAAGACTGCCATCTTTCAGGTTATATACACATATACATTAATGGCCGCACAGGAGGTATTTTTATTCTTGAAGGCACAAGTATAAAAAGCTTTTATATTTCATCAAAACATTGTTTCACAATAATACATGTTATTCGAACATAATATCCTTCAAGCACTGCGTCTCTATTAAACGAGCGCCCTGCAGAACTTCCTGAAAATAGTGCTCGACAGGTACTCGGCTTTCGTCCGAATCTTGGGATGCAACATCGGTGGCCTTCATCTCCACCCACTATGTCTTGACATGGGCAAGAGCCATCCGCGCACCCTCTATGCATGCCGACCTCCTCATTGCATTGATATGCGGCACCGCACCAAGGAACTGCTGCACCAAGCCAAAATAACTCTTCGGCTCGGGCCTCTTCGGCCACAAAAGACTCACGACATCCTTCATGGCAAGTCCGGATAACCTATTCAGCTCCGCCCATTCGGCCAAGTGATCGGCTAATGGAAGTGGGCGCTCTGGATTATGGAACTGCGACCAAAAAACCTTTTCCATTTCGTGATCCTTTTGATCTCGGAAGTGTTCGGCCGCGTCCGCGGCACTTGCCGCCAAGTCCAGATAAGCATCCTCCGCACTCCACAGACGGTCCAACTGAGCATATTTAGGATCCGTGAATTTCCTCCGCAGCAGAAAGGGCTTTCCAGCCGCGATATCTCCGGCCTGACACAGCTCCTCCTTCATAGCTCTCATCGTAGAGCGAGCATCCTTGGCCTCGGTAGTGGCCTTCTTCAGGTCCTCTTGTACCGCTCGATCTTATTTTTCAAGAAGCTTGCAGCGGTCGGCAACATTCTTCAACTTCACGGCCATTTCGGCCATTTCATTCTTGCTTCGGCAGTGAGCAGCCTATTCGGCTTTTAGCTCTTCGGCCACCTTCAAGGCAGCCGCATCACTCTTTCTGGCCTGCTCCTTAGCTCGGGCGAGCTCCGCCCGAAGGTTCTCCATGGAAGCGGCACCATCTGCATCGAGCATACATGTTGTAAGGCACAGGCATCAAGCTCCCTTACCAGGTGTCTGCGGAGAAATTACATACCTTGTGACTCGTCAAGTCGCTTATTGACAAGCGCGATGTCGGCATCCGCCACGTCAAGTTGCCGCTTTAGTTCGGCAAATTCATCAGTCTGGCTAGCTACCGGACCTTTCGCCACCTACATAGGACGGGTGACATATTATACCTGGGATTATGATCCTCGGCGCGCTATCATTTTTTGACAACACACCGAGCCTCAGGGGCTACTATCTACACAGGGCGCATTTTATATGCGAAACTGTCAGAAGGTACATCATTTTGCGTACCTCAAAACCTGTCAGTAAACTTCTGACGGCTTCGTGCAATCCGCTCTCAGCGGATGAAATCCTTTTAATCACCGTACCCATTAACGCACGGTGATCTTCTGAGATAGACGCTCGCCCGAGCAGATCCTTCAGCTCCTCCGACCACACACCAGGTGGTGCCGGACTGGTCCGATGGCCTTTTTCGAAGGTCGTACGCGGAGGGCTTTGGGGGGCATACGACTGCCTTCCGGCCCCGCCAGACTCGGAGAAACCCTCCGCGACAACACCTCAGGGTTGCCCGCCTTGCAAGACGGTACGGCAGGGGGAGGCGTTTCGCTCTCTATCATCTCCGGTCGAAGATCCCCCGAAGATGAGCTCTGCTGAGAAGGGCTGAGATCCGAACTACAAGGTAAAATTTCGGTTATCTTCATCAGAAATAAGGCAGGGATATCCTTTACTTTAACTCCCCCTTTTTACTTACGGCTCGATGGAGGGCTGATCCCCTTGGGGGCACAATGCAGCCGAGGCATCTCTCGGCGCAGGACCCTCTGACGAAGATTTCTTCCCCCGCTTTGAGACCATGGTCTCCGGGTCTTCAGAGGCGGTCCTCTTCTTCCCTTGGATGGAGGGATTCTCTGTCCCTCCTTTCCTGACATCCTCCTTCGCGGAGGCGGTAGCTTCCTTGTTCCCCCTTCGCCTTCTTCCGAAGGCGCAACCTCCAGCATCCTGGTTAGCACGGGATCCGGCGTGGCTCAGGGAGGAGGGCCGAACACCTGATTAACTTTGCTTTCGCTATCCACTCCTGTTCAAGGGACAGCTCTTTTGAGGGCAAATTCATGATAAATATGGGATAGCGTGTCCGGGTATAGGGCTACTTACTTGAGTATCCGGGAGATTGCAGCTCGGACCTGCGTCCTCGGTCAAGTCTGGACACATTGCTTGTGATCCAAAGAAAAGCTTATACATCTCCACGGGTGTTGCGCCCATAAAATGTTGGAGAGCTCGTGGTCCCTCCGGGTTAAATTCCCACAGGCGGAGGGGGCGACGTTTGCAGGGCAGGATGCGACGAATCAGCATGACCTGCGCTACTATGACCAGAGTGATCTCTCTCTCTAGGAGGTCTTGAATGCGGCCCTGCAACAAGGGCACGTCCTTGGACGGCCCCCAGTCAAGTCCTTTATTGACCCATGACGCCAGCCCCGGTGGAGGACCTGAGCGAAAGGCAGGCGGTGCCACCCATTTGGTGCGCCCGGGAGCTGTGATATAAAACCATTCTTGTTGCCATAGGCTGAGCTCCTCTTGGAAACAGCCCTCGGGTCACGGAGCATCAGCATTCCTGCTTATAACAGCCCCTCCGCACTCTGCCTGCTACCCCCTGATCATCTTCGGCTCCACTTTGAAGGTCTTGAGCCACAATCCAAAGTGAGGGGTAATGTGGAGGAAGGCTTCGCATACGACAATGAACAATGAGATGTGGAGGATGGACTCCGGATCCAAGTCGTGAAATTCCAACCCATAACAAAACATGAGCCCCCTCACGAAGGGGTCCGTCGGGAAGCCTAGCCCCCGAAGGAAGTGAGATGCGAACACCACCCTTTCACCAGGCTTAGGAGTGGGAATAACCTGCCCTTGGACAGGAAACTTATGCGAAATTTCGCCGGTTAGATACCTGGCGTCTCTTAGCTTTAGCACGTCTTCTTCCGTAATGGAGGAAGGCATCCACCGGTCTTGCAGGTCGGAGCCGGACATCATCGAAGGTCCGAAGCGCCTGAATCTGGAGCTTTGGGTGTTGGAACTCGAGGCAAGAGGCGGATTTGATTGAGATTGAAAGAAAGGAGTGGAGCCTTGGTCTCTTTATAAAGAGGTTGAATACCAAGAGCCTTCCCCGTGACCGTTCGGGACTCGCCTTCGATAGAGGAGACGTGCCAACAGGCACGACTGGGTTAGCCATGCCCGTATTAATGAGAATCCCAGAATAAAGGGGACACGATCTGTGCTTTGACAAGACATGCCAAGGAAACCGCCTCGCTAAACGCGCTGAGGTGGGATAGTAAAAACGATTCGAATAAAGGCTTGGCCATGGTGTGATGTCACGCCACGAAATACGTCAGCAGATTGGATTTGTGCAAATATTATTCTCTCTACGGTGGTATGTGGAACTTATTTTGCAGAGCCGGGCACTATCCTTGTGTTCAAAATCTTCTATGAAGTATTCGGAGGAGGAACCCGCCTTGCAATGCCGAAGACAATATGCGCGCCGGACTCGCCGTCATTGAAGCCTGGTTCAGGGGCTACTGAGGGAGTCCTGGATTAGGGGGTGTCCGGATGGCCGGACTATAGCCTTTGGCCGGACTCCTGGACTATGAAGATACAAGATTGAAGACTTCGTCCCATGTCCGGATGGGACTTTCCTTGGCGTGGAAGGCAAGCTTGATAGGGATATGTAGATCTCCTACCATTGTAACCGACTCTGTGTAACCCTAACCCTCTTCGGTGCCTATATAAACCGGAGGGTTTTAGTCCGTAGGACACAACAACAACAATCATACCATAGGCTAGCTTCTAGGGTTTAGCCTCTTCGATCTCGTGGTAGATCTACTCTTGTACTACCCATATCATCAATATCAATCAAGCAGGAGTAGGGTTTTACCTCCATCGAGAGGGCCCGAACCTGGGTAAAAACATCGTGTCCCTTGTCTCCTGTTACCATCCACCTAGACACACAGTTCGGGACCCCCTACCCGAGATCTGCCGGTTTTGACACCGACAGAGACCCTTCGGGCAGAACTTGCCCGAGCCAAGGAACAAGCCAGGAGAAGCGATGCGGCCGCCCTGAAGGCAGCTGAAGAGTTAAAAGCCAAACAGGCCGCTCATCGCCGGAGCGAAGATAAAATAGCTAACATGGCTCTTGAGCTGCAAAATGCCGCCAACCGCTATGAGCTCCTCGAAAGGGAAAGCCAAGCGAAAGCGGCTGACTTGAAGAAGGCTTTGGAAGCAGCCAAGGAAACGCGCTCTGAAATTAGTGCGGCGCGGGAGGAGCTTCATCAAGCCGGAGATATCGCGGCTGGGAAGCCCTTCTTATTGCGGACGAAGTTCGGCGATCCGAAGTATGCCCCTTTTGATCAATTGTGGAGTTCGGCAGACACATACTTGGATTTAGCAAAGAGTGCTACTGACGCGACTGAGTATTTCAAAGATCAGAAAGATCATCAGGTGGAAAGATTGTTTTAGTCGCAGTTCAGTAAGCCAAGGCGTCCGCTGCTATTGAATGAGCAAATGGCCGAGTGGGCCGAGCTCCATAGGTTGTTCGGGCTTGCCATGAGGTCTGTCGTGGATCATCTTTGGCCGAAGGAACCAAGTCCGGATAGTTATTTTGGTTTAGTGCAATGATTTCTTCGTGTTGTGTCGCATATCGACGCTGTCAAGAGGTCGGGGTCAATAGAGGGTGCGCGGATGGCTCTTGCCCGTGTTAAGACATATTGGGCAAAGATGGAGGCCACCGCTGTTGCAACCAGGGGTCCGCCCGGGGGTCAGGACTCGCCCGATCACTATTTTGAAGAAGTCCTAGAAGGTGCCCATTTAATAGAGGCTCGGTGCTCAAAGAGTACCATGTTCCAGTGACATGTATTTTGATTGTAAAAACGATGCTTCTTTGATAATAAAGGCTATATTTATACTTTTGCCCATTAAGTATTGTAGTGCCTCCTGGGCGGCCGTTTATGTATGTATGTATATAACCTGGAAGTTTGCAGTCGTCGGCTTCAGCCCCACACATATAATGCGGGGGTGTTCGGTAAAGCATGTAATCACACGTGATCCAACGTCTTGGTCCGTTAAGGAGGTGATAGCGCGGCGAATGAGGGAATCGGACTATATAGCTTTAACACTTTCACTTAGCCATAGGAGTTTGACGGTGGGGCTACTATATAGCCCCTGGTATGTCCGCGTTCGTCCGAATACGGTGCGTGTACATACTTGACTGGGAAACCGGTCCTTCATTAATGCGGAGGAATCACGAAGATTCCGCTGAGTTCTCGAGTGGTTGACCAGTCTCTTGCTTTATCATGACAGTCAGTTTTCGGCTTTCTCTATTGAGGTGCTCATCCAGATGAACCAGGTCACAATCGCAGTAGTTCTCCCGGTGCCACCTTAGCCGATAGAGCGGAACGTAAGGTAGCAAAACACGGGAGCCGGGCAAACCCAACTATTAACCAAAGACATGATTCGGAGCTGATGCATATAAGGCCAAACTCGCGACGCCGAACACTCTTGAAGGTATTCAGACTTTACAACATATACTGGGCTGAGTACTGCCCTCGATAATGAGACCTGAATTTTCAGGTACGTGCATTAATCTGGCATGACGAAAGAGCTTGCCGATAACGCCAGTATCCCTCTTGGTTGTTTTAAGTACCCGGAGGGTGGGAGGCAACAAGAGACAATAAAAAAGGTTTACGCTGGGTCTTAATCTAAAAAGAAACCTTTGAGCGGGGCCCTGCTGCACGTCTGTGCCTTTGTCTCCTTGTGTCGTATCCTGGAAGGGTGTAGCACGATGATCATCTGTAAAAAAAGAAAAACCCAAGTGAAAGACTCTGGTACGACCATGCGAAAAGTTGGTTATTCTTAATGAACCATGAGAATTCAATCTATTGTGTATTAGTAGGGTCGAGCCGAACTATGGATCCTTTTACATGCGGGCAGCCCCTAGCACCACATATGGGGGCATATCCGTCGACCAAGCTCAGGTTTATCTGGGCTGCTACAACTAGTGGTGCGCCGGACACGTCTAGCCGCGTCCGTGGTCTTGATGACCGATCATTTATTCGGGTTGGGGAGGCCGTTCAGTGGTTCGGCTGCTAGAGCCGCCACATATTCTTCTGCACGCAAGGAACGCTCTGTACTTCCGCTAATTGTGATGACGCCACATGGACCGGGCATCTTAAGTTTAAGATAAGCGTAATGCGGAACTGCATTGAAAAGAGCGAAGGCCGTTCTTCCGAGTAGTGCATGGTAGCCGCTTCGGAATGGAGCGATGTCGAAGATTAGTTCCTCGCTTCGAAAGTTGTCGGGCGAACCGAATACAACCTCTAGTATCAGAGAGCCCGTGCAGCGGGCCTCTACGCCTGATATTACTCCTTTAAAGGTAGTATTGCTTTGGCTGATTCTTGATGGGTCTATCCCCATTTTGCGGACAGTGTCCTGATATATCAAATTAAGACTACTGCCGCCGTCCATGAGGACTCGGGTGAGATGGTATCCGTCAATTATTGGGTCGAGCACCAAGGCAGCCAAACCTCCATGCAGGATACTAGTCGGATGATCCCTGCGATCGAAAGTGATCGGGCAGGCCGACCATGGGTTGAATTTGGGGGCGACGGGTTCTACAGCGTGCGCGTTTGCGCCTCCTCTTCGGTATGTGAGTTGCGTAAATCATGTTCACTGTTTTGTCCTCTGGTGGAAATTTTTTCTGTCCCCCAGTGTTCGGCTGGCGAGATTCGTCTTCGTCTTCACTTGGCGGCTCCCTTCCCTTGTGTTCAGCGTTTAGTTTGCCGGCTTGCTTGAAGACCCATCATTCTTTGTTGGTGTGATTTGTAGGTTTCTCAGGGGTGCCATGGATCTGACATGATCTGTCTAGAATTTTGTTTAGGCTGGACGGTCCATCTCTGCTGCCTTTGAATGGCTTTTTCCGTTGATCGGGTCAAGAGCCCCTGAATCCGGCGTTTACCGCCGTGTTGTCTGGGCTGTCGTCATTGTTTAGACGCTTGTTTTTATTGCGTCGCGGCTTCCCATTGCCGTCCCTAATTTCGGATGTGCCTGGGTCGCTGGTGCCGCTGCGGGCCAACCAACTGTCCTCGCCCACGCAAAAGCGGGTCATGAGGCTTATTAGGGCTGCCATTGTCCTCGACCTTTTCCTGGCCGAGGTGTCTGGCGAGCCATTCGTCCCGGACACTATGCTTGAAAGCCGCTAAGGCTTCGGCATCCGGGCAGTCGATGATTTGATTCTTCTTGGTGAGAAATCTGTTCCAAAGCTTACGGGCTAACTCTCCGGGTTGTTGGATTATGCGACTTAAATCGTCTGCATCCGGAGGTCGGACATAGGTCCCTTGAAAATTAGCCCTGAAAGCATCCTCAAGTTCATCCCAACTTCTAATTGAGTTTTCGGGGAGGCTTTTCAACCAGTGCCGAGCTGGCCCTTTCAACTTGAGGGGCAGGTATTTGATGGCGTGGAGATCATCTCTGCGAGCCATGTGGATGTGAAGAATAAAGTCCTCAATCCAGACCACAGGGTCTGTCGTTCCGTCGTATGCCTCTATATTTACGGGTTTAAATCCCTCTAGAAATTCATGGTCCAGCACCTCATCGGTGAAGCACAGGGGGTGCGCGACACCCCTGTATTTGTATGTGTCATGGCATGATTCCGATGGTTGCAATGCTCGGTGTTGATTCCGAGCTGGTATTCAATCAGTATAGTTGTTTTGGTGGCCGTGATCCTGCACCGGAGCACGCTTCCTAGATCCATAGATGGACCTGGCCATACCGGCTTTTTTGTCCAGGTGCTCACGTAAATCGTGTGCTGACTTGTGTGCGGCGTCATTAGCCGCTCTGTCGCGGCCACGGGGTGGCCAGTCTGGCAGATCGGCCGTATTATTTTTCGGCGGAATGGGCTCTATAGCCTCGTCGTCGAATTCGGGCAGCAGCTTGCGCTTTGGGTAGCTCTTTGTGTGGCGATCGCCACCGTATTTTTCGTCAGTGTCGAGCACTTTGTTCCATCTGCGGTTGAGCGTATCCTGCGCAGCCTTAACTTTTTTGCTTCTGCTTCTTCAAGCTCCTCGCGATGGCGATAAGCCTTCTGTGGAGATTCTCTTGTTCCAAGTTCTTTTCCGGGATGATGAATGCATCGTCGTCCGGACTGTTCTCCTCTCCGGAGACAGGTTGATGAGTTTTATCTCCGCCATCGTCATGATAGGACAGCGGCCCCGAACTATATTTGCCATCCCCTAGCTCATCCCGCTCCATCACTGGGTCCATGGGGTCGTTGTTGCCTTTGGAGTCGACCGGGGTATTATTCTTTCTTGCGCTGTTATCGCTGTTTTTGCTGTGGCGGGATTTAGAGCGGCGCCGCTGACGTCGGCACTTTGGTTGCTTCTCAAGAGGATTATCCTCCGTTGCATCCCTCCGTTCTTCGCCATTGTTTAGTTTGGGTGTGTCCACCATGCATATATCATATGATGAGGTGGCTGTCCAGCGCCCTTTGGGCGGTGGTTCCTGTTCTTCTCCGGCATCGTCGTCCATGTCGTTGATGTCTTCGGAGTCGAAATCAAGCATGTTGGTTGAGTCGTCGACAGTGGCTATTAAGTGGGTGGTGGGCGGGGAACAAATTTCTTCGTCGTCCGCTTCCCACTCAATCCGGACATAGTTCGGCCAAGAGTCTCCCGACAGGGAGAGAGATTTCAGTGAATTTAGCACGTCACCCAAGGGTGAGTGCTGAAAGATATCCGCGGAGGTAAACTCCATGATCGGTGCCCAATCAGATTCGATAGGCACGGATGCACGCGGTTCGGAGCCTATGGCCGGAGACGAGTCCGAGGGTCCGATGACGCAGACCTCATTGGAGGCAAAGTCTGTGTTCGGCTCTATTGCCGATGAGTGTGCGGCCTCTGTGGCAGAGTCTATCCACCCATCCTTGGAGGGCACGATCTGCTCCGGATCTAAGGCTGGGGCAACTGCAGGTGTGATCTCCCGAACACCATCCGATAGCAGATCTAAGTCATGCTCATCGTGACTGTTCGGCACACCTGTCATGGGCTCGAATCCGTTGAAGATCAAATCTCCGCGATGTCGGCAGTGTAGTTCAGGCTTCCAAACCTGACCTGATGACCAAGGGCATAGCTATCGATCTTCTCCAGATGGCCAAGTGAGTTGGCCCGCAGTGCAAAGCCGCCGAATACGAAAATCTGCCCGGGGAGGAAAACCTCGCCCTGGATTGCATCGTTGTGCATGATTGAAGGAGCCATCAAGCCTTATGATGACGACACAGTGGAACTCTCAATGAAAGCACCAATGTCGGTGTCAAAACCGGGGGATCTCGGGTAGGGGGTCCCGAACTGTGCGTTTAAGGCTAATGGTAACAGGAGGCGGCGGACACAATGTTTACCCAGGTTCGGGCCCTCTCTATGGATGTAATACCCTACTTCCTGCTTGATTGATCTTGATGATATGAGTATTACAAGAGTTGATCTACCATGATATCATAGAGGCTAAACCCTAGAAGCTAGCCTATGATTATGATTGTTATTGTCCTACGGACTAAACCCTCCGGTTTATATAGACACTGGAGGGGGCTAGGGTTACACAAAGTCGGTTTATAGAGGAGGAGATCTACATATCCGAATTGCCAAGCTTGCCTTCCACGCAAAGGAGAGTCCCACCCGGACATGGGATGAAGTCTTCAATCTTGTATCTTCATAGTCCAACAGTCCGGCATAAGTACATAGTCCGGCTATCCGAGGACCCCCTAATCTAGGACTCCCTCAGGGTTCGCTCCAGAATGGATCTCCATGATCATGTGGTGTGTGACTACAACAAGTTTCTCGGTAAAGCTAAATGGAGGCCTCTCTAGAGGCTTCATACCATCTCGTGGACTAAGGCAGGGGGACCCGTTATCGTCGTACCTTTTTCTGTTTTGTGTTGAAGGTTTTTCTGCTTTGTTGAGGAGGGCTCAAGAGGAAAAACGGATCAAGGGGGTTTCTTTCGGGAGCATTGGCCTCCATGCTACACACCTCCTGTTTGCAGACAATAGTATTGTATTCCTTGAGGGATCCACTGAAAACATGCTGGCTCTGAAAGAGATTCTTAGGAAATATGAGGAAGCATCCGGGCAACGCATTAATCTGCAGAAGTCGGCTATATTTTTTTTGGCAAAGGGAGTCAAGAGAATGCAAAGGTACAACTAAAGAATATCTTGTGCATGGATAATGAAGCACTTAGCGAAAAATACTTGGGCCTCCCAACACTGGTTGGTAGGTCCAAAGAAGGGACTTTCAAATATGTTACATAGTGTTCGAAAGGAAAAGTTAATGGCTTGAAAGGCCAAGGACTTTCTAAGGCTGCACGAGAGGTACTAGTCAAATCTGTCCCCCAAGCCACACCTACTTACATCATGAGTTGTTTTCACCTCACAAAGAAAATGTGCCAGAACCTAACTTCGATCTCGTCAAAATTCTGGTGGGGTGCAACGAATGGTGATAAAAAGGTGCATTGGATATCATGGGAGAAGATGTGTGCAGCAAAATGAGATGGTGGTCTCGGCTTTTGAGACCCGGAAGCTTTCAATCAAGCTCTTCTAGCAAAGCAGGCATGGAGGATTTTGCAATATCCGCTCTCACTGTGTGCACGGGTTCTCAAGGCGAGATACTTCCCGGAAAACGCCATCATG
This sequence comes from Triticum timopheevii, assembly GCA_963921465.1. Taxonomy (NCBI): domain Eukaryota; kingdom Viridiplantae; phylum Streptophyta; class Magnoliopsida; order Poales; family Poaceae; genus Triticum; species Triticum timopheevii. Next base: position 559,764,377 of record OY997268.1, on the reverse strand, counting down.
TGGGCTACGTGCCCCTCGGGGGGCTCATTCACTTTCAGGAGCATACTCCATGGGCGCGATCTACTGCGAGAGGGTTTGATTTGGTGAGTCGGGGATGGGTCCAAGATACATGTTCATCACGACAATTGGATCCCAAGGAGTGGGAGTATGCAACCGCTAGGTGCTGTGTATGTACAGGGAGTGACAAGAGTGACTGATTTGCTGTCACCTAATGGCGCCTTGTGGCATAGTGACCGCGTTGATGAGATGTTTTCTCCAGACGATGCGATGGACATAAAACAGATAGCGGTTGGGGTTCCGGGGACAGAAGATACCCTAGCATGGAACTATACTAAGAATGGAGTGTTCACTGTGTGCTCGGCATACCACCTCAGAATGACCATGAACAAAGTCAAATCTAGTCAGCCGGATTCTTCGAGCTCTGTAAGCAAACAGAGAGGTTACTTGGGTCTGTGGGACACTAGTGCGTCGAACAAAGCAAAAATTCATATGTGGAGGGTAATCAGGAACGACTTGGCAGTTGGGTCTGAGCTCCATCGCAGGCACATCAAACCAGGGGTGTTCTGCATCGTGTTTGGGCGAGAGGAGACGATCATGCATCGATTTTGGACTTGCCAGCACTCGGTCTAGTTCTGGGACCATCTTCGCTCGGAAAAGGGAGTCACGGTGGCAGCCCCACCGATCTTCACAGCCTCCCAGAGTGAGCTAGCCAACTAGTTGCTCGGATGGTTCGCTAAGGCTCATGATAATGAGCAGGAGATGATGATACATGCAGTCTATGCCCTTTGGCTGGCACGTAATGAGACAAGGAATGACAAGAGAATCGAGGCCTCACATGAAATCATGGAGCGAGTATGTTTTCACGTGAAGGAATGGAGAGAGGTACATGCAAAGCCTCCTCGGATCACAAAACCAGCGATTATACAGAGGTGGAGTGCTCCGGACGAGGGGTGGGTCAAAGCAAATTCAGATGGGGCCATCTCAAGGCAAGTTGGAAAAGCTGGAGGAGGAGTAGTGCTACGAGATGAGAATGGAGGTTTCCTCGCGAGTGCGTGCCACCTGTTTCTGTATGTGGTCGATCCCGATGCGGCCGAGATCATGCGTGCAAACGAGCTCTTCTGGTAGCAGCGAAAATCAATGTGCAAAAGGAACATGTTGAACTGGACAGCCAGTCTCTTGTACACATGATCAAACAGCCAGAGAAGAACTTGTCAGAAGTGGGACCTTGGCTAGAGGAAATCAAGACTTTGCTCCGTTCTTTTGTTGATTTTAGAGTTTCTTGGGTTAGGCGTTCAGCAAATGTTGCCGTGCATAAATCAACAAAAGTAGGTGTAGGTGAAGAACTTTGTAAGGTTTGGCTAGGTGTACCTCCAAAATGCATTCGGGACGTGATTGCGGACGAGATTCCAAACTTCGTTTAAGTTAATAAAGCGGCGACATTTACCCTAAAAAAAAAAGTCCAGCCAGCGGGTTACTGGTGAGGCCGAACGAAACCGTCTCGCCAGCCCGGCCCACAAAGCCAGGCCATTTCCCGCGATAACAGGCAACGAAGCGCGGGGAAGGCAATTGACACCGAGCATTAACCGCCTGCGCCCCTTCCCCGTCCCCCATCCTTGCGGCGGCGGCGGCGGCGGCGGCAGCGGGAGAAGAGGAAGCGAAGTGCTATGGCTCCGAGAGGCGGTCACGCGGCGGCGAGCTCCGGCTCCGAAGACGAGGAGGAGGAGGCGGAGGCGGGCTTCTCCAGGAGCTATTTCCTCGCCAAGGAGAAGGAGCCCTCCTCCGCCAAGAAGCGGGCCCGCGCCGCCGCCGCCGGCAAGCTCTCCGACCTCAACCTCGTCGACGAGCAGGTCTACAATCCACCTCTCATCGCTACCCTCCAACCACCCCTTCGCTTCTAGCGCCCCTATTCATTTTGCTACGATTTGCTGATTAATTTGGGATCTGCGCAGGTGTTGCGAGCATCCCTCGCCGAGATACCCCCGAAGCACGAGAAGGAGGTGGAGGCCCTCACGAGGAGCTACAAGGACCAATACCGCAACTGGCTTTTCGAGCTGAGGTATCGCCTTCTTCCGATGCTAATGAGCGTGACGGCAACACACAAATTTCATTTCTGCTTGGACTAGTGAATATGTTGATCGAAATGAATGGCTGCCCTATTTTGTTGTAGGTGCGGTTTTGGCCTGTTGATGTATGGCTTCGGGTCCAAGAAGCTGTTGCTGGAGGATTTTGCCTCCACGACCTTGACTGATTTCACTGTCATCGTGGTCAATGGTTATCTTCCGTCCATCAACTTGAAGCAGGTATGGCCTTCTGCCTGATACTGACCTGTTGACTGTATAATTGCTTGCCTCTGTACTCTCTTTTAAATGCTTAGAGAACTGTTGCACATGTATCATGTGTAGCTATCTTGAACTTTCAGTCTATATGGACAGACAAACCAAAGAATGGAGAGATCAGTTCATGGTACAATACTACTTAAAAGCTTGGTTTATAAAAACTGCTCACAGCCATGAATTGGCTTTAACCTTTGTTAGCTAACAGGGTTCGGAATTAAAAGTAGATGAAACAACCACATGAAACTGGGGTGGACTTTTGCATATGAAAATCTACCACTTGAATTGCAATGAAAAACTTGGGTCTTATAGCTGTATTGCATGGAACACCTAGAGGAAGTTTCTTTGTGATCTTGGTTTGCACACCCAGATTGTCAAATTTGATGCTTTAAGTAAAGGAAATGCAGCTGCATTTGATTGCTAGATTTTTAACACCATGAAGTACCAATTCTGTCTCTCTTAATCTCTTCTTTTTCAGGTATTGACAACAATAGCTGAAATGTTTTGGGAGCAGACAAAACTTAAGCGAAAACATCACTCAGGAACAAGGTCCCAACCATCACAAAATTTTGCATCCCAGTCAATGGATGATATTATCTCGTTTTTAAACAACCAGACATCAGAAGATGGGGTCGATGGCGTGTGCCTTCTTATTCACAATATAGATGGACCTGCATTGCGTGATGCTGAATCACAGCAGTGTCTAGCACAAGTTTCTTGCTGTCCACAAATCCATATTGTTGCATCAGTGGATCATGTCAATGCACCTTTATGTAAGTTCCCGGCACCTTTAGCTTCCTGCTTTTCTAATGCGTTCATTGAAGGTATCCTAAACTGGCAATCACTGACTTACTGTAGTATGGGACAAGAAGATGGTGTACACACAGTTCAAGTGGAGTTGGTACCATGTCCCAACATTTGCACCTTACAAAGTTGAATGCGTGTTCTACCCATTGATACTTGCTAGCGGCGGTCATGCACAGACCACAAAAACTGCCCTTGTTGTTCTTCAGAGTCTGACACCAAATGCACAAAGTGTCTTTAGAGTTCTTGCTGAATATCAGTTGACCAATGAAAAAGAGGAAGGTAAGTTGCGTGGTGGTTTTTCTTGAGGAGCACAGGGCAGCCTGTTTTATCAAACTTTTTTCCTTCTACAAGTTTCCATGTCATGTATACTGAATCACATTTGCAATGTTTGTCAGGTATGCCAGTCAGCAGCCTGTATACCAAATGCCGTGAGCGTTTCTTGGTGAGCAGTCAAGTGACATTGAACTCCCACCTGACAGAGTTTAAAGATCATGATCTTATAAAGATCAAAAAGCACTCTGATGGCCAAGATTGCCTCCACATCCCCCTTGTTCCCGATGCGCTGGGGAAATTGCTGCAAGAATTGGCCTGATATCCTGATTTTTTACCTTTTCGGTTGATTATTTGATTCAGCAAGACTCTTTGAGAGGAGAGGATTTATCTGCTACATGTAGTGTTACCATGAAAATAACTCAGTTGAGTATTCCATACTGTTGTACATCGATTATCCAGCATTTAGATTTATGAGATGGCTGAATGTTGCATGTTACTCATGTTATTATCTTTCTTTGTCTCAGCATTTTTATTGTGAGTTTCAATATGGCATCGCGTAATTTCAATAGGGAACTGTATTCTGAAGCCCATGTTTGTTATCTTGATCAAAGCATGGATTGCTCCAAAGTATTTGCCCGACACAAATTTTTCATATTTTTGGGTGCATTTGTTCTCAACTTTTGAAGTTTCCTTTCTTTCAATACTCGAAAAGCAACTACTCATGCAATTGCAGCATGCATAGAATCAACCAGTATCTGAAAAATAATACCATTTCTTACTTTATCTGAATATATGGACTTAGCATTACATTATTACATCTCAACTTGATACAACAAGACAGTGGCATACTGCAGCATATACATGTCAATGATTCTAGTAGATAAAACATGATGGTCTACATGAAGTGCGAACTGTAACCGAAGTAATAACAGAGTAGAACACTAAAATTTGATCAGTTTCTCGTTCTTGAGCCATAAAAGCATCTCAGCTAGACCTTCAGTCAAGTTTCTTGGATTGTAGCCCAGTTCCCTCTTTGCTTTGTCACATGAATACGCCCATTGATGTCTAATAACACGCACCGTCTGCAATCCACAGTATGGAGACACTATTAAACACAAAAGGATGGACTGTATGCAAACAACAAGTTAAATGCTTAGAATATAATTTTTAAAAAAGTACTGGGACATACAGGGTAACTGATAAGAGGGAGCTTTCCAGTGATGCGGGAAATGAAAACTGAAATCCATCCATATATTTCAATCAACCAGAGCGGTATGTGGAAGTATGGGGCCTTTGTGTTTGTGATATTAGCAGCCATATTGAAAATATGCATGAATGACAAGTTTTCGCCGGTGAGCAGATATCTTTCTCCCACTCTGCCCTTCTCCATAGCTGCTATGTGCCCACTAACAACATCGTCGACATGGCAAAATGATTCTCTATCATACCCATCTCCAATGTAGCCAGGTAGACGGCCATTAAACCTTTCAATTAACTGCAAAAAGTCACAGAGGTTCAGTTTCTGGTTTTGTCAAGGCGCTGTGTTTTATGCATCATGCACAAATGTGTGATAAACAACAATATATGACTTATTCATGGGCAAGAAGGTTCTCATACAATGCGGGAAACAAGGTTTCCAGTTGTAAGTTTTCCAGGACCATAGATGACTCCTGGATAGACAATGGTTATTGGCACCCCATCTGCTGCTGCCTGCAATGCGATTCTATCTGCAAGAACCTTTGATTTCTCATACTCCGTGCAAAATGTTTTCCCTTTGTGCATCTGCAATTTAGAACAACTTTGTTGTGTTACAGTTTGCACAGTTTGTGCAAAAAGCTCTGCCTAAATATAGATAACTCAAATCGTTCAATACCCCAATTTTAATAGCAGAGTAGCAGTCTGCTAGTCAGCTGGGTGTTACTGTACAAGCAGAATTGTTATTGGAAATAGCACCAGTGACCAGAACAGTTAGGTTTCCAGATTTGACCATGGCAGATTATCTATCTACCCTTGCAATTTAATGGAATCAAGTATATAGACCAAGCAAATATATGTATGCTCTTGTGCAAACTAACGTGCTAGCCTAGAACAGAAGTAACAACCAAGTTGTTGCTCAAAAATCATCCATAAGGACATACTCCCTCCGGGTCAGTATATTAGTCCGGCACAGGTTTTTAGGTCTTTGATTTGATTAATAAAACATGTATAATATGATACAAAAATTATATGGTTAGAAACTACATTTGAAGACCAAAAAATCTATGCCCGACTTATAAACCAAACCAGAGGGAGTACCATAATTTATTTCACAGAAACTAACAAGATGAAAAATGACAAAGCTAAAGCTAATACAGTTCTATAATACAACTTCACCTGTGTCTCATCTGCGACATAACCATCTGTTGGGCCAAGTGCGAAGAACGACGACGTGTATATGATCTTCTTTACTGTCGGTGTTCTCTTGGCTGCCTCTAACACATTCTCAAGCCCTCTCACATTGACCTGATAATGGCAGCATGAAGCACACACGTTTAGTAGTAATACAATTTCACTTGCTGTGTTGCTAATTTCGTCCAGCTTGGTGCATTCATAGTTATGAATAGTTGGTCATAGTTCTTATCTAAGCAGCAGCATAAATATTAGTTGACAAAAGATTCATGACGGCCATGCTACAACCGGATCAAACAACCAAGCACCAAATGCATCACGATTCACGGTCGACCTGGGAGCAGCGGCCGCTACCAATCCACGAACCTGATCACCCAATTTTGAACAGCAACTTGTACCCATGGAAGGAAAAACTGAAAGCAGAATAGCTTGATTCAGCAAGACAAGTACTAGTGCGTGCACGTACGGCGGTGAAGACGGAGGGGTCGGGGAGCCATGGCTCGACGGAGGCGGCGGCGTGGAAGACGGCGTGGCGCCCGTCGAAGGCCGCGGCGAGGGAGTCCGCGTCGCCGACGTCGCCGTAGGCGAGCTCGACGGCGTCCGGCAGGGCGGACGCGTCGCCGGTGCGCCGCATGAACGCCCGCACGTCGTGCCCCGCCCCCGCCAGCGCCGCGCACAGCCGCCCGCCCAGGTACCCCGTCGCGCCCGTCACCACCACCCTCATGTCGGCCGGTCGCCGCCGACACGCCGCTGCTGCCTCGGAAGCCGATCCAACCACTGCCCTCGGTCAACTCGTGTGAACCACCCAGCCCGCCCCGCCCACGAGTCCACGACGACTCTCTCACTGAGCTCACTCGTGGGCCGGCCCAGAGAAATGTCCTCGTCCGTCGCCAGCCCGGGCCGGCCCGGCCCGCACGTTCTTCTGGAAGCCTCCAACGGTCGACTTCCACCGCGCTACGCCCCCGAGGAGGCGCATTGAAAAACCCCAACCCCCTCCCTCCCTCCACTCCCCGAAATCCCCGGCTTAAACCCACACCTTCCCTTCCTCCCCCCCGCCTCCGGCAGCCTCCAAGAAACCCAATCCCGCCTGCTGCTGCGGCTGCTCCGGGATCGAGGCGCGCGCGGCGGCGATGGCGGTCGAGAAGAAGGGGATGTCGGCGTACGAGGCGGAGCGGGAGAGGACGGTGGAGGAGAACAAGCGCAAGATGGAGGCGCTCAACCTGCGCCACCTCTCCGCCGCCGTCGCCACCTACGCCCCCAAGACCCCCTCCCCCATGGTACCCCCCCTCTCTCCCTCCGCCCTCCCTCCTTGCCGCCTTCTGTTCCTGCGGCCGTCCCGTTCGTCGAATCGGTCGCTCGCTGCCATTAACCGTGTGTTTTCTTTCTTGTGTTCGCGCATGTCTGAGCAGAAGCACAAGCGGCGCAGGATCGTCGAGGCCGCGACCCCCGTCCCGTCGCCGCCCAGGAGGTCCCGCCGGCTCGCCCACCTCCCGGAGGTCAAGTACGCCGACGCCTGCGCGGAGGTATCCATCCGTCCGTCCATCTCCTCCTGCTCCCTTGCCTGCTCTGTACCAAGCTTTTGGGGAAAATGCTTATAATGAATAAACGCACCTGTCTCTTGTGATTTTTGCGTACATACGGTCTCTGTGTCGTCCCTTGCGTGGCTAATTTGCATTTTGCTGTGAGATGGCGGCAACTGATTTTGTCCATCTTTTGATGCGAGATAGCAACTGATTTTGCCTTCTGCTCCCTCTTCTTTTATGCCTAGAGCTGCTCCTACTGTAACTGCAAGTAGTACATCATGTTGCGTAAATGAAGATGATTTTGCCTTCACATTTGTATCTGTTAAACTATCCCGGATTATGTCAATTTATTACCAACTAGTAACAGTTAAAGCAACTAATTTGACTTTTGTTCACTGTTTTTACTGCCTAGTGCTGCTCATACTGTAACTACAACCTGTTGCTCAACTGAAGATGCTATTTGCTTCACACTTTCGTCTGTTGAACCGTCCCAGATTATGTAAATTTAATAGTATGAACTAGCAAGAGCCTGTTGCTGAACTGAAGATCCTATTTGCTTCACATTTTTGTCTTTTCAACTGTCCCAGATTATGTAAATTTAATAGTATTAACTAGTAAGAGCCTGTTAACTGGATATGCTATTTGCTTCGCGTTTTTGTCTGTTGAGCTGTCCCAGATTATGTAAATTTAGTATGAACTAGTAAGAGTTAAATCAAGTGTATGGGCAGCATTTACATAGGTGCTCTGGACCTGCTCTGCTTCTGTTCAGAGTCATCTTGTATTCTTTTCTGTAAAATCTCCTATCCTAAAACAAAAAGGCCTCGGGCATTGAGCCATTGTGCTGTGAGCTTTAAATACGTTTTCTATTTTGTCCCCTGCATAGCTAATTTGCCTTTTGCTGTGAGATGGCAACTGATTTATCTACCTTCTGATGTGAGATAGCAACTATTTTGCTTTTTACTCGCTGTTTTTACTGCCTAATGCTGGTCATACTGTAATTGCAAGTGCAGCCTGTTGCAGAACTGGAGATGATTTTACTTCACATTTTTATCTGTCGAACTGTCCCAGATCATGTCAATTTATTATGAAGTAGTAAGAATAAAAACAAGTTTATGTTATTCTAAATTTTCCTGCCAACTGCTTCTGTTCAGAGGCAGCTTGTATTCTTTTCTGTAAAATCTCGTATCCTTAAGAGAAAGAGCTTCAGGCATTGAGCCATTGTAGTATTATCCCTACTGTAATAAACTGAATTCCATATTTGCTTCTCTGACAAGTTTGGTTTGTTTTCAATTGACAGGTGGGAGAAGATAGTGAGAGAGTGGGAAGGTTTGTGAACATGTGCTATCATTATCATAGGAGCTTGAGACCTGTAACCTCTTCCATCGTGTGAAATAACTTCATCGTATCTATCCATTTCTTCTGCAGGTGGTCTCCTAGAAGACGAAGTGGCAGCATCTACTTAGCAGGAGGTGGAGGTGGACCAATTTCCATGAAAGCTAGGATGGAGGCAGCAAGCAAAGCTGAGGAGTTAGAATCACAACTTGACCCTGAATTTCCATCCTTCATGAAGCGGATGCTACATTCACATGTGGTGCGAGGGTTCTGGTTGGTGAGTATTGCACTCATTGCACATCGTGTGAATTCATGGCTCATCGATCTTGTATTCTCCTGCGTACTAACTTTGTTGTATGACATGATCAAAAGGGTCTCCCAAGCCATTTCTGTGACACGTACCTGCCAAAGAATGACTGCACTATCACTTTGGTGGATGAGAAAGATGAAGAGTTCGAGTCCAAATACCTTGCCTACAAGAAAGGGCTAAGTGGTGGCTGGGCTGGTTTTGCTCTGGATCATGTGATTCGGGATGGAGACTCGACGGTCTTTCAGCTGATCAAGCCTACAACCTTCAAGGTTCGAAAACCTACTGGACACTAATATCTGAATGATATGCAGCTGCGAACTCAAGATGGTTTATTCTCGAATAATGTGAATGACTGAACTTCTTTTCAGGTGCATATCATCCGAGCTGCTGTTGGTGATGATGACAACGAGGAAATGGAGTGAGCACACCTTGCAGCTTCACTGCTAAGAGCTAACCTATCGGTAGATGGTACTAGTTAGGAATTCGCCTGTGCGGTTATGCATTTTGTTGGTATGTCCACCAGTGGCTTACAAGATGGCAAGTAGGAGTTGGGGCGTGGTGTAGGCTTCTGTGTATCAGGATTACCCGCGCAGCTATGTACTAATATGTTTCCATGTCCACCAGTACTGATAATGAGATCAGATGGCAAGTAATCAGCTAATTGTGTGTCTGTCTGCTACTACATATTTCTGACCTAAATGAAGTCTCTAATGTAGCGTAATACACATTTTGCCTTTGATAGACCAGGAAATGATTCTTTGGCCTAAAAATTGTATGTACCTAAAGTCCTAAACTAGGAGAAGGACACAATGGCTCAAAAGGATGCCAAATATCACATCAATCTTCAGCTCACATAAATACACATGGTACATCAGTATATCATCATCCTACACTTTCTCAAGCCTTTCACTCTTCTCCCTTCTTCAAATTGTATCTCTTGTATACATAAGTGTACCATTAGATTAACAAATTAGCATCACGATATTTCCTCCTTGCCAGCCTCATTGAAGTTTGTTCCCCTCAGTCCTATCAGAAGTTATTCATGCAGACCATATCATCATGAGGCAAAGGTAAACAACGTAAGCGGAGCGAAATCGTTACTCGTCAATCGGCATACCTCATGACAAGTCCAGGCTTGGTTTTCAGGCTTGGTGGTATCAGTCCGGAGAGATTGTTGTCGTTCAGGAACCTGACATTGTGCAGATCAAATGTATCAAGGGAAAAAAGCCGGTGAAAGAACCTCGAGAAGGAGAAACTGAGCGCTTACAGTTCCTTAAGATTGGTGAGGTTTCCCAGCGACGGGTTGATTGCTCCGCTGAACTGATTGCCATCAAGATGCCTTTTTTGAAATGTGGAGTGTTAGCATTGAAGGAAAATAATCCTAGGATGAATGATTCAATATATGCATTGAGCTTACAATGCAGTTAAGGTCTGCATGCTGCTGAAGTCAGGTATGGGTCCTGAGAGCTTGTTGCCACTGAGAGAACTGCAGGGAGGGAAATCAGAGCCAAGATTAGAAGGAGTGTTTTTCCTTACAAGATTTTATTTCCATATATATATATATATCTTATCTTACATGGTATTCATCCCAGTCAAATTTCCAATGCTGTCTGGAAGACATCCTGAAAGACCACGATTTTTTAGATCCCTGTAGTACAGAACAGGGGTCATATTATTGCAGAAATGGTCAGCACAGTTTACTGAATCTAAGTTTCATAATACTGTACCACAATCCCAGTGGGCAAATTTAATCGAAATTATTTCAGTTTGAGCACTGTTAGCAACTGGATAAAGAGCACAAGAGTTCATATGATGTGGATGCTTACAGTGACAAGACGCGCACGGGTGAGTCGTCGGAGCAACCGACCCCGGTCCACGAGTTCTGCGGCGGCAGGCAGGGGTCGCCGGCCCAGTCCGGCGGCGGGTTCTTCAAGCTCCTCGCGAGATCTTCCATTGCACCCACTGCACAATGTAGAAGAAGCCTGAACCTTTTTATCACCCAATCACTAATTCCACAAACGTAGGGTGAAATGCACTGATTACTATCCCAGACAGATGATGACAATTTACAGTCCGAAAGTACCTACATATATATTGGCATATGATATGAAGGGTCTGAAATTGAGTAGTACATACCATCTCTGGTGGCGGTCCTGCCGCCGACGGGCACGATCTGGTAGATCTCGGCGGCGTTGATGAGCGGGCCGACGGGGCAGGTCCCGTTGGGCGTGAGCAGGATCTCCGTCTTCCCGGCCAGCTGAATCGTGTTGGAGTAGACCATGACGCCGGCGGCCGTGGCGTTGAGCCCCAGGAAGAAGTCCTTGGCGTTCATGGTGACGTCGAAGACGCGCCAGCTGTAGGGGCTGGCCGTGCGCGGGTCCTGGAAGTAGAGCGCCACGTAGTAGCTGGCGAAGGGCAGCTCCAGGGGCGGCCACTGCACGGTCAGCTTCTTCCCCCGGCTGGTGGTGATCGCGCCCTTGAGCGCCTTGGCCGGCGGCAGGTTCCAGAAGTCCGCCGGCGCGATCGGCGAGTGGCTCTCCGTCGTGGGGTTGCCGTCCGTGAACGGCGCCCAGTACCGGTTGTACTGGTCATCTGGATAGCTAGAATTGGTAATGCCAAGCAGCACGTCACGTTAGGGTCTCCATGGATGGATGCATAGGCCATGCCACTGCCATGCATGCATGCATGCGCTGGCCGGTGCCGACGGACGTGCAGCGTGCGTGCGTACCTGATGATCTCGCCCTTGGCGCCCATGGCGCTGCGCGTGACGGTGCTGAGGACGTACTTGTCGAAGTCGGTGGTGTTGTACATGGAGTCCTCGAGGTCGACGAGCTCCAGGGCGGAGATGAAGGGGCTGGACTTGGTGTCGGGGCGGCGCGCCAGGCAGACGCTCATGGACTTGCCCTGCGCCTGCGCCACCATCTCGAAGTAGGTGGACATGCCGCGGCGGGCGCTGTCGGCGGTGTTGACGGCGCTCCATAGGGTGCCGTCGACGATCTGGTCGAACACGGGGGGCTCGGTGCCGCCGTCGAAGCCGCCGTAGAAGTAGGTGGTGCGTACCAGGTAGCGCGAGCCCTTGACGGCGGGGACGGTGTAGCAGTACTTGCGCGCGGTGGCGTCCGGGAAGTGGCGCAGCGTGGCGAGCACGGGCAGGATGGCGGGCTTGTCGACGGCGGAGGCGTTGCCGACGGCGATGAAGCCCGCGTCCGGGACCCACTTGATGCTCCCCACCTGTACCTCCTTGTCCGCGCCGCAGTTTATGTAGAACCCTGTCAAACGGACATCGATCAAACAACGCAATGCCGATAATTCATCCGAGGCTGCTGGTTGGATCGTTGGTACCTCTGGGTTGCGGGACGGCGGGGCCGGCGTCGGCGTCGGCGGCACGGGAGGAGGGAACGGTGGCGGCGATGAGGAAGAAGAGGGGGAGGAGGAAGGCAATGGGGAGTGGCATCGTAATGTCATAATAGGATTGGATGGATGGAGCACCCGCGAAGGGGAGGCTCCCGAGGAGAAGAGGCCAGGAAAGGGGGCTCCGGAGGGGAGGAGGGAAATGTTTATGGGTATGTCTGCACGCGCGCGCCGTCGCCGGATGCCAGCCAGCCAGCCGCACCACGAACGGAGGTCGATCGCAGGGACGAGGACGTACGGCTGGTCTTGGTTCGTGCATGCATGCAGGGTCACCGCTTAAATATAGTAACTGTACTGTATAAGGTTGAAGGGGTCAACGCAGCGTTCTTGGGGGTCTCATGTCTACGCCGGCGGGTTCATAGTAGGTGAATGGCAGGTGTGGTTTGATCTTCCAACGTCTTAGTCATGTGGGGTGTCAGATCTGAAATTTGATGGCGTGACCAGGGTATTGTCCTGGCCTTACTCGTTCAACGGTAATGATTTCACCTTTGGCGAGCCACATTGGAAGTCCGCAAAGCAACATATCAGCGATGGACCGCGTCGAGCTTGAATTCGTCATTTTTTTCTTTGATGGCTGCTGTGGTGGTGCCAGAGGCAGGTGACAGACATTGGTGTCAAGCTCAGAGGTTTCTTCGGTCTTGTTTGTAATTTGGGACTGGGTACACGTCGATCGCCTGAAAAACAGAAAACGGCCTCCTTCTCCAGCATCAACCGTTTGATCAAGATCCAATGGACGCTGGTCATCTTCAACCTCCGACAGATCTTCTTCCCCTCTCTCACTTGCCGATCTAGCCCAGCCCTACCCCCCCCCCCCCCCGCCGCCCGCGACCGCTTCGCCGCCCCGCCCTCCCCTGAACCACCCCCCACCGCCGGCCATCCCTCTAGCCCCCCCCCCCCCCCCCGCGCCGAGGTGTTTCTCCGGCGAAGTCCCACACCACCGCCCCACCATCGCCCTCCACCACCGCCGGCCACCACCGCCCCTACCCTAAACCCTAAGATAGATACTGGGGTAGCCTGTCCAGCGAGCTTCTTCCTCCCTCCGCCGAGTTTCTTCCTCCCCTGCATCTTTTTCTTTCTTCAACAATTGACCCAAAATTCGAAAGTCAGGCGATTGACATGTAACTATTGTGTTGTAATTTTAGTTCTTGACTAGTGTTCCTTTATGCAAAGCCTAGTGTTCTCCTAGTTTTTCAGTTTTGCCAGATCGGTATGTACATGGTTTATACTATAATTCTGATGATATAAATGAGGCATGTATTACCATGCAAAAAAGGATTAGTTATGTGTGTGAACCTGAGCGTCTGTTTATTGTGTTAAGAAGAAGAAGAAGAACCCGTGCATGATCGGCTAGTCCGGGCGTGGTACACGGCCCCCGACATGGCAACATGTAAATATAGCAGTGGCATACGATGGTCGGAGTCAGGGCAATGGGTCGCCCGCAGGAGGAGGCGCACGCCACCGCGGCCCGCAGGAGGAAGAAGGAGCATGATCATTGGAATTAGGGTAACCCTAGCGGATCATCAAATCGCCAGCAAATTCTCCGAAAACCCAAATTGCACAAGTCTCGATGTCCGGACCAAGCGGTCTAGACATTTGCTGCTTTTGGATAAATGCAGTGCTAACCTCTTCGACAACCTACTTCCTCACAAGTCTGGTCCTAATTCAATGACGGTTGCTAAAATTTTCTGGACTGGTCCGGAAGTCCAAAGTTTCGCAAAAGGAAAAACTAGTGGAGGTTTAGGGGAGTCATACGTCAGACTCCGACAACCCTCTCATCGTCCTCCTTGTGTTGTTCGAGCACCAGTGCTTGCATTCTCGGGTGTGCACATACCATTCCTCTTATGGAAGAGTCGAGATCTTGGCCTTCTCGCAAGGCACGACCCCTATCAACCAAGCTCCGAGTGAGAACGGATCTCGCGTTAAACATAGGGTCTCGAGTGTCCCTTGTATGATGAGAGGGACTCGGTCTACGATCGTCGCCGAGTGTTTGCCTGTCATCTATGGTCGACGTCCGTATGCGGCATCTCGCGGTGGAGGCATCAGGGCGCGATCATAGTTGTCGTCACGCTGGGGCGACCTAACTTGATCGCGCCTCCGATCCTCGTGGTGATCTCTTGAGGAGGAAGTGGCTCGGCGCCTGCCGGAGTCGAGTGGCTATGGGTCGGCTGAACGGTTTCTATGCGCACCGATGCGACACTACCGCGTTCTGCAAAAACGCCATCTTCAGAAGCGCCTGGTGAGGGAGTCCTGGACTAGGGGGTGTCCGGATAGCCGGACTATCATTATCCGCCGGACTCCAAGACTACGAAGATACAAGATTGAAGACTCCGGCTCGTGTCCGGATGGTACTTTCCTTGGCGTGGAAGGCAAGCTTGGCAATATGGATACGTAGATCTCCTACCATTGTAACCGACTCTGTGTAACCCTAGCCCTCTCCGGTGTCTATATAAACCGGAGGGCTTTAGTCCGTAGGACAACATACATTACAACAATCATACCATAGGCTAGCTTCTAGGGTTTAGCCTCCTTGATCTCGTGGTAGATCTACTCTTGTACTACCCATATCATCAATATTAATCAAGCAGGACGTAGGGTTTTACCTCCATCGAGAGGGCCCGAACCTGGGTAAAAACATCGTGTCCCTCGTCTCCTGTTACCATCCGCCTAGACGCACAGTTCGGGACCCCCTACCCGAGATCCGCCGGTTTTGACACCGACATTGGTGCTTTCATTGAGAGTTCCTCTGTGTCGTCACCGATAGGCTTGATGACATCTTCGACCAACAACGCTGTCCAGGGTGAGACTTTTCTCCCCGGACAGATCTTCATACTCGGCGGCTTCGCACTGCGGGCTAATCCACTTGGCCATCTGGAGCAGATCGAAAGCTACGCCCCTGGCCGTCAGGTCAGATTTGGAAGCTTAAACTTCACGGCCGATGTCCGCGGAGACTTGATCCTCGACGGACCCGAGCCACAGCCGAGCGCGCCGCACTGTGACGATGGGCATGATCTAGCTCTGCCGCTGAACAGTGCCTTGGTGGCCGCACATGGATCTGCTTCGGCCATTAGCCCGGAGCCGATCGCCCAGATCGAGGGTCGGTGGATAGGCGCCGCCCTGGGGGCTTCAACATCCACGGCGATGGAGCCGAACACTAATCTTGTCCCCCGCGAAACTCGTGACTCCGAGGCGCCGGACTCCTTGCCGGACTCCAAACCTCCCGCGCCCCTGCCAATCGATCCGGATTGGGCGCCGGTTATGGAATTCACCGCCGCGGACACCTTCCAATGCTCGCCTTTCGGCGATATCTTGAATTCACTAAAGCATCTCTCGTTATCAGGAGAGTCTTGGCCGGACTATGGCCAGGACGGTTGGGGAACGGACGACGAAGAAATTCAGAGCCCACCCACCACCCACTTTGTAGCCACTGTCGACGATCTAACCGACATGCTAGACTACGACTCCGATGACATCGACGCTATGGACGACGATGCCGGAGACGAACAGGAACCAGCGCCCACAGGGCACTGGAAGGCCACCTCGTCATATGACGTATACATGGTGGATACCCCAAAAGATGGGGACGTCGAAGGAACAGCGGAGGCAGATCCCTTAAAGAAACAGCCCAAGCGCCGGTGTCAGCGGCGCCGCTCTAAATCTCGCCACAGCAAAAACGGAGATTCCGGCACAGGAGATAATAATACTCCAGAGAGTGCCAAAGACAATCCCCTCCAGCAAGACTCAGCGCAGGAGGATGCAAAAGCAAGCCCTCATGAGGGGGCGGCAGACGAAGAGGTTGAGGATCATAATTATATGCCTCCCTCCGAAGACGAGGCAAGCCTCAACGATGACGAATTCGTCGTACCCGAGGATCCCGTCGAACAAGAGCGCTTCAAGCGCAGGCTTATCGCCACAGCAAACAGCCTAAAGAAAAAGCAGCAGCAGCTTCAAGCTGATCAGGACCTGCTGGCCGATCGATGGACCGAGGTCCTCGCGGCCGAAGAGTATAAACTCGAACGTCCCTCCAAAAGTTACCCAAAACGCAAGCTGCTCCCCCGATTAGAGGAGGAAGCATACGCACATCCATCACCAGCGCACGATATGGCTGACCGACCACCCCGTGGTCGTGACAGAGAGGCATCCAGGCCCCCAGCCAAGACCATACCCCGGCATCGCTCCAAAAGTACGAAGCCAAGAGGGAACGCGCCGGACTTGCGAGACATATTGGAGGACAAAGCAAGACAATCCAGATCCATCTATGGATCACGGGGGCGCCCTACGACCCACGACGAATACCATCGTGCCGGATACAATAACCCCGGCCGGGCCGAACACAGCAGACAGCGCTCTCTCGAGCTGCGTCGCGATATCGCTCAATACAGGGGCGCCGCACATCCGTTATGCTTCACTGACGAAGTAATGGATCATCAGATCCCCGAAGGGTTTAAACCCATAAACATAGAAGCCTACGATGGAACAACAGACCCTGGAGTCTGGATAGAAGATTATATACTACATATACATATGGCCAGAGGAGATGATCTCCACGCCATAAAATACCTACCCCTCAAGCTCAAAGGGCCAGCCCGTCATTGGCTTAAAAGCCTCCCAAAAAATACTGTTGGAAGTTGGGAAGAGCTCGAGGACGCGTTTAGAGCAAATTTTCAAGGGACCTATGTCCGTCCTCCGAATGCAGATGATCTAAGTCATATAACTCAACAGCCCGGAGAGTTAGCGCGGAAATTCTGGAACAGGTTCCTTACCAAAAAGAACCAAATAGTCGACTGTCCGGACGCCGAAGCCTTAGCAGCTTTAAAGCACAATGTCCAAGACGAATGGCTCGCCAGGCACCTCGGTCAAGAGAAACCGAGGACAATGTCCGCACTAACAAGCCTCATGTCCCGCTTCTGTGCGGGCTTAGGATAGCTGGTTAGCACGATGTAGCACCAGCGACCCAAGTACATCAGAGATAAGAGATGGAAACGGAAAATCACGGCGCAGAAAAGAGCAGCGCCGGAATAAAGAGAAAAGCCCAAAGAGCGCGGCAGTCAACGCCGGATTCAAAAGCTCGCGGCCCAATTATAAAACACAACCTCTTAAGGATGACAGTGACGAATTGTCCAACTTAAACAAAATTTTGGGTCGGATATGCCAAATCCACAGTACCCCCGGAAGGCCTGCAAATCACACCCACAGGGATTGTTGGGTTTTTAAACAGTCCGGCCGACTAAATGCCGAACACAAGGGGCTCGACGCGTCAAGCGAAGAAGATAAACCCCACTAGCAGAGCACCAGAAAACAAAAGACTTTCCCACAAGGGGTTAAAGCAGTAAACTCACTTCATGTGATACTACGGAAAAATAGTGCGGCACTTTCTAAAAAGAGCTTCGCGCGGTCCAACCCAGCAGACCGTAGAGATTGGATATCAAAACCAATCACTTTCGACCACCTGGATTATTCCAGAAGCGTTCGAAATGCGGGACGGACTCCCCTGATATTGAATCCCATAATAGATGGATTGCAATTTACTAACGTCCTAATGGACGGAGGCAGTGACTTAAACCTGCTATATTCAAACACAATCCGTAGGATGGGGATAGACCCTACCAAAATTCGACACAGCCGCACTTCCTTCAAAGGAGTGACGCCAGGCCATTACGCCAAGTGCACAGGCTCCATATTACTAGAAGTCGTGTTCGGATCGCCGAACAATTCTCGACGCGAAAAATTAATTTTTCATATCGTCCCATTTGAAAGTGAATATCAAGCACTCTTGGGACGAAAGGCTTTTGTCCGCTTCAACGCCATACCGCATTACGCATCTCTTACACTCAAGATGCCCGGACCGCGTGGCGTAATTTTAGTGTGAGGGTCACTTAAAGACCCCGGACTTGGATAGACGAATCCGGCGTCAGTAGGCTAGGGGCTCCCCAGCCGCATACCCCTTCACAGGGGGCTGCGCGCACAAATAACCGCGGGTTCATACAAACCCCGCTTTAATTATTTATATTTTTAATATTTTTTGCACGAATTGTTTTTTAAACTAAACGTTCCTCTCTTTTTACAGATGAACAACGTGCATACCCGTCCAGGATAACGGCGCAACGGAGACACAGGCGCAGACGTGCAGTAGGGACCCGTTGTGAGGATTCTTTTCAGATTAAGACCCTGCGTAGACCTTTTTTTTACTGTCTCTTGTTGTTATTCTCCCTTGGTTTCTTCCTATAGCCAAAGCGGAGCCTGACGCTTTGGCATCGGCCGCGTCAGAAGACCATGCCCGTACCTGGACACTAGGGGCTTAGGGCATCATTCTGCCCATTATTATAAAGACCAAACACCTTAGGGAGTGTTCGGCGTCTCGAGTTAGGCATTATATGCATCAGCTCCGAATCATGTCTTTGGTCAAATGTTGGGTTTGCCCGGCTCCTGTGTTTTGCTGCCTTACGTTCCGTATCATCGGCTAACGCGGCACCAGGAGAACTACTGCGATTGTGCCCCAGTTCGGCTGGGCGAGCACCTCAGTAGAGAAAGCCGAAAACTGACTGTCATGATACAGCGAGAGACTGGTCAGCCACTCGATCGACTATCGGAATGTTTAGAATTCCCCGCTTTGACGAAGGGCCGTTTCCCGGTCAGGCACACGCGCTCCGACTTCGGAGAAGGGCGATGCCACCAGGGGCTATATCGTAGCCCCACCCTCGAGCTCCACGCGCTAAGTGAAAGTGATAAAGCATTATAGTCCGGATTGCCTCGTTCGCTACGCTACCACCTCCTTATAACAGGACCGAGACATCGGATTAAGTGTGAAAACGCGCTATTTTTGCGAACACCCCAGCACCTTGTGCGTGGGGGCTGAAGCCGAAGACTGCCATCTTTCAAGTTATACACAAGTATACGTAAACGGCCGCACAGGAGAAGTTTTACTACTTGGACGCACAAGTATAAAAAGCAGTTATAACATAATAATCGATTTACAAGCTAATGCGTTCATTTGAACGTTACATTCTTCGAGCACTGCGACTCTATTACACGAGCACCACGCATAACTTCCCCGAAATAGTGCTCGGCAGGGAGCCGGTTTTCATCCGAACCCTGGGCAGCAACAGCGGTGGCGTCCATCTCTGGACAATGCGCCTTCACACGGGCAAGAGCCATCCGCGCGCCCTCTATGCTGGCCAACCGCTTCATCTCCTTTATATGCGGCACCGCCCTAAGGAATTGCTGCAGTAAGCCAAAGTAGCTCGTCGCCTTGGACCTCTCTGGCCAGACATGGGCCACGATGTCAGTCATGGCAAGTCCGGACAATCTATTTAGCTCGGCCCATTCGGCCAACCGGTCTGTCAATGGAAGTGGGCGATCCGGACTGTGGAATTGAGACCAATATAGCTCTTCCGTCTCGTGATTCTTCTGGCTCCGGAAGTGCTTAATGGCATCGGCCGCACTTGCGGCTAAGTCCATATACGGATCCTCCGGACTCCACAGCCGCTCAAATTGAGCATACTTCCCATCCATAAACCGGCGACGCAGCAGAAAAGGCTTGCCAGCCACGATCTCTCCGGCCTGGCACAGTTCCTCCTTCATAGCCCGCATTGCAGAGCGGGCATCCTTGGCTTCGGCGGTGGCCTTCTTCAGGTCTTCCCGCTTTGATAAGTGCTCCTTTTCAAGAGCCTCATTGCGGTCGGCAGCATCCTTTACTTTTATGGCCAATTCGGCCACCTCGGCCCTGCTTAGGCAGTGCGCAGCCTTTTCGGCTTTCAACTCCTCGGCCGCCCTCGAGGCAGCCGCTTCACTCCTTCGGGCTTGCTCCTTAGCTCGAGCAAGTTCGGCCCGAAGGCCCTCCACAGCAGCAACACCGTCTGTACAAACAACATATAATTTATCAGAGGAGGGCTTCGACCCCCTTAATAAAGCGACTGCGGAGAACTCTTTTACCTTGCGACTCATCAAGTCGCCTGTTGACAAGTGCGATGTCCGCATCTGCCAAGTCAAATTGCCAATTTAACTCGGCAAACTCACTAGTCTGGCTAGCCCCCGGACTATCCGCCACCTATATAGGAACGACGGAATTCATACCTTTAGATTTCGATCCTCGGTACGCTGTCGTTTCCGACAACCTACCGAGTCTCAGGGGCTACTATCTATACAGGGCGCATTTTTTATATGCAAAACTGTTAAAAGACAAAGGGGTGCGTCATTCTCGCATACCTCAAATCCCGCCAGCAAACTCATGGCGGCGTTATGCAATTCGCTCTCAGCGTACGAAATCCTTCCAATCACCATACGCATTAACGCACGATGATCTTCTGAAATGGACGCCCTCTCAAGCAGATTCTTCAGTTCTCCCGGCCGAACACTAGTAGGTGCCGAACTCTCTGGCCCCTCCGGACTCGGGGATACCCTCCGTGATGACACTTCGGGTTCGCCTGCCTCATCTGGCGGCGCTGCGGATGGAGGCGTATCGCTCTCCATCATCTCCGGAAGAAGGTCCCCCGAAGATGAACTTATCTGAGAAGGCTGCAGATCCGAACTGCAATATAAATATTTTGGTTATCTACAGAAGCACAAATGAAGGTATTTCCTTACTAATTAACTCCCTCTTTCATACTCACAGCTCGCTGGAGGGCCGATCCTTTGATGATGATTGTGCGTCCGGATTCTTTCCGGGCGCCGGACCCCCCGAGGAAGATCTCTTCCCACGCTTAGGGGCTTTGGCCTCCGGATCTTCGGAGGCGGTCCTCTTCTCCCCCTGAAGGAAGGGGTTCTTGCTTCCTCCCGCTTCAGTCGCCCCTTTGGGCGAAATATTAGCTCCTCTATTTTCCCCGTCGCCCCCTTCTGCGGGCGCAACCTCCAACATTCTGACCAGCACGGGCTCCTATGCGGTCTCTGGGAGGGGGGCCGGACACCTTATCAGCCTTGATCGCGCCACCCATTCCTGTAAAGAACAAAGGGTCAGGAGGCGAACTATAGAAAGGCACATAAACAGAATGTCCGGACTCTGAGCTACTTACCTGAGTATCCGGGCGATCGCGGCTTAGACCTGCATCCTCGGCTAAATCCGGACACGCCACCTGCGGTCCGAAGAACAACTTGTACATCTCCACGGGTGTCGCACCCATGAAGTGTTGGAGAATCCGAGGTCCCTCCGGGTTGAACTCCCATAGACGGAGAGGACGGCGTTTGCAGGGCGCAGATGCCTGATTAGCATAACCTGCATCACCTTGATCAGGTCGATCTCCCTCGCTTGGAGATCTCGAATCCGGCCCTGCAGTGAAGGCACGTCTTCGGACGGCCCCCAATTGAGCCCTTGGTTGACCCACGACATTAGTTGGCGTGGAGGTCCCGGGCGGAATAAGGGTGGCGGCTTTTGCCTGCTGCCCCTTTGAGCGGTGATATAGAACCACTCCTGCTGCCACGGTCCAAGTTCCTCTTGGAAGGAACCCTCGGGCCACGAGGCATCGACCTTTTTGCTTATGGTCGCCCCGCCGCACTCCGCTTGACGCCCCCCGATCATCTTCGGCTCCACCTTGAAGGTCTTCAGCCATAGGCCGAAGTGGGGAATGACACGGAGGAAGGCTTCACAGACGATAATGAATGCGGAGATATGGAGGATGGACTCCGGAGCCAAGTCGTGAAAGTCCAGCCCATAGTAGAACAGGAGCCCCCTCACGAAGGGATCCGTCGGGAATCCTAAACCCCGATGGAGGTGGGATACGAAAACGACGTATTCACCGGGCTTGGGGGCTGGCACGGCCTGCCCTTGGGCAGGCAACCTGTGCGAAACCTCGTAGGCCAGGTACTTGGCCTCACGCAACTTCAATATGTCCTCCTCCGTGACGGAGGAGGGCATCCACCGGCCCTGGAGGTCGGAGCCGGACATGATTGAAGATCCGAGGCGCTCGAATATGAGGCTCTAGGTGTTGGAACTGGGAGCGGGGAAGAGATTCGATGCGAGATTGAAGAACAATGGCGAGCCTTGGTCCTCTTATAAAGGGGAAAAAATACCAAGGGCCGTCTCCGTGACCGTTTGGGATTCCCCTTCGATAGAGGAGGCGTGGAGACGGGAGCGGTTGGGTTACCCACGCACGTATTGATGAGAATCCCGGAATAAGGGGAACACGATCTTTGCTTCGACAAGATGTGCCAAGGAAACCGCTTCGCTAAACGTGCTGAGGTGGTATAGTAATTCAAACAAAGGCCTTGTGGCGGTGTGATGTCACGCCGCATAGTGCGTCAGCAGATTGAACTAAGTGTACATTTTATTCTCTCTACGGTGGAATGTGGAATTTATTTTGCAGAGCCGGACACTATCCTGGTGTTCATGATCTTCTCTGGATTATTCAAGGGAGGAACCCGCCTTGCAATGCCGAACATTATGCACGCCGGACTTATCGTCATTGAAGACTGGTTCAGGGGCTACTGAGGGAGTCCTGGACTAGGGGGTGTCCGGATAGCCGGACTATCATTATCCGCCGGACTCCAAGACTACGAAGATACAAGATTGAAGACTCCGGCTCGTGTCCGGATGGTACTTTCCTTGGCGTGGAAGGCAAGCTTGGCAATACGGATACGTAGATCTCCTACCATTGTAACCGACTCTGTGTAACCCTAGCCCTCTCCGGTGTCTATATAAACCGGAGGGCTTTAGTCCGTAGGACAACATACATTACAACAATCATACCATAGGCTAGCTTCTAGGGTTTAGCCTCCTTGATCTCGTGGTAGATCTACTCAATATTAATCAAGCAGGACGTAGGGTTTTACCTCCATCGAGAGGGCCCGAACCTGGGTAAAAACATCGTGTCCCTCGTCTCCTGTTACCATCCGCCTAGACGCACAGTTCGGGACCCCCTACCCGAGATCCGCCGGTTTTGACACTGACACCTGGATTTGTCGAATCCCCTCCCCGGCTGTAGAGCCGGAGGGCTGGATGGAATCCGTGATCCGAGTGGCAGCCGCCAAATTTTGTAATGGAGTACTGAGGACTTGATACTTACGAGGCTGGTTGTTCGAGAAGAGCCGGCACTTATGCTGACTAGAACTAGGCTGACGACGCTCGCGTTCGTCCAGCTCCTTCTGAAGCCACTCGAGGCGATCACGCTCGGCCAAGGTGGCTAGACGAGTCGACTCCATGGCTAACACCTCGGGGGTCGTCCCAGTGATGGGGGTGTTCAACAGCTGCTCGTTCCTGCGGCGGATCTCGTCCTATTGCTCCCGAGTGAGAGCTTGGGGCACATACCGCTCGTCGCCCGAAATGTCACCGTCGGTGTTGACGTGAGTCACACCCGCAGGACCATCCTTGGGTTGTGTGTATCCCGGGGGCGCGCGGTGCTCGGAGTTGTTCGCCATGAGAATCTCAGCGGTCGACTCGATGCTTTCAGACTCGGACTCCTCAGAGGAATCATCGAGTGACCCGTTGGAGAGGTTGAGGGTAGGCTAACTCGAGAGCCGCCACATGTTCCAGTGCGGCGGCCACGACAAGCTTGATCTAGCGTTGTAGCTGCGAACGCCCGAAGCACTTGCGACAGCGTGTGATGGTAGGGCGAGAAGTCACTCGGTACGGTGCCGAGGGCTGCTGGAGGAGGACTCCGTAGGATGAGGCACGAAAGTGCATCACGCCGTGGACGGGCAATGCCTCCACGTCCAGCGGGGCCTCGCAAAGCCACGATGAGTCCTCGGTGATGAAAGAGAGTGCTTCAAAAGGGATTTCACCACTGATATGTCTCCAACGTATCTATAATTTTTGATTGTTCCATGCTATTGTATTAACCGTTTTGGATGTTTATGAGCTTTACTTTACACTTTTATATCATTTTTGGGACTAACCTACTAACCGGAGGCCCAACCCGAATTGATGTTTTTTTTGCCTATTTCAGTGTTTCAAAGAAAAGCAATATCAAACGGAGTCCAAACGGAATGAAAACTTCGGGAGTGATCTTTTTGGAACAAACGCAATCCAGGAGACTTGGAGTGGACGACAAGCAGCAGACGAGGCGGCCAGGAGGGTGCCCGGCGCGCCCCACCCTCGTGGGCCCCTCATGGCTCAACCGACCTACTTCTTCCTCCTATATATATCCACGTACCCCGAGAACATCCAGGAGCACCATGAAAACTATTTCCACCGCCGCAACCTTATGTATCCGCGAGATCCCTTCTTGGAGCCTTCGCCGGTGATCCGCCGGAGGGGGAATCGACCATGGAGGGCCTCGACATCATCTCCAAGGCCTCTCCGATGAATCTCTCTTTGAATCTCAATATAAAGTTTTCCTCGATCTTCTTGGAGATCTATTCGATCTAACTCTTTTTGCGGTGTGTTTGTCGAGATTCGATGAATTGTGGGTTTATGATCAAGTTTATCTATGAGAAATAATTGAATCTTCTCTGAATTCTTTTATGTATGATTGGTTATCTTTGCAAGTCTCTTCGAATTATCAGTTTGGTTTGGCCTACTAGATTGATCTTTCTTGTAATAGGAGAAGTGCTTAGCTTTGGGTTCAATCTTGCGTTGTCCTTTCGCAGTGACAGTAGGGGCAGCAAGGCACGTATTGTATTGTTGCCATCGAGGATAAAAAGATGGGGTTTATATCATATTGCTTGAGTTTATCCCTCTACATCATGTCATCTTGCTTAATGCGTTACTCTGTTCTTATGAACTTAATACTCTAGATGCAGGCAGGAGTCGGTCGATGTGTGGAGTAATAGTAGTAGATGCAGAATCGTTTCGATCTACTTGTTGCAGACGTGATGCCTATATACATGATCATGCCTAGATATTCTCATAACTATGCACTTTTCTATCAATTGCTCGACAGTAATTTGTTCACCCACCGTAATACTTATGCTATCTTGAGAGAAGCCACTAGTGAAACCTATGGCCCCGGGTCTATCTTTTATCATATAAGTTTCCGATCAACTTTTATTTGCATCCTTTACTTTCCAATCTATATCATAAAAATATTAAAAATATTTATCTTATCTTATTATCTCTATCAGATCTCACTTTCGCAAGTTACCGTGAAGGGATTGACAACCTCTTTATCGCGTTGGTTGCGAGGTTCTTGTTTGTTTGTGTAGGTACGAGGGACTTTTGAGGAGCCTCCTACTGGATTGATACCTTGGTTCTCAAAAACTGAGGGAAATACTTACGCTACTTTGCTGCATCATCCTTTCCTCTTCAAGGGAAAACCAACGCAGTGCTCAAGAGGTAGCAAGAAGGATTTCTGGCGCCGTTGCCGGGGAGGTCTTCGCTCAAGTCAAGACATACCAAGTACCCATCACAAACCCATCTCCCTCGCGTTACATTATTTTCCATTTGCCTCTCGTTTTCCTCTCCCCCACTTCACCTTTGCCTTTTCTTTGCCTTCTTCCCGTATGTCTGTTTGTTTGTGTCTCCACGTGCCTTCTATTTGCTTGCATCTTTGCTTGCTAAAAATCTATTGATATGGATCCACTTAAAGTGTTCTGCTTGGATCATCTTTGATCCTTATGCGCTCGTGCTGAAACCCCACACTACAAAAAAAGACACATCCATGACATTTTGGGCTGAACGAATTTTCTCTCTCTCATACTTATGACACTTCTATGATGTTAATTGTGACAAAACCCGGTATCATCATAGATGTGGTGGGCTCCTACTTCTATGACAAAAAATCATGATAGAAAATGGGCTTTTCGTCCTGGGCGGGCCGGAGACGCAGCTGCATGACATTCTTTGGGTCGTCCATGACGGAAAAACCGTGGTAGAAGCAAGGGTGAGGAAAATTTCGGCGAGTTCCCGATTACGGTGGGTGGTCGGGGGCCGAGCGATGCGCCTTTATCTCGTACACGTACGCGCGTGTGTGCGAGGCATTGGCTCTAACTGAACCCGAGCGAGGCGTTGGGCTCTAACTGAACCCGAGCGATTGCACTGCAGGCTACGCGTTACTGAACCCGAGCGATTGATCGATGGATGTTAATTGAACCCGATCGAGCGATTCCTTTGCTACTGCTGCTAACTGAAGCCGATCGATGCTGCCTCTGTATGAACAGTGAGCGTTGCACGCGGGGGGGGGGGGGGGGGGGGGGGGTTGGATGAACAGTGAGCGGGGGGGGGGGGGGGGGTGGATGAACAGGACCCCGTGGTGTTGCCTCTAGATGAACAGGACCTCGATGGATCGAGCCGGTTGGGGCTGGATGAACAGGACCCCGTGGAGGGCTGGATGAACAGGACGACCCCGTGGAGGGCTGGATGAACATTAGATGGTGGAGGGGTGGATGAACAGTAGCCTGTGGATGGGTGGTTGAATAGAAGCCCGTGGAGAGTTGTGGTTGAACAGTAGCCGGTGGAGTAGCGCGCGGTGGAGGCTGGATGAACAGGAGCCCGTGGATGAACAATCGCAGGTGGAGGCTGGAGGAGGTCGACGGTGGATGAACAGTAGCCCGTGGAGGCTGGAGGAGGTCGACGGTGGAGATGAACAGTATCCCACGGAGTCCCGTTTTGCGGTACGCCACACCCCTCCTGATGAACATGACCACCGTTTTGACCGTAGCGCTCCAACACAAGTCCGTTTCCTCTGTTTTGTGGTACGCCACACCCCTCACGATCAACAGGACCCCGTTTCGACCGTAGAAGATCCAACACAAGTCCGTTTCCTCCGTTTTGCGGTACGCCAGATCCCTCCCGATGAACAGGATCCCGTTTTGAACGTGGCCGGTCGAACACAAGGCCATTTCCTTAGTTCTGCGGTACGCCAGGCCTCGTTTCCATCGCCTGTTCCGTCCAAGCCCTTTGATGAACACGACGACACATTCCGTTCCGACCCAGCCGGTTGGCTCCCCATGAACACGATGACGATGTTGTTTCTCCGTTCCGACCCAGCCATGTACACAAGCCCTGGCCGTATGTATGCGCGAGTAGGCATTCGAGACCCCGCCCGTATGTACGTACGTGGTCGTATTTACTTTCTTGCACCCTGCCTGTTGTACGTAGTACGTGTACATGCTACGTGCGCGCCTCTACTATGACACGTGCACGCCTCTACTACGACACATACGCGCCTCTACATCGACCAGTATGTACATACACGTTCGTGACCAGAATGACAACGCTACATACGCTTCGACCAGGTGGGTCCCGACTGTCAGGCACTTCCTTGCGTGCGAAGATGTAGATGGTGGGTCCCAGCAGTTAGGGGGGCGAATCATTTTTTTTTGCCCGGACGCAGTTCCTTGCATGCGAAGATGTAGCTGGTGGGTCCCAGCAGTCAGGGGGGAGAATCTTTTTTTCCCCGGATGCACTTCCTTGCGTACGAAGATGTAGCTGGTGGGTCCCAGCAGTCAGGGGGGAAACGTTTTTTCGCAAAATAAGGTGGCCCGTCTGGTGGGTCCCTGCTGTCAGGTGGAGGAATAATTATTTTGCGCGTAATAAGGAGGCACTTCCTTGCGACCGCCATGGACCCAACTGTCAGCCTCTCCACGTATAGTACTCTTCCGATGGAAGTCGTTCCTTGACCATGTTGACCACGCGCGTGCCGAGAGCACCAGATCGCTGGACGACGGCGAGGCCTAGGAAGGGGACAACATGGAGCTGGGGATTATGCGGCAGTGGATGCCCACGCGTAGAGGAGTATGAGGGTTCACTCGTTCGGCTACGGTGTGAGGCTGCCGTCGCCGCAGAATAACAGGGGGTGTGGGTGAGTAGAGGGATGGCCTGGCCAGCGGTGGGAGTAGTAGGGGGCGGTGGGGCCTCCACGGCATCACAGCCGGCCATGGGAGGCAGGAGCACGCGGCACGATCGGCGCTGCTTTGGGCGGCTGGAGCAAGAAGACCAGAGGTTGAAGAAGCACTGCGGCCGCTGGATGGACATCGTATGGTCACTGGAGCTAGAATCGTTCATATTGACTAAGTTGACAAAGCCCTCCGTTCCCGTCAACTTAGTAGGCCAACAAATCAGCCTCCCATCAAGGTGGGTCCCAGCTAGCAGGGGGAGTATTCATTTTTTCTGTGTAATAAGGAGGCACTTCCGATGGGACCGAGCTGACAGCGGGGGGAATGTTTTTTCGCGAAATACGGTGGCCCATCAGGTGGGTCCAAGCAGTCAGGGGGGAAACATTTTTTTTGCAAAATACGGTGGCCCGTCCAGTGGGTCCCTGCTGTCAGGTGGAGGAATCATTATTTCCACATAATAAGGAGGCACTTCCTTGTTGCAGCCGTGGACCCAGCTATCAGCCTCTCCACGTACAGTACACTTCCGATGGAAGTCGTTCCTTGACCACGTTGACCACGCCGTGTTCCGTTGCATGCATGCCTCCATGGGCGTGGTGCGTCCCCACTGTCGGCCTCTCACGTACAGTCATCTTTCGATGACTCTCGGTTGTTAACCACGTTGACCATACCGTGCCGAGCGCACCAAGGCCAATGGATGACGGCGAGGCCCCAGACTGGAACGACCCGAAGATGGGGAAGACGGGGCAGTGGAGTCGCAGATGGAGAGGAGTGGGAAACTTGACCAGTTCGGGTGCGCGACAGCACATCCACGGTGCCGCCCATGGGAGACAGGAGCAAGAACAGAGGTTGAAGAAGGAGCACGGCTGTTGGATTAACATCCAACGGTCCAGCTGCTAGAATCATTTGTTGATTAAGTTGACAAAGCCCTGCTTACACGTCCGCTTAGTAGGCCTACAAGTCAGCCACCAAATCTGACGGGTCGCAGCTGTCAACGGGAGGAATAATTTTTTTCGCATAACAAGGAGGCACTTCCTTCCGTGCGAAGATACATCCGATGGGTCCCAGCTGTCAGGTGGAGGAAACATTTTTTTCAGCTTAATAAGGAGGAACATTCCTTGCGTGCGACCATGGACCTCGTGGGTCCCAGCTTTCAGGCTCTCCACGTACAGTCCTCTTCCGATGACTCTCGTTTGTTGACCACACCGCACCGAGCGCAGCAAGGCGGTGGACGAAGGGAAGGCCCCGGACGGGAACGACTCGAAGATGGGAAAACGCGGCAGTGGAGTCGCAGATTGAGAGGAGGAGAAGGGTTATAACTGGTTCTGGTGCGGCATGGGGCTGCAGTCGGTGGAGAATAACAGGAGGTGTGGAGGGGTGGAGGGATAGCCTGGCTGGCGGTGGGGTAGCGCTTCGCAGCGATGCGTGCTAAGCAGAGCCGCTAGCCGCCAGAGGCCGGACCAGGCGGTCCCGGCGACGCTGGAGGAAGAAGATGAGATATTGAAGGTGCATGCCGGCCGTTGGATATTAATCCAATGGTTGTGGATGTCATAATCATTTGTTGACCAAGTTGACAACGCCCTGCGTAGGCTTCGACCTATTGGCCCACATGTCAGCCTGCAAAAATGTGGCATATATTTAACCCATGTTTTCTAGAATGTATAGTCCATTTTCTGGGCTGGGTGAACAAATAATTTCGTGTCAATCAGGCCCATTTATATTTTCTAAGAAATCCCAGCCCATTTGCACTTCCTTGAAATACACGAATTAGCTGGGCTCGTTATATATATAATGTTATGTTAGAAGGAGCAATTAATATCAAAAAATAAACCGGAGAGGCACATTATATATATATAATTAACAAATTAGCGAGTTATTGCTCAAAATAAAAATGAGCGTGTTATTATTAAATTGGTCCTTAAAATCTTCGCAAGCTTTTGTACGCAATCACCAGGATTTTCCTTGCCTGTGAGTCAAAAGCAACCAGGATTTTCCTTGCAAACTTCTGTTAAACATTTACTTTTATAAGTTAATAACACGTGGGATGTTCTTATAATGTATATATAAGTCTCTATAAAATATACGATAATAGTAATAATATAAATATATATAATGTGGTTAGAAGGGAAAACATAAATTGGACACAACATTATTATTCTTATATATAGATAAATAGAACGGAGACCCGCGTTTTATTAAAAAAATACATTGGGCCGCCGATCTTTAAGAAAAAGCCCATAGGCCGGTATGGACCTCAAAAAATAAGTTGAAGCCACTGTCTCCATATGTTGTGGCTACGCATGTTAAAATACAAAACCTAGGCCTAGCTGATACTTGTTCGCCCTCTGGAAAAAAATGATACCAGATCCCCGAGCGAATTGGATTAAGAGGGGGCCGGCGGCACGACTGAAGAAGCACATTAGGAGCGATTTTTTTCTTCAGTGGATGGCTCTCAATAGCGTTTTTTTACTTGCCTCTGCACCATACAACTTGTATTTTTAGCCTCCCATTCTGTCGTGGTGGACCAGCAGCCCATTTGCTGGGCGGGCCAACCTACAGAAACCAGCCTTGATTTTTCATCAAGCCCCAAAAATAATGCAATACTATGTTTGTTTTGAGGTCGAAAACATTACGACAGGGGTTGAGCGGGGGAGAGGGGAAGACAGAGTAATATAAAGATTAAAAAGAGCCGATGCGCCGTTGCTACCCTAACAAAGCAGGTTCAATTCTTCTCGGGAAGAAGGTGTGTCGTTGACACCCACACGTCACATACCCCACAGTAGGCATACTAACAAGTTCACGCACAAGTACAACAGAAAAGGTAAACATTCATATCAAACTCAGGTTCATAGGACACGTTCATATTCATAGTCAACATTCACTATCAACAACTCAAAAGATTCATATATACACAAGTTTAGCAATCTATGCATCCAAATGATTGATAGATCACACGACAATATTCATACATAATTCACAAAAAGATTCAGATATACACATGTTCAGTATGTTTATGCATCCAAATGATTGAGATCACAGCCAATATGATCCATGGACGAACTTTAATTACCTAGGGTACAGACTGGTAAATGGTGTTCAGTCGGAGGTACTTCTTGCTAAAATTAATTCTTGTACGAGTAAACTTTCGAGTACATAAGAGGCAGCACATGCAATCTAAACTTTGCTTGTAGGTTTATCCTCAAATAGTAGCCTCGTGCCGAGGGAGGTTTGAGCAACTTGGCCACTACTTTCGTCCAACTAGTTTACTGGCTCATCTTGGTCCTGTAGCTCACCAAAATTCTACATTGCAGACGAGAAAGGAGGCGGTTAAGAAAATGAACCACCCAAATTTTTTGTGCAGTTCAACTGAAATGGAGCATCCCTGCCGTGCAGACTGATTAAGTGCTAGATGAATATACGCGTCAACAAACTTGTCTGGAATCTTTAGACTCCATGCCATACAGTTCGCTACCATATCTGCCGATAACCAAAAGGCACAAGTTGGGACCAAAGACTGGACTGTGTTCTTCTGGGATATGCGCCAAGCAATATTTTTGGCGTTCACTCTCCTAATACTTGGAGTTTGACAACTGGTTGACTCCGGTTGATACTCGAATGAATGTAGGCACTTCTTGTCAACATCGATGCTTGTCTGAGTGAACTTTGGAGTACATAGCAGCAGCATAAGTATCTGTCCATCTGATCATTTTGTGCAGTTCTACTGAAATCACCCAATGCAGCCATTTGCCTGTGAGTTCAGACTCTAAGTTACTCCTTTATAAAATCGGCAAACAGTAGCACAATACCAAATTACCAATACATGACAAGCACAATAATCAGGATAAAGACCAGTACCAACCTGTGTGAGGTAGCATATCAATTACTATTTCCTTTGACTGGAAGCCGAGATAAGCGAAGCGACTGACAGCAAAGGAAGAAAGCAGGCCGAGATTAGCGACTGACAGGAAAGGACGGAAGCTGTCG
Organism: Triticum timopheevii; assembly: GCA_963921465.1. NCBI lineage: Eukaryota > Viridiplantae > Streptophyta > Magnoliopsida > Poales > Poaceae > Triticum > Triticum timopheevii. The sequence goes on along the minus strand of OY997268.1, from coordinate 559,732,320 downwards.
AGGCAATGAAGCACCCAAAGTTTTTGTGTAGTTCCACCAAAATCGAGCATCCCTGTTGGCACATATATTGAGAGAGTGAGATTACTGTAATAGTGGGACTAGTTGATGAAACATACACTAACAAATAGAAGCACCCTCATTATCTTAATGGGTAAAGCTAGCAACATAGTAGTCTTGCTTAAGGAGAGGTATTAGTTTATTTAATCAGTGCCAATTAGCTCAACACTCAAAGCATTGTCATTTATCATAGGTTGCAAAACTTTAATGTGCAAAGATAAAGGAATTTATCATGACAGTAGCATGATACAATTAGAGATGACAACAAACTAATATGGATGAAGGCCTTATGCCCGTACCAACCTGAGAAAAAAAGCTTATTCATGTAGTCCCATAAGAGATGATAAAGCACTCACTGGAATCCCTCAATAGTATATATTTTTGTGCACTTCAAATGTATGGTTGAAATCACTCTTGTTTACCAGTGCTGAGATTATATCGAAAGATTATCAAGAACTTCCAGTAAAGTTAAAGCACCGGCTGGGATACAGTTCATTGTATTGTCTTGTGTAGTTCCACTAAAATGTATGATTGGCACAACATGATCCCTGTTTGCACAAGTAGGAACAAGGTGAGACATTCATTAGCTTAGTGAGAAAGGATAGGAAGACATTAGCATATTAGTCTAACAGTAGCATCAAATTCATGATGGACAATATGCAAAACATTGCCCCATTGAACCAATGGCAATAAATTGACATGCAAAACAATAGCACTATTATGTCATGACACTAATAATATTCCCTCCCTGCTCCACCACATGATTCACCTCCATAGACAAACATACACACGTACATGATTCAACATAGGGTCCTACTAAAGATTTGTTTAACTCCGACAGGAAAATTAGGCAGCAATAAATTAGTGGTACTTAAGTACTCCTAATTAATTAAGTGAGACAACAGAAGTGGAAGGGCTCCCTGGAGGATCATCTCACATGTAAGGTAGTCATTATCAGAGCCCTTGAATGGCCTCGACCGAGGCCTGTGGTTTCAGCAAGATTGCCTTGGCACTGTTTATTCTTCTTCTTCTTCCTCTTCATGCTCTGTTTCTCTTTCTCCTCACCAGTTGGTGAAACCAAGTACATGATTGGCCTTTTATTTCAGAATTGGTTTTGTCAGTGAGGGAGTACAAGTGTACTCGTAAAAAATAGCATTACTTTCTCATGGCAGTCGGGAAATAGAGATGAACACATGCATTAAATATCATTCTTACCTAAAGGAAGGTTATGGCACCAATATTGATGATGAGAATTGGAACACAGTTCTCCCTTTGTGCAGTTCCACCGAAATGAACCAACTGTTCCATTCTGACATTCCAGTTAAACAACACAAAAGTCACTTCTTTTAAGAAGAGTTTTGTGCAGTGCACCAAAAGGTCACAACAGCAACCAGGTGAATTGGATATCCCTATTTGCACAAAAAGCTACAGAGAAAACAGTCAGAGTCTCAAACAATTACAGGCAAAAACATTTGGCTAAACTTTTCATGGCTTATAACAGTGGCATGGCTTCATTTTTACCAGGGACATCTTATATTTACTAATTGGAGGCACCATTCAAGATCTCTCATTAATCCACATCATCAAAATTAATTACACCGTTGGATTGCAGAATTTACGTTCAGGATAAAAAAAACTTGCGTAACGTAGATGGTCCCATACCACAAAAAAGAACCATCTGACACGTCCAATGTTAGTAGTATACAAAACAAATAAAGCCTCCAAATAAAAAAGGACCGTCACACGTAAAAAAAAGGAAAGCGTCTCCATAAATGTCCGACGTAAAAAGGAAAATAAATCCAAACGACACGCTGATTACGCGCACCTTTAAAGTTCTCATATGTTCATTAAAAAAAAGGCCAGCCTCACGTCCAAAATGAAATCTTCCATCTGCCCGCACCATTCAAGCTCTCTCCATAAAAAGTCCTACGTTCAAAAGGGGAAAGAAATTTCAACGACCCTGCTGATTACGCACAGCTTTTAAAGTTCTCAAAATAAAAAAGGATATCCTCCCGTAAAAAAGGAAATCTTCCGTCTGACCCGCACCTTTCCTATTCTCTCCATGCAGAAAAAGTCCAACTTAAAAAAGTGAAAGAAGTCCAAGTGAGCCGGTTAACCCACGTCCAAAATAAATAAATCATAGTATTACTTTTTCCAAAAAGAAAGTCCCACGTCCAATAAAAAGGAAACCCTCTATCCATAAAAAGTCCAAAGAAAAAAGGAAATAAATAAACATGACCTTGCTGATTGCCAATAAAAGCTTCCATCACTAAAATATTCTACGTATTCAAAAAATATTATTTTGTCGATCACACAATGGACTCCTTTACATGGTGGCCGGCTCCTGCTGGCTAATCATGAAGTGATGGCGTGTACCGATTGGCTTGAGGAGCTCCTCTTGTTTGCCGCTAGATGCTAAATCAGCTCTTGCATTGATTATTTTTATTATGCATGCACACAGTTCTATTCTTTTGACATACATACTACTCCCTCCATTTCTAAATATTTGTCTTTCTAGATATTTCAACAAGTGACTACATACAGAGCAAAATGAGTGAATCTACATTGTAAAAATGTCTACATACATCCGTGCGTGGTTGTCCATTTGAAATGTCTAGAAAGACAAATATTTAGGAACGGAGGGAGTACTTTGCATGGCATGCTTGCGATGAATTAGACCGATTTATATGATATTCATCGCAGGGTGTGGATTGCTAATAGGAATTACCTGCATACATATAGTACATCTATGCATGTCTTTATTTTGGCCTTATCAGTAATAGAAAATTATACCCATTAAAACATCTTTAAAACTCCGTAGTTAGTACAGTAACCAATTTTTTTTTGATATATCATTCGCCACGAAGATCTCATATAAGCACATGATTCCATATGTGATATATATATGTGTGTGTAGTAGGAATAGAAAGTATTAAGAAAACATGTACAATCATAGAATAAATTCTATCACACAGTTCCACTACTATGTTATTCACAGAAGAAATTTTGTAAGAATTTATAGGTTAAGACGACAACTTAAAATCTGAATAATGTATGGCTCATAATGGTATGAGAAAATAAAATCTCTTACGCATGTTTTTTGCTACAGTTTCACATATGTTGATAGAAAACCGTGTATGTCCATTGTTTCATCGTTGTTTAGACAAACAAATTCTTTTATAATAAAAAAAACTAGGTGTGATCCAATGTTCCCGAGGGAAGACTTCTGCTTAAATGTTGTACACATATAAAATCTAATCCATGAAGTGGTTTTAAGATAAAATTCTATCGTAATTCTGAGGAAAACACAAATATTTAAATTTTTCAGGTAGTGAATGGAAATGAGCATATATGCTACAAAAGGGAACTTGATTACCTATTGGAAACTTATACATAACAAATACACGATACGTGCAACAAGTTTTGAATTCGTAATCATGTTCTCTACCAATATAATAATAACAATCAATTATAACATTTTCCTATTATTACCCAACATTTGTAATAGGTACCCACTTTGTCGTATTTAATATAAGAAGCGCTAGCCTGTGCAGATGCACGGGTTAATGACTAGTTAGATTAAGAATAGCTAAATATTTGGTATAAGGGCATGGGACAGTGGGTGCACCAGCAGTCCAGCACCATGTACGTAAACAGGGGCATAAAGTGGTGATTCATAGTTTGTTGCCCCGAGAAACAAACATCCAAGAAACATATCTGGGCTGGTCTCATTTTTGTTCACTCTAGCCACCTACTCCTATGTGTGGAGAACAAATCTAGTCCTGGTCATACCACTGTGTACAATGTTACCCCTATATTTCCCTTTTCGACCAAGAGACCGGTTGGATGACCAGTCTGTACTACTTTCACCCCCTTCCTTCCTGTTTGTACTAAGTCCGATGTACATACTAAATTCCCCCACCCCCACTTTATTTCTTGTTTGAACCAAGTACTCCCTCCGTCCGGAATTACTTGTCATCAAAATGGATGTGTCTAGAACTAAAATACATCTAGATACATCCATTTCAATGAAAAGTATTTCCGGACAGAGGGAGTACAAGATTCGACTCCATGAAGTAGCTTTACCTCTAACAATAGAAAAAAATAGGTGACGTTGGACCATCCGATCGAGAGGGGTTGAGAGGTAGAAAATGATGCACATGCAGCGATGTAGCGAGCTGGGGAAGTAGAGCTAAGGCGGTTTCTGACGAAGATATACCTGAAGGTCATCGGGATGTGGATAGGTGGGCGGCGGTAGGCCGGATCCGCCCACAAGCAACGACGAAGGGATCAGAGGACCTCCCGCACCGGCGCTCGGCCAGAGATAACGGTGCGGCCGGCAGTGGGTCTCCTCCCTCGCTGTCGACGATGACCTAAACTCTGCCCCCTCCTCCCTTTCACCGGCGGAGGGGGATACGTCCGGATCTGTAACCAGCGGTGAGGATAGAAAGACAGTGTTTTTTGAAGGGAGAAAGACAGTGTTACAACCCCTATCTTGTTTAGATCCGGAGAGGATGAGAGTGTGTGAATAGAGCAACCCTAGCAAGCAAGCGCGGAGGCTCCGGCCTATATATAAGTAGTGGGGTAGTTTTCCTTTTTCACTCCATCAAAACAATCGTTTAAAATTGTGTACTATGTGCCAGGTCGCATTTTTTAGTTGTTGATTGTTTTTTGAGATAGCTACCCGCTTGTTCCAAGTGGTGTTACGGTGTGCCAGGTTGCACTTTGTATCGTTCAAGTCTGGTAAAAGTCCCTCCATTAAATGAACAACCATCCCTCGTAAAAATTGTGAACAAGCCCATGGCTAAAATTAGCGGAAACGTGGGTTGCCCCAACATGCATTATCATTTATATTTTCTACCCCCTCCGTTCCTAAATATAAGTCTTTTTTATTAGCCACACCTAAGATAATAATTTTTTTTATTAGCAGTGAACCCCACATCTCATAAACACAAAAATTGTGGCAAGATTCCCTTAGGCAAGCCAAAGTGTGTCTAACAATTTGAGCAACTCAAGTTAGGCAAATGTGGCAAGTGTGGGAAAAATAACTTGGCAACATAAGACAAACATAGTCAAAATCCAAACAACCCCGTAATTTTTTGTGACATGCATGGAAATTTGGTTAGTTAAATTTATAGTCAAAATTTGGCAAGGTGCATCAAATCAACACATGCAAGTATCAAAAGGAAAGTCACGACATGCATGCATGCATTATACTCCCTCCGTTTCCAAATATAAGTCTTTTTAGAGATTGCAACAAGTGACTACTCCCTCCGTTCCAAAATAGATGACTCAACTTTGTAATAAAGTTAGTACAAAGTTGAGTCATCTATTTTGGAATGGAGGGAGTACATACAAAGCAGAATATGCCTACATACATCCGTATGTTGTAGTCCATTTGAAATGTGTAAAAAGACTTATCGAGTGCAGTGCTTTGATGTGTCGCGTCAACTCGTACAAGACCGAGAAGTTTGATTACTACAACGCCCTCTCCCTCGCGGACTGAGCTCCGGTGCCTTAACTGCACCTGCCTTTGGCTGCATAACAGGTGGGACAACCTGTAGGATCGAAAGTATGTCTAGAGGGGGGGTGATTAGACTACTTGACCAAATAAAAATCTAGCCTTTAATTTTAGTTTTTGGCAGATTTTAGCAACTTAGCACAAGTCAAGCAATCAACCTACACATGTAATTCTAAGAGTATAGCAGCGGAATGTAAAACAATTGCATATGAAGGTAAATGGAGGAGTTTGAGGAGGCAAACGCAATGTTGACATGGAGATTTCTTTTAGCCATGGTTCCGATAGGTGGTGCTATCGTACATCCACGTTGATTGAGACTTCGACCCACGAAGGGTAACAGTTGCGCGAGTCCACGGAGGGCTCCACCCACGAAGGGTCCACGAAGAAGCAACCTTGTCTATCCCACCATGGCCGTCGCCCACGAAGGACTTGCCTCACTAGAGTAGATCTTTACGAAGTAGGCGATCTCCTTGACCTTACAAACTCCTCGGTTCACTCCACAATCTTGTTGGAGACTCCCAAGTGACACTTAGCCAATCTAGGAGACACCACTCTCCAAGAAGTAACAAATGGTGTGTTGATGATGAACTCCTTGCTCTTGTGCTTCAAATGATAGTCTCCCCAACACTCAACTCTCTCTCACAGGATTTGGATTTGGTGGAAAGAAGATTTGAGTGGAAAGCAACTTGGGGAAGGCTAGAGATCAAGATTTATGTGGTAGGAATGGAATATCTTGACCTCAACACAAGTGTAGGTGGTTCTCTCTCAGAAAATGTATGTTGGAAGTGTAGGCATATTCCGATGGCTCTCTCCACGAATGAAGAGTGGGTGGAGGGGTATATATAGCCTCCACACAAAATCTAACCGTTACACACAACTTACCAAACTCGGTGGGACCGAATCGTGAAACTCGATCAGATCGATGTAGTAAATAATGTGACCGTTAGGAATTTCGGTGGGACTGACATGTCAACTCGGTGGGGCCGATATGGTTAGGGTTAGGGCATAACGTAATCTCGGTGAGACCGATTACACAAACTCGGTGAGACCGATTTTGGTAATAGACACATAGAGAGTTGGTCAGGCAAACTCGGTGGGACCGATTCACTCATCTCGGTTGGACTGAAACGTTACGAAAGGGAAACAGAGAGTTTGCATTGCAATCTCGGTGGAACCGATCGCTCATCTCGGTTTGACCAAAACGTTACGAAGGGAAATAGAGAGATTACAATCCCATCTCGGTGAGACCAAGATCCCTATCGGTGAGACCGAAGAGACTAGGGTTTCTGGCACTGGCTACGTCAACTGAACTCGGTGGCGCCGGATAGACAGTTTCGGTAGGGCCGAGTTTGACTTCTGGTTTGGGACATATGTGGATGTGAGAAAGTAGTTGAGGGTTTTTGGAGCATATCACTAAGCATTTTGAGCAAGAAACTCATTAAGCAACACCTCATCCCCTCTTGATAGTATTGGCTTTTCCTATGGACTCAATGTGATCTTGGATCACTAAAAGCAAAATGAAGAGTCTTGTGCTTTGAGCTTGAGCCAATCCTTTTGTCCTTAGCATTTTGAGGGGTCCACTTTTCTCATCCATGCCATGCCAATCATTAAGCTTTCCTGAAATATTTATCTTGAAATAGCATTAGCTCAATGAGCTATATGTTGTTGGGAATTACCAAGACCACCCAGGGATAGTTGCACTTTCAATCTCCCCCTTTTTGGTAATTGATTACAACATATAGATCAAAGCTTCAACAAATGATAATAAGATTGAAAAACATCGTCGCTTTGAGAAGTATGTGATAAGTAAGAGCTCCCCCTAAATTTGTGCACTATTTAAAATTTGCTTTGGACTGCAAATGCACAATGTGTTAGGATCATGGGTTACTCTTTCATGTCACATACATCTTGGTGGAGCGCTCAAAATGATAATAATTGAACACATGTAGTCATCACCAAGCAAAGTGAATGATCATATAGGGATATAAGAGATAATATCATCCAACAAGCATTAAGGTAGCATAACATATGATCAAACACATGATCATCCAAGTATCTCACAAAAGGCATAATGTATCAAGCAAGCACACAATAAAGAAGTTCAACTACCAAAAACAAGAGAGATCAAAAGCAACACTCTCTCTCGAAGCCTATGAGCTATACATTTTTCCCCCCCTTTGGCAACAAGTTACCAAAAAGTTCAAAAATGCATAGTGCTAAACGACTCTCAGGCTTGGTCTTCATGAGGTGGTGTAGAGATGACTCCAAGGATGAAAGCATCAGTTGATGTAGCTGGAGCTGGTGGAGTGGCTGCTGGCGCTGGTGGCACTGAAGCTGTAGCTGCTGGTGCAGATGAAGTAGCTCTCGTGTCTGGAACAGGCACTGCAGCAGATCTCTGTCCTCTGGGAACTCTAGCAAAAGCATTTGTAGTAGACTTGCCCTTCTTCTCCTCCACATCCTCCTGAAGTTGCTCAACTACAGTTTGGATCTCAGTGACCTTGACATCAAGCGCATAGAATTTCTTCTCAATGATCCTCTCCAAACTCTCCTTATTTTGAGTCAGGGTGGCCAAGCCCTTCTCAATCCTAAAGGTGGAGGAAATCAGATAGCCAAGCTAATCTTGCTTGCTCTTCAGGAACACTTGAGATGCCTCTTCAGCAGTTGACATCTTTGCAGCTTTCTCTGCCCTTGCCTTCTCTCTCTCTTCTCATGTGCTTGCACAGATGATGGTTCCTCCTCATTCATCTCAACTGTGTTATCTTCAAAATCAGGATATAAGGGTAGATGCTCCTTATCCAATAGATATGTGCCTGTGCCCATCTTTGAGTTGATGAGCTCCTGAATGTGTGGAGCATACCCACAACTTCTCCTCTGATCAACTGTTGTTCTCTTGATTGTTTCCACAATCAGACTCATGACTTTGAATTTTTGAGGCACATCAAACAAATGCAGCAAGTTGATAGCATGTCCTCTGATCATCTTGTGATCTCCAGACTTGGGTAGCAATGTGTGCCTAAGGATCCAGTTGATTGTAGGCAGACCAGACAACAAGAAGTGTACAGATCCAAGCTTGTGAGTTTCCAAAGCTTTATCTGGGATCTCTCTATACATGTGTGCCATAGTGTTGTGGTCTTTCTTCTTCTCAGCATATACATCCAAGTCATCTTCAGATTCTTTTGGAGCATTGATCAACTGAGCCCATTTTTCAACAGTGGATTGGTACCTAGTACCTTCAGACATCCAGATGATCTTCCCATCTGGGCAGAAGTGAGCTATGGAGTAAAACTGCATGATGAGCTCATCATTCTACTTGGTGAGCTTCTGGGCAACAAATTCATCAACTCCACATGCTTTGAAGCTGTCATATACTCCTAGATAGTGACCTTCATTTTTCTTGATGTACTCCCAGTTGATCCATCTCATGTCACACACAATGAGTTTCTTGTCAAGCAAAATTGTCTCATAAAAATCTTGTTGCTCCTTTGTGTGAAATCTATAGTCAACTATTGTCCTTCTGCTCACAACATATGGATCTGACTGTCTCCACAATCTCAGTCCAGCATCCTTTCTGATGTGCATGTCTTCAGCTACTGGATGAGCATCATTATGGTCAGGAATCTTGGGCTTCAACTTCCTCAAAACAAGTGAATCATCATCTTCCTTAGCAGCTTCAGGCACTGGGGCCTTGTTCTTCTCTGATGCAGGTATACTTCTGGTGTTCCTCTTGGGTTTAGGCTTTGGAGCTAGAGCAGCAGCCTTGCGAGCAGCTTTGGGCTTAGATGGAGCAGCCCCTGACTTAATTGCATCTCCCATGAGCTTCTGAGCATTGGGTGCTGGTGCAGCATCCTCTTCCTCTTCTTCTTCTTCATCAGAAGAGTGCTTCTCAAATTCTGCCATTGGGTCAACTTTCTTGCACCATCTCCCTCTATTTCTTTCCTTCTTCTTTCCTTCTGCAGCAACCTTTTTGGGTTCAGATCCCAAAGTCTCTTGAGTGGATTCTCTGGCCTTTGACATAGGAACTCTTCTTGCTGGAACCTTTGTTTTCATTCCTGGCTTTGTGGTAGCAGTTGTGCCATACTCCTTTTTTAGCACCTTCTTCTTTGAGGTGGCCTCATCTTCAACAACCACATAATCCTCATCTTATGAATATGAGGTTTTCTTCTTCCTTGTCCTGGTAGCTGCCTTTTGCAAGTTGCTGGGAGTGCTCCTGCTACCCTCATCATAGCTGCTTGAGGGACTAGTGCCCTCACTCATCTGAGCTTATTCCTCTAACTTGTTCTGACTATCACTTTGATCAAACATCTTCAGGCAAACTCACTGACAGCAGACCCTGTGAATAGATATAGATGAGGTAGAGTGGATGAGCATCACAAAGTACAGAGGTTTTTGCAAAACAATTGAGTCTAAAACTTAGTTTTAGTTTTCCACAAAAAGCATTTCGGAGCTACCGATTTGTAAACTCGGTGATACCGAAGTAGCTTTTGGAACCTAAACTAGTGAACTCGGTCAGACCGAGTCACAGTTTAGTGCCACCGAGACTGCTAGGGTTTCACAGAGAATCGATCTCGGTCACACCGATTTGAAATTCTCGGTCAGACCGAAAATCACATGTGCAATGGCCTAAGCCAAATCGGTGAGACCGATTTCAACAACTCGGTCGGTCCGAGATGAGTTCGGTGGTCTAATCTACGGAATGCTTTCGCTGGACAGGAAGATTTCATACGTGGGAAGAATCATGGCAAAGCAATGTGCTAGGAATCGGAGTTCAGAAAATAGCACAAAGTGTCAAGTTCATACCCTATCTCGGCGGTGAACTTGCTACGGCGGCAACGGCGGGACAGAATGCCATTGACAGCGGCGGAGACCAGCGGCGGGAGGTCGCTGGCGGCGAGAGGATGATCCGGAGACCCGAGGAGGCAGAGCAGGTTATGCATGGGTGAAGGGTTTCAGAAAATTTTCCAAAATTTGACTTGTGGGTATATATAGCCTGACCCTGTCGGTGTGACCGAGTGGAACAACTTGCTGGCACCGAGATGCAAAACTGCAAGCAATTACTGCAACTCGGTGTGACCGAAAGGTTCTTATCGGTTGCACAGAGAATGAAAACCTAGATCAACTTAAATATCTCGGTATGACCGAAAAGGGTGAATCGGTCAGACCGAAATGCACAAAGAGGTTTTGGAAGTTTAAGTCTATGACGAATCGGGGACTCTGAGTGCTCCTCACACAGAGTGGTTCGAATCTGACTTGATCAAACTTTGTGATGTAGCATGAATAGAGTTTGAGACAAGAAAAGCATAGATAGCTAGAGAAGGTTCTTAGGCATTCTTGTCCATCCACTTGGCAAAAGGAAAGAAACCAAACAATCAAAACAACATGTGGATGTCCTCGAATGAGTAAAATATGCAACCAACATGCTCACACAATAAAATGGCAAATGATATATGTGGCAAAGCATGCACAACTAATTCTAGCATCTATCAAACAATTGGCGATGACTAGGTCATCTATATATGAGTATATTGACTTAGGAGTCAAATGAGAACATTTGATCATAGGTCATACTCATCGTTTAAGCACACGTGGGGTTACCACTTTTACATAAAGCATTGTTGTGTTCACACCATTAGAGTTGCTTTAGCTCAATTCTTAGAGTAAAGCTCCCCCTAGATGTGAGATCCCCCCTAAGAGGGATGAACTAACCTTGGGTTTTGTCGATGATGACTTCATGTAGGTGTTGAAGATGTGGATGCTCAATGTTGATGTAGATCATTCGGAGCAATCCATTGGAGTGAGTTGCACTTTCAATACCTACACGGGTTAGTCCCACAAGGAACAAACAAGGATATCCATGGACATAGAGTGATGCACACACAAGAATGTCCATGAAAGCATTAGGTTACCTTGTCCCTTGTCTTACCAACAAGAGGGTTTGTGACTCCTTGAACTAGTGCAAGATGTGGAAGTTGATTGCACTTGTCCTTGCCAAAATGATATGAGTGAAGTTTGTCGGTGGAGTCACCCTCAAGAACTCTCTAGTTATTCTTATTTGGGATCCACATCATCTTGATGGGAATCCTTGGAGTTGTAGTCGAACTTGATGAAGTAGAACTTGATGTAGTCTTGGGAACCCACTTGACCAAGGCCTTAGGAGCTTCTTCAAATGCATCAATCTCCTCTTGAAGCTTGTCCTTGCCTTTTTGCTTGTGGTCTTGTGGTGGATCATATTGAGCTTGTGTTCCTTTGAAAGAAGTAGGATCATACTTCTCTTGTTGAGGAACAAACTTCGTCTTGGGATATTGATCTTCTTCCCACTCAACTCCATTGGCATTGAACTTTCGTTCAAAACCAACACCTTGATTCTTCCGGTGCTTTCCTTACTTGCGTACAATCTCCTCGAATTGCTTACTTCTGGCAAGGCTCTTGTAAACACCTTTCTCTATAATTCCCTTCAATAAGATATTTTCTTGCTCAAGTGTAACTTGGCTAAGAGAATCATTAGTGGAATCAAGAGAACTACTAGAAGCAACAACATTGGATTTAGCATGATTATTGTTACTACTAGAAGAAGAATCTTTCTTGTTCTTGTTACTAGACTTGACTTGTGGCATGTAAGTAGATAAGAGTAAACACTTGGCAATGTAAGAAGAACTTTTCTTGCGAAGATCATCATTGATTGCCTTTAAAAACTCATGCTCTTGCTCAAGGTTGAGCTTTTCAAAGCGTAACTTCTCACGAGTCTTTAAAAGTTCTCGATGATCTTCCAATATAGTTTCATGAGCTAACTTAAGAGTGTTTAGTTCTTTAGTTAGGTGCTCAATCTTCTCCTTATCATTGTCATTCGTTTTATCTTGATTAGCATGATTAATTGACGTTTCATCATAGTATTCATCACTAGAGTTGTCAACAAGTAAATCATCATCACCTAACAACTCATCTTCATCACTATTGAAATCAACATACTCGGGGATTGATGCCTTTGGGCCTTTAGCCATGAAGCATCTTCAAATTCCTTCATTTGGTGAGTCAAATATGTCATAGGAGTTGGTTGACACAAGTGCTAGACCGGCAACACCTTGATCTTGAGTATATTCGGAGTCGGAGTGATAGCTTCTCTCGGAGTGATTGTCGGAGTCGGAGCCGGATACCCATTCACCAACATGAGCTTGATGTCTTCGTTTTGTGTAGCTCCTTGATGACTTGTCCTTCCTTTCCAAATCCTTGCTTCTTCGGGATGTTCTTCATTCATAACGATCATCTATACTCCTTGTTTCTCTTGATGGTGATTCTTCTCTTCTACTCCTTCTTTTTGGAGGATCTTCTCTTCTTTTGTAGGGAGTCGTAGACTCATTGGAATAGTGTTCGGGTCTTCCACAATTGTAGCAATTACGCTCACGACTAGAAGATCTTTTGTCATTGTAGGACCTTGACTTGGAACTTCTTTCCTTGCTTCTACTCTTGTAGAACTTGTTGAAGTTCTTCACCATTAGGCTCAATTCTTCATTGAAGGTTTGTTTCTCACTTGATGATGTGGGAGCTTCACATGAGGCTTTGTAAGCACCACTTGACTTGTTGTGGAGCTCCTCCTTATCCTTGAGTGACATCTCATGAGCAACAATTCTTCCAATGACTTCCGTTGGCTTGAGATCTTTGTAATTGGGCATCATTTGGATCAATGTGCACATGGTATCATATTTTCCATCCAAGGCTCTTAGGATCTTCTTGATGATGAATTTGTCGGTCATCTCTTCACTTCCTAAGCCGACAATCTCATTTGTGATGAGAGCAAGCCTAGAGTACATCTCAGCGACGCCTTCACCATCCTTCATTTTGAACTTGTCAAGTTGACTTTGAAGCACATCCAATTTGGATTCCTTGACGGAGTCGGTACCTTCGTGCATATCAATCAAAGTATCCCAAATTTCCTTTGCATTCTCAAGACGGCCGATTTTGTTGAATTCTTCGGGGCACAATCCGTTAAAGAGAATATCACAAGCTTGAGCATTGTATTGCAGCATCTTCAACTCTTCTACGGTAGCTTCACGGTTCAGTTCCCTCCCATCAAAGAATTCACCTTGCAAGCCAATACACAAAATAGCCCAAACGGCGGGGTTATGTCCAAGAATATGCATTTTCATCTTGTGCTTCCAACTAGCAAGATTAGTACCATCAAAGTAAGGACCTCTACGGTGGTAATTTCCCTCGCTAGACGCCATACTCCCCTAGGTTGTGAAACCAAGGCTATGACCACCAAAAGCTATGGAAATCAAAGCAAATGGAGACCAAAGCTCTGATACCACTTATAGGATCGAAAGTATGTCTAGAAGGGGGGGGGGGGTGGGTGATTAGACTACTTGACCAAATAAAAATCTAGCCTTTTCCCAATTTTAGTTCTTGGCAGATTTTAGCAACTTAGCACAAGTCAAGCAGTCAACCTACACATGCAATTCTAAGAGTATAGCAGCGGAATGTAAAACAATTGCATATGAAGGTAAAGGGAGGAGTTTGAGGAGGCAAACCCAATGTTGACACGGAGATTCTTTTAGCCGTGGTTTCGATAGGTTGTGCTATCGTACATCCACGTTGATGGAGACTTTGACTCACGAAGGGTAACGGTTGCGCGAGTCCATGGAGGGCTCCACCCACGAAGGGTCCATGAAGAAGCAACCTTGTCTATCCCACCATGGCCGTCACCCACGAAGGACTTGCCTCACTAGGGTAGATCTTCATGAAGTAGGCGATCTCCTTGCCCTTACAAACTCCTTGGTTCACTCCACAATCTTATTGGAGGCTCCCAAGTGACACCTAGCCAATCTAGGAGACACCACTCTCCAAGAAGTAACAAATGGTGTGTTGATGATGAACTCCTTGCTCTTGTGCTTCAAATGATAGTCTCCCTGAGGGAGTCCTGGATTAAGGGGTGTCCGGATGGCCGTACTATCACCGTTGGCCGGACTCCTAGACTATGAAGATACAAGATTGAAGACTTTGTCCCGTGTCCGGATGGGACTTTCCTTGGCGTGGAAGGCAAGCTTGGCAATACGGATATGTAGATCTCCTACCATTGTAACCGACTCTGTGTAAACCTAGCCCTCTCCGGTGTCTATATAAATCGGAGGGTTTTAGTCCGTAGGACGAACAACAATCATACCATAGGCTCGATTCTAGGGTTTAGCCTCTTTGATCTCGTGGTAGATCTACTCTTATACTACCCATATCATCAATATTAATCAAGCAGGAGTAGGGTTTTACCTCCATCAAGAGGGCCCGAACCTGGGTAAAAACATCATGTCCCGTGTCTCCTGTTACCATCCGCCTAGACGCACAGTTCGGGACCCCCTACCCGAGATCCGCCGGTTTTGACACCGACATTGGTGCTTTCATTGAGAGTTCCTCTTTGTCGTCACCTTTTAGGCCCGATGGCTCCTTCGATCATCAACAACGACTCGGTCCAGGGTGAGACTTTTCTCCCCGGACAGATCTTCGTATTCGGCGGCTTTGCACTGTGGGCCAATTCACTTGGCCATCTGGAGCAGATCGAAAGCTACGCCACTGGCCATCAGGTCAGATTTAGGAGTTTGAACTACACGGCTGATATCCGCGGAGACTTGATCTTCGATGGATTCGAGCCACAGCAAAGCACGCTGCACTGTCTCGATGGGTATGATCTAGCTCTGCCGCCGTACAGTACCCTGGAGGCCGCACCAAAGCCCGCTCCGACCCTTAGCTCAGAGCCGACTTCGCCGATCGAGGATGAGTGGCTGGACACCGCCTCGGGGGCAACAATCTCTACGGCGATCGAGCCGAACACCGTCCCTGTCCTTTGCGAAGCTCATGACTCCAAGGTGCCGGACTCCTCTCCGGACTCCGAACCTTCCGCGCCCCTGCCAATCGAATCCGATTGGGCGCCGATCATGGAGCTCACTGCTGCGGACATCTTTCAGCACTCGCCCTTTGGCGACATCCTGAATTCACTAAAGTCTCTCTCTTTATCCGGAGAGCCCTGGCCGGACTATGGTCAGGAAGGTTGGGATGCGGACGACGAAGAAATTCAATGCCCACCCACCACCCACTTTGTAGCCACTTTCGATGATTTAACCGACATGCTCGACTTCGACTCCGAAGACATCGACGTATGGACGATGATGCAGGAGACAACCAAGAACCAGCGCCTATAGGGCACTGGAAGGCCACCTCGTCATACGACATATACATGGTGGACATCCCAAAAGATGGGAATGGCAATGGAACAACGGAGGATGACCCCTCCAAGAAACAGCCCAAGCGCCGGCATCAGCGGCGCCGCTCTAAATCCCGCCACAGTAAAAACGGTGATTCCGGCACGGGAGACAACAACACCCCAGACAGTGCCGAAGACAACCCCCTCCAGCAGGATTCAGCACAGGAGGAGGGAGAAGCCAGCCCTCATGATAGAGAGGCAGACAGAGAGGTAGATGATGAAAATTATATGCCTCCCTCCGAAGACGAGGCAAGCCTCGACGACAACGAATTTGTCGTGCCTGAGGATCCCGTCGAACAAGAGCGTTTCAAACGCAGGCTTATGGCCACGACAAGCAGCCTCAAGAAAAAGCAACAACAACATAGAGCTGACCAAGACTTGCTAGCCGACAGATGGACTGAAGTCCTTGCGGCCGAAGAGTATGAACTCGAACGCCCCTCCAAGAGCTACCCAAAACGCAGGCAACCCCGATTAGAGGAGGAAGCACCCAAACCTACATCACCAGCGCATGACGCGGCCGACCGGCCACCTCGTGGCCGCGACAGAGAGGCCTCTAGGCCCTCCGCTAAAGCCGCACCCCGGCGTCGCTCGAAAAGTACAAAGCCACGGGGGAGTGCGCCAGACTTGCGAGACATATCGGAGGACAAGGCAAGACAAATAAGATCGATCTATGGATCGCGTGGGCGCCCCACGACACGTGATGACAACCGTCACGCCGGATACAGCAATTCCGGCCGGGCTGAACACAGTAGACAAAGCTCATTTGAGCTGCGTCGTGATATAGCCCAATACAGAGGCGCCGCACACCCACTATGCTTCACAGACGAAGTAATGGATCATCAAATCCCCGAGGGTTTCAGACCCGTAACATTGAATCATACGATAGCACAACAGATCCTGCGGTTTGGATCGAGGACTATCTCCTTCACATCCACATGGCCCGCGGTGATGATCTACACGCCATCAAATACCTCCCACTCAAACTTAAAGGACCAGCTCGGCATTGGCTCAATAGCTTGCTAGCAGAATCAATTGGTTGTTGGGAAGACCTGGAAGCCGCATTCCTTGATAACTTCTAGGGCACATGTGTGCGACCACCATACGCTGATGACCTAAGCCACATAATTCAGCAGCCAGATGAATCGGCTAGACAATTCTGGACACGGTTCTTAACCAAGAAAAATCAAATCGTCGACTATCCCGATGCAGAGGCCCTTGCAGCATTCAAACATAACATCCGCGACGAGTGGCTTGCCCGACACCTAGGACAGGAAAAGCCGAAATCCATGGCAGCCCTCACATCACTCATGACCCGCTTTTGCGCAGGAGAGGACAGCTGGCTAGCTCGCAGTAACAACCTGACCAAAAACCCTGGTAGTTCGGATACCAAGGATAGTAACGGCAGGTCGCGTCGCAATAAGCACAAGCGCTGCACTAACGGCGATAATACTGAAGATACGGTAGTCAATGCCGGATTCAAAGGCTCTAAACCCGGTCAGCGGAAAAAGCCATTCAAAAGAAATACTCAGGGCCCGTCCAATTTGGACAGAATACTCGATCGCTCGTGCCAGATACATGGCACCCCCGAAAAACCAGCCAACCACACCTACATGGACTGTTGGGTGTTCAAGCAGGCAGGCAAGATAAATGCCGAAAACAACGACAAGGGGCTGCATAGCGATGACGAGGAGGAGCCCCGGCCGCCGAACAATAGAGGACAGAAGGGCTTTCCCCCACAAGTGCGGACGATGAACATGATATACGCAACCCACATACCCAAAAGGGAGCGGAAGCGTGCACTAAGGGACGTACACGTGATGGAGCCAGTCACCCCAAAGTTCAACCCATGGTCCTCCTGCCCGATCACTTTTGATCGAAGGGACCACCCCACTAGTATCCGCCACGGCGGATTTGCCGCATTGGTTCTTGACCCAATCATTGACGGATCTCACCTCACTAGAGTCCTGATGGACGGCGGCAGCAGCCTGAACCTGCTTTACCAGGATATAGTGTGCAAAATGGGCATAGACCCCTCAAGGATCAAACCTACAAAAACGACCTTTAAAGGTGTCATACCAGGTGTAGAGGCCAACTGTACAGGCTCAGTTACACTCGAAGTGGTCTTCGGATCCCCAGATAACTTCCGAAGCGAGGAATTAATCTTCGACATAGTCCTGTTCCGCAACGGCTATCACGCACTGCTCAGACGAACCGCATTTGCAAAGTTCAATGCGGTGCCGCACTACGCATACCTCAAGCTCAAAATGCCAGGCCCCCGAGGAGTAATCACGGTCAATGGAAACACCGAACGCTATCTCCGAACGGAGGAGCATACGGCGGCCCTTGCGGCGGAAGTACAAAGCAGCCTCTTAAGGCAATTCTTGAGTCCGACTACTAAACGTTCGGACACCGTCAAGCGCGCCCGGAGTAACCTACAACAAGACCGCCTGGCACGTTCCGAGCACGCGTAGCAATGCGGCCCCAACCCCAGCCCTCGCGAAATCGCGAGACTAGTACCACGTGTACATAACTACGCTCTGGAGATACCATGGGCATAGGGGCAGGGGCACGACCACAGCATGCCCGGAGAGCGGCTCAACCGCACCAGGGGCTCCCGATTGTGTCATTCTTTTTTTTCTTATTCTCAGGACTCCGTTTTCCAGAAGCCCTGTCCGGCAGTAGAATTGCCGAACTCACGATGCAACAGCCAGGGAAGCAGAAAAGCTACATCGAGTGTCCAGGTGGTCTCTATTACGAGCAGTATACCTGTTTTACGTACTATCCCGCAGCCTACCCCTAGAGGGGGACATGTTAAATAGTCCCATCCCATGCTTATCGCACTATTTGTATCGTTCTGCTTTCATTGCAGTATTTTTTGAATAAACAATGCATCGCTTTTTGCCTATTATTGCATTCCTTTTTCTATCTATATATGTTCACTTATGACATGTTGCATCCGTACGCTTTGGTACGGCCAAATACACCAGGGGCTTAAGTACCCAAAAATATGGTGTGATAAGTCCGAACACTTTAACAAGTGCGGCACCCCGAACTTATAGCATTATATGCACCGGCTCCGAATCATGTCTTGGGTCAATAGTTGGGTTTGCCCGGCTCCCATGTTTTGGTACCTTACGTTCCGTTATATCGGCTAAGGTAGCGCTGGGAGAACCACTGCGATTGTGCCCCGGTTGAGCTGGGTTGAGCACCTTAGTGGAGAAAGCTAAAACTGACCATCATGATAGGGCGAGAGCCGGTTGCTGTTCGAGAGGTTTCTTCGAGTCCCTAAAGACTTATGCCGCTTAGAGCGAGGAGTCGGCTTTGTCCGGCCCAGGCGTGGATAGCGCCCTGAATTCGGTCTTCCAAACACTAGGGGCTTCGCTGAAATTTAAAATTATAGAATTCTATGGCTAAGTGGGAGTGTTCAAGCATTGTAAGTCCGGTTGCCTCGTTTGTTGTGTTGAGCGCCTCCCTCGAAGGACCCAAAAATGGGAACAAGAGCGCTCAAGTTTATCCCGAACACCCCAGCACTCATGGCATGGGGGCTGAAGCCAACGACTTGCCATCTCTCAAATTTGATAAACGGCCGCACAGAAGGTAATATTTTAAATTAACAAGCGTTGCTTAGCGCATATGAACAAAGTTTTCAGCGTACATGATAACAAATGCGAGTCTACTAAAAAATTACATCTTTGGAGCACTCACCCGCTATACGGCGGGCACCCTTCAGGACACCCTTATAGTACATCTCGGGTGTGCGATACTCCTTGCCCGGCGGTGGCGCATCCGTCACAAGCTTCTCGGCGTCCATCTTGCCCCAGTGCACTTTAGCACGGGCAAGGGCCCTACGGGCACCTTCGATGCAGACGAAGCGCTTGACGACTTCAATCCATGGACAGGCGTCCACTAGCCGCCGCATCAGCCCGAAGTAGCTCCCAGGCATGGCCTCCTTCGGCCACAACCGAGCTATGAGGCCCTTCATGGCCTGTTCGGCCACCTTATGGAGCTCGACTAGCTGCTTCAGCTGGTCGCTCAGGGGCACCGGATGTCCGGCCTCAACATATTGAGACCAGAATACCTTTTCCATCGAGCTCCACTCCTCGGCTCGATAGAACGCGGCAGCATCGGACACACTACGGGGCAGATCCGTGAACGCTCCTGGAGAACTCCGAATTCAGGTAAGTAACAGATAATTCACTTTTACATGCTTGCTTTGCATGAAGAATGCCTTACCCGCCGCTATCTTTTTTATCGCCTCAATCTCCTGGAGGGCCTTCTGGGCTTCGGCAGTGTGGCGCGCTCGGCTGTGGCTCGAATCCATCGAAGATCAAGTCTTCGCGGATGTCAGCCGTGAAGTTTAGACTTCCTAATCTGACCTAATGGCCAGGGGCGTAGCTTTCGATTTGCTCCAGATGGCCAAGCGAATTGGCCCGCAGTGCAAAGCCGCCGAATACGAAGATCTATCCGGGGAGACAAGTCTCACCCTGGACTGTGTCGTTGATGATCGAAGGAGCCATCAAGCCTATCGGTGACGACACAGAGGAACTCTCAATGAAAGACCAATGTTGGTGTCAAAACCGGCGGATCTCGGGTAGGGGGTCCCGAACTGTGCGTCTAGGCGGATGGTAACAGGAGACAAGGGACACGATGTTTTTACCCAGGTTCGGGCCCTCTCGATGGAGGTAAAACCCTACTCCTGCTTGATTGATATTGATGATATGGGTAGTACAAGAGTGGATCTACCACGAGATCAAGGAGGCTAAACCCTAGAAGCTAGCCTATGGTATGATTGTTGTTATGATTGTTGTCCTACGGACTAAAACCCTCCGGTTTATATAGACACCGGAGAGGGCTAGGGTTACACAGAGTCGGTTACAATGGTAGGAGATCTACATATCCGTATCGCCAAGCTTGCCTTCCACGCCAAGGAAAGTCCCATCCGGACATGGGACGAAGTCTTCAATCTTGTATCTTCATAGTCTTGGAGTCCGGCCGATGATGATAGTTCGGCTATCCGGACACCCCCTAGTCCAGGACTTCCTCACCTACTCCTGCTTGATTAATATTGATGATATGGGTAGTACAAGAGTAGATCTACCACGAGATCAAAGAGGCTAAACCCTAGAAGCTAGCCTATGGTATGATTGTTGTTCGTCCTATGGACTAAAACCCTCCGGTTTATATAGACACCGGAGAGGGCTAGGGTTACACAGAGTCGGTTACAATGGTAGGAGATCTACATATCCGTATTGCCAAGCTTGCCTTCCACGCCAAGGAAAGTCCCATCCGGACACGGGACGAAGTCTTCAATCTTGTATCTTCATAGTCTAGGAGTCCGGCCAACGGTGATAGTCTGGCCATCCGGACACCCCTTAATCCAGGACTCCCTCAGTAGCCCCTGAACCAGGCTTCAATGACGACGAGTCCGGCGTGCATATTGTCTTCGGCATTGCAAGGCGGGTTCCTCCTCCGAATACTTCATAGAAGATTTTGAACACAAGGATAGTGTCCGGCTCTGCAAAATAAGTTCCACATACCACCGTAGAGAGAATAACATTTACACAAGTTTAATCTGCTGACATATTCCGTGGCGTGACATCACACCACGGGCAGGCCTTTATTCGAATCGTTTTTACTGTTCCACCTCAGCGCGTTTAGCGAAGCGGTTTCCTTGGCACGTCTTGTCAAAGCAGAGATCGTGTCCCCTTATTCCGGGATTCTCGTCAATATGGGCGTGGGTAGCCCAACCACGCCATTGATTACGGTGGTTAGGGGATAAGCGAGTTTTACCAGGCTGGTGGGGACGCATAGTTTCGTCCGTCCATATAAGGGGATAAGGATCCACCTTTTACCTACGCCTTCTTCCTCCTTTGCTTATCCATTTCCGCGTACTCGAGCTCCAGCACCCAAGTCTGCACATCTCGCCTCAACCTTCCTAGACACGCACCCCTTTACAAGAGGCTGCGCGCATAAACAATGAGAGCCAATAAAGATCAACTTTATTCATTTTTTTAAATCATACTATGTTTTAAATACATTTTTTGCACGGTATTTTCCCAAGCTAAGTTCTTCTCTTCTACAGATGAACAGCGTGCTACACCCGTCCAGGATACAGCACAACGGAGACACAGGCACAGACATGCAGCAGGGACCCATTGCAAGGATTCTTTTCAGATTAAGACCCTGCATAAACCTTTCTTACTGTCTCTTGTTGATACACATCCCCCGGCTTCCTATTATAACCGAAGAGGAGGCTGGCGTTTTGGCATCGGCCGCATCAGAAGTTTTTGCCCGTACCTTGACACTAGGGGCTTAGGGCATCGTTCTACCCGTTTTCATAAAGACCGAATACCTCAGGGAGTGTTCGGCGTCTCGAGTTAGGCCTTATATGCATCAACTCCGAATCATGTCTTTGGTCAAATGTTGGGTTTGCCTGGCTCCTGTGTTTTGCTGCCTTACGTTCCGTATCATCGGCTAACGCGGCACCAGGAGAACTACTGCGATTGTGCCCCGATTCGGCCGGGCGAGCACCTCAGTAGAGAAAGCCGAAAACTGACTATCATGATATAGCGAGAGACTGGTCAACCACTCGATCAACTACCGGAATGTCTAGAATTCCGCCGCTTTGACGAAGGACCGTTTCCCGGTCAGGCACATACGCGCCCCGAATTCGGAGAACGCGGTGCCCCTAGGGGCTATATCGTAGTCCCACCTTCGAACTCCTATGGCTAAGTGAAAGTGATAAAGCATTATAGTCCGGTTGCCTAGTTTGCTACGCTACCACCTCCTTCACAGGACCAAGACGTTGGATTAAGTGTGAAAATGCGCTATTTTGCAAACACCCCCGCACCATGTGCGTGGGGGATGAAGCCGAAGACTGCCATCTTTCAGGTTATATACACGTATACATTAACGGCCGCACATGAGATATTTGAATACTTGAACGCACAAGTATAAAAAGCACTTATATTATGAATACGGTTTTACAAATCATACATGTCATTTGAACATAACATTTTTCGAGCATTGCGACTCTATTAAACGAGCGCCTTGCAGGACTTCCCCAAAATAGTGCTCGATGGGTAACCGACTCTCGTCCGAACCCCGGGATGCAACATCAGTGGCATCCATCTCCGCCCAGTGTGTCTTAACACGGGCGAGAGCCATCCGTGCACCCTCTATGCATGCCGACTGCTTCATCGCCTTGATATGCGGCACCGCCCCAAGAAATTGCTGCAATAAGCCAAAATAACTCTTCAGCTTGGGCCTATCCGGCCACAGATGAGCCACTACATCCGTCATGGCAAATCCGGACAATTTATTCAGCTCAGCCCACTCAGCCAACCGATCGGTCAACGGAAGTGAACGCTCCGGACTGTGGAATTGAGACCAAAAAAGCTCTTCCATCTCGTGATCCTTCTGGCTTCGGAAGTGCACAACCGCATCCACCGCACTCGCCGCCAAATCCAGATAAGGATCCTCCACACCCCACAGCTGGCCAAGCTGAGCATACTTCTGATCTGTGAACTTCCTGCGCAGCAGAAAGGGCTTTCCAGCCGCAATGTCTCCGGCCTGACGCAGCTCCTCCTTTATAGCCCTCATTGCAGAACGGGCATCCTTGGCTTCGGCGGTGGCCTTCTTCAGGTCCTCTTGCTCCACTCGGCGTTCTTTTTCAAGAACCTCATAGCGGTCGGTAACATCCTTTAGCTTCACGGCCATTCCGGCCATCTCCTCCCTGCTTCGGCAGTGAGCAGCCTTTTCGGCTTTTAGCTCTTCGGCTGCCTTTGAGGCAGCCGCATCACTCCTTCTGGCCTGCTCCTTGGCTCGAGCAAGCTCTGCCCGAAGGTCCTCCACAGCAGCGGCACCATCTGCATTAAGCATACATGTTGTAAGGAGTGAGCATCAGCTCCCTTACTAGGTGACCACGGAGAAACAACCTACCTTGTGACTCATCAAGTCGTTTATTGACCAGCGCGATGTCCGCATCCGCAACGTCGAGTTGCCGCTTTAGCTCTGCAACTCTATCAGTCCGGCTGGCCACCGGACGATCCGCCACCTGCATAGGAAAGGCGAGAATTAATAACTGAGATTATGATCCTCGGCACACTATCGCTTTCAACAACATACCGAGTCTCAGGGGCTACTATCTATACAGGGCGCACTCTATGTGCAAAACTGTCAAAAGGCATGTCATTTTTACGTACCTCAAACCCTGCCAGTAAACTTCTGACGGCATCATGCAACCCGCCCTCAGCGGATGAAATTCTTTCAATCACCATACTCATTAATGTACGGTGATCTTCTGAGATAGACGCCCTCTCGAGCAGATCGTTCAGCTCCCCCGGCCGTACACCAGTTGGTGCCGAACACTCCGGCCTTGCCGGACTCGGGGATACCCTCCGCGATGACACCTCAGGGTCGTCCGCCCCGCCTGATGGTGCGGCAGATGGAGGCGTCTCGCTCTCCATCATCTCCGGACGAAGGTCCCCCGAAGACGAGCTCAGCTGAGAAGGACGGAGATCCGAACTACAAGGTAAAAACTTCGGTTATCCTCAAAAGCAAAAATAGGGATGTCCCTTATTAAAAAACTCCCCTTTTTCTACTTACGGCTCGCTGGAGGGCTGATTCCTTAGGGGAGATAGTGCGGCCGGGGCTTCCCCTGGCGCAAGGCCCTCTGGCAAAGATTTCTTCCCCCGCTTTGAGGCCTTAGCCTCCGGATTTTCGGAAGCGGTCCTCTTCTCCCCATGGAAGGAGGGATTCTCGATTCCCCCTTTCTTTAAAGCCTCCTTAGTAGAGGCGGTAGTTTCTGTGTTTTCCCCTTCGCCCTCCTCTGAAGGCGCAACCTGCAGCATCTTGACCAACACGGGATCCGGCGCGGTCTCCGGGAGGGGGGCCGGACACCGTATCAGTTTTGCTTGCGCTATCCACTCCTGTTCAAAGGATGATTGGTTAAAAGGCAAATCTAAGATATGCAAACAAACGGTATGTCCGGACACAGGGCTACTTACTTGAGTATTCGGGCGATTGCAGCTTAAGCCGACGTCCTCGGTCAGTTCCAGACACACCTCTTGTGATCCGAAGAACAATTTGTACATCTCCATGGGTGTCGTACCCACGAAGTGTTGGAGAGCTTGTGGTCCCTCCGGATTGAATTCCCACAGGCAGAGGGGGCGACGTTTGCAGGGCAGAAGACGCCGAATCAGCATAACCTGCGTCACCATGACCGGATTGATCTCCCTCTCTTGGATGTCTTGAATCCAGCCCTGCAATAAGGGTACGTCCTGGGACGGCCCCCAGTCAAGCCCTTTGTTGACCCATGACGTCAGCCGTTGTGGAGGGCCAGAGCGAAAGACGGGCGGCGGCCTCTGCCTGCTGCCCCTGGGAGCGGTAATATAGAATCACTCGTGTTGCCACAAACCGAGCTCCTCCTGAAAAGAGCCCTCGGGCCACGGAGCATCGGCCCTCTTGCTTACAACCGCCCCGCCGCACTCTGCTTGATGCCCCTCGATCATCTTCGGCTCTACGTTGAAGGTTTTGAGCCACAAACCGAAGTGAGGGGTAGTGCGGAGGAAGGCCTCGCAGACGATAATAAATGATGAGATATGGAGGATGGACTCCGGAGCCAAGTCGTGGAATTCCAACCCATAGTAAAACATGAGCCCCCTCACGAAGGGATCCATCGGGAAGCCTAAACCCCGACGGAGGTGAGACACGAACATGACGCTCTCGCCGGGCTCGGGAGTAGGAATGACTTGCCCTTGGGCAGGCAACCTATGCGAAATCTCATATGTTAAGTACCTGGCTTCTCTCAGCTTTAGCACGTCCTCTTCCGTGACGGAGGAGGGCATCCACCGGCCCTGTAGGTCGGAGCCAGACATTGTCAAAGGTCCGAAGCGCTCGAATCTGGAGCCCTGAGTGCTGGAACTTGGGGCGAGGGGTAGATTCAATTGAGGATTGAAGAAAAGAAACGAGCCTTGGTCTCATTATAAAGAGGGAGAATACCAAGAGCCGTCCCCGTGACCGTTTGGAACTCGCCTTCGATGGAGGGGGCGTGGCAATGGGCGCGGTTGGGTTACCCACGTCCGTATTGATGGGAATCTCAGAATAAGGGGAACACGATCTCTGCTTCGACAAGACATGCCAAGGAAACCGCTTCGCTAAATGCGCTGAGGTGGTATAATAAAAACGATTCGAGTAAAGGCTTGGTAGTGGTGTGACGTCACGCCACAAAATACGTCAGCAGATTGAACTTGTGTGAATATTATTCTCTCTACGGTGGTACGTGGAATTTATTTTGCAGAGCCAGACACTATCCTGGTGTTCACAATCTTCTATGAATTATTCGGAGGAGGAACCCGCCTTGCAATGCCGAAGACAATATGCGCGCCGGCCTCGTTGTCATTGAAGCCTGGTTCAGGGGCTACTGAGGGAGTCCTGGACTAGGGGGTGTCCGGATAGCCGAACTATCATCATCGGCCGGACTCCAAGACTATGAAGATACAAGATTGAAGACTTCGTCCCGTGTCCGGATGTGACTTTCCTTGGCGTGGAAGGCAAGCTTGGCGATACGGATATGTAGATCTCCTACCATTGTAACCGACTCTG
Source organism: Triticum timopheevii (assembly GCA_963921465.1). Classification (NCBI taxonomy): domain Eukaryota; kingdom Viridiplantae; phylum Streptophyta; class Magnoliopsida; order Poales; family Poaceae; genus Triticum; species Triticum timopheevii. Next base: position 559,705,897 of record OY997268.1, on the reverse strand, counting down.
TGTAACCCTAGCCCTCTCCGGTGTCTATATAAACCGGAGGGTTTTAGTCCGTAGGACAACAATCATAACAACAATCATACCATAGGCTAGCTTCTAGGGTTTAGCCTCCTTGATCTCGTGGTAGATCCACTCTTGTACTACCCATATCATCAATATCAATCAAGCAGGAGTAGGGTTTTACCTCCATCGAGAGGGCCTGAACCTGGGTAAAAACATCGTGTCCCTTGTCTCCTGTTACCATCCGCCTAGACGCACAGTTCGGGACCCCCTACCCGAGATCCGCCGGTTTTGACACCGAGAGTAGGGTTTTACATCCATCGAGAGGGCTCGAACCTGGGTAAAAACATCGTGTCCCTTGTCTCCTATTACCATCCGCCTAGACGCACAGTTCGGGACCCCCTACCTGAGATCCGCCGGTTTTGACACTGACACTCCCCAACACTCAACTCTCTCTCACAGGATTTGGATTTGGTGGAAAGAAGATTTGAGTGGAAAGCAACTTGGGGAAGGCTAGAGATCAAGATTTATGTGGTAGGAATGGAATATCTTGACCTCAACACAAGTGTAGGTGGTTCTCTCTCAGAAAATGTATGTTGGAAGTGTAGGCATATTCTGATGGCTCTGTCCACGAATGAAGAGTGGGTGGAGAGGTATATATAGCCTCCACACAAAATCTAACCGTTACACACAACTTATCAAACTCGGTGGGACCGAATCGCGAAACTCGGTCAGACCGATGTAGTAAATAATGTGACCGTTAGGAATTTCGGTGGGACCGACATGTCAACTCGGTGGGGCCGATATGGTTAGGGTTAGGGCATAATGTAATCTCGGTGAGACCGATTACACAAACTCGGTGAGACCGATTTTGGTAATAGACACACAAAGATTTGGTCAGGCAAACTCGGTGGGACCGATTTGCTCATCTCGGTTGGACCGAAATGTTATGAAAGGGAAACAGAGAGTTTGCATTGCAATCTCGGTGGAACCGATCGCTCATCTCGGTTTGACTGAAACGTTATGAAGGGAAACAGAGAGATTACAATCCCATCTCGGTGAGACCGAGATCCCTAACGGTGATACTGAAGAGACTAGGGTTTCTGGCACTGGCTATGTGAACTGAACTCGGTGGCGCCGGATAGACAGTTTCTGTAGGGCCGAGTTTGACTTTTGGTTTGGGACATATGTGGATGTGAGAAAGTAGTTGAGGGTTTTTGGAGCATATCACTAAGCACTTTGAGCAAGAAACTCATTAAGCAACACCTCATCCCCTCTTGATAGTGTTGGCTTTTCCTATGGACTCAATGTGATCTTGGATCACTAAAAGCAAAATGAAGAGTCTTGTGCTTTAAGCTTGAGCCAATCCTTTTGTCCTTAGCATTTTGAGGGGTCCACTTTTCTCATCCATGCCATGCCAATCATTGAGCTTTCCTGAAATATTTATCTTGAAATAGCATTAGCTCAATGAACTATATGTTGTTAGGAATTACCAAAACCACCCAGGGATAGTTGCACTTTCACAACCACCTATTGGGCCCGCCTGTCATAGAAGCAAAGGCAGGAGCAGTAAGTCAATGAAGCTGCGTCCCTCCCTCGCGCATGAGCGTGGTGGCTGGCATGACTAGTAGAAGCTTTCGCTACACGCTATCCCTCCCACACGAGGTGGACGGACATGCAGCAGTGGATTCGATACTGTATAAGTAGGAGTAACATCATTGTTCATCTTCTCGAAGAGGCAAAGAGCCAAGCGCAACCCGAACGTGGTAGTTGCGAACACTCGCGTGGTGCGGTGCCTTGGAGCACGCATATAGTAGCCAGGATCTTGCATGAGACAAAATTGCTATTTGAGCCCGCTATTGTAGTAGTACTAGTACTTGCTACTCCCTCCGTCTAGGTGAGTAAGTCATTGAATTTTTAGCTAAGCTTCCCTCATTGAATTGTTTAACAATTAAACTCCATCATCCATTGGTTGATAGTCATTCTACATAGGTCCACGTGCTTAGCACCATTTCGTCTTGGGGTCACCAATGTTTATTTGCTAATTAATAGCATTGCATGAAATGAACTAGCCACTTCATGTCATGTTTGGTACTCTCAAGTCATTAAAAGCATGCACACCTCTCATCTCTTATTGGTTGATATGTCAAGAAACAAGAAAGAAGGTAGAAGCTAATGCACCGCGCCTAAGTGTTTTGGGATTATTTGGTTTTCGTAAGATGACTTAGACACCTAGATGGAGGGAGTGGTATAGCCCTATAAACCGGAAAGGAGTATTTGCCTTTCTAGAGATTTGAACAAGTGACTAGAGTACACCGCATGCAGTACTCCCTCCCTTCCGGTTTATATGGCTCAAATCTCAAATCTCATGAACCAAGGCATTTTGCGATTGGAGGAATGTATCTCGTACTTTACAAAACTACCCTAATTAAACTCATGCATTAATTACGTAGTTCTCTCGTTTTCCTCTCCGCCTTGGTCGCAGTGCACAATATTGAGCACTCCTATATGACTAGCCGCTCTATCTACATGCAGGACATCAAAGCATCCGGGCCCGCGTGCCATCCACCAAATCATAGCGAGGTGCTACAGTTGAGACTCACCTGTCACCCCGGTGTGGCCGTCATGACCCATCATATCACAAAACCCACACCTTTACCAGCAGTGGTAAAGTGGCCTTGAAGTTGGACTAGACGAAGCAACCATCATTTCACTGGAACGCTCGTTGAAGCCCTTTCTCCCCTTTCTTGAAGAAAACCTCACTCCAGGCTACTCACTTCTGCCATTTTTCTTCTGTACCGACGAAGGAAAGGTGGGCACAGTTATGCTGCTATATTTCCATTCCAAGAATCTTCTTTTTGCAAAGCACCGACCGATTCTCACAGCCTATTATTTTCCCGTTTTCATTGCGATTGTGGTTTCCTTTCGATTGTTTTTGTTTGTCAGTTCATTGATGGATCCTGGAGCACTAGGCAAAGAGTTGCCGGCGGATAACCCACTAGAGACAGCGATCTCCATGAAGTGAGCACCGACCAACGAGTTGAATATGTTGGCGGGCCAACCCATGGAGATGAAGAACTCCAAGAAACAAGCACTGGCCAAAGAGTTAACGACGTTGGCGGACGAACTCCTCAAAGAAAGTTGGAAGAACAGCAAGGGCCCCACCGTTCCTACCCCAGAAACTCTGATGGCCACCTATGCGAGGCTCAAGGCCGAGTTTGAGGAGATAGTCGCCGTTGAGAAGAAGTATTCCCCTAGCAAGGTGATGGCCCCCATCAAGGACGAGGAGATGGCCCTCGGAGGGATGAGATCCCCCGGTGAGCTGCACAAGGTAAAAAATAATGGCTTATTACCATAGTTATGTTTTTGATTATTTGCAATGTGCTTGCTAATATGTTATGGTTGTGCAGGTGCCGGTGGACGTCCTTGATGATTCCGATGTCGCGACCCGTCCTGTGGACAACTCCCCAGAGATTGTTTTCGATGTCGCGGTCCGTCCTGTTGGCATCGTCCCAGAGATCGATTCCGATGCCGCTGTCCATCCTGTGGACATCTCCCCAGAGATCGATTCTGATGTTGCAGCCAGTCCTATGGACATCGCCCCAGAGATCGATTCCATGCCGCTGTCCATGCCGTGGTCATTGCCCGAGAGATCGATGACAAGAAATAGTTGGTCGCGCTAATCCTTCAGGGTAGTTTGCATTGCCCTGTGTTTAATTACCAGAATGATGCGTGTTATCAAACCATCTTAGGGCTAGTGCATTGTCTTGTGTGGGCGGTACTTCCTACTTTTGTTTGATAGTGAATCATGCGAACCCTCTTCGAGCTATGGAAACAGATGTATCCTGACCAGCTTTTGATGTATTATATGGCATGCTTAGATGTAAGTTTGAATGGTTTATCATATCAGCAGGGCTCGTTTGATGATTCTTGTTGTTAGTAGGCTAGCTACCCTGTGAGCTATAGTACTTGCAAAACACTCACCAAAGAGAAATGTTGGGGCTAATGAGCTCATGGTACGCTTATACTTATCCGTCATCGATCTACCAATAGCCCAAGCTCCTAAAATTGTAGGCTTAGCGATCGATCAGACAATAGTTGACACGGATACATTCATGCCTCATTTGGTTCATAGGGTAGGAAAATCATAGCAAAAGTACAGAGACGTACAACACAAAATCATAGCAGTGCAGAGACGTACTCCCTCCGTTCCAAAATAGATGACCTAGGCGGGCTAGTTTGGCCTAGTGGGTTTCAGTGATATGACGTGGTACAGTGCCGTCCAGTCTTCGCGTGTGGTAGCAGTATTGCGGGTACAGTAAGTCTTCTTGAAGAAGCGGAATTCAACGAAGTCATGATGGTTCCTTCGTCCGAACAACTTACAGTGGGAAAGGTTGGGCCTGCGATACGACCGGGGTAGACCAGGATAATTTTGTGCATGGCAGGTGGACCAGGATGGTCGACGTCCCACATGTCGTTGAATGAAAGTATTCTTTCCGATATAGAGGACGAGCAATGAGTATTCATTGTTTATTTTTGATGAAAGCTATTGTCTTCACTGTTACGACGGAGGAGTGTGAAACACGGCAGCCGAGTGAACTTGGCATGTGCACCACTCCCTCCTTCCTCATGTAATGCTACCATACTGTTGACTATAAGGTTGCAACTTTTTCTCACTTTCTCTTTATCTATTTCCTCTCAAATGATTTTACCTTTCTTTTTTAGACACAATTGTTTTTTATGCCTTTTTTAGAATTATTTTTTATACCTAGGAGCAAGTGTAGAGACGGGCTCTTGCAGAGCCCACTCCTTGACTTTGTCAATGCCTCTCTCTCCTCCACATAAGCAGGCTTATAGCCCAGTTTTTTACTGGTACTACTTTCTATGCATGCATGCGGCGGGCAGCTGGCGTCTTGAGGGGCCAGGGCGGTCAGAGCGGGCTCCGGAAGCGGTCCGTACTCCAGCATGGCCCACCTCACATTATCACCATATATTTCTTGGAGTCCGTGCACGGCGGGCGGGTGATCTCTTCTCCCTCCCCCGTTTCTCTCTTCTTAGCCGACGCCCGCCAATCGATTAGATTTCGGCTATCGACAGTTTATTCAATTACAGTCCCACATGTTAGTGAAACTGCAAGACAACGCATGTCCCCTCTGGTGAGCGGCATGCGAGCCGGACTGTCGGGGGTGTGACGCGTACGAGTTGTAAGTGTGCCGCCTTTTCCTTTAGAACTTGCAAAGCGTAACATTTTCGCGCGATCGATCGATAGAAATCCAGAACAAAATGACGAGGGCGGTGCTTTCCCGCTCGTTAGGCGGGCTAGTTTGAGTGATATGACGTGCTACAGTGCCGTCCACTTGCTCCATTTTTATGTAAGCAAGAGTTTACACTCTTATGCGGGAGGAGTGCGAAACACCGCAGATATGATTTTGATTGATGGATAACTGTTCCCTGCCAAATAATGGAGCACTGTTAGCGATTATAGCATGATAGTTAGGGCATCTCCAGCGCTAGCCCACAAATTTACACCGGCATCTGTCCAAGGACACTGATGGATGCCATCCGATGCTGCCCGCATACCTTTCAACAACTATATGAACTAACCAGACGAAATTCATGCAAACAAAGCAAATTTCAAATTAACCGGATGAAATTCATTACATTTCGAAAACTTTTCCTACAAATTGGACAAAATCCATTACATATTTCACACAAACCGTACTAAAACCTACTGTAAACCTAATCTAAACGATCACCGGCGCCCGACCACCATGTCCGGCCATGAACTCGAGAAAGTCGACCATTGCCTTTGCCTCCTCCCCATCCGCCTCGATAACTGATACGTCTCCAACGTATCTATAATTTTTGATTGCTCCATGCTACTTTATCTACTGTTTTGGGAAATATTGGGCTTTATTATCCACTTTTATATTATTTTTGGGACTAACCTATTAACCGGAGGCCCAGCCCAGATTTGCTATTTTATGCCTATTTCAGTGTTTCGAGGAAAAGGAATATCAGACGGAGTCAAAACGGAATGAAATCAACTGGAGAAGTTATTTTTGGAAGGAAACCCACCTGATGGACTTGGACCCCACGTCAGAAGATACGGGAGGTGCTCACGAGGGTGGGGGGCGCACCCCCTGCCTCGTGGGGCCCCCGTAGCTCCACCGACGTACTCCTTTCACCCATATATACCTACGTACCCTAAAACTTCCAGAAAAGAAGATAGATCGGGAGTTCCGCCGCCGCAAGCCTCTGTAGCCACCAAAAACCTCTCAGGAGCCCATTCCGGCACCCTACCGGAGGGGGATCCCATCACCGGTGGCCATCTTCATCATCCCGGCGCTATCCATGACGAGGAGGGAGTAGTTCACCCTCGGGGCTGAGGGTATGTACCAGTAGCTATGTGTTTGATCTCTCTCTGTCGTGTTCCCTCTATGGCACGATCTTGATGTATCTCGAGCTTTGCTATTGTAGTTGGATCTTATGATGTTTCTCCCCCTCTACTCTCTTGTGATGAATTGAGTTTCCCCTTTGAAGTTATCTTATTGGATTCAGTCTTTATGAGAACACTTGATGTATGTCTTTGATGTATGTTTTGGTGATCAACTTGCGGGTTTCGTGACATTGGGAACCTATGCATAGGGGTTGGCACACGTTCTTGACTATCCGGTAGAAACTTTGGGGCACTCTTTGAAGTACTTTTATGTTGGTTGGATGAATCTGAGATTGTGTGATGCATATCGTATAATCATGCCCACGGATACTTGAGGTGACACTGGAGTATCTAGGTGACATTAGGGTTTTGGTTGATTTGTATCTTAAGGTGTTATTCTAGTACGAACTCTTTTATAGATTGATCCGAAAGAATAACTTTGAGGTGGTTTCGTACCCTACCATAATCTCTACGTTTGTTCTCCGCTATTAGTGGCTTTGGAGTGACTCTTTGTTGCATGTTGAGGGCTTGTTATATGATCTATCTATGTTATTATTGTTGAGAGAACTTGCACTAGTGAAAGTATGAACCCTAGGCCTTGTTTCCTATCATTGCAATACCATTTACGCTCACTTTGGTCACTTGTTACCTTGCTGTTTTTATATTTTCAGATTACAAATACCTTTATCTACCATCCATATTGCACTTGTATCACCATCTCTTCGCCGAACTAGTGCACCTATACAATTTACCATTGTATTGGGTGTGTTGGGGACACAAGAGAGTTTTTGTTATTTGGTTGCAGGGTTGTTTGAGAGAGACCATCTTCATCCTACGCCTCCTAAGGATTGATAAACCTTAGGTCATCCACTTGAGGGAAATTTGCTACTGTCCTACAAACCTGTGCACTTGCAGGCCCAACAACGTCTACAAGAAGAAGGTTGTGCAGTAGACATCAAGCTCTTTTTTTGGGACTAACATATTAACTGGAGGCCCAGCCCAGATTTGCTGTTTTATGCCTATTTCAGTGTTTCGAGGAAAAGGAATATCAGACGGAGTCAAAACGGAACGAAACCAACTGGAGAAGTTATTTTTGGAAGGAAACCCACCTGATGGACTTGGACCCCACGTCAGAAGATACAGGAGGTGCTCATGAGGGTGGGGGCGCGCCCACCCCCCCGGGCGCACCCCTACCTCCTGGGGCCCCCGTAGCTCCACCGATGTACTCCTTTCACCCATATATACCTATGTACCCTAAAACTTCCAGAAAAGAAGATAGATCAGGAGTTCCGCCGCCGCAAGCCTCTGTAGCCACCAAAAACCTCTCAGGAGCCCGTTTCGGCACCCTGCCGGAGGGGGATCCCATCACCGGTGGCCATCTTCATCATCCCGGCGCTATCCATGACGAGGAGGGAGTAGTTCACCCTCGGGGCTGAGGGTATGTACCAGTAACTATGTGTTTGATCTCTCTCTCTCTCTCTCTCTCTCTCTCTCGTGTTCTCTCTCGTGTTCCCTCTATGGCACGATCTTGATGTATACCGAGCTTTGCTATTGTAGTTGAATCTTATGATGTTTCTCCCCCTCTACTCTCTTGTGATGAATTGAGTTTCCCCTTTGAAGTTATCTTATTGGGTCGAGCCTTTTGAGAACACTTGATGTATGTCTTTGATGTATGTTTTGGTGATCAACTTGCGGGTTTCGTGACATTGGGAACCTATGCATAGGGGTTGGCACACGTTCTTGACTCTCCGGTAGAAACTTTGGGGCACTCTTTGAAGTACTTTTATGTTGGTTGGATGAATCTGACATTGTGTGATGCATATTGTATAATCATGCCCACGGATACTTGAGGTGACAGTGGAGTATCTAGGTGACATTAGGGTTTTGGTTGATTTGTATCTTAAGGTGTTATTCTAGTACGAACTCTTTTATAGATTGATCCAAAAGAATAACTTTGAGGTGGTTTCGTACCCTACCATAATCTCTATGTTTGTTCTCCGCTATTAGAGGCTTTGGAGTGACTCTTTGTTGCATGTTGAGGGCTTGTTATATGATCTATCTATGTTATTATTGTTGAGAGAACTTGCACTAGTGAAAGTATGAACCCTAGGCCTTGTTTCCTATCATTGCAATACCGTTTACGCTCACTTTTATCACTTGTTACCTTGCTGTTTTTATATTTTCAGATTACAAATACCTTTATCTACCATCCATACTGCACTTGTATCACCATCTCTTTGCCGAACTAGTGCACCTATACAATTTACCATTGTATTGGGTGTGTTGGGGACACAAGAGACTTCTTGTTATTTGGTTGCAGGGTTGTTTGAGAGAGACCATCTTCATCCTACGCCTCCTACTGATTGATAAACCTTAGGTCATCCACTTGAGGGAAATTTGCTACTGTCCTACAAACCTGTGCACTTGCAGGCCCAACAACGTCTACAAGAAGAAGGTTGTGTAGTAGACATCAATAACCTCCTCCTCCGAAGCACAAGGTTCTAAAGATTTCCACCTCCATGTCACCGTCAAGCGGCTAATCGGCCGCCGATGTTTACCCCACCAAGCTTGGCATCGACTGATTGGAGTAGCGTGGCCTTCCTGGGACCAGAGCGGCGGCGACCTACCGTGTACTACTCTTCCTCAGTGCCGGCTGCGCTCGCGCACGCGCGCCGGCTTCATGGTAGTGGCGGCTGAGGGCGGCCAGGGGGGGGGGGGTGCTGGCAATCTCCTTCATTTGCTCCTGCGACAGTACGTCGAAGAGAGCTTTGGAGTGCACCCGGAGCGGAGCCGCCGATGTCCCTCATCTGCTCCTGCGACAGTACGTCCAAGAGAGCTTCGAAGCGCCAGGAGGCCATGGTTGGAGTGGTGCCGGCAGAAGGAAGGGACCGGAGGAGAATAAGTGTGGGCCTTTGGCTATGGCTGGGAGCTGGGGCTCAAGTTAATATAGCGGGCGAATGACAATGAGCCGCGACAGACAGATGGACGGATGGCACCAGAGTAGGTTCGTCAAGCGTGAATGCGGACGCTGCTTCAGTGACTTAATTGCAGATGCATTGGGTTACTGACATGTGGGCCCAACGGGCATCTGGCCCGCATGCCAGTGACACACCAACTGCACCTGCAGTTAAGTCCAGTGAATGCGGCATTGATGTTCTGGAGAGACGGTGACCGTTTCAGGCGGGAAGCGCGCGCTAGCGATGGAAGGGGTTTCGGTAGGCCAGGGCGGTCAAACGCTGGCGTGGTGGTAAAGTGTGAACTCATGGATGATGAGCCTTTGAAGCATATGCGACACATATTGACAACCAGGCGTCCATGCAACCGCTCTTGTCACCAGCTAGCCTTCGACCACCACCATTAGACACCACACAACCATGCATAACTTACGAATAATGGACGAATCGATCAGACACGCACTCGTGTGCAGTGGCACTAAGGTCGGTTGCTCACGATAGTACATACTCCGTACCATAGTACCCTCTCTAGCTAGGCTGTTTTTATAGATTGTCATTGTGATGGACGATATACATGAGCAAGGCGCTCCGAGTATGACCGTTGGTGTTGAGCCAGGTGAATACATGCTCGGCATTCGCGTAGGCCTCCATCAAATGTCTAAACATTAATTTTAGGCACCGCCGGGGCGCGCAGGTGATGGGCTCGCCGTTTGCGTTGTGCCATGAGCAGGACTTTGATTTAGAGGGCGACGTGCATGCATTAGCATGCTTTGACAGCGTGAGTGTGAGTGTCTGACGCAAAGTATTTCATTTTCATTTGGCTGACGAGGGTGCGTTGCAGCGACGAGTCCGTGGTTTGATTCCCCACATACGCATAATTTTGGTTTTTACTCCCTCCGTCCCAAAATAAGGGTCTTAGCTTTGTACTAGCTCTAGTAGAAAGTTGTACTAACCTTGAGACACTTATTTTGGGACAGAGGGAGTATTTCTTTCTCCATTGACAGGTAGGCCCTCGTAGATAGATAAAGAACACGAGCTGATGAGGCACATGCAGACTATTTGACTGGTCAACCAGACAAATATAGAGGTATACGCTGAGCCAGTGACCATATAATCACCATATCTTGTATACAATGATCAAATTGAGCTATCAAGACAAGTTCGATGACCGCCAATGCATTTTACTCGGTAATAAATGACCAGGATTGAAGGGGAATCCAAATTTCCTTCGTCTTCCGTCCTTGAGCTCTTGACAAACCAATGCACTATACGGTTGTCTGGCCACTCCACCCTAGAGCTCTCACCAAGCGTCGTTCATGCCACCGCGCCGCACACTAACCGGTAAGGCAGCGATGGCATCCCACTGCGCCGAGTTCCTCTCCGCCCATGACCGCACACAAAATGGTAGGGAAGCGATGGCATCCCGCCGTGCCGAGTTCATCGCCACTTGCGACCTCACACCTATGTGGGAGGAATTTGAAGATGCCAAGGCCGAATGGGCTGTAGAGCAAGAGGCGGCCAAAGCCGCACAGAGGGAGCGGAAAAGTCAGAAAGAAGAGGACGCACGCGCTGGTGCGAAGAGGTCGGCGGAGATCCAAGCATAATGGGGTGTCGCTGACAACGCCAGGAAGGAGAACGACGGCGTCTGGCCAGCATGTGAGAAGTAGTAGTACTAGTAGTTAGTGTGTGTGTGTGTCTATGTCTGAGTACGAGAATGGACCAGTACTACTAGTTACTACTTTGGTTTTTAGAGCAAATTACCAGTACATTAGCCTAGACTAAATGGAAAAAATTCATATCCTATGCATCAAATGGCATCTCTTTCTCTATAGGAATTGAGATGCATGTCATCTCACTTCCTATGATTTTCATATTCCTATAAAATTCCTATCCTATGAATGAAAGGAGGCATCTGTTGGAGTAACTACTGTAGCTAGCAGTACTACTGGTACAGTAGTTTTCTTCAAGAAGTGGAATTCAACGAAGTCATGATGGTTCCTTCGTCCGAGCAACTTCAAAGTGGGAAAGTGGGCCTGTGATTTGATGTCTCATTAGTCATTGTTACTGCGGCACGACGACCGGGGTGACTCTCCCTTGGAGTTTTGCGTGCATGGCAAGTGGACCTGGATGGTCGATGTCCCACATGTTGGCGAACGGAAGTATTCTTTCTGATATCGAGGAGACGGGAAACCGCGTGGTATAGTATCACTGCTGATTGGTTCTAAAAAATAGTATCACTGCTGATTTATAATTATTTTTTATTTCTGATCAATGCTAGCGTTTCAACTCTTACGACAAAGAGTGCCAAACACGGCACGTGCTGGATGTCCCACACGTCAGCGAAAGGAGTGGGACATGACCAGCGTGGTAGAGCCCAGCGCAAAAAAACAGCGTGGTAGAGCGTCTCCACTTCTTCCACTTCTGGGTTGGAGACCACACATAGTAGTACTTAGTGGTATGAACGATACAAAGTGCGACCTGGAGAGAAAGACACGTCTAGTTGGAAGGTCTCGGGGCATACACGTAAACAAATATAAAAGTTAATATGTGCCTCCAACTAATATAGTAGTAGTAGAGTACTTAGGCACGTACTCCATAACATCACCGTTCATTGCACGTACAACATTTAGTGGTAGTCCGTAGTAAGAGACAAATGCCACCCAAGAGTTCCCTTCTCGACCCACTTTTGGGTGTTTGGTAGAGTGTATGGAGGGTGCATGAGTCCACACTAGTTTAGCACAAATACACTAGAGGCATGCATGAAGAGATCATGCATGAAGAGGGGTGTTGAGTTGAGCATGCATGAAGAGGGAACAACTATGCTGAGACGAGAACGCAACGAAACACACCCTATATGCCGCGCATGTTCATACCACTTGTGCCTTTCTACTTCACTTATTGCACTACATTACTCAGGTTCATACGTCCACTCCTGGGTACATGTCTGTCTTGTAGTTCCAGTCCCACATGTTCTTCATATAGATGGAACGATCCCTGCATGACACGTGCACCTTGATGCTAGATGTCTCGCGTGTTGGCAAAAGGATGAACAAAGCTCACGTAAAAAAAATAGAGTGAAAGAACATAGATTCCCGACGACCAAAAAGGAGCAAGGAACCTCGTGGTGGAGCGTCTGCACTCATAATTTTAATATTACTAGTTAAATGCCCGCGCGTTGCTACGGGCAATAATGTAACTAAATGATCAAGCGGGTGATTAAATAACATGGATGAAATCTATATAACATTCGAGAGTGGCAACTTATATACCGCAAGGCCAGTGCATAACTCGGTGGTTTCCTATCCTTAAACGTGTCCAGGTAGTAGGTAACGAAAGTAAACCAAGACATGGCATCCATTCTCTATTTTAACTTAAGGTCCATCCGCTCAATAGTATTCTGAAATACTAAAATGCAATTTGGCGTCGAACCACATCCTTTTTTTTAATGGAACACTCGTATTCCATTAAGGCCCAATTAAATAACAGGCCACCAAATGGTTTACATCATCAGGGTAGCTCACGTCCCAACTCCCAAGTAGCATGGAAACCGTGGCTTTCCCCTGCATCGTTTGCTGCTAGCAAATGGGTACCTGATTACACAACCGCGGGCAAAATTCAACTCGGTACTGAATAAAGGACAAAGAAAACATGTATTTGATCTCTAAGAATAACTGACCAAGGCTTGAACTGTTGTAGGCATTGAATTTCACAGCCGCAATCAGGTTACTGCAATCAGTTTCCAAAATGATCCTTCCAATCCGCCTCTGCTCGGCTAAAAACAGTGCCTTTTTGACCGTGAATGCTTCGGCATGCATAGCTTGACTTGCTTGACTCTGCTGTCCAGAAGCGGCAAAGTCACCTTCATGATCACAAGCTGCTACACCCTACCCTCCCTCAAAAGTGCTTTTGAGTAAGCTCCATCATTTTTGGCTAGTGCTTGGGGCGGCAGGTTCCTATGTATTAACTTGGCTTTTCCATTCAGTAGCATGCTGCCTCACAAGAAACTGAAACTCCTCTGTCAACTTGCGTTTTTAGTCGGAACCACGTTTAACATTGAAGTAAACAAACAGTACTGCTGTAAAACAACACCAAGAGTTAGCTCTTTCACCTTGTTAGAGAATCCCATGAATCCAAGTATAGTATTACATCAAATCCAGAAGAGTGATGATAAATATACTTTTGTATGGGACAAAAAAGATACAAACCTCTTTCCTCTCGAATCCCGTTAAATGCAACACTTGTAAATGTGAAAACCCCATATAATTAATGGAGAGTGATGAAACACATGTGTTCCTGTGAATAAAACAAAATTAATTTACTTCGGTCTATAAATTAGCCTACTCTATTTTACTGGACAATCTTATATCCTACATTATTATTTTTGCAGGGAATAAAAAGATCCAATACGATGTTAAACAGTGCCCATACAAAAGTGTGTAAAACAATTAGCTGAACATGGGTCACCGCCTCAACGGTCTTAATTCAGTAGGGTTTGCTTGAGATTCTTCTCACGTCCATATGCAGGACATAGGGACACATGATGTATTGTTGCTACGTTTCCCAAAACAGAAGCATGGGAAAGCAAGCTACATGCATACTCTTGTTAGGATTTTTTAGATAATGGTGAAGAGCAGGCACACCAATAAAAATGCAATCCTTCTATAATGCCTAGCATAGCAGCCAAAAAGGAAATCTTTCTAATGCATAGGATCAAAATAAACTGAAGAATAAGCACAGGGTTATCATGCCCAATTAATCTGCATCTTTACAAAGCCTTCACCTACTTTTTCCCAAGGAGATCCAGAATCCAGGGAATCAAGCAGCATCCATATGTGTGATGCAATACTTTCTCCTCAATGTCAAAGTTCATCGACGTTGGCTAGAGGACAAAAGGATGACGGCGCGCTGAAGGAGCATCTGAACGGTCCAACAACCTTCATGTGTGCACATCGCGAGGAACCTTAGAAAATCAAGGAATAATCTTATGTTAGATCACATCCATGCCTTTTTAAGTAAGGGTCCACATGATCAAGGGCTTGATGTTTTGCTTTATTTTGAGAATTTCTAGGTTATTAGTCCCAAATGAGACAACGATTCACATCTCAGGCTAGTATATAGGAATCAGAGTGATTGGCATTGACACCCACAGATGGGGTATAGGTGGAGATGAATCTATGATACTTCTACTGCAACCAAATACAGGGCCATGCTATTTATTTTTGAGTAACTTGGACAATGTGGAGGAAAAGCACAGCCTTGGGAATCAGACATATCATTATAATCATGAACAAAATAACAACTAATTGGTATGATAAAAAGAAACAAATTTGTACGAGAATCCAAATCATGATTCAAACGTGCAGTAGAACACTTCTTGCCTGATAGTTTTCTGCCTTTCCCTAGCTCCTATTCTCTTGTGTGGTCTATAGCCAATCTCTTCATGCCTCCTGCGGTTGGGCAGAGAAAACTGTGATGTGAGATCACAGAAAGTGCTAATACCGTGATTTGATAGATCAGGCTAAGTAGGTGTGAGGAACAACGGGTGTGAGAGACGGCATAGCGAACTGATTAACGGCCGGCGGCGACGCTGACGACGATCTGACCCTAGCTTTGTGCAAACGGTTTGGAGATACTCGGGGAGCAGCGCATACCTGAAGCGGGCGGCCGTAGAGCGTGTCGATGGAGAAGAATGTGTAGCATGTGGCGCTGCCGCCGGCGAGTATGAGCAACGCGTAGCCCGCGGTGCACTTGCAGCTACCAGCGTCCGGGCAGATGCGGGAGGGGGTTCGGAGGAGACGACGATGATGAGATTGGGAAGGGGCGGAGGAGACGGGAAAGGGGCGGCGGAGGGGAGGTCGTGGTGGTAGTGGCTGCGGCGGCAGAAGGCATCCGAGGCATTAGGGCGGATGGCGACGGCAACGGCCAGCACGGCATATCGGAGTTCCATTGCTAGCTGGAGGATGGTGGTGGCGGATGGATCTGGATGGTCCTGGAATGGAGAGCCCAGGGAGTTTTCTCGAAAGAATATGAAGAGGGTGGCTGGCGGGCGTCGTTTTGCAAAAGTGTCAAAGCTCCCACCAGATGCGTTAGATACAGATCCGATGGTCGAAATCGCTAGATGGCAGGCACACCATTACCACCAAGTGGGTCTTTTATAGGAGTAGAGATTCAGCGATATAAAATCTACCAATCATCTCCACAGTGGACTGGAAGAGTACGAAACACGGCAGCACAGTGTAGTTACATCATACTAGTACATGGCTAACCCACGCTATCACCATATTTCTTGGCTTCCGTGCGACACCTATCTTTAGTAATCCAGCATCCTGTATCACTTCTCCCTCCTCATCTCTTTCAAAGTGCGGCGGGTTGGCGTTTTTGCCGTCTATTGAGGTCGGTTAACTCATCACATGTTAGCGACATGCCAAGAGCATTCTAAAAAAATTCCTTTCACATTCCGTTTTCAAAAAGAAAAAAATCCTTTCACGTACGAATTTGACCGTATGCTTTGAGCAACTTGCATGTCCTATACTGATCCTGTTTGGATACTCTAACTTAGCTAGAGGTTAGACTAACTCATGACTAACCCTGAACTAATTGTAGCCAAAGAGGTGTTTGGGTGACAGGGTTAGATTGACAATAAATGCACTTGATGGAGAGAGAAAAGTGATTTTTCAGTGGTCCCAATGAGAACTATCTCCAGTTAGCACCTCTTGGGTGGAATGGTTTTTTTGGTGGGTTCGGTGCAACTTGCTCAAATTTAAACCCTCATGCTTGGATACTTTAGGGCTATTTGAGCCCCAACTAGCTTAAACTAACTCTAACCAATGGATCCAAACAAGGCCTATGGCCAGCCTCGACGCGGAGCAGTCGCGTGCACCGGGAAGCGCTGCTGTCTCGGCCGTCGCGCCACTTCAAAGCCGGTGCCAGTGAGAGGTCACCTCCGCTCTGGCCAGGCATTAATGCGGCACTGACGCTCCAGGGAAACGCTGACCGTTTCACGCGGGAAGCGCGCACTGGCAAGGGAGTATAGGTTTTGAACCGTTTCAGGTGTAGTACTGGTAGTTTGCAAAACTACTCAATTATTGCACTCAGTTTCCTAAGAAATTGTGGTAAAAAACGTTACTCCACAGCCCGCTTCCCTTCTCCTTCCTCTTCCACCGCGCACGCACGTCCGCGGGAAGCGACCGGTCAACCCTTAGACCTCTTCCAATGCAAAGGTGCTTAGATGAGGTGCTAAGTGCATTAAATACCTTAGCAACTCATTTCCCCAATGCATATGTGCTTAACTTGTTGTTGCTAAGCCACTTTATTAAATGATTTAGCACCTAAACTCTCTCATGCATTGGTTAGCTTCTTTTATTTATGTGGTTTGCCTAGGTTCACGCGCTTGGCATTGGTTCTTCCTGGGGTCACCAAAGTGCTCTCTCCTCTTTAATTGTTGTGCCATGTCACTTTTTAGCTTATGTGGCATGCTTAGCACCTGTCCACATGGAGCACTGGGAAGGGCCTTATATAGGAGTGCTAGCACAAAAAGATGAATGCATGACCACTAAAATTTCCATATTAAAGCGCCGGTTCGGTGGGAGTATGGCGTATGCTGTTACCTTCGGCCAGGCCATGGCTACCGAGCGACGGCGACCAGAGAAGAGGCGGTGGGAGGGGAATGAGTGCAGCTACTGTTTGGGTTCACCGTCCGGCTTAAATAAATGCGCAACATCACGTGTACCCACGGGTCCACAAATTTTAACATACATGTCTGCTTAAGTGGGCGTCACGTAACTGGTGTGTGTGTGTGAGAGAGATTCTGAGAGACAGAATGTGTGTGCGACTCTACTCTTCGGACATGTACTCAACCTTTTGCATCGGGATATAAGTATAATGGTATTTACTTTAGCTAGTGATTTACGTGGCCATGTTAACGTGGTTGTGTAAAAAAATGTCACTTCCTGCTCATGATTTGCGTTATATAATTACAAGCAAGATGCTCGTGAATTGCACGAAACATCAATATGCATTTTTTACAAAACACCTGTTGTGATTGACCCATGCAGGAGTAATCCCATGTGTAAAAACTAATGATATCTCGAGAATTTTATCGGAAAACTGGTATCTCGAGAATTTCATCGAAAAACGAAAGATGAGAGATAAGGTGAGGAGGAGTGGAGCATGGTGGTGACTGGTGGTCGGAATGGGCGGAGGCATGGGGATGGACGGCGCCGGCAGGCGGCAGCGGCCATCATGCTAGATTGTTCCAGAGACTTCCTTTTTTAATTGCCAAGCAATGAGGTTGTGGGAGATAAGGATGTGGATAGAGGTGCGGATATCTTTTGTAAAATTATCATAGTTTTCTTTCTATCCGTCAGATATAGATCAAACGGTCTATATTACAAGATGGCAGGCACACATCATCGCCAACTCTTTTTTTATAAGGGTACAGATGATAAGTTTGCTAAATACTAAAGTAAAGTGGAATTTGTCCATGTTATACAAGTTCATTAAGGTGATTGTTTATCATACGGGTAAGGTTGGATGAAGGGTGGTAGGAACAAATGCTCCGCCTAGAGCATGTGTGTGTGACATGGAGTCTTAGTGTGTGTGCGTGGGGTGTCTGTGTGTGTGTGAGAGAGAGAGAGCGAGAGAGATGGAGTCTTAGTGTGTGTGTGTGTGTGAGAGAGAGAGAGAGATGGAGTCTTAGTGTGTGTGTGTGTGTGGGTGGGTGGGTGTGTGTGCGTGTGTGTGTGTGTGTGTCTGTGTGTGTGTGTGTGTCGCGGGGTCCTCGGTGGCGGATGTAATTTAAGTGTGCATGGCTTCATCATAGAGAGATGGCAGAGGCCACCAACGATGGGGTGCGAGAGAGAAAATGCCTGTAGAGAGGGAAGAGAAGGTGTGTGCGCGTGAGAGGAGTCGACATCGAGAGAATGTGTTTGTTCAAGAGACACCGAGGAAGACTACTCTATGTCGATGGTGCATGTAGGCGGGAATTAAACAAAGGGATGGTCCTATTGGTTTTGGGGATATAGGGGAAGAGTAAGAGGGGAGGAGGGCAGCTAGAAGGAGATTGTTAAGTGTGAGTGTGTGTTTTACCCATCCAGGCGGAATTATGTGCACACAAGAAGAGAATGATTCGATGTGGCGTTAGGGTTGAGGGTAATTAACTACGTATGGAGACATAGAGACCTTGAATGTGCATGTGTGAGAGGTATACATGTATACGTGGGATGTGTGTGTGTGCGCATGTGCATGATCGAGATAAAAGAAAGAAGACATAAGTCATAAGATCAATGTGACAGCCTGGATTTTGCCTTCTCTCTTTTTACCGGACTTGCCTTCTCTCTCTTTCTGGACTTGGTTTTCATCATGGTTTTTGACCTGATTTGATTTGGATTTTTGGATCTATACTAATGGACTTGTCACTTGGGCATATCCTTGGCTTTCACCCAAGTGACCTATCTACCTTATTCCTCCCACAAATTCCCAAAATAATAAAATGAATATTTTTCCAAAAAGGAAAATATTCATTTTTCTCTCTTAAGTTCATTTCAGAACTTTGTGCTCCAAAGCAACCTCAATTTTTCTTGCTCAGAAAAATCTGAGATAATTCCTAAATATTTTTAGGACCATGGCACATCTTCCCATGCAAAAATATTGCATCACTTTTTGTAATATTTTTGCTGTAGAAAATCTTTTCACTTCTGGACCAGAAATGCACTTTGTACAACAAGTGCATTTTCCCCTAAGCTTTTAGCGTTGATCTTTCTTGAGCTTAAACAACCTCCTAAGAAACCCTAAACCCCAGGAGATCAACCCTAATGCCTTCTAGATGGTGGCCAAACTTGGCGACCAAGTTTCTGTACAGAAACTTGTCAGCTAAGTGGCGTCACTTCTGATCGACCTGGGCATGAGCTATCAACTCCCCTAGACTAAACACTGCACGGTTGAGAGCGTAGACAAGGTTTGGCTGCTTCTGGGCGTCGTTTTGACCATGCCAGCCTGGTGACCGCGCGTGGACACGGTACCTGGCATGCGTCTCGACGCGCTCTGGCTGGCGCCTTGCACTCTGTTTCACGTGTGCACGTTCCAGCGCTCGCTGCCGACTGCCGCACCGCGCTAGAACCCTCGACCCATCACCCATGACCCCTCCCCGGCGCTCGCCGATGCTGGAGCCGCCGTAGCAAGATCGGACAAGTCGCGGCCAAAATGGCACAGTGCGCGTGTGTGCTTGTCCCCATCTCAAACCGCCTCCTGTGCTCGTCCGCGAGCGTGGGCAAGCACCGGCGTTAACGTTGCACCCTGTCCCCTCGCGTTGGAGCCTCTCGTTGACGTTCGCCGCGTGTCCAGAGTGCTCCGGCGGCAACACGACCCCCCCGCTCCGGCTATATATAGCGCTCCCCTCCTCGCTCACTAGCCACGCACCACTCCACACCACCTCCACGAACACGTAGATGAGTAGAAGCCCGATCGGGCAGGCCTCTGGCCGTCACCCTGACTAGAGGACTCCGGCGATCCCTGCACTCCGGCCGCCGCACTCCGGTGCCTCTCGAGCTCAAGCAACTGCTTGGGCGGGGCATTCAGGGTCTGCTGGTGCTGCCTGGACCCCGTGGAGCCCTCGGAGCCGCCTCTCGCTGCCGTCTTCTTCCTCTCCAGTGAATCCCGTCCACCATTGAAGCTTGCGAGCTCAACTGCGACCAGCTTCGGCCGCATCTCTCCAAGCCACGGGTCCGGGCAGGTGCGCCACGACCCCAACTTCAATCCTATCCCTCTTGTTTAGCCCCAAACCCCCTCGTCGCCGGCGTGAGCTCCGGCAAAGCCCCACCTCCCTCTGATCTCTCTCTCCCGATGCATGGGACCCACCTGTCGGTCTCACCACACGCGCCCGAAGCGCTACGAGTGGAGGCGTATTTCTATTTTACGCCTTCGACGTCACCCCCCCAGGAATTTCTGTTTAATTCAAATTTATTCAGAAATTTGACCAAATTTTGACCAACCATAATTTGTAAACCACAAGTCCAAATGAATTGATTCTTTTTGCATTGTCTTTGTTACAGAAAGCTCTAGTAGCACACCAAAAGGTGGATTTTTCCTTGCTGTCTAGAATTCTGGTGATTTTCAGAATGTGTTTTGACATTTATCTTTGTGGTTTTAAAATATTTTCAGAAGGAGGATCTTGCCTTGAAGCTAACCAGAAGGAGTGTGACCCTCCTCTGCACTAAGGCAAGCCACAACATCATTTGGATGGTGTTATTTCAATATCTATGATCTTCTACTTGAATATGAGTCTTTATTTGCATTTAAAATTTGATAAATTAATATGGTTAATTGCTAGTTGTGTTATGATGCTTGATATGCTTGTTTTAGCTTTTGATTGAGTTCATAGAATTGTTTGGCTAAGTAGAGTAAGATTTTGCACTAGATATTTTGTTATGGAAAGTTATGGTAGGTATTTTTGCTAGTAATAGTTTTCAACTAAATTATGAACTAATAAAAATGTTGTTTGTAGATAAAAATGACTTATAACCAGAGAAGTTTCTAATCATAGTAGTGCAACTTAGTTATATTGCTCGTTTTAATCCATGCTTAAGAGTTGCTTGCTCTGTGTGACGAGTAGTTGCATGATTTCCGGTATGATGCCATGTTAGTAATAAAAAGTTATTTTTTCTGAAAGTTAATACTTGATTAAGTTCAACCTGAATACGATGTTGATCACATCATGGTGCCACTGAATCGGGTTTTTTATTCAGTGCGACTACATTTACCAAATGGGAAGGTCTTGATTTGGTCCTTTGTCGTGGCTCTCATCGGTGCCTCCCGCGAGGGAAGCCTATGGGCGTGCATACCCTGGCCCGGTAGGCAGACATAAACTTGTGTGCTCATTTTGTTTTTATGGTACCTTGTCCCCGTTTGGGACCGTTTTGCCACAACGGTGGCCGTTGGTGTCTTTGGTAGACACGGGGCCACCCAAGACCTAGCCCTGAGAGGGAGATGGTCGGAGTGGCCGGGGAGAGTGCATGGCAAAGGGAGGGTTTCGTCGGAGTACTTTGGTCCACCCGAATGGGAGTACGAGGCCAGGTATTCCGTAGTGTGGGTAAAGTGCGCTACCTCTGCAGAGTGTATTTAATCTATCGATAGCCGCGCCCTCGGTTATGGGCAAGACTCGGGAGTAAGTCACACCATGGATCAACTTTTGTAATTAATCTTGCAAACTAGTAATTGTTGTGATGCATTGTTTTTGTGGTGAACCTTGAACACTCGAGGTGTTCATGAGTGATTGGTTTCAGGTGTGACCCCGGTGTGGTCACTGTTTGGTTATGAGGTAACCGTCTGGTAAGCGAGTCCGTGTGGCTCGGTGCGCTGTTTGGTTGCGCTGCATAGCTTTGCATTTGTAGTAATTTCTTGCATTAATTTAACTTGATTAATTATCATGATATTGTCTGTCATTGTTCTTATGTTTGTTGTGAGCTTGCAAGTACATTCAATGTACTGACCTGGCGTGTCATGCCAGTTTTCAGGCAAGTTGATTCGCATCGGAGCGCATCTCGTGTCTAGGCCATGTCCACGTTGGGGTCTCTGTGCCATGGAGTTCCGCTACGTCGTTCTTCCGCTGCCGCGTAGTTTCGTGTGATTGAGGCCCCAACCATGTTCATTAAATAATGTACATACTGTCCAGCAGCACCGTGAGTGCCGCTCGAATTTCGATGTAATATCAGACCTTTGTACCATGCTAGTATCAATAAAGTGGTTATTTTTGTACCATGTTGTTGTGTATTGCCAGAAGACTCGATCTCTGGGCTGGCAATGCAGGGTAAACCGGTTGCTCTCAGCCGGGGTGCCACAATCAACGACATGGGAGAGACGGATCGGTATGACAATATGCATGCAAGTGAGAATGCAGGGAAGAAGGCCCGACAATTGAGCATGTGTTTTTGTCTTGAAGAGATAGTGGCGTGGGCTGGAGAATGCATCTATGGCGAGGAGAGGGAGTGAGGCACAATGATTGTGCAAAATAGATCAACCTATAAATGCATATGTATGGAGAGACATATATAGTGTGGGTTATAGGAAGCAAGACTCCGTGCGAGAAAGAAATATTGACGGAGAAACTACAGATAGATACAGAGATGGAGATTCTAACTAGAGGGACATCCACTAGTTTGAGTGTTGGAGATGACCGCCGGGTGGTTCAAAGGGTGAAGTTATATATGTGTGTGTGAGAGAAAGATAAAAAGATGGCACTTGACTGCATGTAGAGAGAAACATATGTAGTGTGCGTGATAGAAAGCAAGAGTGAGGGCGAGAAAGAAGGTTGATGGAGAAACAGATAAATAGAAAGATAAAGATGCTAGCTAGTGTGCGTTAGAGATAGGAGTCGAGTGGATCAAAAGGCTGAGTTATGTGTGTCGGTGTGAGAGAGATAGAGAGAGGGTGCATGTGAGTCACATACAAACAAATATTAGAGAGAAATGAGATCCCAAGAGACGGAGTTTCGTGTCTGCGAGAGAGAAAGATATTTCACAATGAGAGTGATAGCTAGATAGACATATGAGGGAACGCAAGATATCTCTAGGGAGAGAGAGTGTGTGTGAGCGACATACAAGAGAACCGTGGAGAAATATGAGACCCTGGGAGACAGAGTTTGTGTTTGTGTGTGAGAAAGAGATATTTAAGAGGAAGAGTCGTAGGTTCTCATATCTAAGGAGCGAAAGACATCTCCGTATGAGTGGTGTGCGAGTGGCACACAGGGGAATAATAGAGAGAAATGAGACCCCGGGAGACAAAGTTTTGTGTTCGTGTGAGAGAAAGAGATTCCACATGGAGAATCATAGTTAGAGACACATAGCAGGGAGCGCGATATACTTAGAGAGAGATAGCGTGATGAAGGTCGAGGGAGCGACTACCGTCAGTGTGTTACGAAGATTAAAGATCATTGTCGACATACAGGTAGCACGAGAGATACCTGAGATACGATGAACGCGTATAGGTCTAGAGAGATAGTCCTATATAAGCATGAGTGATAGCTATATGAGACGAATATCTGGATTAAAGGGGATTCAAATATTTAAACTGGAGATCACGACATCGATAATATCATAACACAAATTGGTGTATCAAACATGCATATTCATTTGAATTTGGGCACACGTGTAATGTTATATAGTTTATCAATATTGGTGATCCATAGATTCTATAATTACAAACAATGCATGGTTTATATGCAATTAATGTCTAAACGGGATTACACTATATGCTGCGTGTGTGAAACACATTATACATGTTTGAGAAGTAAAAAACCCCGGCATGAAACACACATTAATTGGAGATAGTTAGCGAGGAATGCATACATTGGATTTCAACATAAAGTGGTTTCAAATATTTGAAAATCCAAATTGATGGATACAACCTTATGAATCTGAGATCATGCCATTTGTAAACCATATTTATGTATAAATGGTGCTGTGCTTTTGAGAGTATATATAAAAAAAATGATGTATATAGAATTTAATTCCAATCGAAAATGGATCCCGCCCAAAAAAATAGAATACAAACGGGATTCGAGTTGAGTTGGCACGGTAAACATGCACTCTACAAAATTTGAACGAAGCGGGGAAAGTCACAGTAACCGCCCGAAACCAAAATCTGCGAGATGGAAATTACTACTGCCTATCCCTGCCACGCAAAGCCTATCTGCTGGATTTCTATAGGTTTCGATAGCGGTAGGTTTGTAATTTCACCCAAATGTGACATAACTGCCTCTCACCCGGATTCATACACGGTGGGCGCCAAAACACAGTGTGTCCTCAGCCGAAATCGGCTCCCTCCCTGATTCATACACGGTGGGCGCCAAAAACAAACTCTCGTCGGCAAATATTTGGTGTATGCGAGATTAACGTCCTATCCCCAACCGACTAATATTGCTGCGATGTAGGAAATTTGAAATGGGGGCTAAGTTTGTAAATTTCCTCGCATTTGAGACAAGCGCGCCCTGAATACATGGTTCCCCCTTCCTCTCTACCTCTATTTTCCCCATTCGTACTCCATGGGCGCCAAAACACCCTCTCCACCCCAGCCTCCTCCGTCCACCACCCCATCCACCGCCGTCCTCCTCCACCATGCCAGAGCTGATACCCCGACGCCGCCGTCCATTACAAGAGATTGACCTCTCGATTCCACGGCTTCGGATCGGGATCCTTGCATCCCGTCCTCTCGCTTCATCCCCGCCGTCGTCCACCTTGCCGGCGCCGCTCCTACGACCGTCTCGTCCACCGTGCCCTGCTGCCACCGTCTACCCTCCTACATCTGCTTCCACACCGCTGACAGCCATCGCTACCGCAGCACCGTCAAATTCTCAGCAGATGCATACACGGCGCCGCATCAGAGGCGGTACTCTTTCGTATCTGCTCAAATTATTTATCGCAGCAAAAAATGGATCGCCACTGCTTTACTCTAATTTCTTTTCTTGGTTGCGAAGTTGCCTTTGTCCGGTTTGCACCTTTAGATCCGCCATGGCACGCTCAACACTATACTCCCAATGCTTATGGCTTTCGCCTTTTATATTCCACACTAGTTAAATCACAGTAGACTAAATTTCAAAATTGGGTCGGTCGATTTTTTAGAGCTCGCCGGAGTTCGCCGGTGCAAACGAAGGGGCTCGAGTGGTTGTGTGTGTGTGGGGGGGGGTGGTGGGGCCTCGCCGATCGAAGAAAACTCGACGCGGGTGGGGGCGGGGGGTGGGGGTGGCAGAGGAACACAGGCGATGGGGGCCGGTGGTCCGGCCGGCGTCCTGTGCGGTGTTCTGTATGGGAAGAATCAGAGACGAGGAAGAAGAAGGGTTAGGAGACATAGGATCTTCATCCAACCACCTGAAATGGTCGAGAGACAGCAGGGAGTTGCATTCTTAATGCGCTCTGGTTCATCATGTGTGGGCACTGTGCAACCAACATTTTATTATCCAAAATCTGCTTGCTCTTCTTTACCATGTTCCTCTTCCGTTCTTCTTTAATAAGTACTCTCTCCGTTCCTAAATACAAGTCTTTGTATAGATTCCAGCATGGACTACATATGGAGCTAAATGAGTGAATCTACACTCTAAAATGTATCTGGATACATTTGTATGTGATCCATAGTGGAAGTCTCTACGAAGAATTATATTTTGGAACGGAGGGAGTATGATAGTAGTACAGTATGTTCCTTGTAGTGAAGATGAGCAGGGACATTTGCAGTGTAGAGGTCTATACGGTCGGTTGTGATGGACACTTTGAGCCTCTTTGATTTGTAGGATTTTGTAAACATAGGAATAGGATTTGTAGTGGCCTGCCCACTTGAATCCTATAAGAATAGCAAGGAAATGCGGGGAGCTGTGTCACCTTTGAGAGTAACACTG
The DNA here is from genome assembly GCA_963921465.1 of Triticum timopheevii. Classification (NCBI taxonomy): domain Eukaryota; kingdom Viridiplantae; phylum Streptophyta; class Magnoliopsida; order Poales; family Poaceae; genus Triticum; species Triticum timopheevii. The sequence continues at coordinate 559,680,129 of OY997268.1, read as the reverse complement.
ATATTAACAGTACCACACCTTCAGTTGAAGAAAACTGGTATCTGAAGCCTTTCTAGCTGTACCGGCAGTACTAGCACATATATTCCAACAAGTTCCACTTTGCTGATTTTACTCTGATGCTTACGATTTTCCCGTTATATTTACACTATGATCTGTGTAGCTGCTTTGTGTCGCACTAGCAGCAGTCCACTCTTGAAGCTAAACACTGCAATGACTTACAAAATTGGCACCAAAGCATTGAGTGCCATTCTGGATGCAATGAAACTCATACGCTCCCTGAGGGAGTCCCGGACTAGGGGGTGTCCGGATAGCCGAACTATCATCATCGGCCGGACTCCAAGACTATGAAGATACAAGATTGAAGACTTCATCCCGTGTCCGGATGGGACTTTCCTTGGCGTGGAAGGCAAGCTTGGCGATACGGATGTGTAGATCTCCTACCATTGTAACCGACTCTGTGTAACCCTAGCCCTCTCCGGTGTCTATATAAACCGGAGGGTTTTAGTCCATAGGACAGAACAACAATCATACCATAGGCTAGCTTCTAGGGTTTAGCCTCCTTGATCTCGTGGTAGATCCACTCTTGTACTACCCATAATATCAATATCAATCAAGAAGGAGTAGGGTTTTACCTCCATCAAGAGGGCCCGAACCTGGGTAAAAACATCGTGTCCCTTGTCTCCTGTTACCATCCGCCTAGACGCACAGTTCGGGACCCCATACCCGAGATCCACCGGTTTTGAACCCGACATTGGTGCTTTCATTGAGAGTTCCTCTGTGTCGTCGCATATAGGCCCGATGGCTCCTTCGATCATCAACCACGACGCGGTCCAGGGTGAGACTTTTCTCCCTGGACAATCTTCGTATTCGGCAGCTTTGCACTGTGGGCCAACTCGCTTGGCCATCTGGAGCAGATCAAAAGCTACGCCCCTGGCCGTCAGGTCAGATTTGGAAGTCTGAACTTCAAGGCTGACATCCGCGGAGACTTGATCTTCGATGGATTCGAGCCATAGTCGAGCGCGCCGCACTGTCACGATGGACATGATTTAGCTCTACTGCCGGATAGTGCCCTGGAGGCCGCACACGAGTCCGCTCCGACCCTTAATTCGGAGCCGGCTGCGCAGATCGGGGACGGGTGGCTAGACACCGCCTCGGGGGCTGCTACCTATACGGCGATGGAGCCGAATACTGACGTTGTCCCTTGTGAAGCTCGTGACTCCGAGGTGCCGGACTCCTCGCCGGACTCCGAACCTCCCGCGCCCCCACCAATCGAATCCGATTGGGCACCGATCATGGAGTTCACCGCTGCGGACATCTTTCAACACTCACCTTTCGGCGACATCCTAAATTCGCTAAAGTGTCTCTCGTTATTAGGAGAGCCCTGGCCGAACTTTGGTCAGGACGGTTGGGATGCGGATGACGAAGAAATTCAAAGCCCACCCACCACCCACTTAGTAGCCACTGTCGATGATCTAACCGACATGCTAGACTTCGACTCCGAAGACATCAACAGTATGGACGACGATGCCGGAGACGACCAAGAACCATCACCTACTGGGCACTGGAAAGCCACCTCGTCATACGACATATACATGGTGGATATCCCAAAGGATGGGAATGGAGAGGGAACAACGGAGGAAGACCCCTCCAAGAAACAGCCTAAGCGCCGGCGTCAGCGGCGCCGCTCTAAATCCCGCCACAGAAAGAATGGAGATTCCGGCACCGGAGATAATAACACCCCAGACAGTGCCGAAGACAACCCCCTCCAGCAAGATTCAGCAAGGAGGACGGAGAAGCCAGCCCTCATGAGAGAGCGGCAGACGAAGAGGTAGAGGATGATAATTACATGCCTCGACGACGATGAATTCGTCGTGCCTGAGGATCCCGTCGAACAAGAGCATTTTAAACGCAGGCTTATGGCCACGGCAAGCAGCCTCAAGAAAAAGCATCAATAGCTTAGAGCTAATCAAGATCTGCTAGCCGACAGATGGACTGAAGTCCTTGCGGCCGAAGAGCACGAACTCGAACGCCCCTCCAAAAGCTACCCCAAACGCAAGATGCTCCCCCGATTAGTGGAGGAGGCATATAAACCTACATCACCAGCGCACAATACAGCCAACAGACCACCCCGTGGCCGCGACAGAGAGGCCTCTGGGCCCTCCACCAAAACCGTACCCCGACATCACCCGAAAATCACAAAGCCACAGGGGAATGCGCCAGACTTGCGAGGTATATTGGAGGATAAGGCAATACAATCAAGGTCGATCTACGGATCGCGTGGGCGCCCCATGATACGCGACGACAACCGTCGCGCCGGATACAGCAAGTCCGGCCGGGCCGAACCCAATATAGAGGCACCACACACCCACTATGCTTCATAGACAAAGCAATGGATCATCAAATCCCCGAAGGGTTTAAACCCGTAAATATTGAATCTTATGATGGCACGATAGACCCCGCGGTTTGGATCGAAGACTATCTCCTTCATATCCATATGGCCCGCGGTGACGATCTTCACGCCATCAAATACCTCCCACTCAAGCTTAAAGGACCAGCTCAACATTGCCTTAACAGCTTGCCAGTAGAATCAATTGGGTGTTGGGAGGACCTGGAAGCCGCATTCCTTGATAACTTCCAGGGCACGTATGTGTGACCACCAGACGCTGACGACCTAAGCCATATAATTCAGCAGCCAGACGAATCGGCCAGACAATTCTGGACACGGTTCTTAACTAAGAAAAATCAAATTGTCGACTGTTCGGATGCGGAGGCCCTCGCGGCCTTCAAACATAACATCCGTGATGAGTGGCTTGCCTGGCACCTGGGACAGGAAAAGCCGACATCCATGGCAGCCCTCACATCACTCATGACCCGCTTCTGCGCGGGAGAGGACAGCTGGCTAGCCCACAGCAATAACCTCAGCAAAAATTCTGGCAGTCCGGATACCAAGGACCGCAACGGCAGGTCGCGTCGCAAAAAGCACAAGTGCTGCATTAACGGCGACAATACTGAGGATACGGCAGTCAATGCCGGATTTAGAGGCTCCAAACCCGGTCAGCGGAAAAAGCCATTCAAAAGAACTACTCCGGGTCCGTCCAATTTGGACCGAATACTCGACCGCTCGTGCCAGATACACGGCACCCCCGAAAAGCCAGCTAACCACACCAACAGGGACTGTTGAGTATTCAAGCAGGCAGGCAAGCTAATTGCCGAAAACAATGACAAGGGGCTGCATAGCGATGACGAGGAAGAGACCCGACCGCCGAACAATAGAGGACAGAAGGGTTTCCCCCCACAAGTGCGGATGGTGAACATGATATACGCAACCCACATACCCAAGAGGGAGCGGAAGCGTGCACTCAGGGACGTATACGCGATGGAGCCAGTCGCCCCGAAGTTCAACCCATGGTCCTCCTGCCCGATCACTTTTGATCGAAGGGACCACCCCACCAGCATCCGCCACCGCGGATTCGCCGCATTGGTTTTAGACCCAATCGTTGATGGATTTCACATCACCAGAGTCCTGATGGATGGCGGCAGCAGCCTGAACCTGCTTGGGCAAGATGGGCATAGACCCCTCAAGGATTAAACTCACAAAGACGACCTTCAAAGGCGTCATACCAGGTGTAGAGGCCAATTGTACAGGCTTAGTTACACTGGAAGTGGTCTTCGGATCCCCGAATAACTTCCGAAGCGAGGAGTTAATCTTCTACATAGTTCCATTCCGTAGCGGCTATCATGCTCTGCTCGGACGAACCGCGTTTGCAAAGTTCAACGCGGTGCCGCACTATGCATACCTCAAGCTCAAGATGCCAGGCCCTCGAGGAGTCATCACAGTCAACGGAAACACTGAATGCTCTCTCCGAACGGAGGAACATACAGCGGCTCTCGCGGCAGAAGTACAGAGTAGCCTCTTAAGGCAATTCTCGAGTCCGGCCATTAAGCGACCGAACACGGCTAAACGCGCCCGGAGTAACCTACAACAAGACCACCTGGCACGTTCCGAGCACGCGTAGCAATGCGGCCCCAACCCCAGCCCTTGCAAAATTGCAAAACTGGTCCTCCGCGTATATCATTACGCTCTGGAGATACCATGGGCATAGGGGGAGGGGCACGACCACGACAGGCCCAGAGTGCGGCTCAACCACACCAGGGGCTCCCAAGTGTGTCATCCTTTTTTCCTTTTTCTTTTTTTCCTATCCACAGGACTCCATTCACCAGAGGCCCTGTCCGGCAGTAGACCTGCCGAACTCACGATACAACAGCCAGGGAAGGAGAAAGGCTACGACGAGTATCCAGGTGGTCTCCATTATGAGCATTAAATCTGTTTTATACACCATTCCGCAGCCTACCCCTGGAGGGGGACATGTTTAATAGTCCCATCCCTTGCTTATCGCACTATTTGTATCATTCTGCATTCATGGCAGTATTTCTTGAATAAACAATGCATCGCTTTTTTCCCTATAATTGCATTCCTTTCTTATACATATGTTCATTTATGACATGTTGCATCCGTACACTTTGGTACGGCTAAATACACCAGGGGCTTAAGTTCCCCACATTATGGTGTGATAACTCCGAACACTTTCACAAGTGCGGCACCCCGAACTTATAGCATTATATGCATCGGCTCCGAATCATGTCTTGGGTCAATAGTTGGGTTTCCCGGCTCCCATCTTTTGGTACCTTACGTTCCGTTGTATCGGCTAATGTAGCGCTGGGAGAACCACTGCAATTGCGCCCCAGTTGAGCTGGGCGAGCGCCTCAGTGGAGAAAGCTAAAACTGACCGTCATGATGAGGCGAGAGCCGATCGCTGTTCGAGAGGTTTTTTCGAGTCCCCAAAGACTTATGCCGCTTAGAGCGAGGAACCGGCTTTGTCCGGCCCAGGCGTGGATAGCGCCCCGAATTCGGCCTTCCGAACACTAGGGGCTTCGCCGAAATTTAAAATTATAGAATTCTATGGCTAAGTGAGAGTGTTCAAGCATTATAAGTCCGGTTGCCTCGTTCGTTGTGTTGAGCGCCTCCCTAGATGGACCCAAAAATGGGAACAAGAGTGCTCAAGTTTATCCCGAACACCCAAGCACTCGTGGCATGGGGGCTGAAGCCGATGACTTGCCATCTCTCAGATTTGATAAACGGCCGCACACAAGGTAATATTTTAAATTAACAAGCATTGCTTAGCGCACATGAACAAAGTTTTCAGCGCACAGGATAACAAAATGCGAGTCTACTCAAATATTACATCTTTGGAGCACTCACCCACAATCATGCGGGCACCCTTCAGGACACCCTTATAATACATCTCGGGCGTGCGATACTCCTTGCCCGTCAGTGGCGCGTCCGTCACAAGATTCTCAGCGTCCATCCTGCCCTAGTGCACCTTTGCATGGGCAAGGGCCCGATGGGCACCTTCAATGCAGGCGGAGTGCTTGATGACTTCAACCCATGGACAAGCATCCACCAGCCGCCACACCAGGCCAAAGTAGCTCCCAGGCATGGCCTCCTTGGGCCACAGCCGAACTATGAGGCCCTTCATGGCCTGTTCGGCCACCTTGTGGAGCTCGACCAGCTGCTTCAGCTGGTCGCTAAGGGGCACCGGATGTTCGGCCTCAGCATACTGAGACCAGAAGACCTTCTCCGTCGAGCTCCCCTCCTCGGCCCTGTAGAAAGCGGCAGCATCGGACACGCTGTGGGGCAGATCTGCGAACGCTCCTGGAGAGCTCCGAATTCGGGTAAGTAATAGGTAATTCACATTCACATGCTTGCTTTGCATGAAAAATGCCTTACCCGCCGCTATTTTCTTCAATGCCTCGATTTCCTGGAGGGCCTTGTGGGCTTCGGCCTTAGCGGCTTTGGCACTCTCAAGAGCCGATGCAAGCTCGGACTCTCGAGTCTTCGAGTCGCGCTCCAAACTCTCATGTTTTTCCACGAGAGCCTGGAGCTCTTGCTGTACCTCCGCCACCCGCGCCTCCTGCTTCTCTCGCCCAGCACGTTCCGCGGCCGCATTACGTTCGGCCGCGGACACCGCCTCCTTTAGGGTCGCCACCTCGTTCGTGGCCCCTGGAGTACCCACGTTATCCTTGTCATTCCTCTTTCAACCAAATCCTTTTCTGTAAGGTACAACTTTAATAAGGTGTTACTCACCTTCCTTGTCCTCGAGCTGCTTCTTGGCACGGCCGAGCTCGTTCTCGGACCGCTCGAGGCTTTGCTTCAAAGCATTGACCTCCGCAGTCAGTGCGGCAGAGGTCAGCAGCACAGCCTGCATTCCCATATTGACATATTTTTTAAGACTCCTGTGTAGATCTTTTTAGATCCTTAGTCCGGTTTTTCTTTCCGAACACCGAACCGAGCATCAGGGGCTACTGTCTATGCGGTACTATTTTACATATATTAAAATTCTTACCTCAAAGCCTGTTAGAAGGCTGCTGCAGGCTTCGGTCAGCCCGCTTTTGGCGAGCTGAACCTTCTGGATCACCGCACTCATGACAGTGCGGTGTCCCTCTTCGATGGAAGCGCCGTTGAGCGCCTCCAGCAAAGTATCCGGCGCCTCCGGTTGGACGGAGGCCGCTGGCGTCACAGTCTTGCCCTTCTTACGAAGGGGCTGCCCGCCGGACTCCGGAACCACTGCAGGTTCCGGTGCCGAGTCCGGCACAAAGTCCGGGAGGTTGCCCTGTGGCACCTCCGGGGCCTCCTCCTCCTGGTGGGCCCTTCCTGGGATCCCACCTCGGTGTCGTCGGTGTCACGGGGGGTGGAGGCGGTCGGAAGTGAAGTACTATCCACATCCGACGGGCCCAAGGACCCGCTCGTCGAAGCGGGAAGATCATCCTTGGGCGGACTACAGGGTTGTATGCGGCATTAGAAAGACACCATGCGACAAAAAGAAAAATTATGAGTTATTCAGGGGTCCGGATACTTACGATCTCGCTAGGGGTTTGGCCCTTGAGAGCCACTCCTCGTCGCCGTCGCCGACGTTGGAAGAACGGTCCGGGTGAAGGGTCCTTCCCTTCTTGGACCCTTCGGCCTCCCTCCTTGGGGAGGACTTCCTCTTCTTCTCTCCCCCCGCTGGGGGAGAGGCCTCTTTCTTCTCCTCCTCGTCCTCGTGGGAGGAGTCCGTCTCGGAGTCATCGGACGATGAATCCGATACCACCTGACGCCGGGAACTCCTTCGGGTTCCCGTGGCCTTCTTCTTGGCCTTCTTCTCCGGCACCACGTAAAGTGTCAGGACCAGCAGCCCTGTCAAATGGGCATCCGCTGGGTCTTCTAGAAGGGGAGCCGGACAGTTGACCTGTCCGGACGTTGCCTGCCAGGCTTGTTAAAGGTATTGGGAGTTTAGATCCCGCATAAAGTCAAAACATGAAAAGCAAGTGTCCCATAAAGGATAACATGGCTTGCCTCGCCAGCCGGACGCTGCGAGCTGAATCCACGATCTTCGGTAGCGGATGCGGGAGCTTCGGCGCCCTTGAACATCACCCTCCAGGCATCTTCGTACGTAGTGTCGAAGAGCCCGCTCAAGGTCCGGTGCTGTGCCGGATCAAACTCCCACAAATTGAAGTCCCGTTGTTGGCAGGGGAGAATCCGGTGGACGAGCATGACCTGGATCACGTTGACAAGCTTGAGCTTCTTGTTCACCAGGGTTTGGAGACAGGACTGGAGTCCGGTCAGCTCTTCCGAACTACCCCACAGCAGGCCCTTCTCCTTCCAGGAAGTGAGCCGCATGGGGACGCCAGATCTGAATTCGGGGACCGCTGCCCATTTAGGGTCACACGGCTCGGTGATGTAGAACCACCCCGATTGCCACCCTTTGATGGTTTCCACGAAGGCACCCTCGAGCCAAGTGACGTTGGGCATCTTGCCCACCATGGCGCCTCCGCATTCCGCTTGGCTGCCCTTCACAACCTTCGGCTTGACGTTGAAGGTCTTGAGCCACAAGCCGAAGTGGGGCTGGATGCAGAGGAAGGCCTCGCACACGACGATAAATGTCGGGATGTTGAGGATGAAATTCGGGGCCAGATCATGGAAATCCAGGCCGTAGTAGAACATGAGCCCCCGGACAAAGGGGTGGAGTGGGAAGCCCAGTCCATGGAGGAAATGGGGAAGGAATACCACCCTCTCATGGGGCCCGGGGGTGGGGATGAGCTGCCCCTCGTCGGGGAGCCGGTGCGCGATATCGATGGACAAATATCCGGCGCTGCGCAGTTTCTTGATGTGCCCCCTCTGTGACGGAGGAGGCCATCCACTTGCCTCCCGCTCCGGACATGATTGGAGAAGGTTGAGGCGAGATGTGCGGACTTGGGCGCTGGAGCTCGAGTGCGCGGAGATGGATAAGCAAAGGAGGAGGAAGGCGTAGGTAAAAAGGTGGATCCTTATCCCCTTATATATGGGCGGACGAAACTATGCGTCCCCACCGGCCTGGTAAAACTCGCTTATCTCCCAAGCGCCGTAATCAATGGCGCGGTTGGGTTACCCACGTCCGTATTGATGGGAATCCCGGAATAAGGGGAACACGATCTCTGCTTCGACAAGACGTGCCAAGGAAACTGCTTCGCTAAACGCGCTGAGGTGGTATAATAAAAACGATTCGAGTAAAAGCTTGGTTGTGGTGTGATGTCACGCCACAAAATGTGTTAGCAGATTGAACTTGTGTAAATATTATTCTCTCTACAGTGGAATGTGGAATTTATTTTGCAGAGCCGGACACTATCCTGGTGTTCACAATCTTCTATAAATTATTCGGAGGAGGAACCCGCCTTGCAATGCCGAAGACAATATGCGCGCCGGATTTGTAGTCATTGAATCCTGGTTCAGGGGCTACTGAGGGAGTCCCGGACTAGGGGGTGTCCGGATAGCCGAACTATCATCATCGGCCGGACTCCAAGACTATGAAGATACAAGATTGAAGACTTCGTCCCGTGTCCGGATGGGACTTTCCTTGGCGTGGAAGGCAAGCTTGGCGATACGGATGTGTAGATCTCCTACCGTTGTAACCGACTCTGTGTAACCCTAGCCCTCTCTGGTGTCTATATAAACCGGAGGGTTTTAGTCCATAGGACAGAACAACAATCATACCATAGGCTAGCTTCTAGGATTTAACCTCCTTGATCTTGTGGTAGATCCACTCTTGTACTACCCATATCATCAATATCAATCAAGCAGGAGTAGGGTTTTACCTCCATCGAGAGGGCCCGAACCTGGGTAAAAACATCGTGTCCCTTGTCTCCTGTTACCATCCGCCTAGACGCACAGTTCGGGACCCCCTACCCGAGATCCGCCGGTTTTGACACCGACACTCCCCACCTATTGATTCTTGTTCAGAATATGATCCTAATGACTATTCTAACCTCGAGGAGTCAAAGGCAGATGGCCTGTCATGTTCACCCATCAAGGTGCCTATTATAATTTGGCAGTGTTTTATTGATTGCGCATATCTTGCATATGTTGTCTTGCATTTCTTCTACTTTGCTGGACCACCATCTGCTTAGTTACTCATCATATATGTCGAGATGCCATGCCCATCCATTATCAATACGTATTCCATCTGTCATCATACCATGTTTTCCCACTCAAATGCTGTTCTTGTGCATCAGACATCAAAAATGAAGAGGGTGATTGCCGAACCTGAAGGAGCACCAGCAAAGTCCTTGAAAAACATGGTTGCGCCGGAGAAATCAGATAACACCCCAATTATATTGGTTGTACAACCAATGACACAAAACGTAGGACCGACTCCAGCAGACTATACCCATACTTCACTGGCCACACCACTAGCCCCACCACACAGGACTTGCACTCCAGCAAAAGGTATGCCGATTTCAGTTGCCATAGCACCAGCCGTACCACAGAAAAATCCCACTCCAGCAAAAAGTATAGCAAGTCCACCGGCCGAAGACCTATCCCAACTGCAGAGACGGCCAATTCCTGCAGATTGGAACCCCATTCTAGTTATTCCTAGTTTAAAAGACAATGCTTTCAATGTTGTTAGGGACTACGTGCGTATATTCCCATCATGGGAATATTATAGTGAAGACAAACACCATTTTCACATCTTCCTGTCCCAGTTACGTGTAAGTTCTATTATTCATGGTGATTATTTTCCTGTTTTCTGCTGATTGAACACATCAATGATTTATATTACATTGTTGTAATTAGGCGAGGGTCAATCTGGATGGTCATGACGAGCAAAGCTTGCTTGTGCTTTTCAAGGAAGCATTGCAGCAGGATTGGTGTTACCTGAGGAAATCACACTTTGATGGCAAGTCTATAAACGAATTTCCGGTGAAGTCTCCTGTGCTAAATTTAGAAGACATTGAATGGAAAAACCTTGTTATGCACTAGTCTTGTTCCCAGGATGAGGTACTGTCTATGATATCGCATGACAATTTGAACTTCTACTTTTCCGCATGTGCCTTATGGATCTTTTTTGCAGGAAACCTGCTCGAAAAAGGATTCCGGTTTGAAAAGAACGACAGGATATCGCAAATATGCTGCCCGCTGCTTTGCTCTTGTTAGTACCTGTTGTCCTGTATCACTGTACTTGCATACATACCTGGTTCATTATGTGACAGCAGTATGCATGATAGCTGGCTTATCAATTGTTCGCTCCAAATTATCTGATCTGTATGAATGGTTACATTAGTGTAGAATACATCCAATGCCAATGAATTTTTTAGCTCTGCATTGTTCTTGTAAGTACCTGCTATCCTTTATCAGTGTACTTATATTGATAGGTAGTTGTTCATGTACCATCACTCTGCAACTTATTTTCCTTTGCCCTCCATTTTCTACACATAAGATCTATATTTACTCTTACCATAAGGTTGGATAACACCGATGCTACTGAAGAAGTTTAGCTCTGCATTGCTCTTGGCTATACCTTTTGCCTGTATCGTTGTACTTACATTTATAGCTACTTGGTTATGTAGCATCACTCTTGATCTTATCTTAAATATTCTCCATTTTTTCTTATATTGTCACATCTATATTTACTCTTAACAAAATGTAGAATAAAGGCAATGCTTATGAAGAAGATTCTGTGGTAAACTTCTTGAATTCCCCCCCCCCCCCCCCCATCAGAATAGACAAGGGCTTTATAGAGCCTGCCTTCACCAATAATGTAAGTTTGTCCTTCTCAAGCCTTCAAACTTTGTTGTGTATATTTGGTTAGGCATGACTGCAACAGCTGTTTATTTTTGGTGTTTGCATCAAATTGCATGTTTAAAGTTTATTATGTAGTTCATAAACAAAAGTTTGTCCTTCTCAATTGAAGTTTTCGGTTGTACAACCAAGTTCCTTCTTCATGCCATGTAAATTAAACTATACAGAGCAAGTGATTTTATTTTGCCAATTTGAAATGGGTAAATTGACAGCACACTAACAATTGATACTTATGAGTTCTTGATCTGTAATCCAGTGGTGTCGTGAAGCTGCCAACTCCTTCACAATGTCATTTCCTGCCATGTCTTGACCTGAACAATACCATATTGTGTTAATGCTATTTTAAACTGTGTCACTTTATTCGTCAGTAGGAAATGTGATGAATTGTCAGCACTGATACTTATAGGTGCAAAACCTATCATCTGTCTGCTTGTTTATCTTTCAGAGTGAGGAGGATGTAAGTGTCAAACAAGTGCAGTCTCATCAGCTTGCTCAGCTGCTTGCGCTGCAGCTCCCGAGCAGGGCTAACCTTTCTGTACTCTATTGAAGTGCTGTCGGTTTTGTATATTATTTTTTCAGCGTGTTTAATTGCACTCGTGGCGATCTTTGATGCCCAATGTATGTAATCTGTCGTCTCCTTGTGCTTTATTATCATAGTGGCGAATTTTGATGTCCAGTGGATGTAATATGCCGTAATTTCTTTCTTGTATAGTCTAGGTTTTTTTTCTTCTTCACGATGCTGTAGTTATTTTATTGTATATATATCCCGTCTTCTTAGTAAACCGGCCAAACCGTAAAATTACGGTACATAATCGGGCCGTCATGCAAATCACTATGTATGATCCGCATCATGGGCCCCGTCATCTTGGTCCGTTAATAGGCCTAAATGTAAACTGGCCCACTAGTAGATTCGGGTGTTTAATAGGCCGAGCAAACTGCCGGCCCTATTTTCCCAAGAAAACTCAATGGGCTTTTAGGAGGCTGAAAAGTAGGTTGGGCGTGAAACGTGCCGAACAGCTCACGGGCCGGCAGCAAGCCGAAATAGACCCCGGCCCATGATTGTGCCAATCAAATCATGGGCTTATAACAGGCCAAAATTGTCTCGGTCCTTGTTTGGCCCAATCAGATTATCGGCTGTGAGCAGGCCGGATGCAAACGGGGCCGTAGTTAGGCCCAACTATATGACGGGCTTTTAATAGGACGAATTATATATAGGGCCAAAATGTTAAACGGGCCTTTAACAGGCCAAAACTAATATCAGGCCGAATTACTAAATGTCCCTTTATCAAGTGGGCCCAAAAGCATGGCGTCCAGTTGACGGGCCGAATCTGATATGGGCCATAATTTAGCCCAAAGCCTCTCAAAGGGCCGGACCTGATCTGGGCCATAATTTGGCCTAGAACGTGGGAGGCTTTTAACGGGCCGGATCTCATATGGGCCTTTGTTAGGCCCAGAACGTGATAGGCTGTTAATGGACCGGATCAAATATGGGCCGGCATTTGGCCCAAAACATGGCAGCCTGTTAATGGGTCGGCCTACTAGTGTCATCAAAATCTTTTGGGCCTTCAGCTGGGCCGGCCCATTATGGTCAGCGGAATCTCGTGGGCCTTTAGCTGGGCCGGCCCATTATGGTCTACAAAGTCATGGGGGCCTTTAGCTGGGTCGGCCCATTATGGCCCGCAAAATCTCACGGGCCTTTAGCTGCGCCGGCCCATTATGGCCCGCAAAAACTTGTGGGCCTTTAGCTGGGCCGCCCCATTATGGCCTGCAAAATCTCGTGGGCCTTTTGCTGGGCCGTCCCATTATGGACCGCAAAATCTTGTGGGCCTTTTGTTGGGCCGGCCCATTTAAACTTTATGGGTCACTTTTGGGCCGGTCCACGTGTCAACATTTCATAAGCGCATCTCGCCCATTGGATGAGTGACACCTATGCCAACGGGGAGCTGACACGTGTTTCCTCCAGCCAATGATGATTTTACACGTGGAAAATCCCCATTGGTCCGGGCTGTTAACGGGTTATCGGATCCAAAACCGGACCCGATAGCTTAACGGCGTTCCGTTACGGTGGATGCCACGTGTCGGTCACCCTTGATGAAATCACTTCTATGACGCGCGATTTATCGTCATGGAAGTGGACACTTCCGTGATGATAATTTTGGTAATGTCATGGAACACTTCTACGACAACACATGTATGACTATCCTGATTCTGTCATAAAATTGTCATGGATGTACATGCATGACAAAAAAACACAACCTACTATGACAAACACGTATCATCACGGAAGTGTATTTTTTTTGAAGTGCCAAGTAGCCTAGTTGATGGGAAATCTTTAGATGAGCATGCTCATTTTGTGCGTCACCGTTTGTCTAAAAAAGGGAGACACTTATGGGATCAAATAAATAGATTGCTGTGTTATGCTTGGAATCTTTGTGAAATTTATGATTTTACTTGTTGCTCTAAGAACCCTAAAAAACACCTTCCCTACCTTTGTGAGTTTAATGAAAATGAAATCTTATCTTCTTATGCAAAGGGTGTTTATAGTTACTATGATATCGAACAAATTGAAGAATTTGTTGCTTTTAGGGTGCTTACGAAGTTGCTTCTTTGATTGAAAAGTATGATATTACTCTCTATGAATCTGAAAATTTTGACATACTTAAATATTGCTATGAAAACTATGCTCATAATGTCTATGTCAAAGAATTTATTGAGAGAATGACTGTTGCTTTGGAAGAAAATAATGATATGCATGAATCTATAGATAATGATTCCGATGATTTGATTGAAATATCCCTTGATGAACATGATGCTTTCTATTCTTGTGGCCATGATGCCAATATTTATGAAGATGAATTTGCTATAGTTCCTTATGTTAAACATGAGATCGTTGCTATTGCACCCATACTTGGTAGTTCCTTCAATGAAAAGCATGATTGCAATGATGTTACTATAAATTCTCTTGACGTCAATTGTGCTAATAATATGCAAAACCCTAATCTTGGGGATGCTAGTTTTGCCGTGTCTACTACTTGTTGCAATGATCATGATTGGGGTGACTCTTCTTATGATCTTGAAAATTTATTTAAGCCCCATGATGAATATGAGATTGATAATAGTGTTTGCAATAATATTGAAAGTGGGTTTGGAAAAGTGTCAACTTTAGATCCCACATATTTGGAGAATGTTCAATCTTATGGTATTTTTGATAAAAGTGGGTTTGGAGAGGTCATGACTTTAGTTAATAATAATCCCACTATTTTGGAAGAGTGTAAACTTCACATGCATGTGGATCGTGTTGAGAATATGTTATGTGATAGCTATTTTGTTGAATTTGCCTATGATCCTACATGTAATTATTATGAGAGAGGAAAATATGGTCGTAGAAATTTTTATCTTACTAAATTACCTCTCGTCATGTTGAGATTGCTATCGTCTCTTTCTTCTTCCTTGCATATGCTAGTTTTTGCTTGCCTTGCAAATTTGTTTGCTTATAATATAACTATGCATAGGAAGTATGTTAGACTTAGATGTGTTTGTCACGTGCTTTATGATGCTCTCTTTGCACTTCAATTCTTGTCTTTCATGTGAGCATCATTAAAATTACCAATGCCTAGCTAGGGGCGTTAAACGATAGCGTTTGTTGGGAGGCAACCCAATTTTAGTTTTGTTCCTTGATTTTTTTCTTATGTTTAGTAATAAATATTACATCTAGCTTATGTTTAGATGTGGTTTTATGTTTTAATTAGTGTTTGTGCTATGTAGAACCTATAGGATAACCTATGGTAATAGTTAATTTGATTCTGCTAAAAAATAGAAACTTTTGCACGCACGAGAATAATTTTAATAAATGACAGAAACGTGATTTTGCGTTGATTATATTTGCAGTAGATCAATAGGCAAATTTCCCAGGACTTCCTATTTTGGTAGGATTTTTAGAGTTCCAGAAGTATTCGAAAGTTACAGATTTCTACAGACTGTTCTGTTTTTGACAGATTCTGTTTTTCGTGTGTTGTTTGCTTATTTTGATGCATCTATGGCTAGTATCGGGGGGTATGAACCATAGAGAAGTTGGAATACAGTAGGTTTAACACCAATATAAATAAAGAATGAGTTCATTATAGTACCATATGTGGTTGTTTTTCTTTCTTGCACTAGCGGAGCTTATGAGATTTCCTGTTGAGTTTTGTGTTGTGAAGTTTTCAAGTTTTGGGTAAAGATTTGATGGACTATGGAATAAGGAGTGGCAAGATCCTAAGCTTGGGGATTCCCATGGCACCCGAATATAATTCAAGGACAACCAAAATCCTAAGCTTGGGGATGCCCCGGAAGGCATCCCCTCTTTCGTCTTCGTCTATCGGTAACTTTACTTGGAGCTATATTTTATTCATCACATGATATGTGTTTTGCTTGGAGCATCTTGTATGATATGGGTCTTTGATTTTTAATTTACCACAATCATACTTGCTGTACACACCTTTTGGGAGAGACCCACTTGATTTGGAGTTTATTAGAATACTCTATGTGCTTCACTTATATCTTTTGAGCTAGATAATTTTGCTCTAGTGCTTCACTTATATCTTTTAGAGCATGGCGGTGGCTTTATTTTGTAGAACTTGTTGATCTCTCATGCTTCACTTATACCATTTTGAGAGTCTTTTAGAACAGCATGGTATTTGCTATGGTTATAAAATTGGTCCTAGAATGATGGGCATCCAAGTTGGGTATAATAAAAACTATCATAGAAAGTGAATTGTATGCTATGATAAATTTGATGCTTGATAATTGTTTTGAGATATAGAGGTGGTGATATTAGAGTCATGCTAGTTGGGTAATTGTGTAGTTAAATAATACTTGTGTTGAAGTTGGCAAGTCACGTAGCATGCACATATGGTAAAAGTTGTGTAACAAATTTGTTGCATGGGATGCTCTTTTGATCGCCTTCCTGATGAGTGGAGGTCGGGATCGCGTGATGGTTAACTCCTACCAACCCTTCCCCTAGGAGCATGCATAGTAGTACTTTGCTTCGAGGGCTAATAAAACTTCTGCAATAAGTATATGAGTTCTGTATGACTAATGTGAGTCCATGGATTATACGCACTCTTACCTTTCCATCATTGCTAGCCTCTTCGGTACCGTGCATTGCCCTTTCTCACCTTGAGAGTTGGTGCAAACTTTCCCGGTGCATCCAAACCCCGTGATATGATACGCTCTATCATACATGAACCTCCTTATATCTTCCTCAAAAAAGCCGCCATACCTACCTATTATGGCATTTTCCATAGCCATTCGGAGATATATTGCCATGCAACTTTCCACCGTTCCGTTCATCATGACACACTTCGTCATTGTCATATTGCTTTTGCATGATCATGTAGTTGACATCGTATTTGTGGCAAAGCCACCTCCATAATTTTTCATACATGTCGCTCTTGATTCATTGCATATCCCGGTACACCGCCGGAGGCATTCATATAGAGTCATATCTTGTTCTAGTATCGAGTTGTAATTCATGTGTTGTAAATAAATAGAAGTGTGATGGTCATCATTATTAGAGCATTGTCCCCAAATAAAAAAAGGGGAAAGGCCAAATAAAAAAAGAAAGGCCAAGAAAAAAAGAAAAAAAAGAAAGGCAAAAAAAGGCCCAAAAAAGGAAAATAAAATAAAAAGGGGACAATGTTACTATCTTTTTCCACACTTGTGCTTCAAAGTAGCACCATGTTCTTCATATAGAGAGTCTCATATGTTGTCACTTTCATATACTAGTGGGAAATTTTCATTATAGAACCTGGCTTGTATATTCCAACGATGGGCTTCCTCAAAATGCCCTAGGTCTTCGTCAGCAAGCAAGTTGGATTCACACCCACTTAGTTTGTTTTGTTGAGCTTTCATACATTTATAGCTCTAGTGCATCCGTTGCATGGCAATCCCTACTCCTCATGTTGACATCAATTGATGGGCAACTCCATAGCCCGTTGATTAGCCTCGTTAATGTGAGACTTTCTCCTTTTTTCATCTCCACACAACCTCCATCATCATATTCTATTCCACCCATAGTGCTATATCCATGGCTCACGCTCATGTATTGCATGAGAGTTGAAAAAAGCTGAAGCGCGTTAAAAAGTATGCACCAATTGCTTGGCTGAAACCGGGGTTGTTCTTGATGGGAGTATTTTGTGTGATGAAAATGAAGTATAGCCTAACTATATGATTTTGTAGGGATGAACCTTCTAAAGCCATGTTATTTTGGGAAGACATGATTACTTTATTAGTACGCTTGAAGCATTACTATTTCTTATGTCAATATGAACTTCTATTTTGAATCATTTGGATCTGAACATTCGTGCCACAATAAAGAAAATTACATTGAGAATTATGCTAGGTAGCATTCCACATCAAAAATTCTATTTTTATCATTTACCTACTCGAGGACGAGCAGGAATTAAGCTTGGGGATGCTTGATACGTCTCCAACATATCTATAATTTTTGATTGTTCCATGTTATTGTATTACCCGTTTTGGATGTATATGGGCTTTACTTTACGCTTTTATATCATTTTTGGGACTAACCTACTAACCGGAGGCCCAGCCCGAATTGCTGTTTTTTTTGCCTATTTCAGTGTTTCGAAGAGAAGGGATATCAAACGGAGTCCAAACGGAATGAAACCTTCGTGAGCAATCCTTTTGGAACAAACGCAATCCAGGAGACTTGGAGTGGACGTCAAGCAGCGGACGAGGCGGCCACAAGGGTCCCCGGCGCGCCCTAGGGGGGTGGGCGCGCTCCCACCCTCGTGGGCCCCTCGTGGCTCAACCGACCTACTTCTTACTCCTATATATATATCCACGTACCCTGAGAACATCCAGGAGCACCACGAAAAACTATTTCCACAGCTGCAACCTTCTGTATCCGCGAGATCCCATCTTGGAGCCTTCGCCGGCGCTCCGTTGGAGGGGGAATCAACCATGGAGGGCCTCTACATGATCTCCAAGGTCTCTCTGATGAGTTGTGAGTAGTTTACCACTGACCTTCAGGTCCATAGTTATTAGCTAGATGGCTTCTTCTCTCTCTTTGAATCTCAATACAAAGTTCTCCTCGATCTTCTTGGAGATCTATTCGATGTAACTCTTTTTGCGGTGTGTTTGTCGAGATCCGATAAATTGTGGGTTCATGATCAAGTTTATCTATGAGAAATAATTGAATCTTCTCTGAATTCTTTTATGTATGATTGGTTATCTTTGCAAGTATCTTCAAATTATCAGTTTAGTTTGGCCTACTAGATTGATCTTTCTTACAATAGGAGAAGTGTTTAGCTTTGGGTTCAATCTTGCGGTGTCCTTTCCAGTGACAGCAGGGGCAGCAAGGCACGTATTGTATTGTTGCCATCGAGGATAAAATGATGGGGTTTATATCATATTGCTTGAGTTTATCCCTCTACATCATGTCATCTTGCTTAATGCGTTACTTTGTTCTTATGAACTTAATACTCTAGATGCAGGCAGGAGTCGGTCGATGTGTGGAGTAATAGTAGTTGATGCAGAATCGTTTCGATCTACTTGTTGCAGACGTGATGCCTATATACATGATCATGCCTAGATATTCTCATAACTATGCACTTTTCTATCAATTGCTCGACAATAATTTGTTCACTCACCGTAATACTTATGCTATCTTGAGAGAAGCCACTAGTGAAACTTATGGCCCCCGGGTCTATCTTTTATCATATAAGTTTCCGATCTACTTTTATTTGCATCTTTTACTTTCCAATATATATCATAAAAATACCAAAAATATTTATCTTATCTTATTATCTCTATCAGATCTCACTTTCACAAGTTACCGTGAAGGAATTGACAACCCCTTTATCGCGTTGGTTGCGAGGTTCTTGTTTTTTTTGTAGGTACAAGGGACTTTTGAGGATCCTCCTAGTGGATTGATACCTTGGTTCTCAAAAACTTATGCTACTTTGCTGCATCACCCTTTCCTCTTCAAGGGAAAACCAACGCAGTGCTCAAGAGGTAGCAGCCGCCGACTGGCATGTTGATGAAGGATTCCACCCTACGCCGTGAAAATTTCGCTAGACGCCTAACCCCACGGTGGGCGCCAACTGTCGAGGTCACGATCCTGACAACGAGTACTAGGGGCACAAATAGGAGGGGCAGAGGCTAGCTACGGTGCAGGTGTAACACTCGGTGTTTAACGAGTTCAGGCCCCTCACTCGGTGGAGGTAAAAGCCCTACGTCTCGTTCCCAGAGGCTTGCTTTGATTTGATGTATATGGTTACAAAGATTGCCCCCTGGCTATGGAGAGGGGTGTGGCTTATATAGAGTGTGTCGTCGCCCCATGTCTCCCACGTCGTCGAGGCAGTTAATGACATTGAATGAGTCAGTTACTAATGTAATGAGCCTTTACTACAACAGTTACAGGTGACGGTAGCTATAACTCTATTTAGTGGATGACTTAGGATTCCTCGATCGTTGCAGCTCCCACGACGTCTTCCTGCCCTCTTATGTCCGAGTGGCGACCCATCAGCCGAGTGACATGTGATCGTCCGAGTGCAGTTGAGCTGTCCAAGTGAACCTCCTGATGTATGCATCTGAATGTTAAGATGGTCCAGGGACCTACCTATGATGGTGATGCGCCCCATGTGGGTCCCAAATGATGGGTCCTTGACCCTACCTGGAATAGGTGACCACATCACTAAGGGGAGGCATCATGGACTTATTGGGCCACGCGCACACAAGTCCCTCAAGGCCCATGCAGTTGGGAAAGGTGGAAAGTCCACCTTTGTATGGAAGGGAAGGAGGAGGACTAGGATTCCACCTCCTCCCCCCTTGGCTGCACCCTAGGTTTGGAGGGGCTATTGCCCACGCCCCTCCACCTATATACAGAGGGGAGGGGCGCCCCAAGAGGACAGACAAAGCCCTTGGCGCCCCTCTCTCTCCTGTTACTTCGTAGTTCCACCGCCTCGTCCCGGCGACGCTTAGCAAAGCGTTGTTGGTGCTCCACCACCACCATGACCACCACGCCGTCATGTTGCTTTTGATCCCATCTACTTCTCCTCTCCCTCTTGCTGGATCAAGAAGGAGGAGACATCATCAAGCGGCACGTGTGCTAAACTCAGAGGTGTCGTCCGTTCGGCACTAGATCGGTTGGATCGTGATCGGATCGCGAAGAGTACGACTACATCAACCACATTATATACGCTTCTGCTTAGCGATCTACAAGGGTATGTGGATGCTCTCCCCCTCTCCTAATTATGCATCTCCATGGATATATCTTGCGTGTGCGTAGATTTTTTTTGTTTTCCATGCAACATTCCCCAACAACTTTACCATACAGAAGAAAAAAAAATCGAAACTGAGTCCCAGTTATTTAGAGTCTCTTTACAAATCATTAGTAGTCATGGCAAGTGAATGCTAACATATGCATGATATGTGCTGCTGAATACTGGAAATATGATATATTCAGGATTACATCTCATACATGGTCTGTTCTGCCGAATGCTATCTTATTTGGAGTATTGCTTCTAAAGATGGCATGCTTGCCTATGAGGGAGGTTCTTGGGTTACATTTATATTCTCTTGTTGGGTTTATTTTCTAATGTAACTAGATGATGCCCCACGCGTTGCTGTGGTAACTTTGTTAAAAAAAACTGAATCTAATTAGAAGAAAATATAAGTTTGAAAATTGATAAAAGAAAGTGTCTAAAATAAAATAAAAACTTTTGAATTACTGTTAAAAATATCATTTCAAACAAAAATGTGAAGGGTGACTAACATGCATGTATGTGGCAGCGTTACATGCATACACTAATGCAAATTCTTTTTTTGTAATTTATAAGTTTGTTTATGTGGCAGATTTTCCATGGCTTGGTGGGAGATAAGACTTAAATGCATGACTTAATGAGGATGTTGAGGTGAACACTTTGCATGTTGATAGAATTGGGATCAACTTTTTAAGAATGTAAGATCCATGCTTTTATTACTTCCAATACTCTCAAAGGAACGGGAAAAAGTACTATGAAAAAGCACAAAGAAGAGTATGTACTGTTTCTCACAGCCTATATACAAATATTCCCACCAACAGGAGTTTCTTCCTACGTATATTTACAATTCCAGAAAATCTCCTCCACAAAAGGCAGACAATAAAACGGTGGCAAGCAACTGCGCACACTCAGAGTGAAGCAAGCGTTTGGACTATATAAGTATTGTACATTGACTGTATAAACTTCAATTTTAGAATTCAAAACTCCAGTAATTTCTTGCGTTATTTACATTTTGACAATGCTAAAATTTGCAATACATGCAGGGCAACTTGCACTGTGGTACAAACGAAGAATAACGTTCATCCCCTATGAGCAGCAATAAGATAGTGCTTGCGTTGATAACCATATTGCTCAGCTTCATCGCAACCATGGAACATTATAACTTTTGTTCGATGGAAAGTTGTACCCTCTCAAGTTTTTCACTTGGTCAGCCCCTGAATAATAATAAAGAAAATAGATCATTGGTTAGACAACCCCACGGCTTTTTCTTTAAGAATGGTGGGTGCACAAGCGAGAATGCGAGCACTAACACTGGAACTCGGGTGGGTGGGCAGGTATGAACACGTCATGACCATCTTGGAAAATGAAACTGGGAGGAGGGGGCTCGGCCCCCTGTGACCTAAAAGTACGAAGTGCTCATGCCTACATTTTAATTAGTATGGATCCTTGACTTGTTGGTTCATGAATATGGACATACATTCTTGGCCCGTCTCAAGCTTTTCTCTGGGTCCGCCCCTTAGTCACAACCTCTAGCGAAGCGTCAGAGGAGGTGGTGTGGCCAACAGAAGCGGGGTCAATTTCATGTGAAGTGCCGAATGAGGAGGCATGGGCAGTGGTCGGCCACCCGACCACTGGCCAAGCCCACGGTCGTCCTCGACTTGCTTAACGATGATTGACCTGGTACTCTTGCTGCGACTTTGTAGACATTCTTAATTGTGTACCCCTCCTCGAGAGCTCGCTGACTTTCTACATGTGTAGTAGCCGTCTTTTTTGTTCATGAATATGGTTGTACATTCTTGCCCCTCTCAAGTTTTACCATGGGTCCTTCCTTGGATAATAATGGAAACTAGATCATGACTAGACCCCCACGCATCCCGAGAGTGGTTCTGTACCATCGGGCCCCGTGTGCTTTAGCCGTTACATACGAGCGACAGAGATTCCCCACAACTTCAGATTAGCCACGGGGATCAACAAGTTCACTGACGAGTCCATGCCTGAAATTTGGATGGAAGTTTAATGATTGGCAGTCCAGATCGGCGGCGGCAATGACAACGTGGCCATGAAACACTTGCCACTGATGCTCGAGGGCTCCGCTCGGGCCTGGCTAACACAGCTCTCGCCGGGTAGCATATTCTGCTGAGACGATTTGGTGAGAGTATTTGCCAAAACTTTTGAAGGCACATACAAGAGAGTAGGTGGGCTAGCCGAGTTGCAGCACTGTGTGCAAAAACAGAATGAGGCTCTCCGTGAGTACATCAGCGGTGGACCACTCTACACAACACGGTGAAGAACGTCACCAAGCACCAGGCAATATGCGCCTTTAAGGCCGGAGTAAGATACCGTGAGCTGAACATGAAGTTCGGCCGAACTAAGACCCTGACTCTCAATCGGGCTATGGATATAGCCAATCGGTACGCCAATGGTGAAGAGGAAGACTGACTGAGAAGCGGCAAAAGCCGATCAGGCGATGCTCATCATTCGGAAAACAAGGGCAAGAAGCACAAGCGCAAGGCTGAAGCCGGAGGGAGCGCTGAGGCTGCGGCTCTAGCCGGCCAAGGCAAGAGCAAAAGCTCCCAAAAGCAGAAGAAGGACTGGAAAGGGAAAAAGCAATTCACCCAGAAGAGTGACATCCTCAATCAACCCTACCAGATCAACACGAAGAAAGACAAAGAGGGCAATTTGATTTTGCCCAAGCATACCACTCGGGAGTGTTGACTCCTGAAGCAAGAGATGCAGCAAGATTCCTTCGGGGACAAGGATGAAGACAATGATGACGACAGAGACAAAGGTGCTTCCGGGTACCCCAACATCGAGAAAGTGTTGATGATCTCTGCCGACGTTGAAAGCAAGAGTCGCCTCAAAGTTATCAACCGAGAGGTCAACATGGCAGTTCCGACTGTCACCAAATTCCTCGACTGGACCAATACACCAGTGACCTTCGATCAGTCTGACCATCCGACCCACATTCTGACCCCTAGGCAGCAGGCCCTAGTGGTGGATCCAGCGGTAGGAGGAGTCCGACTGCGCAAAGTCCTAATGGACAGCGGCAGTGGACTCAACATTATCTATGCTGATACCTTGGAGGCCATGGGCATTCTGATGTCCTACCTCAGCAAAAGTAATATGCAGTTCCATGGGATAATCCCCAGGAAGAAGGCCAAGTCACTCGGGCAGATCGCCCTCGACGTCATATTTGATGAAGAGAAGAACTTCCAGAAGGAATGGCTAACTTTCGAGGTGGTGGACTTATGAAGTGTTTACCACGCTATCCTGGGTAGGCCCGCCTATGCGCGTTTCATGGTCCGCCCATGCTACGTATATCTTAAGCTTAAGATGCCAGGACCGAAAGGCATGATCACCATCACGGGCAATTGGAAGCGCGCCAAAGAGTGTCTCCAAAAGGGTTGTCAAGTCGCTGACAAGCAGATGGCGATGGCCGAGTTAGACGAGTATAAGAAGGTGGTGGATTTGAGTGAGCTATTGACGTCCAAAAAGCCGGCTGTGGAACCAGCTTTCCATTCGGTAGGGGAGATGAAGCCAGTGCACATTCACCCTGAGGACCCGAGTGCCACCTCGACCAACATCTCCACCACCCTTGACAGCAAATATGAAAGTGAGCTCATCCAGTTCCTTCGTGAGAACTGGGACATCTTCTCATGGAAGCCTGCTGACATGCCGGGTGTGCCCAGAGAACTGGCCGAGCACCGACTCCGTGTTGATCCAAAGATGAAGCCTGTCAAAGAGCACCTTCGGCAATCTTCCACCAAGAAGCGCAAGGCAATTGGCGAGGAGATAGCATGGCTCTTAGCTGTCGAATTCATCCGAGAGGTGTACCACTCTGAGTGGCTCGCCAATGTCGTCATGGTGCCGAAGAAAAAATAACTCCTTCCAAATGTGTATTGATTTTAAGCATATCAATCGGGCCTATCTGAAGGATCATTTCCCTCTTCGTCGGATTGACCATATGGTAGATTCTATTCTCGGGTGTGAGCGGTTATCACTTCCTAATGCGTACTACGAGTACCACCAGATCCGAATGTACGACCCTGATGAAATAAAAACAACATTCATCACCCCATTCGGGGTCTTTCTGTTATATCATGATGCCATTCGGGTTGAAAAATGTTGGGCCCACATTTCATCGTATGGTATAGAAGTGCTTACAGAAGCAGATCAGTCGAAAAATGGAAGCTTATATGGATGACATCGTGGTTAAGTCTAGGAAAGGTTCCGGCCTCCTGACTAACCGTGTTGAAACCTTTGCGAACTTACGCACTTTTAGCATCAAACTCAACCCAGCTAAGTGTACATTCGGCGTACCCCCAGGCAAATTACTCGGCTTCCTCGTTTCTAAACGAGGGATGGATGCCAATCTAAAGAAAATAGGGGCTATCATCCGAATGAAACAACCAGAGCATCTCCACGACTTACAGTGCCTCACGGGCTGCCTGACGGCCCTAAGTAGGTTCATCTCATGACTTGGTGAAAAAGCCCTGCCGCTTTACTGATTGATGAAGAAGTTTGACAGGTTTGAGTGGACTCACGAAGTGCAGGCCGCATTCCAAGAACTTAAAGCCCTACTTTCCACCCAGCTGGTGCTAGCTGCTCTGAGCAGCAAAGAGCCTTTGCTCTTATACATTGCGGCCATGAGCCAAGTTGTTAGCATGGTTCTCACGGTGGAACAGGAAGAACAAGGCAAGACCATCAAGCTCCAACAGCAGGTCTACTACTTCTCTGAAGTCCTGACGCCTTCCAAGCAAAGATATCCGCATTATCAGAAGCTAGTATAAGGGATCTATCTTACTGCGAAGGTGGCACACTATTTTCAAGAACACTCGATCATGGTGATAAGTGACGCTCCTTTGTCAGAGATCATGAACAACAGAGACGCCACAGGCTGAGTGCCAAAGTGGGCCATTGAGCTCCTTCCGCTGGACATCAAGTTTGAAGCCAAGAAGGCCATCAGGTCACAAGCTTAGGTAGATTTTCTCGCTGAGTGGATTGAGTAAGAGCAACCTGTCCCGAGTGTCCCCGAACACTAGACGATGTTCTTTGACGGCTCCAAGATGCTCCACGGTTCTGGAGCTGGTGTGGTCTTGGTGTGTCCTAAAGGCGACCGACCCAGTTATGTGCTTCAGATCCACCTTGACTCCTCCTATAACGAAGCCGAATACGAAGCTCTCTTGTATGGTCTGTGAATGGCAATTTCTCTGGGAATTCGTCGACTGATGGTCTATGGCGACTCGGACCTAGTGGTGAACCAAGTCATAAAGAAATGGAATATCCGAAGTCCAGTGGTGACTGGTTACTGCAACATAGTTAGAAAGATGGAGAGACACTTTGAAGGATTGGAGTTACATCATGTGCCACGACTCAAGAATCAAGAGGCTGACGATCTGGCTAAGATGGGCTCCACTTGGAAGGCAGTGTTGATACGTCCATTTTGCATCATGCTTTTATATCGATATTTATTGCATTATGGGTTGTTATTACATGTTATGTCACAATACTTATGCCTATTCTCTCTTATTTTACAAGGTTTACACAAAGAGGGAGAATGCCGGCAGCTGGAATTCTGGGCTGGAAAAGGAGCAAATATCAGAGACCTATTCTGCACAACTCTAAAAGCCTTGAAACTCCACGGAAGTTATTTTTGGAATTAATAAAAAATACTGAGCGAAGAAAATACCAGAGGGGGGCCACCCACCGTCCACGAGGGTGGGGGCACGCCCTACCCCCCTGGGCGCGCCCCCTGCCTCGTGGGCCACCTGGCAGGACTCCGGTGCCCATCTTTGGCTATATGAAGTCTGTCACCCTGGAAAAAATTGCAAGCAAGCTTTCGGGACGATACACCGCCTCCACGAGGCGGAACCTTGGCGGAACCAATCTAGGGCTCCGGCGGAGCTGTTCTGCCGGGGAAACATCCCCCCGGGAGGGGGAAATCGTCACCATCGTCATCACCACTGATCCTCTCATCGGGAGGGGTCAATATCCATCAACATCTTCACCAACACCATCTCGTCTCAAACCCTAACTCATCTCTTGTATCCAATCTTTGTCCCAAAACCTCAGATTGGTACCTGTGGTTTGCTAGTAGTGTTGATTACTCCTTGTAGTTGATGCTAGTTGGTTTATTCGGTGGAAGATCATATGTTCAGATCCTATATGCATATTAATACCCCTCTGATTATGAACATGAATATGATTTGTGAGTAGTTACGTTTGTTCCTGAGGACATGGGAGAAGTCTTGCTATAAGTAGCAATGTGAATTTGGTATTCGTTCGATATTTTGATGAGATGTATGTTGTCTTTCCTCTAGTGGTGTTATGTGAACGTCGACTACATGACACTTCACCATTGTTTGGGCCTAGAGTAAGGCATTGGGAAGTAATAAGTAGATGATGGGTTGCTAGAGTGACAGAAGCTTAAACCCTAGTTTATGAGTTGCTTCGTAAGGGGCTGATTTGGATCCATATGTTTCATGCTATGGTTAGGTTCACCTTAATACTTCTTTTGTAGTTGCGGATGTTTGCAATAGGGGTTAATCATAAGTGGGATGTTTGTCCAAGAAATGGCAGTACCCAAGCACCGGTCCTCCCACATACCAATCAAAGTAACGAACGCGAATTATATGAGCGTGATGAAAACTAGCTAGACGATAATTCCCATGTGTCCTCGGGAGCGCTTTTCTCTATATAAGAGTTTTTCCAGGCTTATCCTTTGCTACAAAAAGGATTGGGCCACCTTGCTGCACATTATTTACTTTTTTTACTTGTTACCCATTACGAATTACCTTATCACAGAACTATCTGTTACCGATAATTTCAGTGCTTGCAGAGAATACCTTACTGAAAACCGCTTATCATTTCCTTCTGCTCCTCGTTGGGTTCAACACTCTTACTTATCGAAAGGACTAGGATAGATCCCCTACACTTGTGGGTCATCAAGACTCTTTTCTGGCGCCGTTGCCGGGGAGTGAAGCGCCTTCGGTTAGTGGAACTTGGTAAGGAAAAATTTATATAGTGTGCTGAAATTTACTGTCACTTGTTACTATGGAAAGTAATCCTTTGAGGGGCTTGTTCGGGGTATCTTCGCCCCTACCAGTAGAGCAAAGAGTTGCTCCTCTACCTACTGAACCTACTAAAAATGTTTACTTTGAAATTCCTTCGGGTATGATAGAGAAACTGCTAGCTAATCCTTTTACAGGAGATGGAACATTGCATCCCGATTTGCACCTAATCTATGTGGATGAAGTTTTTGGATTATTTAAGCTTGCAGGTATGCCCGAGGATGTTATCAAGAAGAAGGTCTTCCCTTTATCTTTAAAGGTAAAGACATTGACATGGTTTAGGCTATGTGATGATATGGGATCATGGAACTACAACCGATTGAAATCGGAATTTCATTAGAAGTTTTATCCTATGCATCTTGTTCATCGTGATCATAATTATATATATATAATTTTTGGCCTCGCGAAGGAGAAAGCATCTTTCAAGCTTGGGGGAGGCTTAAGTCAATGTTATATACATGCCCCAATCATGAGCTCTCAAGAGAAATTATTATTCAAAAAATTTATGTCGGCTTTCTCTCAACAATCGCTCCATGCTCGGTGCTTCTTGTACTGGCTCTTTCTTGATGAAGACTATTGGATTCAAATGGGATTTATTGGAAAGAATTAAACGCAACTCAGAAGATTGGGATCTCGAAGAAGGTAAGGAGTCAGGTATAAGACCTAAGTTTGATTGTGTTAAACCTTTTATGGATACTGATGCTTTTCGTGAATTTAGCACTAAATATGGACTTGACTCTGAGATAGTAGCTTATTTCTGTGAATCATTTGCTACTCATGTTGACCTCCCTAAAGAGAAGTGGTTTAAATATAATCCTCCCATTGAAGTAAAAGTAGTTGCACCTATTAAAGTTGAAGAAAAGACTATCACTTATAATGATCCTATTGTTCCTACTACCTATATTGAGAAACCACCTTTCCATGTTAGGATAAAGGATCATGCTAAAGCTTCAACTGTGGTTCATAAGAGTAATACTAGAACACCTACACCACCTAAGAAAATTAAAGTTGAACCTACTATTGCTATGGTGAAAGATCTCTTGGCTGATAATATTGATGGGCATGTTATTTACTTCTGTGATGAAGCTGCTAGAATTGCTAGACCCGATACTAAAAATAAACATAGACCTGTTGTTGGCATGCATGTTATTTTTGTTAAAATAGGAGATCATTGTTATCATGGCTTATATGATATGGGTGCTAGTGCAAGTGCGATACCTCATTCCTTATACAAAGAAATTATGCATGATATTGCACCTGCTGAGATAGAAGAAATTGATGTTACAATTAAGCTTGCCAATAGAGATACTATTTCACCAGTTGGGATTGTTAGAGATATTGAAGTCTTGTGTGGGAAAGTTAAATATCCTGCTGATTTTCTTGTTCTTGGTTCCCCACAAGATAGCTTTTGTCCCATCATATTTGGTAGACGCTTCTTGAATACTGATAATGCTAGGATAGACTGCAAAAAGGATGTTGTTACTATTGGTTTGGGGGATATGTCTCGTGAGTTTAATTTTGCTAAATTTCATAGACAACCCCACGATAAAGAATTGCCTAGTAAGGATGAAATTATTGGTCTTGCTTCTATTTCCGTGCCTCCTAATGATCCTTTAGAACAATATTTGCTAGACCATGAAAATGATATGTTTATGAATGAAAGAAGGGAGATAGATGAAGTATTCTTTAAACAGGGACCTATTTTGAAACACAACTTGCCTGTTGAAATTCTAGGGGATCCCCCACCACCCAAGGGTGGTCCTGTGTTTGAGCTTAAAGCACTACCTGATACTCTTAAATATGCTTATCTTTATGAAAAGAAGATATATCATGTTATTATTAGTGCTAACCTTTCAGAGCAGGAAGAGGAGAAATTATTCAAAACTCTAAACAAGCATTGTGCTGCTATTGGATATACTCTTGATGTTCTTAAGGGCATTAGTCCCACTCTATGCCAGCACAAGATAAAATTGGAGAAAGACACTAAACTGGTTGTTGGTCACCAACGACGGTTAAATCCTAAGATAAAAGAAATGGTAAGAAAAGAAATACTAAAGCTTCTGGAGGCAGGTATAATTTATCCCGTTGCTGATAGTCAGTGGGTAAGTCCTGTCCATTGTGTCCCTAAGAAGGGAGGTATTACTGTTGTTCCTAATGATAAAGATGAATTGATCCCACAAAGAATTTGTTACAGGTCATAGGATGGTAATTGATTTCCGCAAATTAAATAAAGCTACTAGAAAAGATCATTACCCTTTGCCTTTTATTGATCAAATGCTAGAAAGATTATCCAAACATACACATTTTGCTTTCTAGATGGTTTGTAACATCCCAAATTTCCAATTTGGAATGTTATACATTAGATCATCATTGCATATCATATTTTATTGCATTTTGGCTTGATCCTAGAAATTCTACGCAACTCAAGGACCCACAGAGAGAGTTGGGGATTTCGTTATTTTCATATTTGAGTTTTCTCAAATTTTGAAAAGAGGATCGTTTGATTTTAATTATTTTCTCTTTGAATATTTATTTTATAAAAATAAAAGAGAGGGGATAAAATGACTTTCCCAAAATAAAGAAATATTGGAGATTTAATATTAAAATCAAATAAGATTTTTATTCGGAGTTTTTATCGCTATTTTATTTGAGTCTGTTTAGTATTTCAGGATTTTTGGAGTCTGTTTAGTATTTATTTTATTTGTTTTTCTACATGCGGATTTTTTTAAAAAAAGTCAACCAACCTAGCCGGGCCGTGCCCGACTAGGAATCTAGCCCGGCCGGCCCTTTAAGAGGCGAGGCCCGAGCCGCCCGTAACCCTAGCCCCGCCCCGCCCGATCCGCCGCCGCCGCCACCAGCTACCGCCACCAGCCACCGCCTCCTCCGCGAGACGCCGCCGCCGCCTCGAGACACCGCCGCCGCCGCCTCCTGCCCGCGCCATCGGAGCCCCGCGCCGCCGAAGCCCCGCCGCTACCCGACCCCGCCATCGCCGGTCGCCGCCACCGGCCATCATCGGAGCCGCCGCCGTCCCGCCGCCGCCGATCCCGCCGCCGAGGTAGTCGCCGGATCCGCCGCCGGTTTTGCCGGTTAACCGTCAGTTTTTTTAAAAAGAACCCTCGGTTATTTTTTATTTTTAGTTTGATTTTACTTTTTCCCCGGTTTAGTTACTTAGCGGACGCCCGTTCGTTCGTTCCTTCGTTTTAACGAAGGGTTTTCACCCGTTAGCCACAAACAGCGAACGTTGTGAGTGTTGCTTATATTGCTATGCTATGCTTGATTGCTTGTAGATGTGGTTTGGTTCGAGTGATTCATGACAGATGTGAGTGTTGATGCTTAATGGTTAACTTAAGGTGGTTACTTTAATACACATCTGGGTGGATTGCTTGAAGGCACCCTAGAGTACCCAGTGGTTGTCAGGGCACCATCCAGTGTTGTCCTAGGATATGCCGGAGTACCCATGTGATCATCCTAAGGTCCGCCACCCAGGCTCAAAGGGATCATAAGATTTTTCATCCTAGAAACTTCCGTGTGCAGCCATAGGCTATTATGGGCTCTAGCATAGTTGAGTACGTTGCAAGACCTCTTTCAGTGGTGGGCTAGCAGATGTAGGGGAAAGTAGGTGTAACTGTCCACCCAGAGTAAAGAGTTATTGTTTCAGAAAGACTGTGTCTTGAATCTCCGACCATGGATGTATTCGAGTCTTGTGGGGCGCAAACCTCTACAGAGTGTATAAGCTAATCATGGTTAGCCGTGTCCCCGGTTATGGATGTCTTGAGTATCTAGTTCTTGGATTATCATGTTGATCTCATCACTCTAATATAATTTGATTGGGTTAATGATGATGTTTAATTGGGATTGAGTTGGAGGAACCTTCTCAATGTTTAACAACCACCATGATAGTTAAATAAAATTTATTCCTTTGTTGTAGGGAAAAATTGGCTTTATGCAAAACTGTAACCATAGAGCTTTCCACCAGCCATATATGCATGTAGTGATAGCATTTATTTTGTTCATTACTCTCTTGTGTTACATTGCCAGCATATTCCATGTGCTGACCCATTTCGGGCTGCAATGTTCATGTTGCAGACTTTTCAGACGACGAGTAAGGTGCCATAGGTCGTTGTCTTTCACTCAGTGATGCCGTTGGAGTTGATGGACTCACTTTATCTTCCAAGCCTTCCGCTGTTATCGATTTTAGATGGCCTTAAGCCATATTATTGTAATAAGTTCTGTTTTGAGACATTCGATGCAATAAGTGTGTGATTGCTACTCTGTTATAAATCCTCAAGTACTGTGTGTGTCAGCATTACCGATCCAGGGATGACACTGATGCACAAAGATCAGACTGTTTGAGGTCTGGTCGCTACATGGTTACTCTGGTTTCTCAAAAATACCTGTGTCAAAAGAGGATCAAGAAAAGACCACTTTTACTTGCCCTTTCGATACTTTTGCTTATAGACGTATGCCTTTTGGTTTATCTAATGCACCTGCTACCTTTCAAAGATGCATGATGGCTATATTCTCTGACTTTTGTGAAAAGATTGTCGAGGTTTTCATGGATGATTTCTCCGTTTATGGATCTTCTTTTGATGATTGCTTGAGAAACCTTGATCGAGTTTTGCAGAGATGTGAAGAAACTAATCTTGTCTTGAATTGGGAAAAATGCCACTTTATGGTTAATGAAGGCATTGCCTTGGGGCATAAAATTTCTGAAAGAGGTATGGGTGAATATCCTATAATGGAGGGTTATTCTGCAAATTTTCAGCAACTTAGCATGCGACCGTTTGATCTCAGATCCAAGGGCTGCCAGCAGCCCGTATCATGGTCGCGCCTACCACGACCGTCGCGTCGCTCGCGCGGTCGCGCCCTTGGAGATTTAACACAGTGCGTTAGGCTATCTGATGTTGGCATGTCATACATAGTCATCACTTAGTCACTCATACTACAACAAGGTTGGCTATAAGGTTGGCTATAAGGTTGGCTATAAGTGTATATTTTTTTACTCCTCTCTATCTCTTTCTTCGTACTCCCTCCGTCCCATAATATAAGAACGTTTTTTGACACTAGTGTAGTGTCAAAAACGTTGTTATATAATGGGACACAGGGAGTACTAGTATTTATTGCATTTGCCAAGGAGTGATCTCTTCCAATGAAATGGTGTTGCTAAGTTTGCTTCATTTAATTAGCTATAGACTCAAAATTGTCTTTTCACCTAGGTACACGCGCTTAGCGCCGTTTCTTCCTTAGGTCACCAAACTAGTCTCTCTCTTCTTGATTAACTTGCCACATCAGACTTTATGCCTATGTGGCAAGCTTAAGCACCTATAGGAGCAAGTAAGTACAATAGTGCACTTTACATGGCATTTTTGCATATGTGGAGGAAAGAGAGGTAAGGAAAAAGTGGAGAAGTGGGCTCTCATGCAAGAGCCAGCCTCTACTACATGGTGGAGCATTGGGAGAGGCACCTGTATGGAGGTGGTCAGGAATCGGGAGACTCACGTCGGTCGTAGCGCCGTAGTTAAAATGATAATGGCAAGTCAAATCACGGGGCCCCACCTGTCCAGTAGTAACTCGCTGTCAAATCACATAGCCCTATGTTTGCAGCAGCCTACTCCCTCATCTTCTCGCGTCTCTGTTGACCCGACTAGGCGGAACTGTCCCGCCGCCTACCGGGCAGGAAAAGCCCCGCCGTCGACTTTTAAATAGTATACAGTATACTAATTTTGTATCCATGGATTGCGCCCACGCCATGGAGGAAAGCGTCTAGAAAACGGCGGTACACATGTGCGGAGTATACAGCACTCCCGTCGCATTCGCGTCGCACCCCAGACGGTCGGTCGGTCTGGCACGCTGCTCTCCGAATGGAACGCGCATCATATTGCGTTCGCACACACATGTGGGAAGGAAATTGAGAACCGACCATAGGCACACTCCCCGGCCCCACAAGTCGGGTGACTTAATAGAAGAGGGAGACGAGTGATAGTACTAGAGAAGTGTTGTACTACGTTGGTGCCTGGACGATCCCTGCAAGACACGGAAGATCAGTTCGTCCATGCATGTGACCAGACTCCAGCAGACACGCCTGGATTGGCTATCGTCTACATATCGTGCAGGCTGTGTTGTACATGCCTGTAGTTGTGGTGAGAAATCTAAAAAAGGTTTCTTGTCATCTCGCAAAATTAGGTGTCATGTGCTTCGGATCACTACGAGGGTTAAACAGCGACAACCGAGTTGGGCTAGTCATTGGGGGCACATGCACGAACAGTGACTACTCGGCTGCCATCTAGGTCAAGCCGGCTATGTTAATTAGGACATCTATCGATGGACCCCTTTTCTACGAGTTTATCTTTAATTTGAGCTTTGTTCCTCGTCTAGTTTGTCCGTCGGGATTCATGTTGTCTCCTTTGGGCAGTGAGGTTATGATTTCTTGTCATGTGGCATATTTTTGTGTTATATGTCATAATCCGGCGGTTCAGATCAAAATGACGACAACTGTGCCTCCGGGCCACGTGCATGAAGACTTCTCGACAGTCATTGACGAGGTCAAGCCGGCTCCGGTAGACAAAAGAAAACTAAGTACTACTCCACTATATAGGCAGGAGCCTCCGCGCTTGCTTGCTAGTGTTGCTCTCTTCACACTGTCTCAGCCTCTCCAGATCTAAACACGACAGCGGTGGCCACTCTCTCTCTCTCTCTTTCTCTCTCTCTCTCTCTCTCTCTCTCTCTCTCTCTCTCTGCTCACCGCTGGTCATAGATCCAGCCGGATCCTCTCCACCGGGGAAGGTGAGAAGGTGCAACGTTCACGCGGTCGTCCTCGGCGATGGCTCTTACCCACTGTTGGGCATGTCCCGATCAGCCTGCCTTGCCATTCTCTCCCAAGCACCGCTGGCGAGGGAGGGCCTCCGACCCCTTCTTCCTGCTGCTGTAGTGTGGGCAGATTCGGCCTCCCGCCGCCCACCTAGCGACATCCCGGCGACCATCAGGTATAACTTCCTTCGAAACTGGCCTTGCTCTACTTCCCGAGCTCCTGACGTTGCTGCATTTGTAACTTTTACTATTTCTCAGGCCCCCTCATAGATAGGATCAATTGGCTGTTTGAAAACCACCTAATTTTTTTTACGTTTAAGAGGTAAAACTAGTTCATGCACTCGAATCTAGTACTGCTTGGTTCAAACAAGGAAGAAAGGGGGTGGGGGTGGGTCATACGTCTCCAACGTATATATAATTTTTTATTGCTCCATGCTACTTTATCTACTGTTTTGGACTATATTGGGCTTTATTTTCCACTTTTATATTATTTTTGGGACTAACCTATTAACCGGAGGCCCAGCCCAGAATTGCTCTTTTTTGCCTATTTCAGTGTTTCGAAGAAACAGAATATCAAACGGAGTCCAAACCGAATGAAACCTTCGGGAACGTGATTTTCTCACCGAACGTGATCTAGGAGACTTGGACCCTACTCCAAGAAGTGCCAGAGGCGGTCACGAGGGTGGAGGGTGTGCTTCCCTGAGCGCGCCCCCCTACCTCGTGGGCCCTCGTTGCTCCACCGACGTACTCCTTCCTCCTATATATACCTACGTATCCCCAAGCGATCAGAACAAGAGCCAAAAACCTAATTCCACCGCCGCAACCTTCTGTATCCACGAGATCCCATCGTGGGGCCTGTTCCAGAGCTCCGCCGGAGGGGGCATCCACCACGGAGGGCTTCTACATCAACACCATAGCCCCTCCGATGAAGTGTGAGTAGTTTACTTCAGACCTTCGGGTCCATAGCTAGTAGCTAGATAGCTTCTTCTCTCTTTTTGGATCTCAATACAATGTTCTCCCCCTCTCTCGTGGAGATCTATTCGATGTAATCTTCTTTTTGCGGTGTGTTTGTTGATACCGATGAATTGTGGGTTTATGATCCAGTATTATCTACAGAAAATATTTGAATCTTCTCTGAATTCTTTTATGTATGATTGAGTTATCTTTGCAAGTCTCTTCGAATTATCCTTTTTGGTTTGGCCAACTAGATTGGTAGTTCTAGCAATGGGAGAAGTGCTTATCTTTGGGTTCAATCTTGCGGTGTTCTTACCCAGTGACAGAAAGGGTTGCAAGACACCTATTGTATTGTTGCCATCGAGGATAACAAGATGGGTTTTTTATCATATTGCATGAATTTATCCCTCTACATCATGTCATCTTGCTTAAGGCGTTACTCTGTTTTTAACTTAATACTCTAGATGCATGCTGGATAGCGGTCGATGAGTGGAGTAATAGTAGTAGATGCAGAATCGTTTAGATATACTTTTCTCGGACGTGATGCCTATATACATGATCATAACCTAGATATACTCATAACTATGCTCAGTTCTGTCAATTGCTCAAAAGTAATTTGTTCACCCACCGTAGAATATCTATGCTCTTGAGATAAGCCACTAGTGAAACCTGTGGCCCCCGGGTCTATTCTCATCATATCAATCTCTATCACTTTATTACTTGCTTTGTTTTTACTTTGCCTGTTACTTTTCACTTTGCAGCTACCTATCAAAAATACCAAAAATATTATTTATCATCTCTATCAGATCTCACCCTCCTAAGTGACCATGAAGGGATTGACAACCCCTAATCGTGTTGGTTGCGAGTAGCTATCGTTTTGTGTAGGTACGAGGGACTTGTGCGTGGTCTCCTACTGGATTGATACCTTGGTTCTCAAAAACTGAGGGAAATACTTACGCTACTTTGCTGCATCATCCTCTCCTCTTCGGGGAAATCCAACGCAGTGCTCAAGAGGTAGCAAGAAGAATTTCTGGCGCCGTTGCCAGGGAGGCTCACGCAAGCAAGTCAACTATACCAAGTACCCATTGAAATCCCTATCTCTCGCATTACATTATTTGCCATTTGCCTCTCGCTTTCCTCTCCCCCACTTCACCCTTGCCGTTTTATTTTCCCCTCTTCCGTTCGATCTTGTGTCTCCATGTACCTTTTTTTTGCTTGCATCTTCGCTTGCTAAAAGTTTATGGATCCTCATCCACTTGCTAATCTCTGTAAGAGATCCAATTATGTTGAACCTATTGCTAGTGAGTTGAGTGCACTAGATTATCTTTATGAGGTTTTGCTTGAAATTCGTGAATCTGAAAATTATGATGAAGAAATTTATGAAGAGATTCACGATAACTCCTTGAATAAAAAGCATGATTGCAATGATTTTCCTATAAATTCTCTTGATGTCAATTGTGCTAATAATATGCAAAACCCTAAGCTTGGGGATGCTAGTTTTTCTATGTCTACTACTTGTTTCAATGATCATGATTGGGGTGATTCTTCTTACAACCTTGAAAATTTATTTAAACCCCATGATGAATATGAGATTGATAGTAATGTTTGCAATAATATTGAAAGTGGGTTTGGAAGAGTGTCAACTTTACATCCCACATTTTTGGAGTATGTTCAATCTTATGATATTTTTGATAAAAGTGGGTTCGGAAAGGTCATGACTCTAGCTAATGTTAATCCCACTATCTTGGAAGAGTGTCAACTTTGCATGCATGTGGATCGTGTTGAGAATATGTTATGTGATAGCTATTTTGTTGAATTTGCTTATGATCCTACATGTAATTATTATGAGAGAGGAAAATATGGTTGTACAAATTTTCATGTTACTAAATTACCTCTCGTCATGTTGAGATTGCTATCGTCTCTTTCTTATTCCTTGCATATGCTAGTTTTTGTTTGCCTTGCAAATTTGTTTGCTTATAATATGCCTATGCATAGGAAGTATGTTACACTTAGATGTGTTTGTCACGTGTTTCATGATGCTCTCTTTGTGCTTCAATTCTTGTCTTTCTTGTGAGCATCATTAAAATTATCAATGCCTAGCTAGGGGCGTTAAACGATAGCGCTTGTTGGGAGGCAACCCAATTTTATTTTGTGTTTTTTGTTTTTGCTTCTGTTTAGGAATAAATAATCCATCTAGCTTCTGTTTGGATGTGGTTTTATGTTTTAATTAGTGTTTGTGCCAAGTAGAACCTATAGGATAACCTACGATGATAGTTGATTTGATTCTGCTGAAAAACAGAAACTTTCCACGCACGAATATAATTTTTTTAAATCACAGGAACGTGATTTTGCGTTGATTCTTCTTGATTCTGTTCAATAAACAAATTGTCTAGGACTTCCTATTTTGGTATAATTTTTAGAGTTCCATAAGTTTGTGTTAGTTACAGATTGCTACAGACTATTCTGTTTTTGACAGATTCTGTTTTGCGTGTGTTGTTTGCTTATTTTGATGAATCTATGGCTAGTAAATTAGTTTATAATCCATAGTGAAGTTGGAATACAGTAGGTTTAACACCAATATAAATAAATAATGAGTTAATTACAGTACCTTATGTAGTTCTTTGTTTTCTTTCTCTAACGGAGCTCACGAGATTTCTGTTGAGTTTTGTGTTGTGAAGTTTTCAAGTTTTGGGTGAATTCTTTTGATGGATTATGGAACAAGGAGTGGCAAGAGCCTAAGCTTGGGTATGCCCATGCCACCCCCAAGATAATCCAAGGACACCAAAAAGTCAAAGCTTGGGGATGCCCCGGAAGGCATCCCCTCTTTCGTCCACTTCCACCGGTAATTTACTTGGAGCTATATTTTTGTTCACCACATGATATGTGTTTTGCTTGGAGCGTCTTGTATTATTTGCGTCTTGCTTGTTAGTTTACCACAATCATCCTTGCTGTACACACATTTTGAGAGAGCCATACATGAATTGGAATTTGTTAGAATACTCTACGTGCTTCACTTATATCTTTTGAGCTTGATAGTTTTGCTCATAGTGCTTCACTTATATCTTTTGAGCATGATAGTTTTGCTCATAGTGCTTCACTTATATCTTTTGAGCGTGATAATTTTTGCTCTAGTGCTTCACTTAGATCTTTTAGAGCACGGTGGTGGATTTGTTTTAAAGAAACTATTGATCTCTCATGCTTCACTTAGATTATTTTGAGAGTCGTTAATAGCATGGTAATTTGCTTAATGTTAATATACTTGGTGTTCAAGATATGTGAAACTTTCTTTTGACTGCGTTGAATACTAAGATAAGTTTGATGCTTGATAATTGTTTTGAGATATGGAGGTGATAATATCAAAGTCGTGCTAGTTGAGTAATTATGAAGTTGAGAAATGCTTGTGTTGAAGTTTGCAAGTCCCGTAGCATGCACCTATGGTTAAAGTTGTGTAACAAATTTGAAACATGAAGTGTACCTAGCTTGTGCATCCTTATGAGTGGCGGTTGGGGACGAGCGATGGTCTTTTCCTACCAATCTATCCCCCTAGGAGCATGCGCGTAGTACTTGATTTTTGATGACTTCTAAGTTTTTGCAATAAGTATATGAGTTCTTTTGACTAATGTTGAGTCCATGGATTATACACGCTCTCACCTTTCCACCTTTGCTAGCCTCTTCGGTACCG
Source organism: Triticum timopheevii (assembly GCA_963921465.1). Classification (NCBI taxonomy): domain Eukaryota; kingdom Viridiplantae; phylum Streptophyta; class Magnoliopsida; order Poales; family Poaceae; genus Triticum; species Triticum timopheevii. The sequence continues at coordinate 559,641,198 of OY997268.1, read as the reverse complement.
TGCATTGCCCTTTCTCACCTTGAGAGTTGGTGCAAACTTCGCTGGTGCATCCAAACCTCGTGATACGATACGCTCTATCACAAATAAACCTCCTTTTATCTTCCTCAAAACAGCCACCATACCTACCTATCATGGCATTTCCATAGCCATTCCAAGATATATTGCCATGCAACTTCCATCATCTTCATCATGACATACATTACTTTTGTCATATTGCCATTGCATGATCATGTAGTTGACATCGTATTTGTGGCAAGGCCACCATGCATTATTTTTCATACATGTCACTCTTGATTCATTGCACCATCTCGGTACACCGCCGGAGGCATTCATATAGAGTCATATTTTGTTCTAAGTTTCGAGTTGTAATCCTTATGTTGTAATCAATAGAAGTGTGATGATCATCATTATTAGAGCATTGCCCAAAAAAAGGCCAAAAGAAAAAAGAAAAGGCCCAAAAAAAGAAAAAAGAAAATAAATAAAAAGGGCAATGCTACTATCTCTTTTTTCCACACTTGTGCTTCAAAGTAGCACCGTGTTCTTCATGTAGTAAGTCTCATATATTGTGCTTCATAGTAGCACCGTGTTCTTCATGTAGTGAGTCTCATATCTTGTGCTTCAAAGTAGCACCTCGTTCTTCATGTAGTGAGTCTCATAAGTTGTCTTTTTATACTAGTGGGAATTTTTCATTATAGAACTTGGCTTGTATATTCCTATGATGGGCTTTCTCAAATGCCCTAGGTCTTCATGAGCAAGCAAGTTGGATGCACACCCACTAGTTTTCTTTTTTTGAGCATTCATAGCTCTAGTGCATCCGTTGCGTGGCAATCCCTACTCCTCATGTTGACATCAATTGATGGGCATCTCCATAGCCCGTTGATTATCCTCGTCAATGTGAGACTTTCTCTTTTTTTGTCTTCTCCACACAATCCCCATCATCATATTCTATTCCACCCATAGTGCTATATCCATGGCTCACGCTCATGTATTGCGTGAAGGTTGAAAAAGTTTGAGATTATTTAAGTATGAAACAATTGCTTGGCTTGTCATCGGGGGTATAGAAGTTGGGAACATCCTTGTGTGACGAAAATGAAGCATAGCCTAACTATATGATTTTGTAGGGATGAACTTTCTTTTGCCATGTTATTTTGAGAAAACATGATTGCTTTGATTAGTATGCTTGAAGTATTATTATTTTTGTGTCAATATGAACTTTTGTCTTGAATCTATCGGATCTGAATATTCATATCACAATTAAGAAGATTTACATTGAAATTATGCCAAAGTATCACTCCGCATCAAAAATTCTTTTTTTATCATTTACCTACTCGAGGACGAGCGGGAATTAAGCTTGGGGATGCCTGACACGTCTACAACGTATCTATAATTTTTGATTGCTCCATGCTACTTTATCTACTGTTTTGGACCATATTGGGCTTTATTTTCCACTTTTATATTATTTTTGGGACTAACCTATTAACCGGAGGCCTAGCCCAGAATTGCTGTTTTTTGCCTATTTCAGTGTTTCGAAGAAACAGAATATCAAACGGAGTCCAAACGGAATGAAACCTTCGGGAACGTGATTTTCTCACCGAACGTGATCTAGGAGACTTGGACCCTACTCCAAGAAGTGCCAGAGGAGGTCATGAGGGTGGAGGGCACCCTCCTGGGCGCGCCCCCCTACCTCGTGGGCCCTCTGTTGCTCCACTGACGTACTCCTTCCTCCTATATATACCTACGTATCCCCAAACGATCAGAACAGGAGTCACAAACCTAATTCCACCGCAGCGACCTTCTGTATCCACGAGATCCCATCTTGGGGCATGTTCCGGAGCTCCGCCGGAGGGGGCATCCACCATGGAGGGCTTCTACATCAACACCATAGCCCCTCCGATGAAGTGTGAGTAGTTTACTTTAGACCTTCGGGTCCATAGCTAGTAGCTAGATGGCTTCTTCTCTCTTTTTGGATCTCAATACAATGTTCTCCCCCTCTCTCATGGAGATCTATTCGATGTAATCTTATTTTTGCGGTGTGTTTGTTGAGACCGATGAATTGTGGGTTTATGATCCAGTATTATCTATGGAAAATATTTGAATCTTCTCTGAAGTCTTTTATGTATGATTGAGTTATCTTCTCAAGTCTCTTCGAATTATCCTTTTTGGTTGGCCAACTAGATTGGTAGTTCTTGCAATGGGAGAAGTGCTTAGCTTTGGGTTCAATCTTGCGGTGTTCTTACCCAGTGACAGAAAGGGTTGCAAGACACCTATTGTATTGTTGCCATCGAGGATAACAAGATGGGGTTTTTATCATATTGCATGAATTTATCCCTCTATATCATGTCATCTTGCTTAAGGCGTTACTCTGTTTTTAACTTAATACTCTAAATGCATGCTGGATAGCGGTCGATGAGTGGAGTAATAGTAGATGCAGAATCGTTTCGATCTACTTGTCTCGGACATGATGCCTATATACATGATCATAACCTAGATATACTCATAACTATGCTCAATTCTGTCAATTGCTCCCCAGTAATTTGTTCACCCACCGTAGAATATCTATGCTCTTGAGAGAAGCCACTAGTGAAACCTATGGCCCCCGGGTCTATTATCATCATATCAGTCTCTATCACTTTATTACTTGCTTTTTTTTAATTTGCCTTTTACTTTTCACTTTGCATCTATCTATCAAAAATACCAAAAATATTATTTATCATCTCTATCAGATCTCACCCTCGTAAGTGACCGTGAAGGGATTGACAACCCCTAATCATGTTGGTTGCGGGTAGCTATCGTTTTGTGTAGGTATGAGGGACTTGTGCGTGGTCTCCTACTGGATTGATACCTTGGTTCTCAAAAACTAAGGGAAATACTTACGCTACTTTGCTGCATCATCCTCTCCTCTTCGGGGAAATCCAATGCAGTGCTCAAGAGGTAGCAGTGGGGGAGGATTTGTTACCTGAATCTAGGACTTTGTCGAAAGAGGAAATAATGGGGGCGAAAAGTAGCAGACACTGGCTATCCAACTGGTCTCTAGGTCTAATAGGGAAATAAAGGGAAACGCAGTACAAACTCAATATAAACCCGATCTATTGGTTGAAAAAGGAAAGAAAGTGGGGACTGGGGGACAAGTTGAAGGAAATATGCCCTAGAGGCAATAATAAAGTTATTATTTATTTCCTTATTTCATGATAAATGTTTATTATTCATGCTAGAATTGTATTAACCGGAAACATAATACATGTGTGAATACATAGACAAACATAGTGTCACTAGTATGCCTCTACTTGACTAGCTCGTTTATCAGAGATGGTTATGTTTCCTAGCCATGGACAAAAGAGTTGTCATTTGATTAACGGGATCACATCATTAGGAGAATGATGTGATTGACTTGACCCATTCCGTTAGCTTAGCACTTGATCGTTTAGTATGTTGCTATTGCTTTCTTCATGACTTATACATGTTCCTGTAACTATGAGATTATGCAACTCCCGTTTACCGGAGGAACACTTTGGGTACAACCAAACGTCACAACGTAACTGGGTGATTATAAAGGAGTACTACAGGTGTCTCCAAAGGTACATGTTGAGTTGGCGTATTTCGAGATTAGGTTTTGTCACTCCGATTGTCGGAGAGGTATCTCTGGGCCCTCTCGGTAATACTCATCACTTAAGCCTTGCAAGCATTATAACTAATGAGTTAGTTATGAGATGACGTATTACAGAACGAGTAAAGAGACTTGCCGGTAACGAGATTGAACTAGGTATTGGATACCGACGATCAAATCTCGGGCAAGTAACATACCGATGACAAAGGGAACAACGTATATTGTTATGCGGTTTGACCGATAAAGATCTTCGTAGAATATGTAGGAACCAATATGGGCATCCAGGTCCCGCTATTGGTTATTGACCGAGAACGGTTTTAGGTCATGTCTACATAGTTCTCGAACCCGTAGGGTCCGCACGCTTAACGTTTCGTTGTCGATATAGTATTATATGAGTTATGCATGTTGGTAACCGTATGTTGTTCAGAGTCCCGGATGAGATCATGGACATGACGAGGAACTCCGGAATGGTCCGGAAATAAAGTTTGATATATAGAATAATAGTGTTTGATCTCTGGAAGGGTTCCGGAATTCACCGGAAGTGGTTCCGGATGTTTCCCGAAATGTTTGGGTACGAGAACACGTTATTTGGGCCAAAGGGGAAAGCCCACAAGGTTTTTGGAAAGCGCAAAAGGAAGTTTTGCGGAGTCTAGGGGCCAGACGCCAGGGTCCCTGGCGTCTGGGTCCAGACGCCGGGAAGCCTAGCGTCTGGCCCTGAATTCCGAGAAGGACTCTTGCCTTTCGGGTGAAACCGACTTTGTGGAGGCTTTTACTCCAAGTTTCGACCCCAAGGCTCAACGTATAAATACAGGGGTAGGGCTAGCACCAAAGACACATCAAGAAACACCAAGTCGTGTGCTGGCAACCCCGTCCCCTCTAGTTTATCCTCCGTCATAGTTTTCGTAGTGCTTAGGCGAAGCCCTGTGGAAATTGTTCTTCACCAACACCGTCACCGTGTCGTCGTGCTGCCGGAACTCATCTACTACTTCGCCCGTCTTGCTGGATCGAGAAGGCGAGGACGTCATCGAGCTGAACGTGTGCAGAACTCGGAGGTGCCGTGCGTTCGGTACTTGGATCGGTCGGATCGTGAAGACGTACGACTACATCAACCGCGTTGATAAACGCTTCCGCTTAGCGATCTTCAAGGGTATGAAGATACACTCCCCCTCTCGTTGCTATACCATCACCATGATCTTGCGTGTGCGTAGGAAATTTTTTTGAAATTACTACGTTCCCCAACAGTGGCATCCGAGCCTAGGTTTTTTGCGTTGATGTTATATGCACGAGTAGAACACAAGTGAGTTGTGGGCGATACAAGTCATACTGCTTACCAGCATGTCATACTTTGGTTCAGCGGTATTGTTGGATGAAGCGGCCCGGACCGACATTACGCATACGCTTACGCGAGACTGGTTTTACCGCCGTGCTTTGCACACAGGTGCCTAGCGGGTGTTTGTTTCTCCAACTTTAGTTGAACCGAGTGTGGCTACGCCCGGTCCTTGCGAAGGTTAAAACAGCACTAACTTGACAAACTATCGTTGTGGTTTTGATGCGTAGGTAAGAACGGTTCTTGCTCAGCCCGTAGCAGCCACGTAAAACTTGCAACAACAAAGTAGAGGACGTCTAACTTGTTTTTGCAGCGCATGTTGTGATGTGATATGGTCAAGACGTGATGAGATATAAGTTGTTGTATGAGATGATCATGTTTTGTTGAAGTTATCGGCGACTGGCAGAAGCTCTATGGTTGTCTCTTTGTTGCATAAGATGCAAGTGCCAAATAATTGCTTTACTTTATCGCTATGCGATAGCAATAGTTGCAAGAGCAATAGTTGGTGAGACGACCATGTGATGACATATTGATATAGATCAAGATGATGAAGATCATGGTGTCGTGCCGGTGACGATAGAGATCATGACAGTACTTTGGAGATGGAGATCAAAGGCGCAAGATGATCATGGCCATATCATGTCACATATTTTGATTGCATATGATGTTTATCTGTTATACATCTTATTATGTTTTGTTTGACGGTAGCATTTTAAGATGATCTCTCACTAATTATCAAGAAGTGTTCTCCCTGAGAATGAACCATTGCGAAAGTTCTTCGTGCTGAGACACCACGTGATGATCGGGTGTGATAGGCTCTACGTTCAAATACAACGGGTGCAAAACAGTTGCACACGCGGAATACTCAGGTTAAACTTGACGAGCCTAGCATATACAGATATGGCCTCGGAACACGGAGACCGAAAGTTCGAGCGTGAATCATATTGTAGATATGATCAACATAGCGATGTTCACCATTGAAACTACTCCATCTCACGTGATGATCGGACATGGTTTGGTTGATTTGGATCACGTGATCACTTAGATGACTAGAGAGATGTCTGTCTAAGTGGGAGTTCTTAAGTAATATGATTAATTGAACTTTAATTTATCATGAACTTAGTCCTGGTAGTATTTTGCAAATTGTGTTATAGATCAATAGCTCGCGTTGTTGCTTTCATATGTTTATTTTGATATGTTCCTAGAGAAAACTGTGTTGAAAGATGATAGTAGCAATGATGCGGATTAGATCCGTGATCTGAGGTTTATCCTCATTGCTGCACAGAAGAATTATGTCCTTAATGCACCGCTAGGTGAAAGACCTATTGCAGGAGCAGATGCAGACGTTATGAACGTTTGGCTAGCTCATTATGATGACTACTTGATAGTTTTGTGCACCATGCTTAACGGCTTAGAATCGGGACTTCAAAGATGTTTTGAACATCATGGACCATATGAGATGTTCCAAGAATTGAAGTTAATATTTCCAGCAAATACCCGAGTTGAGAGATAGGAAGTCTCCAACAAGTTCTATAGCTAAAAGATGGAGGAGAATCGCTCAACTAGTGAGCATGTGCTCAGATTGTCTGGGTACTACAATCGCTTGAATCAAGTGGGGGTTAATCTTCCAGATAAGATAGTGATTGACAGAATTCTCTAGTCACCATCACTAAGTTACTAGAACTTCGTGATGAACTATAGTATGCAAGGGATGACGTAAACGATTCCTGAGCTCTTCGTGATGTTGAAATCGATGAAGGTAGAAATCAAGAAAGAGAATCAAGTGTTGATGATTGATAAAGATCACTAGTTTCAAGAATAGGACAAAGGGAAAGAAAGGGAAACTTCAAGTAGAATGGCAAACAAGTTGTCACTCCCGTGAAGAAGACCAAAGCTGGACCAAAGCCTGAAACTGAGTGCTTACACTGCAAAGGGAATGGTCACTGGAAGCAAAAGTGCCCTGAATATTTGGTGGATAAGAAGGATGGCAAAGTGAACAAGGGTATATTTGATATATAGGTGTTTGATGTGTGCCTTACTAGTGTTTATAGTAGCCCCTGAGTATTTGATACTTGTTCGGTTGCTAAGATTAGTAACTCGAAACAGGAGTTACATAATAAACAAAGACTAGTTGAGGGGAAGTGACGATGAGTGTTGGAAGTAGTTCCAAGATTGATATGATCATCATCGCACACTCCCTATACTTTCGATATTAGTGTTAAACCTAAATAAGTGTTATTTGGTGTTTGCGTTGAGCATGAATATGATTTGATCATGTTTATTGCAATACAGTTATTCATGTAAGTTAGAGAATAATTGTTGCTCTGTTTTCATGAATAAAACCTTCTATGGTCATACACCCAATGAAAATGGTTTGTTGGATCTCGATCGTGTGATACACACATTCATAATATTGAAGCCAAAAGATGCAAAGTTAATAATGATAGTGCAACTTATTTGTGGCACTGCCGTTTGGGTCATATCGGTGTAAAGCGCATGAAGAAACTCCATAAAGATGGTTTTTCAGAATCACTTGGTTATGAATCATTTGATGCTTGCGAACCGTGCCTTTTGGGCAAGATGACTAAAACTCCGTTCTTCGGAACAATGGAACGAGCTACTGACCTATTGGAAATAATACATACTGATGTATGCAGACCAATGAATATGAAGGCTCGTGGCAAGTATCGTTATTTTCTGACCTTCACAAGATGATTTGAGCAGATATGGGTATATCTACTTGATGAAACATAAGTCTGAAATAGTTGAAAGGTTCAAAGAATTTCAGAGTGAAGTGGAAAAATCATCGTAACAAGAAAATAAAGTTTCTGCGATCTGATCGCGGAGACGAATATTTGAGTTACGAGTTTGGTCTTCAATTAAAACAATGTGGAATAGTTTCACAGCTCACGCCACCTGGAACACCACAACGTTATGGTGTGTCCGAACGTCGTAACCGCACTTTATTGGATATGGTGCGATCTATGATGTCTCTGTTGGAAATATGCCCTAGAGGCAATAATAAATTAGTTATTATTATATTTCCTTGTTCATGATAATTGTCTTTTATTCATGCTATAACTGTATTATCCGGAAATCGTAATACACGTGTGAATACATAGACCACAATATGTCCCTAGTGAGCCTCTAGTTGACTAGCTCGTTGTGATCAACAGATAGTCATGTTTTCCTGGCTATGGACATAGGATGTCGTTGAGACCCAATCCTAAGCATAGCATAGAGATCGTGTAGTTCGTATGCTAAAGCTTTTCTAATGTCAAGTATCTTTTCCTTAGACCATGAGATTGTGCAACTCCCGGATACCGTAGGAATGCTTTGGGTGTACCAAACATCACAACGTAACTAGGTGGCTATAAAGGTGCATTACAGGTATCTCCGAAAGTGTCTGTTGGGTTGGCACGAATCGAGACTGGGATTTGTCACTCCATGTAAGCGGAGAGGTATCTCTGGGCCCACTCGGTAGGACATCATCATATGCGCAATGTGACCAAGGAGTTGATCACGGGATGATGTGTTACGGAACGAGTAAAGAGACTTGCCGGTAACGAGATTGAACAAGGTATAAGGATACCGACGATCGAATCTCGGGCAAGTACAATACCACTAGACAAAGGGAATTGCATACGGGATTGATTAAGTCCTTGACATCGTGGTTCATCCGATGAGATCATCGTGGAACATGTGGGAGCCATCATGGGTATCCAGATCCCGCTGTTGGTTATTGACCGGAGAACGTCTCGGTCATGTCTGCATGATTCCCGAACCCGTAGGGTCTACACACTTAAGGTTCGATGACGCTAGGGTTATAAAGGAAGCTTGTATGTGGTTACTGAATGTTGTTCGAAGTCCCGGATGAGATCCCGGACGTCACGAGGAGTTCCGGAATGGTCCGGAGGTAAAGATTTATATATGGGAAGTCCTATTTTGGCCACTGGAAAATGTTCGGGATTTTTCGGTATTGTACCGGGAAGGCTCTAGAAGGGTCTGGAGTGGGGCCCACCTGCATGGGGGGACCCACATGAACGTGGGTAGTGGGGGCAAGCCCCACACCCCTGGTCAAGGTGCAACAAGATCCCCCCTTAGAAGGAATAAGATCATATCCCGAAGGGATAAGATCAAGATCCCTAAAAGGGGGGGATAACAATCGGTGGGGAAGGGAATGATGGGATTTCTTTCCTCCCACCTTGGCCAACGCCCCAATGGACTTGGAGGGCAAGAAACCAGCCCCTCCACCCCTATATATAGTGGGGAGGCGCATGGGAGCTTTACACGAAGTTCTGGCGCAGCCCTCCCCCTCTCCCAAGTCCTCCTCCTCTCACGCGGTGCTTGGCGAAGCCTTGCAGGATTGCCACGCTCCTCCACCACCACCACGCCGTTGTGCTGCTGCTGGATGGAGTATTCCTCAACCTCTCCCTCTCTCCTTGCTGGATCAAGGCATGGGAGACGTCACCGGGTTGTACGTGTGTTGAACGCGGAGGTGCCGTCCGTTCGGCACTAGGATCTCCGGTGATTTGGATCACGACGAGTACGACTCCTTCAACCCCGTTCTCTTGAACGCTTCCGCTTAGCGATCTACAAGGGTATGTAGATGCACTCTCCTTTCTACTCGTTGCTGGTCTCTCCATAGATAGATCTTGGTGACACGTAGGAAAATTTTTGAATTTCTGCTACGTTCCCCAACAGTGGCATCATGAGCTAGGTCTATTGCGTAGATTCTTTGCACGAGTAGAACACAAAGTAGTTGTGGGAGTTGATGATGTTCAATATGCTTACCGTTACTAGTCCAATCTTGTTTCGACGGTATTGTGGGATGAAGCGGCCCGGACCGACCTTACACGTACTCTTACGTGAGACAGGTTCCACCGATTGACATGCACTTGGTGCATAAGGTGGCTAGCGGGTGCCAGTCTCTCCCACTTTAGTCGGAACGGATTCGATGAAAAGGGTCCTTATGAAGGGTAAATAGCAATTGGCATATCACGTTGTGGTTTTGCGTAGGTAAGAAACGTTCTTGCTAGAAACCCATAGCAGCCACGTAAAACATGCAAACAACAATTAGAGGACGTCTAACTTGTTTTTGCAGGGTATGCTATGTGATGTGATATGGCCAAGAAGAATGTGATGAATGATATGTGATGTATGAGATTGATCATGTTCTTGTAATAGGATTCATGACTTGCATGTCGATGAGTATGACAACCGGCAGGAGCCATAGGAGTTGTCTTAATTTATTGTATGACCTGCGTGTCATTGAACAACGCCATGTAATTACTTTACTTTATTGCTAACCGGTAGCCATAGTAGTAGAAGTAATAAGTTGGCGAGACGACTTCATGAAGACACGATGATGGAGATCATGATGATGGAGATCATGGTGTCATGCCGGTGACGATGATGATCATGGAGCCCCGAAGATGGAGATCAATGGAGCTATATGATATTGGCCATATCATGTCACTACTATATAATTGCATGTGATGTTTATTATGTTTATGCATCTTGTTTACTTAGGACGACGGTAGTAAATAAGATGATCCCTTACAAAAATTTCAAGAAGTGTTCTCCCCTAACTGTGCACCGTTGCTACAGTTCGTCGTTTCTAAGCACCACGTGATGATCGGGTGTGATGGATTAAGACAGATTTACACAGCGAAAACACTTAGGGTTAACTTGACGAGCCTAGCATGTACAGACATGGCCTCGGAACACGGAGACCGAAAGGTCGAGCATGAGTCGTATAGTAGATACGATCAACATGAAGATGTTCACTGACGATGACTAGTCCGTCTCACGTGATGATCGGACACGGCCTAGTTGACTCGGATCATGTGATCACTTAGATGACCAGAGGGATGTCTATCTGAGTGGGAGTTCATAAGATGAACTTAATTATCTTGAACATAGTCAAAAGACCTTTTGCAAATTATGTCGTAGCTCGCGCTTTAGTTCTACTGTTTAGTTATGTTCCTAGAGAAAATATAGTTGAAAGTTGACAGTAGCGATTATGCAATCAGTAGAAAGCTTATGTCCTTAATGCACCGCTCAGTGTGCCGAACCCCAAATGTCGTTTGTGGATGTTGTGAACATCAGACATACACGTTTTGATAACTACGTGATAGTTCAGTTAAACTGGTTTAGAGTTGAGGCATTAAAGACGTTTTTCGAAATGTCGCGGAACATATGAGATGTTTCGAGGGCTGAAATTGGGATTTCAGGCTCGTGCCCACGTCAAGAGGTATGAGACCTCCGACGATTTTCTTAACCTGCAAACTAACGGAGAAAAGCTCAATTGTTGTGCTTGTGCTCAGATTGTCTGAGTACAACAATCGCTTGAATCGAGTGGGAGTTGATCTTCCAGATGAGATAGTGATGTTTCTCCGAAGTCATTACCACCAAGCTGCTAGAGCTTCGTGATGAACTATGATATATCAGGGACATGTATGATGATCCTTGAGATATTCGCGATGTTTGACACTGCGAAAGTAGAAATCAAGAAGGAGCATCAATTGTTGATGGTTGGTGAAACCACTAGTCTCAAGAAGGGCAAGGGCAAGAAGGGATACTTCATGAAACAGCAAATCAACTGCCGCTCTAGTGAAGAAACCCAAAGGTTGAACCCAAACCCGAGACTAAGTGCTTCTGTAATAAGGGGAACAACCACTGGAGCAGAATTACCCTAGATACTTGGTAGATGAGAAGGCTGGCAAGGTCGATAGAAGTATATTGGATATACATTATGTTAATGTGTACTTTACTAGTACTCCTAGTAGCACCAGGGTATTAGATACCGGTTCGGTTGCTAAGTGTCAGTAACTCGAAACAAAAGGCTACGGAATAAATGGAGACTAGCTAAAGGTGAGCTGACGATATGTGTTGGAAGTGTTTCCAAGTGTTGATATGATCAAAGCATCGTACGCTCCCTCTACCATCGAGATTGGTCTTTGCGTTGAGCATAGACATGATTGGATTATGTCTATCGCAATATGGTTATTCATTTAAGGAGAATAATGGTTACTATGTTTAATTGAATAATACCTTCAATGGTCTTACACCTAAAATGAATGGTTTATTGAATCTCGATCGTAGTGATACACATGTTCATGCCAAAAGATAGTAACGATAGTACCACCTGATTGTGGCACTGCCACGTAAGTCATATCGGTATAAAACGCATGAAGAAGCTCCATGTTGATGGATCTTTGGGCTCACTCGTTTTTGAAAAGTTTGAGACATGCAAACCATGTCTATTGGTGTATATGCATGAAGAAACTCCATGCAAATGGACCGTTTGAACTCACTTGATCTTGAATCACTTGAGACATGCAAATCATACCACATGGGCAAGATGACTGAAATCCTCGGTTTCAGTAAAATGGAACTAGAAAGCAACTTGTGGAAAGAAATACATTTTGATGTATGCAATACAATAAGTGCTGAGGCATGTAGTGGATATCGTTATGTTCTTACTTCACAGATGATTCGAGTAGATGTTGAGAATATTTACTTGATGAAACACAAGTCTGAATTATTGAATGGTTCAAGTAATTTCAGAGTGAAGTAGAAGATCATTGTGACAGGAGGATAAAATGTCTATGATATGATCATAGAGATGAATATCTGAGTTACGAGTTTTGGCACACAATTAAGACATTGTGGAAATTGTTTCACAATTAAAACCGCCTGGAACACCATAGTGTGATGGTGTGTCCGAACATCATAGTTGCACCCTATTGTATATGGTGCATACCATGATGTCTCTTATCGAATTACCACTATCGTTCATGGGTTAGGCATTAGAGACAACCACATTCACTTTAATAGGGTACCACATAATTCCGTTGAGACGACACCGTTTGAACTATGGTTTGGAGAAACCTAAGTTGTGGTTTCTTAAAAGTTTGGGGCTGCGACTCTTATGTGAAAAAGTTTCAGGTTGATAAGCTCGAACCCAAAGCGGATAAAATGCATCTTCATAGGACACCCAAAACAGTTGGGTATACCTCCTAATTCAGATCCGATAGCAATATGGATTGTTTCTTGAATCGGGTCCCTTCTCGAGGAAAGGTTTCTCTCGAAAAGTTGAGTGGGATGATGGTGGAGACTTGATGAGGTTATTGAACCATCACTTCAACCAGTGTGAAGCAGGGCACAGGAAGTCGTTCCCGTGGCACCTACACCAATTGAAGTGGAAGCTTATGATAGTGATCATGAAGCTTCAGATCAAGTCACTACCGAACCTCGTAGGACGACAAGGACGCGTACTACTTCGGAGTGGTACAGTAATCCTGTCTTGAAGGTCATGTTGCTAGACAACAATGAGCCTACGAGCTATGGAGAAGCAATGGTGGGCCCAATTCCGACAAATGGTTAGAAGCCATGAAATCCGAGATAGGATCCATGTATCAGAACAAAGCATGGACTTTGGTGGACTTGCCTGATGATCGGCAAGCCATTGAGATAAATGGATCTTTAAGAAGAAGACGGACGTGGATGGTAATGTAACCATCTATGGAGCTCGACTTGTGACGAAAAGTTTTTCACAAGTTCAAGGAGTTGACTACGATGAGATTTTCTCATCCGTAGCGATGCTTAAGTCCGTCGGATTCGTGTTAGCATTCGCTGCATTTATGAAATCTGGCAGATGGATGTCAAAACGAGTTTCCTTACCAGTTTTCGTAAGGAAAGGTTGTATGTAATACAATCAGAAAGGTTTTGATGATCCTAGGGATGCTAAAAGGTATGCTGGCTCCAGCGATCCTTCTAAGGACTGGAGTAAGCATCTCGGAGTTGGAATGTACACTTTGATAAGATGATCAAAGATTTTGGGTTTATACAAAGTTTATGAGAAACTTGTATTTCCAAAGAAGTGAGTGGGAGCACTATGGAATTTCTGATGAGTATATGTTGTTGACATATTGATGATCAGAAATGATGTAGAATTTCTAGAAAGCATATAGGGTTATTTGAAAACTGTTTTTCAATGGAAAACCTGGATTAGGCTACTTGAACAATAAGCATCAAGATCTATAAGATAGATCAAAATGCTTAATAGTACTTTTAAATGAGCACGTACCTTGACATAATCTTGAAGGTGTTCAAGATGGATCAGTCAAAGAAGGAGTTCTTGCCTGAGTTGTAAGGTATGAAGTTAAGACTTAAAGCTCGACCACGGTAGAAGAAAGAGGAAGGACGAAGGTCGTCCCCTATGCTTTTATCATAGGCTCTCTATAGTATGCTATGCTGTGTACCGCACCTGAAGTGTGCCTTGCCATGAGTCAGTCAAGGGGTACAAGAGTGATCCAAGAATGGATCACAGGACAGCGGTCAAAGTTATCCTTAGTAACTAGTGGACTAAGGAATTTTCTCGATTGTGGAGGTGATAAAGAGTTCGACGTAAAGAGTTACGTCGATGCAAGCTTAACACCTATCCGGATAGCTCTGAGTAGAGATACCGGATACGTATAATGGAGCAACTTTTAATATAGCTCCAAGTAGAACAGTTATTTGGAATAGCTCCAAATAGAGCGTGGTAGCTACATCTAGGAGAGGACATAGAGATTTGTAAAGCACACACGGATCTAAAAGGTTCAGACCCCTTGACTATAACCTCTCTCACAAGCATAACATGATCAAACCCAGAACTCATCGAGTGTTAATCACATGGTAAATGTGAACTAGATTATTGACTCTAGTAAACTCTTTGGGTGTAAGTCACATGGGGATGTGACCTTGAGTGTTAATCACATATCGATGTGAACTAGATTATTGACTCTAGTGCAAGTGGGAGACTGTTGGAAATATGCCCTAGAGGCAATAATAAATTAGTTATTATTATATTTCCTTGTTTATGATAATTGTCTTTTATTCATGCTATAACTGTATTATCCGGAAATCGTAATACACGTGTGAATACATAGACCACAATATGTCCCTAGTGAGCCTCTAGTTGACTAGCTCGTTGTGATCAACAGATAGTCATGTTTTCCTGGCTATGGACATAGGATGTCGTTGATAACGGGATCACATCATTAGGAGAATGATGTGATGGACAAGACCCAATCCTAAGCATAGCATAGAGATCGTGTAGTTCGTATGCTAAAGCTTTTCTAATGTCAAGTATCTTTTCCTTAGACCATGAGATTGTGCAACTCCTGGATACCGTAGGAATGATTTGGGTGTACCAAACGTCACAACGTAACTGGGTGGCTATAAAGGTGCATTACAGGTATCTCCGAAAGTGTCTGTTGGGTTGGCACGAATCGAGACTGGGATTTGTCACTCCGTGTAAGCGGAGAGGTATCTCTGGGCCCACTCGGTAGGACATCATCATATGCGCAATGTGACCAAGGAGTTGATCACGGGATGATGTGTTACGGAACGAGTAAAGAGACTTGCCGGTAACGAGATTGAACAAGGTATAAGGATATCGATGATCGAATCTCGGGCAAGTACAATACCGCTAGACAAAGGGAATTGCATACGGGATTGATTAAGTCCTTGACATCGTGGTTCATCCGATGAGATCATCGTGGAACATGTGGGAGCCATCATGGGTATCCAGATCCCGCTGTTGGTTATTGACCGGAGAACGTCTCGGTCATGTCTGCATGATTCCCGAACCCGTAGGGTCTACACACTTAAGGTTCGATGACGCTAGGGTTATAAAGGAAGCTTGTATGTGGTTACCGAATGTTGTTCGGAGTCCCGGATGAGATCCCGGACGTCACGAGGAGTTCCGGAATGGTCCGGAGGTAAAGATTTATATATGGGAAGTCCTATTTTGGCCACTGGAAAATGTTCGGGATTTTTCAGTATTGTACCGGGAAGGCTCTAGAAGGTTCTGGAGTGGGGCCCACCTGCATGGGGGGACCCACATGAACGTGGGTAGTGGGGGAAAGCCCCACACCCCTGGTCAAGGCGCAACAAGATCCCCCCTTAGAAGGAATAAGATCATATCCCGAAGGGATAAGATCAAGATCCCTAAAAGGGGGGATAACAATCGGTGGGAAAGGGAATGATGGGATTTCTTTCCTCCCACCTTGGCCAACGCCCCAATGGACTTGGAGGGCAAGAAACCAGCCCCTCCACCCCTATATATAGTGGGGAGGCGCATGGGAGCTTTACACGAAGTTCTGGCGCAGCCCTCCCCCTCTCCCAAGTCCTCCTCCTCTCACGCGGTGCTTGGCGAAGCCCTGCAGGATTGCCACGCTCCTCCACCACCACCACGCCGTTGTGCTCCTGCTGGATGGAGTCTTCCTCAACCTCTCCCTCTCTCCTTGCTGGATCAAGGCATGGGAGACGTCACCGGGTTGTACGTGTGTTGAACGCGGAGGTGCCGTCCGTTCGGCACTAGGATCTCCGGTGATTTGGATCACGACGACTACGACTCCTTCAACCCCGTTCTCTTGAACGCTTCCGCTTAGCGATCTACAAGGGTATGTAGATGCACTCTCCTTTCTACTCGTTGCTGGTCTCTCCATAGATAGATCTTGGTGACACGTAGGAAATTTTTTGAATTTCTGCTACGTTCCCCAACAGTCTCTTACTGATTTACCAATATTGTTTTGGGGTTATGCATTAGAGACAGCTGCATTCACATTAAAAGGGCACCATCTAAATCCGTTGAGACGACAACATATGAACTGTGGTTTAGCAAGAAACCCAAGTTGTCGTTTCTTAAAGTTTGGGGCTGTGATGCTTATGTGAAAAAGTTTCATCCTGATAAGCTCGAACCCAAATCGGAGAAGTGCATCTTCATAGAATACCCAAAGGAAATTGTTGGGTACACCTTCTATCACAGATCCGAAGGCAAGATATTTGTTGCTAAAAATGGATCCTTTCTAGAGAAGGAGTTTTCTCTCGAAAGAAGTGAGTGGGAGGAAAGTAGAGCTTGATAAGGTAATTTGTACCTTCTCCCGAATTGGAAAGTAGTTCATCACGGAAATCAGTTCCGGTGATTCCTACACCAATTAGTGAAGAAGCTAATGATAATGATCATGAAACTTTAGATCAAGTTACTACAAAACCTCGTAGGTCTTCCGAAGTACAGTCCGCACCAGAGTAGTATGGTAATACTGTTCTGGAAGTCATGTTACTAGACCATGATGAACCTACGAACTATGAGGAAGCGATGATGAGCCCAGATTCCACAAAATGGCTTGAGGCCATAAAATCTGAGATATGATCCATGTATGAGAACAAAGTATGGACTTTGATTGACTTGCTCGATGATCAGCAAGCCATGATAAATAAATGGATCTTCAAGAGGAAGACGGACACTGATAGTAGTGTTACTATCCACTAAGCTCGACTTGCTGCAAAAAGTTTTCAACAAAGTTCAAGGGGTTGAATACGATGAGATTTTCTCACTCGTATCGATGCTAAGTCTATCCGAATCATGTTAGCAATTGCCGGATTTTATGAAATCTGACAAATGGATAAACAAAACTGCATTCCTTAATGGAGTTATTAGAGAAGAGTTGTATGTGATGCAACCAAGAGGTTTTGTCGATCCTAAAGGTGTTAACAAAATGTGCATCTATGGACTAGTGCAAGCATCTCGGAGTTGGAATATACGCTTTGATAAGTTGATCAAAGCATATAGTTTTATACAGACTTGCGGTGAAGCCTGTATTTACAAGAAAGTGAGTGGGAGCACTACAACATTTCTGATAAGTATATGTGAATGACATATTGTTGATCGGAAGTAATGTAGAATTATTCTGCAAAGCATAAAGGAGTATTTGAAAGGAGTTTTTCGAAGAAAGACCTCAGTAAAGCTACTTACATATTGAGCATCAAGATCTATTGAGATAGATCAAGACGCTTGATAAGATTTTCAATGAGTACATACCTTGACAAGATTTTGAAGTAGTTCAAAATGGAACAGTCAAAGAAAGAGTTCTTGCCTGTGTTGCAAAGGTATGAAATTGAGTAAGACTCAAATCCCGACCACAGCGGAAAATAGAAAGAGAATGAAAAGTCATTCCCTATGCCTCAGTCATAGGTTCTATAAAGTATGCTATGCTATGTACCAGACCTATTGTATACCTTGCTCTGTATTTGACAAGGGAGTACAATAGTGATCTAGGAGTAGATCACTGGACATTGGTCAAGAATATCCTTAGTGAGGACTAAGGAAATATTTCTCGATTATGGAGGTGATAAAAGAGCCCGTCGTAAAAGTTACCTCAGTGCAAGTTTTCACACCGATCCAGATGACTCTAAGTCTCAATCTGGATACATATTGAAAGTGGGAGCGATTAGCTAGAGTAGCTCTATGCAGAGCATTGTAGACATAGAATATTTGCAAAATACATACGGCTCTGAATGTGTCAGACCCGTTGACTAAGCTTCTCTCACGAGCAAAACATGATCACACCTTAGTACTCTTTGGGTGTTAATCACATAGCGATGTGAACTAGATTATTGACTCTAGTAAACCCTTTGGGTGTTGGTAACATGATGATGTGAACTATGGGTATTAATCATATACAGATATGAATATTGGTGTTAAATCACATGGCAATGTGAACTAGATTATTGACTCTAGTGCAAGTGGGAGACTGAAGGAAATATGCCCTAGAGGCAATAATAAAGTTATTATTTATTTCCTTATTTCATGATAAATGTTTATTATTCATGCTAGAATTGTATTAACCGGAAACATAATACATGTGTGAATACATAGACAAACATAGTGTCACTAGTATGCCTCTACTTGACTAGCTCGTTTATCAGAGATGGTTATGTTTCCTAGCCATGGACAAAAGAGTTGTCATTTGATTAACGGGATCACATCATTAGGAGAATGATGTGATTGACTTGGCCCATTCCGTTAGCTTAGCACTTGATCGTTTAGTATGTTGCTATTGCTTTCTTCATGACTTATACATGTTCCTGTAACTATGAGATTATGCAACTCCCGTTTACCGGAGGAACACTTTGGGTACTACCAAACGTCACAACATAACTGGATGATTATAAAGGAGTACTACAGGTGTCTCCAAAGGTACATGTTGAGTTGGCGTATTTCGAGATTAGGTTTTGTCACTCCGATTGTCGGAGAGGTATCTCTGGGCCCTCTCGGTAATACTCATCACTTAAGCCTTGCAAGCATTATAACTAATGAGTTAGTTATGAGATGACGTATTACAGAACGAGTAAAGAGACTTGCCGGTAACGAGATTGAACTAGGTATTGGATACCGACGATCAAATCTCGGGCAAGTAACATACCGATGACAAAGGGAACAACGTATATTGTTATGCGGTTTGACCGATAAAGATCTTCGTAGAATATGTAGGAACCAATATGGGCATCCAGGTCCCGCTATTGGTTATTGACCGAGAACGGTTTTAGGTCATGTCAACAAGTTCTCGAACCCGTAGGGTCCGCACGCTTAACGTTTCGTTGACGATATAGTATTATATGAGTTATGCATGTTGGTAACCGAATGTTGTTCGGAGTCCCGGATGAGATCATGGACATGACGAGGAACTCCGGAATGGTCCGGAAATAAAGTTTGATATATGGAATAATAGTATTTGATCTCCGAAAGGGTTCCGGAATTCACCGGAAGGGGTTTCGGATGTTTCCCGAAATGTTTGGGTACGAGAACACGTTATTTGGGCCAAAGGGGAAAGCCCACAAGGTTTTTGGAAAGCGCAAAAGGAAGTTTTGCGGAGTCCAGGGGCCAGATGCCAGGGTCCCTGGCGTCTGGGTCCAGACGCCGGGAACCCTGGCGTCTGGCCCTGGAGTCCGAGAAGGACTCTTGCCTTTCGGGTGAAACCGACTTTGTGGAGGCTTTTACTCCAAGTTTCGACCCCAAGGCTCAACGTATAAATAGAGGGGTAGGGCTAGCACCAAAGACACATCAAGAAACACCAAGCCGTGTGCCGGCAACCCCGTCCCCTCTAGTTTATCCTCCGTCATAATTTTCGTAGTGCTTAGGCGAAGCCCTGCGGAAATTGTTCTTCACCAACACCGTCACCACGCCGTCGTGCTGCCGGAACTCATCTACTACTTCGCCCGTCTTGCTGGATCGAGAAGGCGAGGACGTCATCGAGCTGAACGTGTGCAGAACTCGGAGGTGCCGTGCGTTCGGTACTTGGATCGGTCGGATCGTGAAGACGTACGACTACATCAACCGCGTTAATAAACGCTTCCGCTTAGCGATCTTCAAGGGTATGAAGATACACTCCCCCTCTCGTTGCTATACCATCACCATGATCTTGCGTGTGCGTAGGAATTTTTTTTGAAATTACTACGTTCCCCAACACAAGTCAACAGAGTAAGTCCAGCACTAGATTTGCTAGCCTCACACAGTATAAGGTGGCTATACCGAACAAAAATGGGACCAACCCAGATATCCTGTTCTGATGTTTGTTGCCCTGAGCCACTCTTATGTAATGCCATGTAGCAGTCGCACTGTTAAAAGTAAGGACACGTTAAGCAATGTTGTTTTCAATGTAATGCCTCCAGTAATATGAATCAATGGCACTTCTTTACATGTCCTGCTAAAATTTCCCATTAAGATAAGTTGGTTCTTTTCGTTAGAAATGCAACTATCCTGGTCCGCCTACTCTCCCATGCCCAAAGTAATGTCGTATTTAACGGTTGTCATAGTTAATCCTAATGCCCACACTAATAGCTAGCAATGCCACTGCTTTAGAAATTGCTACTGTCCTTGTAGGATTGCCATTCAGATAAGGAACATGATTCTTTTCATTTGATGCATGTTTCATCACCTATTAGTCACCCTCCTTTCCACCTTTTTTTGTGCAAACAGAGATATACATTTCACGCTCGATCTTAATTGAACTGCACAAATGATATCCAAATTATAGTTGAGCATTCCAGGAGCTTCACAACCAACCTTGATGTTGCTCAATTTTATTGCAACTAATGAAGAAGATGCTCTGTGGGTTTCGTTTTCTAATGGAAATGGAACCGAGGCTGGAGCCCTTTTCTTAAAAAAATTGAAGAAGAAGCTGCTAGCTCGCGGGACATTGCTTCATTTTAGGTGAACTGCACCAAAAGATCCCATGAATTGAATCATCCATGTTGGTAACTGAAAGAGCCAGCTTCAACATCCCAGTCTAAGCACCCCCGGCCTCCATCCTTGCGAGGCACGGTACACCTCGTTTGCCACCAGCTCGACCCTAGTGTCACTGATAAAATGAAGTAATAATACAGTTAAAATAGAGCAAGTGTCATCTCTATCATTTCATTTCCAATGTATATAAAGAAAGTGTTTCTCTTCGTTAAAGTATGTTTCATCAACTAGTCCCATTGTTAATGTATAAGCGTTTCTGCAAACTCGGGTGCTTAATTTTAGTTGATATGTACAAAAATAGAGATTTGAATGTCTCAAGGCGCCTCCTTGTACTATTGATGTACACTGACGTTCATCACTGGCAGAAGGTGTATCTGGGAGACTTGGGACGATGTCCAGTATGAGGCGTCGCAGGGCCCATCTCGCCCTCGCAGCATGGCATACTATGATACTATCACAATATTTTATTCTATTTATTTTGTGTGTTTCATCAACTAGTGCCACTATAATGTAATCATGCTTTTTCATTATCTGTGCAAACAGGGTTATTCAGCTGCATTTTGGTGGAACTGCACAAATGCACGTATGGAACCGACATATATGCAGAGTGCGAGGTGTGCCAAGTAAAAATTACCGACACCAACCATGCTGCATGCATGCATTGGCATCCACCACCACCAGTGGGATGTGTGGCGCTCTCTGTGGACGGATCTTTCTCGGCAGCAAATCCTCTAACCAAATACTAGTAGCTTATATTGGCAGTTTTCTAGGGAGTACTCTTTTCTGAAAGAAGCACCAATCTATTTTTCTTTATTTGTACACTGTGTCACAACTTTGACCCAAAGGTCCAGAGCTATTTTAGGGTGATTGGCGTAGTACTCGGAGACTGATTGTAAGCATGATTTTCATTAGCTATCACACTGATTGTAAGCATGAGTAGGTGGAAGATTAGGTTAGTGCGAAGCTTACCTTAAACCCTACCGCCGCCGTTGAAACGAGGCGAGCGTCGAGGGAACCGTGGAGAACGGCGGGGAAGCAACGTCGCGCCATCCGGCCTCCTCTTGCGGTGGGAGAACAAATACTCCTGTGGCTCCGGCTGGCTCTGCACCCTCACGAATGGCACACCATACTCGATCAATTCGTTATCCTCTGGGTGCTCGACCTTCGACCTGTACGCCCACCACCTCCGCCTGACTGTCGCCTCGGACGAATCTGTCTGCTCCATTGCCCATAGGAGATACTCGATGAACTCGGAGGACTGCGGCGTGACTGCCACCGAGGAGTACATGTACATCGCCGCCCTCATTGTCGTCGTCTCGCTCTTTCACATACATTGCCACATGGCCCGCACCGTCCTCGAAATCTCCCACTCATTGTCAAACCAACTAAGGATCTCCTTCAACCTGGCTAACTTTGCCTGGTCGCCGCTGGCGATCTGCCTGATTCGTTGCTGCATCCTCTCCATAGATGTCCTTCTGAGTGGTCCGGTGCTAGCTTTGGAAGATGGGAGGAGAGACGGTGGTCTTGCAATAGATAAGAGGGAGAGGAGAGGAGGTGGTTTTGGAATGGAGATGATGGAGAGGAGAGGAGGTGGTTTTGCAATGGAGAGAAGATCAAAAGAGGGAGAGGCGAGATGGTGGTTTTGGAATGGAGATGATGGAGAGGAGAGGAGGTGGTTTTGGAATGGAGATGATGGAGAGGAGAGGAGGTGGTTTTGCAATGGAGAAGATCAGAAGAGGGAGAGGCGAGACGGTGGTTTTGGAATGGAGATGATGGAGAGGAGAGGAGGTGGTTTTGCAATGGAGAAGAGGGAGAGGAGCGTGTGGCAGCGATTTAGGATTGGGCGAGAGGGCCGGCGCGCTGTGACTGGATCAAAATCAAAATCAAATTACCCTTCAATTAAGAAAGTGACCCCACATTAACTAGTCTCCCTTTTATTTTGGGTCATAATTGACCATGATTTTCGCACATAAAATATATGTTATACCTTGCAAAAATAATATAATTTGAAAGTACATTCAGATACGAACCAAACGATACAATTTTTGGTGACATGCATTCACATTTTGCTTGTCAAATACAGTACGTGGTCAAACTTTGACCCAAAATACGCAAAACAACAAAAAAATACTTCCAAGACCAGCGCCGCTCTTCCGCTCTTCTCCTCTTAAACCACCGCCACTCCTCTCCTATTCCAATCTAAATCCAGCGCCGCTCCTCTCCTCTTCCATTTTGAAACCACCGCCCCTCCTCTCCTGTTCCAGTCCAAAACCAGGGTCTCTCCTCTCCCATTCTAATCCAAAACCAGCGCTGCTCCTCTCCTCTTCCATTCAAAAACCACCGCCGGCGAGTGAAGGTGCTGTGGAGAAGTAGATCGATGGAGGAGTACAACTGATACGTCAAGATCGTAGACGGCGACCCTGTGAAGCTAGCTAGGATGTTGGAGATACAGTCTTGGTTTGAGAACAAGGACCAACTAGCGGCGACGGCGACATCCATGGCCAAATATCTGCAACAGAGCGAAAAGGCGGCGATACTCCCGGAGGGAGTCGCGCCGAAGTACATAGAGCTGCTCCTCTGGCCCATGGAGCAAACAGATTTACCGAATCCGATCGTCAGGGAGTGGTGGTGGGAGTATCGATCCCAGATAGAGCATCCACCTGATATTCAAGGATCGAGCATCTACAGGGTGCCGTTTGTGAGGGTGTCCTGCTAGAGCGAGCCGGTGGAGTCTTCGTCGATCGAACCCAACTGCAAGAGGAGAAAAGCAGTTGGCCCGATGACGCTTCCCCGCCATCGTCTCCCTTGCCGTTCACATTGTCTCACGGGGCGGCTGTCTGCCGCCGAGGAATAGGAGGGGGCTGCCCCCCCCCCCCCCCCCTCGCACAATAGTCGGTCAGGTTGTGAATTGTCAGGAGGAGCTTAGGGTTGTCAGTATTTGCAGGTTGTGAATTGTGTTTTGTGTTGTGTATTTTGAGAGTACTTTTAGATCTGAATGTCTTTTGAATTTCAGATTTGCAGTATTGAGCATGTGAAGAATTTTATGAATTCTAGAGATCTATTTTTAGCACTTAAAAAATGTAGTTTCATAGGAGTATAAAAGTGCAGGCGAGAAGAAACTGCAAGTTTCAGTTTCAGATAAGAAACTGCAAGTTCAGTTTCAGATAAGAAACTGCAACTTTCAGAGGAAGAGCATTTGTATTAACACGGCCTTTTCAAACAGGGTTAACATCATGTTAGAAGTTTTATTCATGGTTGAAAATGGAACTACCAGCCCGTTAACATCATGCTGATCAACATTCATGCATAGCACATCTTTATATGATGCACAGTCAAAATGCCCACACAATGTCGAGTGTGCGAAACACAGAGAAAACGAGGGACAAAGTTTTGGAAAGTGTTGGACGTGGTTTCGGGCTGCCTGTCTAGGCTTTCATTTTTAACATGCGCAGCCCAAGACCTCGGATGGGAGGGCCTGTTTGTATTTTCTTAGGGCCGTCATGTATCGACCGGCCTATGGACCTCCCATCCGAGGTTTTATTTTTGGCAGCCCAATTTATGTATTTTTTTTAAAGAAAACGCAAAGGTCTGTTCTATTTTTCTATATAAGAATAGCAACGCCAGGTACAACTTATGTTTCCCTTCTAACTATATTATATATATTTAAATTATTTTATATGTTATTATATATTATTTTTATTGTCATCATATATTGAACAGATACTTACATATGTAAGAAAACAATATCCCACATCTTATTAACTTATAAAAATAATTTCTTAACAGATAAAATCCTGGATTGTTTTGGCACGAAAATCCTAGTGATTGTGTACAAAAGCTTGGTAAGATTTAAGGATGAATGTAATAATATCACTTTTTATTCAAATATATTTATAACAAAATGCTCAGCCATTTTTTATTTTTTGATAACATTGCTGGCCCAACCCAACATTATAATTAGAATCAGCCCAGCAAAATCGTGTATTTCGAGAAAGTGCAAATGGCCTGTAATTTTTAGGAAATAAAATAAATGGGCCGCATGGACGCTACATTAATTGTTCACCCAGCCCAGCTAATGGCTGTAATTCAAAAAAAAAGATCAAATTGACTGTAAATTCTACCGCGCAAAAAAAGACAGTAAAATCTGAAAAAATGGGTTGAATACGTGCCACATTTTTGGAGGCTGAAATGTGGGCCAATAGGTCGAAGCCAACGCAAGTCGTTGTCAATTTAGTCAACAAATGATTCTGACATGTTAGCCGTTGGATTTACATCCAACGACTGCCATCCATCTTCAATCTCTCGTCTTCTTCCTCCAGCACGCTTCGCTATGAAGCGCTACTCCACCGTTGGCCAGGCCATCCCTCCACCCCTCCACACCTCCTGTTCTTCTCCACCGACTGCCGAACCACACCGCACTAGAACCAGTTAACCCTCGTACACCTCTCCGTCTACGACTCTACTCCCGCGTCTTCCCATCTCCGGCTCGTTGCTGTCCGAGGCCTCGCCGTCGTCCACCACCTTGGATGCACTCGGCACGGCGTGGTCAACGTGGTCAATGAACGACACCATCGGAAGTAGACTGTGCGTGGAGAGGCTGACAGCTGGGTCCACGGCCGCACACAAGGAAATGCCTCCTTATTGCGCGCAAAATAATGATTCCTCCACCTGACATCTGGGACCCACCAGAAGGGTCTCTGTATTTCACGAAAAAAACGTGCCCCCCGCTGACTTGTCGGACCCACCAGCTATCTTTGCACGCAAGGAAGTGCCTCCTTATTACACACAAAAAATGAATACTCCCCCTGCCAGCTGGAACCCAGCATACTGGGAGGCTGACTTGTGGGCCTACCAAGTTGACGGGGACGGAGAGCTTTGTCAACTAAGTCAATATGAACGATTCTAGCTCCTGTTACTGTATGATGTTCATCCAACGGTTGTAGTGCTTCTTCAACCTCTGGTCTTCTTGCTCCAGCCGCCCAAACCAGCGCCGATCATGCCGCGTGCTCCTGCCTCCCGTGGCCGGCTATGATGCCGCGGAGGCCTCACAGCCCCCTACTACTCCCACCGCTGGCCAGGCCATCCCTCTACTCACCCACACCCCCTGTTATTCTGCGGCAACAGCAGCCTCACACTGCAGCCGAACCAGTGAACCCTCGTACTCCTCTTCGGGTGGGCATCCACTGCTGCATCTTCCCCGGCTCCGAGTCGTCCCCTTCCTAGGCCTCGCCGTCGTCCACCGCCATGGTGCTCTCGGCGCGGCGTGGTCAACATGGTCAAGGAACGACTTCCATCGGACATGGATTGTACGTGGAGAGGCTGACAGCTGGGTCCACGGCCGCAGCAAGGAAGTGCCTCCTTATTACGCGGAAAATAATGTTTCCTCCACCTGACAGCGGGGACCCACAGGACGGGCCAGCGTATTTCATGAAAAAAAAGTTCCCCCCGACTGCTGGGACCCACCAGCTACATCTTCGCACGCAAGGAAGTGCGTCCGGGCAAAAAAACGATTCGCCCCCTGACTGCTGGGACCCACCAGCTACATCTTCGCACGCAAGGAAGTGTGTCCGGGCAAAAAAAATGATTCGCCCCCCTGACTGCTGGGACCCACCAGCTACATCTTCGCACGCAAAGGAAGTGCGTCCGGGCAAAAAAACGATTCGCCCCTCTGACTGTTGGGACCCACGAGCTACATTTTCGCATGCAAGGAACTGCCTGACAGTCGGGACCCACCTGGTCGAAGCGCACGTAGCGTTGTCATTCTGGTCGCGAACGTGTACGTACATATATACTGGTCGATGTAGAGGCGCGAACGTGTCGTAGTAGAGGCACGTACGTGTCGTAGTAGAGGCGCGCACGTAGCATGTACACATACGTACAACGGCCAGGGTGCAAGAAAGAAAATACGGCCACGTACGTACATACGGGCGGGGTCTCGAACGCCTACTCACCCATACGTACATGGCCGGGTAGGAACGGAGAAACAGAGTCGTCGTCGTGTTCATGGGAAGGCAACGGAATGCATCGTGTTCATGGGGAGGCAACGAAATGCGTCGTGTTCATCGGGAGGCAACGGAACGCGTGGGAGCCAACCGGCTTGGACGGAACAGGTGATGGAAACGAGGCCTGGCGTACCGCAGAACGGAGGAAACGGTCTTGTGTTCGACCGGCCACGTTTGGAATGGGGTCCTGTTGATCAGGAGGGGTGTGGCGTACCGCAAAATGGAGGAAAAGGACCTACTACGGTCGAAATGGGGGTCCTGTTGATCGGGAGGGGTGTGGCGTACCGCAAAACGGAGGAAACGGACCTCCTACGGTCGAAACGGGGGTCCTGTTGATCGGGAGGGGTGTGGCGTACCGCAAAACGGATGAAACGGACTTGTGTTGGAGCGCTACGGTCGAAACAGGGGTCCTGTTCATCGGGAGGGGTGTGGCGTACCGCAAAACGGGAGTCCACGGGATACTGTTCATCTCCACCGTCGACCTCCTCCAGCCTCCACGGGCTACCGTTGACCTCCTCCAGCCTCCGCGGGCTCCTGTTCATCCAGCCTCCACCGCGCGCTACTCCACCGGCTACTGTTCAACCACCCCTCCACCGTCTACTGTTCATCTAGCCCTCCACACCACGGGGTCCTGTTCAACCACCCCTCCACGGCCACCCCTCCATCGTCTACTGTTCATCTAGCCCTCCACACCACGGGGTCCTGTTCATCCAGAGACAACGCCACCGCTCACTGTTCATCCAACCCCCCCCCCCCCCCCGCAACACTCATTGTTCATCCAATCGATCGGCTTCAGTTAGCAGCACTAGCGAAGGAATCGCATTGGGTTCAGTTAACAGCCATCGATCGATCGCTCGGGTTCAGTAACGCGTAGCCTGCAGTGCAATCGCTCGGGTTCAGTTAGAGCCCAACGCCTCGCTCGGGTTCAGTTAGAGCCAACGCCTCGCACACACGTGCGTACATGTACGAGAGAAACGCGCATCGCTCGGCCCCCGACCTCCCACCGTAACCAGCAACTCCCCGAAATTTTCCTCCCCCTCACTTCTACCACGGTTTTTTCCGTCATGGACGGCCCAAAGAATGTCATGCAGCTGCGTCTCCGGCCCGCCCAGGACGAAAAGCCCATTTTCTGTCATGATTTTTTTTCATAGAAGTAGGAGCCCACCACATCTATGATGATACCGGGTTTTGTCACAATTATCGTCATAGAAGTGTCATATGTATGACAGACAAAAAATTCGTTCGGCCCAAAATGTCACGGATGTGTCTTCTTTTGTAGTGTTGTTTCTTATGAGCAGGGAAATATTTAGCAGAGAAGTAATAAATCATATCCTGGGGACTACGCACACAACCAGGAGCAAGAGAATTATACCAAGTCTTAGCATCACCCTTTAATGAGAACGGAAATATCTTAAGGATATAATAATAGCGAGACTTCTCATCATGAGTAAACAGGGTAGCTATATCATTCAACTTGGTAAGATGTGCCACAACAGTTTCAGATTCAAGGCCATAAAAAGGATCAGATTCAACTAAAGTAATAATTTCAGGATCAACAGAGAATTCATAATCCTTATCAGTAACACAAATAGGTGAAGTAGCAAAAGCAGGGTCAGGTTTCATTCTAGCATTAAGAGACTGATGCTTCCATTTAGCTAATAATTTCTTAAGATCATATCTATGATTGCAATCAAAGATTTCCCTAGCAGCTTCTTCATTCATAACATAACCCTTAGGAACAACAGACAATACATAATCATTGGGAGAACCTTCATCATCACTATCATCAATAATAGGTTCTTCAGTAATTTCATTCCCCCTAACTCTAGCAAGTTGTTCATTAAGAAATTCACCTAATGGCAAAGTAGTATCAAGCACAGAAGTAGTTTCATCATGCATAGCAGAAGTGGCATCATCAATAACATGCGACATATCAGAATTCATAGCAGTAGCAGGTTTAGGTGTCGCAAGCCTACTAATAACGGAAGGAGAATCTAGTGCAGAGCTAGATGGCAGTTCCTTACCTCCCCTCATAGTTGAGGGCAAAATAGTAGTTCGGCGTCTTTCAAGTTCTTCATAGTGATCAACAGATATAAATCCCAAGTGACTCAGAGAATAGAGCTATGCTCCCCGGCAACAGTGCCAGAAATTAGTCTTGATAACCAACAAGTGTAGGGGATCGCAACAGCTTTCGAGGGTAAAGTATTCAACCCAAATTTATTGATTCGACACAAGGGGAGCCAAAGAATATTCTTGAGTATTAGCAGTTGAGTTGTCAATTCAACCACACCTAGATAACTTAGTATCTGCAGCAAAGTATTTAGTAGCAAAAGTGGTATGATAATAAAGGTAACGGTGGCAAAAGTAAAGATAATAGTTTTTGGGTTTTTGTAGTAGTTGCAACAGTAGCAACGGAAAAGTAAATAAGCGAAGAACAATATATGAAAAGCTCGTAGGCAATGGATCAGTGATGGATAATTATGCCGGATGCGATTCCTCATGTAATAGCTATAACATAGGGTAATATAGAACTAGCTCCAGTTCATCAATGTAATGTAGGCATGTATTCCGTAAATAGTCATACGTGCTTATGGAAAAGAACTTGCATGACATCTTTTGTCCTACCCTCCCGTGGCAGCGGGGTCCTAGCGGAAACTAAGGGATATTAAGGCCTTCTTTTAATAGAGAACCGGAACAAAGCATTAACACATAGTGAATACATGAACTCCTCAAACTACGGTCATCACCGAGAAGTATACCGATTATTGTCACTTTGGGGTTGTCGGATCATAACACATAATAGGTGACTATAGACTTGCAAGATAGGATCAAGAACACACATATATTCATGAAAACATAATAGGTTCATATCTGAAATCATGTCACTCGGGCCCTAGTGACAAGCATTAAGCATAGCAAAGTCATAGCAACATCAATCTCAGAACATAGTGGATACTAGGGATCAAACCCTAACAAAACTAACTTGATTACATGGTAAATCTCATCCAACCCATCACCGTCCAGCAAGCCTACGATGGAATTACTCACGCACGGCGGTGAGCATCATGAAATTGGTGATGGAGGATGGTTGATGATGACGACGGCGACGAATCCCCCTCTCCGGAGCCCCGAACGGATTCCAGATCAGCCCTCCCGAAAGAGATTAGGGCTTGGCGGCGGCTCCGTGTCGTAAAACGCGATGAAACTTTCTCTCTGATTTTTTTCTCCCCGAACGTGAATATATGGAGTTGGAGTTGAGGTCGGTGGAGGTCCAGGGGGCCCACGAGATAGGGGGCGCGCCCTACAGGGGGGTGCACCCCCTGTCTCATGGACAGGACCTGGGCCCCTGGTGTATTTATTTCGCCCAGAAATTCTTATTAATTCCAAAAAGTGCCTCCGTGGATTTTCAGGACATTCCGAGAACTTTTCTTTTCTACACATAAAACAACATCATGACAGTTCTGCTGAAAACAGCGTCGGTCCGGGTTAGTTTCATTCAAATCATGCAAGTTAGAGTCCAAAACAAGGGCAAAAGTGTTTGGAAAAGTAGATACGTTGGAGACATATCAGCGCCACACACCATGAATCCCCAAGCCGTGTGCCGGCGCCCCTCTCCCTTTAATTCCTCCTCTGCTCCAAATCCGTTGTTCTTGGTGAAGCCCTGCCGAAATAGTTTCATCACCACCGTCACCAAGCCATCGTGCTGCCGGAACTCATCTACTACTTCGCCCCGCTTGCTGGATGAAGAAGGGGAGGACGTTATCGAGATGAACGTGTGTTGAACGCGAAGGTGTCGTATGTTCGATGCTCGATTAAAGTGGATCATGAAGGTGTATGACTACATCAACCGCGTTGACAAACGCTTCCGTTTAGCGATCTACAATGGTGCGTAGATGCTCTCCCCCTCTCGTAGCTATGCATCTCCATGGATAGATCTTGTGTGTACGTAGATTTTTTTTTGTTTTCCATGCAACGTTCCCCTACAGCGTTCTCATCCTCTTCTAGTCTCCCGTCCCCATCTAGCCACCCTTCTGCTCCCCCGTCAGCGATAACCCTAGCCACCATTCCACGCGCCACCATGGGCTTCTTCGCCAGCAAGAACAAGGGCAAGGCCACCGCTGGCCCTTCAAGCGCTCTCCTCCTGCCTTCGCCAGTGTCTGCCCGCCCGGCGAGGCAGCGGATAAGCGTCCCATGCACCAAGCGAGGTGACACTGGAAGCGCCGCATCCCCTCCTGTACCCCGACATCACCCTGCCACATGACTGGCATTTGGATCCGAAGCGGATCCCTATGCCTGCGGTGCCGCAGATGGCACAGGTGCACGCTGAGGAGGTGTGGTGTTGGCGGCAGCAACTGACGCCAGAGCACCGCCACAACCTCATCTACGCAGCAAACTCTCCCAATTGGGAGATCAGGTTTGCACTAGAGCACGAGGAGCAGCGCCGGCTCGGCGTCCAGCACGTGCGGGCTGGCAGCCCGCCGCCCCTCGTCGTACGCGACGAGGGCCGGGAGGAGGAGGCCGCCTACCAAGCGGCGCCCACGGCTACCCTCCATGAAAGTGAGGAGGAAGAGCGGCACAAGGCGAAAGAGGAGGAGGCAGCGTACCAGGTGCGCCTATCGGAGGCCATCGCACTCTTTGCTTCCGGCGACTGTGTCGTGCCGCCGCTGATGCCGCCATCCCCCGTCAAGCCTGAGCCCGTACCTGATGGAAATATGCCCTACAGGCAATAATAAAATGGTTATTATCATGTTTCCTTATTCATGATAAAGGTTTATTATTCATGCTAGAATTTTATTGATCGGAAACTTAAATACACGTGTGAATACATAAACAAATACCGTGTCCATAGTAAGCCTCTACTAGACTACCTCGTTGATCAAAGATGGTTAAGGTTTCCTAACCATAGGCATGTGTTGTCATTTGATAACGGGATCACATCATTAGGAGAATGATGTGATGGACAAAACCCATATGTTAGCTTAGCATATGATCGTTTAGTTTATTGCTATTGCTTTATTAATATCAAATACATATTCCTTCGACCATGAGATCATGCAACTCCCGGATACCGAAGGAATACCTTGTGTGCTATAAAACGTCACAACATAACTGGGTGATTATAAAGATGCTCTACAGGTATCTCTGAGGGTGTCTGTTGAGTTGGCATGGATCAAGATTGGGATTTGTCACTCCATGTATCGGAGAGGTATTTCTGGGACCTCTCGGTAATACACATCATAAGAAGCTTGCAAGCAAAGTGACTAAGGAGTTAGTTACGAGATGATGTATTACAGAGCGAGTAAAGAGACTTGCCGGTAACGAGATTGAACTAGGTATGAACATACCGATGATCGAATCTCGGGCAAGTAACATACTGATGGACAAAGGGAATTGTGTATGTTGTCATAACGGTTCAACCGATAAAGATCTCCGTAGAATATGTAGGAACCAATGTGGGCATCCAGGTTCCGCTATTGGTTATTGACCGGAGAGGTGTCTCGGTCATGTCTACATAGTTCTCCAACCCGTAGGGTCCGCATGATTAACGTTCGTTGACGATATAGTGTTATATGAGTTATATGATTTGGTGATCGAATTTTTTTCGGACTCCCAGATGAGATCCTGGATATGACGAGGAGGTCCGAAATGGTCTGGAGGTAAAGATTGATATATAGGACGACGATATTCGGACACCGGAAGAGTTTCGGAGTGCACTGGGTAGTCATCGGATCACCGGAAGGGTTCCGGGCACCCTCGGGAGGTTAATGGGCCATATGGGCCGAAGGAGGGGGCACACACCAGCCCACAAGGGGCTGGCGCGCCCCTCCTAAGGCCGCAGTCCTTAGGGAGAGAAGGAAAGGGGGGAGTCGGCCTCCCCCTTCCTTTCCTCTCCTCCCCTTTCCTTTCCCCTCCGGCTAATATGGTAAGGGGGCGCGGCCAGGGCAGGAGCCCAAGTAGGATTCGGCCCTACTTGGGCGCCTCGTGGTTTTTCCCCTCTCCCCCACCTATATATATGTGGGAAGGGGGCGCCACACATAACCACACCAATCTCTTAGCCGTGTGCGGCGCCCCCCTTCACAGTTTTGTCCCTTAGTCAGATTTTCGTAGTGCTTAGGCGAAGCCCTGCAAAGATAGCTTCACCATCACCGTCACCACACCGTCGTGCTGTCGGAACTCACCACTACTTCGCCGTCTTGCTGGATCAAGAAGGCGAGGACGTCACCAAGCTGAACATGTGCTGAACGCGGAGGTGTCGTACGTTCGGTACTCGATCGGTTGGATCGCGAAGAAGTTCGACTACACCAACCGCGTTACTGAATGCTTCCGCTTACGGTCTACGAAGGTACGTAGACACACTCTGAAAGAATATGCGGTGCCCCCATGTTTGGTTTTGGTAATTGATGACAATCTCTATGGACTAATGGTCGCCTTGAGTTACATTTGAAGGGTTTGTCCATAGGCTTTTCTTGGAGTCCATTTGTTGGTTTCAAGGAGAGTTTGTGATGACCAAGGTGCTATTAAGGAATTATCCAAAGATTGGTCATATGAGTGTTGTGCTTATAGCAAGCATGTCTTGAAGAAGAAG
Source organism: Triticum timopheevii (assembly GCA_963921465.1). Taxonomy (NCBI): domain Eukaryota; kingdom Viridiplantae; phylum Streptophyta; class Magnoliopsida; order Poales; family Poaceae; genus Triticum; species Triticum timopheevii. The sequence continues at coordinate 559,607,601 of OY997268.1, read as the reverse complement.
AGTGTGTGATCATTCATGTTTACCTTCAAGACATCATCCAAATGAAGAGAGTTGGAAAGATTCAAGGTTGATCAAGACTAAGTCAAAGAGTGAATCAAGTTGATCAACACACAAAGCATAGAAGATGTACCGAGAGGGATCAAGCGATCCCATGGTATGGTAAGCATTGTCAATTACGCTTTGTGTACTAACCCATGATCTTCGTGAGAGTTCTTTGTGGGGTTAGGTTGTGGTGTGCAAGTTCAAGTGAAGCATCACGAAGAGATCAAATGCTTGAAGCTTGTCGTCCATTGTGGTGACAATGGACTTGTGAAGATGTGCGGAAGAGAGGCTCACCCATAGTGGAGTATGGGGGAGCAATCAACTAGTCTTCATCGAGCCAACACAATCAAGAAAGGTGGTCCAACTTGAGGGAGTCAAGATCGTCATCATGTAGCTCAAGTGGACCATGTGCAAGGAAGAGGTTTGCCCTTGATAGGTTTTCTATTTTACCGGTCTCATGGTAGTTGTGGGAGACCGGGTTATAGGATCGATTGCCGTACTATCAAGGGGGGCTCTCGATGAGTTGCTTGATCGTATCGTTCGTAGAGAGCTCAAACCATTGCATCCTTGCATCATCTTTATTGGTTCTTGTTTGGTTCTTCTCCTTGTGAGATTTGGAGCTCTTGGTCTTTTTATGACAAGCTCGAGTTCATCAAAAACGGAGTTCACTTGCATCTTCTATGATGTTTTCGATGTTGGAGGGTATGCCGGTTCTTCTCTGTTGGAGGTTTCACTCCTTTGTTTGTTAGGCATACCTCCCCTGCCTCTTCTTACATTAACCAGTCGCTTGAGTTTGCTCAATTCGGAGCTCATATGAAGAAGTTATGGCATTTCTGTTTTTCTCCCCGCTCTGGTGCAGCCTTTCCTTCCCTTGTGCCTGCCCTGACCAGCCCCAGCGGTAGTACCGCGGTCCTCAGCGGTAGTACCGCCGAAGCACTCTAGCGGTAGTACCGCTCCCCGAGCGGTAGTACCGCTTGTGGTGTTCGGCCGTAGTACCGCAGTGGTTCCGGGCTACTACCGCCTCGACTCGAGACCGTTGTTTTTCGTGTCGGGTTTTACGATACTAAGTGCGGCAGTAGTGGCGGTAGTACCGCTCCAAGCGGTAGTACCGCTCCTACTCCCGCAGTAGTACCGCTCTGGGGCCAGGAACCTGTCCTCCTCGTCAGCACGGCAGTACCGCTGGGTGGGAGAGGTAGTACCGCTCCAAGCGGTAGTACCGCCCTGCCCAAGCGGTAGTACCGCTCTGTGCGTGGGTATTCAGTGGGGTAACGGTTGGATTTTCCCCCTCCTATAAATGGGGGTCTTCTTCCCCATTGAACCTTATCCTTTGAGCTCGTGTTCTTCCCCCATTGTTGACCTTCTTCGAGCTTGCTATCTCTCAATCCCTCCAATGATTCTTGCTAGTTTTTGAGGGAAAAGAGAGAGGAGATCTAGATCCACGTTTCCACTAATCACTTTCTCCTCTTAGCGAGGGGAACCCCTTGGATCTAGATCTTGGAGTTCTTCGTGTTCTTCTTTCGTTCTTCCGCTCATTTTCCTCCCTAGCATTAGTTGCTTTGGTGGGATTTGGGAGAGAAGGATTTGGGCACTCCGTGTGCCCTTGCCATTGCATTTGGTGCATCGGTTTGAGTTCTCCATGCGATACGTGGAGGTTACAAGTTGAGAAGCTTATTACTCTTGGGTGCTTGGTGCCCTTGAGCTTGTTCCTCTTGGGTGTTTGGGCGCCCTAGACGGTTGGTGGTGTTCGGAGCTCAATCATTGTGGTGTAAAGCTCCGGGCAAGCGTCGGGGTCTCCAATTAGGTTGTGGAGATCGCCCCGAGCAATTTGACGGGTTCCGGTGACCACCCCAAGGGTTGCCAAAGTGTATGGGTTCGGTGACCGCCCCCAAGGGTTGCCATTTGTACGGGTTCGGTGACCGCCCTCAAGGGTCCCTTAGTGGAATCACGGCATCTTGCATTGTGCGAGGGCGTGAGGAGATTACGGTGGCCCTAGTGGCTTCTTGGGGAGCATTGTGCCTCCACACCACTCCAAACGGAGATTAGCATCCGCAAGGGTGTGAACTTCGGGATACATCGTCGTCCCCGCGTGCCTCGGTTATCTCTTACCCGAGCACTTTACTTATGCACTTTACTTTGTGATAGCCATATTGTTCTTTGTCATATATCTTGCTATCACATAGTTGCTTATCTTGCTTAGCATAAGTTGTTGGTGCACATAGGTGAGCCTAGTTGTTGTAGGTTTTGTGCTTGTCAAATTAACCGTTAGGTTTATTCCGCATTTGTTCAAGCCTCTACCGTAATTATTTTAAAACGCCTATTCACCCCACCCCTCTAGGCGACATCCACGATCTTTCACACTCTCCTCTCTCGTTTCTATGCATCTCCATCGATAGATCTTGCGTGTGCATAGAATTTTTTTTTATTTTCCATGCCATGTTACCCAACAGTGCCGACCCGCGTCAAGTCCGAGCGATACACATGGGACGGAGTGGTGGGCGAGTGGATCAGCCTGCCACCCGTCTGGTTTTGGGCAACACCGGCGCAGGAGAAGATGTACCTCGAGTAGTGGCGGCAGCGCAGGCTGGTGGAGGAGCATCGCGAGGCCGAGCGGCTCGAGCAGTGGGAGCACGATGCGGAGGAGGAGCGACGCGAGACGGAGGAGGAGGAGCGTCGCGCCTGCACTGCCAAGCCGATGGCAGTCACGCCGGTGCCGGAGGACATCGCGACAGCCTGGGAGACGACGTTCCCTGGGCTGGCCCGGCGCCGACGCCCATAGACCTCACCGGCCCCGACGACGACGTCGAGGGCACCTAGGGCAGCGCGCTTCCTCCTATTTTCTAGTTGTATTAAATGTTTTTATTTAGTGTACTCCCTCTCTCTCAGTTTATAGGGCGTGCATGTACCCCTAGGTCGTCAATTTGACCAACCTAATACAAGTCATATATTACAAAAAATATACCAATATAAACTTTAGATGTTCTATTTTCAAAAGATATAAATTTTGTGTTATATAGTTTATATTAGGGTGATAAAATTGGCAACCTAGGTATATGCGTAGGACTTGTAAACTGAAACGGAGGGAGTAATGTGGACTCGTGACTTTCGCCGGCCTTTGTGGACGGCATTTATGTTTAATTAGCGTTTTTGAATTTTAAAATATTTACGTTATTTTTTTCAAGCTACCTAAGAAATGAGACGGTCAGCATTGGGCGCAAGCGCTGATCCAAATACGAAAGCGGACATGGGTCCATTGTACCGACCCAAACGGACAAAATCATCATCTGTTTGGGTCAGCCGGTTGGAGTTGCTATAAGAACAGGATGTCCGTTAAACAAAATCATGGAAATGTTCTTTCAGACTGTGGCGCAGGACTGCTATTAAATTCCGGAGACTGAAGCGTCCAAATCGAGAAACGATTACCGTATCATGGTCTGCAACGTTAAAATTTGGTCTTGAGCTTTTGAAACTGAAACGAAAAAGAGAAATAAGAACGGAAGCGCTAAAACTCAGTCGACTGAGTTTTAGTAAAGTCTCAGTCGACCGGCCTGGCGTTAGATTTGTTTTGCTTTTTTTTTTGTGATTTGTAAACAGCCCACGTATGACGTTTTGGGTTGGCTTGCTCTATTTTGCCATTTGTTTTTTCTGTCGGGGTGAGTCTTGCTTGCGTGGTGGGCTGCCCAGGGCTTGGAGCCTTTTTCATTGTCAGTTGTCCTTTTTCTCATTTGTTTGTTGGGCTGCCATTTTTATTTCTGTCTATTTTTCATTTTTCATTTACTCCTTTGCATATATATGGTTTTTTCCTTCTTATTTTTCTCTTCTTCATTTTTTGTGTTCTTTTTTCTATTTTGTTTATTTAATTATATGTTGTTTCCCTTTTATTTTTTATTTTATCCTTCTTGATAATTTATTCTTGTTTTTCTTTTTTATGAATTATTATTTATTGTTATTCTTTATATTATATATTTATTTATTTTTCTATTGCACTAACTTTCATTCTATGTTTTTTCATGGTCATTTTCGTTGTATGTAACGTGAGTTGTGTGAGTGTCCATAATGCAACCTGCAATTACATGTGTCCGCAACTACTAGGAGTACAACTTGACTGTAACTTGAGGGGAGAGAAATTTGTCTAGTTGCATGTCCATCACTAGAGTTGCAATTGCACTTGCCGCAACACGCCTGCAACTGCAAGGGGTACAACGTGACTGCAACTGAAGGGGATGGATGATGGCTAGTTGCATGTCCAGCACTGGAGTTGCAACTGCATGTGTTAGAACCCGCCTGCAACCGCAAGGCATGCGATATGATTTAGCTTACAAGCCTTGTAAATTATTATTATTATTACCTTTTTATTTTTTATTTTATTTTCCATTTTTGGGTTTATACCGGATTGTTAAACTAAGTTTTAGCCAAGTCCCAATCAACACTTTGGCCATTAGATTTTCCTATGATTGTCTTTGTATTAAATTGAAATGTTTTAGGTGCGCGACTAACCTGTGTCATTTTCTTCTTTGTTTTCTGTTTCTCTAGTGTCGGCCGGGTATGCGGTATGGGATGACCTTTAGTGGGTTTTTTTTTCTTGTCTAGTTTTGGGATTTCCCTTTTTGTTTTTTAGGCTGCAATTTTTCAGCGGGAAAAACATACCATCCGAAGAGGGAGGGGAATAGGTTGAGAACTATCGGGCGAAACCATTTTGTATCATCATTATATTTTGTGTTTGTTTTGTAAGTGTGTAAAGTTTTTTGTCTATGTTTCTTGTGACGATGATTTTTATTTTTGCATTTTGTATTTTCAACCTTCTCTTGCTTTTCTATTGTTCTTAAAACTTTTTTGTACCATTTTTTTATTAAAAAACTTGGGGGGGGGGGGGGATTGCATGTCCGCTATTAGGCACACAACTGCAAGTGTCGGGCCCGACTGTAACTCCGTGCTATTTTGCAGGAGGGTCAACTGCTTTCCTGGCACCAGGCATGCAACTACAAGTGTCACCCTCGATTGCAACTCTATTTTTCTGTGTGAGAGGGGCAGTTGCATGTTTGTCACCAGGCATGCAACTGCAAGTGTCGCCCTTGACTGCAACTATGTGGTGTTTGTCGGTCGGGGAAGGGAGGCAGTTGCATTACTACCACTAGGCACACAACTACAAGTGTCGCCCCATCTGGAACCGCATGTCATCAACATGACTGCATCTCTATGGTGTTTTTGTCCGAGGAGGGAGCACTTTCATGTCTGCTACTAGGCACGCAACTGCAAGTGTCGCCCTGAATGCAACTACATGTCTTCAATGCGACTGCAACTTACCGATGTTTTGTCGAGGGTAAGAAAGTTGCACGTCAGGCACTAGGCACGCAACTGCAAGTGTTGCACACGAGTGCAACTGCATGTCTTGAACGCGGTTGCAACTTAGTGGTGTTTTATCGGAGGAGGGGCCAGTTGCATGTTTTCCACTAAGCATGTAATTGCAGGTGTCACCACCGTATGCAACTGCATGTCTTCAACGCGATTGCAAGTGTCGCCCTGACTGCAATTGCATGTCTTCAACATGACTACAACTTACCAGTGTTTTGTCGAGGGGAAGGAAGTTGCATGTCAGGCACTAGGCACACAACTGCAAGTGTCGCCCTCCGACTGCAACTGCATGTCTTCAATGCGATTGCAACTTAGTGGTGTTTTGTCAGGTGAGGGGGCAGTTGCATGTCTTGTACTAAGCATGTAACTGCAAGTGTCGGCCCCGACTGCAATTGTATGTCTTCAACTCAACTGCAACTCCGTTGTGTTTTACCGGGGAGGAGCGGTGGAAGTTGCATGTCTGCCACTAGACATGCAACTGCAAGTGTCGCCTCTGGTTGCAATTTTGTGGTGTTTTGTGGCGAGGGGATAGTTGCATGTCTGCCACTAGGCACAAGTACAGATGTCACATTTCAATTGTATGTCGTCCATCCTATTACAATTGTATGTCTTCTATGCGACTGCAACTTAATGGCCTTTTGTTGAGGTGAGGGGGGTAGTTGCATGTCTGATTATTGATTGAATTTATTAACAAATAACAATGTATAATGAATATATTTTCTTAAAATACGAATTTCTTTTAAAATTGGTTAACACTTTGCATTTATTTTTTCAGGAACAAGAAAAAACGAAATAAGACTTAAAACAACCATGAGATTTGACAGGTGTTCATGAAATACACATTTTAAAAACTGCTAGCCTATTTAAAAATCATGTATTATTCAATAAATATAGATATTTCTTGAAATAAAGAAAGTAGAAACAAGAAAGAAGAAAATAAAACTAAAGGCAGACGAAAAAAGAAACAGGAGGCAACTACCCCTAGGAGTAGATAAAATAAAAAAACAATGAAGTAAGAAAATAGAGAAAAAAAGAAAGGAAAGGGGAAAAACTCAAAAATATTCATGTTCCAACTTTTTTAGTCTAATTCATTTTTCCAACTAAACCAGAAAATATTTAAACCCGTAGCTAGGGTGTGCGCTGGGCTAGTTACCCACACGTAATTATTATCTTTCCATTTTATGCTTTTTTGTTTTAAATTATTTCTATAGTGTTTTCTCCACTGTTTTTCATCTCTCCATTTTCACTTGTTGAATAGGCCGAAGTATTTCTCCCAGGAGCCAGCAAGTTTGCTAGCCGTGTATTTGTACATATAGCAGAATAGAGAAGGAAATTAAATCGGTAAAAAGAAAACAAGTCACATTGGGCAAGCCCAGCCCAAGACGTGGAGACAACGAAGCAGCACCAGCCGCCAAACAGGCCTAGGGCCGATGGTGCTGACGTCAGCGACTGAGACTTAAGTCTCAGTCGACTGAGACGTAGACACTCCCAAATAAGAAAGCAACCCAGCTTTGTGGCAGTTCGTCGGGTAGCGTAACCGCTCCTCTGACTGACAGAGGGTGGAGGGCGGATCCCGAGGCGCGGCCTCCAGCGTTCCCGTCTTGCCATGCGTGGAAAGGAAGGAACCTTCCCGACAGTGGACGTCCAGGGAGCCATCCGGGCCGTCGGTTGGGGATGAGCACGGAGGCCAGCCGTCCGTGGCCCTGCCACCCCAGCTATTTATAGGGGGGCACCTCGCCCTCGGCTCTTCCCATTCTTTTCCTTCTCTTCTCTTCTCCGCTCCGATCCACTCAACTACCCAAGTAATAGGATTAGGAGTGCAGTGTAGTTTGTGGCAGAGTTGGCGTTTCTTCCTTGTTGGTTTTCGTTTGCTTTGCTGCGATGAACTTTGCTGGTGCTCTTTCCCGATTCTTTGTTTCATACGTCTCTTCTTTGCATCCTCTTTTTGTTGTGCCGGTGAGATGGATCCTTCGCCATGGATGTATCTGTACAGACCAACTCCTTGTGTTGGTCGCATGCATGCAGGGAGTCGAGGCACACATCTGAGTCGATTTTCTTGAGGTCTGTGTGTTCTTTGATTTGGAGGTTCACGCACAAGACGAGCAACATATCTCCCGGTCGTTTTCTTTGTGTTCTCTCCTAGCCGATGATCCAGTAGTTGCGCAGTACGCTACGCACGCTGGGTAGGCACGCATGGATCTAGGCGCGTGTGTGCGTCTGCTGCTTTCTGGCTTATATTTTGTTCTTGTGTTTCATGGTAAGCCGGTGATGGCTGATTTCTTGTTCTTGTTTTAACTGCCTGCGTGCGTGCGTCCGTTCTTGTGCAGTTCGTCCTCCCTTTGCAAACTTCCATTCATCCATGGGTCCTTGTTCGATTCTTACAAGGCCGGTGTCCGATGACGAAGCATCGATGGCTTTTGAGATGTGTTATGATTGCATGCACAGATGACAAGAGCGAATCAGTTTCTTCAAACTATCCGAGGCCTGCCGGCTAATTAATTAATCTCCTTAATTTGAGACGTTGCTGGCCTCCAGTAGTTCTTGGATCTGGCACAACCCACATGATTTGCGTGCGTACGTAGACTTGACAGACACCTTCATGCAAGGGCTTTTTCATTTTTGACCAGGCCGGCCGATGACGACGCATATTGGCTTTTGAGATGTGCTACTGCTGCTATGCATGCACAGATGACAACACCTAATCATCTTTCTTCAAAGTATCCGAGGCCGGCCGGCTAACTATTTTTTGAGATGTAGTAATTCGGTTCTTGGATCTGGCTGGCATGCCCTGCACGGTTTGCTTTACTTTAGCCTCCTTTGGTTGCGTCCAGACTCCAGACCGTGCATGCGTTTCTTGAACGCTGCTGATCTGATCCTCTCTTTTTTACCCACCCCGTACGTACGTCTACTTTTACTTGCCGGTTTCTGTTATTTGATTTTGGGTCATGGCCGGCGCCGATGACGTACGACATCGCTTGCTTTTCTGATCCTATCAATGACGAGCAAATTAACCAGATTCTGAGACGCCAGGAGCCAGCTAGCTAACTAGCAGCTTTATTTTGTTTTGTGACATTTTTTTTCACCTCAATCTGAGAATATTTCATATATGTTCTTCCATTTCCAGTATTTATTTGGGCAGATGATGACACATATACAGCTTATGAGATGTGCTATGCACAGGTGACAAGAGATAATTTATTTCTTCAAAGTATCTAATGCACAGAAAACCTAGCTGCTTCTTTTCTTGGTTGGTACTGTCGCGGTGAACAGAAATCTAGCTGCTTCTTTGATTTCGGTGACGTTCGCCCATGACGACATTGCTTGCTTTTCAGATAACAAATACTGTAAATGACGAGCAAAGTATCGAGCAATGCCATTTACGTAGCACCTTCTTTTCAATTTGCTTGTTATCTTTTCCTACCCCTCTTTGATTCGTACGTGAACCTTGGGTCTTTGGCGATTTCTGCAATTAGATAGCGTCCCCGTTCTTCCTGCGTTTCGTCCTCAGACGGGATCTCCGATTTCGATTCCGCCGGTGAATGGCTTTTGAGATGTGCTACATATGCGCACAGATGACAAGAGCGAAGCAATTTCTTGAAATATATGTGCTACACAAATATATCAAGTTTGATTTAAGTTTGCCAGCAGCTTCTTTTTAGGTTAGTTTTCTTTTGTTAGCTTTAAATTCATTCTGAATTTACGTTTCTTGCATGCAAAAAAAAAAAGTTTGCTCCTATCCGTTAGTAGGTCCGATGATGTGAAAGTGAAAAGAAAGGTTATGAGTTTTGAGCCAATGGGTCTCTCTCTCCATTCGGCCATGAAAACTGCACTACACTTTCTGAGGGCAAGGTTACATGCAGTCTCTTCTTCGGTTTATTATGAAGTGTTTGGTGTTTCCTAACCTACTCAACTTATTTGGTCGGAAACAAAAAGTTTGGTCCTATCCATTAGAGCCGATGATGTGAAACAACAACACAGTTCAAATCAGAGCCGTCGCATGGAACCTTCGGCCATGATAATGCACATTCTTCTTGCTGAGGCCAAGGTCACGAACTGTTCTTCTTCATAATTCTAGTGTCTGCAAATCTGTAGTACAGAGGACAGGCCTGGTGTTTGCATCGTGCTTCCATTTCCATTTTCTCTGCCTGCTCTGTTCTCAGACCCACTAATCCACTATGGTTTCTCTGCGCTTTCTGTCTCTGTTTTCTTTTGCCCTCTGTTTTATGTATCCTATAGCTGAGATGACAAGCTTGCAGAGCCCATGATGTGAAAGTGAAAAAGAGTTATCAATTTCAGCCAATGGGCTATTCGGCCATGGAAACTGCATTATCTTGCTGAGGCAAAGAAAACGAGTTTGCTCTTCGGTTTATCAAGTGTTTGTTTGGTCTTTTCTTGATGTGTATGCATGTGTGTCGGTTGATGTTTGTGCCGGTGATGATTAAATTTTGATTTGTGCTCTGAAATGGACCTCTTCAATGTGGAATTTCTGTAAGGTTATCTGAGGCACCTATATACTCCGCTGGCTGGCAGTATATAACAATTCTGGAGTATGCAACAATTCCATCACTTCCACCGGCTGGCAGTTGTTGGTTACTGTTTCATTTTTTGTTTACTTTTGGTCCCAACCTTGTTACTTCGTTTTCAGGTGCATCTTGTAGCTGCGATGATAATGGAGATAGTTTTTGTTGACAAACTTGCAGTTGCAGAGCCGATGATGTGAAAGTGAAAAGGTTATGGAAACTGCACTACACTTTCTGAGGCCAACGTTGCAGTCTGCTCTTTGGTTTATCATCAAGTGTTTGGTGTTTCTTGTGCCCTTAGTTTCCTAACCTGCACTATCTCAATGTTCAAAAGATTCAAATAACTGTTGCCCTGTATAATACTGAAATGTAGAGAGGCACCGGTCACAAAATGGGTAGAATTTGAAGACTAGTTCTTGCATCAACATTCAGCAAGGTGCCTGGAATGTGGGTGGTGTCTGTGATAGGATCACTGAAGAATTGATAACAGACTAACAGAGAATTGGCCTTTGACTGTAAAAAGGTGCTGTGGCAGAACTTATATGCCATGCTGTTGTAACTAAAAAGTGCTGTGGCAGAACTAAGACTTTATTTGTGTAGTTGCATTGATCGATTTCCAACCTTCTTGGTGTGTACTGTGTACTTTGTATTTTGTAAGGACTTTGAATGTAAAAAGCCGGATCTTATTCTGTCTGTGCGGTTTCTAGGACCAAAGTTGGCTGTTTTAATCAAGCTTTACATTAATGTGAGCAATGTAGCTGAATCCAATAAAATTCGGAAGTAAAATTAAGGACCACTGAAATTATTTGGTGATGAACAAGATAATAGGTACAGAATTTGGCTCTGCGATTCTTCTCATAGCTATCAGTATGCGATTGGCTCTGCGATGAGCAACGTTGTAACCGTGGTGGCGCTCCTTGTCCATGTGGATAGCAAGAGGAGGGCGGCGGGTGGTCTTGTCGTGGCGTGGCGCCTCCCTGGTCTTGATCTGGAGGCCTCGAGTTGGCAGCGGCGGTCCTCCTTCGGGTTGGGTCGGTGACTTTGGTACCTCGTGTGACAAGGGTGAGGCTCCGAGCGAAAGCTCCATGCTCCGGCGCCAGCGATACATGTGGATTAGGACATTGTTGTGGGTCCCCTCTCCATGTCAGGGCCTCGGGTGAAAACGATCTCGGGCATGGCAGCAGCGACGGGTTGGGTCGTCACCCTCTTTGGGTGGTGTCGTAGAGCTCAGGTACCTATCGGTCACAACACGTCGGCCTCTCCAGGCATGCTTTGATCCTGGCGTGATCCTATGTTCAAAATTTATTCACAAATTTTAAAAGGAAATCTTGTTTCGTAAAATGAACTGGGATTTTTCAAAGTAGTTTGCATTATCCAAATTTGTCAGAATTTCCAAAAATATCCCCGCTTGAAAATTTCGGGAACTTTCAAAAAAATTCAAGTTTAACAAAAAAAAATCGCTACAATGACCTAGGTTTGCTAGAGGAACCGCCCGCAACTGTTCTCGCTTCATAGGAATTCCCTATTTGACGCATTTTGTGTCAAATAGGCGGACCTTCAAAGAGGCCAGGACCGAGCGACGAGATATTGGGCCAGTCCAGTTAAGCAGATACGTGACTCCTAGGTTTAGGAACCATCTAGCAGGTTATGTCCGGTTTTGGGAATTTTCAAGAAGGTTTCCGGACAAATTTTTTCTGGTTCTTTCTACTGGTTTTTTTGGTTTTGGTACGCTTTTTTTTCTGTTTCATTTTTTCCAATCTCAAATTGCAAAAAATGTTAAAATTTTCAAACATTTATTCCCCTTTTCCAAGAACTATTAGGATTTCCAAAAATGTCATCATTTAAAAATTATCCAAATTTTGAAAAAAATTGTGTTTCCAAAATATGTTCTCAAATTTTCATAAAAAGTATGCAATTTTTCAAAATTTCGAAAAATGCTCCCATTTTTAAAGTGTTCGTGATGAACTGGGAGGTGAGTGTGCTGTAGAGGACCGTCGCTTCGTCCTGGTTCCAGTGACGAACTCCAAGTTCATAAAGAAGAGAACATTTTTGGCAACGTAGGTTGTCGTGGGAACGATTCCGACAATAATAAGGTATAGAGTAAAGGAGCATGATCTATCGAGATGCATATGGGTGACACAGTGGTTTTAGCGAGTTCGGGCCTCTCGCGGTGGAGATAACGACCCTACGTCTCGTGCTCCGGAGAGGCTTTGTTTTATCTTAGTATATATCCGGACAGTACAAATGAGAGGAGAACGGATCCCCGTAGTCCTGAGACTAATGGCAAAAAGAGAGAGAGATGGAAGAAAGAATGAGAACCTGCCCCCTAGTCTAGTGGTGGGGGTGGCTTATATAGAGTGCGCCACCCCCGCCCCTTATGTAACATGGTGGAGCATCAATGCCATAATGCCTGCCCACTACAAAAACCGTCATGCTGACTATTGGTCTTCCATATCCGAGTGAGTTACACGGTCGAGTGGAATGAGCTCGTCGAGTGGAGTGCCGTGCTCCGAGTGGTTGTTTGCCGTCCGAGTGACTTTCAAGTTGCGGAACATCTGGACGGCGATCTGGCCCAGGGGTCCAGTACAAAGTGTACGGTGTCCATGGGTAGGGTCTTTAGGTCAGGATTGTTACCCTATCCCCAATACATGTCCTCGTCATAGGTTTCTACGAGCTCGAAGCAGCCCACTGAGTCGGCGATGAAACTCATTGAACCAAAGACAAAGATCTGGCCCCGGGTGTAGATGTTGTGGTTAATGACGAATCCCATATGTATCTTGGCTCTGGCAAGCGCAATTCGTGCCCAGAGCGCCACCGTCGGTGTAAATTCCGGCATACCCCTAGACAGAGTGCTACAACTAGCCAAAATAGAGAGGTAACAGGAGATCGGTTTTACCGAGTTTTGGGTCCTCGTTGTGGAGGTAAAATCTTACTCATGCTCGTGTTATATTGTGATGATGGGGTGTACAAGGTACAAGGATGTATCTGTTAGGGAACGTAGTAATTTCAAAAAAATTCCTACGCACACGCAAGATCATGGTGATGGTATAGCAACGAGATGGGGAGTGTATCTTCATACCCTTGAAGATCGCTAAGCGGAAGCGTTTATCAACGCGGTTGATGTAGTCGTACGTCTTCACGATCCGACCGATCCAAGTACCGAACGCACGGCACCTCCGAGTTCTGCACACGTTCAGCTCGATGACGTCCTCGCCTTCTCGATCCAGCAAGACGGACGAAGTAGTAGATGAGTTCCGGCAGCACGACGGCGTGGTGACGGTGTTGGTGAAGAACAATCTCCGCAGGGCTTCGCCTAAGCGCTACGGAAACTATGACGGAGGATAAACTAGAGGGGACGGGGTTGCCGGCACACGGCTTGGTGTTTCTTGATGTGTCTTTGGTGCTAGCCCTACCCCTCTATTTATATGTTGAGCCTTGGGGTCGAAACTTGGAGTAAAAGCCTCCACAAAGTCGGTTTCACCCGAAAGGCAAGAGTCCTTCTCGGACTCCAGGGCCAGACGCCAGGGTTCCCGGTGTCTGGACCCAGACGCCAGGGACCCTGGCATCTGGCCCCTGGACTCCGCAAAACTTCCTTTTGCGCTTTCCAAAAACCTTGTGGGCTTTCCCCTTTGGCCCAAATAACGTGTTCTCGTACCCAAACATTTCGGGAAACATCCAGAACCCTTCCGGAGATCAAACACTATTATCCCATATATCAAACTTTATCTCCGGACCATTCCGGAGTTCCTCGTCATGTCCATGATCTCATCCGGGATTCCAAACAACATTCGGTTACCAACATGCATAACTCATATAATACTATATCGTCAACGAAACGTTAAGCGTGCGGACCCTACGGGTTCGAGAACTATGTAGACATGACCGAAAACCGTTCTCGGTCAATAACCAATAGCGGGACCTGGATGCCCATATTGGTTCCTACATATTCTACGAAGATCTTTATCGGTCAAACCGCATAACAATATACGTTGTTCCCTTTGTCATCGGTATGTTACTTGCCTGGGATTCGATCGTCGGTATCCAATACCTAGTTCAATCTCGTTACCGGCAAGTCTCTTTACTCGTTATGTAATGCATCATCCCGTAACTAACTCATTAGCTACATTGCTTGCAAGGCTTATAGTGATGTGCATTGCCGAGAGGGCCCAGAGATACCTCTCCAACAATCGGAGTGACAAAACCTAATCTCGAAATACGCCAACTCAACATGTACCTTCGGAGACACCTGTAGTACTCCTTTATAATCACCTAGTTACGTTGTGATGTTTGGTAGTACCCAAAGTGTTCCTCCGGTAAACGGGAGTTGCATAATCTCATAGTTACAGGAACATGTATAAGTCATGAAGAAAGCAATAGCAACATACTAAACGATCAAGTGCTAAGCTAACGGAATGGGTCAAGTCAATCACATCATTCTCCTAATGATTTGATCCCGTTAATCAAATGACAACTCTTTTGTCCATGGCTAGGAAACATAACCATCTCTGATAAACGAGCTAGTCAAGTAGAGGCATACTAGTGACACTATGTTTGTCTATGTATTCACATATGTATTATGTTTCCAGTTAATACAATTCTAGCATGAATAATAAACATTTATCATGATATAAGAAAATAAATAATAACTTTATTATTGCCTCTAGGGCATATTTCCTTCAGTCTCCCACTTGCACTAGAGTCAATAATCTAGTTCACATCGCCATGTGATTTAACACCAATATTCACATCTATATGTGATTAATACCCATAGTTCACATCATCATGTGATCAACACCCAAAGGGTTTGTTCACATCGCTATGTGATTAACACCCAAAGAGTACTAAGGTATGATCATGTTTTGCTTGTGAGAGAAGTTTAGTCAACGGGTCTGTCATATTCAGAGCCATATGTATTTTGCAAATATTCTATGTCCACAATGCTCTGCATGGAGCTACTCTAGCTAATTGCTCCCACTTTCAATATGTATCCAGATTGAGATTTAGAGTCATCTGGATTGGTGTAAAAAGCTTGCATCATTGTAACTTTTTACGACGAACTCTTTTATCACCTCCATAATCGAGAAACGTGTCCTTAGTCCTCACTAAGGATATTCTTGACCGCTGTCCAGTGATCTACTCTTAGATCAAAATTGTATTCCTTTGTCAAACTCAGAGCAAGGTATACAATAGGTCTAGTTCACAGCATGGCATACTTTATAGAACCTATGACTGAGGCATAGGGAATGACTTTCATTCTCTTTTCTATTTTCTGCCGTGGTCGGGATTTGAGTCTTACTCAATTTCACACCTTTGCAACACAGGCAAGAACTCTTTCTTTGACTGTTCCATTTTGAACTATTTCAAAATCTTGCCAAGGTATGTACTCATTGAAAATCTTATCAAGCGTCTTGATCTATCTCAATAGATCTTGATGCTCAATATGTAAGTAGTTTTTACTGAGGTATTTCTTTTAAAGAACTCCTTTAAAACACTCCTTTATGCTTTGCAGAATAATTCTACATTATTTCCGATCAACAATATGACATTCACATATACTTATCAGAAATGCTGTAGTGCTCCCACTCACTTTCTTGTAAATACAGGCCTTTCCAAAAGTCTGTATTAAACCATATGCTTTGATCAACTCATCAAAGCGTATATTCCAACTCCGAGATGCTTGCACCAGTCGATTGATGGATTGCTGGAGCTTGCACACTTTGTTATCATCTTTAGGATTGACAAAAACTTTCTGGTTGCATCATATACAACTCTTCTTTAATAAATTCATTAAGGAATGCAGTTTTGACATTCATTTGCCAGATTTCATAAAATGTGGCAATTGCTAACATGATTCGGACAGACTTAAGCATCACTACAGTTGAGAAAATCTCATTGTAGTCAACACCTTGAACTTGTCAAAAAACCTTTTGCGACAAGTCGAGCTTTGTAGATAGTAACACTACTATCAACGTCCGTCTTCCTCTTAAAGATCCATTTATTTCTTATGGTTTGCCGATCATCGGGCAAGTCCACCAAAGTCCACACTTTGTTCTCATACATGGATCATATCTCAGATTTTATGGCCTCAAGCCATTTCATGGAATCTGGGCTCATCATCGTTTCCTCATAGTTCGTAGGTTTATCATGGTCTAGTAACATGACTTCCAGAACAGGATTACCGTACCACTCTGGTGCGGACTGTACTTCTGGAAGACCTACGAGGTTTTTGTAGTAACTTGATCTGAAGTTTCATGATCATCATCATTAGCTTCCTCACTAATTGGTGTAGGAATCACTGGAACTGATTTTTGTGATACTTTCCAATTCGGGAGAAGGTACAAATTACCTTATCAAGCTCTTACTTTCCTCCCACTCACTTCTTTTGAGAGAAACTCCTTCTCTAGAAAGGATCCATTCTTAGCAACGAATATCTTGCCTTTGGATCTGTGATAGAAGGTGTACCCAACAGTTTCCTTTGGGTATTCTATGAAGACGCACTTCTCTGATTTGGGTTTGAGCTTATCAGGATGAAACTTTTTCACATAAGCATCGTAGCCCCAAACTTTAAGAAACGACAACTTGGGTTTCTTGCTAAACCACAGTTCATATGGTGTCGTCTCAACGGATTTAGATGGTGCCCTTTTAACGTGAATGCAGCTGTCTCTAATGCATAACCCTAAAACGACAATGGTAAATCAATAAGAGACATCATAGATCACACCATATCCAATAAAGTGCGGTTACGACGTTCGGACACACCATAACGTTGTGGTGTTCCAGGTGGCGTGAGCTGTGAAACTATTCCACATTGTTTTAATTGAAGACCAAACTCGTAACTCAAATATTCGTCTTCGCGATCAGATCGCAGAAACTTTATTTTCTTGTTACGATGATTTTTCCACTTCACTCTGAAATTCTTTGAACCTTTCAACTATTTCAGACTTATGTTTCATCAAGTAGATATACCCATATCTGCTCAAATCATCTTGTGAAAGTCAGAAAATAACGATACTTGCCACGAGCATCAACACTCATTGGATTGCATACATCGGTATGTATTATTTCCAATAAGTCAGTAGCTTGTTCCATTGTTCCGAGAACGGAGTTTTAGTCATCTTGCCCAAAAGGCACGGTTCGCAAGCATCAAATGATTCATAACCAAGTAATTCCGAAAATCCATCTTTATGGAGTTTCTTCATGCGCTTTACACCGATATGACCCAAACGGTAGTGCCACAAATAAGTTGCACTATCATTATTAACTTTGCATCTTTTGGCATCAATATTATGAATATGTGCATCACTACGATCAAGAGCCAACAAACTATTTTCGTTGGGTGTATGACCATTGAAGGTCTTATTCATGTAAACAGAATAACAATTATTCTTTAACTTCAAATGAATAACCGTATCGCAATAAACATGATCAAATCATATTCATGCTCAACGCAAACGCCAAATAACATTTATTTAGGTTTAACACTAATCCCGAAAGTATAGGGAGTGTGCGATGATGATCATATCAATCTTGGAACTACTTCCAACACTCATCGTCACTTCCCCTTCAACTAGTCTCTGTTTATTATGTAACTCCTGTTTCGAGTTACTAATCTTAGCAATCGAACACATATCAAATACTCAGGGGCTACTATAAACACTAGTAAGGCACACATCAATAACCTGTATATCGAATATACCCTTGTTCACTTTGCCATCCTTCTTATCCACCAAATATTCAGAGCATTTCCGCTTCCAGTGACTATTTCCTTTGCAGTGTAAGCACTCAGTTTCAGGCTATGGTCCAGCTTTGGGCTTCTTCGCAGGAGTGACAACTTGCTTGTCTTTCCACTTGAAGTTCCCTTTCTTTCCCTTTGCCCTTCTCTTGAAACTAGCGGTCTTGTCAATCATCAACACTTGATGCTCTTTCTTGATTTCTACCTTCGTCGATTTCAACATCACGAAGAGCTCAGGAATCGTTTTCGTCATCCCTTGCATACTATAGTTCATCTCGAAGTTCTAGTAACTTAGTGATGGTGACTAGAGAATTCTGTCAATCACTATCTTATCTGGAAGATTAACTCCCACTTGATTCAAGCGATTGAAGTACCCATACAATCTGAGCACATGCTCACTAGTTGAGCGATTCTCCTCCATCTTTTAGCTATAGAACTTGTTGGAGACTTCATATCTCTCAACTCGGGTATTTGCTTGAAATATTAACTTCAATTCCTGGAACATCTCATATGGTCCATGATGTTCAAAACATCGTTGAAGTCCCGATTCTAAGCCATAAAGCATGGTGCACAAAACTATCAAGTAGTCATCATATTGAGCTAGCCAAACGTTCATAACGTCTGCATCTGCTCCTGCAATAGGTCTGTCACCTAGCAGTGAATTAAGGACATAATTCTTCTGTGCAGCAATGAGGATAAACCTCAGATCACGGATCCAATCCGCATCATTGCTACTAACATCTTTCAACACAGCTTTCTCTAGGAACATATCAAAATAAACATATGAAAGCAACAACGCAAGCTATTGATCTACAACATAATTTGCAAAATACTACCAGGACTAAGTTCATGATAAATTTAAGTTTAATTAATCATATTACTTAAGAACTCCCACTTAGACAGACATCTCTCTAGTCATCTAAGTGATCACGTGATCCAAATCAACTAAACCATGTCCGATCATCACGTGAGATGGAGTAGTTTCAATGATGAACATCACTATGTTGATCATATCTACTATATGATTCACGCTCGACCTTTCGGTCTCCGTGTCCCGAGGCCATATCTGTATATGCTAGGCTCGTCAAGTTTAACCTGAGTATTCCGCGTGTGCAACTGTTTTGCACCCATTGTATTTGAACGTAGAGCCTATCACACCCGATCATCACGTGGTGTCTCAGCACGAAGAACTTTCGCAATGGTGCATACTCAGGGAGAACACTTCTTGATAATTAGTGAGAGATTATCTTAAAATGCTACCGTCAAACAAAGCATAATAAGATGTATAACAGATAAACATCATATGCAATCAAAATATGTGACATGATATGGCCATGATCATCTTGCGCCTTTGATCTCCATCTCCAAAGTACTGTCATGATCTCTATCGTCACCGGCACGACACCATGATCTTCATCATCTTGATCTATATCAATGTGTCATCACATGGTCGTCTCACCAACTATTGCTCTTGCAACTATTGCTATTGCATAGCGATAAAGTAAAGCAATTATTTGGCACTTGCATCTTATGCAACAAAGAGACAACCATAGAGCTTCTGCCAGTCGCCGATAACTTCAACAAAACATGATCATCTCAACTTATATCTCATCACATTTTGACCATATCACATCACAACATGCCCTGCAAAAACAAGTTAGACGTCCTCTACTTTGTTGTTGCAAATTTTACGTGGCTGCTACGGGCTTAGCAAGAACCGTTCTCACCTACGGATCAAAACCACAACGATAGTTTGTCAAATAGACTTCGTTTTAACCTTCGCAAGGACCGGGCGTAGCCACACTCGGTTCAACTAAAGTTGGAGAAACTGACACCCGCCAGCCACCTATGTGCAAAGCACGTCGGTAGAACCAGTCTCGCGTAAGTGTACGCGTAATGTCGGTCCGGGCCGCTTCATCCAACAATACCGCTGAACCAAAGTATGACATGCTGGTAGGCAGTATGACTTATATCGTCCACAACTCACTTGTGTTCTACTCGTGCATATAACATCAACGCATAAAACCTAGGCTCGGATGCCACTGTTAGGGAACGTAGTAATTTCAAAAAAATTCCTACGCACACGCAAGATCATGGTGATGGTATAGCAACGAGAGGGGGAGTGTATCTTCATACCCTTGAAGATCGCTAAGCGGAAGCGTTTATCAACGCGGTTGATGTAGTCGTACGTCTTCACGATCCGACCGATCCAAGTACTGAACGCACGGCACCTCCGAGTTCTGCACACGTTCAGCTCGATGACGTCCTTGCCTTCTCGATCCAGCAAGACGGGCGAAGTAGTAGATGAGTTCTGGCAGCACGACGGCGTGGTGACGGTGTTGGTGAAAAACAATCTCCGCAGGGCTTCGCCTAAGCGCTACGGAAACTATGACGGAGGATAAACTAGAGGGGACGGGGTTGCCGGCACACGGCTTGGTGTTTCTTGATGTGTCTTTGGTGCTAGCCCTACCCCTCTATTTATATGTTGAGCCTTGGGGTCGAAACTTGGAGTAAAAGCCTCCACAAAGTCGGTTTCACCCGAAAGGCAAGAGTCCTTCTCGGACTCCAGGGCCAGACGCCAGGGTTCCCGGCGTCTGGACCCAGACGCCAGGGACCCTGGCGTCTGGCCCCTGGACTCTGCAAAACTTCCTTTTGCGCTTTCCAAAAACCTTGTGGGCTTTCCCCTTTGGCCCAAATAACGTGTTCTCGTACCCAAACATTTCGGGAAACATCCGGAACCCTTCCGGAGATCAAACACTATTATCCCATATATCAAACTTTATCTCCGGACCATTCCGGAGTTCCTCGTCATGTCCATGATCTCATCCGGGATTTCGAACAACATTCGGTTACCAACATGCATAACTCATATAATACTATATCGTCAACGAAACGTTAAGCGTGCGGACCCTACGGGTTCGAGAACTATGTAGACATGACCGAAAATCATTCTCGGTCAATAACCAATAGCGGGACCTGGATGCCCATATTGGTTCCTACATATTCTACGAAGATCTTTATCGGTCAAACCGCATAACAACATACGTTGTTCCCTTTGTCATCGGTATGTTACTTGCCCGGGATTCGATCATCTGTATCCCATACCTAGTTCAATCTCGTTACCGGCAAGTCTATTTACTCGTTATGTAATGCATCATCCCGTAACTAACTCATTAGCTACATTGCTTGCAAGGCTTATAGTGATGTGCATTACCGAGAGGGCCCAGAGATACCTCTCCGACAATCGGAGTGACAAAACCTAATCTCGAAATACGCCAACTCAACATGTACCTTCGGAGACACCTGTAGTACTCCTTTATAATCACCCAGTTACGTTGTGACGTTTGGTAGTACCCAAAGTGTTCCTCCGGTAAACGGAAGTTGCATAATCTCATAGGTACAGGAACATGTATAAGTCATGAAGAAAGCAATAGCAACATACTAAACGATCAAGTGCTAAGCTAACGGAATGGGTCAAGTCAATCACATCATTCTCCTAATGATGTGATCCCATTAATCAAATGACAACTCTTTTGTCCATGGCTAGGAAACATAACCATCTCTGATAAACGAGCTAGTCAAGTAGAGGCATACTAGTGACACTATGTTTGTCTATGTATTCACACATGTATTATGTTTCCGGTTAATACAATTCTAGCATGAATAATAAACATTTATCATGATATAAGGAAATAAATAATAACTTTATTATTGCCTCTAGGGCATATTTCCTTCAGTATCAAGGGATAGATTATAAGGTGTTTATGCACTAGCCCTCCTAGGGCTTATTAAAGGTGTTATTGGTCTAGGTATAGGAATCCTAACCAACCTAGGGGCATGGAGAGTCCTTCCCGGAACCGACCTCCTTGTCTTAATCGGCAAGTCTTCTGAATTCTTCCTTCTTGGGGGCCCACACGTCGGGTTGATGGTCGGGGTTGCGTTATGCGCAAGGGGGCCTCGAGCTGGCCGGCTGGGTCAGTTTCCGATCTAGTGAGGTATCCCGGGGTTGTAAGTTTGTAACAACGTCAATCAAAATAATCCGGGATGGAAGAATCAAAACTTTGGTTCTAATTATCAGAAACCACCTTATCCTAGTGATGCAGGAGCACCAAAAAAATATAATAGCGGAGTTAGTGGCAGTAATTGCCAAGCACCTGAGGAAACCCTCAAATCATTAAATCATCGCTCAAACTAAACAAAATAATACATTTACTGAAATATTGAAGTCACATGATAATTGTCTTGATCAATTGACCAATAAAATTGTTGGACTCATAGTTGATCTTACGTTTATATATGTGTTGTAACCTTATTTCGAGTATAGTTTTTAGGATTCCTCTATTTTTCATATTACTATGAATCAAATACTCGGTCTGTAGATTTTTGTCTTCCACAATACTCTATTTTGTACATGCAATCATTTCATATTCCTATGTTTATACTATATTTGTTTGGGAAATCCTTGAATCAAAGAGGCCCTAAACATATTTAGAGACGCCATGGGGATTTCATGTCTTAATTGTTCCTAGACATCCGATGTGCAGCTTGCTTTCATGCTTATAGGTCGATTTAAGCCGTCCTAGGCCTCTACTCCGAGGACAAAATCATAGGCCTCTATCTTGAACGAATCTCTCAAGTTACTAAGCTCCCTAGTAAGGAAGCCTCCTGGTGTGTCACGGAAGTTATTTGCATGCATGACCCCACATGTTAGGCTGGTCATAGTGGAGAGTAACTTAGACTAGTAACATGCATATGTTACTAGTCTATATTACTACCTCTATAGTGCATAGTATCATAGATTAATATCATAAGTGGTCTCATTTATTGTCATACATGACACATAGTAGCATCACATTTATTATGTTACAATATCTACCTATGTTACTATGATCATCTCTTTCTTCTTTAATTGTCTGCCACATAAGCATGTTTGCGAGTCCCAAATGCATAATACTACTTATGTTACCCCCACTATGGCCAGCCTTACGGAATAGATCTTTGTGTTGTTGGTTGCAGTTGGGACTATTTCCAAGTGTGGCCCTCCTACGTTGATTAATAGACAAATCTGTGAATTTGCTAACATCTTTAGAATTCATGAACATCTCTAAAATTTGAGGAACTTCTTTTGAAATTCGGGAACATTTTTCATGAAAATATTTTAAATTCTCAAATATTTTTTGAATTTTGGAATGTTATTAGAAATACAGGATTTTTATTAAATTTTCAAACATCTCTAAATTCACAAAAAAAATAATTCATGACATTTTTTCAAATCTGTAAATATAAAATTCTTGAACATTTTTATTTTTGACAATGTTTTCTAAAATTCATGAAAATTTTACACTTCTCGAAACATTTTAGATATTCTCTCTATTTTTTCAGTTTTCCTTCATATTTGTTTTTTTGCTCGCTTCTCCAGATGGGCTGAGGGCCAGTAGGGTGAGTCACCAGCGAACCAACGCGAGTGACTTGGGGCCTGTACGTTTGGTCGTCCTTGAACAAGTTACATGTTGAATAGGACCTCCCGTGCGTGTATATTATTTCACTATCGATGGAGGAGCGAACTGGTTTTTTGCTTTGTGTGTTTGTGAGAGTTTGGCGCCAGCCTACTGTTTCTACGCTGAGCAATCAGGTCGTTGCTTTATCAGTCTTCCTCGTCAGGCTCCTCAGGTGATGGAATCACGGTAAAAGACCGACGCCGTGCCAGCATTGGAGAAGAGCTACAACGGAAAGACCAGACACTGGAGATCCAAACCAACATGAGCACTTGATGAAGAGCCGTTGTAGCTAGGCCTCATGGTAGTAGATCTAACCTTAAGGTTGGGAGGTGACTAGGTTGAGAGATTGGAACCATTTGGGGACAAAAACCAGTGCAAGATTAGTTATTCAAAGAGGCAAATGCACGAGTGAATTGAATTTTGTAGGGTAGAAGAATTAGAGAAAAGGAAGATCTATTCTGGTGTATGTGATCCGATGGTCAATTAGGCTTATGTAGAATGAAAATCACGGCAAGGCCGAACACAAACAACTAGTGATAAAAAACACCAAAACGGACACCATAAATTGAATAAATCAGGAATATAAGTCAACTCAGTTCAGTTTGGTTCTTCAATTTCTGGTGTAAAATTGCTCACCTTTGACTGTAATATTCCAAAACTAAGACTTAACACGCAAATCGAGATACGCGCTGGGAATTTCCTCCTGTTCTCTGATTTCCCCTCTCGCTCACTCGCTTCCTAGCCTTGACCTTATATGTCTCCCGTGACCAAGGTTGCGTCGTCATGTTGCCGCGCGTCAGTCCCTTCGTGCTGCAACCCCTCACATATTTTTCCTTATCTTTTACCACTTTCTTTCTGCTCATTTTTCGTTGTCTTTTCTTTATTTATCCTTATTTATTTTCAATTTTCACTTTTTAGAATAAATACATAATATTTTCAAAATTTACATGAACATATATTCTAACAAGTGTGAAGAATTTTTCTCAAATATATATGACCCCATCTTTATTTAAATACATCAACATGTTTTATATTCAGACACGTGAATATCTTTTCAAAATTTAAGAGTATTTTTCATATACATGATAAGTTATGAAAATGCATGAATACATATACGAAAATATGGAAACACTTTCTATAAACTTGAATATTTCTTCAAAAAACTGTTAATAGACTGATTTATAAATTTTAAAGTAGATCTTTAAAAAAATCCAAGGATAAATACATTTTTGTAATATTTATTTAAGAAAATGTACTTGTTTAATGGGCCACAACAAGTGCGGCCCATGTAGAACTCCTTCTGTCATGGCTTCCGACTAGGGGTGGAATTCTAGTCGATCTATCTCAGCTCAGCTCGTGAAGATAACGAGTTAGTTTGGCTCAACTTGTTAACATAACAAGCTCAGATTTGCTAAAAAAACAAGATCAGATTCCAACTTGGCTCGACTTGTGTAACTCGTGAGTTAGCTCGTTTAACTCGTTAAGATTGTTATAAGCATGAATAACAAAATATATGTATTATGTACACAATTAATCTAAAAAACATATGAGTAGACACATACTTTTCTTCATAAATCACAACAATCAACAATTACACTAAAGGAATACTTGATGCGCTTCATAAATGACAACAATGTACAACAGTATGAATACTTATCTCAGGTCTGTTTTGATTAGCAAGCTTAACAAACTAAACGAGTTAGTTAGGCTCAGCTTGTTAAACTCTTTTTATTAACGATCTCAAATCAAAACTCGACTTGACCTATTAGTCACTGAGTTTCAGTCGAGTCGAGCCGAGCCGCCAGCTACTTGTTTAGCTCGCGAGTTTCGAGCTAAAATTCCAACCCTATTTTCGACAAATAAGCGCTCCATGTGAAGTTCTTTACTATGGAGTTCTTCTTGTCGATGGCAACCAGTTAGAGTTAAGGGTTGTATTTTCTCTCTTGGTAAAAACGCAGTTGAATAAAGCATGTTGTCATTTAAAATAAAAGTAAGAAGAGCCCTTTCTTCGCAAAAAAAATCCCTCTGAAAAGTTTTTTTTAGAAACATGGTACAAACACAGATGCTCATATACACTCACTCTATGAGCGCGCGCGCACACACTATCTCTATGAGCACCTCCGAGACACCGAGCCGGCACAACATCTTAAGATTGACGAGTCACAAGCACTTCGTAATTGACGAGAACGTCTCTTCTCACTGAACGGACATGCGAGAACCTATGCCATGTTTAGGACTTAAACTTTGATGGACTGTTTTAGTACCAGAAACCTAACCATCAGAACACACACGGTTCGTGTCTCAAAGGTTGCATAGGAGGCCCCTAAAAAAGGTTGCATAGGAGGAGCACCCGTACTCCTTTTTTCCTAGTTTTTATTTTCTTTTGAGGGGAGCACTACTCTTTTTTTTGAGGGAAGGAAGCACTACTCCTAGTTGACGTGCGAAAAATAACGCCCAAATTTCTACGGCCTGCCTCTGATCCGACGCATCGGCTGACCGACCGCACCGCGTCGCACCTCAATCGATCGATGCACCGCGGAGGAACCGATAAAAAATCACTAGCCACGACGCACACCAGCTTGGACGACCGGTCGGTCGGATGAGCTCGAGCGGTAGAGTGCGCGGCAGGTGCGCCGTCGGCGGGATGGGATAGGCTCGCCGCATCCATCCTTCAATCCGTCGCCCTAATCATGAGACCGCGGCGGCCCCCGCGAGAAGATGCCGAAGGCGACCGCCGAGCGCGGCACCGAGATCGATCGATCCATCTGCCACCGTCGGATTCTCTGGGGCCCCGGGCAGAACGGAACGGAACGGGCCAATTGCCCTCCTCTGAATTGCTCGCACGCTGCAATTGCAAGAGGCACTCCTGCGTTGGCATTTCAGCAAGCTAAAATGCTTACCGAACTACGAAAACGTCTTACGTTTTGATACAGAGGCACGTAGTACATGTAATTTCAGCAAACAAGACACTGAATCTCTTGCAATTGCAGCAGACACTCCGGTGCATTATTCCTGCCTGAATTGAGACCAATGTGGACATGGACATGTGGTGCACACTGCTGCTCCCTGTTCTTCATCAGGTGAGATGTGCTGAGCGGCATGAGCTGCCCACAACTAGATCTCCACTACCAGAGAGAGCCTCAGGACGATCACGATCCCCTCCTAGCCAAGGCAGCGGCAGTAGGTCAGGCGCTCCATCCACCGCGCCTCTGAATGCAACCAGGGCCGAACTTTTCATCCGAACTTTCTTAACTGAACGACAAAGGAATCCATCCGAGATTTGGTGAGAAAAAGAAAGAACTCATCTCCAAGTGACGGGCGGACGGACGGATCGTCCATGGAGCCGCATCGAGCTCGGCCGTGGTAGGTCAGCTTCCTTCCGGCAGGGAGTTGCCTTCAAGGCTTCGTAATCTATGTAACCCTCCCTGTGGTTGCTGCTGCTGGCCTCCTAGGAATATATGCGCATCAATCTCAAGCTCATCTTTTTTCATCTTTCTTCTTTCTTTTTCTCTGAAGAGACACACTCAACTTTTTATCTAACTTTTGTTATTGAAATCTTGTGTGCTCTAGGGCCCTAGAGGGATTTGTATGACTAGCCAACCCACCGTGTTTTATCGTGTTTTCATCCTAACTCACTCTCTGTTAAAAAGGAACTTCGGCCTAATAATTCCAAATGCGGGCAGCGCCACGTCTTCAAGAACACATGATTAATGAATGCCTTTCATCCTTTAGGTAAGTAAGAAAACATAGTTTGAAAACATACCTACACGGCTTCTCCCTCTTGCGTCGCTCCCCCCGCGAGCGACCGAGGGGACACCCTTGCCGCCGGCGCCTCAGGTCCCCCTGCCCCTCTTCTCCCCTCGCCGCCGTCGGTCCGCACCGCCGGGAAAAGCCCGGTAGGTGCTGGCGGCGGCGTGGCCCCATCTCCTCCTCGCGCGAGGGCTCGGCGCGGGCGGGCGTCCTCGGGCGGCGGCGGCACGTTCATCCGGGGCGCGGCGGCGCGCGGGCAGGCCCAGCGACGGTGCTGCGGTGCCCCGTCCTGCGCGTGGAGGGCCGGACATGGCGGGGGCTGTGGGATCTCACGGAGGCGACAGAGGCGACTCCGGTGTGTTGGATCCGCGAGCAGCAGGTAGGGCGACGTCCCTTGCTTATGCGGCGGCGGCCAGATCCATGGCCGACATGGTGCTCTTCCCCTCGGTGGAGTCTATGCCTGGAGATGGGCGATGGAAGCTGCGGATCTGGCGTCCCATCCAGATCCACCCCGTCGTGGCAACCGGTGGCGCGTGGAGGACCGGTGAGGGGCGGCCGGAGGCTCCTTGCCGGCGTGCCAACGCCGGCTTTGGTCTTCACGGCGAAGCTCCGTTCGATTTCAGTCAGTTGCGAGATCGGGGGGCCGTTATTTTCGGTGAAAATCATACCGACTACGGTCAGGGCGGACGATGTCGGCGTCTATGGCGGTGTTCCCTTCTTGGCGCATCATTGTTGTAGGTCATGGCGCCCCACTCGTGATGCTCCGGGGGAAACCCTAGATCTGGGTCAACCGGATCAGACGATGATGGCACCTTTGATGCCGTTGTCCCTCCTGGGGGCATCGGTTTGGAGCACGTGCTGGCCGGAGGGGACAAGAGGAGGAGCGGTGTTACATCTACCGCGAGGCCGACGGCGGATCCCGGCGGCATGGCGCCGTGGAGGTTCGGCGATGGGCGCGTATTGAAGATGGACTCGCGTAAGAGGAGGAAGTTGTCAGACGTCATGGTGGCGTAGATGGCAGAGAGGCCTGGCAAGGTTGGTGCATCAGTTCTGCTTTGAGGATGGACCGAGGGAAGATGTCTGTTTGGTGTTAGGCCCGGATATTCGGCACGCCTTCATCAAAGGGATAGGAGTAGCAATATTGTTGCCAAGATGGTGGTTTCAGGCTTATTGATGTATCACCTTGTATGATCCTTGTGAATAATTAATAATATGGTTGTATGCATCGTCCAGATGTAGAGGCTGAGGGTACATCCTCTTTTTCTAAAAAATAGAAGAAAAAAAATCATTTAGGCAAGTAGATTAATCATCAACGAAGCTAGTGAAATAGACCCCATGCTATTGTCTAAAAAGGAACTTACTTAGGCCTAATAATTCCAAATGCAGGCAGCGCCATGTCTTCAAGAACACATGATTTAATGAATTCCTTTCATCCTTTAGCCGAGTAGCTAGACTAATCATCAACAAAGCTAGTGAAATAGACATGCTAGGCTCGACCAAGCACTATTCTCAGGTCCTGCTGATAAGCTAGGCTTTAGCATTCGAAAGAAAAGAAGAAAGAAGGTGATGAGCTAGGGTTCTTTTCCTTGACACACACTTTTCGAAAAGACATTGTCGGCCATGGACCAAACCCTTGCTCAGCAGAATCAGGAACAGTGCCACAGAACTAATGTAGAAACGTTAGGCAGCAATCAAACACCATATATGCAGACGGAGGAGGAAGAACGCCATGAAGTGCGGCGCAAGGGATGCTAATTTTGACCTAGTGCTACTGCTACTCCATCTCCATGGGTGAAAAGTGCCCAGGGATAAATTGGGGTGCAAGCAATTTTTTACAAGACCACGTAGCCATCCAGCACCTACCTAGCACTGCAGACCTCATCTCATCCGGAGCTCCTCCTTGTTCTCTTCTCCAGATCACCACTGGAGTCTTGAGAGCAACCTTTTTGCAGGTGAGGCGTAAACATCAGTAATTCTCCCGGTGTTGGTTAGATAAGCCTATGTAGGTATATCTCTGAGGAATCCCTGACTGCTAGCAGTACATTACAGTGGAGTAAAGCTTCTGAAAGTGGCGCCGGATACCGAAAGGAAAGTAGAAAACGAGGCCAAAGATGAAACGAAAAGCCGGGAAACCTCACGAATACGCTGGCTGAGGCGCTCGTCTCAACTAATGTATCTGCTTTTCTGCGCATACATCTGCAAAAATGTGGATTTCAGGCTCCGTTTGCGCGTCGATGGCCGATCTTTCCACGTATGAAAACCACGCGGCACTCGACTGAGCGCGACGCGGGCGTACGGCCCGGCAAAACAAATAAATCGCCCATCCATGATCCGTCCACAGGTCGACTGCATGCTCTGGACGGGGGCGGCTGATCAGACGGCAATATTGTAAGAGAGATCGGGCGATTTTATTCTCTTCAGAGGGCTTTTGTGCTGGGCACACTTGGATCAATGATGATTTTATTCCCCGGTCAATGGCCGCGCACGCGCTGATCGATCATTGAGTGCGGCCAAGAAGAACCAAGATCGACCCCAAAAAAGACATTAAAAATGACACCTAAAGCTTCTCTAGCTTTTGCGCTGGGAACCGCTACAGGATCAGCATTTTTATTGCCTCTAGTTTAAAACGCAGACGCTTCTAGCGTCATGCCAATCTGGCATGCCGATCGATCTGCGGGTGGGATCCTTGGAAGGCAAGGGAGGGACAGAGCAAATCAAATCGACATCGATATCAGGTTGGTAGTTAGCATGTGAGATGAAACGTTGCATTTCCATATCCATCCATCATTGCTGGCTGGCTGGATCAATGGACGGATGGCGCTGAATTATCGGGGGATATATATATGTGCGTGTGCATTAATGAGGATGGGTTAGTTTTTAATTGCGATCGCTACAGGTGCGTACGGATGGATCATGATCGATTCCGTTGCGGCCACATAGATTAGATCATTAGAGACGTGCATGTCGAGGGCAATTAGGGGGTTAAGATCAGGCGCGCCCCACCGCTAATTGAGTGGCTATCTGTGGACTGTGTCGGTCGATCCTCGTCATCCCCCAACGCTAGTTCAGTCTCCGTTTCTTCTAAACCTTTGATCCGATCCGACCATCTTCTCCGTCGGGCTGGAGCGAGCTGCGAAAAACATCGAGGCTAGGGTTGTAGAAAACACGAGTTTACAGTTTTGTGCGAGGAGTCGCTAGTTATCCGGCGGCCATCTTCTCGGTCGGGCACTGTACTTTGAACACGAGAGATTTTCTCTGTGTCCCTGTGAAGCTCTGCTGCATCGACTGTGCGCTTGTGCGTCCTTGGCAGCTGGTCCAGAGCCCCTGATCGAGCCGGGGCACCCAAACCGTACCATGGCGATGGACGCCACATCAGCAAATCATCATATCTCAGCCTGACGGATCCATGTCAAAAAAACATCACCAAGAATTAGCGAGCGATCAAGATCACCATCCTACAGAATGTTACAAGTATACTTGTAGCGTACAATAGAATATATGTCTTTTGGAGGAACGGTCGACGGGCGTACCAACCTCAGAGCAACTCCAACACACCGCTCCAAACAGACGGCGTTTTTGTCTGTTTTTCATCTGTTTGGATCGGCCGCCCGTTCGGCGTCCACCCTGTTTGAGATTTGGGTCGGCAGTGCGTCCAATGCGCCGACCCATTTCTTGTCCGCACGCAAATTTTGAAAAAAAAGGCCAGCGGCCATAGTTCATGCCAGCTGCCATGTCGTCGCCCGAAAGTTCATGTCGACACCATGCCAGCTTCAGAAAATACCACACAGTTCGGCTGGCGCACTTGCCAGCGGCGACACACATGCCAGCACACAAAAAAGAGGCGGAAGTTCGACCACGCCATCACGGCCGTGGTCATGCCAGCACACCTGCCGGCATACAAAAAAGGATGACGCTTACCGCCATAGATCACTCGTCGTCGAACTTGAGCATGTCGGCCTGCATCTTATCGAACCATGGCCTCTTCCTTGGCGACACGGTGTTGAGATCCATCTTCATGATCTCCACCCCGGTCATCATGCTCGCGAGAGTCACTTCTTACGCCTTGGTCTTGGCGTTGGCGGCCTCAATCTCTAGCATATTGGCTTGCTTCTCTGCCTCCATCTCAAGCATCTTGACTTGCTTCTCCGCGTCCATCTCAAGCCTCCTTATTTGGATCTCCATGAAGGCGGTCATTTGTTCTTCTTTGTATCACCGGCGCTCCTCCTCCCTTGAGTCATTCTTGCTCATCATGCCCTCTACGCTTGCGATCAAGGCGTTCGACGCCGCAACCCACTTGTCCTTCTTGGAGTTGGTCTTTCCCCGCGGGTGTGGCTTCTCGCCGTCTTCTTCCTCCACGGCCTTCTTCCCCCACGCGACTTGAGGGCGGAATATTGCGCCTTGAACTTCTCCTCGCCTTTGATGACCCTCCAACAATGGGAGACATTGAAGCACTTACCGTCGTGTTGGACCTTAAATGCCTCCAAAGGTTGGAATGCCTATAAAATGTATTGCATGCAAGCATATTGGCAAAATGGATATGGAAATGGACATGCAAGTATAAATGGAATGACACAAAAGAGGGCCGCTTGCGTACCATGTCTTGCATGCTGATGCCGCTCGCGAGGCGGGCCTTGACGCTCTCAAGAGTGGCACAAAACTTATTGCACTCTTGTTGGATCATCCTCCATCGCTTCGAAATGGACACCAACCCGTGCGTGCTTTGCATGTGGTACAGTGGAAATTTCTTGCGCTCACGGAACTCACGATGGACATGAATCCCAAAGCTGATGTTTTTTGTTCGGGCCCAATGTCCCTTCAACACTTACAAATGAGCTTGTCCTCGGCCGCCGTGTATGAACCATGTCGGTCGATCCTCTGTTCATCCCCCAACGCTCGTTCAGTCTCCATCTTTTTTTTGAGCCTTTGATCCGATCCGACCATCTTCTGCGTCAAGCTCGAGCGAACTGCGGAAAACTTCGACATCGAAGTTAGGGCTACAGGAAACACGAGTTTACAGTTTTGTGTCAGAAATCACTAATAATGAGCCTTGACCTGATCCGGCGGCCATCTTCTCGGTCGGGCACTGTACTTCGAACACGAGAGATTTTCCCCCTATGTCCTGTGAAGCTCCGCTGCATCGACTGTACGCTCGTGCGTCCTTGGCAGCTGGTCCAGAGCCCCTGATCGAGCCGGGGCACCCAAACCGTACCACGGCGATGGACACCACATCAGCAAATCATCATAACTAGCCTGACGAGTCCATGTCAAAAACATCACCAAAAATTAGCGGGCGATCAAGATCACCATCCTACGGAATGTTACAAGTATAATTGTAGTCTGTAGAGTACAATAGAATATATGTCTTGTGGAGGATCGGTCGACGGGCGTACCAGCCTCGAGTCCTCAACCGACGTACAGATCATACCAGACGCCTGTACACTATAAATACTACTAGCATATATGTCTTGTGTCTTGTGTGTGGTTGTTCTTGCTCCCGTCTTGATCCAACCAATAAATTGTGCAGATTGGATCATCTCTGTCCAGGTCACTGTGCATGATTTAAGACTGACGCATACTGGAGTATGTAGTAAGGTAGGAGGGGTGCGTCATGCTTCAAGCCACATTTCGGCCGACTTTAAATTGGTTATTTAGTCATTCGTTTCATTATTGCAATTCAAGCGAAGCTTGGGCGTAGCAATAAAAGAAAAACACTTACTTATGCGCGTTCAAGAAAATCGATAATGTAAGGTAAGTCAAATGCACCATAATTGGATGACCTTGATATATTTCTATGTATTTCCTAAGAAAGGACATTTTCTGTTTTCATGTTCTATACCTAAATAGTTACTCCCACTAGCATTTTTTTTTCCAACACGCAAGCATGTCACCTCAGCATGCATAGGAAAAAGCCAACCTCAACATATGCAACCATTGCGCCATATGCATATGATCCGATTCGAGATGAAGGGGGGCATATGGAGCTTTGGCGTTTGCATACGCTGTCCCCGTTCTTTCATCACAGCATGGTTGCCAAATGGGTGGCAGCTGGACTTTCTGTTGGGCATCTGCCGCTCCTTTCAGTGTAGCTAACAACGATGCGGCGGCGACTTCTTCGACCCAAGTGGTTCCTCTCCGGTGACAATAAACTTGGTCCTAGTTGGATGCTTCTGTTCGTGACCAGATTGGAATATAATTTTGTATTTTCCGGTCCTTTATGTAAAATGTCAGGGCCCGGTTGTGGTTTTTGTTTTTAGCTGGGTTCTTTTATAAGTTGTATTTGTGTCATGTTTTGTCTAATGCAGCTTCATGTCTCATGTTTTGGTCCTTTGGGGCCTTTTGCTGTTAGAAAAAACATAATCCAAAACCACAATGCATTATTTTTGGAGTAAATCCATCATTTGGATGACAATTTTCATCCTGGATGATGGGTCCAGCTAGTCAAAAGCCAGAATATCGACAGGAAGACAAACATCTTCATGGGGGTGTGTCGTTGCCGGCGAGAGCATGTCGAAAAAAGGCTAGAGACAGGACGCCACGACCAGTTGCGGGAACACCGGGTGGTGGGGAGAGTTTGAGAGTTGCTGGGTGCGGGCGGGGTTGGGGATTCGCCGATGCCAGAGAAGGGAGTTTAGGGGGTGGTCAGGGTGGCAGCGGCTCGGCCAAGGTGATGGCTTGGGATGGAAGGGGAGAGGTGACATGGTAGCCAGTGTCGATCGGCGGATCCATGGCGATGGCTGGTGTTAATTTGTGATTCAAATTCTACCGTGTTGGACTAGACATACTACAAATGGTGTTGGCGTTGCATTGACGTAGACGTGTATGAGTACAACTTGTTTACTTGTCCTCCAAGGACTCTTATGTATTGCCCTTCATATATACCTCATGTAGTCGCACCTAAAGACGAGTTGTCATCTCATTCTTGTAATACTCCTCCATCATAGTGAATTGCGCCTTCGTGCGTCATGAACTTTCCCGCGAGGGTTTCCACATAAAATCCGTGTCTCTCGTGTCTCGTTTATTATCGTTTTATCTAGCAAGTGGTATCATGATGAAGCTTTGAACTCTAAGGATAAGATGAAACTAATGGTGCCTCGTGATGGTTCAAGTTCATCCCAGCCCGAGGGGTTATCTGTTCAGGGTAGGACAAAAGAGAAGAACTCACATAATGGAAACAGAGGAAAAAGTAAGAACGGCTATAGGGTCCGATCACAATCCAAAGGCAAGAAACATTCTTGCAGATATTATAAGAGAGATGGGCATGCTATCTCTGAATGTTCAAAGTTGGAGAACAAAGAAAAGAGAAACGACACATATAAACCGAAAGGTAATAGAGGAGGTGAAAATTCCGCTAATATTGCTCGTGATGATAGTTCCGGTGATGCTCTTGTTGTTATAGCTGGATGTGCTGAGACCAATGATGAGTGAGTACTTGACACTGCATGTACTTTTCATATGTGCCCGGGTAGAGATTAGTTTACTACTTTTGATTCTACTACTACTGATCGTTCTATTTTGGGTTTTGATAATTCACCATGCAAGACTGAAGTCATAGGTTTCGTTCGAATCAAGATGTTTGATGGCACAATCAGAACTTTGACAGATGTTCAGTATATTCTGAAGATGAAGAGAAATCTTATCTCTGTGAGTTCCTTGATGCAAAGGGGTACACGTATTTAAGTAGAGATAGCGTTTTGAAAGTCATCAAAGGTTCTCTTATTGTTATGAAAGGTGACTTAAGTTCGACCAATGGTATTTATTACCTTCGATATTCTACCGTTTGAGGTGACGCTACTTCATTTATTTCAAAAAATTCTGATTGTGATGTTGCTAACTTTTGACATATGTGTCTTGGACTTATGGGTGAACTTAGTTTGGCAGAGTTAAATAAGAGAGGTCTTCTCTATGGATACGAAACTAGTAAATTGAAATTTTGTGAGCATTGTATCTTCAGCAAGCACAATAGGGTGAATTTCACCACTTCATTCATACAACTGAAGGTATTCTTGATTATGTTCATTCTGATTTATGGGGACCATTTCGCAGAAAGTCACTAGGTGGTGCTAGTTGTATGTTTGACTATTACTGATGATTACTCGAGAAAAGTTTGGCCTTATTTCTTGAAGCATATATACCAGGCATTCTCAACTTTCAAGGATTGGAAGATTACGATTGAAAGACAAACTAAAAAGAGGGTAAAAATACTCCGCACTGATAAGGGTATGGAATTCTGTTCTAAGCAATTTGAGAATTGTTGCAAGTTTGAAGGCATTGCTAGATACTACGCCGTTCCTCATACTGCTCAACAAAATGGTGCTGCTGAGCATATGAATAGGACCAGATCCCGTTGCATGTTGTCAAATGCAGGTTTGCATAGACCTTTTTGTGCCGAGGCCGCTTCCACTGCTTGCTATCTCATTAATCGGTCACCATCTATTTCTCTTAATAACACAACTTCAATTGAGGTATGGTCTGGTTCTTTTGCTGATTATTCACAATTGAGAGTTTTCGGTTGCACTCCTTATGCTCATGTTGATAATGAAAAGTTGGAGCCTAGGAATGTTAAGTGCGTCCGCCTTGATTATAAATTTGGTGTTAAAGGTCTTAAATTATGCAATCCTAAAACATAGAAGGTTGTTATTAATTAGTAGAAATGCTATATTTAATGAATTTGATATGTTACATGATGCTCCATCTACTAATGTTCCTGTTGAGAGTGAGCAGCAATCTATTGTTCGGGAGCCTACTGTTCAGGTGGAGCATGTTATTAATTCCAGTGATACATCCAATAAGGGAAATGTTGATGCACATGATGAACCCATCGTTGATGATGAACATGCCACTCCAAATCAGCTTATTGTTCCACCCGGTTGGAATCTCGCGCGTGACAGAGTTAGGCGGGGTATTAATAAACCTGAAAGGTTAATTGAAGAGTGCAATATTGTTTATTTTGCTTTATTTGTTGTAGAAGAAATTGAAGGTAATGCCGAGCCTTTTTCATATTTTGAGGCCATTATTTCTAGTGAAGTAATAAGTGGATGACCGCTATGCATGATGAGATGGAATCACTTGAAAAGAATGAAACTTGGGATTTAGTAAAATTACCTACAGAGAAAAAACCTATTCGTTGCAAATGAGTTTTTAAAAGAAAAGAAGGTGTTTCTCCTAACGATGAGGCACGATATAAAGCAAGGTTAGTTGCTAAAGGTTATAGCCAGATTCCAGGTATTGATAATAACGAAGTATTTTCTCCTGTTATGAACATAGCTCTATTCGTGCTTTATTCAGTATTGTTGTCATGAATGATTTTGAGCTTGAACATTTAGATGTTAAAATTCTATTCTTACATGGAGAATTAGAAACAGATATTTATATGGAACAGCTTGAAGGTTTTGTTATTCCTGAAAAAAAAAGCTTGTCCGTAAGTTAAAGACATCTCTTTATGATTTGAAACAATCCCCTAGACGATGGTACAAGAGATTTGACACCTTTATGCTCTCTCAAGGTTTCAAAAGGCCTAATTATGATAGTTGTGTTTATTTGAAAAATGGCTATGGTTTAGCTATTTATTTACTACTTTGTGTTGATGATACGTTAATTGCTACAAAGATCATGTAAGATATTAACGAACTAAAGAAGCAGTTGACTAATGAATTTGAGATGACGGATTTGGGTGCAACAAAGAAAATACTTGGCATGGAAATATCTAGAGATATACCGTCTAGAAAGTATACCTAAGTCAGAAGGGATATATTGATAAAGTTCTTCGTTGTTTTAATATGCATAATGCCAAGCCGGTGAGTACTCCGTTAGTTGCACACTTCAAATTATCATCGGCCTTATGTCCTAAGTCAGATGCTGATATTGAGACATGTTTAGAGTTTCCCATGTTTAGAGTTTCCTATTCGAGTGCAGTTGGTTCATTCATGTATGCCATGGTTTGTTCTCGTCCTGATTTATCATATGCATTGAGTGTTGTAAGTAGATACATGGCTAATCCTGAAAAAGGGCATTAGAAAGCAGTTCCATGGATTTTTAGATATCTGCGAGGTACTTCTAATGCTTATTTACAGTTCGGGAAAACTACAGATAGACTTGTTGGTTTTGTTGATTCTGATTTTGCTGGTGATTTAGATAAGAGAAGATCACACATAGGTTGTGTTTTCACCATTGGTAGTTGTGTTGTGAGTTGGAGAGTAACTTTGCAGTCTATTATGGCTTGTTCCACTACTGATGCCGAGCATATGGCTATTTCTGAGGCATGCAAAGAAGTTATCTGATTCAGAGGTTTATGAATTGATCTTTTATGGAGATTCATCTTGCCCTACCATATTTTGTGACAGACAAATTGCTATATGTCTTTCAAAGAATACAATGTATCATGAGAGAATAAAGCATATTGATGTCAGATTTCACTATATTCAAGATGTTATTGCCGAACGTGATCTGGAGGCATGCAAGATAGGTACGCATGATAATCCTGCTGATATGATGACAAAGTCAGTTCCTACCAATAAGTTTGTGTGTTGCTCAGGCTAGTTGGTATTTCTCAGTAGCCCTATGGACTTTGACGCACAAGGTTTTATGCTGATTTGAATGGAATTATTTACTTTGTTCAACTACTGAAAGGAATTTGGCTCAAGGCGGGGATTGCTAAATTGTGATCCAAATTCTACCGTGTTGGGCTGTACATAGTACAAATGGTCTGAGCGTCGTGTTGACATCGACGCTCATAAACTTGTCCTCCAATGACTCTTGTGTACTATCACTCGTATATATCACATGTAGTCGCACCTAAAGACGGAATGTCATCTCGTGGTTGTAATGCTCCTCCATCCATCATAGCGAATTGCGCCTTCGTGCGTCCGTGGTTTTTTTGGGCAAGGGCTTCTATATAAAATCCATGTGACACGTGTCTTGACTTATTCTCATTTATCTAACAGCTGGAACTTAGAAATTGATTAAACTTGATCTTTTTACGACTACTAGGCGCCAGCTGGCCGGCCGAAATTTGGGCAGATCGCCCCCAGTAGTAGGATTACGCAACCTCCAGTCGTTGATTTCCCACGGATCCCCTTCACATCTCGTGTTGACCTGTAGCTTCTTTCCATGGAGGACTCCGCGCGCCGCCGGCCACGCTCGTCCTTGGCTAGCCGCGCTTGCCGGCCAATGACACCAACCGTGCTCGTTGCCCTGGTCGCCTTCCCGACCATCGCGCGGTCATTGTCATCGCCACCAGCTGGTCACCATCGCTAGCAGCCCTGTCGTGTCCTTCAAACAGGTCGTCGTCATCGCCAGTAGGCCTGTTGCGTCCCGATGCAGCACAGAGATGCTGTCGTCACGAGCATCACATGGTCGTTGTAGTGTTGACGACGTGGTCATGGCAACATCGACAGCCGGCGCGGCGTTTCGAGCTACCCTATGCGACGACAACGAGCTCATGGGGGTTCCAGAAAAAACGATGGCCGAATGTAGCAAATTACATTACCGGATGCAGCTCCGCTACATCGACACTCGACTGGGCAAATAAAAATGTCGGTCATAGCACATCGATGCGCCGGTTGTAGCATCTTTTCACCTGGTCGCAGCTCTGCCGTGCCGACGGTCATAGCCGATGCTCGTGCTGCTTCCAGCAAAAAGCGATGTCGTATGTAGCCAACAATTGCTGGATGCAACTTTGGCAGCTTCCGGCCTCATATTTCGAGCAATTGACAATGCCGGTGCCAGCAATTGGTGTAGGCGGTTCCAGCAAACACCTTCGCTGGTTGCAACACTAAGCAGCCATTTGTGGTGACGACCATGGCAGCTCCAAGGTGACAACCATGGCAACAATTAGTGTAGGCGGTTCTAGCGTACACCATCGCCGGTTGCAACACTGAGCGGCCATCTGTGGTGACGGCGATGGCAGATGCAAGGTGACGGCCATGACAACAATTGGTGTGGTCTCCGCCCTTGCACCGTGGGAACAACAATGGCAGCTTCTATGATGACGTGTTGCAGCACTGAGCGGCGGGTCGTGAGGGGGGAGGACGGGAGCTTGGGACGGGCGCAAATTTGTAGCTAAAACACCGGAGGAGAAAGGATAAGAGGGGCAAGCGGTGCGGGGCCTCAGCCACAGAATAAGGTGGGTCCGCGCTCGCTTGTGGGCACATGGTAACCCCTGATCGAAGGATCCGGCTTGCCTGCTCCCTCGCCATGCTCCCATCCGTGCTTCCATTCCATCCTATGGCTGTCCTTTTCTCCTTTTTTTTTCTAATCTAATCATCTCCCCCCCTGATTTTAAGGGGGTGGGGCCGGGCCTTATTTTGTTCCAATTAAATCATGCCACGTATGCGGGAGCACGGATGGGAACACGCTGGGGGAGCAGGTAAGTCTCGTCCCTGATCGAACGCCCCGCGTGCGACCGGCGCAAGACTCGGCCGGTCGGCAGGTATAAACGTTTCCTTTTTTTTCAGAGTCCCCCGTTCGAAAATATAACTCCTACTTCTCTCTAAGAAAAAAAAATCCACTCCTGCACACGAAGCATGCAAGTCATGATTACTCACTCTGCCTGAGCTCGTTCGCTGAGAAGTGGCGATCGCGCGCGCGCGCGAACCAAACCAAAGTCGATCGCGGAATGGAATTCGACGCGTGGCCCCTAAATTCGTTGGGCCCGTCCTTTCATGCGTCCCTCTCCTACCTAGCTCACCGTCCCCAACCACCGCCGATTGGCCGCCACAGTGAACAGCAGCCCCGCAATCTTCCCGCTCACCCACACCTCCGACTCCAAGGAGAAGAGCACCGTCCTGCCTATATATCCCGCGCATGCACCGGCGTCTCGGCTTAGGCTGCAGCTCCATCGACCGACCGACACACCGACCTCCGCGCCGAGACACACTGACACGGCACGGCGTACCTGAGAACGCCGTAACGTGCGCCTTCACCAGGCGGGTCACCATGAAGACCGGCGCCGGTGAGGCGGTCAAGTCGCCGATGGCCGGGCTGCGGGCCGGGGCCATCGTCAAGCTCAACGCCGCCTTCCTCGCCTTCTTCTTCCTCGTCTACATGGCCCTCCTGCTCCACCCCAAGTACTCCCACATCCTCGACCGCGGCGCCTCCTCTCTCGTCCGCTGCACCTTCCGCGACGCCTGCCCATCCACGTCCCAGCTCTCACGGAAGGTAAGGTACGTGAGCGTGAGTCCCGACCGCTGCCACCGGTGGGGTTCTTGCCTTGCCGTCCGACATTAATACCCGCCGGCCTCGCCTCGCCACCGACACTGAGCATACGTTCTCGATTAATTAACGCGCTCATATGCATACCTGCAGCCGGGAGGAAGATCAGCGGCGGTGGCGAACAAGGTGGTGGCGACGGAGCGGATCGTGAACGCGGGGCGCGCGCCGACCATGTTCAACGAGCTGCGCGGCCGGCTGCGGATGGGCCTGGTGAACATCGGCCGCGACGAGCTGCTGGCGCTGGGCGTGGAGGGCGACGCGGTGGGCGTGGACTTCGACCGCGTGTCGGACGTGTTCCGGTGGTCGGACCTGTTCCCGGAGTGGATCGACGAGGAGGAGGAGGACGGCGTCCCGTCCTGCCCGGAGATCCCCATGCCGGACTTCTCCCGGTACGACGACAACGTGGATGTGGTGGTGGCGGCGCTGCCGTGCAACCGGACGGCCCGGGGGTGGAACCGCGACGTGTTTAGGCTGCAGGTGCACCTGGTGGCGGCGCAGATGGCGGCGCGCAAGGGGCGGCGCGACGGTGCCGGCCGGGTGCGCGTGGTGCTGCGGAGCGAGTGCGAGCCGATGATGGACCTGTTCCGGTGCGACGAGTCCGTGGGGCGGGAGGGGGACTGGTGGATGTACAGCGTCGACGCGCCGCGCATGGAGGACAAGCTCCGGCTGCCCGTCGGCTCCTGCAACCTCGCGCTGCCGCTCTGGGGACCAACAGGTACGTACATACGTACGTAGTTCTTGGATTGGATGACGTACTACGTGTAGTATACGTACGTGACGTGCGTGCGCATAATTTGCTCCCTCGTGTCGGTCGCAGTTGCACCGCACAGACACATGCATATTATGCATGTAATGTAAGTCAAGCGTGCAGTTGCACCCATGCTAACTAACGACCGGTAGTGGTAAGATAGACAGATATGGATGCGGTGATGGTTCTTCTAGAAATCGCATATAAAACTGAGATGGTAGCAAAGGGAACAAACACACATGGGCGAAATACTTAAAAACGCCAATTGACATCGCAAGGGCTAAAAAGCAAAAGGAGCAAAAAATGCCTATTATAGGGAGTAAATGGCAAATAAACGGCAAACAAACACATATATGAAAAACGTGCATGTAGATTTCTCCGAAAAGTACTTTTGTAGTACTCCCTCCAATCCACTAAACCAGCGACAATTCATATGGATCGAGGTAGTATCATAATTTTATAGTGCTGTTTTGTTGGAGCTTTGCTAGTTGCAGCCAACTGGGATTTTTTTACAATAAAAAACACACGTAAAACTGCAACCTTCAAAGTGCGCAATTTTAGTGTTAATTACGTCAATGCAAATTTTTAATCTAGTGTTAATTGCATCAACGCAACTTTTTAACGCTAAAATTGCACGCGTTGGAGAATTATTAGATGCTGATCCATTGGCTTACACTCAAGGCAATCTAGGAATTGACAATCCCATTAATTTACTGGTCAAAAAATATAGTATCGTCCAGTTGTGAAGCAAGTGTTGGGAGAAAACATGAGATAATACCAAGAAAAGTGTTCACAAAAAGAAAGATATCGGAAAATTAGATTAGCATCGGATCCCCAGCACGCACGTGTCGGTGTGTTATTACACAGCTGTGTTATAAGGACATAACACTCCACCTAATGCAATTGAGGCGACGATACAGCGCATAATAATCAAACCTGCTTCTTTTCCCGCCTCTCCTTGGTAATGCGGCATATAATCGTAGGGACCATGCATGTTAATCAACGGGGCATATATATGTGTGTGTAGGAAAAGCCATCTGGGAGAACATCTATCTATCTACAGGAATCTGGTCGGGAAATGCTGCGTACGATCGATCAATCGAGCTGATAATGCATCGATTCCTATCATCACTCCACACTGTCCTTGGTCCTGAAAAAACAATGCTCCGTAGCCCCCATTCGCAACAAACTTGAGAATCTGACCCAATCACTGGCTTAATCAACTTACTCGTGACTCAGCGTGATGATCACTCCGCCAGGTGATTATCTTCTGTTTGTCTCTGGATAATCGATCAGGCCAGGTGCATCCCAAATAAAAAGAAAACGTACCACGGCACCATCTGTTTTGGCAACCACATATGGCCGTGCATTCATTTGCGGCCGTTAAATTGGTTTCCAAGTAGGTACCATATGCGTTCCACGTTAGCCCTACACATTCTAGCTAGCCTTATATCCTAGCTAGTACGGTACCATGAGAAAGCTGGAGTGGTACTACTGTCTAGCTAGCATTAAGCAGCACGATCGAAAGCATATGTCCCACCGTTGAATATGGAAACTTCTGTTGGTAATCATGGAGCTATCTATCAGCGTCCTCTCACCAGTGCTGCCCAAAAGTGACCCAAGATCTGTCCTCGCAGACACAGCGAGCAGATAGATCGATCTAGGTAGGTGTGGCTCCGTCCCAAACTATTCTCAAGTCCCAGCTGATCACTTTCCTGCTGCTAATTAGAAAAGATCGTAGGAAAAGGACGCCACTTCATTCATTGCTTGGATCGGGTCACAACTCCTGGTCAGTGAACATGGTAACAAGAACAAGACATGAAATATTTGAAGTGAAGCTTGAGAAATGACCCGGAGAGGCTGGCTGGCCGGCTGGCTGGGGCCTCTCCACCTAACGATTCCGGTTGCGAGTCTCTCGGTCGACTGATCACCTCCCCGGCCGGCCATGTCGATCTCGATCGGTCGAGGGGAGCGCTGTGGCTGTGGATGTATGCTTCGATCCATCGACACGACACCGTCGACGCGTCAGACTAAACTTAGATTCGGTTGGTGTGACTGACAGACACAGGGTAGCCTGTCCGATTAGCTGGCTGGCTAGCTAGCTTGTGCATGCACCAAGGCCAAGGCCAGGTGATACTTGCATTGCATGCTACTACACTCTAGCTACGTCTACGCGGTGGAGTGGATGGATCGACGGATGGCCAATCCACCACCAAACGTACGCAACGTCGAAAAACCAACGCAAAAGTACCGCCTGTGTGGTTATATAATTCGATTCGATCCACTTTTTGTTGTTGTTGTTGGTGGTGGTTTTGACCGCTCCAATATCCAGCGCTAGCTTGCAGTTTGTTTCAAGCTAGGCTCCGGTTGATGGATGGCGTTCAAAACTTGCACGTGTGTGCATGTTCGGACAAGGACAGAGGCGTGCATTGCGTGGTTAAAACTTTGAAACTTTTAAGACAAGATAAATATCACCGATTGTTCCAAACTGTACAAGACGTTTTGGATATTTCAATGTGGACTACATGGACTGAAATGAATAAACAAACACACTAGAACCCGTCTATATACAGTCGATTCAGAAAATAAAAAAGTTAGAGCATCTTATAATTCGGAACAGAGGGAGTACATCTTTGGTCCCTCATGTATTACAGTAAAGTTGATATTATCTCTGTTAACTCTAGAAATAAAAATTAATTTTTTGAGGGGTAGAACTAATAATTAATGATCTCCCAGTGTAATGTACTCCCTCCCACCCATATTAATTGACGTTGGTTTAGTACAAGTTAGTACAACTTTGAATTAACCAGCGTACAACAATGTCAATTAATATGGATCAGAGGGAGTTTTTTTTTTCTATTTGCAACGATGAAAACGATTTTAGCAATGATGTGATGACGACTTCGCACCCCCGAGCAACCCGGTTGGTGTAAAAATGACAGCAGAGATGAAAAAAAATAGCAAGTAGGAAAGAGGGAAAATGATTTGCAAACGACTAATTTAGAAGGAAATGAGGAGACACATTTTTTGGAATATAGGAAAATAAAATAAATTGAAATAATTATCAAACATATTTTAAGCTGAAAATTGGGTGTCGAATATACTACTCCATTTTACATTGTATAAAGCCTGTGTCAATTAACTCGGGCCAGAGGGGATTAGTAGTATTATTTGTCGGTACTAATAAATGATATACAGACAATAG
This sequence comes from Triticum timopheevii, assembly GCA_963921465.1. NCBI lineage: Eukaryota > Viridiplantae > Streptophyta > Magnoliopsida > Poales > Poaceae > Triticum > Triticum timopheevii. The sequence goes on along the minus strand of OY997268.1, from coordinate 559,563,548 downwards.
TGTACATTAGTTTGTGTTTTATCTTAAGAGCAGTGATATACAGACGACAAATTCTGTTCCGGTTTCTGCACGATGGATCAAAGCATCCATTAAATCGCATCATTTTACAAATCAGCACCTTTCAAAGAAGGCATTGTCCAAAAATCGTGCGCGCACTGTCATGTGTAGAGTAGTTTTGTATCTAGTTAGGTTCCATTTCTGTTTATTTTACTGTTCCTGTCACGTTTTGGAAATTAACTAACCATGCATTGGAATTTGTACGTACACAGGCATCCACGAGGTGTTCAACGCATCGGACCAGATGGCGGTGGACGCCGGCAGCCAGCGGCGTGAGGCCTACGCGACGGTGCTGCACTCGTCGGACCGGTACCTGTGCGGCGCCATCGTGCTGGCGCAGAGCATCCGGCGGTCGGGCTCCACCCGCGACATGGTCCTCCTCCACGACCACACCGTCTCCAAGCCGGCCCTCCGCGCGCTGGTCGCCGCCGGCTGGATCCCGCGCAGGATCCGGCGCATCCGCAACCCGCGCGCGGAGCGAGGCTCCTACAACGAGTACAACTACAGCAAGTTCCGGTTGTGGCAGCTCACGGAATACTTCCGCGTCGTCTTCATCGACGCCGACATCCTCGTCCTCCGCTCCCTCGACGTGCTCTTCCGCTTCCCGCAGATCTCCGCCGTGGGCAACGACGGCTCTCTGTTCAATTCCGGGATCATGGTGATCGAGCCGTCCGCGTGCACGTTCGAGGCGCTCGTCCGCGGGCGGCGCACCATCCGGTCCTACAACGGCGGCGACCAGGGGTACCTGAACGAGGTGTTCGTGTGGTGGCACCGGTTGCCGCGCCGGGTGAACTACCTCAAGAACTTCTGGGCCAACACCACCGGGGAGCGGGCGCTCAAGGAGCGGCTGTTCAGGGCGGAGCCGGCGGAGGTGTGGTCCATCCACTACCTGGGACTCAAGCCATGGCGGTGCTACAGGGACTACGACTGCAACTGGAACATCGACGACCAGCGCGTGTACGCCAGCGACGAGGCGCACCGGCGCTGGTGGCAGGTGTACGACCAGATGGGGGAGGTGATGCGGGGCCCGTGCGCGCTGTCGGAGCGGAGGAAGATCGAGATCGCGTGGGACAGGCACGTCGCCCAGGAGATCGGCTACGCCGACCAGCACTGGAAGATCAACATCACCGACCCCAGGAAGTGGGAGTAGTACCACGCGACGGTGGGTCTCCGTGGACATGAACGTGACTAGTCTAACTGGCCGCGCCGGCCGGCCGGAGCGGCGGCAGCAGCTGATCGAGCTCGCCGCATTTTGAGTTTACGGTTTCTCTATTATTTTTTTGTCCATATAATACGTACGTATACACAAGCATGCATGTGGTCATTGCACAAACTTTGGTGGTTAAATAATGAGTAGTCATTCAGTTGAGGAAATCACTAGTTGCAGGCAGTTCCATTGGCAGTGGTGGCAATGGTCATGGACATCTCCACTGACATTCCCCTAGTACATAATCCTCCTATAAACGCACATCTATCGCATATCATTGGACGGAACTATGTGCGATGCAGACATCGTAAACGATAGGAAAAAAACCGCCTAGCAGAAAAAGGTGTGTGTGATGATGCAGAGACTCATCGAACACGATTTAGAAAGGTGATGTGTGTGCTTTTTCAGTCCGGCGAGGAGCAGAGGATACAAATCTTCTGCCACTTCCTCTTTTTTTAGGAACCGACAGGAGCACTGCCTTTACTTATAGAAGAAAGAACAAAAACGCAATTTACAAGGCGGCGCACATTATACGGAACGAGGCAAAAACCCAAAAGAACCAGAAAAACCTACTACATACTCAGCCTATGCCGATAGATGGCAAGGCCCCAACGAAAGATAGATTCCTTTGCTTAATGGCCGTGAAAGCCAGTAGAGCAACCTCGCGACGAGTCATCGGTTGACCTGTGAAAACACGTATGTTCCTCTCTTTCCAGATAGCCCAAAGTGATCCTACCACTCCTTCGTCGCCGCACTTGGGATGACTCGTTCACTAGCATCTTGTCCCACCAGTCAGAAACAACGCCTAGCTCAGGCAAGAACCCTGAGACGGCAACGCCCTCGTTTGTCGAGGTGTTAACCTGGTTCCAAACAGCGACCGCGAAGGGACAATCCTTGCAAAGGTGGGTCACCGTTTCCGGCTGCTAAAGCCATAGCTGACACCTTGAGTCATGTGGCCAGCCAATGGTTTTCATCACCATTTATGAAATATAATGCTCAAAATATATTCACAAAACATTATATCTACGTTCTCTAATGAATATCATGTGTACTATTTTTCCAACCCAATTACACACAACATACATGCCACCAATACACCAGCAACTCTAAAGTGCCGATGCTACTTCATATTTAAGAGATGATTGGAAGCACAAGGTCCCTTTGGACAATGGATTCTTTTAGTCGTAGAGGATCTCATAGAGATTGGTTATGGCCTATGGTGATGAGATTTTACGTGCATTAAGAACCTTTGAGGCCCTATTTGGTTCATAAGTCCTAGGACTTTTTTTAGTCTCAACTTATAAGTCACAAGTCCCTAAAACGTCCCTACATGTTTGGTTCCTGGGACTTAACATGGACTAGAAGACCATATTACAACTATAAGTCCCTATAAGTCCCTCCTTGAGAGTCTTATTTCATAAGTCCCAAATGCCCACTTTAAGTCCCTATATGTCCCTCCTGTTTGGTTTAGATGGGACTTATAGGGACTTTTTTAAGTCCCTAAACCAATAAGTCCCTGGAAACAAACACCCTCCGAATTTCATCAACCGTCACATGTTCAGGCAAACACCTTTTTTTAAGAAGGATATTACCCGGCCTCTGCATCTCGGCGATGCATGCAACCATTTTATTAATTATTCACAAAGACCTTAGAAAGTAATACATTACTAAGCCTGAAGTCTCCATCTTGGCAACACATGTCGCTACTCCTATCCCATTGATGAAGGGGTGCCAAATGTCTGAGCCTAATACCAAACAAACTTCGCACCAAAGTCTAACATCTAAAGCCGAGTACCCCACTCGCCCAGCAGCGAGCAAGTGGCGCAACTGGTCCGGCAGACCCTTAGCGCGTACCATCATACACACTCCAGAAGTCTTCGCCGCCGCAGTGTTCCGCATACCCATCTTCAGGAGAAATCAATGCAATGACCTCGCAAGACCTGCCATCAATGCCACCATGACGCCAGACGGCGCCACCGCCCTGCGTGCGTTCATCATCCCACATATGTCGTCCAGACCCCACTGCACCATGCCGCCGAGACTCGTCGTCATAGATGGTAGATGCCACGCCGCCCATCGTGGTCCCCACCCGACAATCACACAGAGACCGACGCCCAACCACCAAGCCGTGCACATGTCCGTCAAGCCAATGAATATCTCCAAAGATGATGCCCCCACGGGGGTGACGACGAAGGCGTCGCCATCATCCACTCCAGGAGGCCCCTTCAACGTCTCCAACGAGGGCTACGACGCCCACGGGCGCCACCGTCAATGGTGGCCTCCCCCAGATCTGAGGTTTCCTCCGGAAACAATGGAGCGAGGGAGCCCCCACCATCGCCTCCAACAAGGAAAATGACACCCACAGGCGCCGCCGTCGATGGTGGCATCCTCACCCACTTCAGCAGCTAGGCCACCATGTCCTCCTCAACTTGATCTGCCGCCGCAAGGCAGCACCCACCGTCCAGATCGCTTTGGACTGATGATGAAGACAGCCAAAGGTAGAGGAGGCCACATCGCTACATCACACACACACACACACACACACACACACACACACACACACACACACACACACACACATCGTCACGAGGTGCTCGCTCAAGATCCACCGACACAACCACGCCTCCAAGCCGCGACGGAGGGAAGCCCTGCCGCCGCCATCATCCCCCCGCACGGGCTTTGCCCAGCTGGGATTCGGCGGTGGCAGGAGCGGTGGCGGCGGAAACCGTAGCAAGGAAGGGAGGCGGAGGAGAGGGGAGGAAGGCGGAGGAGAGGCAAAGGAGAGGGGAGGAAGGGAGGCGGAGGAGAGGGGGTGGTGGCGGAAACCTTCGGGAGGCGGAGGAGAGGAAGGCGGAAGGGAAATTTTCAGCTTAATGTCCAGGAAAATTGCATATCACTTGTTCTCCTGTAAAACGCCCAATATTCACAATCTTAGGCCCTGTTTGTTCGGGCTTTTGTAGCTTTTTCCACTTTGACCAAGAAGCCATAAATTCCAAAAGCCATAAAAGCTCCAAAAGCACATATTTATGAGCTTTTATGGCTTTTTGGTCAAAGCGAAAAAGCTACAAAAGTAGAAGCAAAAGCCCAAACAAACAGAGTCTTAGTCCATTTGATTTTGAATTGTTAGCTTAGTGTCCATAAATGGTGCATATCACTTTGTCTTCGGTAAAAGACTCTTAGTCAATATCTTAGTCCATTCATAATTATTGGGTTCTTGCGCCTATGCATATATCAGTTACGTCCATATATGCTGAATCGTGATTTCATTAATTGACATGTAAAACCGTCTTTGGTTATGGCACGTTGTCCTGTCTTGGTGCGGAGGAGTTGCATTATGCTGATCAAAGTGGGTCTGGCAGGACATCGACATGTCTTTTCTCTATAGTTTAAAGAAATAAGCTATGGGGATCCACAGGAACCCACGAGTCATAAATTGACACCTACTGCTGAACTTCCCTCTCAAGTTTTTCTTCCTCATGTTGTTAGTCGTTTATAATAATTTTTGTGTCAATTAACTCCGGAATAACCTGTTTAGCCGGTGTTTCTTAATACTGGTCATCCAGAATTGCGGCTCAATGTCATTGTTGGTTTTCTTCTCGATGCATTGAAAGGGTTATAATCTAAGTGGCAATTTGCCTATATTTTCTTGCAGCTGCTCTATACTTGTCTCCATGAACAACACATTTTTGTTTTTCATTTCCATGCAGATGCTTGTACTAGCAAAATTTATCTATTTAGATTACACAATTTTTCTCGCTCAATATATTATTCGAGTTCTTTCGTACGTGAATTATTGCATGCCAAATGGAAAATGTATTTTTCTTGGTTGTTAGTATTGTCTCCTAATAGGTCCTAGCCCCTTTTAGAGGTCTATTAAACATTATTGTATGCAGTTTGAATCTTCCTACTGCATCTATAAATATACATTCAGGCAGTAGTACTTTGTTTGACCTTGAAGTTTGCCGCGTCACCCCTTTCAGAAATTGGGTGAATGGTCTGTCATTAAGACTAGTCAAAGTGGAGAGTAAAACTTGATGCTCAGCCATTAAGACTACTCTAGAGAGAAAAACTTACACTAGTAACATACGTTATCCTAGACTATGTTATTACCTTCATAGTGGGTACTACCACTACTGCAGGATGCTGCCAACGCGACACTACAATCAGAGACCCTTCGGCGAAACTGTGTGCGATGCAGTAATCACAAACAGTGATATAAAAAACTGTCAAAAAGATGCAAAACGTTTGTGATGGCAGATACATCAAATACAGTTCAGATTTTAGTTGCATTTGCGATGGCGGATACATCAAACACGATTCAGATTTTAGTTGCGTGTGCGTTGCGGGGCATACGGTTCGGTTTAATGAACTGTTTCTGATGAGGCAGAACAATAGAAACGGGCAGCCAGATGAAGGCGTGTGCGATATATGGCATACAATTCACTCGGATAAACTGTTTGTAATGAGGCGGAATAACAGAAACGGGCAGTCAGATGAAGGTGTGTGCGATATACGGCATACAGTTCACTCGGATGTACTGTTTGTCATTAGGCAACACAAAAGAAACGGTCAGCCAGATCAGGGTGTGTGCGATATACGACATACGGTTCACTCGGATGAACTGTTTTCGATTAAGCAATGCAATAGAAACGGTTCAGCCAGATCAAGTTGTGTGCAATAGAGGGCATACACTTCATTCCGATAAACTGTTTGTGTTCAACCAAGAGAACAGAAACATTTCACATAAACAAGATGTGTGTGATACACGGCAAACAACTAGTACACTGATAATCCACAAGTATAGGTGATCGCAACAGTTTTTGAGGGTAGAGTATTCAATCCAAATTTATTGATTCGACACAAGGGGAGCCAAATAATATTCTCAAGTATTAGCAGCTGAGTTGTCAATTCAACCACACCTGAAAGACTTAATATCTGTAGCAAAGTATTTAGTAGCAAAGTAGTATGAAAGTAACGGTAACGGTGGCAAAAGTAACAGTAACAGTTTTGTAGCAATCGAAACAGTGGCAATGGAGAAGTAACTTAGCAAAGATCAATATGAAACGAGCTCGTAGGCAATGGATCAATGATGGATAATTATGTCGGATGGCATTCATCATGCAACAGTTATAACATAGGGTGACACATAACTAGCTCCAGTTCATCAATATAATGTAGGCATGTATTCCGAATATAGTCATACGTGCTTATGGAAAAGAACTTGCATCACATCTTTTGTCCTACCCTCTCGTGGCAGCGGGGTCCTATTGGAAACTAAGGGATACTAAGGCCTCCTTTTAATAGAGAACCGGACCAAAGCATTAGCACTTAGTGAATACACGAACTCCTCAAACTACGGTCATCACCGGGAAGTGTCCCGACTATTGTCACTCCGGGGTTGCCGGATCATAACACGTAGTAGGTGACTATAACTTGCAAGATAAGATCAAGAAGACGCATATATTCATGAAAACACAATAGGTTTAGATATGAAATCATGGCACTCGGGCCCTAATGATAAGCATTAAGCATAGCAAAATCATAGCAACACAATCTTAGAACATAATGGATACTAGGGATCAAACGTAACAAAACTAACTCAATTACATGGTAAATCTCATCCAACCCATCACCGTCCAGCAAGCCTACCGTGGGATTACTCACGCACGTCGGTGAGCATCATGAAATTGGTGATGGAGGATAGTTGATGATGACAATGGCGACGAATTCCCCTCTTCGGAGCCCCAAACGGACGCCAGATATGCCCTCCAGAGGAAGAACAGGGCTTGGCGGCGGCTCCGTATCGTAAAACGCAATGAATCCTTCTCTCTGATTTTTTTCTCCTCGAACATGAATATATGGAGTTGGAGTTGAGGTCGGTGGAGGTCCAGGGGGCCCACAAGACAGGGGGAGCGCTCATGGGGTAGGGCGCGCCCCCACCCTTGCGGATAGGGTGTGGGTCCCCTTTGGTTGATTCTTTCGCCAATATTTTTTATTTATTCTAAAAGTTATCTTCGTGAAGTTTCAGGTCATTTCGAGAACTTTTATTTCTGCACAAAAATAACACCATGGCAGTTCTGCTGAAAACAGCGTCAGTCTAGGTTAGTTCCATTCAAATCATGCAAATTAGAATCCAGAAGAAGGGCAAAAGAGTTTGGAAAAGTAGATACGTTGGAGACGTATCAACTCCCCCAAGCTTAATCCATTGCTTGTCCTCAAGAAATTCAATTGACAAACTGAAAGTGACAAAGAAAACTTTTACAAACTCTATTTGATCTTGTTGTTGCATATATGGAAAACCAGCATTCAAGTTTTTAGCAAATATTATGAACTAACCATATTCACAATAACATTTAGGTCTCATGTTTAATCATATCAATGGCATAATCAACTAGCGAGCAATAATAATAAACCTCGGATGACAACACTTTCTCAAAGCAATCATGATATGATATAACAAGATGGTATCTCTCTAGCCCTTTCTGAGATTGCAAAACATAAATGCAGAGCACTCTTGAAGATCAAGAACCGACTAGACATTGTAATTCATAGTAAAAGAGATCCAGTCACAGTCATACTCAATATCAATTAATAACAACGCATACAAATGACAGTGGTGCTCTCTAACTGGTGCTTTTTATAAGAGGATGATGACTTAGAATAGAAGTAAATAGATAGGCCCTTCGCAGAGGGAAGCAGGGATTTGCAAAGGTGCCAGAGCTCGAGTTTTTGAAACAGAGATAAATAGTATTTTGAACGGTATGCTTTTATTGTCAGCATAACAACCAAGAGATCTCGGTATCTTCCATGCTACATACATTATAGGCGGTTCCCAAACAGAATGGTAAAGTTTATACTCCCCCACCACCAACAAGCACACTCCACGGCTTGTCCGAAACAACGGGTACCGTCCAACTAACAACAATTCTGGGGGAGTTTCGTTTGTAATTACTTTGATTTGATTTGAGCATGGGACTGGGCATCCCGATTACCAGCCATTTTCTCGTGAATGATGAGCGGAGTCCACTCATCGTGATAATAACCCACCTAGCATGGAAGATATAGACAACCCTAGTTGCTACATGAGCGATTCGAGCATACAAAACATAATTTCATTTGAAGGTTTAGAGTTTGGCAAATGCAAATTTACTTGGAACGACAGGTAAATACCGTATATAGGTAGGTACGGTGGACTCATATGGAACAACTTTGGGGTTTATGGAAGTGGATGCACAAGCAGTATTCTCGCTTAGTACAAGTGAAGGCCAGAAAGAGACTGGGAAGCGACCAACTAGAGAGCGACAACAGTCATGAACATGATTTGAGATTAACCAACAATAAGTGCAAGCATGAGTAGGATATAAATCATCATGAACATAAATATCATGGAGGCTATGCTGATTTTGTTTCAACTACATGCGTGAACATGTGCCAAGTCAAGTCACTCGAATCATTCAAAGGAGGATACCATCCTATCATACTACATCACAATCATTCTAATAGCATGTTGGCACGCAAGGTAAACCATTATAAACTCCTAGCTAATTAAGCATGGCATGAGTAACTACAATCTCTAATTTTCATTGCAAACATGTTTCATTCATAATAGGCTGAATCAGGAACGATGAACTAATCATATTTACAAAAACAAGATAGGTCGAGTTCATACCAGTTTTTCCTCATCTCAATCATTTCATCATATATCGTCATTATTGCCTTTCACTTGCACGACCGAATGGTGTGGATAATAATAATAGTGCACATGCATTGGACTAAGCTGGAATTTGCAAACATTTATTCAAAGGAGAAGACAAGGTAATATGGGCTCTTTGTTAGATCAACAATAATGATATGAGAGCCACTCATCATTTTCATCGTGGTATTCTCCTCTCGACCCCCAAAGAAAAGAAAAAGAATTTCAAAGAAACACACTGAAATGTTTTTGGAGTTTTTGTTTTCTGAAGGTGATAAAACAAGAACAAGAAAAACTATTTCCACGGGAAAGCTCCCAACAAGCAAAAGAAGAACGAGAAATCTTTTTGGGTTTTCCTTTAGAACTACTACTAAGCAAACATTGAAAGTAAACTAGCTAGAAGCTACAACTAATTTTTTTGGTTTTTTTCCCAAAGTTTTTCAAATACACAAGAAGAAAGCAAGAAAATAAAATAAATTAGCATGGATAATAAAATGAAAAAGTATGAACACCGACAACTAGAATGAGTGTGTGAACATGAATGTAATGTCGGTGAGAAATACATACTCCCCCAAGCTTAGACTTTTGACCTAAGTTAGTCTAGGGCCACCACTGACCCGAATGATATCCGACATCATAGTTGGGGTCGTACTGTGCTGTGGCAGCTACCGCCTGACGAGCTGCTTCCTGGAGGCGAGCGGCCTCCGCTATTCTCTCATACTCATTTGCCTCCTCTCTAGTTATAAAATATCTCCCATTTACCTAAAAGTTAAAGAAGGTAGGAGCAGGAAGGGTAATATGGACAGCAGGCCGTCTGTCAAAGATTAGTCGGTACTGGAGGGACTGATCGTTCCTCTCAAGAAACTGGTAACGAACCATAGCATTATAATCTAGAAAAGTAGGTGGCAACTCAATGTCATTCTCTCTTATGGATACACCAAGATAATTAGCCAAACGAGTTGCATAAATCCTGCCAAATAAATCTCCATCTTTAGCATTAAGATGTAACCACCTCGCAACAATGGCCTCCAAGTTATATCTCTTATCACCTAACACCGCACATTTGAGGACACTAAGATCTGGAACACAAATGTGGCTATGATCATGCTTACCATCAATGCATCTACCTATGAAGAGAGCAAAGTAATGTATGGCAGGAAAATGAATGCTCCCTATGTTAGCTTGTGTGATATTTCTAGTTTCTCCCACAGTGATGCTAGCAAGGAAATCATTATATTCAGATTTGTGAGGCTCACTAAGAACGCCCCGGGTGACATGCTGCAGTAAACTTCTATTAAGGGTGCCACATCATCATAATTAAATTTTGCTAATCATTACTTTGTCCCAAACCGACCTCACATTGAAATTTAAAAGACAAGTTAAATTATTTTTTCCTCAAGCTACAAAACTAAAATGTTTGAACAGTTCTATAACATTTCCCTGATCAATGTCATGTTGAAACCAACTTGGTATGGCTCACAAATAAATTCCTAGGAAATTAATAAGTGGTTCAAAAGCATTTAAATTGGCATTTTAAAAATAAGAAAAATATATACTTTTCCAAATAATGTGAAACATTGTGTGTGGTCTCAAAATATTGCATAATAATTATGTGCCAAATTTTAAGTTGAACTAAATTTAATTACTTTGGCAATTAAGTAGAAAACAGTACCGAATTAATAAAACAAAAAACAGGAAAAAAGAAAATGGGCCAAGTGCACACTGTGCACTAGAAGCCTAGTGCTACAGTAGTGCGGCCCAAGCCCACCAGGGCCTTCTCCATCTTCCTCTGTACAGGAGGTAGAGACATGTGCGTGGCAGACATCCACGCCTCCATGGCCGCCGTGTCGACCATCCGACGAGCCCCCGAGGTGTACAAGACCATCCCCAAGCCCCAGGACAAACCCTAGACCCCCGGTTCCCTCGTTTCCTCCTCACACTCGATCTGGAAGAGGAGCCGAAGCTTTCATCGCCGTGCCATAGTTATCATCGCGGCCATCGGCCACCCCTTGCAGCACCAAGGCGTCTGGAAGCCTCCCCACGGTCATCTCCTTCGTCCCCAATGAAGAACTCGAGCCAAGCCACATCGTAAGCTTGGGATCGAGCCGGTTTCTCAGCCACGGCTGTGGCATCTCGCCGTCGATCTACACCACCGGAGCCTCCTGGCCTCGCCGAGCTCGTCCATGACCTCCCCGGGGTGAGACTCCGCCCGTTCCCCCTTTCTTCCCCTCTCCCCGACGCCGTATGTCGCCACCCCGCGCCGCCTACTGCTCCCCCGCTCGCCCTGCTGATGCCTTTCTGCTGCTACTACTGCCTCCCCTCCAGCTCTCTGTGCCCCACAGCCCTCCCGTGCCCCGCAGCCCCGCCTTTCTTGATCGCGCCTGCCCCCGGCCGCTGGTGCCGCGCTCGCCGGAGCACCGCCTCCGCCCGCTGTTGCTTCGGCGACTGCCGCTGTCCGCAGCCCACCCGGTTCCTCCCGCGCCCCGCTCTGCCGCCCCCTCCAGCCAACGCCCTCCGCTTGCTCTGCTCCCCCCCGTGTGCTCCGTTGCCCCCTGACTCGCCTGCCGCGCTTGGCCTTGCCCCGCCGTGCCGGCCTGCGCATGGCCTTGCCCGTTGATGTCTACTACACAACCTTCTTCTTGTAGACGTTGTTGGGCCTCCAAGTGCAGAGGTTTGTAGGACAGTAGCAAATTTCCCTCAAGTGGATGACCTAAGGTTTATCAATCCATGGGAGGCGTAGGATGAAGATGGTCTTTCTCAAACAACCCTGCAACCAAGTAACAAAGAGTCTCTTGTGTCCCCATCACACCCAATACAATGGTAAATTGTATAGGTGCACTAGTTAGGCAAAGAGATGGTGATACAAGTGCAATATGGATGGTAGATATAGGTTTTTGCAATCTGAAAATATAAAAACAGCAAGGTAACTAATGATAAAAGTGAGCACAAATGGTATTGCAATGCTTCGAAACAAGGCCTAGGGTTCATACTTTCACTAGTGCAAGTTCTCTCAACAATGATAACATAATTAGATCGTATAACAATCCCTCAACATGCAACAAAGAGTCACTCCAAAGTCACTAATAGCGGAGAACAAACGAAGAGATTATTGTAGGGTACGAAACCACCTCAAAGTTATTCTTTCTGATCGATCTATTCAAGAGTCCGTAGTAAAATAAAACGAAGCTATTCTTTCCATTCGATCTATCCTAGAGTTCGTACTAGAATAACACCTTAAGACACACATCAACCAAAACCCTAATGTCACCTAGATACTCCATTGTCACCTCAAGTATCCGTGGGCATGATTATACGATATGCATCACACAATCTTAGATTCATCTACTCAACCAACACAAAGAACTTCAAAGAGTGCCCCAAAGTTTCTACCAGATAGTCAAGACAAAAACGTGTGCCAACCCCTATGCATAAGTTCACAAGGTCACTGAACCCGCAAGTTGATCATCAAAACATACATCAAGTAGATCACATGAATATCCCATTGTCACCACAGATAAGCACATGCAAGACATACATCAAGTGTTCTCAAATCCTTAAAGACTCAATCCCATAAGATAACTTCAAAGGGAAAACTCAATCCATTACAAGAGAGTAGAGGGGGAGAAACATCATAAGATCAAACTATAATAGAAAAGCTCGCGATACATCAAGATCGTGCCATATCAAGAACACGAGAGAGAGAGAGAGATCAAACACATAGCTACTGGTACATACCCTCAGCCCCGAGGGTGAACTACTCCCTCCTTGTCATGGAGAGCGCCGGGATGATGAAGATGGCCACCGATGATGGATCCCCCTCTGGCAGGGTGCCGGAACAGGGTCCCGATTGATTTTTGGTGGCTACAGAGGCTTGCGGCGCTAGAACTCCCGATCTAGGTTTCTTTCTGGGGGTTTCTGTATTTATAGGAATTTTTTGCGTCGGTCTCACGTCAGGGGGGGGGGTCTCCGAGTCGTCCACGAGATAGGGGGGCGCGCCCAGGGGGGTAGGGCACTCCCTCCACCCTCGTGGATGGCTCGGGACTCTTCTGGCCCAACTCTTTTATTCCGGGGCTTCTTTTGGTCCATAAAAAATCATCAAAAATTGGCACGTCAATTGGACTCCGTTTGGTATTCCTTTTATATAAAACTCAAAAACAAGGAAAAACAGAAACTGGCACTAGGCTCTAGGTTAATAGGTTAGTCCCAAAAATCATATAAAATAGCATATAAATGCATATAAAACATCCAAGATGGATAATATAATAGAATGAATACTTCATAAATTATAGATACGTTAGAGACGTATCAGCATCCCCAAGCTTAATTCCTGCTCGTCCTCGAGTAGGTAAATGATAAAAGAAATAATTTATGAAGTATGAATGCTAGTAGGAGCACAAGTTTGATCAATGATAGTTTGAATCACCTTTTCTAGCATCATTATATGTCATAACAGTAGCTCATATCATAAAGCTTCTCATGATCAAGTAGCAAGCTATTCACATGTTAAAGCATAGTCCATAAAATTTCTTGAAAAACTAACAAACTATGTTCTCAGTCATCAAACAATTGCAATTCATTTTATTTTCAGGAAGGGTCTATGTAAGAGCTTTGATTTAGCAAATCCCACATACTCAACTATCATATAGTCTTCCATGATTGCAACTGATACGTCTCCAACGTATCTATAATTTTTGATTGTTCCATGCTATTATATTACCTCTTTTGGATGTTTATGGGCTTTATTTTACACATTTATATCATTTTGGGACTAACCTACTAACCGGAGGCCCAGCCCATATTGCTGTTTTTTTGCCTATTTCAGTATTTCGAAGAAAAGGAATATCAAACGGAGTCCAAATGGAATGAAACCTTTGGGAGCGTGATTTTTGGAACGAACATGATCCGGAGAGCTTGGATTGCAAGTCAAGAAGCTTCCGAGGGCCCCACGAGATAGGGGGACGTGCCCCCCCCCATAGCGCGCGCCCCCTTGTGTCGTGGGCCCCTCGGGCGGCCACCGACGTACTTCTTCCTCCTATATATACCTACGTACCCCGAAAACATCCAGGAGCACCACGAAACACAATTTCCACCGCCGTAACCTTCTGTATCCGCGAGATCCCATCTTGGAGCCTTCGCCGACACTCTGCCGGAGGGGGAATCAACCATGGAGGGCCTCTACATCAACATCCTTGCCCCTCCGATGAGATGTGAGTAGTTTACCACAGACCTACGGGTCCATAGTTATTAGCTAGATGGCTTCTTCTCTCTTTTTGGATCTCAATACAATGTTCTCCCCCTCTCTTGTGGAGATCTATTCGATGTAAACTCTTTTTGTGGTGTGTTTGTCGAGATCCGATGAATTGTGGGTTTATGATCAAGTTTATCTATGAATAATATTTGAATCTTCTCTGAATTCTTTTATGTATGATTGAGTTATCTTTGCAAGTCTCTTCGAATTATCAGTTTGGTTTGGCCTACTAGATTGGTCTTTCTTGCCATGGGAGAAGTGCTTAGATTTGGGTTCAATCTTGCGGTGTCCTTACCCAGTGACAGAAAGGGTTGCAAGGCACGTATTGTATTGTTGCCATCGAGGATAACAAGATGGGGTTTATATCATATTGCATGTGTTTATCCCTCTACATCATGTCATCTTGCTTAATGCGTTGCTTTGTTCTTATGAACTTAATACTCTAGATGCAGGAAGGAGTCAGTCGATGTGTGGAGTAATAGTAGTAGATGCAGGCAGGAGTCGGTCTACTTGTTATGGACGTGATGCCTATATACATGATCATGCCTAGATAATCTCATAACTATGCGCTTTTCTATCAATTGCTCGACAGTAATTTGTTCACCCACCATAATACTTATGCTATCTTGAGAGAAGCCTCTAGTGAAACCTATGGCCCTCGGATCTATCTCTTATCATATTTGCTTTCAATCTACCTTTATTTTGCATCTTTACTTTTTGGATCTATATTATAAAATACCAAAAATATATTTATCTTATCATACTATCTTTATTAGATCTCACTTTCGCAAGTGGCCGTGAAGGGATTGACAACCCCTTTATTGCGTTGGCTGCGAGTTCTCAGTTTGTTTGTGTAGGTGCGTGGGACTTTTGAGGAGTCTCCTACTGGATTGATACCTTGGTTCTCAAAACTGAGGGAAATACTTACGCTACACTTTGCTGCATCACCCTCTCCTCTTCGAGGGAAACCAACGCAAGCTCAAGACGTAGCAAGAAGGATTTCTGGCGCTGTTGCCGGGGAGGTCTTCGCTCAAGTCAAGACATACCAAGTACCCATCACAAACCCATCTCCCTCGCATTTACATTATTTGCCATTTACCTCTCATTTTCCTCTCCCCCACTTCACCCTTGCCGTTTTATTTGCCCTCTCTTTCCCAATATCCTCTCCTTTTCGCTCGCTTTCTTCCGCCTTGCTTTTGTTTGCTGCTATGTCTGAAATTGGGGAGATTATCGTCGATATGGACAATAATGATAACACAGAAAATCCCGAGGCTCCGACCGATGAACCCCCTATCTTGCATACTAAAAAGTTTCGAATCGGTAGTGGTAACATCATTGGCAAAGGTGTTATTCAAGATTTCTTTACTTGTGCCGGTGCTTTACCTTCCATGGGTTGTTCTATTCTTCATAGAACTAGTAGTCTTGCAGATGCTATTGCTATGCTTGTAGTTGACCTTGAAAGACAATTTATGCATATGCATCCTTGCATACAAAGAATTTTCCTAGAATTCTCTAATATTGAGCATTCTTCTGTTAAGCGCGCTGTTACTATCTCTTTGGCTCATGAGTTTAGATTTATCATAAGAGAGGCCAAAGAAATCTTTGCGCATTATAGGGTGGACGCCGGTCGTCCTCCCATAGAAGCAATCCTCTATGATCAAGAGGAAATTAGACGTTTTCAATCTTCGGACTATGTCGCTTTTAATGAAAACCTTAGAAAAAAGGTTCCTATCAATGTCTTGATTGATTTCATTAACGAGCTTAATAATGATTTTGCCCTTCGAAACAATGAGCTAGGATACTCTCTTGAATATAGGCTCACAAGATTTTGCCAAAAGAATGCTTTTAGTGATGAAATAGTTGTGCACTATGAAAGGCCAAAGGAGGAACCCTTTCCTCCTGTTATTGATCTTGGGGACCTTTATCCCACTAAATTTAGCCCTTTTGATTACTTTTGCTTGCCTCAAAGGAAACTTGCTGCCGAACATAGAGAATATGAGATGAGCTTCCAAGATCTATCTTACTATTACGGCACCACTTAGATCTATCCTTGTTTTTATGCCTAGCTATGGGCGTTAAACGATAGCGCTAGTTGGGAGGCAACCCAATTTTCTTTATGTTTTTTGGTTTTGCTCCTGTTTAGTAATAAATCTTGCATCTACCTTCTGGTTAGATGTGTTTTTATCTTTTAATTAGTGTTTGTGCCAAGTAGACCTATAGGATAACCTACGATGATAGTTGATTTGATTCTGCTGAAAAACAGAAACTTTGCGCGCACGAATATAATTTTTTTAAATCACAGGAACGTGCTTTTGCGTTGATTCTTTTTTGCTTCTATTCAATAAACAAAATTTCCAGGACTTCCTATTTTGGTAGGATTTTTCGAGTTCCAGAAGTTTGCGTTAGTTACAGATAACTACAGACTGTTCTGTTTTTGACAGATTCTGTTTTTCGTGTGTTGTTTGCTTATTTCAATGCATCTATGGCTAGTAATTCAGTCTATGAACCATAAAGAAGTTGGAGTACAGTAGGTTTAACACCAAAATAAATAAATAATGAGTTCATGGCAGTACCTTATGTGGTGGTTTTGTTTTCTTTCACTAACGGAGCTTATAGATTTCCTCTTGAGTTTTGTGTTGTGAAGTTTTCAAGTTTTGGGTAAAGCTTTTATGGACTATGGAATAAGGAGTGGCAAGAGACTAAGCTTGGGGATGCCCATGGCACCCTAATATATTCAAGAATAGCCAAAAGCCTAAGCTTGGGGATGCCCCGGGAAGGCATCCCCTCTTTCGTCTTCGTTCATTGGTAACTTTACTTGGAGCTATATTTTTATTCGCCGCATGATATGTGTTTTGCTTGGAGCGTCGTGTATTATATTAGTCTTTGCTTTTTAGTTTACCACAATCATCCTTGCTGTACACACCTTTTGGAAGAAGCCTATTTGATTAAAATTTGCTAGAATACTCTATGTGCTTCACTTATATCTTTTGAGCCTAAAACTTTTTGCTCTAGTGCTTCACTTATATCTTTTAGAGCACGGTGGTGTCTTAATTTTGAAGAAATTGCTAGTCTCTCATGCTTCACTTATATTATTTTGAGAGCCGTTTAGAACAGCATGGTATTTGCTATTATCATAAAGTTGGTCCTAGAATGATGAGCATCCAAGTTGGGTATAATAAAAACTATCATAGGAAGTGAATTGGATGCTATGATCAATTTGATACTTGATAATTGTTTTGAGATATGGAGGTAGTGTTATTAAAGTCATGCTAGTTGGGTGATTATGAATTTAAAGAATGCTTGTGTTGAAGTTTGTGATTCCCATAGCATGCACGTATGGTGAACCGCTTTGTGATGAAGTTGGAGCACACTTTTATTTATTGATTGTCTTCCTTATGAGTGGCGGTCGGGGACGAGCGATGGTCTTTTCCTACCAATCTATCCCCCTAGGAGCATGCGCGTAGTGCTTTGGTTTTTGATGACTTCTAAATTTTTGCAACAAGTATATGAGTTCTTTTGATTAATGTTGAGTCCATGGATTATATGCACTCTTTCACCCTTCCACCATTGCTAGCCTCTCTTGTATCATGCAACTTTCGCCGGTACCATACACCCACCATACTCCTTCCTCAAAACAGCCACCATACCTACCTATTATGTCATTTCCATAACCATTCCGAGATATATTGCCATGCAACTTTCCACCGTTCCGTTCATATGACACGCATTACTTTTGTCATATTGATTTTTGCATGATCATGTAGTTGACATTGTATTTGTGGCAAGGCCACCTTCATAATCTTCATACATGTCGCTCTTGATTTATTGCATATCCCGGTACACCGCCGGAGGCATTCATATAGAGTCATATCTTGTTCTAGCTTTGAGTTGTAAATCCATAAAAGTGTGATGATATTCATTATTAGAGCATTGTCCTAGTGAGGAAAGGATGATGAAGACTATGATTCCCCCACAAGTGGGGATGAGACTTCGGACTTTACAAAAAGATAAAAAAAGGAAAAAAAAAGAGAAAGGCCAAAAAGAGAAAAAAAAAGGCCAAAGAAAAAAAATAAAAAAATAAAAGAAAGAAAGAAAGAAAAAATAATAAAATGAGAGAAAAAGAGACAAAGGACAATGCTACTATCTCTTTTTCCACACTTGTGCTTCAAAATAGCACCATGATCTTCATGTTAGAGAATCTCATATGTTGTCACTTTCATATACTAGTGGGAATTTTT
This sequence comes from Triticum timopheevii, assembly GCA_963921465.1. NCBI lineage: Eukaryota > Viridiplantae > Streptophyta > Magnoliopsida > Poales > Poaceae > Triticum > Triticum timopheevii. The sequence continues at coordinate 559,545,105 of OY997268.1, read as the reverse complement.
CATTATAGAACTTGGCTTGTATATTCTAATGATGGGCTTCCTCAAAATGCCCTAGGTCTTCGCGAGCAAGCAAGTTGGATGCACCCCACTTAGTTTCTTTTGTTGAGCTTTCATATATTTATAGCTCTAGTGCATCCGTTGCATGGCAATCCCTACTCACTCACATTGATATCTATTAATGGGCATCTCCATAGCCCGTTGATACGCCTAGTTGATGTGAGACTATCTTATCCTTTTTGTCTTCTCCACAACCACCATTCTATTCCACATATAGTGCTATGTCCATGGCTCACACTCATGTATTGCGTGAAAGTTGAAAAAGTTTGAGATTATTAAAGTATGAAACAATTTCTTGGCTTGTCATAGGTGTTGTGCATGATTAAATACTTTGTGTGATGAAGATAGAGCAACAGCCAGGCTATATGATTTTGTAGGGATAACTTTCTTTAGCCATGTTATTTTGAGAAGACATGATTACTTTGCTTAGTATGCTTGAAGTATTACTATTTCTTATGTCAATATGAACTTTTATTTTGTATTCATTTGGATCTGAACATTCATGCCACAATAAAGAAAACTACATTAAGAATTATGCTAGGTAGCATTCCACATCAAAAATTCTCTTTTTATCATTTACCTACTCGAGGACGAGCAGGAATTAAGCTTGGGGATGCTTGATACGTATCCAAAGTATCTATACTTTTGATTGTTCCATGCTATTATATTACCTCTTTTGGATGTTTATGGGCTTTATTTTACACATTATATCATTTTTGGGACTAACCTACTAACCGGAGGCCCAGCCCATATTGCTGTTTTTTGCCTATTTCAGTATTTCGAAGAAAAGGAATATCAAACGGAGTCCAAACGGAATGAAACCTTCGGGAGCGTGATTTTTGGAACGAACATGATCCGGAGAGCTTGGAGTGCAAGTCAAGAAGATTCCGAGGGCCCCACGAGATAGGGGGCCACGCCCCCCCTGTAGGGCGCGCCCCCTGTCTCGTGGGCCCCTCGGACAGCTACCGACGTACTTCTTCCTCCTATATATACCTACGTACCCTGAAAACATCCAGGAGCACCACGAAACACAATTTCCACCGCCTTAACCTTCTGTATCCGCGAGATCCCATCTTGGAGCCTTCGCCGGCACTCTGCTAGAGGGGGAATCAACCACGGAGGGCCTCTACATCAACATCCTTGCCCCTCCGATGAGTTGTGAGTAGTTTACCACAGACCTACGGGTCCATAGTTATTAGCTAGATGGCTTCTTCTCTCTTTTTGGATCTCAATACAATGTTCTCCCCCTCTCTTGTGGAGATCTATTCGATGTAAACTCTTTTTGCGGTGTGTTTGTCGAGATCCGATGAATTGTGGGTTTATGATCAAGTTTATCTATGAATAATATTTGAATCTTCTCTGAATTATTTTATGTATGATTGAGTTATCTTTGCAAGTCTCTTTGAATTATCAGTTTGGTTTGGCCTACTAGATTGAACTTTCTTGCCATGGGAGAAGTGCTTAGCTTTGGGTTCAATCTTGCGGTGTCCTTACCCAGTGACAGAAAGGGTTGCAAGGCACGTATTGTATTGTTGCCATCGAGGATAACAATATGGGGTTTATATCATATTGCATGTGTTTATCCCTCTACATCATGTCATCTTGCTTAATGCGTTGCTCTGTTCTTATGAACTTAATACTCTAGATGCAGGCAGGAGTCGGTCGATGTGTGGAGTAATAGTAGTAGATGCAGGCAGGAGTCGGTCTACTTGTTATGGACGTGATGCCTATATACATGATCATGCCTAGATAATCTCATAACTATGCGCTTTTCTATCAATTGCTCGACAGTAATTTGTTCACCCACCGTAATACTTATGCTATCTTGAGAGAAGCCTCTAGTGAAACCTATGGCCCCCGGGTCTATCTCTTATCATATTTGCTTTCAATCTACCTTTATTTTGCATCTTTACTTTTTTCATCTATATTATAAAATACCAAAAATATATTTATCTTATCATACTATCTTTATTAGATCTCACTTTCGCAAGTGGCCGTGAAGGGATTGACAACCCCTTTATTGCGTTGGTTGCAAGTTCTCAGTTTGTTTGTGTAGGTGCGTGGGATTTCTGAGGAGCCTCCTACTGGATTGATACCTTGGTTCTCAAAACTGAGGGAAATACTTATGCTACACTTTGCTGCATCACCCTCTCCTCTTCGAGGAAAACCAACGCAAGCTCAAGACGTAGTAGCTACCACTCAAAGCATTTTAGAACAAATAGCATCCATCGAACACAAAGAAAGATAGGGGCTTAATGTTTCGCCTTCCAACTTACTTATCATATAGATAATTGTCAACAATAATAATTCATGATCAAATATATTTGAATGGCCATATATGCTTAGATCTTTCCCATCACATGATGCTTGCCAACTAAAGAGTAGGTTGGAATGAGAAGGATTACTACTGACTCTTGCATAAAAGTAAAACATAGGCCCTTCGCAGAGGGAAGCAGGGATTTGTAGAGGTGCCAGAGCTCAAAGCTTTTAAAACATAGATGAAAATAATTTTGAGAGGTATGCTTTCATTGTCAACATAACAACCAAGAGTTCCCAATACCTTCCATACTAGATACATTATAGGCTGTTCCCAAACAGAAAGGTAATGATTTTACTCCCCCTCCACCAACAATCACACTCCACGGTTTGTCCGAAACAACGGGTGTCGTCCAACTATCAACAATCCTGGGGGAGTTTTGTTTAAATTATTTGTGATTTTTGTTTTTGATCTTTTGATCATAGGACTGTGCATCCCAGTTACCAGCCATTTTCTCGTGAATGATGAGCGGAGTCCACTCTTCATGAGAATAGCCCACCTAGCATGGAAGATACTGACAGCCCCTAGTCGCTACATGAGCGATTCGAGCATACAAAACAGATTATTATTTGAAGGTTTAGAGTTTGGCACATGCAAATTACTTGGAACGACAGGTAAATACCGCATATAGGTAGATATGGTGGATGCTCATGGAAGAAACTTGGTTCAAGGAATTTGGATGCACAAGTAGTATTCCCGCTTAGTACAGATATTTTGGCTAGCAAAGGATTCTAAATAGCAAGCACCACATGCTGAAGGACCCATAACAATATAACTTCTATACAAATATACCCAAGCATAACTCATTATGTTGTCTTCCTTGTCCAACTTTAACTAATTTGCTCAAGTTTGAAAATAATTAATGGGGCTCACAATCATAGAAGATGTCGAAGATAGTATATTTACATGTGAAACCTCTCTTCCTTCAATATTCTTTCATGAATTGTTCAAGTGACCAATACTATGTTTCTTAAATTTCAATAAATTTTACCACCTGTACTTCTTATATGTGAAGTCATTACTCCCCATGGATAAGCATATGAAACGTATATAATTTCAGATTTATGATATTCAAATCATTCAACCATTCTCCCTGCAGAACAAGATGTTATGAACGCTTGGCAGGCACGTTCCGATGACTACTCCCTCGTTCAGTGCGGCATGCTTTACAGCCTAGAGCCGGGGCTCCAAAAGCGTTTTGAGAGACACGGAGCATATGAGATGTTCGAAGAGCTGAAAATGGTTTTCCAAGCTCATGCCCGGGTCAAGAGATATCAAGTCTCCGACAAGTTCTTCAGCTGTAAGATGGAGGAAAACAGTTCTGTCAGTGAGCACATACTCACTATGTCTGGGTTACATAACCGCTTGACTCAGCTGGGAGTTAATCTCCCGGATGATGCGGTCATTGACAGAATCCTCCAGTCGCTTCCACCAAGCTACAAGAGCTTTGTGATGAACTTCAATATGCAGGGGATGGAAAAGACCATTCCTGAAGTATTTGCTATGCTAAAATCAGCAGAGGTAGAAGTCAAGAAGGAACATCAAGTGTTGATGGTCAATAAAACCACTAGGTTCAAGAAAGGCAAGGGTAAAAAGAACTTCAAGAAAGACGGCAAGGAGGTTGCCGCGCCCAGCAAGCAAGCTGCCGGGAAGAAGCCAAAGAATGGACCCAAGCCTGAGACTGAGTGCTTTTATTGCAAGGGAAGCGGTCACTGGAAGCGGAACTGCCCGAAGTACTTAGCGGATAAGAAGGCCGGCAAAACAAAAGGTATATGTGATATACATATAATTGATGTGTACCTTACTAGTGCCCGTAGTAGCTCCTGGGTATTTGATACCGGTGCAGTTGCTCACATTTGTAACTCAAAGCAGGGGCTGTGGAATAAGCGGAAACTGGCAAAGGACGAGGTGACGATGCGCGTCGGGAATGGTTCCAAGGTCAATGTGATCGCCGTCGGCACGCTGCCTCTGCATCTCCCTTCGGGATTAGTTTTAAACCTTAATAATTGTTATTTAGTGCCAGCTTTGAGCATGAACATTGTATCGGGATCTCGTTTAATTCGAGATGGCTACTCATTTAAATCTGAGAATAATGGTTGTTCTATTTATATGAGAGATATGTTTTATGGTCATGCTCCTATGGTGAATGGTTTATTCTTTATGAATCTCGAACGTGATGATACACATGTTCACAATGTGAGTACCAAAAGAAGTAAGGTTGATAATGATAGTCCCACATACTTGTGGCACTGCCGCCTTGGTCACATAGGTGTCAAACGCATGAAGAAGCTCCATGCAGATGGACTTTTAGAGTCTCTTGATTATGAATCATTTGACACGTGCGAACCATGCCTTATGGGAAAAATGACCAAGACTCCGTTCTCAGGAACAATGGAGCGAGCAACCAACTTATTGGAAATCATACATACTGATGTGTGCGGTCCAATGAGTGTTGAGGCTCGCGGTGGCTATCGTTATGTTCTCACCCTCACTGATGATTTAAGTAGGTATGGGTATATCTACTTAATGAAACACAAGTCTGAAACCTTTGAAAAGTTCAAGGAATTTCAGAGTGAGGTTGAAAATCAGCGTGACAGGAAAATCAAGTTTCTACGATCAGATCGTGGAGGAGAATACTTGAGTCATGAGTTTGGCACACACTTAAGAAAATGTGGAATAGTTTCACAACTCACGCCGCCTGGAACACCTCAGCGTAACGGTGTGTCCGAACGTCGTAATCGCACTCTATTAGATATGGTGCGATCTATGATGTCTCTTACCGATTTACCGCTATCTTTTTGGGGCTATGCTTTAGAGACTGCCGCATTCACTTTAAATAGGGCTCCGTCGAAATCCGTTGAGACGACACCGTATGAATTATGGTTTGGGAAGAAACCTAAGCTGTCGTTTCTAAAAGTTTGGGGATGCGATGCTTATGTCAAGAAACTTCAACCTGAAAAGCTCGAACCCAAGTCAAAAAATGCGTCTTCATAGGATACCCAAAAGAAACTATTGGGTACACCTTCTACCTCAGATCCGAAGGCAAGATCTTTGTTGCCAAGAATGGGTCCTTTCTAGAGAAAGAGTTTCTCTCGAGAGAAGTAAGTGGGAGGAAAGTAGAGCTTGATGAAGTATTACCTCTTGAACCGGAAAATGGCGCAACTCAAGAAAATGTTCCTGAGGTGCCTGCACCGACTAGAGAGGAAGTTAATGATAGTGATCAAGATACTTCTGATCAAGCCCCTACTGAAATTCGAAGGTCCACAAGGACACGTTCCGCACCAGAGTGGTACGGCAACCCTGTCTTGGAAATCATGTTGTTAGACAACAATGAACCTTCAAACTATGAAGAAGCGATGGCGGGCCCGGATTCCGACAAATGGCTAGAAGCCATGAAATCCGAGATAGGATCCATGTATGAAAACGAAGTATGGACTTTGACTGACTTGCCCGTTGAGCGGCGAGCCATAGAAAATAAATGGATCTTTAAGAGGAAGACATACGCGGATGGTAATGTGACCATCTATAAAGCTCGGCTTGTCGCTAAGGGTTATCGACAAGTTCAAGGGGTTGACTACGATGAGACTTTCTCACCGGTAGCGAAGCTGAAGTCCGTCCGAATCATGTTAGCAATTGCCGCATTCTACGATTATGAAATATGGCAAATGGACGTCAAAACGGCATTCCTTAATGGTTTCCTTAAGGAAGAATTGTATATGATACAGCCGGAAGGTTTTGTCGATCCTAAGAATGCTGACAAAGTGTGCAAGCTCCAACGCTCAATTTATGGGCTGGTGCAAGCATCTCGGAGTTGGAACATTCGCTTTGATGAGATGATCAAAGCGTTTGGGTTTACGCAGACTTATGGAGAAGCCTGCGTTTACAAGAAAGTGAGTGGGAGCTCTGTAGCATTTCTCATACTATATGTAGATGACATACTTTTGATGGGAAATGATATAGAACTCTTGGACAGCATCAAGGCCTATTTGAATAAGATTTTTTCAATGAAGGACCTTGGAGAAGCTGCTTATATATTAGGCATCAAAATCTATAGAGATAGATCGAGACGCCTCATAGGTCTTTCACAAAGCACATACCTTGATAAGATATTGAAGAAGTTCAATATGGATCAATCCAAGAAGGGGTTCTTGCCTGTGTTACAAGGTATGAAATTGAGCTCAGCTCAATGTCCGACCACGGCAGAAGATATAGAAGAGATGAACGTCATCCCCTATGCATCAGCCATAGGTTCTATTATGTATGCCATGCTGTGTACCAGACCTGATGTAAACCTTGCCGTAAGTTTGGTAGGAAGGTACCAAATTAATCCCGGCAAAGAGCACTGGACAGCGGTCAAGAACATCCTAAAGTACCTGAAAAGGACTAAGGAAATGTTTCTCATTTATGGAGGTGACGAAGAGCTCGTCGTAAAGGGTTACGTCGACACTAGCTTCGACACAGATCTGGATGACTCTAAGTCACAAACCGGATACGTGTATATTTTGAATGGTAGGGCAGTAAGCTGGTGCAGTTGCTAGCAAAGCGTCGTGGTGGGATCTACATGTGAATCGGAATACATGGCAGCCTCGGAGGCAGCACATAAAGCAATATGGGTGAAGGAGTTCATCACCGACCTAGGAGTCATACCCAATGCGTCGGGGCCGATCAAGCTCTTCTGTGACAACACTGGAGCTATTGCTCTTGCAAGGAGCCCAGGTTTCACAAGAAGACAAGGCACATCAAGCGTCGCTTCAACTCCATTCGTGAAAATGTTCAAGATGGAGACATAGAGATTTGTAAAATACATACGGACCTGAATGTAGCAGATCCGTTGACTAAACCTCTCCCTAGAGCAAAACATGATCAACACCAGAATTCCATGGGTGTACGATTCATCACAATGTAACTAGATTATTGACTCTAGTGCAAGTGGGAGACTGTTGGAAATATGCCCTAGAGGCAATAATAAAAGCATTATTATTATATTTCCTTGTTCATGATAATTGTCTTTATTCATGCTATAATTGTGTTATCCGGAAATCGTAATACATGTGTGAATGACAGACACCAACATGTCCCTAGTAAGCCTCTAGTTGACTAGCTCGTTGATCAATAGATAGTCATGGTTTCCTGACTATGGACATTGGATGTCATTGATAACGGGATCACATCATTAGGAGAATGATGTGATGGACAAGACCCAATCCTAAACATAGCACAAGATCGTATAGTTCGTTTGCTAGAGTTTTCCAATGTCAAAGTATCTTTTCCTTAGACCATGAGATCGTGTAACTCCCGGATACCGTAGGAGTGCTTTGGGTATACCAAACGTCACAACGTAACTGGGTGACTATAAAGGTAGACTACGGGTATCTCCGAAAGTGTCTGTTGGGTTGACATGGATCAAGATTGGGATTTGTCACTCCGTATGACGGAGAGATATCACTGGGCCCACTCGGTAATGCATCATCATAATGAGCTCAAAGTGACCAAGTGTCTGGTCACGGGATCATGCATTACGGTACGAGTAAAGTGACTTGCCGGTAACGAGATTGAACGAGGTATTGGGATACCGACGATCGGATCTCGGGCAAGTAACATATCGATTGACAAAGGGAATTGCGTACGAGGTTGATTGAATCCTCGACATCGTGGTTCATCCGATGAGATCATCGTGGAGCATGTGGGAGCCAACATGGGTATCCAGATCCCGCTGTTGGTTATTGACCTGAGAGTCGTCTCGGTCATGTCTGCTTGTCTCCCAAACCCGTAGGGTCTACACACTTAAGGTTCGGTGACGCTAGGGTTGTGAAGATATGTATATGCAGTAACCCGAATGTTGTTCGGAGTCCCAGATGAGATCCCGGACGTCACGAGGAGTTCCGGAATGGTCCGGAGGTAAAGAATTATATATAGGAAGTGCAGTTTCGGGCATCGGGACAAGTTTCGGGGTTATCGGTATTGTACCGGGACCACCGGAGGGGTCCCGTGGGCCCACCGGGTGGGGCCACCTGTCCCGGGGGGCCACATGGGCTGTAGGGAGTGCGCCTTGGCCTAGATGGGCCAAGGGCACCAGCCCCTATAGGCCCATGCGCCTAGGGTTTCCACCAAGGAGGAGTCCAAGTGGTGGAAGGCACCCCTAGGTGCCTTGGGGGGGAGGGAAACCTCCCCTTGGCCGCCGCCCCCCCCCCTAGTAGATGCCATCTACTAGGGCCGGCGCCCCCCCTTGGCACCCCTATATATAGTGGGGGAGAGGAGGGACTTCATACACCAGCCCCTGGCGCCTCCCTCTCTCCCTGTTACGTCTCTCCCTCGTAGTCTTGGCGAAGCCCTGCTACTGTGACGCCCTGCATCCACCACCACGCCGTCGTGCTGCTGGATCTTCATCAACCTCTCCTCCCCCCTTGCTGGATCAAGAAGGAGGAGACGTCTCCCGTCCCGTACGTGTGTTGAACGCGGAGGTGCCGTCCGTTCGGCGCTTGGTCATCGGTGATTTGGATCACGTCGAGTACGACTACATCATCACCATTCTTTTGAACGCTTCCGTGCGCGATCTACAAAGGTATGTAGATGCATCCGATAGCTCGTTGCTAGATGAACTCCTAGATGATCTTGGTGAAACGAGTAGGAAAATTTTTGTTTTCTGCAACGTTCTCCAACATATCAAACGGAGTCCAAACGGAATGAAACCTTCGAGAGAGTTATTTTTGGAACAAACGTAATCCAGGAGACTTGGAGTAGACATCAGGGAAGCAACGAGGTGGCCACGAGGGTCCAGGGCACGCCCCCGCCCTCGTGGGCCCCTCGTGGCTCCCCTAACCGACTTCTTTCACCTATATATATCCATATACCCCGAAAACATCCAGGAGCACAATAGATCAGGAGTTTCACCGCCACAAGCCTTTGTATCCACCAAAAACCTCTCGGGACCCTGTTCTGGCACCCTGCCAGAGGGGCGATCCCTCACCAGTGTCCATCTTCATCATCCCAGCGCTCTCCATGACGAGGAGGGAGTAGTTCACCCTTGGGGCTGAGGGTATGTACCAGTAGCTATGTGTTTGATCTCTCTCTCTCTCTCGTGTTCTTGATATGGCACGATCTTGATGTATCGCGAGCTTTGCTATTATAGTTGGATCTTATGATGTTTCTCCCCCTCTACTCTCTTGTAATGGATTGAGTTTTTCCTTTGAAGTTATCTTATTGGATTGAGTCTTTAAGGATTTGAGAACACTTTATGTATGTCTTGCATGTGCTTATCTGCGATGATAATGGGATATTCACGTGGTCTACTTGATGTATGTTTTGGTGATCGACTTGCGGGTTCAATGACCTTGTGAACTTATGCATAGGGTTGGCGCACATTTTCGTCTTGACTCTCCAGTAGAAACTTTGGGGCACTCTTTGAAGTACTTTGTGTTGGTTTGAATAGATGAATCTGAGATTGTGTGATGCATATCATATGATCATACCCACGGATACTTGAGGTGACATTGGAGTATCTAGGTGACATTAGGGTTCTAGTACGAACTCTATGATAGATCGAACGGAAAGAATGGCTTCGTGTTATTCTACTACGAACTCTTGAATAGATCGATCAGAAAGGATAACTTTGAGGTGGTTTCGTACCCTACAATAATCTCTTTGTTTGTTCTCCGCTATTAGTGACTTTGGAGTGACTCTTTGTTGCATGTTGAGGGATAGTTATATGTTCCAGGTATGTTATTATTGTTGAGAGAACTTGCACTAGTGAAAGTATTAACCCTAGGCCTTGTTTCCTAGCATTGCAATACCGTTTACGCTCACTTTTACCACGTTTTACCTTGATGTTTTTATATTTTCAGATTTCAAAAACCTATATCTATCATCCATATTGCACTTGTATCACCATCTCTTCGTCGAACTAGTGCACCTATACAATTTACCATTGTATTGGGTGTGTTGGGGACACAAGATGCTCTTTGTTATTTGGTTGCAGTGTTGTTTGAGAGAGACCATCTTCATTCTATGCCTCCCACGGATTGATAAATCTTAGGTCATCCACTTGAGGGAAATTTGCTACTGTCCTACAAACCTCTGCACTTGGAGGCCCAACAACGTCTACAAGAAGAAGGTTGTGTAGTAGACATCAAGCTCTTTTCTGGCGCTGTTGTTGGGGAGGTTAGTGCTTGAAGGTATATCTTTAGATCTTGCAATCGAATCTTTTAGTTTCTTGTTTTATCACTATTTTAGTTTATAAAATAAAACTACAAAAAATGGAATTGAGGGTGCCTCATATGCTTCATCTTTTTAATATCTTTCATGAAAATAAGGATTCCGATAGTTGTGTCAAATTGTTAGAAGAAGAATGCATTAGAATGTTTGGCACTAAATTTTTGTATGATGAGCGTGATTGCAATGTTGTTAGTATGAATTCTATGAATATCCATGATGCTAATGATGTGGAAAGCCACAAGCTTGGGGATGCTATGTTTGATGAAGATGATATTTTTTGTCCCCCAAGTTTTGATGAGAAAATATATTATGATGAAAGCATGCCTCCTATTTATGATGATTATTGTGATGACACGTATCCTATAAAGAATAAAGATAATCATGAAACTTGTCATCATGATCTTAATTTTCAATTGGATTATGCTTCACATGATAGTTATTTTGTTGAGTTTGCTCCCACTACTATTGATGAGAAGAAGTTTGCTTATGTGGAGAGTAGTAAATTTTCTATGCAAGTAGATCATGAAAAGAATGCTTTATGTGCTGTTTATATGGTTGAATTCATTCATGATGCTACTGAAAATTATTATGAGGGAGGAATATATGCTTGTAGGAACTGCAATAATATCAAGTTTCCTCTCTATGTGCTTAAAGTTTTAAAGTTATGCTTGTTTTGCCTTCCTATGCTAGTTGATTATTGTTCCCATAAGTTGTTTACTCAAAAAATCCCTATGCATAGGAAGTGGGTTAGACTTAAATGTGTTAGTAATATTCTTCATGATGCTCTCTTGATGTTTCAATTATTATCTTTTATGCGAGCATCATTGAAATCATCAAGCCTAGCTAAAAGGCATTAAAGAAAAGCGCTTGTTGGAAGACAACCCAATATTTACCTTTACTATTTTAGTATGTTCACACTATTATTCTACTGTAGTAATAATGTTTTATAGCTTTTGTTTCAATAAAGTGCCAAGTAAGACCTTTAGGATAGCTTACGGTGATAGTTGTGTTGATCCTGCTGAAAATCAGAAACTTTTGCACCCAGTAAATTAGTTTTGATAATTCACATAAACCTGATTTTGATCTGATTCTTTTTTCTCTGGATTGGTAGAAGAATTTCTCAGGTTTTCCTAATTTGGTAGAATTTGTGTAGTTACAGAAGTATTCAATAGTTACAGATTACTACAGACTGTTCTGTTTTTGACAGATTCTGTTTTCTATGTGTTGTTTGCTTATTTTGATGAATCTATGAGTAGTATCGGAGGGTATGAACCATAGAGAAGTTGGAATACAGTATATATTACACCAATATGAATTTAGATTGAGTTCACAACAGTACCTAAGTGGTGGTTTATTTTCTTATACTAACGGAGCTTGCGAGTTTTCTGTTGAGTTTTGTGTTGTGAAGTTTTCAAGTTTTGGGTAAAGATTCGATGGACTATGGAATAAGGAGTGGCAAGAGCCTAAGCTTGGGGATGCCCAAGGCACCCCAAGGTAATATTCAAGGAAAACCAAGAGCCTAAGCTTGGGGATGCCCAAGGCACCCCAAGGTAATATTCAAGGACAACCAAGAGCCTAAGCTTGGGGATGCCCCGGAAGGCATCTCCTCTTTCGTCTTCGTCTATCGGTAACTTTACTTGAGGCTATACTTTTATTCACCACATGATATGTGTTTTGCTTGGAGATTCTTGTATGATTTGAGTCTTTGCCTTTTAGTTTATCACAATCATCCTTTCTATACACACCTTTTGGAGAGACACACATGAATCATAATTTATTAGAATACTCTATGTGCTTCACTTATATCTTTTGAGCTAGATAATTTTGCTCTAGTGCTTCACTTATATCTTTTTAGAGCTCGGTGGTGGTTTAATTTTATAGAAATTATTGATCTCTCATATTATTTTGAGAGTCTTTTAGAACAGCATGGTATTTTCTTTGGTTATAAAAATAGTCCTAATATGATGGGCATCCAAGATAGGTCTAATAAAAACTATCATATAAAGTGCATTGAATACTATGATAAATTTGATACTTGATAATTGTTTTGAGATATAAAGGTGGTAATGTTAGAGTCATGCTAGTTGGGTAATTATGAAATTAAGAAATACTTTTGTTAAAGTTGGCAAGTCCCGTAGCATGCACGTATGGTGAACATTGTGTGACAAATTTGAAGCATGGGGTGTTCTTTGATTGCCTTCCTTATGAGTGGAGGTCGGGATCGCGCGATGGTTAACTCCTACCAACCCTTCCCCTAGGAGCATGCGTAGTAGTACTTTGCTTCGAGGGCTAATAAACTTTTGCAATAAGTATATGACTTCTTTATGACTAATGCGAGTCCATGGATTATACGCACTCTTACCCTTCCATCATTGCTAGCCTCTACGGTACTGTGCATTGCCCTTTCTCACCTTGAGAGTTGGTGTAAACTTCACCGGTGCATCCAAACCCCGTGATACGATACGCTCTATCACACATAAACCTCCTTATATCTCCCTCAAAACAACCACCATACCTACCTATTATGGCATTTCCATATCCATTCCGAGATATATTGCCATGCAACTTTCCACCGTTCCATTTATTATGGCACATTGCATCATTGTCATATTGCTTTTGCATGATCATGTAGTTGACATCGTATTTGTGGCAAAGCCACCTTCATAATTCTTTCATACATGTCGCTCTTGATTCATTGCATATCCCGGTACACCGCCAAAGGCATTCACATAGAGTCATATGTTGTCCTAAGTATTGAGTTGTAATTCTTGAGTTGTTAATAAATAGAAGTGTGATGATCTTCATTATTAGAGCATTGTCCCATGAGAGGAAAGTACGATGGAGACTATGATTCCCCCACAAGTCGGGATGAGACTCCGGACTTTATGAAAAATAAAATAGGCCAAAGAAGCCCAAATAAAAAAAGAGAGGCCAAAGAAGCCCAAATAAAAAAAATAAAAAATGAGAGAAAGAAAAAAAATGAGAGAAAAGAGAGAAGGGACAATGTTACTATCCTTTTTCCACAATTGTGCTTCAAAGTAGCACCATGATCTTCATGATAGAGAGTTTCCTATGTTGTCACTTTCATATACTAGTGGGAATTTTTCATTATAGAACTTGGCTTGTATATTCCAATGATGGGCTTCCTCAAAATTCCCTAGGTCTTCGTGAGCAAGCAAGTTGGATGCACACCCACTTAGTTTCTTTTTGAGCTTTCATAAATTTATAGCTCTAGTGCATCCGTTGCATGGCAATCCCTACTCCTCGTATTGACATCAATTGATGGGCATCTCCATAGCCCGTTGATTAGCCGCATCAATATGAGACTTTCTCCTTTTTTGTCTTCTCACATAATCCCTATCATCATACTCTACTCCACCCATAGTTCTATATCCATGGATTGCGCTCATGCATTGCATGAGGGTTGAAAAAGCTGAAGCGCGTTAAAAAGTATGAACCAATTGCTTGGCTGAAACCGGGGTTGTGCATGATGGGAGCATGTTGTGTGACGAAAATGAAGCATGGCCAAACTATATGATTTTGTAGGGATAAGCTTTCTTTTGCTATGTTATTTTGATAAGACATGATTACTTTGTTAGTATGCTTGAAGTATTACTATTTCTATGTCAATATTAAACTTTTATCTTGAATCTTTTGGATCTGAACATTCATGCCACAATAAAGAGAATTACATCGAGAATTATTCTAGGTAGCATTCCACATCAAAAATTCTGTTTTTATCATTTACCTACTCGAGGACGAGCAGGAATTAAGCTTGGGGATGCTTGATACGTCTCCAACGTATCTATAATTTTTGATTGTTCCATGCTATTATATTATCTGTTTTGGATGTTTAATGGGCTTTACTATACACTTTTATATTATTTTTGGGACTAACCTATTAACCGGAGGCCCAACCCAAATTGCTGTTTTTTTGCCTATTTCAGTGTTTCGCAGAAAAGGAATATCAAACGGAGTCCAAACGGAATGAAACCTTCGGGAGAGTTATTTTTGGAACAAACGCAATCCAGGAGACTTGGAGTAGACGTCAGGGAAGCAATGAGGTGGCCACGAGGGTCCAGGGCGTGCCCCCACCCTCATGGGCCCCTCGTGGCTCCCCTAACCGACTTCTTTTGCCTATATATATCCATATACCCCGAAAACATCCAGGAGCACAATAGATCGGGAGTTCCGCCGCCGCAAGCCTCTGTAGCCACCAAAAACCTCTCGGGACCCTGTTCCGGCACCCTGCCGGAGGGGGGATCCCTCACCGGTGGCCATCTTCATCATCCCGGTGCTCTCCATGACGAGGAGGGAGTAGTTCACCTTCAGGGCTGAGGGTATGTACCAGTAGCTATGTGTTTGATCTCTCTCTCTAGTGTTCTTGATATGGCACGATCTTGATGTATCGCAAGCTTTGCTATTATAGTTGGATCTTATGATGTTTCTCCCCCTCTACTCGCTCGTAATGGATTGAGTTTTCCCTTTGAAGTTATCTTATCGGATTGACTCTTTAAGGATTTGAGAACACTTGATGTATGTCTTGCATGTGCTTATCTGCGGTGACAATGGGATATTCACGTGGTCTACTTGATGTATGTTTTGGTGATCAACTTGCGGGTTCAGTGACCTTGTGAACTTATGCATAGGGGTTGGCACACGTTTTCGTCTTGACGCTCCGGTAGAAACTTTGGGGCACTCTTTGAAGTACTTTGTGTTGGTTTGAATAGAAGAATCTGAGATTGTGTGATGCATATCGTATAATCATACCCACGGATACTTGAGGTGACATTAGGGTTTTGGTTGATTTGTATCTTAAGGTGTTATTCTAGTACGAACTCTATGATAGATCGAACGGAAAGAATAGCTTCGTGTTATTTTACTACGGACTCTTGAATTGATCGATCAGAAAGGATAACTTTAAGGTGGTTTCGTACCCTACAATAATCTCTTCGTTTGTTCTCCGCTATTAGTGACTTTGGAGTGACTCTTTGTTGCATGTTGAGGGATAGTTATATGATCCAAGTATGTTATTATTGTTGAGAGAACTTGCACTAGTGAAAGTATGAACCATAGGCCTTGTTTCGAAGCATTGCAATACCATTTGTGCTCAGTTTTATCATTAGTTACCTTGCTGTTTTTATATTTTCAGATTGCAAAAACCTATATCTACCATCCATATTGCACTTGTATCACCATCTCTTTGCCTAACTAGTGCACCTATACAATTTACCATTGTATTGGGTGTGATGGGGACACAAGAGACTCTTTGTTATTTGGTTGCAGGGTTGTTTGAGAAAGACCATCTTCATCCTACGCCTCCCATGGATTGATAAACCTTAGGTCATCCACTTGAGGGAAATTTGCTACTGTCCTACAAACCTCTGCACTTGGAGGCCCAACAACGTCTACAAGAAGAAGGTTGTGTAGTAGACATCACCACTCCTTATTCCATAGTCCATCGAATCTTTACCCAAAACTTGAAAACTTCACAACACAAAACTCAATAGAAAATTCTAAGCTCCGTTAGTATAAGAAATTAAAACCACCACTTAGTTACTGTTGTGAACTCATTCTAAATTCATATTGGTGTAATAACTACTGTATTCCAACTTCTCTATGGTTCATACCCTCCGATACTACTCATAGATTCATCAAAATAAGCAAACAACACATAGAAAACAGAATCTGTCAAAAACAGAATAGTCTGTAGCAATCTGTAACTTCCGAATACTTCTGTAACTCAAAACATTCTGAAATAAATTGGTGGACGTGAGGAATTTCTAATAATCTTCCGCAAAAAGAATCAACTTAAAATCGCTCTCCAGTAAAAAGAATGGCAGCTAATCTCGTGAGCGCAAAGTTTTTGTTTTTTTTACAGCAGGATCACATTAACTTTCACCCAAGTCTTCCCAAAGGTTCTACTTGGCACTTTATTGAAACAAAAGCTATAAAACATGATTACTACAGTAGCTTAATCATGTGAACACACAAAAACAGTAGGGGTAAAATATTGGGTTGTGTCCCAACAAGCGGATTTCTTTAATGCCTTTTACCTAGGCATGATGATTTAAATGATGCTCGCATAGAAGATAAGAACTGAAACATAACGGGAGCATCATGAAGAATATGACTAACACATTTATGCCTAACCCACTTCCTATGCATAGGGATTTTGTGTGCAAACAACTTATGGCAAGAATCAACTAGCATAGGAAAGCAAAACAATCATAGCTTCAAGATTTTCAACACACGGAGAGGAAACTTGATATTATTGCAATTCCTACAAGCATATGTTCCTCCTTCATAATAAATTTCAGTAGCATCATGAATGAATTCAACAATATAACTTTCACATAAAGCACTATTTTCATGATGCACAAGCATAAAAAATTTACTACTCTCCACATAAGCAAAATTCTTCTCATTCGGAATAGTGGGAGTATCATAAGAAACTCGAATACTCTAAATTGTTTCCACATTAAAAGAGTAATGGTCAGAAAAACGGTAATCATAATCATGACAATTTTTTAAAATATAATCATCACTACTTTTTATAACATAAGTATCATCACAATAATCATCATAAGTAGTAACTTTGTTCTCCTCATAATCAATTGAAACCTCTTCCAAGAAAGTGGAATCATTAATAAATAAAGTCATGACCTCCCCAAATACACTTTCATAATTGTCACAATAAGATTCAACACCCACCAAAATAGTGGGATCATTACTTCTTAAAGTTGATACTCTTCCAAACCCACTTTCATCAATATAATCATCATAAGTAGGAGGCATGCTATCGTCATAATAAATTTGCATATCAAAACTTGGGGGATTAAAAATATCATCTTCATAAAACATAGCATTCCCAAGCTTGGGACAAACATTAATTGCAGCAAATAAATTCTCAAACATGTCATTCTCATCAAACATAGCATCCCCAAGCTTGGGCCTTTGCAAATCATAAGCATAATCACTCTTATCATTAATAGTATGGATAGCACCAATAGTATAGCAATTATCATCATCACAATGAGTAATAGGAGCAACATCATTTGGGAGGGATACCTTTTTACCTTTGCTTCTCCGTCTTTTCTTTTTCTTCTTCACATTATGTGTGGGTTTAATCCTCTTTTTGGAGCTCCTTATTAATGAGATTGGTTGAATAGACGGCTCCTCCTCGTTACCTGATTCATCACAAGAAATAATAGGAAGATATTGGGAAGTCTCTTCCCTTTCATTAGTATTCTCTTCATCTTCTATTTGTTTTCTTGTCTTTATGTAATTGGCAATATAAGGATTTTCAATGCAATTCACCGCACAATACATATAAATTTCCTCTAGATCAAAATCAAGAACTTTATCAAGGACAAATTCTGGAAGACCCTTAGTTTTACGTTTGATTTCTTCATAACCCACAAGCAATCTAAGTTCATATGTGCAAGGGAAATCAAGTCATCACAATTTTTGGACACGACTCGATCATGAAACAATTTGCATTGGTGATTTAAATGATCATGTTCATTGCAAAGTTCACAAGGATGGCAAAGAAATTTTAAATTTTCAGCACAAACATCTAGCCTTTCTTGCAACCATTTAGTTTCTAAATACTTATGACTCTTGCAAAATCTATCTTCCCTATTTGGTGTGTACTTGTAAACTCTATGCACTCCACAAAAGTTGACATGCTTATAAGAGACATTTTCATCATGACTAGTGCAATCATCATTAGTACTATGGATATTAAAAGAGTTCATACTAACAACATTGCTATCATGCTCATCATTCAAAGATTTAGTGCCAAACATTTTAATGCATTCTTCTTCTAGCATTTTGGCACAATTATCGGAATCCTTATTTCATGAAAGATACTAAAAAGATGAAGCATATGAGGCACCCTCAATTCCATTTTTAGTTTTCTTTTATAGACCAAACTAGTGATAAAACAAGAAACTAAAAGATTCGATTGCAAGATCTAAAGATATACCTTCAAGCACTCACCTCTCCGGCAACGGCGCCAGAAAAGAGCTTGATGTCTACCGGAGAGTCAAGATGAAAACGTGTGCCAACCCCTATGCATAAGTTCACAAGGTCACTGAACCCGCAAGTTGATCACCAAAACATACATCAAGTAGACCACGTGAATATCCCATTGTCACCGCAGATAAGCACATGCAAGACATACATCAAGTGTTCTCAAATCTTTAAAGACTCAATCCGATAAGATAACTTCAAAGGGAAAACTCAATCCATTACAAGAGCGTAGAGGGGGAGAAACATCATAAGATCCAACTATAATAGCAAAGCTCGCGATATATCAAGATCATGCCATATCAAGAACACGAGAGAGAGAGAGAGAGAGAGAGAGAGAGAGAGAGAGAGAGATCAAACACGTAGCTACTGGTACATACCCTCAGCCCCGAGGGTGAACTACTCCCTCCTCGTCATGGAGAGCGCCAAGATGATGAAGATGGCCACCGGTGATGGATCCCTCCTCTGGCAGGGTGCCAGAACAGGGTCCCGATTGATTTTTGGTGGCTACAGAGGCTTGCAGCGGCGGAACTCCCGATCTAGGTTTGTTTTTGGGGGTTTCTGTATTTATAGGAATTTTTGGTGTCGGTCTCACGTCAGGGGGGGGTCTCCGAGTCGTCCACGAGATAGGGGGCGCGCCCAGGGGGTAGGACGCGCCCTCCACCCTCGTGGATGGCTCGGGACTCTTCTGGCCCAACTCTTTTACTCCGGGGGCTTCTTTTGGTCCATAAAAAATCATCAAAAAATGGCATGTCAATTGGACTCCATTTTTGGTATTCCTTTTCTGTAAAACTCAAAAACAAGGAAAAAAACTGGTACTTGGCTCTAGGTTAATAGGTTAGTCCCAAAAATCATATAAAATAGCATATAAATGCATATAAAACATCCAAGATGGATAATATAATAGCCTGAATACTTCATAAATTATAGATACGTTGGAGACGTATCACCCGCCGACACCCGTGGCACGGCCACCACCATCGCTGCCTGCCGGCCGAGTACCGCCGGCGCCGGCGCCTCTCTGCGTGCACAGCCGCGGCCAGAGCTGGCTGTGTCACCGCCACATGGGGCCGGCCCTAATTAGTTTAGGGGCTAATCCCCTTTTAAAACAAACCCCCTTGTGAGTAGACTAGTCGGCCCCGCTCCTGTAAAAGAATAAAAAAGATTTAGAAATGAATAAATAAATAAATAGTTAAATGATTAATTAAATTAATTAAGTCTATTAAATTAGCCTAATCACTCAATTAAAACTAACTAGTTTTGTTTAGTTAATCTGTCTCAATGACAGATGGGGCCCACCTGTCAGTTTGACCCAGTCAACGGTCAGAGTTGACCATGGACGTCTTGCTGACGCAATATATATTTCCGAATTAAAATAATTTCAAAAATTGAATAAATCTTTATAAATTAATACAAAAAAAACCGTAGCTCGGATGAAAATACTTTGTACATGAAAGTTGCTCAGAATGACAAGACGAATCCGAATACGTAGTTCGTTCATTCACCACACATCTCTAGCATAGCGAACCTGCAACCGTCACCCTCCGGCCTGTTTGTCCGAAAATGCCAAACACCGGGAACACTTTCCCGGATGTTTTCCCCCTTCGCCGGTAGCACCTAGTATCGCGTTAGGTCACCCCTAGCACCGCATATTGCCATGTTATGCTTTGTGATGCTTTGATTGCTCTGTTATTTAATGTGTTCCCTCTTTGCTACTTCTCTCTGGTAGACTACGAGACTGACGCCATTGCTGCCCCAATCGACTACGGTATTGACGACCCCTCCTTCTTGCCAGAGAAACCAGGCAAGCAAACCCCCTTTGATCAACCAGATATCGCCCACTCTCTGATCTCTTATTCTTACATTATATTTGCTATTGTTGTTGATTCAATAGCTCCTATTCTGTTGCATAGCATGTCATTGTTGCTACAATTGTTGATACCTTTACCTGCAATCCTAAATGCTTATATAGGATACTAGTATTTCATCAGTGGCCCTACATCCTTTTCCGTCTTCTATACTATTGGGTCGTGATCACTCGGGAGGTGATCACGGGTATCTACTATGTATATTACACATGACACATGTTGTGACTAAAGTTGGTCGGCTCGTAGAGTACCCACAAGTGATTCAGATATGGGGGCTGAAAGGACAGGTGGTTCCATCTAGGTAGTGGTGGACCTGGGTTCCCGATGGCCCCGCGAGTGTTACTTTGTGGTAGAGCGACAGGGCAGGTTGTGACAACCTAGGAGACAGGTGGGCCTGGTCCCTAGTCAGCATCCGTGGATACATCAAATAACACGCTTAACGAGATCTTGGTATTCGATCTGAGTTGGGTCGTTGACCTTATACGCACTAACCACCACGTGGGACAAGATATGGCAACCAACGTCATGGTATCAGTCAAAGCCTTCTAGACGTCAGCGACTGAGCGGCGCGCGCTGGATTGGACTGGTACGCCTGCTCTTGTATTAGGGAGGCTAGGTCTGCTTTCGACCGCCCTCGCAACATGCAGGTGTGCAATGGGTGATGGCCCAGACCCCTGCACGCTTAGGATTTAGACCAGCGTGTTGACCTCTCTGTTAGGCCTAGGTAGGGTTGCAACGTGTTGATCTCCCGAGGCCAGACATGACCCAGGAAACTGTGCCCAGCCAGAGGGATCGGGCGTGTCGGGTAATGTGGTGCACCCCTGCAGGGAAGTTGATCTATTCGAATAGTCGTGTCCACGGCAACAGGACGATCCGGAGTTGTACTTCGACCTTATGACAACTAGAACCGGATACTTAATAAAACACACCCTTTCAAGTGCCAGATACAACCCGGTGATCGCTCTCTCACAGGGCGACAAGGAGAGGATCGCCGGGTAGGATTATGCTATACGATGATACTTGGTGAACTTACCAGCTACTCTCTTCTACATGCTTCAAGATGGAGGCTGCCAGAAGCGTAGTCTTTGATAGGACTAGCTATCCCCCTCTTATTCTGGCATTCTGCAGTTCAGTCCACCGATATTACCCCTTTACATAGATACCAATGCATATGTAGTGTAGATCCTTGCTTGCGAGTACATTGGATGAGTAATCACGGTTGCTTTTCTCCCTCTTCCCCCCTTTCCATTCTTCTTGGACATCGCAACCAGATGTTGGAGCCCAGGAGCTAGACACCACCGTCGATGATGACCCCTACTTCACCGAGGGTGCCTACTACTACGTGGGGGCCGCCGACGACTAGGAGTAGTTTAGGAGGATCCCAAGCAGGAGGCCTGCGCCTCTTTCGATTTGTATCCCAGTTTGTGCTAGCCATCTTATGGCACCTTGTTTAACTTATGTCTATACTCAGATATTGTTGCTTCCGCTGACTTGTTTATGATCGAGCACTTGTATTCGAGCCCTTGAGGCCCCTGGCTTGTAATATGACGCTTCTATGATTTATTTACTTTTAGAGTTGTGTTATGATATCTTCCCGTGAGACCCTGATCTTGATCATACACGTTTGCGTGCATGATTAGTACAATTGAATCGGGGGCGTCACAAGTTGGTATCAGGGCCGACTGCCTGTAGGAATCCCCCTTCCACACTCCTTGTCTGAAGTCGAGTCTAGTCACTAACAAACTTTTACTAACATGGTTGTGTGTCTTATAGGCCCACGTCGTCATTTGGGTGGTATTAGGATCTTTTATTCCCCGTCTATACTCTGGGACTCTGATATCTCTTCTATTCAGGTTAAATGATTTTACTAACTCTAACATTAGGATCTCGTAATCACATCCACCCCGAAAGCCCCTTGTTATAGATGACGCCTGCTGCACCAGAAGATTCCGAAGATACTCTATGATCGATGTTCTCTCGAGACCTTGTGCTATCGCTTTTGCAATTCCCAAGGTCAAGGCTAGGAAGCGAGTGAGTGAGAGGGGAAATCAGAGAATCGGAGGAAATACCGAGCGTGTATCTCGATTGCGTGTTAAGTCTTAGTTTTGGAATATTACAGTCAAAGGTGAGCATTTTAAACCAGAAATTGAAGAACCAAACTGAACTGAGTTGACTTATATTCCTGATTTATTCAATTTATGGTGTCCGTTTTGGTGTTTTTATCACTAGTTGTTTGTTCGGCCTTGTCGTGATTTTCATTCTACATAAGCCGAATTGACCATCAGATCAGATACACCAGAATAGACCTTCCTTTTCTCTAATTCTTCTACCCTACAAAATCCAATTCACTCATGCATTTGCCTCTTTGAATCACTAATCTTGCACTGGTTTTTGTCCGCAAAGGGTCCCAATCTCTCAACCTGGTCACCTCCCAACCTTAAGGTTAGATCTACTGCTATGAGGCCTAGCTACAACGCCTCTTCGTCAAGTGCTCATGTTGGTTTGGATCTCCAGTGTCTGGTCTTTCCGTTATAGCTCTTCTCCAATGCTGGCATGACGTCGGTCCTTTACCGTGATTCCATCACCTGAGGAGCCTGACAAGGAAGACTGAGAAAGCAACAACCTGATTGCTCAGTGTAGAAACAGTAGGCTGGCGCCACACTCTCACAAACACAAAAAGCAAAAAACCAGTTCGCTCATCCATCAATAGTGAAATAATATACACGCACGGGAGGTCCTATTCAATGTGCCACTTGTTCAAGGACGACCAAACGTACAGGCCCCAAGACACTCGCTTTGGTTCACTGGTGACTCACCCTACTTGCCCTCAACCCATCTGGAGAAGCGAACAAAAAAAATATGAAGGAAAACTGAAAAAATAGAGAGAATATCTAAAATGTTTGAAAAAAATATAATATTTTCATGAATTTTAGAAATCATTGTCAAAGATAAAAATGTTCAAGAATTTTATATTTACGGATTTGAAAAATTGTCATGAATTAAAGAAATGTTTGTGAATTTAGAAAATGTTAGAAAATTTTAAAAAAATCCTGTATTTCTAATAACATTCCAAAATTCAAAAAATATTCGAGAATTGAAAATATTTTCATGAAAAATGTTCCCAAATTTCAAAAGAAGTTCCTCAAATTTTAGAGATGTTCATGAATTCTAAAGATGCTCGCAAATTCACAGATTTGTCTATTAATCAACGTAGGAGGGCCACACTTGGAAATAGTCCCAACCGCAACCAACAACACAAAGATCTATTCCCTAACATGTGGGGCCATGCATGCAAATAACTTCCTTGACGCACCAGGAGGCTTCCTTTACTAGGGAGCTTAGTAACTTGAGAGATTAAATCGACCTAGAAGCATGAAAGCAAGCTGCACATCGGATGGCTAGGAATAATTAAGACATGAAATGCCCATGACGTCTCTAAATATGTTTATGGCCTCTTTGATTCAAGGATTTCACAAACAAATATAGGACAAACATAGGAATATGAAATGATTGCATGTAGAAAATAGAGTATTATGGAAGACAAATATCTACAGAGTGAGTATTTGATTCATAGTAATATGAAAAACAGAGGAATCCTAAAAACTATACTCGAAATAAGGTTACAACACATATGTAAACGTAAGATCAACTATGAGTCCAACAATTTTTTTGGTCAATTGATCAAAACAATTATCATGTGACTTCAATATTTCAGTAAATGTATTATTTTGTTTAGTTTGAGCGATGATTTAATGATTTGAGGGTTTCCTCAGGTGCTTGGCAGTTACTACCACTAACTCTGCTATTATATTTTTTGGTGCTCCTGCATCACTAGGATAAAGGTGGTTTCTGATAATTAGAACCAAAGTTTTGATTCTTCCATCCCGGATTATTTTGATTGACGTTGTTACAGCCCCGGGATATCTCACTAGACTAGAAACCGACCCAGTCGGCCAGCTCAAGGCCCCCTTGGGCATAACGCAACCTTGTCCATCAACATGACGTGTGGGCCCCCAAGAAGGAAGAATTCAGAAGACTTGCCGATTAAGACAAGGAGGTCGGTTCCGGGAAGGACTCTCCATGAGCCCCTAGGTTGGTTAGGATTCCTATACATTGACCCATAACACCTTTAATAAGCCCTAGGAGGGCTAGTCCATAAACACCTTATAATCTATACCTTGATACATCCTTGTACCTTGTACACCCCATCATCACAATATACCACGAGCATTAGTAGGATTTTACCTCCACAGCGAGGACCGGAAACTCGGTAAAACTGATCTCTCGTTACCTCTCTATTTTGGCTAGTTGTAGCACTCTGTCTAGGGGTATGCCGGAATTTACACCGATGGTCGCGCTCTGGGCACGGATTGCGCTTGCCAAAGCCAAGATACATATGGGATTCGTCATTAACCATAACATCTACACCCGGAGCCAAATCTTTGTCTTTGGTTCAATGAGTTTCATCGCCGACTCAGTGGGCTGCTTCGAGCTCGTAGAAACCTACGCTGCCAGAAAGGCTCTCTTCTTTATGAACTTGGAGTTCGTCATTGGAACCAGGACGAGGCGATGGTCCTCTACATCCCACTCACCTCCCAGTTCATCACGAACATTTTAAAATTGGGAACATTTTTCAAAATTCTGGATAATTTTTAAATGATGACATTTTTTGAAATCCTAATAGTTCTCGGAAAAGGGGAATAAATGTTTGAAAATTTTAACATTTTTTGCAATTTGAGATTGGAAAAAACAAAACAGAAAAAAAGTGTACCAAAACCAAAAAAACTAGTAGAAAGAACCAGAAGAAATTTGTCCGGAAACCTGCTTGAAAATTCCCAAAACCGGACATAACCTGCTAGATGGTTCCTAAACCAAGGAGTCACGTATCTGCTTAACTGGGCTGGCCCAATATCTCGTCCCTCGGTCCTAGCCTCTTCGAAGGTCCGCCTATTTGACACAAAATGCGTCAAATAGGGAATTCCGATGAAGTGAGCACGGTTGCCGGCGGCTCCTCTAGCAAACCTAGGCCATTGTAGAGAAAAATTTCAAAAAAATTTATTGTTAAACTTGATTTTTTGTGAAAGTTCCCAAAATTTTCAAGCGGGAATATTTTTGGAAATTCTGACAAATTTGGATAATGTAAACTACTTAGAAAATTCCCAGAATATTTTATGAAACAAGATTTATTTTTAAAATTTGTGAATAAATTTTGAACATAGGATCATGCCAGGATCAAAACATGCCTGAAGAGGCCGACGTGTTGTGACCGATAGGTACCTGAGCTCCACGACACCGCCCCAAAGCGGGTGACGACCCAACCCGTCGCTCCTGCCATGCCCGAGATCGTTTTCACCCGAGGCCCTGACATGGAGAGGGGACCCACAACAATGTCCTAATCCACATGTATCGCTGGCGCCGGAGCATGGAGCTTTCGCTCGGAGCCTCACCCTTGTCACACGAGGTACCAAAGTCACCGACCCAACCCGAAGGAGGACCAGCGCTGCCAACCCGAGGCCTCCAGATCAAGACCAGGGAGGCGCCACACCACGACAAGACCACCCGCCGCCCCTCCTCTTGCTATCCACATGGACAAGGAGAGCGCTACCACGGTTACAATGTTGCTCATCGCAGAGCCAATCGCATACTGATAGCTATGAGAAGAATCGCAGAGCCAAATTCTATACTTATTATCTTGACAAGAATTCATTGAGACTGTAAGCTCGACTCCCGCTCCGCACACCGCGCACACCGCCGCCGGCCACTCCGGCACCGGCGTACACCGCTCTCGACGGCGGCCACCCCGGCCCCGCCGCCCACCTCCCCCCTCGGCATGGCCTCGCCCTCTCCCACCGGCGGACGCGGCCGCAAGCTCTGCTGGTTGGACTCAAGCCTCTCCACCGCTGGATCTGCTGGCCCGGCCGCGCCTTGCTCCTTCCGGGCCGTGCTCTGCGAGGAGCCCCTCGTGTCCTCCGAGGGGGACTCACAGCCCCTGCCACGCCCCGGGCCAAGATCCGAGGTGCACCGCGTCAGCCCCGAGGCGCCTTGGGAGTCCACGCGCGGCCGCAAATGCCCTCACCGCCGCTCCCCTCGTCGCCGCCAGGCGGATCCGGCCCCTTTGCGGCGCTCCCCTCCCGCGGTTGCGCCCGGCGAGTACCCGCGCTGCTACAGCATCGGCCACCCCCCTCGGAGTGCAGCCGGGCCATCTGCTGCCACCGGTGCAGGTTCCCAGACCACGTCGTACGCGACTGCCCTAACCAGCGCTCTCCGCCCCCCTCTGCCGAGCCGCTATCCAAGCGTCGATGTGGCTCCCCTCCGTGGCCTTGCCTTCCCCCAGCTTCGTCCTCTCCCTCGAGCATGGGCGCGAGTGTCGCCGGTCCAAGCCACCCCGCGCCCTCCGGGAGTGGGGGCCGGTCCTCGCACGCCCCAGCCTCACCGTCACTCTCTGCTCAGAGCAACTTCTCCAACACCTCGAGCAAGACGCCCGTCGTGCTCTCCGGCCACCCTGCCCTCCGCCCCACGTCTGTCGTGTGCTACCTGCCACGCACGGCCAGGCTGGTCGCCACCGAGACGGAGCTGCGGGAGCGCGCCCTCATGGCCACCGTAGCTGGCAACCACTCGGGCATCGGTCGCGAGGAGGTTGCTAGGCTGCTGCACGAAAGATTCCGCCTTGCCGACGACGAGTTCTCCGTCCACAGCCGCGGCCATGACGAGTTCCTCCTCAAGTTCTCCTCGACCGAGGCCCGCGCAAGGGTGGCCATGCGCCCGGTGCGCTCGCCGTGCTTCAGACTCATCATCCACCCATGGAGTCACTCGGCCGGCTGCGAGCCGGTGCAGCTGCGTTTCCGGGTGGAGGTCGAGCTCGCCGGCCTCCCTGACCAGGCGTGGCACCGCTCCTCCGTCAAGTCCATGCTCTCCCCGTTTCTCGAGATCGAGCACCTCCTCTCCTCCACCCGCGACGGCAGCGACATGTCCAGGTTTAGGTTCTCGGCATGGACTGCGAACCCCGACGCCATCCCGCGTTCAACCGACCTGCTGCTCCCGGAGCCAGACGCCGTCGACGCCGACGCCGACCCCGACCGCGCCGAGCGCCTCGTCCGGCGCACGCTTCGCAAGCCAGTGCAGATCCTGGTCACCGCCTCGGAGGATTTCCGCCTACCGGTGCCCCCGCCAGCGCGGCTGCGCTCGCCGGACGGCGCCAATGACGGTGACTCGACCCCCCCCCCCCCCGTCCGCCCCGCTCCCTCCACGTTGGCCCCGGCGACACGAGTTCCCGCCGCGCTCCTCTCGGGCATCACCGCCCGGCACCCGGCAAGCTGGGACCGCCGACCATGGCCAAAGTCGCCGCCGTGCTATGCGTCCTCCGTACCGCGGTTGGCGGGGCATCCTGGGGCCCCACCCGTCCACGGCCCCCGTCCCTGCTCGCGGGCCCGCACTCCGCCAACGGATTGCTGCTACCATGACCGGGTCCACGCCTGTCGGCTGCAAGTCGACCTCGGGCGCTCCGGTCAACGGGTTGACGCGGTCCCCGCTGCGCGACGGCCAAGCGCTGCCTCCCCATGTCAGCCCTGGCGGGCACGGGCTTGCCACTTGTCAGCCTTCTGCGCCCGACCAGGCACCGCTGTGCCCACCACGGGTGCCAGCCTCTGAGCCCGACTCCCCACGCTCCCCTGACAGGGCTGCCCCTGCCCATCCTGCCGCCGACAGGCCGGAGATTCCTGAAACCCTCTGCACCAATGCCATCTCAAAACCGGCCTGCGGCTTGCAGGCGCCGCAGCCCGGGTCCACTGCGGCGCAGACAAAGCCAACCCCATCCCCCGCCCGCGTGCTACAGGCTGAGGCCTCCGCGGAGCTGGGCAGCGCTTTGCTTGGGCCCGTGACGCAGCAGCCAACCCAGGCGCAGGACATGGTTTGCGGGCCCAATGCCTGCCAGGCCACAATTATTTCCCCATGCGCCACGGAAGGGATCCCGACCGTCGATGGCCACGATCGCGAGTTGGGGGAGCGTTTGGAGCGGTTCGTCTCCTCGATACAGCGCCCCAACGCGCCTGTTCTCCCGCCCCCGCCACCGCGCCGCCGACGCAACACCGTCCCGCTGGATTTCACGCCTCGACGCAGTGGACGCATTGCCAAGGCTGATCACGGACTCAACTCCGAGATGAAAGCAAAGCGAGTGCTTCTACGCCGCCTTGGCCTGCTGCAGCATGATGAGCCAATTTCTGACTCCATACTCGAGAGATACACATGCATGTTTGATCGCCCTCTGGCCGCCGACACGATCGCCGCACTCGCGGACTACCATGGGTGGGAGGTGCCGGCCAACCCCTCCGACTCGCTGCATGCTCCACCAATGCTCATCACCGAGGCCTAACTCATGTTGCTACCCCCCCCCCCCCCCACCGAGACATCATTAGTTTTCCAATGGAGCACAACCAAAGGGTTATATTTTGGAACGTGCGGGGTCTCAACTGCCCAGCTAAGCATAGCGCTGTACGCTCCGTCATCCGCTCGGCCAATCCATGTATCGTGTGCCTTCAAGAAACAAAGATCGCCGCCGTCTCATCGTCCCTTGTGCGAGATACGCTGGGCGCCCCGTTTGCCAACTACTTCTTCCTCCCGGCCACGGAGACGCGCGGCGGCATCCTTCTTGCATGGCAGAACGACATCGTCTCCCTCTCTCATCCTACCATCGCCGACCACTTCATCAACACGCTGGTGACAACATGCGACGGCAGCCCACACTGGTGGGTGACGGGGGTGTATGGACCCCAAGAGGATCCAGACAAGACCACCTTCCTCTCTGACCTGCACGACATGAGATCTTGCTGCGCCGGGCCTTGGCTTGTTGGGGGCGACTTCAACATGATCGCGTGCGCCGAGGACAAGAACAACGGGAACCTGCACCGGGCTATCATGCGCCACTTCAGAAACTTCATCGCCGACGAGGAGCTCCAGGATATCTACCTACACGGCCGATGCTACACCTGGTCGAACGAGCGCGAGGCGCCGACCCTAGAGCGCATTGACCGCGTCCTCTGCACTGCCGGCTGGGCGACCGATCACCCTAGCTGCATGCTGCGCTACTTGTCATCCGCGGCATCTGATCACGCGCCGCTAATCATCGACTCCCTCTCGCACTCCTGCAAACCAAGGCGATTCCACTTTGAACGGTTCTGGCCCTCGCTCCCGGGCTACCACGAGGTGATCGCGCACGCTTGGAACTCTACACCCCATGAGCTAGACCCGTTCCGTCGCATCTTCGCGAGGCTACGTGCCACTGCCAAGTGCCTGCAGCATTGGAGTTCCAAGACGGTGGGAGACGTCTCGCTGCAGCTGTCCGTCGCCCGTGAGCTGATTGCACGATTTGACGCGGCGCAAGACTGGAGAACTCTCTCCCCGGCCGAGGCCTGGCTTCGACGACGGCTCAAAGCCGCGTACCTGGGGTTGGCTTCCCTGGAGCGATCCCTGGCACGACAGCGTACGAGACTGAGCTTCCTCAAAGCTGGTGACACGGGCTCCGCCTTCTTCCGGCTCCATGCCGCCCAACGTGCCCGCAAGAACCACATCTTCCAACTTCAGGCCGGTGATAGTCACATCCACGACCAGGCGGCGATTGCTCAAGCCGTATTCGACCACTTCACGGCGATCCTCGGCACCGGCGTCGAGCGCGCATCATCCATCGACCTGGATGCCCTAGACCCACGCTCCTTCCAGCTGCTCGACCTCGAGCTCCCCTTCTCTGAGGATGAGATATGGGAGGCCGTTCGGCGGCTACCGAAGGGACGGGCACCCGGCCCGGACGGCTTCACGTCGGAATTTCTATGCGCTTCTTGGGCAACCATCAAAGAAGACTTTGTGGCGGCGTTCGGCAAGTTATACCACCTCAACGGCCAAGGGTTCCAGTGGCTAAATGAGGCGCTACTCATCCTCCTACCCAAGAAGCAAGACGCCGCATCTCTCTCGGACTATCGGCCGATTAGCCTAATTCACATCGTCGCCAAGCTCTTCGCCAAGGTGCTCTCGCTCCGCCTTGCGCCACGCCTCAATGACATGATCTCCGCCAATCAAAGCGCCTTCAACGCCGGCCGATGCATACACGACAACTTCTTGCTCGTGCAGCAAACAGCGAGGCAACTCCACAACCTGAAGAACCCACGAGTCATGCTTAAGCTTGATATAGCACGCACTTTCGACTCCGTGTCCTGGGCTTTCCTACTGGAGACTTTACGCCACCTTGGATTCGGTCACCGGTGGTGCGAGTGGATATGCATACTCCTCGGCACGGCCAGCACATGAGTCCTCACCAACAGCGTCCCCGGACCACCCATCCAGCACCGCTGTGGGCTGCGGCAGGGGGATCCCGTGTCCCCCATGCTCTTCCTCACGGTCATCGACACCCTCAACAACCTCATATGCCGTGCAGCCAGCGAGGGGGTGCTGCAACGCCTCACTGCGCGTCATATGTCCTCAAGCGTCTCCATCTACGCCGACGATGTCGTTGTCTTCTGCCAACCGAACGGGCACGACCTAGCTGCCGTCCGCGAGCTGCTACGGGTATTCGGGGCAGCCTCTGGGTTGCATACCACGGACGCGGACTGGGCCATGATCACCGCGAAGCTCGCCTGCCCGCTGCAAGACATCCCCACCACCTACCTCGGGCTGCCGCTGTCGATCCGCAAAGTCAGCTCCACCACTCTACAACCCATCATCGACAAGCTGGAGCGCAGACTTCCGCTGTGGTGGGCATCCCTGATGTCGAGGGGCGACCGGCTTGCCCTGTGCCGTCATGTTCTCTCGGCCATGCCAACACACATCATGATTGTGATGGCCATCAACCCGCCCATCCTAAAGCGCATCAATCGCTTGATACGCAACTTCCTCTGGTACGGCCGGAAGGACACGAGTGGAGGCTACTGCAAGGTCAACTGGCGTCGGGTATGTAGACCAATCTCCCTCGGCGGCCTCGGGATTCCAGACCTCCAGCGCGTCGGCATCTCGCTGCGTACCCGGTGGCTGTGGCTGCAAAGATCCGACGCCTCGCGCCCGTGGCAACACCTACAAATCACCCACTGCCCGGAGGTCAGGGCCATCTTCAGGGCTTCAACCTCCTGGTGCGTTGGCAACGGCGAGTCCTGCTTGTTCTGGGAGGATCACTGGTTGGACGGGAAAAGCATCTCCGAGATTGCTCCCTTGGTCTATTGCAGGGTGCCCAAACGCCGGCGCAGGACACACTCAGTTCGCGACGGCCTGCTCAACCAGGCGTGGATTGCCGACATTCACGGCGCAATGGGCGTGGCCATGACCGTGCAGTATGTCACGCTCTGGCGGCGCCTCAGGCACATGAACCTGACTGACGATCAGGATCGGCTGTCGTGGCGATGGACGGAATCAGGGACCTACTCTGCCAGCTCCTGCTATCAGGCTCTCTTCGCCGGCTCCATCACCGACCCGCATTGGCGCATCACTTGGAGACCGTGGGCTCCGCTCCGCATCAAATTCTTCGTCAGGCTTGCTCTGATGGGCAGGTGCTGGACTGCCGACCGTCTGGCACGGCATGGCCTTCCCCACGAGCCTCGCTGCCTTCTATGCGATCAGGAACCGGAATCCATGCAGCATATCCTGACAGGCTACCCCTTCTCCCGCCAAATCTGGCATGAGGTGCTCTCGTGGTGCCGATTCACCACCGCGATCCCAGCACGCGATGACGAGTTCGCCAGCTAGCTCTCTACGGCCATCTCCAACACCTCGGCTACTCTTCGCCGCGGCCTTGCCTCCATTGCCGTCCTCACCGCATGGCACCTTTGGAAACACCGGAACGGGTGTCTATTCGACGGCGACCAGCCTGCCGTGGGACGCGCGGTGCATATGATCCAGGAGGAGGCGCGGCTATGGGCGCGCGCCGGCGCCAAGGGCATGGCCCGCATCCTGCCGGAGACGTAGGCTAGGTCTGATCGGGCAGCGCACCCCGTCGTCTGTGCGCCAAGGCTACCGATGCTGGCCATCATTGCGCACGAGCTAGTTAGCCTATCCTTCATCTTGTAAGTCTCCCATGTATTGCTACTCTATCTATCAATGCAAGATACGCAAAGCTTTTGCGTATTCGCGAAAAAAATACTTATTATCTTGTTCATCACCAAATAATTTCAGTGGTCCTTAATTTTACTTCCAAATTTTATTGGATTCAGCTGCATTGCTCACATTAATGTAAAGCTTGATAAAAACAGGCAACTTTGGTCTTGGAAACCCCACAAACAGAGTAAGATCCGGCCTTTTACATTCCAGGTTACAAAATACAGAGTACACAGTACATACCAAGAAGGTTCTGCCACAGCACTTTTTAGTTACAACAGCATGGCATATAGGTTCTGCCACAGCACTTTTTACAGTCAAGGGCCAATTCTCTGTTAGTCTGTTATCAATTGTGCTGCTGCTCTTGCCTCCTGCCAGGAACAAGGTTCTTCAGTGATCCTATCGCAGACCGGTGCAAGAACTAACTTTTCAGGCACATTCCAGGCACCTTGCTGAATGTTGATGCAAGAACTAGTCTTCCAATTCTCCGCAGTTTATGACCGGTGCCTCTCTACATTTCAGTATTATACAGGGCAACAATTAGTTGAATCTTCTGAACATCGAGATAGTGCAGGTTAGGAAACTAAGGGCACAAGAAACACCAAACACTTGATGATAAACCAAAGAGCAGACTGCAACGTTGGCCTCAGAAAGTGTAGTGCAGTTTCCATAACCTTTTCACTTTCACATCATCGGCTCTGCAACTGGAAGTTTGTCAACAGAAACTATCTCCATTATCATCACAGCTACAAGATGCAACTGAAAACGAAGTAACAAGGTTGGGACCAAAAGAAAACAAACACTGAAACAGCAACGAACAACTGCCAGCCAGTGGAAGTGATGGAATTGTTGCATACTCCAGAATTGTTATATACTGCCAGCCAGTGGAGTATATAGGTGCCTCAGATAACCTTACAGAAATTCCACATTGAAGAGGTCCATTTCAGAGCACAAATCAGGATTTAATCATCACCGGAACAAACATCAACCAACAACACACACGCATACACATCAAGAAAAGATCAAACAAACACTTGATAAACCGTAGAGCAACTCGTTTTCTATGCCTCAGCAAGATAATGCAGTTTCCATGGCCGAATGGCCCATTGGCTGAAATTGATAACTCTTCTTCACTTTCACATCAGCGGCTCTGCAAGCTTGTCATCTCAGCTACAGGATATATAAAACAGAGAGCAAAAGAAAACAGAGACAGAAAGAGCAGAGAAACCATAGTGGATTAGTGGATCTGAGAACAGAGCAGGCATAGAAAATGGAAACCGAAGCACAATGCAAACATCTGGCCTGTCCTCTGTACTACAGAATTGCAGATACTAAAATTCAGAAGAACAGCAGTTTGTGACCTTGGCCTCAGCAAGAAGAATGTGCATTATCATGGCCGAATGGCTCTGATTTGAACTGTGTTGTTGTTTAACATCATCGGCTCTAGTGGATAGGACCAAACTTTTTGTTTCTAACCAAAGAAGTTGAGTAGGTTAGGAAACACCAAACACTTCATAAGAAACCGAAGAAGAGACTGCGTGAAACCTTGGCCTCAGAAAGTGTAGTGCAGTTTTCATGGCCGAATGGAGAGACCCATTGGCTCAAAACTCACAACCTTTCTTTTCACTTTCACATCATAGGACCTACTAATGGACAGGAGCAATATTTTTTTTTCGCATGCGAGAAACGTAAATTCAGAACGAATTTAAAGCTGACAAAAGAAAACTAACCTAAAAAGAAGCTGCTGGGAAACTTAAATCAAACCTGTTATATATATTCAAGTTCAAGACCAACGAAACACAGGAAGAACCGGTACGCTAGCTAATTGCATAAATCGCCAAACACCCAAGGTGGTTCACGGATCAAAGGGAGATATGAAAAAAAAAACAAGCAGATTGAAAAGAAGATGCTCGATAGTTTGCTCGTCATTTATTTGTTATGTGAAAAGCAAGCAATGTCGTCATGGGCAAACGTCACCGAAATCAAAGAAGCAGCTACGTTTCTGTTCACCGCGACAGTACCAACCAAGAAAAGAAGCAGCCAGGTTTTCTGTGCATCAGATACTTTGAAGAAATAAATTAGCTCTTGTCACCTGTGCATAGCACATCTCATAAGCTGTATATGTGTCATCATCTGCCCAAATAAATAGTGGAAATGGAGGAACATATATGAAATATTCTCAGATTGAGGTGAAAAAAAGTGACTCAAAACAAAATAAAGGTGCTAGCTAGCTAGCTGGCTCCCGGCGTCTCAGAATCTGGTTAATTTGCTCGTTATTGATAAGATCAGAAAAGCAAGCGATGTCGTCATCGGCGCCGGCCATGACCCAAAATCAAATAGAGTAACAGAGACCAGCAAGTAAAAGTAGACGTACGGGGTGGGTGGGTAAAAAAGAGAGGATCAGATCAGCAGCGTTCAAGAAACGCATGCACGGTCTGGAGTCTGGACGCAAGCAAACCAACCATAGTAAAGCAAACCGTGCAGGGCATGCCAGCCAGATCCAAGAACCGAATTACTACTTCTCAAAAAATAGTTAGCCGGCCGGCCTCGGATACTTTGAAGAAAGATGATTAGGTGTTGTCATCTGTGCATGCATAGCAGTAGCACATCTCAAAAGCCATCGATGCGTCGTCATCGGCCTGGTCAAAAATCAAAAAGCCCTTGCAATGAAGGTGTCTGTCAAGTCTACGTACGCACGCAAATCATGTGGGTTCAGCCAGATCCAAGAAGTACTGGAGGCCAGAAACGTCTCAAATTAAGGAGATTGATTAGCAGGCAGGCCTCGGATAGTTTGAAGAAACTGATTCGATCTTGTCATCTGTGCATGCATAGCATAGCACATCTCAAAAGCCATCGATGCTTCGTCATCGGACACCGGCCTTGTAAGAATCAAACAAGGACCCATGAATGAATGGAAGTTTGCAAAGGTCGGACGAACTGCACAAGAACGCACGCACGCAGTAAAAACAAGTACTAGTGCCTCTGGCTGGTGATTGATGTGGTAGAACCGTGCATCTCTGACTTGGAAGATGGAACCATGCATGCATATGAAAGAAACCATCGCCATCACCGGCACACCGTGAAACGCAAGAACACGAATCAGCCAGAAATTAAGCAGCAGACGCACACGCCTAGATCCATGCGTACGTGCCTACCCAGCGTGCGCAGCGGACTGCGCAACTACTGGATCATCAGCTAGGACGGAACACAAAGAAAACGACCGGGAGATATGTTGCTCGTCTTGTGCGTGAACCTCCAAATCAAAGAACACCCAAACCTCAAGAAAATCGACTCAACTGCGTGCCTCGACTCCCTGCATGCATGCGACCAACACATGGAGTTGGTCTGTACAGATACATCCCTGGCGAAGGATCCATCTCACCGGCACAACAAAAAGAGGATGCAAAGAAGAGACGTATGAAACAAAGAATCGGGAAAGAGCACCAGCAAAGTTCATCGCAGCAAAGCAAACGAAAACCAACAAGGAAGAAACGCCAACTCTGCCACAAACTACACCGCACTGCACTCCTAGGGTTGTTGGGAGGATCGGAGCAGAGAAGCGAAGCGAAGGAAAAGAATGGGCGAGGTGGAGGAATGGGAAGAGCCGAGGGCGAGCCGGCGAGGCGCCCCCGTATAAATAGCTGGGGTGGCAGGGCCACGGACGGCTGGCCTCCGTGCTCATCCCCAACCGACGGCCCGGATGCCTCTCCATGCACACTCCGAGGCCGGGAAGGTTCTTTCCTTTGCACGCAAGGCAAGATGGAGAGGTGGAGGGCGCGCCTCGGGATCCGCTCTCTCTTTTCAGTCTCCATATCCTCTCTGATTCCTCTGTCAGGGCAGCGGTTACGCTACGCGACGAAGGACGAACTGCCACAAAGATGGGTTTGCTTTTCTGCCACAAACTGAGCAGGTTGAAGACCAAAGCTTAATTTCTCTTTTTCACAAAAAAAAAATTGAAGACCGAATTTGAACGTTGGAGACCATGCTATGGTAATCCTTTCTCATTTTCTACGCATGCTGCATGCAATCTCCGGAATTTAAGGCCTTGTACAATGAGAGATGCTTAGGGGAGGTGCTTAGAGAAATAAACCAGTCTTTTCTTAAGCACCGGTGCTTATTTGTATAGGATAGACGCTTAGTTAAGCGTCTATCCTGTAGAAATAGGCACCGGTGCTTAAGAAAAGCTTGGTTTATTTTTCTAAGCATCTCTCTAAGCACCTCCCATTGTACAAGGCCATCTACACCGGGCACCCCAAACCGCGCCCGGACGGACACGTCCTGAACTAAGACCGATAAGAAAAAACGTGGTCAGGACGGAGGTCTCAAACGGGGCTCAAACGTCCGGGCTGACCGGCACCCCCATATACACCCCAAATATGGGGGCAGATATTGGGAGGCTCGAGCGCGTCCGTCACGTTGGACCCGGCCCAATTGACTCCACATATATTCATCCATATCCACTTTCCGGACCAAACCCTGGCCACTCCACTCCACACTAACTACCGTCCAGCGGTCTCCGATCTTCTCCGACATGGTGCGCAGCGGATCCGAGTCCTTCGTTAGTCGATCCGACATGGTGGGCACACGAAGGCAAGGCCATCTTTGGCTCGTCCGCTGAGTGTACGGCACGGAGTGCCCTTTGTGGGAGGCAGAGGGCGTAGGAGGTCGCGGCATACATCAGTGAGGCAGAGTCAAACTCTCCGGTGCCTCGACGGATGGCCTGCAATCCCTGATGCCGCAGCCACGTCGTGGTGGATGTGGCCTCCGACCATGCCAGATGCATCATCGATGTCAGATCAACCAGCACCGTCAAGGTACCGGACTCCGACGAGGAAGAGTAGGGCATGGGAGGCAGAGGGCGTAGGAGGTCGCGGCATACATCAGTGAGGCGGAGTCAAACTCTCCGGTGCCTCGACGGATGGCCTGCAACCCCTGATGCCGCAGCCACGTCGTGGTGGATGTGGCCTCCGACCACGCCAGATCCATCATCGACGTCAGATCAACCAGCACCGTCAAGGTACCAGACTCCAACGAGGAAGAGTAGGGCGTGGGAGACAGCGGCGCCTAGAGTCCCAAGAGCCGGTGCGTATCCCATGTCCTACTCTACCTCGCCAGCGACCTGAGAAACACTTCGAGGACGCAGCCGGCTACCGGACATTGGCACGATGCACACGGACGAGCTTCGCTTAGATTAGGTTTCACGTTGCATGTACTTGTATGGATTTGAGGTTTCTTAATTGAGGTATCTGGTTTTGGGAGAGATTATTTGAGACGTGACCGGTCACTTTTCGTGGATGCGTCCGGGTGCGTCCGCGGGCGTTTGAGGGGTTAGATTTGTTGTATCTTGTTGTACATGCCGTAACAACACACGCTTGAATCTTAAGAACATTTCCCTGATTTTGGAAGTCCCATTCTTATGTAAAGCTATTATAAAAGCCGTACATACTTGTGTATTTTTTTGGGGATGAAAAGATCACATCCATTGTAAAAGTTCACCTGAAGTACAAATCATCTTAAACATAATAAAAATTATTACACTGAGATTTCAAGACCACCAAACGACCACTATTGGCGTCAGAATGAGTCACCACCGTGTCGCTTGTCGCCACTCCTCTACGGTGCCGGCTTGACCTCTGATTAGATGCTTAGGAGGACAGTGGCATCCTCGGCCCACCAGGATTCAAGTCCTAGACTTGACACTGGTGCTTGCAGTTTTTTGGAACTTATTCCACGCCTTCCGACAATGTGCATTCAGTGGGAGGAGACGTCCCCGTCGACGAGACTTCATCAATCTCAAGATGATGTGCCATTCCAGTCTCCCTGAGGTGCTCATATGGGTAGGCTGGCATATGGATTCTCCATGTTTCTTAGGTCGGTTAGGATTCCTGTAAATCAAAGACCCCCCGTCACCCTTTATAAGCAAGGGGAGGGCTAGTCCATAAACATCTTACAATGTATCACTCGATACATCATTGCACCTTGTACACCCATCATCACAATACAATACGAGCATGATTAGGGTTTTACCTCCACTGCGAGGCCCCAAACCTATGTGAACTGATCCTCCGTTACTCCTCTATTTCTTCCAGCTAGTCGAATCCCTCTATCGAGGGGGTCTTTCAGAGTTTACACTGATATAGATGCTTATAGGAGAAATTGTCACTTTGTTATGAAGCTTTTGATACAAGTCTTCTATGAAAACCATAGGGTTGCCTTAAAGTCACAGTCATAATAAATGATAAAATTTATATAAGTATATTATGCATCAAGTGGTGAATGCATGGCTTATAGGAAAATCATATCCTTTGTCATGTACTTTTTGATACAAATGCTCCATGAAAACCATATGGCACTCTTTGTGGCAATGTTATCTTAGCAATAGGCTCATACTCAAATGTTTGTGCATTGATGATGTGCACCTACATAATGATAAGAAGAGCATTAAATATTTACTATGGCCATGAAGGCAGCATACACTTTCCTATCAGTATTCATTTTTTTTAAAATTGATAATATGTTTCCTTCGGTCCCAATTTTTGTTTCTAAAGTATTTAACTCTTGGTGATAATTGTATGTGTTAAGGTGTTAAGCAAAAATATAGAGTAAATAGGTTCAACATTTGTTGAGATCTATGCTCGCAGCTAAATGATCGGATGCCTATCATTATAAAGCATCGAATGTGCTAGTTTCCATAAAACAATAATTTCTACATGGACATTATAGTAGAATAGCACAAGAATATTGAATCTATTGAAAACTTACTTTTGATTTATTTGTCCCCTCATGATGCACAAACGAAACTATCCAACCGTCATCTTCGTTTGTACCATTGAGCTTTGGCACAAAAGTTGCTCCAGAGCAGAATTGATTTCTGGCAAGGTGATGATACTTAACCTTTATGCGGTCTTCTCTGCCTTTGTTCTTTAAGAGTTCCGGATTGGAAGTTAATTTCATTTGAATATATTAATTTCAAATGATGGGCCAAAATGAATAACTTGTTTGTATATATGATAATTACCTTGGTGGTTGCATCCTCTTTCTCATGAAGACAAAATTTTGCAAAACATCAGAATTACGGTCGTACTACATGATTGAGAATAATATTAAACTATATTGCATAAAGTTTGCATGTGATGGACATTTTGATTAAATAACATTGCATTGTGACCAATAGATGACATTTGTTGTATTGACCCCACACTATTGGTCCATATTATCTCTAGTTTTTATTCATCGATGGTCTTTCAGCTTATTAAAGCAAACAAGGCCCGAGTTGATTTAGTTCGGTTGTATTATTGGCCTTTCGGTTTCTGCATCTAGGAATATAGATATGAAATATTTTCATGACAATATACTCATACCATCTATGTTCCCACTTTGATGATTCAGAAAGGTAGAGTCAGAACACTTCTCTTCCATGATCCTAGGACAATATTTGCTTTTGACTAGAGAGACAGATGCACTTCACCTATCTATGTTGATACTTTCAAAGATAATGTGGCCAAATCAGTGTAGGGTGACTACCTTATTCACTTATTGTATTTGTTCTATATAGTTTAGTTGTGTAAAAAGAAACAAATATCATCTGTCTCATGTATTAATATATTTTAAAATTAATCGGGTCATATCCTTCTGTTTCACATATATGAGGCCACATTTAAGAATGGATGGTGTGTCAAAGAAACACTGTGGGAATTACATTCAAGATTTCATGGCCAACTAATATTTGTCTTCACATGTTGGATTTATGGCTTATCATGGATAATGTGGTACCTTGGGTAGTCAACCGCCATAACCACTTATTGTTCTACACCCATTGTGCCTGAATGGCATCCAAATTAGCATGTGTTTTGTGACAAGTATCTGTGTAAGTTAGGACAAGTGACTGATGTATGGACAATAACCGATATTTTATATCTGTTTCTCAAGTTCGAATGGAAGTTCCGTATATTAAGTAATGTACTAATGTATGTTTAGCAATACCTATTCCTGGATCACCTGCCAAATTTGCCGAAGAATCTGCCACTTGTGCATATGCATACTTGTGAGGCAAGCCAACATATTTGTCATTCATTACTGGGAATTCCAGGGCAACCACTTTTCCAGTTAAGTATTTTCCTACAACTGTCCTTGTTTTCAAGTTCAGTCTCCACTCATACAAGCGAGAAAAACATTCCTCAGTTAGTCCTTGATTGGATTTGATCCTTGGCCCCAAAATGATAGAACCTGGCACATGAAATCCCCTCACAATGACCTATTAAATCATTAGACAAGGAAAAATTATAGCATGGATGAAAATTCCATTAATAATTAGATAGAGATATGTTGTAGAGGTGTTGCAACCATCCATAGGACACATTCGAAGGGGAAAACCATGGGTGAATCATGGGCAAGGGTGGCATGGTTTGGGAACAACCACTATGGCTAGTGTGCGGGAGGGATATGGTTTTGAGGTAGGATTCACCTTTTGTTCTTTCTTGATTGCTTGATAAAAGAAATACATATTAGTTTAGTAGTTCTAGTACCACTATATGGGACGGGTCAACTTGATCCAAAAACCAAGTTAACTTACTAACTAAAATGATTGTTACCTAAGGCCATGTACGTGTACAATGGCTGATAAGATGATATTTTATTATGCATTCCACTCTACCTATAGAAGTTAAACGAACATGTTATACAATTAAGTATCTTTTTCTCTTATCTTGAGTAATTAATGTTTGCATGCTCCTAAAATTGTAGGATCGTTATAGTTAAACGAAAAACCATGCAATTGATGGAAGACGTATCGTACAAACTATACAAATGTCATGTCTTTATTACTGGGGAATCAATCTCTTAGCAAAGATAAGGTAAGCCACTTTTTCCATCTCTTTCTCTTCTAATTCAGCAATCGTCATACATGGCATTCCTAAGTTAACACTATTATGTGTGCCAATATTACTCCAAAAATAAAGCACTAAATTAATAAGTAAACTTGTCTCTTAGCCTCTTGTTGTGGGGGCTCTAGTACCACCGGCTATGCGTGGCCTAGCCGGCATCTCATGATAATTATGGGGTACTCGTACCTTTCACTTATCTTAGAAAACTTTGATTTAGGCATTTTTTCCTTAATAGGAAATGATAACGACTAACTTGGGATTCAATCAAGGTTGTCCTATTTTAAAGGAGGTGTAGTTGTTTGAGTAAAAAAAACGTTTCCCCTGAAGTATTTCTCATTCTCAAAGTAATTCTAGACTAACTTGGGGATTTAGTAAAGCACGTCAAATTTTAAAGGAGTTTTAATTGTTGGAGTCAAACAAACACAAAAAAAAGAAGTCTCCCACTAAAGTCTTTGTTGGCCAATGTCACCTATCATGTCTCATACTACAGCCCTTCATTTACCTTTGTTGTCTCGAGCGCTCCCATAGGAGGTTGGATCACGACTTACGTCCAAGGATTGGTTCAGTTTGTGCCCAATATGTACCTTACCAATTTTTTAGCTCAGACCTAAACATTGATCGTTGTTTGGATGGTTCCCAACCTTTGTCATGCTAATGGATCTTTACCAACTAACTAAAGTTGGCCAACTCTTGTATGCAGAAACCTTGTCAACATGTTTTTCTAGTCAAACATATGGTGGGGCAGCCTTAGGAAAGGATGAATCACTTACTACGATCCTGAAACTCTACCATTATGATGTTTTGTCCCCTTTTGGACTTTAACATGTTGTTGATAGTGACATCCCATCCGTTTCACACTTGTTATTTGCTGATGACTCCTTAATCCTCATGAAAGCTGATTTGATTAATGCAACCTCATTGAGACAAGTACTTGATCTTTATTGTGCAAACTCTGGTCAAATGGTTAGTGAAGCTAAGTGTAGTATATTCTTCAGCCCAAATGTGGATGTCCAACTAAAAGCCGATATATGTACTGAACTCAACATCATGACTGAAGCAATGTCTAATAGATATCTGGGCCTTCCTGCCATGGTGGGTGTCGATAGAAGTGACAAATTCATGTATTTAGTAGAGAGGGTGATTAACAGACTGCATGGCTGGAAAGAAAAGATCTTATCCCTTGGGGGTAAAGAGATCCTGATTAAAGCTATAGTTCAGTCCCTCCCAGTTTTTGCCATGTCAGTTTTCAAGATCCCAAAGAAAATTTGTAAGGAAATTACTGATGCCATTGCTGGGTTTTGGTGGGGTGATATAGAGGACAAAAATAAGATGCACTGGTGGGCATGGTGGAAGATGTGTATTCCCAAGAAGAATGGTGGCATGGGGTTCAGAGACCTACACACATTTAATCTAGCTATGCTTGCTAAGCAAAGTTGGAGATTGATATCAAATCCTGAAACTCTGTGTGCTCGTGTGCTATGAGCTAAGTATTACCCTGATGGGAATCTATTAAAGGCGGGTCCTAAGAAGGGATCTTCATTTACTTGGCAAAGCATTGTAGCAGGTTTACAAACTTTCAAGAGAGGGTATATCTGGAGAGTGGGTTCAGGAAGTCTAATCAATATTTGGGAAGATCATTGGATCCCTGGTAGCCCATCCAGGATGGTGATTTCAAGGAGGGGCATGTGTCTTCTGCAAACGGTAAATGAATTGATTAATCCGTGTACAGGAAGTTGGGATGAAGTGTTGATTCGAGACAATTTTATCTCAGTGGATGTTGAATATTGAAGATCCCGTTGAGCACACATCTAACTGAGGACTTTATTACATGGCACAAGACTCGGTTGTTCTCATTTTCAGTCTGGTCTGCATACTATAAGGAGTGGGAACACCGGTTTGG
Organism: Triticum timopheevii; assembly: GCA_963921465.1. Classification (NCBI taxonomy): domain Eukaryota; kingdom Viridiplantae; phylum Streptophyta; class Magnoliopsida; order Poales; family Poaceae; genus Triticum; species Triticum timopheevii. The sequence continues at coordinate 559,501,770 of OY997268.1, read as the reverse complement.
AGCATGTATAAGAAGATGTGAGGATGGACCATCTGCTTTAAACCCAGTTTGGGAGATTCTTTGGAATCTACAAGTGCCAAGCAAAATTAAAATCTTTGGCTGGAAGGCGTTGCATGGAATTATTCCGGGTATGTCAGTTCTCGCAAACCGGCACATTCCAGTCTCTGGGCTTTGTCTGATCTGTAAAAGGGGTGCAGAAGACCTGAAGCACCTCATGTTTACTTGTGATCGTGCAAAAGAAGTTTGGCTATCCTTGGGCCTTCAGGAGACGATTGCACATGCTGAAGCATTAGACCGTTCTGGATGTGTCATCCTTGAGAGTTTACTCCAAGATAAAAGGTGAAAGTCTGTTATATTGGAACATATTGGCTTCCAAGAGATCATATTGGTTGGTGCCTAGTACATATGGTGGCAACGGAGGGAATCCGTGAAGGGGGAAGTGGTGGCGAGTCCTCCTAAATCAACAATGGCTATACATGCAATAACAACGAATTATGCAGGGGCTTCAAGTGCTGGCCAAATTACTGAAGGGAAGTGGTCTAAACCTTGTCACAACATGTATAAGATGAACGTGGACGCATGCTTTATGGAGGATGGATGCGGGGCTACTGCGTCCGTCCTTTGAAACCACCATGGACAGGCTTTGGCTGGTTCATCGTCCCTGATTAGTCACGTTCTCGATGCCCCTTCCGCCGAGGCAATGGCATTGAAAAATGGTATGATGCTTGTAGACCAACTTGGATGTTCCAATATCACTTTTGAATAAGACTGCCTCGAAATTATCTTAGCATGCAAGGGGGAAGTGGACATTCTTAGTCCTTATTCGGCGATTTTGAGTGACTGCCTTATATTAGCTCAAAGAATTGGGTCAGTATCCTATGCTCATTGTCCAAGAGGGGCAAACCAAGTGGCACACAAGTTAGCTAGATGTTGTTACGATTCTAATTCTGTAATCTCGTGGGATAATGATCCTCCACAGTTTATTCTAGCTGAACTTATTTCTGATGTATCCTTATTTGAGTTGAATAAAGTGTGCCACAAGTTCAAAAAAAAAGATAGTGACATCCGAACATGATATCATTGAGGGATTTGGCAAACATGTAGGCATCATTGATTCAAATGTTTTTTGTAGGATTTCAATAGTTAGAAACTTTCCTGATGGGGTTTGTTTGATTCCTAGGATTAGAATCCATCTGAATGTTTCCTATGGGTCACTTTGTACTATATTCCAAATGAAAATTTTCATTGAGTCTAGACTCTTGGAAATTGAATTTATATCTATGACAACTATGACATGCACCTATCGCTCAATTTTTTTGCATGATTTCCTTTTGGTTCAGTCAAAGAACTTCCATTCCTTATTCATATGTTTTCAATTCTTGTAGGAAACAACATGTATTGACATCCAATTCCCACATTTTTGTATTCATGACCTTTGGGTATTTCTTGAATCAAAGAGGTTCATAACTTCCTGATCATTGAGGGATCTATGGTATGTACTAAATAGAAACTCAGTGTTCCTTTAGGGTGAGAAAATGAAATTCCAGAGATATTTAAGACTATAGTAGACTTGTGTCTACCTTAATATACATCATCATAAAGTATATTTTGATGCCTTTACATCTACATGAAGTACATTGTGATTGCTTATATATTTGTACCTCATCATCTTCTTCAAAGCAGTTGACAAGATGGATCGTGCAGAATGGTTGTACGTAAAACCATGTTATCGAGTATGCATCACCATAACAGGGCATGACACCTATTCTTGCATAGCTATCCTTTTCGAATTCAATCATCCTACGAGGGACATATAAATGATAAATTAGACACTTGATAATAATTTTGGATTCAAGACTAATTTTGTTATTAGTACTTACGGAGCACCTTTGAGCATCCTTTCCTTGTTGATTGTAAGTGGAGAATCTAAAATAATGTTGTACCTACACCCACAAGTTGATATTTGATTCCATCAATTTTGTTTGTTGGCACGACTAATGTAATGTACCCGAAATTGCATCTTCTTTTGCCAAATCCTTGACTGTCTTTATGCACACAAATCTTTCTTTTGGTGAATATATCATCTAAGACAACCATTAAATTATAAATAATTTGTTCACATGTAAATATAAATGAGGAATTTATCCACCATCGCTAATATGTATATTGTTTAGGACATTCTTATCCATGCGCAAAAGTTTAAGCCCAGAATCCCATTCCAAAAATTTATGTTCCAAAAACTTTTCCACAGTCATGTTTTGCATGGGAAACTATTTTATAGGCAATATTTCTTCTAGGACATGAACGAACCAATAAATCCACAAATCATTTTCCCCTGCGGTGGATCTTACCCAATGTGCAACCTCCGACTCGATCTGTATCATCCGCCCCCTCCTAGTCTAAACCATCAGAACTACTAAATTTGAAAATTGACCTATGGGTGTGCCACTTCATATCTTGCAATAGTTCTCCCATGTGTTCAGAAGTTATGCAAATGCAACAATGTCTTCTTTCTTGGTTTTTCTCTCCGCAATGTTGAAAATGCACTTGTTGTTATGTTACTAATCACAATCCAATGCAGTTGCATCCATTTTAAAAGTTTTCATTTGTTTCTATGTGTTAGCCAAAAGCGGCTATTGGGATTACTGATCTGATTTAGATACTTCTCAATCCATCGCGGTTGTTGGCCCAGTTCAATACCATCAAGATCCAACTCCAAGATGGAGCGGATGTTGTCAGTTTGTTCTTCCAGGGTCGACCCGGGTAACTTCATCTCAGAATGGTTCCCTTTTGCCACAGCTTGTGCCGCCAGGTTGTAGTTTGACATTTTTGTGTGTAGAAGGGCTTGAAAGATGGACAATTTCGTGGTGATGTAACATTGAAGGATGACAAAACTATATTATATGATATTTCCTTCTCGATGATAAATTAGAGTGCCGAAGTGGATGAGCAGATATGGTTTTTTTTTACTGTGAACAGTAGGAAAGGCTCCTACTGTGTTAATACATTAAAATAATGAGTGCACTGTACAGGTGAATATTTACATTGTGGGATGGGGGGACTTGTCCACTTTGTGGCAAGTGAGGAGAGAGAACTTAGACAGAAGGGGTACAACTTATAAGGAGTTTACATAGTTTATAATAAAGGGACTACGCTCCTCTTTGACTCTATATTGAAGCAGTTCGAAGTCCCTCTTGAATCTGTCCAGCCAAGAAGTGAGAGAGGGGTTTATGGCTCTAAAATGCTTGTTATTTCTCTCCTTCCAAAGACTCCAGGCTGCTACCATGAATCTCTCCAGAAACAATGGGGTAGGGTTGCCGTTTTTTTGAATTGCAATGGCTTGTAAACGGCCGAGGAAGGGTTCCCAATGAATACCAAGTTTATCCCAACAACGTTTGTTGAAGGAGCATGTGAAAATCATGTGTTCAACCTTTTATTCTACATTCAGTCCACATAGGAGGCAATTGTGATCATCACCGATGTTGTAATGCCTTCTTTTTAGCATGTTCCGTGTATTGAGTCTATCATGGAAGAGCAACCAGGTAAAGACCTTTAATTTAATCGTGCACTTTGATTTCCAGATCCAGCAGAACACTTGGTGAGGTTGAATGTCCCTGAAAAAGAAGCGGTAATAATCCATTGACTTGAATATTGTTTTGGCCCAAACGTAATGCCACACATCCGTGGTAGTCGTGGAAGGTTGTATTTCTGCCGCAATTATTTGCATGTCTCTGACCTCTGCATGTGTCTGGGGAGACAGAGGTAGGTGAAACGTTTCTCCCAACGACGTACTCCCCAAGAAATCCTTGACAGAGATATCTTCGTTCAAGGTGTGGGAGAACACACGAGGATGTGAGTCCAGAAGAGGTTGATCAGACCAGAGATCTTTCCAAAATAGTGCCGTGGTGCCACAAACAATATTGACCTTGGAGATTCCACGAAATATAGGAGTGAGTTTGAGTATGTCTTTCCACCAAAAAGATCCAGCCGGGTCGCATTCATGTGCTATTTTGTGGGTGTAATATGAATCCCAAGTGAGTTGTACCCAAGGAATGTCCATCTTGTTGTAGAACTTGTGCAAGAACTTGAGGAGCAAAGCTTCGTTTTGGGCACATAAATTGAGAACTCCGAGTCCTCCCTTATTTTTGGTCTTGCACACCCCAAGCAGCCAATGAGTTACATTTGTCTCCTTGCTCGGTTTTCTTGATCCATAGGCATCTGCGTCGTATCTTATCCAGTAGATCTATAAGTTTTGGCGGGAGATGAAGTGTGCACATGGCGTAGATAAGGAGAGAAGTCACAGTGGAGTTTAAAAGATCCAACTTCCCAGCATGTGGCATGAGGGAAAGTGTGGAGGACAAGCTTCTTTCAACAGAACTGTCGAGAGGCATAAAATCTTGTATGGTCGGCCGAGACGTGCCCAAAGGCAGTCCAAGGTATGTGAACGGCATGTTTCCAATAGTGCATCCGAAGATAGAGGCCATTGAGAAGCAAGAGCAGGCTCCAAGTTGATAGGAATGAGCGTAGATTTATGGAAGTTTATTGTAAGGCCAATGGATTGGGCATACTTGTTGAGGATATCCTTGATAATCAAGGCTTGTTGCGGACAGACAGGCATGAGCAAGATCGTGTCGTCAGCGTATTGGACAATGGGGTAGTCCATTTGGCCGTTGCATGGAAATGAGCAGACGTGGTTGAGATTGAGTCTCCAACAATCAAGAAGAAGCATTCAAGATTTTCCAATTACAAAGTAAAGGAGGATGAAAAATTCTATATGCATGTATGAGTGCCTCTCTTGATGCCTCTATTTTCACTGAACAAATCAAAGACACATTTTAGATGGATTTAGGAGTACTATCACCAAACTGTGAAAGGTGAGTCCAACAGAACATAAATTTCAGTACCACACTATTCAGGTACAATTAAAGATTGTTGGAACTAGTGCTTGGGTCATGTTGATCAAGTGGGTTGTATACCTCCAAGTGATGTGGCACTTAATGTGCATCAAACATGTACTCAAGAACTATACAAGAAATGGAACATGAAGAAGCGACAAAAGCCCTTTACTTTCTCGCATTATGGGGCTATTCAAAGAAATGAGAAATGGCATGTGATGATACTTGGAAGGCAACACAAATGAGGTCAAGATTGATCATATAATCTTCTATCTTTAGGAGGAAGTGAAGTTGATGATGAGGATATGAGAAGAAATTCTGGTCCTAGATCTAGTCCAGATGGGAGGAAAAAAAGAGGGAGAGGAGAAGTAATGGTGTAGAGATGGGATTTCCATGGAAACACTCAAAGGAATAGTAGAGGCAAGGAATGAGTTAGTCGCCAAAAGGAAGCACAGGAAGTTGTCAAGGTGGATGGTGCTCAAAGAGAATCAAGGTTATTTCTATGGCGCAGATGACAAGAATGAGGAGAGGAATGCAAAGGTGGATGACCATATGCTTGCTATTGAGGAGGGGTTCAAGCATGAGTCTGAGAAAGAAATAAACAAGAGGAAGGAGCAAGAGAAAACGATCATGTTCGTGATGGATGAAAATGCAATACACCGTTGGGACTCACCCGTGGTGAGATTTTGGCTTCCAGAATACCAAGATCAATGTTATATGGTAGTGGTTGTCGCATTGGGGGGTGTTGTGATTTGATTTATGAACTATGTTGCATGTGGTTGCTTTTGAGTGAACCGTGTACTGTGATGATGAATTATGCTATATATTGTTGCTTTTGGTAGGATTGTTGAGCAAAATGTGGTTTGAATTTGAATAACAAAATGAACTTTAAATGTTGTTAAAACATATGCATTAGAAATATAAAAGTTTAAATAAATATTTGATCAAAATGAGATTTATGTACGCAAAATGATGTCAGAAATATCAAGGAAATTATCATCGGGAATTAAGCTTAAGTAATGGATTAGATGCCACCCTCCAAATACCCATGAATTTTTGGAATTAGGTTTTGGAAATGAGTTTTTCAGACTTAAGTTTTTGGATGGGTTAGAGTTACCCTCAAGGTGTTATTGCCACATGGGCACTTTTTTGTCTTTGAAGTGAGTTGTACCACGAATATTCATTTCTGAACCCGGGCTCATCTGCTCTCGGTGAACAGTAAAATAAAAATATATTAGAAGAATTTGAAAAACCTTGAATTCTTTTGTCAACTAAAACGCTTGAATGCATGATGTCCGTGCAAAGTTTTATCTTGTTTGGACATCTGGGGAGCTCGTGGCAAAAAAGACAAAATCGGCCCCGAATATTGTGTGAATAGTAAATTTTCTCACATACCCTAATTCTTTTTTCTGAGAGCTACTGAGATGTCCAAACACCACCAAATTTGGCACGAACATCACACACTCAAAAAATTTCCATGATACATAATTCCATTTTATTTTTATTTTTGTTGTACTTTTTCAATTTTACTGGTCTTCCAAGGGAGCAGATGAGCTTGGGAGCGAAATTGCTATGTCCGTTGTACCAGGCCTTTCTCAAAGCTTGTTAAGGTTTCTCTACCTTTCCAATCAAATAAACAAACACAAAGCTCCTATGATTTTCTCGGAAAAAAGGAATGGCCAATAAACTCTAGGAGAAGGAAGCCACCCTAAAGACCTTACTATATACTAATATAACTTATTATTATATTAATTTTCATTGGGAAATAGCTTCAATGAATTATTTTGATGTGCGATAACGTCCGCTAAAGTTCACTGGATGCTATTTTATTACATTACTCTTTGCAACTTTCTTAATATTAAATGGAATAGTTTACAAAATGTTAAATAAAATTGTATTTTCTCTATGGAAAATAAAAAAATCTTGAGTAATCATCACATTAGTGAATCTTCTTTCATGGAAAAACTTACATTGTAGTGACTCCTATTTCATGACAATATGTGCATCTGTCTAACCCGAGAGCAACCTTCTGCTGTAGTTTCTTCCCGTCGGCTATAGATGGTAGTATGGAATCAAATTCTGAGCTGATTTCTATTAATCACATAGAACATGCAACAGATTTATAAATAGTGATACCTGAGACAACTCCCACCGTTAGAAAAGGCGCATCCACTTTGAACCCGAAGATGACCAACTCTCCTGTTCCAGGGATTACCTATTCTCATAGACAACGTCGATGACTTAACAAAACATGGAAACAATGAAGCAATTAACTACACTAAGAAAATTATCATCCTAGGTCCTACATGTCAAAATACTCTAGGTTCAATTAGGAGTCACACACTTCATAAAAGACACTAAAATTTTGACATAAATGAATCTTGCAATTGTCTTTGTCTTGGCTGAATCCACCTACACTTTTGTTCGTAGATTCAAATAATGCTTCTCATGCTACAAATCACACGATGAACATTTAGCACTGGGGATGAGCTATTTCAATGGCATTTTCGGCGCTTTTAGTTGCAACGAACATTTGCATAACACTTGTCAGAGTGTTGCTTGGACAATGAAATGTTGCTCGGATTAAAATTTAGTAGATTATGTATGTTATGTATGAGGCTGTCTTATATCATAAGTTTGTAACAAGTAATTTGTTAGCAGAGCATGAAACATAGGGAAATAGCTCAACATATTCAGTGCAGGTGAGTTGTCTGAATTCCACTGGTTCCAAAATTATCATTACGATTCCACTCATTAATAATATTGTTGGTGCTGTGATTCATCTAATATCGCTTATGCATAGCTTCTAGTTTCTTTTGTTCAAACTTTTTAGTGGATGACTATGTTAGGATTGTGCTAGTTAACTAATGCATGTTATTTTGTCGTGGATTTCCGCCGATATAAGATGAGTGCAGATGTGGTCATGTTCCCTTATCACGAGAGACACAGTTCAATCCATGAGCAAGACTTCAGTTTAAGTACCAACTCAACATGATAAATTCTCCAAAAAGAACTAGTGTAATTTGGTAATGAAACTAAGAATGTCTTAGAAGCAGTATTAATATGAATTGTACCATTTTCTAAATTATAGTACATATAAAATTTGGTGCTGAATTAAAGTGCATATTAGATAAGATTTGGTTAAAGTCAAACTTTGTAAATGTGGACCAAGTTTACTGATAAATTTATTAGCATTTACAGAACTAAATCAATACTTTTAGATTCATTAAGAAATTTATTTTCACATGGTATATATTTGTTATTGTGAATGGTCACTTAATCTTCTATAAACTTGGTCAAAGTTTAGACAATTTGACTTTGAACAAATTTATATGCATTATAATTTGGCAAGGAGGGAATACGTGTTATGCTGGAATAATAGTCTTATTTTTGGCATGTAGAGGATACTCCTAAAAGAAAATACAAAAAGAAACAAAGGAGGAATTTCCTACTGTTTCCGGTAAAAACAGTTTGTTGTCCTTCTTAACTAATAATATTCTCTTGCATGTAAACCAGAAGGCAACTAATAATATGCATTTACTTATTTTCGGTTAACACATTTTATGCCTTGTCTAACTAGTGATCACAGTACTATTTCAAATTATATGGTGTTGCTATTTGGTATCACCTCTAGCGCATCACCATCATACACTTGACATGTGTGTGTATATTGATAAACTATCATTTTGAGAACGGCTGGAGTGCAGTGAATGGCATCTTCCATCCTCCATCGACATTCCAGCTACCCAGTGTGCCAAGACTACATAAGTCAATCTCATGGGGGTTATCATTTTCTGCTGCTGAGAAGACTCTCCTAGCATGCTCAAACACGCTGGTGTTGCTCATGTTCTTGAAAGCCTTTCCGAACCTCAGCTGCTCGTATGCGGCGTATCTCAGCATCCCATAACTACCAGAAGAAGAAAAAGAGTTGCCTATTGCAGCAGCAAGCTAGCTAATCATGTGTGTACTTACAGTATTCAGGGTACCGGCTATGAGCATCGCAAGAGGGTCGCCGTCAGTGGCAGGGAGGAAGCATGGTTTCTTCAGTCCTTTCTCAACCCTAAATGTATCGGACTGCACGTAGCGGTTGGTGTACTTGATTGACCATGTGTTGTTGTTGCTCTTGGTGAAGTACACAGCATGGAGCATGCCTTCTCCTTCGACCCAAATGTCGTGGGACTTGCCAAAGATAGAGCTTGATGAGTGGAGGGCTCCAAAGAGAGGGTTTGAACCTGCATGCATGCATCCCACGCCGGCATCATGACTTTTGATTCTGCTCCATGCATGCATGCTTGTGATCTCTCAGTTGGTAAGACGATAGGAGCATAGAAGGTTTACCAATTCTTATATAAACACCCTCTGGAAAATTTGCTGGAATCTCTCCTGCGATATCAAATATCTCTCGCATGTCGCTCATCTCTCTTCGATAGGTGCAAAATTACCCTGCAACAAGGATTGAGGATTATCTTAATTCAATATGTAGTTAAGCAATCGCAAATCTTTCTAGATTTGGTCTCCTAACCATTATTCTGCAATTGTGTGATCTCCTCACTTGTTAACTAAGTGAAAGCAACAGATGGATGTTGTGGTCTTTTATTTTTCCCAAAGAGGGTAAACCCCCCCCCCCCAGCCTGGCGGCCTCTGCACCGATCGATGCACAGAACCCTCTACATTTTACGTATTATCTAGCTAGTAGATAATGCAGTTGGTGTTATCCCTCGCTACTTACCTCGGTGGGCCGTAAAGGTTGGTGACTTAATGTGAAGACGGTGCCCACAAATGCATCCAGCAACCTTTGCGAGGCATAATTGAGAGCGTTTGATGATGCATCCCCAATTCTCAAAGCAAATTGCTGGTGAAGCTCCTTGAAACAACACAAGTTTTATAACAATATAAGCCTGTATATTTCCTTCGGTGCGTGCTGAAGTGGAGTTCAGGGAGGAACAAGAAACCTTTGCAACTGATATGATCTGACAAGGGAGAGGAGTGGCGTTACATTTTACACGATCGCCCAAGATCAAAAGAGCACCAACTAAAACAACGGTGTCCGCTTTGATCCAGCAACCAAGAGGGGAAATGACACATATTATGGTTACATAGTGGACATATGGGAACTTGACTACGGACATGATTTTAAGGTCCCTTTGTTTAAGTGCAAATGGGTCAATCTGTCAGGAGGCGGGGTACAGATAGACCCACACCATGGAATGACAACAGTGGATCTGAACAATCTTGGGTACACAAACGAACCGTTCGTCCTAGCCAATGATGTGGCGCAGGTTTTCTATGTGAAGGACATGTCTACCAAACCGGGAAAAAGAAAAGATAAGAAAGCGAACACATCATACGATGAGCCAAAGCGCCACATAGTTCTTTCAGGAAAAAGAGACATCGTGCGAGTGGAGGGCAGGACAGACATGTTCGAAGATTATAAAAAGTTTCATGAAATTCCTCCCTTCAAAGTCAAGGCTGACCCAAGCACCCTGATAAACGATGAAGATTATCCATGGTTACAGCGCAATAAGCAAAGGACACAAGCGAAGAAAAAGTGAAGACTTTCTCTCCACAACTATTATGATGATGCCTTTGATCTAGAATATCACTGCAGTTACATGTGAAGAAATGAAATGCCTGTTGTAACAGATGAGTTTCCGTATTAAACCCTGATACCTCGAAACAGATTGTCCATTTTGTACAAGAAGTGCATCCAGTTTTTGTCGTAAACCTCTCAACTTTTTAGCACATGCTATGTGGGTGAAATGATGATGCCATGCCAACTTTAAACCTTTTCAGAGTTCATTTGAAATGTTTTTTAATTTCAGGGTCATATAGCTCAAAAAAATCAGTAAATGCATGAAAAATAACAAATGAAGTCAGAAAGGGTTGAAAATTGATGATGTGGCTTTGAATGGTGCATTTTGAACACAAAAAAAGTCTGGAGTTTAAATAAGTTCAAAAAAATGAAATCCCTTTGTAACAGACGAGTTTCCGTATGAAATCCTTGTACCTCGAAACAGATTGTCCATTTTGTACACGAAGTGCATCCAGTTTTTACCGTAACCCTCTCAACTTTTTAGCACATGCTATGTGGGTGAAATGATGATGTCATGCCAAGTTTCAACCCTTTCAGAGTTCATTTGAAATGCTTTTCAATTTCAGGGTCTTACAGCTCAAAAAATCAGTAAATGCATGAAAAATAACAAATGAAGTCAGAAAGGGTCGACAATTGATGATGTGGCTTTGAATGGTGCATTTTGAAATGATGATACCATGCAAATTATGTCAGAAAGGGTTGAAAGTTGATGACGTGCCTTTGAATGGTGCATACTGAATGCCAAAAAAGTCCGGAGTTGTAATAAGTTATGAAAAATAAAAGAGAGGCGCAATGCTCACCTGCACGTTGCTTACTTTCAGGCCTTGAAAAACTACACATAGCTCTGTGCAGCCTACACCATTTCAAGGCCTGAAGCTAAGCAACATGTAGGTGAGCATTGCGCCTCTCCTTCGTCGTCTCTGCTCTCAGGGCTTATAAACCGCTGCGAGTGCCTCTCGCTTGGAGAGGTGGGACTAAAAAACAGCTGCTGAAAAAATCAACTAAAAAACTCTATTACCGGTTCATGCCACAAACCGGTACTAAAGGTGCTCGTGGGGCCCCAGCCTTAGAATCGGTACTAAATGAAATGCCTTTGTAACAGCCTTAGAACCGGTACTAAAGGAATCAACTAAAAAGCTTTTATAAACCTCTAGTATTATTGAAACTAAAATTATATAAAATTTATGCAAATAAAATTATTAAAGTATTTTCTATTCAAAACATTAAAAGGAAAAAAGAATTTTCATAAAATAAAGAAAAAAGCAAAAAATAAAATAAAATAAATAAGTAGAAACAAAATAAAATAAATAAGTAGAAACAACATAAACTTTAATAAATTAGTAGAATAAAATAAAATAAAATAAAATAAAATAAAATTTAATAAAATAAATAAGTAGAAACAAAATAAAATAAAATAAAATAATTAATAAAATAAATAAATAGAAACAAAATAAACATTAATAATGTAAAGTAAATAAATTTAATAAAATAAATAAAAATAGCAACAGTAAGTATTTTGTTGTAAGTAGAAACGAAATAAAATAAATAAAGCAACAAAGAAAACAAAAAATTAAAAAAATGCCACCTACTGGACCACCACGGCCTGAATACGACTAGAAACCCAAACATGGGCCAGGATTTAGGCCCGCAGCAGGCCCACAGGCACATAGTGACAGATTAGGCCCGAAAGCCTGCATTTGAGAGGAGCTCGAGAGGGTGGGCGCAGCAGCGCTTATAAACCACTCTCGAGCTCTCTCAACTAGCGAGGTGGGACTAAACTTTTGGCCGCGATGCGGGCAGCACAAGTCCTTTGGTCCCGGTTGGTGGCACCAACCGGGACTAAAGGGGGGCATTGGTCCCGATTGGTGCTACGAACCGATACCAATGCCCCCTTTTAGTCCCGGTTGGTGGGACCAAAGGCCTCTGCTTCCCGCCCTTTGGGCTGCTGAAAAGGGACCCTTGGACCCGGTTGGTGGCACGAACCGGGACCAAAGGGGGGCATTCGTCCCGGTTCGTGCCGCAAACCTGGACCAAAGAGTTTGCTATATAAGAAACACTTGTGAAAATATTGGTTTTCGTCCAGTTACCCTCGACGACACCGACCTCCTCGATGCCGCCAGGCTGCTCCGACGCTGTCCGCCGCCCCTGCCCCGAGCGCGTCGTCGCCGTCCGTCGTCGCCGTCTCCGTTGCCGTCGCCGACGTCGTCCCCGAGCCCATGCGCCCCTGGCCCCGCCCCCGAGCATGTCGTCACCGTCCGCCGCCCCCGAGCCCGCTCCTCGTCGTCAACGCCTCCTCACTGATACGTCCATTTTGCATCATGCTTTTATATTGATATTTATTGCATTATGGGCTGTTATTACACATTATGTCACAATACTTATGGCTATTCTCTCTTATTTTACAAGGTTTATCATGAAGAGGGAGAATGCCGGCAGCTGGGATTCTGGCTGGAAAAGGAGCAAATATTGGAAACCTATTCTGCACAGCTCCAAAAATCCTGAAACTCCACGGAAGTCACTTTTGGAATTAATAAGAATTATTGAGCAAAGAAAATACCAGAGGGGGCCCACACCCTGGTCAGGAGGGTGGGGGCGCCCCCCCTATTGGGTGCGCCCCTGTCTCCTGGGGCCCCTGGTGGCCCTCCGGTGTCCATCTTCTGCTATATGGAGGCTTTTACCCTGAAAAAAAAATAAGCAAGCTTACATGAAAAAACTCCGCCGCCACGAGGTGCAACCTTGGCGGAACCAATCTAGGGCACCGGCGGAGCTATTCTGCCGGGGAAACTTCCCTCTGGGAGGGGGAAATCATCACCATCAGCATCACCAACGATCCTCTCATCGGGAGGGGGTCAATCTCCATCAACATCTTCACCAGCACCATCCCCTCTCAAAACCCTAGTTCATCTCTTGTATCCAATCTTGTATCAAAACCACAAATTGATACCTGTGGGTTGCTAGTAGTGTTGATTACTCCTTGTAGTTGATGCTATTTGGTTTACTTGGTGGAAGATCATATGTTCAGATCCTTAATGCATATTAATACTCCTTTGATCATGAACATGAATATGCTTTGTGAGTAGTTACGTTTGTTCCTGAGGACATGGGTGAAGTCTTGCTATTAGTAGTCATGTGAATTTGGTATTCGTTTGATATTTTGATGAGATGTATGTTGTCTCTCCTCTAGTGGTGTTATGTGAACGTCGACTACATGACACTTCACCATTATTTGGGCCTAGAGGAAGGCATTGGCAAGTAATAAGTAGATGATGGGTTGCTAGAGTGACAGAAGCTTAAACCCTAGTTTATGCGTTGCTTTGTAAGGGGCTGATTTGGATCCACTAGTTTCATGCTATGGTTAGGTTTACCTTAATACTTCTTTTGTAGTTGCGGATGCTTGCAATAGGTGTTAATCATAAGTGGGATGCTTGTCCAAGAAATGGCAGTACCCAAGCACCGGTCCACCCACATATCAAATTATCAAAGTACCGAACGCGAATCATATGAGCGTGATGAAAACTAGCTTGACGATAATTCCCATGTGTCCTCGGGAGCGCTTTTCTCATTGTAAGAAATTGTCCAGGCTTGTCCTTTGCTACAAAAAGGATTGGGCCACCTTGCTGCACTTTATTTACTTTCATTGCTTGTTAACCGTTACCAATTATCTTATCACAAAACTATCTGTTACCTACAATTTCAGTGCTTGCAGAGAATACCTTACTGAAAACCGCTTGTCATTTCCTTCTACTCCTCGTTGGGTTCGACACTCTTACTTATCGAAAGGACTACGATAGATCCCCTATACTAGTGGGTCATCAAGACTCTTTTTTGGCGCCGTTGCCGGGGAGTGAAGCTCCTTTGGTGAGTGGAACTTGGTAAGGAAACATTTATATAGTGTGCTGAAATTTTCTATCGCTTGTTACTATGGAAACTAATCCTTTGAGGGGCTTGTTCGGGGTATCTTCACCCTGACCAGTAGAGCAAAGAGTTGCTCCTCAACCTACTGAACCTACTGAAAATGTTTACTTTGAGATTCCTTCGGGTATGATAGAGAAACTGCTAGCTAATCCCTTTGCAGGAGATGGAACATTGCATCCCGATTTACACCTTATCTTTGTGGATGAAGTTTGTGGATTATTTAAGCTTGCAGGTATTCCTGATGATGTTGTTAAGAGGAAGGTCTTCCCTTTATCTTTGAAGGGATATGCATTGACATGGTATAGGCTATGTGATGATACGGGATCTTAGAACTATAAACGATTGAAGTTGGAATTTCACCAGAAGTTCTATCCTATGCATCTTGTTCATCGTGATCGTAATTACATATATAATTTTTGGCCTCGCGAAGGAGAAAGCATCGCTCAAGCTTGGGGGAGGCTTAAGTCAATGTTATATTCATGCCCCAATCATGAGCTCTCAAGAGATATGATTATTCAAAAAAATTATAATCGACTTTCTCTCAATGATCACACCATGCTCGATACTTCCTGTGCTGGTTCTTATATGCTGAAGACTACTTAATTCAAGTGGGATTTATTGGAAAGAATTAAACGCAACTCTGAAGATTGGGGTTCCGACGATGGTAAGCAGTCAGGTATAACACCTAAGTTTGATTGTGTTAAATCTTTTATGGATACAGATGCTTTTCGTGGATTTAGCGCTAAATATGGACTTGACTCTGAGATAGTAGCTGCTTTTTGTGAATCTTTTGCTACTCACATTGATCTCCC
The DNA here is from genome assembly GCA_963921465.1 of Triticum timopheevii. Classification (NCBI taxonomy): domain Eukaryota; kingdom Viridiplantae; phylum Streptophyta; class Magnoliopsida; order Poales; family Poaceae; genus Triticum; species Triticum timopheevii. The sequence continues at coordinate 559,486,555 of OY997268.1, read as the reverse complement.
TAAGGAAAAGTGGTTTAAATATAATCCTCCCTTTGAAGTAAAAGTAATTGCACCTATTACAGTTGAAGAAAAGACTATCACTTATAATGATCCTATTGTTCCTACTACTTATGTTGAGAAACCACCTTTTCCTGTTAGGATAAAGGATCATGCTAAAGCTGCAACTGTTGTTCGTAAGAGTAATACTAGAACTTACACACCTCCTGAGCAAATTAAAGTTGAACCTAGTATTTCTATGGTTAAAGATCTCTTGGATGATAATTTAGATGGGCATGTTATTTATTTCTGTGGTGAAACTGCTAATATTGCTAGACCCGATGCTAAGATACATAGACCTATTGTAGGCATGCCTAATATTTCTGTTAAAATAGGAGATCATTTTATCATGGCTTATGTGATATGGGTGCTAGTGCTAGTGCAATACCTATTTCCTTATATAAAGAAATTATGCATGATATTGCACCCGCTGAAATGGAAGATATTGATGTTACTATTAAGCTTGCTAATAGGGATACTATTAAGCCATTTGGGATTGTTAGAGATGTTGAAGTCTTGTGTGGGAAAGTTAAATATCCTGCTGATTTTCTTGTTCTTGGTTCCCCACAAGATGACTTTTGTCCCATTTTATTTGGTAGACCCTTCTTGAATACTGTTAATGCTAGGATTGATTAAGGATATCGTTACAATTGGCTTAGGGGATATGTCTCATGAGTTTAATTTTGCTAAGTTCCATAGACAACCCCGTGATAAAGAATCACCTAGTAAGGATGAGATTATCGGTCTTGCTTCTATTGTCGTGCCTCCTACTGATCCATTAAAACAATATTTGCTAGACCATGAAAATGATATGTTTATGAATGAAAGAAGGGAAATAAGTAAAGTATTCCTTCAACAGGGTCCTATTATGAAACACAACTTATCTGTTGAAATCCTAGGGGATCCCCTTCCACCCAAGGGTGATCCCGTGTTTAAGCTCGAACCATTACCTGATAATCTTAAATATGCTTATCTTGATGAAAAGAAAATATATCCTGTTATTATTAGTGCTAACCTTTCACAGCAAGAAGAGGAAAGATTATTGAAAACTCTGAAGAAGCACCGTGCTGCTATTAGATATACTCTGGATGATCTTAAGGGCATTAGTCCCACTCTATGTCAACACAAAATAAAAGTGGAGAAAGATGCCAAACCAGTTAGAGATCCTCAATGACGGTTAAATCCTAAGATGAAAGAAGTGGTAAGAAAAGAGATACTAAAGCTCCTTGAGGCAGGTATAATTTAACCCGTTGCTGATAGTGATTGGGTAAGTCCTGTCCATTACATACCTAAGAAGGGAGGTATTACTGTCGTTCCTAATGATAAAGATGAATTGATCCCGCAAAGAATTATTACAGGTTATAGGATGGTAATTGATTTCCGTAAATTAAATAAAGCTACTAAGAAAGATCATTACCCTTTACCTTTTATTGATCAAATGCTAGAAAGACTATCCAAACATACACATTTCTGCTTTCTAGATGGTTATTCTGGTTTCTCTCAAATACCTGTGTCAGCAGAGGATCAATCAAAAACTACTTTTACTTGCCCTTTTGGTACCTTTGCTTATAGACGTATGCCTTTTGGTTTATGTAATGCACCTGCTACCTTTCAAAGATGCATGATGGCTATATTCTCTGACTTTTGTGAAAAGATTTGTGAGGTATTCATGGATGATTTCTCCGTTTATGGATCCTCTTTTGATGATTGCTTGAGCAACCTTGATTGAGTTTTGCAGAGATGTGAAGACACTAGTCTCGTCTTGAATTGGGAAAAGTTCCACTTTATGGTTAATGAAGGCATTGTCTTGGGGCACAAGATCTCTGAGAGAGGTATTGAGGTGGATAGAGCTAAAGTTGATGCTATTGAAAAGATGCCATGTCCCAAGGACATAAAAGGTATAAGAAGTTTCCTTGGTCATGCCGGTTTTTATAGGAGGTTCATTAAGGACTTTTCTAAAATCTCTAGGCCTCTGAATAATTTATTGCAAAAAGATATTCCTTTTGTCTTTGATGATGATTGTGTAGAAGCATTTGAAATACTTAAGAAAGCTCTAATCACTACACCTATTGTTCAGCCGCCTGATTGGAATTTACCTTTTGAAATTATGTGTGATGCTAGTGATTATGATGTAGGTGCTGTTCTAGGGCAAAGAGTTGATAAGAAATTAAATGTTATCCAGTATGCGAGTAAAACTCTTGACACTGGCCAGAGAAATTATGCTACTACTGAAAAAGAGTTCTTAGCAGTCGTATTTGCATGTGATAAGTTCAGACCTTACATTGTTGATTCTAAAGTTACTATTCACACTGATCATGCTGCTATTAAATATCTTATGGAAAAGAAAGATGCTAAACCTAGACTTATTAGATGGGTTCTCTTGCTCCAAGAATTTTATTTGCATATTATTGATAGAAAGGGAGCTGAGAACCCCGTTGCGGACAACTTGTCTAGGTTAGAGAATGTTCTTGATGACCCACTACCTATTGATGACAGCTTTCCTGATGAACAATTAGCAGTCATTAATGCTTCTCGTATTGCTCCATGGTATGCTGATTATGCTAATTACATTGTTGCTAAATTTATACCACCTAGTTTCACATACCAGCAAAAGAAAAAAGGTCTTTTATGATTTAAGACATTACTTCTGGGATGACCCACACCTTTACAAAGAAGGAGTAGATGGTGTTATTAGACGTTGTGTACCTGAGCATGAACAGGAACCGATCCTACGCAAGTGTCACTCCGAACCATATGGAGGACACCACGCTGGAGATAGAACTGCACATAAGGCATTGCAATCCGGTTTTTATTGGCCTACTCTCTTCAAAGATGCTCGTAAGTTTGTCTTGTCTTGTGATGAATGTCAAAGAATTTGTAATATTAGTAGACAACAAGAAATGCCTATGAACTATTCTCTTGTTATTGAACCATTTGATGTTTGGGGCTTTGATTATATGGGACCTTTTCCTGCCTCTAATGGATACACACATATTTTAGTTGATGTTGATTATGTTACTAAGTGGGTAGAAGCTATTCCAACTAGTAGTGCTGATCATAACACCTCTATTAAGATGCTTAAAGAAGTAATTTTCCCGAGGTTTGGAGTCCCTAGATATCTTATGACTGATGGTGGTTCACACTTTATTCATGGTGCTTTTCGTAAGATGCTTGCTAAGTATGATGTTAATCATAGAATTGCATCTCCTTATCACCCGCAGTCTAGTGGTCAAGTAGAATTGAGCAATAGAGAGCTCAAATTAATTTTGCAAAAGACTGTGAATAGATCTAGAAAGAATTGGTCCAAGAAACTTGATGATGCATTATGGGCCTATAGAACTGCATATAAAAATCCTATGGGAATGTCTCCGTATAAGATGGTTTATGCAAAAGCATGTCACTTACCTCTAGAACTTGAACATAAGGCATATTGGGCTATTAAAGAGCTCAACTATGACTTCAAACTTGTCGGCGAGAAGCGGTTATTTGATATTAGCTCACTTGATGAATGGAGAATCCAAGCCTACGAGAATGCCAAACTGTTCAAAGAAAAAGTTAAAAGATGGCATGACAAAAGAATACAAAAGCGTGAGTTTAACGTAGGTGATTATGTGTTGCTATTCAACTCTCGTTTAAGATTTTTTGCAGGAAAACTTCTCTCTAAGTGGGAAGGTCCTTACGTTATCGAGGAGGTCTATCGTTCCGGTGCCATAAAAATCAACAACTTCGAAGGCACAAGTCCGAGGGTGGTGAACGGTCAAAGAATCAAACATTATATTTCAGGTAATCCTATCAATGTTGAAACTAATATTATTGAAACCGTAACCCCGGAGGAATACATAAGGGACACTTTTGAGAACGTTTCAGACTCCGAAAAGGAATATGTATGTGGTATGGTAAGTAAACCGACTCCAAAACAGTTCTAATGGCAATTTTTCTCCGTTTTGAAATATTTAAGAATTTTGGAAAGCAAGAAGTAATCCGGGAAGGACACGAGGCCTCCACGAGGGTGGAGGGCGCGCCCACCCTTACTGGGCGCGCCCCCTGTCTCGTGGGCACCTCGTGTGCCTCCCGGACTCCGTTTTCTTGCACGTTACTTCTTTTGGTCAGTAAAAATTCATTATATATTCTCCCGAAGGTTTTGACCACCATATCACGCAAAAATCCTCTGTTTTCGTTTTGAGTTGTTTTTCTGACAGATCTAGAGCATCATGACATCACCCTCCTTCAATAATGAAGACAAGGATTCTTGGCTATTGAAGATAGAGCTGAAAAGAGAAGAACCGGAGGAGATTAACAAGGATGAAGGGATCAAGAAGGCCATGGAGAATCAAGCTCCGGCGGTGGAAGAAGAAAACATCCCTCAACCTTTACCTAACCTCTTTACTCCAACTGAGATTGAAGCTTTCAAGATGATTGAGTTAGCTCGCATACAGCACAAGTATCTCACAAAGGAGAATATTTTGTTGAAGGATCATATCGCCGGACTCAAGGGCATTATCCGCAAGTTAGAGGAGCTTTTACGCTCGATGTGCGATTATCCACCGTCATCATCACCACCTTCATCACCTCCGAGGACATAATCACATGGGTATGGGCACTCCCCTTGGCAACTGCCAAGCTTGGGGGAGGTTCCCTGGTATCGTATCACCATCACACTCCTATCTTTACTGTTTTACTTAGTTCGATCCTTTTAGTAATATCTTGATCTAGTAGATTAAAAGTTTTGGTATGAAGTAGTTTTGAGTTTTGCTTTGTGATCCCTTCTATGTAATCAAGTCTGTGAGCTATCTATAATAAAGATTAGTGTTGAGTCAAGGGCTTTGCTATCTTGCTATGATCTTGAGAAAATAGAAAGAATAAAACTAAATAAAAGAGTTCATATTGATCTTATGGATAGTAATGACTTCACATATAAAAGGTATGAGGCATAAAAGTTGTTGAGAGTTGACAAACATGTTGGAAATATGCCCTAGAGGCAATAATAAAAGATTATTATTATATTTTCTTGTTCATGATAATTGTCTTTATTCATGCTATAACTGTATTATCCGGAAATCGTAATACACGTGTGAATACATAGACCATAATATGTCCCTAGTAAGCCTCTAGTTGACTAGCTCATTGATCAACACATAGTCATGGTTTCCTGGCTATGGACATTAGATGTCGTTGATAACGGGATCACATCATTAGGAGAATGATGTGATGGACAAGACCCAATCCTAAGCATAGCACAAGATCGTGTAGTTCGTTTGCTAGAGCTTTTTCAATGTCAAGTACCCTTTCCTTAGACCATGAGATCGTGTAACTCCCGGATACCGTAGGAGCACTTTGGGTGTACCAAACCTCACAATGTAACTGGGTGACTATAAAGGTGCACTACAGGTATCTCCGAAAGTGTTTGTTGGGTTGACACGGATCGAGACTGGGATTTGTCACTCCGTATGATGGAGAGGTATCTCTGGGCCCACTCGGTAATGCATCATCATAATGAGCTCAAAGTGACCAAGTGTTTGGTCACGGGATCATGCATTACGGTACGAGTAAAGTGACTTGCCGGTAACGAGACTGAACGAGGTATTGGGATACCGACGATCGAGTCTCGGGCAAGTAACGTACCGATTGACAAAGGGAATTGAATACGGGGTTGTTTGAATCCTCGACATCGTGGTTCATCCGATGAGATCATCGAGGAGCATGTGGGAGCCAACATGGGTATCCAGATCCCGCTGTTGGTTATTGCCCGAGAGCCGTCTCGGTCATGTCTACGTGTCTCCCGAACCCATAGGGTCTACACACTTAAGGTTCGGTGACGCTAGGGTTATTAGGAAGACTTGTATGTGATTACCGAATGTTGTTCGGAGTCCCGGATGAGATCCCGGACGTCACGAGGAGTTCCGGAATGGTCCGGAGGTGAAGATTTACATATGGGAAGTTGTCATGCGGACACCGGAAAGTTTTGGGGGCATATCGGTATTGTACCGGGGCCACCGGAGAGGTTCCGGGGGTCCACCGGGAGGGGCCACCCCTCTCGGAGGGCCTCATGGGCCGCAAGGGGCAGGGAACCAGCCCCTGGTGGGCTGGGCGCACCCCCCTTGGGCCCATGCGCCTAGGGTTGGGGGGGAAACCCTAGTGGGGGCGCCCCCCTTTGCTTGGGGGCAAGCCCCCCTCCCTGGCCGCCGCCCCCCCTCTAGATCTCATCTAGAGGGGCCGGCCCCCTTGCCCCTTCCCCTATAAATAGAGGGGTGAGGGGAGGGCTGCTGTACACAACCAAGGCGCAGCCCCTCCCCTCCCCAACACCTCTCCTCCTCCGTCACGAGCTTGGCGAAGCCCTGTCGGAGTACTGCTGCTCCACCACCACCACACCGTCGTGCTGCTGCTGGAGCCATCTTCCTCAACCTCTCCTTCCCCCTTGCTGGATCAAGAAGGAGGAGATGTCGTCCATTCCGTACGTGTGTTGAACGCGGAGGTGCTGTCCGTTCGGCACTTGGTCATCGGTGATCTGAATCACGGCGAGTACGACTCCATCATCACCCTTCCCTTGAACGCTTCCGCACGCGATCTACAAGTGGTATGTAGATGCAATCTCTCTCCCTTGACTCGTTGCTTAGATGAACTCATAGATGGATCTTGGTGAAACATAGAAAAATTTTAATTTTCTGCAACGTTCCCCAACAGTGGCATCAGAGCTAGGTCTATGCGTAGTTCTCTATTGCATGAGTAGAACACAATTTTGTTGTGGGCGTAGATCTTGTCAACTTGCTTGCCACTACTAGTCTTTTCTTGCTTCAGCGGCATTGTGGGATGAAGCGGCCCAGACCAACCTTACACGTACGCTTACGTGAGACCGGTTCCACCGACTGACATGCACTAGTTGCATAAGGTGGCTGGCGGGCGTCTGTCTCTCCCACTTTAGTTGGAGCGGATTTAATGAAAAGGGTCCTTATGAAGGGTAAATAGAAGTTGACAAAATCACGTTGTGGTTATTCGTAGGTAAGAAAACGTTCTTGCTAGAACCCAATTGCAGCCACGTAAAAGATGCAACAACAATTAGAGGACGTCTAACTTGTTTTTGCAGCAATTGTCATGTGATGTGATATGGCCAGAAGTTGTGATGAATGATGAATGATATATTGTGATGTATGAGATCATGTTCTTGTAATAGGAATCACGACTTGCATGTCGATGAGTATGACAACCGGCAGGAGCCATAGGAGTTGTCTTTATTTTTGTATGACCTGTATGTCATTGAAGAACGCCATGTAAATTACTTTACTTTATTGCTAAATGCGTTAGCCATAGAAGTAGAAGTAGTCGTTGGCGTGACAACTTCATGAAGACATAATGATGGAGATCACGATGATGGAGATCATGGTGTCATGCCGGTGACGAAGATGATCATGGAGCCCCGAAGATGGAGATCGAAGGAGCTATATGATATTGGCCATATCATGTCACTACTATATAATTGCATGTGGTGTTTATTATGTTTATGCACCTTGTTTACTTAGAACGACGGTAGTAAATAAGATGATCCCTTACAACAATTTCAAGAAGTGTTCTCCCCTAACTGTGCACCGTTGCTAAAGTTCGTCGTTTCGAAGCACCACGTGATGATCGGGTGTGATAGATTCTTACGTTCACATACAACGGGTGTAAGACAGTTTTACACATGCAAAACACTTAGGGTTAACTTGACGAGCCTAGCATGTACAGACATGGCCTCGGAACACAGAGACCGAAAGGTCGAACACGAGTCGTATAGAAGATACGATCAACATGGAGATGTTCACCGACGATGACTAGTCCGTCTCACGTGATGATCGGACACGGCCTAGTCGACTCGGATCGTGTAACACTTAGATGACTAGAGGGATGTCTAATCTGAGTGGGAGTTCATTGTAATAATTTGATTAGATGAACTTAATTATCATGAACTTAGTCTAAAAGCTTTGCAAATATGTCTTGTAGATCAAATGGCCAACGCTCATGTCAACATGAACTTCAACGCGTTCCTAGAGAAAACCAAGCTGAAAGATGATGGTAGCAACTATACGGACTGGGTCCGGAACCTGAGGATCATACTCATAGCTGCCAGGAAACAATATGTCATAGAAGGACCGCTAGGTGATGCACCCGTTCCAGAGAACCAAGACGTTATGAACGCTTGGCAGTCTCACGCTGATGATTACTCCCTCGTTCAGTGCGGCATGCTTTACAGCTTAGAACCGGGGCTCCAAAAGCATTTTGAGCAACACGGAGCATATGAGATGTTCGAGGAGCTGAAACTAGTTTTCCAAGCTCATGCCCGGGTCGAGAGATATGAAGTCTCCGACAAGTTCTATAGTTGTAAGATGGAGGAAAATAGTTCTGTCAGTGAGCACATACTCAAAATGTCTGGGTTGCACAACCGCCTGTCCCAGCTGGACATTAACCTCCCGGACGAGGCGGTCATTGACAGAATCCTTCAGTCGCTCCCACCAAGCTACAAGAGCTTTATGATGAACTACAATATGCAGGGGATGGTGAAGACCATTCCTGAAGTATTTTCAATGCTGAAGTCAGCAGAGGTAGAAATCAAGAAGGAACATCAAGTGTTGATGGTCAATAAAACCACTAAGTTCAAGAAGGGCAAGGGCAAGAAGAACTTTAAGAAAGACGGCAAGGATGTTGCCGCGCCCGGTAAGCCAGTTGCCGGGAAGAAGTCAAAGAATGGACCCCAAGCCTGAGACTAAGTGCTTTCATTGCAAAGGGAAGGGTCACTGGAAGCGGAACTGCCCCAAATACTTAGCGGACAAGAAGGCCGGCAACACCAAAGGTATATTTGATATACATGTAATTGATGTGTACCTTACCAGTACTCGTAGTAACTCCTGGGTATTTGATATCGGTGCCGTTGCTCATATTTGTAACTCACAGCAGGAGCTATGGAATAAGCGGAGACTGGCGAAGGACGAGGTGATGATGCGCGTCGGGAATGGTTCCAAGGTCGATGTGATCGCCGGCACGCTACCTCTACATTTACCTACGGGATTAGTTTTAAACCTTAATAATTGTTATTTGGTGCCAAGTTTGAGCATGAACATTGTATCTGGATCTCGTTTGATACGAGATGGCTACTCATTTAAATCCGAGAATAATGGTTGTTCTATTTATATGAGAGATATGTTTTATGGTCATGCCCCGATCGTCAATGGTTTATTCTTAATGAATCTCGAGCGTAATGTTACACATATTCATAGTGTGAATACCAAAAGATGTAAAGTTGATAACGATAGTCCCACATACTTGTGGCACTGCCGCCTTGGTCACATTGGTGTCAAGCGCATGAAGAAGCTCCATGCTGATGGACTTTTAGAATCTCTCGATTATGAATCATTTGACACATGCGAACCATGCCTAATGGGCAAAATGACCAAGACTCCGTTCTCCGGAACAATGGAGCGAGCAACCAACTTGTTGGAAATCATACATACCGATGTGTGTGGTCCAATGAGCGCTGAAGCTCGCGGAGGATATCGTTATGTTCTCACTCTCACTGATGACTCAGTAGATATGGGTATGTCTACTTGATGAAACACAAGTCTGAGACCTTTGAAAAGTTCAAGGAATTTCAGAATGAGGTGGAGAATCAACGTGACCGAAAGATAAAGTTCCTACGATCAGATCGTGGAGGAGAATATTTAAGTCACGAGTTTGGTACGCACTTAAGGAAATGTGGAATCGTTTCACAACTCACGCCACCTGGAACACCTCAACGTAACGGTGTGTCCGAACGTCGTAATCGCACTCTATTGGATATGGTGCGGTCTATGATGTCTCTTACCGATTTACTGCTATCATTTTGGGGATACGCTCTAGAGACAGCTACATTCACTTTAAATAGGGCACCGTCTAAGTCCATTGAGACGACACCGTATGAATTATGGTTTGGGAAGAAACCTAAGCTGTCGTTTCTAAAAGTTTGGGGATGCGATGCTTATGTCAAGAAACTTCAACCTGAAAAGCTCGAACCCAAGTCGGAAAAATGTGTCTTCATAGGATACCCTAAGGAAACCATTGGGTATACCTTCTACTTAAGATCCGAGGGCAAGATCTTTGTTGCCAAGAACGGATCCTTTCTGGAAAAAGAGTTTCTCTCGAAAGAATTAAGTGGGAGGAAAGTAGAGCTTGATGAAGTACTACCTCTTGAAATAGGAAGTAGTGCAACTCAGGAAGATGTTCCTGTGGTGCCTGCACTGACAAGAGAGGAGGTTAATGATGATGATCAAGATACTTCAGATCAAGCTCCTACTGAACTTCGAAGGTCCACTAGGACATGTTCCGCACCGGAGTGGTACGACAACCCTATCTTAGAAATCATGTTGTTAGACAACGGTGAACCTTCAAACTATGAAGAAGCGATGGCGGGCCCAGATTCCAACAAATGGCTTGAAGCCATGAAATCCGAGATAGAATCCATGTATGAAAACAAAGTATGGACTTTGACAGACTTGCCCGATGATCGGCGAGCGATAGAAAACAAATGGATCTTTAAGAAGAAGACGGACGCGGATGGTAATGTTACCATCTATAAAGCTCGACTTGTCGCTAAGGGTTATCGACAAGTTCTAGGGGTTGACTACGATGAGACATTCTCTCCCGTAGCAAAGCTGAAGTCCGTCCAAATCATGTTAGCAATTGCCGCATACTATGATTATGAGATATGGCAGATGGACGTCAAAACAGCATTCCTTAACGGACATCTTAAGGAACAACTGTATATGATGCAGCCGGAAGGTTTTGTCGATCCTAAGAATGCTAACAAAGTATGCAAGCTCCAGCGATCCATTTATGGGCTGGTGCAAGCATCTCGGAGTTGGAACATTCACTTTGATGAGATGATCAAAGTGTTTGGGTTTATGCAGACTTATGGAGAAGCCTGCGTTTACAAGAAAGTGAGTGGGAGCTATGTAGCATTTCTCATATTATATGTAGATGACATACTCTTGATGGGAAATGATATAGAACTTTTGGACAGCATTAAGGCCTACTTGAATAAGTGTTTTTCAATGAAGGACCTTGGAGAATCTGCTTACATATTAGGCATCAAGATCTATAGGGATAGATCGAGACGCCTCATAGGTCTTTCACAAAGCACATACCTTGATAAGATTTTGAAGAAGTTCAAAATGGATCAGTCCAAGAAAGGGTTCTTGCCTGTGTTGCAAGGTGTGAGATTGAGCTCGGCTCAATGCCCGACCATGGCAAAAGATAAAGAAGAGATGAGTGTCATCCCCTATGCTTCAGCCATAGGATCTATTATGTATGCCATGCAGTATACCAGACCTGATGTAAACCTTGCCATAAGTTTGGTACGAAGGTACCAAAGTAATCCCGGCAAGGAACACTGGACAGCGGTCAAGAATATCCTGAAGTACCTGAAAAGGACAAAGGACATGTTTCTCATTTATGGAGGTGACGAAGAGCTCGTCGTAAAGGGTTACATCGACGCTAGCTTCGACACAGATCTGGATGACTCTAAGTCACAAACCGGATACGTGTATATGTTGAATGGTGGAGCAGTATGCTGGTGCAGCTACAAGCAGAGCGTCGTGGCGGGATCTACATGTGAAGCGGAGTACATGGCAGCCTCGGAGGCAGCGCATGAAGCAATTTGGGTGAAGGAGTTCATCACCGACCTAGGAGTCATACCCAATGCGTCGGGGCCGATCAAACTCCTCTGTGACAACACTGGAGCTATTGCCCTTGCCAAGGAGCCCAGGTTTCACAAGAAGACCAGGCACATCAAGCGTCGTTTCAACTCCATCCGTGAAAATGTTCAAGATGGAGACATAGATATTTGCAAAGTACATACGGATCTGAATGTCGCAGATCCGTTGACTAAACCTCTCTCACGAGCAAAACATGATCAACACCAGAACTCTATGGGTGTTCGATTCATCACAATGTAACTAGATTATTGACTCTAGTGCAAGTGGGAGACTGTTGGAAATATGCCCTAGAGGCAATAATAAAAGATTATTATTATATTTCCTTGTTCATGATAATTGTCTTTATTCATGCTATAACTGTATTATCCGGAAATCGTAATACACGTGTGAATACATAGACCATAATATGTCCCTAGTAAGCCTCTAGTTGACTAGCTCGTTGATCAACAGATAGTCATGGTTTCCTGGCTATGGACATTAGATGTAGTTGATAACGGGATCACATCATTAGGAGAATGATGTGATGGACAAGACCCAATCCTAAGCATAGCACAAGATCGTGTAGTTCATTTGCTAGAGCTTTTCCAATGTCAAGTATCCTTTCCTTAGATCATGAGATCGTGTAACTCCTGGTTACCGTAGGAGTACTTTGGGTGTACCAAACCTCACAACGTAACTGCGTGACTATAAAGGTGCACTACAGGTATCTCCGAAAGTGTCTGTTGGGTTGACACGGATCGAGACTGGGATTTGTCACTCCGTATGACGGAGAGGTATCTTTGGGCCCACTCGGTAATGCATCATCATAATGAGCTCAAAGTGACCAAGTGTTTGGTCACGGGATCATGCATTACGGTACGAGTAAAGTGACTTGCCGGTAACGAGACTGAACGAGGTATTGGGATACCGACGATCGAGTCTCGGGCAAGTAATGTACCGATTGACAAAGGGAATTGAATACGGGGTTGTTTGAATCCTCGACATCATGGTTCATCCGATGAGATCATCGAGGAGCATGTGGGAGCCAACATGGGTATCCAGATCCCGCTGTTGGTTATTGCCCAAGAGCCGTCTCGGTCATGTCTACGTGTCTCCCGAACCCGTAGGGTCTACACACTTAAGGTTTGGTGACGCTAGGGTTATTAGGAAGACTTGTATGTGATTACCGAATGTTGTTCGGAGTCCAGGATGATATCCCAGACGTCACGAGGAGTTCCGGAATGGTCCGGAGGTGAAGATTTATATATGGGAAGTTGTCATGCGGACACCGGAAAGTTTCGGGGGCATATCGGTATTGTACCGGGGCCACCGGAGAGGTTCTGGGGGTCCACCGGGAGGGTCCACCCCTCTCGGAGGGCCTCATGGGCTGCAAGGGGCAGGGAACCAGCCCCTGGTGGGCTGGGCGCATGCCCCCCTTGGGCCCATGCGCCTAGGGTTGGGGGGAAACCCTAGTGGGGGCGCCCCCCTTTGCTTGGGGGGCAAGCCCCCCTCCCCGGCCCCCCTTGACCCTTCCCCTATAAATAGAGGGGTGAGGGGAGGGCTGCTGTACACAACCAAGGCGCAGCCCCTCCCCTCCCCAACACCTCTCCTCCTCCGTCACGAGCTTGGCGAAGCCCTGTCGGAGTACTGCTGCTCCACCACCACCACGCCGTCGTGCTGCTGCTGGAGCCATCTTCCTCAACCTCTCCTTCCCCCTTGCTGGATCAAGAAGGAGGAGACGTCGTCCATTCCGTACGTGTGTTGAACGCGGAGGTGCTGTCCGTTTGGCACTGGGTCATCGGTGATCTGAATCATGGCGAGTACGACTCCATCATCACCCTTCCCTTGAACGCTTCCGCACGCGATCTAAAGTGGTATGTAGATGCAAACTCTCTCCCTTGACTCGTTGCTTAGATGAACTCATAGATGGATCTTGGTGAAACCGTAGAAATTTTTTAATTTTCTGCAACATTCCCCAACAAAACATAGTTTTGGTCATCGTTGCAATTAATAGGAAGTAATAAGGAGAGAGAGGTTTTCACATATAAATATACTATCTTGGACATCTTTTATGATTGTGAGGACTCATTAAGTATGACATGCTAAAGAGTTGATGTTGGACAAGGAAGACAACGTAATGGTTTATGTTTTCTCACATCTCAATTAAAGTATATTGTCACGGATCTTTCGAAAATGTTGAGCCGGCCTTTCCCCCTCATGCTAGCCAAAAATTCCTTGCACCAAGTAGAGATACTACGTGTGCTTCCAAATATCCTTAAACCCTGTTTTTGCCATGAGAGTCCATCATACCTACCTATGGATTGAGTAAGATCCTTCAAGTAAGTTGTCGTGTTGCAAGCAATAAAAATTGCTCTCTAAATATGTATGACTTATTAGTGCGGAGAAAATAAGCTTTATACGATCGTGTGATATGGAAGTAATAAAAGCGACAAACTGCATAATAAAGGTTCATATAACAAGTGGCAATATAAAGTGACATTCTTTTGCATTCAGATTTTGTGCATCCAACCCTAAAGCACATGACAACCTCTGCTTCCCTCTGCGAAGGGCCTATCTTTTACTTTATGTCTTTACTTTATGCAAGAGTCAAGGTGATCTTCACCTTTCCCTTTTTCATTTTATCCTTTGGCAAGCACCTCGTGTTGGAAAGATCCTGATATATATATCCAATTGGATGTAAGTTAGCATGAACTATTATTGTTGACATCACCCAAAGGTGAATACGTTGGGAGGCAACACAATAAGCCCCTATCTTTCCCAGTGTCCGATTAAAACTTCATAACCATAAGTATTGCGTGAGTGTTAGCAATTGTAGAAGACTATATGATAGTTGAGTATGTGGAATTGCTGAAAAGCTCTATTTATGACTCTTTCCGATGTTATGATAAATTTCAATTGCTTCAATGACTGAAATTATAGTTTGCTAGTTCTCAATGAAGTTTCTGAACCATACTTGACATTGTGAATAGATTGTTACTTGAGCATAAGAAATCATATGACAAAATCTATATATGTTGCTGTTATAAGAATGATCATGATGCCCTCATGTCCGTATTTTATTTTTATCGACACCTCTATCTCTAAACATGTGGACATATTTCTTGATATCGGCTTCCGCTTGAGGACAAGCGAGGTCTAAGCTTGGGGGAGTTGATACGTCCATTTTGCATCATGCTTTTATATCGATATTTATTGCATTACGGGCTGTTATTACACATTATGTCACAATACTTATGGCTATTCTCTCTTATTTTACAAGGTTTATCATGAAGAGGGAGAATGCCGGCAGCTGGGATTCTAGCTGGAAAAGGAGCAAATATTGGAAACCTATTCTGCACAGCTCCAAAAATCCTGAAACTCCACGGAAGTCACTTTTGGAATTAATAAGAATTATTGAGCAAAGAAAATACCAGAGGGGGCCCACACCCTGGTCAGGAGGGTGGGGGCGCCCCCCCTATTGGGTGCGCCCCTGTCTCCTGGGGCCCCTGGTGGACCTCCGGTGTCCATCTTCTGCTATATGGAGGCTTTTACCCTGAAAAAAAATAATAAGCAAGCTTACATGAAAAAACTCCGCCGCCACGAGGCGGAACCTTGGCGGAACCAATCTAGGGCACCGGCGGAGCTATTCTGCCGGGGAAACTTCCCTCTGGGAGGGGGAAATCATCACCATCAGCATCACCAACGATCCTCTCATCGGGAGGGGGTCAATCTCCATCAACATCTTCACCAGCACCATCCCCTCTCAAAACCCTAGTTCATCTCTTGTATCCAATCTTGTATCAAAACCACAAATTGGTACCTGTGGGTTGCTAGTAGTGTTGATTACTCCTTGTAGTTGATTGGTTTACTTGGTGGAAGATCATATGTTCAGATCCTTAATGCATATTAATACTCCTTTGATCATGAACATGAATATGCTTTGTGAGTAGTTACGTTTGTTCCTGAGGACATGGGTGAAGTCTTGCTATTAGTAGTCATGTTAATTTGGTATTCGTTTGATATTTTGATGAGATGTATGTTGTCTCTCCTCTAGTGGTGTTATGTGAACGTCGACTACATGACACTTCACCATTATTTGGGCCTAGATGAAGGCATTGGCAAGTAATAAGTAGATGATGGGTTGCTAGAGTGACAGAAGCTTAAACCCTAGTTTATGCGTTGCTTTGTAAGGGGCTGATTTGGATCCACTAGTTTCATGCTATGGTTAGGTTTACCTTAATACTTCTTTTGTAGTTGCGGATGCTTGCAATAGGTGTTAATCATAAGTGGGATGCTTGTCCAAGAAAGGGCAGTACCCAAGCACCGGTCCACCCACATATCAAATTATCAAAGTACCGAACGCGAATCATATGATCGTGATGAAAACTAGCTTGACGATAATTCCCATGTGTCCTCGGGAGCTCTTTTCTCATTATAAGAAATTGTCCAGGCTTGTCCTTTGCTACAAAAAGGATTGGGCCACCTTGCTGCACTTTATTTACTTTCATTGCTTGTTACCCGTTACCAATTATCTTATCACAAAACTATCCGTTACCTACAATTTCAGTGCTTGCAGAGAATACCTTACTGAAAACCACTTGTCATTTCCTTCTGCTCCTCGTTGGGTTCGATACTCTTACTTATCAAAAGGACTATGATAGATCTCCTATACTTGTGGGTCATCACTCGCTGTGAGCTCCGCCTCGATCCCCTCCTCCTCCTCCCTGTACTGGTCATCGTTGCATCCGCGTGCTGCCGCCGCCCCTACCCTTCGCTGCCGCCGCGCGCCACCCCTGCCCTGCGCAGCCGCCATGCTGCCGCCCCTGCCCTGCGCTGGCGCCGCACCCCGCCCCGCCGCCCCTGCATTTTTTTCATAGCATTTTGTTTCATAAATGTATTTTTTTGTGTATGTGTATATATGTGTGTACATGTTCATAGCATTTTTTTCATAAATGTATTTTTTGTCAATTTATGTATATGTTCATATATATGTGCATATTTGTAAAAAAAATTGTGTATGTATAGGAAAATTTATGTATATGTTTTTGTGCATATTTTTTTTCAATTTATGTGTTCATATTTAGAAGAAAAAGAAGAAGAGGAAAAAGGAACATAAGAAGTGGAAGAAGGAGAAGAAGAGGAGAGGAAGAAGAGGAGAAATAAATAAGAAGAGGAAAACAAGAAGAGGAAAAAATAGAATATCTATTTTCTTCTTCTCCTCTATTCCTTTCTTCTTCTCCTTTTTTTTCTTCTTTTTTTCTTTGATCTTCTCCTCTATTCCTTTCTTCTTCTCCTCTTTTTTTTCTTCTTCTTCCTCTTCTTATTTTATATTGGGTATGTTGTTGTCGATATAACCCCTCCTCGATAACTTCCACATGAGTGGGGGTCAATATACCGCCTCCCCGATAACGTCGACATGAGGGGGGTCGAGGGTCGCCGAGGGTTCGAGGGTCGAAGGGTTCAGGGTTGAGGGTTCGAGGGTCGTCAAGGGGCCGAGGGTCGAGGGTTCAAGGGTTGTCGAGGCGTCGAGGGTCGAGGGTTTGAGTGTCCAGGGTTCGAGGGTCGAGGGTTCGAGGGTTTAAGGGTCGAGGGTCGTCGAGGGGTCGTGGGTCGAGGATCGCCGAGGGGTCGAGAGTTTGCCTAGTGTCAAAGTGTTGAATAAATCCATGGCTTCATCATTAGCAGCTAGTAACTTGGGCCTGATGGTACGAAGTTCTCCAAAGTTATTCTGGAACAACTTTGGAGAACTTCGTACCATCATGCGCCTATTACTTTTGCCTAATGATGAAGACGTGGTTTTGTTGAATCCTTTGACACTAGACAAACGTCGGACAATCATGAGAAAGGCGGTCTGGCACAAACCCTCAAAGCGTTATCGAGGCCACCCAAATTTACCAAGTTAAAAGAGCGTTGTCGTCGAGGCCACCTCAAAACCGTAGAAGCGTTGCCGAGGACACCCCAAACTGTAGAAGCGTCGAGGCCACTAATATGATTCCTTGTTGTGATTAGCTAGCTAGGTCTACGTTTGCCACTGATATATCCATCTGTCATGTTTGTATATTAATTGCCATGTTGTAATATTTGCAGAAACTATGGAGCACCGAGATTTGGAAGCAGAACGGGTGTTGGGGGACATAATCCTCGGCGGAGGTGATGTCATGTCGTATCTCAACGACACCGATGGTCTGCAAGGAGAGGTTGAAGCAAGCTACGGTGATCGAACAATGGAGGAGGAGGGTGATGTTTACTACGCAACCTTTTCCTTGTAGACATTGTTGGCCTCCAAGTGCAGAGGTTTGTAGGACAGTAGCAAATTTCCCTCAAGTGGATGACCTAAGGTTTATCAATCTGTGGGAGGCATAGGATGAAGATGGTCTCTCTCAAACAACCCTGCAACCAAATAACAAAGAGTCTCTTGTGTCCCCAACACACCCAATACAATGGCAAATTGTATACGTGCACTAGTTCGGCGAAGAGATGGTGATACAAGTGCAATACGGATGGTAGATATAGGTTTTTGTAATCTGAAAATATAAAAACAGCAAGGTAACTAATGATAAAAGTGAGCGTAAACGGTATTGCAATGCTAGGAAACAAGGCCTAAGGTTCATACTTTCACTAGTGCAAGTTCTCTCAACGATAATAACATAACTGGATCATATAACTATCCCTCAACATGCAACAAAGAGTCACTCCAAAGTCACTAATAGCGGAGAACAAACGAAGAGATTATGGTAGGGTACGAAACCACCTCAAAGTTATCCTTTCTGATCGATCTATTCAAGAGTCCGTAGTAAAATAACACGAAGCTATTCTTTCCGTTTGATCTGTCATAGATTTCGTACTAGAATAACACCTTAAGACACAAATCAACCAAAACCCTATTGTCACCTAGATACTCCATTGTCACCTCAAGTATCCGTGGGTATGATTATACGATATGCATCACACAATCTCAGATTCATCTATTCAACCAACACAAAGAACTTCAAAGAGTGCCGCAAAGTTCCTACCGGAGAGTCAAGACGAAAACGTGTGCCAACCCCTATGTATAGATTCCCAAGGTCACGGAACCCGCAAGTTGATCACCAAAACATACATCAAGTGGATCACGTGAGTATCCCATTGTCACCACAGATAAGCACGGCAAGACATACATCAAGTGTTCTCAAATCCTTAAAGACTCAATCCGATAAGATAACTTCAAAGGGAAAACTCAATTCATCACAAGAGGGTAGAGGGGGAGAAACATCATAAGATCCAACTATAATAGCAAAGCTCGCGATACATCAAGATCGTGCCAAATCAAGAACACGAGAGAGAGAGAGAGAGAGAGAGATCAAACACATAGCTACTGGTACATACCCTCAGCCCCGAGGGTGAACTACTCCCTCCTCGTCATGGAGAGCGCCGGGATGATGAACATGGCCACCGGTGATGGATTCCCCCTCCGGCAGGGTGCCGGAACGGGCTCCCGAGAGGTTTTTGGTGGCTACAGAGGCTTGCGGCGGCGGAAATCCTGATCTAGGTTATTTTTTGGAGGTTTCAGTATTTATAGGATTTTTTGCGTAGGTATCACGTCAGGGGGGTTTCCGGGCTGTCCACGAGGCAGGGGGGCGCGCCGAGGTGGAGTGGGCGTGTGCCCCACCCTCGTGGGCAGCCCGGGACTCTCCTGGCCCAACTCTTTCATTCCAGGGGCTTCTTTTGGTCCACAAAAAATCGTCAAAAATTGGCACGTCAATTGGACTCCGTTTGGTATTCCTTTTCTGTAAAACTCAAAAACAAGGAAAAAACAGAAACTGGCACTGCGCTCTAGGTTAATAGGTTAGTCCCAAAAAATGATATAGAAGTGTATAGTAAAGCCCATAAACATCCAAAACAAGTAATATAATAGCATGGAACAATCAAAAATTATAGATACGTTGGAGACGTATCAAGCATCCCCAAGCTTAATTCCTGCTCATCCTCGAGTAGGTAAATTGTAAAAACAGATTTTTTGATGTGGAAAGCTACCTAGCATAATTCTCAATGTAATTTTCTTTATTGTGGCATGAATGTTCAGATCCAAATGATTCAAAATAAAAGTTCATATTGACATAATAAATAGTAATACTTCAAGCATATTAATCAAAGTAATCATGTCTTCTCAAAATAACATGGCTAAAGAAAGTTTTTTCCTACAAAATCATATATTTGGTCATGCTCCATTTTTGTCACACAAGAATGCACTCATCTTGCACACCCCCGATGACAAGCCAAGCAATTGTTTCATACTTTAGTAATCTCAAACTTTTTTCAACTTTCACGCAATACATGAGCGTGAGCCATGGATATAGCACTATGGGTGGAATAGAATATGATGATGGAGGTTGTGTGGACAAGACAAAAAAAAGGAGAAAGTCTCATGTTAACGAGGCTAATCAACGGGCTATGGAGATGCCCATCAATTGATGTCAACATGAGGAGTATGGATTGCCATGCAACGGATGCACTAGAGCTATAAATGTATGAAAGCTCAACAAAAGAAACTAAGTGGGTGTGCATCCAACTTGCTTGCTCACGAAGACCTAGGGCACTTTGAGGAAGCCCATCATAGGAATATACAAGTCAAGTTCTATAATGAAAAATTCCCACTAGTATATGAAAGTGACAACATGACTTTCTATATGAAGAACATGGTGCTACTTTGAAGCACAAGTGTGGAAAAGAATAGTAACATTGCCCCCTTTTTTTTCTTTTTTTGGTCCCTTTTTTGCCTTTTTTTTCTTGGGCCTTTCTTTTTTTCTTTTTGGCCTTTCTTCTTCTTTTTTTTATATGGGACAATGCTCTACTAATGATGATCATCACACTTCTATTTATTTACAACTCATGAATTACAACTCAAAACTAGAACAAGCTATGACTCTATATGAATGCCTCCGGCGTTGTACCGGGATGGGCAATGAATCAAGAGTGACATGTATGAAATTATGAAGGTGGCTTTGCCACAAATACGATGTCAACTACATGATCATGCAAGGCAATATGACAATGATGATGTGTGTCATGATGAACGGAACGGTGAAAAGTTGCATGGCAATATATCTCGGAATGGCTATGGAAATGCCATAACAGGTAGGTATGGTGGCTGTCTTGAGGAAGATATAAGGAGGTTTATGCGTGATAGAGCGTATTGTATCACGGGGTTTGGATGCACCGGCGAAGTTTGCACCAACTCTCAAGGTGAGAAAGGGCAATGCACTGTACCGAAGAGGCTAGCAATGATGGAAGGGTAAGAGTGCGTATAAATCATGGACTCAACATTAGTCATAAATAACTCATATACTTATTGCAAAAATCTACAAGTCATCAAAAACCAAGCACTACGCGCATGCTCCTAGGGGGATAGATTGGTAGGAAAAGACCATCGCTCATCCCCGACCGCCACTCATAAGGATGACAATCTAAGAACACCTCATATTTCAAATTTGTTACACAATGGTTACCATACGTGCAGGCTAAGGGACTTGCCAACTTCAACACAAGCATTCTTTAAATTCACAATTACCCAACTAGCATGACTCTAATATTACTACCCCATATCTCAAAACAATTATCAAGCATCAAATTGATCATAGCATCCAATTCACTTCCTATGATAGTTTTTATTATACCCAACTTGGATGCTCATCATTCTAGGACCAATTTTATAACCATAGAGCTGTCCTAAGAGACTCCCAAAATGATATAAGTGAAGCATGAGAGATCAACAATTTCTACAAAATTAAGCCACCGCCGTGCTCTAAAAGATATAAGTGAAGTACTAGAGCAAAACTATCTAGCTCAAAAGATATAAGTGAAGCACATAGAGTATTCTAATAAATTCCAAGTCAAGTGGGTTTCTCCCAAAAGGTGTGCACAGCAAGGATGATTGTGTTAATCTAAAAAGCAAAGACTAATATCATAGAAGACGCTCCAAGCAAAAAACATATCATGTGGCGAATAAAAATATAGCTCCAAGTAAAGTTACCGATAGACGAAGACAAAAGAGGGGATGCCTTCCGGGGCATCCCCAAGCTTAGGGTTTTGGTTATCCTTGAATTTCTTGGGGTGACATGGGCATCCCCAAGCTTAGGCTCTTGCCACTCCTTATTCCATAGTCCATCGAATCTTTACCCAAAACTTGAAAACTTCACAACACAAAACTCAACAGAAAACTTGTAAGCTCCGTTAGTATAAGAAAATAAATCACCACTTAGGTAATGTTGTGAACTAATTATAAATTAATATTGGTATTAAACCTACTGTATTCCAACTTCTCTATGGTTCATACCCTCCGATACTACTCATAGATTCATCAAAATAAGCAAACAACACATACAAAACAGAATCTGTCAAAAACAGAACAGTCTATAGTAATCTGTATCAAACGTATGCTTATGGAACTCCAAAAATCCTACAAAATTAGGAAGTCCTAAGAACGTTGTGTACCAACCCATATAAAAAAGAAGCATATCAAAATCACTTTTATCTGAATTTTCAAAACTAATTTACTGGGTGCAAAAGTTTCTGATTTTCAGCAGGATCAACACAACTATCACCGTAAGCTATCCTAAAGGTCTTACTTGGCACTTTATTGAAACAAAAGCTATAAAACATGATTACTACAGTATAATAATCATGTGGACACACAAAAACAGTAAGGGTAAATATTGGATTGTCTCCCAACAAGCGCTTTTCTTTAATGCCTTTTAGCTAGGCATGATGATGGCAATGATGCTCACATAAAAGATACGAATTGAAACATAAAGAGAGCATCATGAAGCATATGACTAGCACATTTAAGTCTAACCCTCTGCCTATGCATACGGATTTTGTGAGCAAACAACTTATGGGAACAATAATCAATTAGCATAGGAAGGTAAAACAAGCATAGCTTCAAGATTTTCAACACATAGAGAGGAAACTTAATATTATTGCAATTCCTACAAGCATATGTTCCTCCCTCATAATAATTTTCAGTAGCATCATGAATGAATTCAACAATATAACCAGCACCTAAAGCATTCTTTTCATGATCTACAAGCATAGAAAATTTACTACTCTCCACATAAGCAAAATTCTTCTTATTCATAATAGTGGGAGTATCATAAGAGACTCGAATACTAAAAATTGTTTCCACATTAAAAGAGTAATGTTCCTAAAAAGGGTAATCATAATCATGACAAGTTTTATAAATATAATCATCACTACTTTTTATAGCATAAGTTTCATCACAATAATCATCATAAGTAGCAACTTTGTTCTCATCATAATTGATTGAAACCTCTTCCAAGATAGTGGAATCATCAATAAATAAAGTCATGACCTCTCCAAATCCACTTTCATATTCATAACAATAAGATTCAACATCCTCCAAAATAGTGGGATCATTACTTCCTAAAGATGACACTCTTCCAAACCCACTTTCATCAATATAATCATCATAGGTAAGAGGCATGCTATCATCATAACAACTTTGCATATCAAAACTTGGGAGGCTAAAAATATCATCTTCATTAAACGTAGCATCCCCAAGATTGGGACAAACATTAATTTCAGCAAATATACTCTCAAATATGTCATCCTCATCAAACATAGCTTCCCCAAGCTTGGGCCTTTTCATATCATAAGCATAATCACTCTCATCATTAATAGTATGGATAGCACCAATAGTATAGCAATTATCATCATCAAAGTGAGTAGTAGGAGCAACATCATTTGGGAGGGATACCTTTTTACCTTTCCTTCTCTGTTTTTTCTTTTTCTTCTTCACATTATGTGTGGGTTCAACCTTCTTCTCTGAGCTCCTTATTGATGAGATTGGTTGAATAGAAAGCTCCTCCTCGTTACCTGATTCATCATAAGAAATAATAGGGGGATATTGGGAAGTCTCTTCCCTTTCATTAGTATTCTCTTCATCTTCTATTTTCTTTTTTTTCTTTAGGTAATTGGCAATATAAGTATTTTCAATGCAATTCACCGCACAATACAAATAAATCTTCTCTAGATCAATATCAAGGAATTTCTTATGGGCAAATTCTGGAATGATCTTAATTAAATGTTTCATTTCTTCATAACCCAAAAGCAAACTAAGTTCATTATGATGTGCAAGGGAAATAAAATCATCACAATTCTTGGACACGATTTGATCATGAAACAATTTGCGTCGGAGATGTAAATGACCACGTTCATTGCAAAGTTCACAAGTACGGCAAAGGAAATTTAAATTTTCAGCACTCACATTTAGCCTTTCTTGCAACCATTTAGTTTCTAAATGCTTATGCCTCTTGCAATATCTATCTTCCCTATTTGGTCAATACTTGCAAACCCAATGCACTCCACAAAAATCGGCATGCTTATAGGAAACATTTTCATCCTAACTAGTGCAATCATCATTAGTACTATGGATATTCAAAGAGTTCATACTAACAACATTGCAATCATGCTCATCATTCAAAGATTTAGTGCCAAACATTTTACAGACTTCTTCTTCTAGCACTTGAGCACAATTTTCCTTTTCATCATACCCACGAAAGATATTAAAAAGACGAAGTGTATGAGACAAACACAATTCCATTTTTTGTAGTTTTCTTTTATAGACTAAACTAGTGATAAAACAAGAAACAAAAAGATTCGGTTGCAAGATCTAAAGATATACCTTCAAGCACTCACCTCCCCGACAACGGCGCCAGAAAAGAGCTTGATGTCTACTACGTAACCTTTTCCTTGTAGATGTTGTTGGGCCTCCAAGTGCAGAGGTTTGTAGGACAGTAGAAAATTTCCCTCAAGTGGATGACTTAAGGTTTATCAATCCGTGGGAGGCGTAGGATGAAGATGGTCTCTCTCAAACAACCCTGCAACAAAATAACAAAGAGTCTCTTGTGTCCCCAACACACCCAATACAATGGCAAATTGTATAGGTGCACTAGTTCGGCGAAGAGATGGTGATACAAGTGCAATATCGATGGTAGATATATGTTTTTGTAATCTAAAAATATAAAAACAGCAAGGTAACTAATGATAAAAGTGAGCGTAAACGGCATTGCAATGCTAGGAAACAAGGCCTAAGGTTCATACTTTCACTAGTGCAAGTTCTCTCAACAATAATAACATAACTGGATCATATAACTATCCCTCAACATGCAACAAAGAGTCACTCCAAAGTCACTAATAGCGGAGAACAAACGAAGAGATTATGGTAGGGTACGAAACCACCTCAAAGTTATCCGTTCTAATCGATCTATTCAAGAGTCCGTAGTAAAATAACACGAAGCTATTCTTTCCGTTCGATCTTTCATAGATTTAGTACTAGAATAACACCTTAACACACAAATCAACCAAAACCCTAATGTCACCTAGATACTCCATTGTCACCTCAAGTATATGTGGGTATGATTATATGATATGCATCACACAATCTCAGATTCATCTATTCAACCAACACAAAGAACTTCAAAGAGTGCCCCAAAGTTTCTACCAGAGAGTCAAGACAAAAATGTGTGCCAACCCCTATGCATAGATTCCCAAGGTCACGGAACCCGCAAGTTGATCACCAAAACATACATCAAGTGGATCACGTGAATATCCCATTGTCACCACAGATAAGCACGGCAAGACATACATCAAGTGTTCTCAAATCCTTAAAGACTCAATCCGATAAGACAACTTCAAAGGGAAAACTCAATTCATCACAAGAGGGTAGAAGGGGAGAAACATCATAAGATCCAACTATAATAGCAAAGCTCGCAATACATCAAGATCGTGCCAAATCAAGAACACGAGAGAGAGAGAGAGAGAGAGAGAGAGAGAGATCAAACACATAGCTACTGGTACATACCCTTAGCCCCGAGGGTGAACTACTCCCTCCTCGTCATGGAGAATGCCGGGATGATGAAGATGGCCACCGGTGACGGATTCCCCCTCCGGCAGGGTGCCGGAACGGGCTCCCGAGAGTTTTTTGGTGGCTACAGAGGCTTGCGGCGGCGGAACTCCTAATCTAGGTTATTTTCTGGAGGTTTCAGTATTTATAGGATTTTTTTGGCATAGGTCTCACGTCAGGGGGGTTTCCGGGCTGTCCACAAGGCAGGGGGCGCACCCAGGTGGAGTGGGCATGTGCCCCACCCTCGTGGGCAGCCGGGGATTCTCCTGGCCCAACTCTTTCACTCCAGGGGATTCTTTTGGTCGACAAAAAATCGTCAAAAATTGGCACGTCAATTGGACTCCGTTTGGTATCCCTTTTCTGTAGAACTCAAAAACAAGGAAAAACAGAAACTGGCACTAGGCTCTAGGTTAATAGGTTAGTCCCAAAAAATGATATAAAAGTGTATAGTAAAGCCCATAAACATCCAAAACAGGTAATATAATAGCATGGAACAATCAAAAATTATAGATACGTTGGAGAAGTATCAGAGGGACATAATTATGATGGCTCCGGTGATGGAATGCCGATGGAAGAAGGACACCGTGATCACGGCTCCAGTGACCGAACGGAGTTCGGCCAAGTATATATATTAATTAAGCTTGTGCTGACTAGCTAATTGATGTATTAATTTTTTTGGTATGTACACATATTAACTCTCTTCTTTCTTATTTTCTAGCCCTCCGGATCGAGCCAAACTTTGGTAACGAGACGAGGCCCGAAGAAAAGGTTGCGCCAGGATGAAAGGTTCACGATCACGGAAATCACGCGCGATGGCCAACCGATTGCACCCATCCAGTCCAAGGAAGCATTTTCTACTCAGTGCGGGGTTCTTGTTAGGGACATGATCCCGATCAGCATTCACCGATGGTATAAGCCTAAGAAGGAAGACCCTCATGTGTCTTATGTCAATGATAGGCAGAAAGATGATCTTTGGACCGAGCTGAAGGCAAATTTCACCCTACCGCCAGAGGAGGATCTGGAGAAGCCAGTTATAGAGCCATTGGTCAAGGCTCATGCTCTTAAGAAGATGGCGGATCTATTCAGGAGGTGGAAGAATGATCTGAAATCAATGTTTGTCGACAAAGACAAGACTCCAGAATTCACCGGCCGATATGAGAAGATAAGAGATCACTGTACGCATTTGTGGCCCACAAGACATCGGGCAAGAGTAAGAAGATGTGAGTGACAAACAAGAAAAATGCTGCGAAGAAGGAGCATCACCATTGCACGGGGTCAGGTGGCTACCTCAAAGCCCGGCCCTTGTGGGAGAAGGCTGAGAATGACCTG
The DNA here is from genome assembly GCA_963921465.1 of Triticum timopheevii. NCBI lineage: Eukaryota > Viridiplantae > Streptophyta > Magnoliopsida > Poales > Poaceae > Triticum > Triticum timopheevii. The sequence goes on along the minus strand of OY997268.1, from coordinate 559,459,594 downwards.
CTTGATAAAGGGGTCGAACCAGAGACATTGCACTGGCCAGACTGTTCAAGGACTTGGTTCTTCGGGGTTGGGGGAACCTTGGACCCTGAAACAGGGAAGTGCGTTTGGACGAATGAGCAACTGCGAATACCCGTCACGAAGCTTCAGGAGTGTATCGCCGCAGCGCAGCAAGGGATGTTCATTCCCGACAAAGAGAACGATGAGCTCATAATGGCCCTCGGAAATCTTGAGCACCCTGGACGGACACGAGGCACGCCAGGCTCTGTTTCGTGGAAGGTTGGGTTTCCCGACGCAGGCGGTTACAAAGGCCGGGAGAGGAAGAGGAAAGTGGAGCAGAACCAACTACAGGCGCTGCACGCAAGGGTACAAGTGCTAGAGGAACGAGATGCAGTTCACAGCAAGCGACCTGCCGAAGCTACCCTCGAAGCTACCCCGCCATCTCAGCGGAGAAGCAACATGGCTTCCACTGAGCTGCTTTAGGAGCCTGTCTTCACGGCTCCTTATAGCTATCCCGTGGATGCTATCACGGAGTCTCAAGATTGCCACCTTATGACGCAATGGCAGAACTTCAAAGTCAAGGCGGCTGTCGGCTCTGTTGCACCTCCTGAACCCGGCGCAACTTATCACTGTCGTCCGATTCCAGAAGGATATGCGGCTGTGATGGTGGATGAAATAACGGAGGGATTTGAGGAGCTCGAGCTTGACCACCCTACCGGTGAAGGGGAGACTCGGCTGGGTTCTGCTCTGAAGACTCCATGTCTATGGCGGAAGGAGCTCATCAACCTTCCGAACTGAACAACTCCACCTCCTCCTCCTCCTCCGGCGAGTCAGGGCACTCCGCCTCCTCCTTCGGCGAGTGATCAGGGCACTCCGCCTCCTTCTCCGGCGCGTGGCGGCACTCCGCCTCCTTCTCCACCTGTGCCGGCGTGTCCGAGCAGCCCGCCTCCTCCTCCGCCTCGTCAGCAAGGGCGGAAGAGAGCCGACGCCGCTCCGGCTGCTCTGGCGCGTCGTAGCACTCCGCCTCCTTCTTCTTCGCCTCGTAAGCAACAAAAGAAGACAACTGCAGCCGCTCTGGCGTCTAGCGGCACAGCTAGAGGCGGGAGGCAATACAGATTTGGTCCATCTCTCAAGCCTCTAGAGAAGTTACCATACGAGAGGACCGACGAGGAAAACACGAAGATCTCTAAAGCCCAGGTGAAGGACTTTTTTGCAAAGAAAAACTCCACCTCCGGAGGAGAAGATAGATGCGGTGAAATTGAAGCACACTTTGGATGCCCTTAAGCGACCACCATCGCCTCCGCCGGATGACAACCATGTTCGCGCTCTTAAAAAGGCAGCACAAGAAGTGCGCCGGTTGGGAACTACTTCAACTGACATAAAGTTACAAGAACGAAGAAGTGGGAACAAAATCCCCACCTCGGCGAATAGGCGAACCAATCGTGCCCCCGCTGAAGGTGTCTAGTGATATCGCCGTTAATGATCCGAGGATGGTGCCCAGTTATACCAATCCTGGTGACCTGCCCGACTCTGCACATTTTGATACAATGGAGGTGGACGAACACAAATACCGGTACGGGAGGCCTCTCGTCAAACCTGGTCATCCTCCTCTAACAACGATGATGCGAAGATTCCATAAGTGGTACATGGACACCTGCAAGTCTAAGAAGGATATTTTGACGCTGAGAGTTAAAGAGGAGCACGACCTCGTTGGAATTGATTTGTTGTCTGTTCCATTTGAGGAGTTCTTCCAGTTTTTCAATCAAAAGGCCCTCGATAAAATAATCATCACTTGCTACTGTCTGTAAGTACTACTTCTGTAATTAAGTCTCTATATATAGCTCAGCTCTTTTATTGCATGTATATATAATTATCCTCACTATATTATGCAGATTGAAGATCGTCGAATGCAAGAAAACAAATCTATGATATTGGGTTCATTAACACAAAATCTCATAGATGACTGGACGGTTAAACATGATGCCAAAGAATCTGAGGCCAACTTGCTAAAGTCGTTGCTTCGAAATCAAAACAAATATAAAATACTCTTTCCTTACAACTTCAAGTGAGTGTTACTGTCTTGTGCATATTCGGTTTCTCTTATTACTCGAGGTTAATGTAATTGATGAGTTATGCACGCGTGTGCAGCTTCCACTTTATTCTCCTAGAGATTGAGCTTGAGCAGGGACTAGTAACCATCTTAGACCCAAGACGAAAAGATCCCAAGGAGTATGCGGTCATGACTGAAATGCTCGAGAAGTAAGTTCAATCGATCATTATCGCACCATATCGACAACTTTGTTCATTTCCTCATATCAAGTGAATTATTATTATTTTTTTGTCTCGCAGGGTTTGAAAAGTATTCACCCCAGAAGCTCCGGGACTGCCGAAGAAGCTGCGATTTATACACCCGAAAGTAAGTACTACTAGCTAGTTCCGTGCAACTCCCATTGATTCTAACTAGTTTTATCAATACCATTTATAATGCTTGATTATCAGCTTGATTGACCTCTGTTTGTCATAAAATGGTTGTGGCAGGAAGGCGAGAATAATTTTTGTGGATACTACATTTGCGAGTACATGTACAACGCGACGATCTCTAAGCGGGGCTACTGTAAAGAAGATTTTGAAGTGCGTAAGCAATAATATTCATAATTTTGTTTAATACCATCATTTGTGTTGAGTTTCATTCATATATATGTATTGACCACCTTCTTCAAATTAGCTTTGGGAGCTGCGGGACGAACTCCTACCACAATATCGCATCAAAGCAATTCAAGAGGAATTGGCGGGATTCTTTCTTGACAACATCATAGATAAAGACGGAGAATACCATGTGAAAGTTGACATCATATGCTAGGGATTGTAAGAGATCTTATATTGTATATATGTAGTTAGTAGCGTCGGATAGATGAACGAAAACTTGTTGTTCGACCAATCTCTCGCAGAAAGAGAGGTCGATCACTTCTCTTTGTATATGTTCATGACGATCTTGTGTACTTAATGATTTCCTTCATTTGCTTACTAGCTAGCGTATCGAGTCCTCTCTATACATATAGTACGTAGCGTCGACCAAGCACAGAGATAAGAGAGAACACTTCTCTCTATTAGCTAGCTAACACAATATATGAAACCCCTAAATTAACCCTATAAAACCCCCCAACCCCCCCCCCCCCCCCTTTAAAAAAACAAAAATCTCAGCCCCTGAAGTGCTGACGCGTGGAGGCTTATTGGTCCCGGTTGATGCTATCAACCGGGACAAAAGGCCCCCCTGCCTGAGCAAGCCGCAGCGGTCACGTGAAGCCCCATCTGTCCCGGTTCGTATAAAAACCGGGACTAAAGGTACTGGTCTTTAGTACCGACCCTTTAGTTCCGGTTTTCGAATCAGAACAAATGAGCCTTATGAACTGGGACAAATGGGCTTTTTTCTACTAGTGTTACTCAACGTGCCACTCTTCCATGACGTGAATGAATGAAGAGAATCAAACCCTGTTGGTTTCCACCCGCAAATTGATGTCCTCAGTTGCAGCCTGCAATGAAGCTCGTGCATGACGTACGGCTATGGAGATGCGTGCGTGTGCGGGATTGGCCGCGTACCAGCCGTTTACACGTTCCTGTGCGCCATCACCATGTGAAATGCACAAGACGACTTTCGTTGGTCTTGGCTGGCCGTTTACCAGCATTATTTTTCTTGACTTCGTTGGTCTCGGCCGCTTACTGTCAATTTTTTGTTTTAGTTTTCGAGAAAACTATATTTCTGCCGACTGTCCGTTAGCGACAGGTCCGAACGACCTCTTCGTCGTTCGATCCGGATCTTGCGGGCGCGCTCGTCTTCCCTCTCTTCCGATATTCTGGCCTCAGTTTCCGATACTATCGGTATTAATTAGCGCTTTTCTTTTATTTTAAGTAACGCTTTCCTTTGAAACCGCACCTCCTGCACTCTCATTGCTTCGATCCGGCCGCGAATTTTTCTCCCACCCAAAATCCCCGCAACAATTAATGCTGGATTAATTAGCCAACTAATAAGCATGCATGGGTACTAAAAAAAGAAGCACAACCCAAAAAAAAGCATGCATGTCACACGTTTTGTACGGGAGACACATTTAACGCAACCAACAAGGCATGTGCATGCTCCTTCTTTTATGGGGTTAATGCCTCGTTTAGTGGCTATGACTTCAGCCATGCTTTTTTATGCTAAAATTAATGCTTGATTAAAGTAGAAAAATATAGGTACTTCATGGGATTTGATACTTGGTCGTCGGATTAGTACATATTCACAACAACCGTCTATTCTATATCTAGTTCTTATGTAAAAGAAAGGGAATTTTCATAGTTGACTTTTGGTTTCTATATTACATTGTAGAAAAAAAAACATGTATGTAGTGCTATTAGAGTGGAACATAATTCAACTCGCATGGCTATGATGGTGTCACTGCAAAATGCCCCGATGGTGCCGACGACAATGTTAATACGATGAGGTCAATGTGTAGTTAGCATGGTAATTTACACATCGCACATCTGATAACTTACGTACAATTGTTGTGATAACTTTGGCGGGAGGGGGGGGGGGATGGCGTTGTTGAAAACATACCCCTAATAATTTATCTGTGAAGAACATGGTAATTTACGCACCACACACCTGATGTACAAACAATGCGAGAGCTTTGGTGGGGAAGCGGGTTGTGTAATACACTCCCGATAACTCCTGGATGAATAACATGGTAATTTACGCACCACACATCTGATGTACAAACAATGCGAGAGCTTTGGTGGGGAAGCGGGTTGTGTAATACACTCGCGATAACTCCTGGATGAATAACATGGTAATTTTACGCACCACAAACCTGATAACTTATGTGCAACACATTGATAAGTTTTAACCCAGCAAAATAAAGTTGAAGAAATATGTCCCCGGTATTTTTTGTGCAAATACATGGTAATATACGCATCGCATACCTAATAACTTACATACAAACACGGTGATAACTTTGACCCGGTAACTTATGTGTAAATAACATGATAATATATGCATAACTGAGTTGATAACTTAGTTTAGATGTGATAACTTTTTATAGGGAGGGGCTATTGAAAAACACCCATCGGTAAATCGTGTGTAAATAGCATGGAATATATGCACAAAAGAGCTGATAACTTAGTTAGCCTTGGCCGATAACTTCCCTATAAATATCATGCTACTATATGCATTGTATACATGATAACGCACGCAGAAACACCGCGGTAACTTTGACCCAGGGTTGAGGGAAGGTGAGGAAGTTGTTTGAAACCATACGCTCTCCCGATAACTTTTGCGTAAATAGCAAGGTGATATACACATTGTAGACTTGATAACTCACGTATAATCATTGTGGTAACATTTGACTGCGGGGAATGAAGTTGTTTGAAAACATACCCTCGATAACTTATGTATAAATAACGTGATAATATACGAAGCGGGGACATGATAACTCCCGTACAAACACCGCCGTAACTTTATCCTGGTAAAAAAAAAGTTGTTGAAAACATACCATGATAACTCATATGTAAATAACATGATAATATACACACATCAAAGTTGATAACTTAATGAGCCCAGGACGGTAACTATTTGCACGACAAAAGTCATCAGAACATATGAATGGGATCTAGTTTTGTAGGTCTCACCGCGACGTATTTTTTTAGTCAACGTTTTTTTGATCTGATCAACAGTTTGAGATATAAAACATTTTAAAATGAAACAGGAAAGAATCTAGGATGACATCAGATTTCATATCTCCCCCTAATGCATGCACGCATGTGCTTGTGAATAGAAGGTTAAAGGAACCATTTTCATCCCCAGTAATTTTCTGTGTAAATAACATGATAATTTATGTACCACACTCGTGATAACTTACATTGCATAGGTGTGGTAAATTTTTACCTAAAAAATAAAGTCGTCGGAACATATCAACATGGGATCTAGTTTCGAAGGTCTCGTCGTGACGAATCTTTTATGTGAAAACGGTTTTTCAATCAGACTGACGGTTTGAGCTACAAAACATTTTGATTTTCGAAATTAAAAGGAATCTAGGATGACATCATCAATTTTGTCTTTTTTGCATGCATGCATATATGTGGTAAAAGGGAGGTGAAGTTTACGTGAAAGAACCAAAGAACCAGGCTGCGTACCCTCAATGCATCAATACTTAATACTCGGTTGATCGTCCGCACCTATCGCTAAATTCCTGCTGTCTGGAAGTTAGTCACGTCCTTTAGTTTTTAGTTTCTTGTGCGTGGCCACGGGATAAATATATTATAGGATTGTGTAAGCAAATGCTGGACGTGACCAGCTCCTATTTAGAGGAGAGTTCGCAATGTCACATCTAACTACCACGCCATTTAACAATGTCACAAACGTTTAAAAACCATAAACCTTATTATTTTTTTAAACATGAACAAAGTTTGAAATTTCAAACATTTTTTAACAAAGTAAATTTTCTAAAAAAAGGAAAAAGAAAGAAAGAAAGTGAAAGAAAACCGACACTAGAAACAAACATGAAAAGCAAAACAGTTTTTTTTTTGAGAAGCTGGCCAAGCCTTTATTGATCATCTAGAATGTTTATAGGTATTACAATTGGGTCATGCTGGATGCCCAACCACAAATGCCTTCCAGCAGGAAGTGACAAACCAAATCTAGCTAGTCTATGAGCCTCATAGTTCGACTCCCGAGGTTCAAAAGAAAAATTACAAGACGTAAATAAGGTAGAAGTTTGTAAGATCTCTCTAATGATAACGCCATGATCGCCCCCAGCTCTCTGATGGATATGATTTACTACCTGCTGACAATCGGAAGCTATCTGTATATGATTCATTCCCAGGTCCAATGACAACGCCATGCCTTCTCTGCATGCTATTGCCTCTAGTGTAGTTGGGTCCATCAACCCCTCAATTACCAGCATGGAGGAACCCAAATAATTTCCATCCCGATCACGACATAATGTTGCCGCTGTTCCAGTGTTTGTTCCCTCTGATACTCCAGCGTCTACATAGATCTTCACAAAACCCTCCAGGGGTGGTACCCATTTTGGAGCCTGTCCAGCATGCCGATGACTTGTGTTTCGTTGTGTCTCATGCACCGGCTCTAGCTGGGCTAGTTCAACTAGATAATTCAGTACGAACATGTGTGTCTCATGTGGGCTCTGATGTATTCCTTCATGTATAAGCTGTCTCCGAGCATACCAGATTGCCCACAAAGTTACAGTCAATTTAGTGAGTGTTTCACGATCCATGGTTTCCATCATGAAGAACAGCCAAGCTCTCGCCGACGGCTTAGTTGTGGCAATCACATGGTCGAGCAGATCGTGATCTACAAGAGACCATACACATCTTGCCATGGTGCACTCAAGGAGGCTGTGTCTCCACGAGTCCTCGGCTCCACATACAAAGCACTGATCATGGTGTGACATTTTCCTATCCTTCCGAATATCTTCTGTAGGTAGCGAGTTTTTGGCCAATCTCCAGAGAAAGTTTTTGAGTTTCGCCGGGACATGCACGTTCCATAACGTATCCCAAGCCTTCTCATTTGCAGCCGTGTTGGAAGATCCTCTTCTACCTTCTAACCAGTCCTCACGCCTCCTTTTTATATCCACTATCATCCTATAAGCAGAACGCACAGAGAAGATACCATTCTTTTCAAAACCCCAAGACCAGAAATCTTCCATATTTCTTGTACATATTGGTATCTTCAGAATGGCTGCTATATCATATGGGAGGAAAACTTCATGTAATAGAGATGAATTCCAGCAAGCATTGTCGCGATCAATCAGCTCTGCCACCATCAGCAGGGGGTCTAATTTTAAAGCAACAATGGGCCTCATTATTTCCTTCCTGGGTAACCAATTCATATCCCAAATATGAGTTGCACTTCCATTGCCTATCCTCCTGACTAGTCCAATCTTCATGATATCGCGTCCCTCTATCAAGCCCCTCCAAATCTGGGAGGGATGCCCGCCAACTGTGGCAGTCAGGAGATCACCTTCGGGGAAGTACACCGCTTTAAGGATTCGAGCACTTAGCGAGCTAGGGTTTTCCAAAACTCTCCAGGCTTGTCTTGCCAAAAGCGCCAAGTTAAATATTTCAAAGTCACGGAAGCCCAGCCCCCCCCCCCCATGTACTTAGGCATGCTCATAGAGTCCCATGACACCCAATAAGGTTTCCTCTTGCCCTGTTTACTTCCCCACCAAAAGGCTTTAATCATTGAGGTCAGGTGTTGACATAAACCCCTCGGAAGCTTGAAACAAGACATCGAGTACACCGGAATGGCTTGTGCTACTGATTTAATAAGCACCTCCTTCCCAGCTGCTGAAAGGAGTTTCTCCATCCACCCTTGTATCTTGTTCCATAGTCTATCTTTAAGGTACTTGAAAGCACCATTCTTTGAACTCCTAACATCTGAAGGCATACCAAGATATTTTTCATTTAACTGTTCATTGGGAATTTGCAGGGTAGTCTTACTATCAGCTCATATAGACTCCGAGCAACCCTTACTAAAGAACAGTGAACACTTATCTTTGTTAATTCGCTGGCCAGATGCTCTAGCATATATCTCCAACAATTGAGAAACCTCCTCAGCTCCCTCAACATTTTCTTTAAAAAATAGCAGGCTATCATCTGCAAACAACAAATGGTTCACCGGCGGAGCTGATGAAGCCACTTGTATTCCACCCTGATTAGATGACTGAACTCTAGTTTTTAAGAGGCACGAAAGGCCCTCTGCTGCTAGCAAAAAGAGGTAAGGTGATATAGGATCCCCTTATCGAATTCCACGAGTAGGTTCAAATTCTTCTAACTTCTCCCCATTAAAAAGAACTGAGAACGAGATAGAGGTGACCATACTGTTGGGGAACGTAGTAATTTCAAAAAAATTCCTACGCACACGTAAGATCATGGTGATGGCATAGAAACGAGAGGGGAGAGTGTTCGTCCACGTACCCTCATAGACCGTAAGCGGAAGCATTATCACAACGCGGTTGATGTAGTCGTACGTCTTCACGATCTGACCGATCCAAGAACCGAACGTACGGAGCCTCCGAGTTCAGCACACGTTCAGCTCGATGACGATCTCCGGCCTCCGATCCAGCCGAGCTCCGGAGATGAGTTCCGTCAGCACGACGGCGTGGTGACGATGATGATGTTCGACCGGCGCAGGGCTTCGCCTAAACTCCGCGACGATATGACCGAGGTGGAATATGATGGAAGGGGGCACCGCACACGGCTAAGGAACGATCCGTAGATCAACTTGTGTGTCATGGGGTGCCACCCTGCCCCCGTATATAAAGGAGCAAGGGGGAGGGGGCGGCCGGCCTAGGAGGAGGCGCGCCAAGGGGAGTCCTACTCCCACCGGGAGTAGGACTCCCTCCTTCCTTGTTGGAGTAGGAGAAGGGGGAAAGAGGGGGAGAGGAGGAAGGAAAAGGGGGCCACACCCCCTGTCCAATTCGGACCAGAGGGGGGCTGCGTGCCTCCTTCCTTTCGGCCTCTTTCCTCTATTCCCGTATGGCCCAATAAGGCCCATATACTCCCCGGTGAATTCCCGTAACTCTCCGGTACTCCGAAAAATACCCGAATCACTCGGAACCTTTCCGAACTCCGAATATAGTCGTCCAATATATCGATCTTTATGTCTCGACCATTTCGAGACTCCTCGTCATGTCCCCGATCTCATCCGGGACTCCGAACTCCTTCCGTACATCAAAACTCATAAACTCATAATATAACTGTCATCGAAACCTTAAGCGTGCGGACCCTACGGGTTCGAGAACTATGTAGACATGACCTAGAACTATTCTTGGTCAATAACCAATAGCGGAACCTGGATGTCCATGTTGGCTCCTACATATTCTACGAAGATCTTTATCGGTCAAACCGCATAACAACATACGTTGTTCCCTTTGTCATCGGTATGTTACTTGCCTGAGATTCGATCGTCGGTATCCAATACCTAGTTCAATCTCGTTACCGGCAAGTCTCTTTACTCGTTACGTAATGCATCATTCCGCAACTAACTCATTGGTCACATTGCTTGCAAGGCTTATAGTGATGTGCATTACCGAGAGGGCCCAGAGATACCTCTCCGACAATCGGAGTGACAAAACCTAATCTCAAAATACGCCAACCCAACATGTACCTTTGGAGACACATGTAGTACTCCTTTATAATCACCCAGTTACGTTGTGACGTTTGGTAGCACACAAAGTGTTCCTCCGGTAAACGGGAGTTGCATAATCTCATAGTTACAGGAACATGTATAAGTCATGAAGAAAGCAATAGCAACATACTAAACGATCAAGTGCTAGGCTAACGGAATGGGTCATGTCAATCAGATCATTCAACTAATGATGTGATCCCGTTAATTAAATAACAACTCTTTGTCCATGGTTAGGAAACATAACCATCTTTGATTAACAAGCTAGTCAAGTAGAGGCATACTAGTGACACTCTGTTTGTCTATATATTCACACATGTATTACGTTTCCGGTTAATACGATTCTAGCATGAATAATAAACATTTATCATGATATAAGGAAATAAATAATAACTTTATTATTGCCTCTAGGGCATATTTCCTTCAGTCTCCCACTTGCACTAGAGTCAATAATCTAGTTCACATCACCATGTGATTTAACACCAATATTCACATCTGTATGTGATTAATACCCATAGTTCACATCGTCATGTGACCAAAACCCAAAGGGTTTACTAGAGTCAATAATCTAGTTCACATCGCTATGTGATTAACACCCAAAGAGTACAAAGGTATGATCATGTTTTGCTCGTGAGAGAAGTTTAGTCAACGGGTCTGTCACATTCAGAGCCGTATGTATTTTGCAAATATTCTATGTCTACAATGCTTTGCACGGAGCTACTCTAGCTAATTGCTCCCACTTTCAATATGTATCCAGATTAACACTTAGAGTCATCTGGATTGGTGCCAAAACTTGTATTGTCGTAACCCTTTACGACGAACCTTTTGTCACCTCCATAATCGAGAAACATATCCTTATTCCACTAAGGATAATTTTGACCAATGTCCAGTGATCTACTCCTAGATCACTATTGTACTCCCTTGCCAAACCAGGGTAGAGTATACAATAGGTCTGGACCATAACATGGCATACTTTTATAGAACCTACGACTGATGCATAGGGAATGACTTTCATTCTCTTTCTGTTTTCTGCCGTGGTCGGGATTTGAGTCTTACTCAACTTCACACCTTGGAACACAGGCAAGAACTCCTTCTTTGACTGTTCCATTTTGAACTACTTCAAAATTTTATCAAGGTATGTACTCATTGAAAAGATCTTATCAAGCGTCTTAATCTATCTATATAGATCTTGATGCTCAATGTGTAAGTATCTTTACTGAAGTCTTTCTTTGAAAAAACTCCTTCAAACACTCCTTTATGCTTTGCAGAATAATTCTACATTATTTCCGATCAACAATATGTCATTCACATATACTTATCAGAAATGTTGTAGTGCTCCCACTCACTTTCTTGTAAAAACAGGCTTCACCGCAAGTCTGTATAAAACTATATGCTTTGATTAACTTATCAAAGCGTATATTCCAACTCCGAGATGCTTGCACCAGTCCATAGATGGATAGCTGGAGCTTGCATATTTTGTTAGCACCTTTAGGATTGACAAAACCTTCTGGTTGCATCATATACAACTCTTCTTTAAGAAAACCATTAAGGAACACAGTTTTGACATCCATTTGCCAGATTTCATAAATTGTGGCAATTGCTAACATGATTCGGACAGACTTAAGCATTGCTACAGTTGAAAAAATCTCATTGTAGTCAATACCTTGAACTTGTCAAAAACCTTTTTTCGACAAGTTGAGCTTTGTAGATAGTAACACTACTATCAGTGTCCGTCTACCTGTTGAAGATCCATTTATTTAACATGGCTTGCTGATCATCGAGCAAGTCAATCAAAGTTCATACTTTGTTCTCATACATGGATCATATCTCATATTTTATGGCCTCAAGCCATTTTGCGGAATCTGGGCTCATCATCGCTTCCTCATACTTTGTAGGTTCATCATGGTCTAGTAACATGACTTACAGAACAGTATTACCGTACTACTCTGGTGCGGACTGTACTTTGGAAGACCTACGAGGTTTTGTAGTAACTTGATCTGAAGTTTCATGATCATCATCATTAGCTTCCTCACTAATTGGTGTAGGAATCACTGGAACTGATTTCCGTGATGAACTACTTTCCAATTCGGGAGGAGGTACAAATTACCTTATCAAGCTCTACTTTCCTCCCACTCACTTCTTTCGAGAGAAACTCCTTCTCTAGAAAGGATCCGAATATAGCAACGAATATTTTGCCTTCGGATTTGTGATAGAAGGTGTACCCAACAATTTTCTTTGGGTATTCTATGAAGACGCACTTCTCCGATTTGGGTTTGAGCTTATCAGGATGAAACTTTTTCACATAAGCATCACAGCCCCAAACTTTAAGAAATGACAACTTTGGTTTCTTGCTAAACCACAGTTCATATGGCGTCGTCTCAACGGATTTAGATGGTGCCCTATTAAACGTGAATGCAGCTGTCTCTAATGCATAACCCCAAAACATTAATGGTAAATCAATAAGAGACATCATAGATCGCACCATATCCAATAAAGTGGGGTTACGATGTTCGGACACACCATAACGTTGTGGTGTTCCAGGTGGCGTGAGTTGTGAAACTATTTCACATTGTTTTAATTGAAGACCAAACTCGTAACTCAAATATTCGTCTCCGCAATCAGATCGCAGAAACTTTATTTTCTTGTTACGATGATTTTTCCACTTCACTCTGAAATTCTTTGAACCTTTCAACTATTTCAGACTTATGTTCCATCAAGTAGATATACCCATATCTGCTCAAATCATCTTGTGAAGGTCAGAAAATAACGATACTTGCCACGAGCATCAATACTCATTGGATCGCATACATTGGTATGTATTATTTCCAACAAGTTAGTAGCTCGTTCCATTGTTCCGGAGAACGGAGTTTTAGTCATCTTGCCCAAAAGGCACGGTTCGCAAGCATCAAATGATTCATAACCAAGTGATTCCAAAAATCCATCTTTATGGAGTTTCTTCATGCGCTTTACACCGATATGACCCAAACGGCAGTGCCACAAATAAGATGCACTATCATTATTAACTTTGCATCTTTTGGCATCAATATTATGAATATGTGTATCATCACGATCGAGATCCAACAAACTATTTTCATTGGGTGTATGACCATTGAAGGTTTTATTCATGTAAACAGAACAACAATTATTCTCTGATTTTAAATGAATAACCGTATGGCAATAAACATGATCAAATCATATTCATGCTCAACGCAAACTCTAAATAACATTTATTTAGGTTTAACACTAATCCCGAAAGTATAGGGAGTGTGCGATGATGATCATATCAATCTTGGAACTACTTCCAACACTCATCGTCACTTCCCCTTCAACTAGTCTTTGTTTATTCTGTAACTCCTGTTTCGAGTTACTAATCTTAGCAACCAAACAAGTATCAAATACTCAGGGGCTACTATAAACACTAGTAAAGCACACATCAATAACCTGTATATCAAATATACCCATGTTTACTTTGCCATCCTTCTTATCCACCAAATATTCAGGGCATTTCCGCTTCCAGTGACCATTTCCTTTGCAGTGTAAGCACTCAGTTTCAGGCTTTGGTCCAGCTTTGGTCTTCTTCATGGGAGTGACAACTTGTTTGCCATTCTACTTGAAGTTTACCTTTCTTTCCCTTTGCCCTTTTCTTGAAACTAGTGGTCTTGTCAATCATCAACACTTGATGCTCTTTCTTGATTTCTACCTTCGTTGGTTTCAACATCACGAAGAGCTCGGGAATCGTTTTCGTCATCCCTTGCATACTATAGTTCATCTCGAAGTTCTAGTAACTTAGTGATGGTGACTAGAGAATTCTGTCAATCACTATCTTATCTAGAAGATTAACTCCCACTTGATTCAAGCGATTGAAGTATCCAGACAATCTGAGTACATGCTCATTAGTTGAGCGATTCTCCTCCATCTTTTAGCTATAGAACTTGTTGGAGACTTCATATCTCTCAACTCGGGTATTTGCTTGAAATATTAACTTCAATTCCTGGAACATCTCATATGGTCCATGATGTTCAACACATCTTTGAAGTCCCGATTCTAAGCCATAAAGCATGGTGCACAAAACTATCAAGTAGTCATCATATTGAGCTAGCCAAACGTTCATAACGTCTGCATCTGCTCCTGCAATAGGTCTGTCAGCTAGCGGTGCATTAAGGACATAATTCTTCTGCGCAGCAATGAGGATCAACCTCAGATCACGGATCCAATCCGCATCATTGCTACTAACATTTTTCAACACAGTTTTCTCTAGGAACATATCAAAATAAACATATGAAAGCAACAACGCGAGTTATTGATCTACAACATAATTTGCAAAATACTACCAGGACTGAGTTCATGATAAATTTAAGTTCAATTAATCATATTACTTAAGAACTCCCACTTAGACAGACATCTCTCTAGTCATCTAAGTGATCACGTGATCCAAATCAACTAAACCATAACCGATCATCACGTGAGATGGAGTAGTTTTCAATGGTGAACATCTCTATGTTGATCATATCTACTATATGATTCACGCTCGACCTTTCGGTCTCCGTGCTCCGAGGCCATATCTGCATATGCTAGGCTCGTCAAGTTTAACCTGAGTATTCCGCGTGTGCAAAACTGGCTTGCACCCGTTGTAGATGGACGTAGAGCTTATCACACACGATCATCAAGTGGTGTCTGGGCACGACGAACTTTGGCAACGGTGCATACTCAGGGAGAACACTTCTTGATAATTAGTGAGAGATCATCTTAAAATGCTACCGTCAATCAAAGCAAGAATAAGAGGCATAAAGGATAAACATCACATGCAATCAATATAAGTGATATGATATGGCCATCATCATCTTGTGCTTGTGATCTCCATCTCCGAAGCATCGTCGTGATCACCATCATCACCGGCGCGACACCTTGATCTCCATCGTAGCATCATTGTCGTTTACGCCATCTATTGCTTCTACGACTATCGCTACCGCTTAGTGATAAAGTAAAGCAATTACAGGGCGTTTGCATTTCATACAATAAAGCGACAACCATATGGCTCCTGCCAGTTGCCGATAACTTCGGTTACAAAACATGATCATCTCATACAATAAAATATAGCATCACGTCTTGACCATATCACATCACAACATGCCCTGCAAAAACAAGTTAGACGTCCTCTACTTTGTTGTTGCAAATTTTACGTGGCTGCTACGGGCTTAGCAAGAACCGTTCTTACCTACGCATCAAAACCACAACGATAGTTCGTCAAGTTGGTGCTGTTTTAACCTTCGCAAGGACCGGGCGTAGCCACACTCGATTCAGCTAAAGTGAGAGAGACAGACACCCGCCAGCCACCTTTAAGCACGAGTGCTCGTAACGGTGAAACCAGTCTCGCGTAAGCCTACGCGTAATGTCGGTCCGGGCCGCTTCATCTCACAATACCGCCGAACCAAAGTATGACATGCTGGTAAGCAGTATGACTTGTATCGCCCACAACTCACTTGTGTTCTACTCGTGCATATAACATCAACGCATAAAACCTAGGCTCGGATGCAACTGTTGGGGAACGTAGTAATTTCAAAAAAATTCCTACGCACACGCAAGATCATGGTGATGGCATGGCAACGAGAAGGGAGAGTGTTCGTCCACGTACCCTCGTAGACCGTAAGCAGAAGCGTTATCACAACGCGGTTGATGTATTCGTACGTCTTCACGATCCGACCCATCCAAGCACCGAACGTACGGAGCCTCCGAGTTCAGCACACGTTCAGCTCGATGATGATCTCCGGCCTCCGATCCAGCCGAGCTCCGGAGATGAGTTCCGTCAGCATGACGGCGTGGTGACGATGATGATGTTCGACCGGCGCAGGGCTTCGCCTAAACTCCGCGACAATATGACCGAGGTGAAATATGGTGGAAGGGGGCACCGCACACGGCTAAGGAACGATCCGTAGATCAACTTGTGTGTCATGGGGTGCCCCCTGCCCCCGTATATAAAGGAGCAAGGGGGAGGGGGCGGCCGGCCTAGGAGGAGGCGCGCCAAGGGGAGTCCTACTCCCACCGGGAGTAGGACTCCCTCCTTCCTTGTTAGAGTAGGAGAAGGGGGAAAGAGGGGGAGAGGAGGAAGGAAAAGGGGGCCGCACCCCCTGTCCAGTTCAGACCAGAGGGGGGCTGCGCGCCTCCTTCCTTTCGTCCTCTTTCCTCTATTCCCGTATGGCCCAATAAGGCCCATATACTCCCCGGTGAATTCCCGTAACTCTCCGGTACTCCGAAAAATACCCGAATCACTCGGAACCTTTCCGAACTCCGAATATAGTCGTCCAATATATCGATATTTACGTCTCGACCATTTCGAGACTCCTCGTCATGTCCCCGATCTCATCCGGGACTCCGAACTCCTTCGGTACATCAAAACTCATAAACTCATAATATAACTGTCATCGAAACCTTAAGCGTGCGGACCCTACGGGTTCGAGAACTATGTAGACATGACCTAGAACTATTCTTGGTCAATAACCAATAGCGGAACCTGGATGTCCATGTTGGCTCCTACATATTCTACGAAGATCTTTATCGGTCAAACCGCACAACAACATACGTTGTTCCCTTTGTCATCGGTATGTTACTTGCCCGAGGTTCGATCGTCGGTATCCAATACCTAGTTCAATCTCGTTACCGGCAAGTCTCTTTACTCGTTACGTAATGCATCATTCCGCAACTAACTCATTAGTCACATTGCTTGCAAGGCTTATAGTGATGTGCATTGCCGAGAGGGCCCAGAGATACCTCTCCGACAATCAGAGTGACAAAACCTAATCTCGAAATACGCCAACCCAACATGTACCTTTGGAGACACCTGTAGTACTCCTTTATAATCACCCAGTTACGTTGTGACGTTTGGTAGCACACAAAGTGTTCCTCCGGTAAACGGGAGTTGCATAATCTCATAGTTACAGGAACATGTATAAGTCATGAAGAAAGCAATAGCAACATACTAAACGATCAAGTGCTAGGCTAACGGAATGGGTCATGTCAATCAGATCATTCAACTAATGATGTGATCCTGTTAATCAAATAAAAACTCTTTGTCCATGGTTAGGAAACATAACCATCTTTGATTAACAAGCTAGTCAAGTAGAGGCATACTAGTGACACTCTGTTTGTCTATATATTCACACATGTATTATGTTTCCGGTTAATACGATTCTAGCATGAATAATAAACATTTATCATGATATAAGGAAATAAATAATAACTTTATTATTGCCTCTAGGGCATATTTCCTTCACATACCCATAACAATATTCACCCATCTGCTCGTGAATCCCAGCTTTAACAGGATTTCCTTCAGATAATTCCATTCCACCCTATCATAGGCCTTCATCATATCAAGCTTTAGTGCACAATGCCTGTTTTTTGTGCCTTATTCCGCTTCATGAAATGTAAACACTCATACGCCGCGATTATGTTATCAGTTATAAGACGGCCTGGTACAAAAGCTGATTGCTCCTCAAAGATTATGTCTGGCAGCACACTCTTCAAACGATTAGCAATAACTTTGGATGCTATTTTGTACAAAACATTGCATAAGCTGATGGGGCGGAACTGTGTAAGAAGCGTGGGATTTTTTACCTTGTGTATGAGCACCAAAATCGTGTTGTTGATCTCACGGGCACTTTCCACACCTTCCACAATTCTAAGGACCACTTTAGTCACTTCCTCAGAGCAAATCTCCCAATGTTTCTGAAAAAATTGTGCAGGAAAACCATCCAGTCCGGGGGCCTTCTGAGGTGACATTTGAAATAGCACAGTTTTTACTTCCTCGACTTTGTAGGGAGCGTTCAGGACATCATTCATTTGGCGTGTCACTTTGCGCGGGACTGCATTTATAACTTCTTGCATATTCTCTGTACCTTCAGAAGTGTATAGAGCTTTGTAGAAATCCTTCGTCATCTCCTTCATCTCCTGTTTATCTTCTGTTCTGCTCCCGTCTGATTTCATCAACGCTTTTATCCTGTTTTTAACCCGCCTTAGGTTTGCCCGCATGTGGAAATATTTTGAATTTTTATCACCAGATCTGAGCCACTCCAAGCGAGCTCTTTGTTTCCACATTAACTCCTCTCTCTTGTAAAGTTCCAACAGCTCGTTTTTATCTCCTTCTCACGTTCGCACGGTTCCACCCTGCCTGGAATCGATCTCAGGACATCTAGCTCCCTTTTTAGCTTTTTTATTCCTCTCCGAACGCTGCCAAAGGTTGTGCGATCCCAGGCCTGCAGAGATCCAGACAGTAGGTTTAGTTTATTCGATAGTCCCATCACCGAATCTCCCCTGTCACCTTCAGCTGTCGCTGTCCACGCTCCTCTCACCACTTCTGGCAACTCTGTGTGCGTCTCCCACATGCACTCATACCTGAAAGTGCGGGCAATGATTGGGTCATCAGTAGCTGCATGCAGACTAAGGAGAATTGGATTGTGATCCGACGCCACAGCATTTACGTGCTCAACTGTAGCCTCGGGAAAAACGCTTCGCCATGCAGCGCATGCAAGCGCTCTGTCCAGTCTGACCCTGGTGAAAGAACCTCCTGTTACTTTCTTTTCGAACGTCCAATTAATGCCAGTGTAACCTAAATCCATCAAAGCACAGTCATCAACAGCTGCCCTAAATTGATCAACCTGGTTCTGGCTTCTCCTTCCAATCCCATCATGTTCACTCACCTGCAATACCTCATTAAAATCACCAATGAGGACCCACGGTGCATCAGATTGACCCACTAGTTCCCTCATTTTATCCCAAGTCTTGTATCGTTCCTGCACCTGTGCCTCTCCATATATGCATGTTAGCCTCCAAGGAATTGCCCCTGCATTGTTCACTGTTGCATCTATATGATATTTTGAGTAGCTCAAGACTTGCAAATTTATTTCATCATTCCAAAACATCCCTAGACCTCCACTTCTACCATCACTCGAAACAGCATAACTTCTATTGTATCCTAACTCTCCTTTTAAATTTTCAACACGTACCCTATCAATCTGAGTTTCAACTATACAAAGTACGGTCGGGGTAAACTTCTTCGCGAGAGCACGAAGTTCATGGACTGTCGTGGGATTACCCACACCACGACAGTTCCAACATAGAACACTCATTGGGACCGGCGGCGCTCCTCGGAGGAGCCCGCCAAAACTGTATTGTCCATGAAATTTTCTTCCTCTCCTCCTGTCTCCTTGCTGGTCACCCCCTCAGGGTAGATGATTGCTGGAACAAAGCCCTTTTATTGCCATCTCCCTTATTGGGCCTCTTCACTTCCTTCCTAGGAGAAACATAAACGGGTGGCATCGGAGGCACACCAGTGGGCTTCTCTTTCACCACAAGGGCTGAGGATTTCTCACGTACCACCTCTTCCACTCTTGTGGATGGCACACCTGCCATTAGCGAAACGCTTTCGGTAGACTACAGTTTGTTGTTTCCCGCCGGTACCCCCAGCATACTGTTTCCCGATTGCTCAGCTTTCTCGCTTGGCTTTGTCGTACTTGTATCACCTGGAGCTTGCTCAGAGACCCCCTCACTATCATGTCTGCGAGGTTCATTCTGTTGTGCATTGAAACGCCAGCTTTGATTTGGATTATATTGCTCTCTACCCCGGCCTCTTCCTCCCGCAGGCCTTGGGCCACCTCGTCCTCTCTGGAAACCATAGCCACCTCTTCCAGTTTGCCTGAAACGTACCCCATCAGCCAATACAAAATCGCCCCATTCAAACTTCGTGGGATCGTGCACTCCATCCCCGCACTCCTCGTGCCAATGACCACACTCGCCACAGTTATAGCAGAAAATCGGAAGTTTCTCATACTTGACTTGGTATCTTACCACCTCATCTCCCTTTCTTGCAGTTACAAACCTTCTAATTTTAGCATTAATGTCTATCTTCACCCTGACTCTAACAAACTCACCAAAGAACCCTGCCGGTAACTTCAGTTGCACTTCCTCCACTTCTCCAATACGTGATGCCATCCCTCTAACAGCCGGTTCTATCAGGAATTTGTCAGGCAGCCGATGGATTTGAGCCCACACCGCCAGCCTGTCCAGCTTGATACCGTCAGGGTTTTTGAAACCATCATACTCGACCATGATGACTGCTTGATCTCTGAACAGCCACGGACCCTCATTCATAGCTTTGTTCCAGTCCCCCAAACATCCAAATTGAGCCGTAAATAAGTTTTCCTTTATCTTCCTCCAAACAACCACCTTCGCCGGATTCCACGCAGCCCGCATGTCCCCATATAGAGCATTAGAGCTTAAAGATCTTGTAGTATGAACTCTGACAATTGCCAGCCACTTCGCCGGCTCTTCCAGGTCCGGCAATTCCTCTTCCCACATGAAAATGTCATCCTCCTCCTCTTGCAGATTCAGTCTTGCCAGAAGTTCCTCCGTCGACTCCTTCCCATGCCTTCCCTGAGTACTTGTTTCCGCCGCCATCGGAGATCCAATCTGTCTACTCGTCGCGCAACAAGCCAAGCGGAGTCGCAGCAGAAACCTGCCCCGAGCCCGAGTAGAAACCTTTCCAGAGAAACCCCCGTGGGGAGGAAGAACAGCCGGCTGCAAGCACCGGAGTACGTCGAAACCCTAGGTCGCCACCTTAGGGGAAAACCCTAGCAGAAATCATGGATAGCAAAACAGATTGGAAGGCTGGAAGCAGTTACGAACCTTCTAGACGGCTCGCAAAACCGGATCCAAGGTCCACCTTTCCTCGCTTTAAATGGGCCAGCCCAGCTCGGTCGTTGTTGTGCGATTCAATGGCAGTTTGCCGCAGAATGCAGCAACTAGGAAACCGCGCCTTACAACATGTAGCAAGCGAGTTACACACGTTCTGGAGGAGTTCCCTGGAGCAACTAGTTGACGAGCGCTCCTTCTGGAGCCTCGCAACGATCACTTGTGAGTGGGCTGATAGTGCGCCATTGACGCGCTCTCAGCTGCCGCCATGTGTCGCGCTCTGGACACTCCCTCCAGATTATGTTTTTTTTTATTTCCACACGTGTTTTCGGCTTTTAAACCGGGTTTTCCCACATTTTTTTGAATTTTCCGTTTTTTATCGGTCTTCCTTAGCTTTTGGACAAATGTTTTTCGAAAAAAACGTGCTTTTTTTTCGCTTCTGCGGGAGGCACGGTTTTGCTTTTGCAAGAGGCACGATTGTGCTTTCGCGACCGTGCCTCTTTCGGAAAAGGAAAAAAACCGTGCTTCCCGATTTGGGCTGCTTTGATTCAAAGGAATTTTATAGGATTTCTGGAGGATTGAAATCTTTAAGTTTTTTTTTCCTATTTTGGTCCTTTGATTCATATGATTGAATCACTAGGATTTTTCCCATGAAATCTTTTGTACCACATTTCATAGGAAATCTAACATCCACTCCAACCTCTTTTTACAATTCCTTTGTTTTTCCTGTGCCATCAGACACTCAATGCTAATCATATAGGATTCAAGTAGGCATGTCACTCCAATCCTATACTTTTCCTGTTCATACGCTTTCAAAATCCTACGAATAAAAGAGGCCCTTGGTTTTTTCGTCTTTTTTTTTGGAAAAGAAAGTTCATCAAGACCTACCAACATGGGATCTAGTTTTGAAGATCTCGACGCAAGGAATCCAACGGTGAAAATGTTTCGGGATTTAGACGCACGGTTTAAGAGATAAAATATTTTGAATAAACAGATCTACGAAAAAGAGAAAAATTCCAGGTTGCGATAAATGGCGGCCACTTGTCGCAACCCGAGAAGGTAGGAGTGATCTTTGCAAGGAGTACTCCTCAATTAGTGATTTTGGGAGTTCCCTGTTTGATGCCACTACGACGTTCTATCGAGAAATCCCAAAGAGCAAGCTCTATGGACCAGGCCCATTTACCCGTGCACGTGTAAACATCTTTTTCAATTTCCTCTGTTATACACAGGGAATGCACTGTTTATTGATGTATTTTTTATTATTTGATTCTGTCACGTTTTCCCCTTTCGTCTTTTTCTTCCCGGGGGTTCTTTTCTTTCACTTGTTTTTCTTTTTGCGTTTTTTGTTGTCCTTTTTTTCCTTTTTCGTCCCTATACACCTTTTAAAAATTCAGGACAAAATTTTAAAATACCTGAATAAATTTTAAAGACATGATAATTTTTTAAAATAATATAAAATTATTTAAACATCCCAAAAATATTAATAAACAAAAGAATTTATTTAAATTAGTGAATCTTTTCTAAAATGAATGAACATACTTAGAATTCCAAAATACTTTTAAGATTCAGTATTTTTTAAATCCATTAATATTTTTAAATACGAGATTATTTTTTGCAATACACTAACTTTTTAAAAATTTAAGATAAATTATAAATTATTTTTATATTGGATCCTTTTTTAACAATTCATGAATATTTTATACAATTTGTGAACAACTGAAATTCATGAACATATTTTAATATCCAGTATTATTTTCTAAATTTTGTGAATGTGTAAATTATTGAACATTATTTTTAGCTTAAAATAATATTTTTCTTAATATGTCAATTCAAATGCAGCAAACGGTTTTTTCCAGAGAAAACCGCTTTCGCTGGATCGGAAGTGGCAGAGCTTCAAAGGAAAAATTGGGTGGGCCGGCCCATAGGAGTGAACCAATTCTTTTTATTTCTCAACTTACTTTCAGTAGGCATTAGTAGGCAGAGCTTTTAAGGGGCTGAACTGGGCTCATAGAAATTTCAGTAACCATGATTGCTTTATTGATCAACCGGGTCCAAAGGAATTGGTATATTGTCATGCGGCTGAATTAGTGAGACATGTCTACCGAAATCTAGAGAAAAGGAAAACTTTGGTAAAGTATCTGCTTCATAAAAAAGTATATAATTTGAAAATACGTTCAAATACGAATCTAACGATATAATTTTTGATGACATGCGTTAATATTTTGTTAGTTAAATCTTTAATTAAAATTTGACACAAAATACAAAAGGGACTTTTAAACCAGGACCAAGGTAGTACCTTCTCCTTGCTTTCAAAATATGCCCATATGATGCAGTTTCAAAACAAAGCACCAGAAAAGCAGCAGTAAACCATATGGTTAAATTAATTACTTCATCAAGGCGCGCCCAAGACCATATATGGTTAAATTAATTATTACTCCATCAAGGCGCGCCCAGCTATGTGGCAGCCCGTCGGGTAGGGTAAGACTAGCCACAATGGTGAGTAACATACATTAGTAACATACACATCCCTGGACTATGTTACTATCTTCATAGTGGGTAGTAATATAAGTGTGGTAACATGCAAAGCTTCATTTATTAGGTTATAGACTCATATTGCATTGGGACATGTGATGTTACAGTAACTAGCTAAGTTACTATAACTATCTCTCTCCTCATTAACTCACTGCCACATAAGCAAATTTGCTGAGTTGGACACGATGTTACCACTGAAGTTACTCCCACTGTGGCTAGTCTAACCGCTTTGAGACTAGCCACAATGGTGAGTAACATACACTAGTAACATACACACATCCCTAGACTATGTTACTACTACCTTCATAGTGGGTAGTAACATTAGTGTGGTAACATGCAAAGCTACATTTATTAGGTTATAGACTCATATTGCATCGGGACATGTGATGTTACAGTAACTAGCTAAGTTATTATAATTACCTCTCTCCTTATTAACTCACTGCCACATAAGCAAATTTGCTGAGTTGGACTCGATGTTACTGCTGAAGTTACTACCACCGTGCCTAGTCTGACAGCGGAATCAGAGAGGGTGGAGACTGAAAAGAGAGAGCGGATCCCGAGGCCCTCCAGCTTTCCATCGTGCCTTGCGTGGAAAGGAAGGAAACCTTCCCGGCCCCGGACTGTGCAAGGAGGCATCCGGGCCGTCGGTTGGGGATGAGCACGGAGGGCAGCCGTCCGCAGCCCTGCCACCCCAGCTATTTATAGGGGGGCACCTCGCACTCGGCTCTTCCCATTCCTCCACCTCCGGCCCCCATTCTTTTCCTTCTCTTCTCTCATCTCTGCTCCGATCCACTGCACCCAAGCAGTGCAGTGTGTGTGTGGCAGAGTTGGCGTTTCTTTCTTGGATCTTGCCCTTGCCCATGGCCATGTCTCTTTTGTTCTTGGCTTACTTTCGTTTGCTGTGATGAAATTCTCTGGTCTTCTCTCTCCGTCTTCTTGGTTTCGTTCGTTTCTTGTTTGCATCCTCCTCTGGTGTTTTTGACGTGCCTGCCGATGAGATGGATCTTTCCCGGACCAACTCCACTGCCTGTGGAGGTTTCGTCCCCAGATGTTGAGGCACACATCCTTTTGAGGTTTGGATCTTGTTTGATTTGCAGCCACGCCGGCCGGCCGATGACGAGCAACATGTATATTTTTGTGAGGCCGGCGCTCAAGGCTATCTATCTCTCCTTTTTGCCTGAGCCGATGATCCAGTAGCTAGTCATGTGGTAGTATGGATCTCTGCTTGTCCGCGTCTGCTTTCTTGCTGTTTTTCTGCTCTTGTGTTTCATGGTGCGGGCCGTTGATGGCGATGGTTTCTTACATATGCATGCGTGCATGCTTCTTCCATCTTCCATGCTCTTGCGTTCTACCATATGCATGCGTGCGTGCGTCCGTTCTTGTGTACGCAGTTCGTCCTCCCTTTGTAAACTTCCATTCATCATGGGTGCTTCTTTGATTCTTACACCAGGCCGGTGTCCCATGACGAAACATCCATGGCTTTTGAGATGTGCAATGCTATGCATGCACAGATGACAAGAGCGAATCAATTTCTTCAAAGTATCCGAGGCCTGCCGGCTAACTATTTTTTGAGAGAGGTAATCCGGTTCTTGGATCTGGCTGGCCTTGCCTGCACGGTTTGCTTTACTTTGGCTTTGGTTGGTTTGCTTGCGTCCAGACTCCAGACCGTGCATGCGTTTATTCAACGCTGCTGTTCCTCCCTTTTTTACCCACCCGGCCCGTACGTCTACTTTTACTTGCTGCTCTCTGTTATTTGATTTTGGGTCATGGCCGGCGCCGATGACGGCATCGCTTGCTTTTTTGATATTATCAATGACGAGCAAATTAACCTGATTCTGAGGCGCCAAGAGCCAGCTAGCTAGCACTTTTATTTTCTTTTGTGGCACTTTTTTTCACCTCAATCTGAGAATATTTCATATATGTTCTTCCATTTCCACTATTTATTTGGGCAGATGATGACGCACATACAGCTTAATTATGAGATGTGCTATATATATATATATATATATATATATATGGAAAATTTGTCCTATATATATGCACAGGTGACAAGAGCTAATTTATTTCTTCAAAGTATCTGATGCCAGCCAGCTAGTAAATATAATTTTCGACTGATCTGCCATGCACGCATGGTCGATTTACTTTGGTTTCGATGAATTTCTCGCCACCTTGACGTACGCGGCATTGGTTTCCCGGTCCATTTTGGCCAAGAATCTTTGGCTTTTGGTGGTTGGTACTGTAGCTGCTTCTTTGATTTCGGTGACGTTCGCCGATGGCCACACTGCTTGCTTTTCAGATAACAATTAAGTTAAATGACGAGAAAATTATCGGGCATCCGAGGCGCGGCAATGCCATAATACGTATAGCACCCCTCTTCTTTTCAATTTATCGATACGTATAGCATCCCATCCGAGGCCTTTTGGCTATTGTTCTTGCTGTGTTTCGTTTTGTTCTCATCAGATGGTTCTTGGGTTTTGATTAGCCCCGATGACGATACATCGATGGCTTTTGAGATGTGCTTTATATATGGCACAGATGACAAGAGCGAATCAGTTTCTGAGGCTGGCCGGCTAAATCTCGAGAGAATTAACATTTGAATGTATAGCCTCTTTTTAGGTTAGTTTTCTTTTGTTATTAGGTTTAAAATCATTCTGAATTTACGTACGTTTCTTGCATGCTCTGCTCCCGGTTAGTTTCCTCCCGTGCCGATGATGAGAAAGTGATAAGGTATATGTTTTGAGCCAATGGGTCTCTCCATTCGGCCATGAAAACTGCACTGCACTTTCTCAGGCAAAGGTTGCAGTCCGTTCTTCGGTTTATTATTAAGTGTTTGGTGTTTCCTAACATGCTCCACTTCTTTGGTCAAAAACAAAAGGTTTGGTCCTTTCCATTCGAGCCGAATGCTTAAACCTTTTAAGTAATAAAGCGCCCCTTTTCGAAAAAATCCATTAGAGCCGATGATGTGAAACAACACAGTTCAAATCAGAGCCATTCGGCCATGATAATGCACATTCTTCTTGCTGAGGCGGGCCAAGGCCACAAACTATTCTTCTTCCGAATTTTATACCAACAATTCTGTACCACAGAGGACAGGCCTGATGCTTGCATTGCGCTTCGGTTTCAATCTCTCTGCTTGCTCTGTTCTCAGATCCACTATGGTCTCTCTGCTCTTTCTGTCTCTGTTTTCTCTCCCTTTCTGTTTTATCCTGTAGCTGAGATGACAAGCTTGCAGAGCTGATGATGTGAAAGTGAAAAAGAAAGGTTATGAGTTTTGAGCCAATGGGTCTCTCTCTCCATTCGGCCATGAAAACTGCACTTGCACTTTCTGAGGCCAAGGCTGCATGCAGTCTGTTCTTTGGTTTATTAAGTGTTTGGTGTTTCTCAGTTTGCTAACCTACTTCTTTTGTCAAAAGATTCAACTGATTGTTTGATATGTAATGCATAAATTTACAGAGGCACGGGTTACAACTCACAAGGTGCGTGGCGTGGAGCGTTCCTGATGTCTGCGACGAGATCACTCGAGAACTTTGTTCCTGGCAGCAGGCAAGAGTAGTAGCACAAGCGATAACTGAGAATTGGCCCTTAACTGTAAAAAAAAGTGTTGTGGCACGCAGAACCTATATGCCATGCTGTTGTAAATGTTTCCCCCCTCTCTTGTAATTCGTCTGCACTTTTGTCTTGATGAATGCAGGCCATGGCCCTGCTGTTTCCATAGCAAGAAAAACTTACCTTCCAATTACAAAATGACACTTTGTTTTGTGCTCTTGTATTGATCGATGACCAACCCTCTTGGTGTATACTTTGTATTTTGTATCCTTGAATGTTAAAAGCCGGATCATACTCTGTTTCGGGGACTTCTGGGACAAAAGTTTACATAAATGTGGGCAATGCAGCTGAATCCATTAAATTCAGAAAGCAAAATTTACCTTATTAAATTCAGAAATTATTTGCGGATGAACAAGCAAGTACAAATTTTTGGCAATTTGAGAAAAAAAAAGTATTGAAGATTTTTTTCGCGAGTACCCAAACACGTCACTGATAGGAGTTTAACAACACGTTTGGGAGGGAGAAAGCATCACCAATCGTGTCCACACATTGGCACGTTAGATGCATGAGCAGAAGGAACTGGGGTGCTCCGCCCGAATAGAACTGAACTAACTATTGGGAATAAAGTTGTGGCCCACAGGGGCGCATCCTCCTGAATTTGAAGCGGAGGGTCGCAGCGAGTTGAATGGGTCAATAGCTTCTGTGTGACATCTTTGAGGTGCAATGGAAGGAGTGCGACGTAGTTGACGAAAATAGCTTTAGTGCTACGTTTCAGAAGCCCAAATAGCCAAGGCCCACTCGGTCGATTAAAATGGTCGTCAACGGGAGTGAGGTTATGTTTAAAACATGTGGGTCCCATTTGGCAGTGCATCTAGTTACAGGCCCCACTTGGCAGTGCATCAGGTGAAACGTGTCCCCGTGCCTGTCTGAACGTGTACCCCTGTCTGAACCCGTTGCTCCCACCACCCTCCTCTTCGTTCTCGGTGGTGAGCCGGCGACGACGCTGGAGCTTTTGTTCTTGGTGGCAGCAGCGCGGAGCTTTTGTTCTCGGCGACGGCTGTGGTGAGTGAATCCGGAACCCTCCGTGTCGAGTTAGATCTCACCGCATCGCCTCTGTTTCCCTCTGTTTTTGGTTGATTTGATCCAGATTTGGGTGTGTGTGTGTGGGGGGGGGGGGGGGGCTGACCGCGATGGAGCCGCCAGAGACAACAACATCGACTAGGTAATCTCTTAATGTTCATCCTTTTCAACCTATGCGATTTGTGTCTCGTATGCTTCCGCTAGCTCACCTCACACTGCCCTGCCCTTGACAAACAGGGGGATGGTGCTCGGGTCTTCGAATCCACTGTCGAATTCCTTCCTTCTAAGGCGAAGCTAGGTGATGGTAGCATGCGGGACATAGAGAGTGATACAATTGTGAAGTGGGAGATTGATTTTGCAGAGATTGATCCACAAGACCTACAGAGCATGGAAGAGAAGGCCGTGAAGAATGTGGTGGAAAAAAACTGGGGAGAGCATTTTTTGGGGTCCAGAGCAAGAGGTAGCATTGTTACGTTTGATAATTGGAAAGGAGAGTATGCGAGAATTGAGGATGGTGAAGAGATGGTTGATGAAATCAATCGACAAGATAGCCGGACAACCAAACAGACTATGTTTCATGCAGAGCTTGTTGATCTGAAATCAGATTCTAAGTTTGGATATGTGCCCTCAAAGTTAGATTCACAGATGGTAGATGATGATTGGGCTTCAGAGAGGCAGATAATGCCCATGTGTACAGATGAAGTGACAGTATTACCTGAGGGGTTTGATGCAAAAGAGGGCTCTGATGGTGTTGCAAGGGTTGTTTCTGTTGATTGGAATTCAGTAGAATTAAATGACCCAACTGATTTAGTCATTGCACCAATGGATGACACTGAGATGGCCAATTTTTTTGGCATTCTAGTAGCTGATGAAGATAAGGAGGAGAAGGATGATGAATCTAGTATGCCTACTGATACTGATGCTAACAGAGATAGAACTGAATATGTGGATGGACAGCTGATGGAAGATGCTACAGATGATGTAGATGATGTACATGATGATGAGTTGGTAAATGTGTATGACAAGGAAAACTCTGTTATTGTAGTTGGGAAGTTGTTCCCAAACATGGATGAGTTTAGGATGTGTTTCAAGACTTATGCAATCAAACATGAGTTTGATGCCAAGACTAAGTGGACTAATAGAAAGAAGTTTTATGCACGATGTAGATGTTTTGATGGAAATGTCAAGCCATGCAAGTGGTACATATCTGCTAGACACCAACCTGATGGAAGTACCATTAGGGTCAATCAAATCCCACACCAACATACTTGTATTACAAGTTCACACAGAGTATCAACCATGACATCACAACTTTAAATTGCAGAAAAGATCACTCCTATTTTAGCCAAGAAACCAAACACTTGTTGGGGAACGTAGTAATTTCAAAAAAATTCCTACGCACACGCAAGATCATGGTGATGCATAGCAACAAGAGGGGAGAGTGTTGTCTACGTACCCACGTAGACCGAAGCGGAAGCGTTGATGCAATGTAGAGGAAGTAGTCGTACGTTTTCCCGGTCCAACCGATCCAAGCACCGTTACTCCGGCACCTCCGAGTTCTTGACACACGTACAGCTCAATGACGCACCCCGGGCTCCGATCCAGCAGAGGTTTTGGGAGGAGTTCCGTCAGCACGACGGCGTGGTGACGATCTTGATGTTCAACTGTCGCAGGGCTTCGCCTAAGCACCGCTACAATATGACCGAGGTGTAATATCGTGGAGGGGGGCACCGCACACGGCTAAGGAACGATCACGAAGATCAACTTGTGTGTCCATGGGGTGCCCTCCGCCCCCGTATATAAAGGAGAGAGGGAGGAGGGGGCCGGCCTAAGGGGGAGGCGCGCCCTAGGAGGGGGAAACCTACTCCAAGTAGGTTTCCCCCTTCTTTTCCTAATCCAAGGAGGGGGAAGGAAGGAGTAGGAGAGGGGGAAGGCAAGGGGGGCGCCGCCCCCCCCCCTTCCTTGTCCTATTCGGACTCAAGGGGAGGGGGCGCGCCACTTTCCCTGGCCGGCCCCTCTCTTTCTCCAATAGGGCCCATCAAGGCCCATTACTTCCCGGGGGGGGGGGGGTTCCGGTAACCCTCCGGTACTTCGGTTTTTCTCCGAAAACTCCCGGAACTATTCCGGTGTCCGAATATAGTCATCCAATATATCAATCTTTATGTCTCGACCATTTCGAGACTCCTCGTCATGTCCGTGATCACATCCGGGACTCTGAACAACCTTCGGCACATCAAAATACATAAACTCATAATGAAACTGTCATCGAAACCTTAAGCGTGCGGACCCTATGGTTCGAGAACAATGTAGACATGACTGAGACACGTCTCTGGTCAATAACCAATAGCGGAACCTGGATGCCCATATTGGTTCCTACATATTCTACGAAGATCTTTATCGGTCAGACCGCATAACAACATACGTTGTTCCCTTTGTCATCGGTATGTTACTTGCCCGAGATTCGATCGTCGGTATCCAATACCTAGTTCAATCTCGTTACCAGCAAGTCTCTTTACTCGTTCCGTAATACATCATCTCGCAACTAACTCATTAGTTGCAATGCTTGCAAGGCTTAAGTGATGTGCATTACCGAGAGGGCCCAGAGATACCTCTCCGACATTCGGAGTGACAAATCCTAATCTCGAAATACGCCAACCCAACAAGTACCTTTGGAGACACCTGTAGAGCACCTTTATAATCACCCAGTTATGTTGTGACGTTTGGTAGCACACAAAGTGTTCCTCCGGTAAACGGGAGTTGCATAATCTCATAGTCATAGGAACATGTATAAGTCATGAAGAAAGCAATAGCAACATACTAAACGATCGGGTGCTAAGCTAACGGAATGGGTCATGTCAATCAGATCATTCAACTAATGATGTGATCCCGTTAATCAAATAACAACTCTTTGTCCATGGTTAGGAAACATAACCATCTTTGATTAACAAGCTAGTCAAGTAGAGGCATACTAGTGACACTCTGTTTGTCTATATATTCACACATGTATTATGTTTCCGGTTAATACAATTCTAGCATGAATAATAAACATTTATCATGATATAAGGAAATAAACAATAACTTTATTATTGCCTCTAGGGCATATTTCCTTCAACACTACTGCAAAGAAACTTAAAGTAGACTTGGAAAAGCAATACCCCATTAAGGTGAAGTATAACACGGTGTGGAAGGCAAAACAAAGGGCAATGAAACAATTATATGGTGACTGAGCAATACTTTGCGGATGCTTTATAATTTCAAAGCAGAGGTGGAGAAGAGGTCACCTGACAGTGTTGTGGAGATAGATACTGAGGTAACAGAGGATGGAAGAGTCCTTTTCTCTAAGTTTTTTATGGCTTTAAAGCCTTGCATCGATGGCTTCAAGGCATGGTGTCGTCCATATTTGAGCATAGACTCATCATTTTTGACTGGCAAGTGGAATGGTCAATTGGCAGCTTGCAATGCTTTGGATAGACACAACTGGATGTTCCCTATTGCTATTGTCTTGTTTTTGTCAGAGACAGAGGTCTCGTGGACATGGTTCATGATGCAGTTGAAAAGATGCATAGGGCCAGTATCACCTTTGGCAGTCCACACAAATGCATGCAAAGGGCTAGAACACGCAGTCAAGAATGTTTTCCCCCATTGTGAGCAGAGGGAGTGCTTCGGCCATATGTGGATGAATTTGATCAAAAAATTCAGAGGGGAAGAATTTGGTCGCATGTGGCCAGCAACAAGATCTTACACTAAACAGACACATTCATATCATCTTGGTAAGATAATGACAGCATGCCCTGAGTTTGGTCCATGGGTGAACACCTACCATTCTCTATTATGGTATAGGTCAGGATTTAACACTGCCATCAAGTGTGATCATATCAACAACAACTTGGCAGAAAGTTTTAACAACAAGGTGAAGTAGTTAAATTTTTTGCATGTGCATGACATGGTTGACCAAATCAGGATCATGATCATGCGCTTGTGGGAATTGAGAAGAAGGATTGGTGATTATCTATAAGGGGATAAGCTTCCTACAGTGGTACAACAGGAGCAGAAATCTTACACATTTATATGTTGAAAAATCTTTTGTGTGGGGTGCTGAAGTTAGAGATACCCAAACTGGTAGAAGGCATGTTGTTAACATGCATGATTGCACTTGTTTGGAGTGGCAACACACTGGGAAACCATGTGATCATGCCATATTTTTCTTGGCCTCCCTACCGAAGATTAGCATGCTCCCATATTTGCACGAATATTACTCAGTAGCAAGATTCAAGGCTGCATATGCAACTCCAATTCCAGCACTTACAGGTCAGTCTCAGTGGCCTGAAGTGGAAATTGAATTTCCCATGTGTCCTCCCCTAACAAAAAGAAAGGCTGACAGGCCTAAAGAGAGTAGATTCAAGGCATGGTTTGAGAAACATGGGAGTAGTAAAAAGGGCAAGGGAAAGAAGGATGCAAAGCCAAAAGGTTCCCAAAAAGGTAACAAAAATAGATGCAAGTTGTGCCAGGAACTTGGGCACCGAGTTGGATCTCCCAAATGTTGTTACACTCCTGAAAGGCCAAAGTATGTGGGCATAAGTTTGCTATGTTTACTTTTTTTTTTTGCATTTTTCAGCTACTAACCAGCTGACATGCTTTATCTTTCTAGGAGGAAGCGTGCAGGTGAGCCCCTTGTTGTTGAAGATTGCTGGCCAAAGAAAAAGGCAAGAGGCAATGGTTGTAGAAAAAAGTGAAGTTTTGGTGAAACAATGCACATTCAACCATATTTGGATGGTGTGGTGCAAAATGAGTAAGACTTGGATGTGCTACTGCAAGATGAGCAAGATTTTGATGTTCTGGTGCCAACTGAAGATATGGGTACCTCTGAAGATATTCCAGCTGATGTTGTGCAAGCTGAGCCTTGTTGGAAGTTGAGTTGTCAACTGAAGATATTCCAGCTGATGTGGTGCCAACTGAGCCTATATTGGAAGTTGTGTTGCCAACTAATGATATTGGGCCTGATGATACTGCAACTGTTGTGGTGCGAAATGAAGCTGCTGTTCCAGGCAGTCCAGTGAAGAAAATCAAGAGCTTGAGTGAACTGGGTGTTGTACAATAAAAAACAAGCATTGGTAAAAAAAGAAATCGAGTGGTAGGAAGAAGCAGAAGTGAAAAATTGTTGAAACTTGTGTATCGGTACTATGCTGTAGAAATAAAACCTTGCCTGAATTTGTGTAATGGTATTTTTACTTTGATATGATATGTATTTGTGTAACACTATACAGGTTCAAGAAAAAAAATTCAAATTTGAGAAAAAATTCAAATTTGAAGTTATTTGGTATGTGCTATTGGTGTTACAATGATTTCTGGACTATTATGCATGTTAGTTCATTAATCGGAGCAATTTTGTTATGTGAAACTCAGGACATGAAAAATGTGCTCCACATGGGCTCCAAACCCCTCCAAAGCTAGGGAAAACAGACCCATTTGTAAGCAAGTTTTTTTTGACCTTCTCTAAATGAGCCAAAAAAGGAAACCTGACATTGTGTGTGTATATAAGAGTACTTCCTGATATTGGATCGTTTCGATAAAGTATGACATGTTTAACACTAAACCCTAGCTCACTTCTCTTGGAAACTCCACAACCTCGTTCTTGATCATAGCCATCTTTTGTGAAGGTTTTTTCATGAAAATATCCGTAGTCCAAGTTTCTTATTTTTCCTAGATACTTAGTCACATAGAACGATGATCGGCACAAATTTTACATTTTTTTTATTTGTTTGAATTAGTTATGCTCAACCTTGACCCTTGAAAACCTCTCAAAACCCCTCAAAACCCCATCAAAACCCCGCACCCCTCCGGGCCATTGGATTGTTGTGAATGGACGGTCTGGATCAGGCACTAGGGTTACGTCAGCGATCCGCGGACTGCACTCTGAGTGGCTGATTCGAAGATGCTGGATATTATAACACGCAGCCCTCTGGACCATTGGATGGATGTGAACAGAAGCAACGGTCTGGATCGGGAGCCACGTCACAGATTCGCGGGCTGCGCTTTCATTGGCTGGTCATTTTAGCCCCTTTTTACATTGGACTAGCAAAAGGGCCCGTGCGTTGCAACGGGAGAAGCAACCCAAATTCAAGCTTGTCCCTAGCGAGTCATGTGTGTTACCACTTGCCCTCTTCGTCACCGTCGCCGATGGTGATCAACTGTTTACTTTCGTAAGCACTGTCAAAAGAGTTTGTGCATGACAACGGGCACAAATTAAATAAATATGTGCTTCGAAATATGAAAAATTGGTAATATTCCTTGCATAGTTATTGCTCACCTAACCGAAGAGCCCACATCTTCATCTTTTGCTATAATTCTCTCTGGACCTAACAGTATTCCCTCCAACTGCAAGCAATTAACCAAAGTGGTAGCATGGAGCATCCAACTACTAGTACCTCTGCTCAAAAACCTTTTACAACATAGCATTTCTTGTCCCTAGTATGCACCACATGAAGGTTCCATGGCCTTATCTCAGGCATGTTCTTTTTTAGTGTGACATGTACTTCAACATCATCTATAGTCTGTACAGAGATCACCATTACCCACATAAAAATCATAGAGCAACAGAAAATGCTACTTACAAAGTGTGATTGCATAAAGTTACCCCTGATGCTAAACCTCATATTAGTGCATGTTACTGCTAATTATTATTTTATCAAACCCTCATGCCGCCGTCGCTGTCAATCTGGGACACCTGGCCGATCAAAGCCATGCTACATGACGGAGGAGGTAGACCGAGAGGACTAGATGTGGGTGCCAAGGCGGATCGGGGAGGCTGCCGCGCGGGACATGACACATCGCCAGCTTCGGCATGCTGCAACAAACATACATATTAAAGTATAAATACGCAACAAAACCAACATCACAAAAACGATAGGACAATATAATATTGCTGGAACAAAAGGTGTATCGATCATCAAATTTCTTTGACCTACAAACCAGCCTAGGAGAAGATCATCTATGTGAGAAAACCAAGCATCAACTCAGCTAGTGGAAAACTGAGCATAACATTGTAAGCAAGAAAAGATAAATAAGTAAACAAAATAAGTTATCTCGGCAAGCAACCACTATGCGGCCCCTCTCATCACCACCATTCTGCTCATCTATTTTCTTGGCCCCTCTACCGTCTAAACAAAGTTGCAAGCTTTTCTGGAAACAAGAAAGCTTGTCATCTTTGCTTCTCAAGAAAAACCTTGAAACCCCTCACCATTGCATAGGTGCAGTTTACAATAAAGCTAACCTGGTTTTACCAAACGGGAAATAAAGCCACAATCAGTAGATAAGCTAACAATTAACAACTATGAACAGATCATTGACGCTTTTCAAGTTGAAGTAGTAGTTCATCACTGCAATATCTGGTGGGTTCAGAAATTATTTGAAGTTTTACATATGATCTACTTCAAATAATTCAAGAAAAAAGCCTGATTCTGTATTCAACACTGTGAACTTCTAACCCCAGCTCATCATATCACTATTTTTTACTGCACTTCCGGGCTGCCTAGATTATATGTGGTACAGGCATATGCTATTCATATGGTCGTACCATTCAGCTAAGAAAATGAATTAAGTCATCTTGGAGATTTATTCCACCAAGCACAAATATTGTATCATGAATCAGACAACAAACTTTTATTTGATTAGGACTCTACCTCTAGAAATAGTAGCACATGAGGACATGACTTCCTATGCCACATCTGAAGAAATTGAGTTGTTGTGACAGTACCTATTGAGCATGCGCACACACTGCAGAGGCATCAAAACCGGGCCAAATCAAACTAAGCTCATGAAAGAAGCGCTTCTTAACATCGACTAAAACAAGAGGGACAAAAAGCTATAATTAAAACATTTAAATTTGAACCACTGTGAACAAGAACTATTTGTTTGGCCCAGCATACTTCTCACTGCACACTATCAGTGTAGAGAAACCTAGCAGAGCCACAATTAGTCACTATAGGAAGCAGCTTGCCTACCAATGGCTCTTGACATTAAAATGCCATGGCAGTAACTCTCGTATGCAAATATATGCAACAACATCAGCTTCCAGTATGTTCTCCAGGATTACCAATTTTTCAGAAGAAAAAAAACCGAAACAGGGGCATGTATCGTTGATTAGCTGAAACATAATGCAAAATACATAAAAAACAGAGAAAGTAGTTGGTTTAATGCCTCCAGTTATACAGTTTCAGTTTTGGTCATTTTCTTTCTCTACTGTAGATCTTTTCTAAATTATATATATGTGTGTCTGCTACTCCTAAGATAGTTGTTAAATCTGATATGTTGTTTCTAGAATATGTGGATGACCGAACCATGTCAAGATTTGGCCTCCTGTACGCTACCTTCTATTTGTAACCATAGAACACCGAGGTACCTTTGGAAAGCTAGCGACGGCCTCTAAAACTTTCAAGAACCTAAACTGATAACTACTGATAAGCATATAGTGAGAATTTGGTATCCTAATACAGTGAGTTCCATTCTTCTTTGAATAGTGTTGACCTCATTTTTTCGTGGGTGGCCTTGACTAATTTCTTATTTGTCAGATGATGATGACCTCATCTCACTATTTCCTTTTTATGGAAATTAACATGGTGAGCATTGAACCAGACCGTGAGTGAATCCTCACTAACCCCTAACTGAAAAAGTAATGACACTGGCATCTTTATTACTGAAAGTACAGTACATATAAGCTATATATACTTTCAGTTTTGCTAGTGGGAAAGGCTTGTTACACATCAGTATGCACAATAGTACATGCTTTAACCTGTCAAATATGTACTGTCATAAACAAAGAAAAAATGTATTTGACTTGCCATGGAACTGCTTGAAATTGAAGATATGGACGATGGTGCATCACACAAATTAAATCAGCATCACATCTTAAACTGGGGTTTGTTTATGATCAGCCTGAAACTCGACTCGATAGGCTGAATACACACAATGAAACACATGTTTCAGTGAGATTCTCAGATTCACACAGGAAGTGCTTAGTACTTTAACTGGAAAAAGGATCAAAGTTGAACATGAACTGAGAAACATTCTCAAAGTTCAGACTGGGCAGGCTAGTCTGCTGCTGTTGAAAACTGCCAGTATAACCGTATATATCGCCGCAGACAGAGCCGGGGGACAGAAAAAATAACTAAAACAGGGGATTCCATCTAGTGATTAGCTTTTGAGGGGATAAATACCTCTGGTGCCGCCGCTGCAGGCGACGTTGGACGGCTCGACCGATGTTCTTGTTCCTCCAGCGAATTCGGTGCTTCTTCCTCCGGCGAACTTGGTGGCAACATTGGACGCTTCATGCAATTTTCGAAGGAACTTGATGAAGATCTGTTGCAACTACAACACTTCATACTTGTATCTCAGTTAATTATGTACCCATCTACTACATATGTATACCTGTCAATGCAAATTGTATTCAGATTAGCAGTGCGACAGTGCTACTTATCGATGTAATAGGCGCACTTGAGAAATTAAGGTTGATGTTTCAACTTCTTACCAGGCTATATTTTCCGCATGCAGACATAAGTGATTAAGCTCAAGGAAAACCATGGTAGTGGTACCTTGTTTGATGCTAGAACTCCCGTACCAGCACCATGGGGCAGTCCTGCAGATCGTGTGGCAAGTGTCATGAAGGTTGTAAGGTGAGCATGAAGCCACCAACAACCCCATGATTGAGCCGCAGAGAAGGGTGGACTTTGATCCTACAGCTCCCGCTTTGCTGATTGCTTATTTCTGATTAAATTAGAAGATGGCAAAGAGCACCATGGTCAGACCTTTAGATCGTATGGCATATGCCGAGGAGGCCAGCTATCCTTCTTCCCCCATTCTTCTTCTCCCTACCTCTCCTCCTCGAATCCTCTTATGTTTCTCTTACGTACCAGGGAAAAGTGAAGCCCCGCCTCTCCAGCCTTCCTCTTTGTCACCGGCGACCCCTGCCTCGCCACCCGCCTTCGAATCAGCCTTCCCAGCCACCGCCACGCACGGATCCGGAGCAGCCGTGCCGCCCCCAACCGCTCAAGCCGCCGCGTTGACCCGATATAGAAGGTGCGCTCGAGCGTCGTCCGCGTGTAGCCGGCTGGGTAAGGGTAGGCGCGCCGGCGTGGTGGGCGGTGGCGGCGGCGGCGCACGGCGGTACGCGTGAGGGGCATGGCAGGGGAACCAGATCCTCTGACTTGCACAAGGGAAGTTAGAGAGCTACAGTATCATCTTGTGTAAGATGTGAAGGGAAGTCAGAGAACTAGCACGGTTTAAAAACTATTGTTGTTCGCATATTAGTGTAGGTAATCACCGTTCTTAAATCATTGTGTTAGGCTGCAAATTACAGGAATCTAGGGAAGGGAAGTCAGGCTAATGTAGCTTACCTGACTTCCCTTCCTATGTTAGAGGATCTGGATCCCATGGCAGGAGATGGAGATGGGATTGGGAGGCAAGGTCGGGGAGGCTGATTTATTATGAGGATGGTGCATGTCGGAGTCGCTTCTCGAAGATGTGCTCGACGAATAGTTCTTTTTTCTTTAGCGTGATGCAATCATACAGAACGTCATGGCGTGGGGTAGGTGCGGAGATCAGTGGTTTGATGCAAATATGTAGGTGCAGTCGTTTGGTGGCTACTTGATGCAGGATTGCAGGTTCACTGGCGCGGATGTTGTCTTGGTGTCGGTATACCGGCTGGTGTTCCAATATTGTAGACGTATCATGCGTGACGCGGTCGGTCGTGTGCTTGCATGCTGGTGTGATCCGTCTTGCCGGCATGAGTAGCACACGACGTACGCCGGCTGCATGCAAACGCAGTGATTCTATGGGTGTTCACATGTCTTTGGAGGCCACGCATGCATGTGGCATGGCTGAGGGTCGTGTGCCCAGTCGTTGCTCGCCGTGTATCGTCTATATCCAAGACGGCTGAAGTCCGCTCGCCCGCATCGGAGATTTGTGTACGCGTATAGCTTTTGTCCATCGAGAGATCCGCGTACTTGTACGCGAAGGAAATCAACGCGGGAGCTAATCCATGCGCGTGTCCTTCGCTGCTCCTCGCCGCTCGGGTGGGTGCATCGGTAGACGACGCTGCAGGCGCGTGGCTATATATGGAGCTGGAGAGGCGCCGGAGTTGCCGATGAGTCGCCAGCCACCCGTTACGTCGTCGTTCGGCGAGTGTGCTCCAGCAAAACTTGTGTCGATGCAAAGATGGGGTTTTCTAGTGGATCCGATCTTGAAGCCCACCGCATGCAGCAGTGCCCAACCATCTCTCTTCTATTAGCAAAACAGCAGCCAGACAAAGTTGCATCATCGCCGGTGGCCTAGCTCCTGGCGCTGCTGCCAGATCGTGGTGGAGGGAGGAGAAAAGCTGGTGCTCCGGATCGGGGATGCATGGTAGGAGCTGGGAGGAGGCGCGCCGGCCATGTCGTATTGGTCGGGTGCGGCGACGGCCGTCAATTCTCTTGGGCGAAAAACGGGTCGACGCGTGGGGCGTTAGGGCTCGGTGTCGGTGCTTCTTAACCACGTTGTGTGGCTTAGAGTCCTGCTCGGATTGGTTTGGTGGATACGTGGGCCAGCTAGGGAGCGACAGATGACGGCCTAACGTAAATTTAATACCACCTTTAATCTTTATCTTTATCTTTACCTATTAATAAACCAGCGATTGCTTCTAGTCGTACGTCGCTGGCCTTTTTGCAAAAAAGTCCTCCCATTTATGAGAAAATAACCCGCAGTCCTATCTTAAAGGGATAACGTTTCGTTCCTCCACCCCTTATCCATTGCTCGCCTCCACTTTACCGCCGGTCACGCCCCGCGCCCCGCCGCTTGCCGCCGGCGTCAACTCGCACAAATCAAGGCAGGGGGATGTGTCTCGGCGGGCGTCCGCGCTGCCCGAGCTAAGGAACGGGGCGAGGCTTCGCGGCGGGGTTGTAGGGCGCGGCGGACCGAGGCGCTGCGGCGGGGCGGCTTTGGCCTGGAGTGCGGGCGCTACTGCAACGGCGAACCAGAGAAGAGGCTTCGGCAGTGGAGCCAGGCATGGCTTGGGGTCGCCAAGAGCAACGAGGTCATCGCCGCCGATCTACACGCCACGAGCCGGTGGGCGAGCCCGGCATGCCGGCGCTGGACGCGTGCGCGCTCTACGCCAAGCGGCTGGCGCACGATGGCGACGTCTTCATGTACAGAGGGGACACACCCTTCTGCATCAAGGGGTGCCGGCACGAGCAGATACAGCTCGACGCTGTCTCCGTCAGGCAGGCAGCCCGGAGGCTGCAAAGGGTCTCGGCGGGAGCAGAGTCCGGGCGTGCACACCACGGGGTGTCCGTATCGAGCTAACCGGCGAGAGCGCCAAGGTACATACGGTGCCTGACGAAGAAACGTTATTCCGCTTGTGTTGTGCCAAAGAGATTTGCATGCAGGAAGCCGCTGGTGTGTAGTGATAATTGACCGAGCAGACCCAGAACGAGGAGACTTGCCTTGCTTGAAGAAGGAAGACATGGCTCACTAGTTGCTCACGGCAGGCCGGCGCTGCATGTGCCGCATGTCAAGTGATTTGGGCATAAACGCAGCAGAAAAGGGGCTGGATTGGATTGGATTGGATTTGGGCATAGGTGATGTCCGGTCAAGGGTTGATTACTTGCGATTTTTTTGTCCCACATCGCTCCCCTAAACTGATTCTCATCAGT
Source organism: Triticum timopheevii (assembly GCA_963921465.1). NCBI lineage: Eukaryota > Viridiplantae > Streptophyta > Magnoliopsida > Poales > Poaceae > Triticum > Triticum timopheevii. The sequence goes on along the minus strand of OY997268.1, from coordinate 559,418,899 downwards.
TACAATAATTTACAGAAAATTCTCACCAGAGACAAAAACGAATTTAACCCAACATGATGAGAAACACACACAGAGAAGAGAGGGGAGAGGGATCCTCTCGATCTAGGCGGCGAGCGCCCTGGAGAGAGGTGGCTGTGGCGGAGTAGGCTGGGGCAAGTCAGTTGGCCTGACCCACCCGCGGCAGGTGGGCCGAGGCTGGACGAGACGTTGGCCTCCTAGCGGTCAACGCGAGCCGCAAGCAGAGCGGGATCAGGCGACCAGATCGGACAGGGGAAGCTCCAAGGCGCCCATGGCGTCCTCTGGTCTGGTTCCTTAACGACAGGGTGGTGCTGCCCTGGCTCTGGCTACCACGGCCGCGTGCTCTCCAGGGTCATCGGCGCCGTGGTGGCGGGGCGACACTAAGCCAGCCAGCCAGCCAGTCGTTTGTGGGTGCGCTAGATTAGATAGGAAGAGGAGGTTGTGGGTGATGTGAGGTGGATAGAGAACAGAGGAGCAGAACCAGCGGCTGGGTGATGAGGATAAGAAACAGTGGGCTTGCTGTTGCCAGTTGGGGTGGTGGACTCGATCGAGAAGAAAAAGCGGATGTGCCTGGGGCGGTTGGTGGGTCCCATGAAGCACGTAACACCCAGTTGACGCGTGCGCGAGTCGAGAGCCATCATGATCCAGCGGGATGGTTCGCGGTGCACTTAATCCAAAACAAAAATCAGTCGGTTCAGAAAACACTATGAAACGAAATTCCACCGAGCTGGGAGCTGGTGGATGGCTATGCGTGCACCGATTAAATAAATTCGGATGAACACCAATTATAATTACTTGCTGTTGTAGGACTGTTGTTTGTTTGTTGTTACTTGCTGTTGTTTTTGCATTATTAGATGCATCTGTTCCTACAAATAAGTCTTTGTAAAGTTACTATGGACCACGTACGAATGTATATAGATGTATTTTGAAGTGTATATTTCATCATTTTTCTTTGTATATAGTCCATAGTAGAATTTTACAAAGACTTAATTATATTTAGGAACGGAGTAACTAATAGTGGATGAAATGTTGAAAAAATCCATTTGTTAAACAAAATATTTGAGGCATACCGGTACTTGCTGACCATCAAGATATCCTCAACTTTCAATGTCATTTATGTCGTTGGTAAGATAGGGATGGATAAATAATAGAGAAAGTGCAACAACGATGCACCTTCCTCGCGTCCTGTTTCACCCCTCGCAACAGCTGAGATTGCGAGATATAGAAATTAATATACTATGATCTCTTTGAAGCTGGTACAAGTATGCGGATGATGTACAATTACTTTCGCACCGAAGGAGTAGCCACTGATTGATAAATGTTTAGATTTCTGTAATATTTTTAGACATGATTATTGAATATCAACATCTTATTACACATAATTCAAGTTCTTTAGAGCGAGTTGAAGTAGTAGGTTTAGTTAGCAGAGAAGAAATTACGAGCTTTTGGAATACAATGGGATCTTAATAAAGTGAATCTTTATGCGAGTACCACACTCTCAGATTTATTTCATACCCGTTGCAACACACGGGCATTTTTGCTAGTATGTTTTAAATTCAAATTGAAAGCGTGAAATCACGGGAAGAAGTGTATTGTGACGGTGAACCCACAAAGTCAATCCATGCTTTATTATTAGATTAGAGAAAGACTAGGGAAAGATAAGATTGAGCAGACCTGCCATGTGTTGTTGGACTGAATTAAAGTGGCCCACCCGATGTGCTGACCCGATTTGAGCAGGCCTGAAAAGCATGTATGCATGCGCGCGCAGCCCTGCGCCATGCCAAAGAGCCCTCGTTGCATTATGGCTATTCTAGATGCCCGACCATCGCTAGCCGCTGCATGCATGGCATCGAGCTCATCTCTCCACACGTTTTTAATTGCCAGTGTGCTACACGGGCCGTTGGCATTACTACCACGATGCCACATTTGCATGCGCGTGTACACACGTGCTAGCTCGGGTGGCTCGATGCCACATTGCTCGTTTCCCATGCCATTACGAGGGGGTAGGAAAACAAAACAGCAAAACGGTGCACCTTGGCTATTTAAGCACACCCAAGCCTACATCTTCCTCTCACTCTCCTTCATCTCCCATCTGCCCACCCAGCCCCTTCCTCTTCACCACAAGCTGTCCGAGCCGTCCCAAGATCCACTTGAAGCAAAGATGCAGTTCACTGGGGCTACCTACCCTGTGCCGCCCACCGTCCCCGAGAGGCTCTACCCTGCCGGAGTCCAGGTGGAGAACACCCTACGGGTGTGGGCGATCTCGAGGTGGAGGGGGGCAAGGGGGCTGACCGAGTACTTCCTCTCCGCCGGCTACCGCCACCTCCCAAGGGGCTCTCCGGTCATGTTCCGAGTCGAAGAGGTCAGTAACAGCGGCTATCCTATCCGGCTTATCGTGAGGTTCACCAACCTCTTCAACGCCTACTACCTCATCCGCCATGTTTTTTGGTGTGGATGCGAGTTCATCGCATTCACCATGTACAACATCTTCATGGATTTCGACAACGTCTTCCCCGCCGATGAGCGCATGCACACCCTCCCGTACCACACCGACGACGACGAGTGAAGGAGTTGGCCATGGAGGAGTTGGCCTTGGAGCAAGCAAGCAAGCCGGTGGTGTTAGGTGTCGTGTGTTATCTTATCTAGGGTGCCGTTTTATTATTGTCGTGTTGGGTTGAACTATCTATATAAGTTGTAATGGTACTATCTATGCCGTGCTTGGGTCGATCTATCTTAGTTGTAATATGGTACTATCTAGCTCATGCAATGCTACTACTTATGCGACTATATTAATGTGTTATATTTGGTCTTTTTCTATCTAGTTGATATATATCGTGCGTGATGTTCTATCTAGTTGATCTATGTGTTACTAATAAAAGGTAGATTCCACTATGGGCATGCAAGTGTATGGGTACCCAAATTGTTTTGCAAAAAAAAAATAATCATATATTGGCGTGCTGCATGTGGGCATGCATGTATCTAGGCCCTGGCTAATAGGGTCACCCTAGCTAGTAGGTGTAGGGTGCATTTTTTTTCTGGATCCACAACCATGGATCACTACTAGGGAAAAGCCTAGCAGCAGCGCGGGTTTTGGCCCTCTCAGTAGCGCGGGTACCGGCGCTACTAATAAGGCGCTACAGCTAACGTATAGCAGTAGCGCCTGTTGACCCACGCTACTGCTACACATGAATAGCTGCAACGCTCTTTAGAAAAGGGCGCTACTGATATTATCTGCAGCGCTGTTTACAGGGAAGCGCTACTGGTAAGGCGGCGCTACTGCTAAATTTCCCCCCTCGCTACTACTAGTTTTATTAGTTTTTTTTTTCTGCATATTTGTTTTTTATTTGTTTTGTATTTGAATAGGCTTTATACAATAATCTTTAGCATATCATCCACATACAAATGTAATCATAGCATATACATACAATTAGTCTCATCAAATCATGTCATCATCATAATCATCATCCAACACAAAGTGGTCTCTCGTCATCAATCTCGAAAATAGCGATACAAGTCTCGATTACTTGCAAATACATCGTCATCCATCTAAACAATGATATACGCGAGAATAGCTATCACTTTGAGTACATGAGTTCATATCCCTCTCTCGCATTAGCGTGAACCTAAACTAACTACTGCGTGTCGCTCGAAAACCAAAAGCCGGTACACCTGGGCCTGACACTCCGGCCACTTGTCATATATATACTCCTGGCGTAGCACTTCTTCGCCATCTATGATCTATGCACCTGCATCATCACATGAGTCGATGATATGCAACATATATAGTTGAGCAACAGAAAGAGACAGACTTGGCAAAAATAAAAACAACATATCATAAGCATAAATAACAAAGTTCATCGTATCCAAAATGCCCTAACTAGAGTGATTTTCGCTAGTCGAGGAGGAGGACGGTTTAACTACATCACAAATAAAGTTTCACCGTGCATAACTCAAAGTTTTGTCATAAAAGAAAGTATGGACTAAATGGACACATTGTCATATATCGACAATCACTCCATCATGTCGTGTTATCCATCCATGTCAGGGAGATAGTCCTCGAGCTTAGTGAAAGGCTTCATGTCGAGACGCTGTGAGGCTATCCATGTTCGGACGTCTTCCCGCGACATTTGTCCTTCTGCGTAGAACATCCCTGTTTTTCTGACGACCTCATTCATGATGATTTGGGCAAGTTCGCGCTGGATGTTATAGAACTCAGCTCGAAGTCGATGATCCTCGATATCTCCTATGTCCTTTGCCCATTGCAGAATATGGGCATCGCCAGATCTAGGTGACATGTGAAGGTTCTGGTGATCCCGTCTGTACTCCAGCATGTGGTGTAGGACATAGAATCCATCATTAAGAGAATCGTTCGGTTGCTGGATGCAGCAGAAGTCGGTCTTATGGCTGAAGGCGGCCCTGCCGCCCCTTCTCTTCTTGTCCCTAACCTCTCCACCCCTTGCTTGGTAGTAAAACATAGCACTGTCGAGAACATCTTTGATGTGGGTGTAATCCTTTTTGTGAATGTTCTTCGACGAGTCCAAGTAAAGAGCGTGGGAGAATCGGGGGTAGAGGATGATGAGGACGGCGCGCCCGCCGCTGCGCAAAATAAGTACACCTCAAATTAATTAGCCTCCATCGTGCAAATGAATTATTGAAATTGAAGGAAGGATAGCAGCGCGGATGACTTACACGGGATGATAAGGCACGAGAGTCGCCTCCTTGTCCTTATTGGCGAGCATGAAACTGACGATGTAATCCCTCGCGTATTCACGCTGCTCTGCACAGACTCCCAAGAAGCCCTCGTGCATGTAGTACGGGTCAGCGACACAGATATGACGTATCTGCTCAACCCCAATGATGTAGTTCATGTGCAAGGCATAAAAGCGGACAAACGTAAAATCCAGCTTCTTCACGTGAAACATGTCGAATATGTAATCAAATCGGAGGAAGAACTTATCCGCGGGGAAGCTGTCGATGTACGACATTTGCCGCGGAACGTTAACCACGTAGAGTGGGTATCCTGGATCTTTCGAGGCGATGAGGCCTTTCTCTACCCGCAGCACATCGTCATGAAGTCTCCTTAGATCGCCGAATCTGGCCCGTAGCGCTGTTTCAGGTAGGATTGGTTAACCGGGGATATGCCATTTATCCGCATCGGGGATATCTACACGGTCCTGAAGCCGAGGCTGCTGAGGCGGCTGGATCATAGAATCAGCTTTTTTGCCTTTCCTCGCTCTCTTTCTAGACTTCTTTACTACCAGAAGGTCGTCAATAATACGTTGAGACGGTAATTCAGGCACCGACTCATGACGCTCAAACCCTGAGGAGGCGCCAGTATAGACATACTGTTCAGCGCCATTGTCATCCTCATCCTCATCCATGGCGACGTCATCAGCGACTAATGGAGCCACCTGCTTACCCCGTCCGCTATCACCCAACCCGACACCCGACGCTAATTGGGTAGGTGGGGTGTTGATGTTCATACCTTGCTGAGGCTGCATGCTCGTGGGTGTGCTCCCGGCCGCCTCCAAACGAAGCAGACTCTTTGGCCACAACAGGACCCACCCATTGCAACAATCACCAAGCCGCCGCGAGGTCTTGTCGTCATCCCCCACTAGTATTAGAGGAGGCAAATTCTCGTGGCCCGGTTTGACACTGGCCACGGAAACCTTGAAGACGTTCGGGGGGATCGGCCGGCTGTGGAACAATGGTTCCTTCGGCTCCATTATCGTCGCCTTCCCCACGTCCACCTTCTATTCGCCGATGGTGTACAATATGGTGCACTGGGGTTTTGTCGGCCTGCAAAGAAAAGTCTGCGACGTGAGACATCCGAAAGGCAACAAAAATGGGAGATTATACATTTATATTGAAGGGGGGCAGTGCGACAGATACCGTGAGGGCGTCGAGCTCAGCCAAAGAAGAGGCACCACCGAGCACGTCCGGTGCGGGAGCCGGTGCAGGAGCAGGTGCGGGAGCCGGTGCGGGAGCAGGTACGGGAGCCGGTGCGGGAGCAGGTGCTCCCAAGAAGTCAGCAAGGGGAAAGTTCTTTGCATTTTTTTCTGGATTTTGCCTTGTCCGAGTGAAAACGCCCGTCACCAAGGAAGTAGATATATCTGCAATCGCCTATTTTGCAGCAGCTACCGCTGTTGCGACTATCTGAGATGATTTCTTCTCAATCGCAATCTCAACCTTCTTGTCGATGTTTTCTTCAGTTAACCTCCGTCTTTCCTTTCTCTCCTCCGTGGTCTCACGGTAGTACTTCTTCCACGTGGCGCCGTCTCCGACACCGTGCACGCGTCCATACGACGGTCGAGTATCCACTGGTTGTTGTTTCAATATGTTCAACGCCCGGTTGAATGGAGTGTCCCACTTGGGCCTCGCCAATGCCTCAGACGGCGAGTCACTTTCGGCCGCAATCCGGTGCTGCTCTCTCTGCAAAAGGCACAAGGATCGTTTACAAATATGACTAACGTGTGCAGTCGAATTGATCAGAAACTAAAATTACCAGCAGTCTCATGAACTCCATAATGACCGGTGTTGTCTCATAAACCTTCTTCACTGGGTCCCAACGGTGACGGGCCCTCAGGACGTCACGCTCCTGCGGGACGGTGAAATTCGCCAAGGGGTTTGGGATGCCCAGATTCGCGGCTTCCGCGTCCTCCTTGGCCCATTTGGACCTCTTTTCGCCGTAACCACGGCTTCCGAGGTGGTGGCTCCCAATGTTCCTCTTTTGAAGCCCCTTCATGTACTTAGACTTCTTTTTGGCAGCTTTGGCCTCGCAAGCCTCCTTGAATATTTGAAACTGCTCTTCCGTGATTGTCGGATTATCCTTTACAATCTCGGAGTAGGGTTCCCCGTCGTTGATCTTTGCTTTCACTCGATTTTTCCAGGCGGCCAACGCGTCGCTAAACTTGGTCATGGCGTGTTTGTTTATCTTCTTCATTGTCGGGTCCTCGTCTGGATCTTCATAATCCTTCTCATTCCGGCCCGGGAACAAGAATATCTGGTGAAACTTCTTTAGGAGGGAGCTCCTCATATTTTCTATCTTCTTTAGTTTCTCATCGTTGATGGTGGCGGTTGTCCGTATGATGCAGCCTATTTGATTGCCGCCCGGTAGACGTCGTCGCAATCACCAGAACCATGTCCTTCATCGTTGCTAGCCATGTTTCCTATGATTAAATCTAGTCAATTAATTCTAGACCTAATAAAATGAATAATGACATAAAAAAGGACTATTGTTTTGCAGGAATGTTGAATCCTTCCTGGTGCGGCAAATCCCGGGCACTCGATATGTCCTAGTTTGTAGCACAAGTCATGCCGAAATTCACGGAAAATTTCGGCATGACCTTTGCTAAAAAGTGGACAAATCGAGAACCCGAAATTTGCCGGAACAGAAATGAATCAACATTCCGGCAAAACATAGGTCACTCAGCATCATTCCCTGGAAACAACAAAGCCACTTGGGCACAATCGAACAACTTCAATGAAAAGATATAACATGGCCACTTTAATTTTTGCACTAATTAACCTAGTTAACACAGCTAGTTCTTTGTCAAAGCCCAAAATAAATTTTTGCACTAATTAACCTAGATAATTAACCTAATTAAACTAGTTAACCTGACTAGTTCTCTGTCAAAGCCCTAACTAAATTTTTGCACTAACCTAGATAATTAACCTAATTAAACTAGTTAACCTAACTACTTCTCTGTCAAAGCCCTAACTAAATTTTTGCCCTAACCTAGATAATTAACCTAATTAAACTAGCTAACCTATGCATTAGAGAGAGAGGAGGGGTGGGGGCTTACAGAGGATGGCTCCGGTGGTGGCGACGGAGGCAGTGGTGGAGAGGAAGGCAGGGGCGTCTCCGGTGACGGCGAGGGAGGCAGGGGCATCTCCGGTGACGGCGAGGGAGGCAGTTGTGGCGAGGAAGGATCCAGTGGCGTTGACGAGGCCGCGCGGCTCCGTGGCGTTGGGGGCGGCTCCGGTGGCGTCGACGGCGCACGGCTCTGGTGGCGTCAACGTCGGGAGGAGACGGCGGCGAAGTGGGGTGACGGCGAATCGGGGAGACGGCGGCGCGCGGGGTGGGTTGAGGGATTTGGGGGAGAAGGGGTGGCCGGAGGGAAACAGTTTTTTGGTTAAGTCAAACTTAGCGGTAGCGCATTTGGTAAAACGCGCTATAGCTAAGATAGCTATAGCGGTTTTTGCAAAACGCGCTGCTGCTATAGCTATGTAATTTTCTTCCATTTTTTAATTTCCTTTTCTGTTTCTATAGCGGGGGTCTAGAACACGCGCTGCAGCTAGATTAGCTATAGCGCCTCTTACAAACACACGCTGCTGCTATGCCTTCCTCCGTTTTTTCTCTTTTTCATTTATTTTGCTTTACATTTAATTTTTTCCTTTCTCCTTTTTCTATTTCTTTCATTTTCATTTACTTTTCTATTTGTTTTTCATCTTATTTTATTTCCGTTAGTAGTAGCGCTCTTCTTAGGAAAGGCGCTGCTACTTATGACGTAGCGGTAGCGCGTTTCCTCCAAGCCCGCTACTGCTATGCGTAGCCTATCATTCTAGCGATGGGAATATTAGTAGTAGCGCTTTTGGCACTACACGCGCTACTACTAAAGTTGTATCTGTAGCGCGGTTTTGCTCCAATCGCTACTGCTATTTAGCACCAGCGCTCTTTTTTGACCCGCGCTGTTGCTAAATTTCTGTGTATAAGGTTTTCCCTAGTAGTGGATGGACATGCAACCATGGACATGCAACTAATTTAGTTCATGCGAATAATTATTATATTAACTCAAATGCTCAAAATAAATATTTCTGAGCTCCTAAAAATATTGGTTTGAATTATACCTCTGGCCAATATTTTCAGAGCAAAACTGGAACGTTTTCTTGGACCTATTTGAAGCGAATTTTAACTTGATCATTTCCAAAATGATTTCTGAGGCTTTCACATATCCCCATTTAATTTGGGTTTCATGGAACCGTACACATGCATAAAAACAACCACAAAACAATAGTGGACAAGCAACAAATATGTAAAGCAAAACAAAAAAAAGTTACAATACATATGGCCCAACATTTATTCGACAGAAAAATTTGGCCAAAGTAAAAACAAGTAAAGAAGTATATGTTTGTTAGAGGTTTATTTGCCGAAGCAACATTTTATTTTGAGGTTTTAGTCGAAGCATTATTTTCTAGACATGGGTGCCTCTGTGCTATAAAACAGGGCTGGTGCCCCTACGCAGGTGGGCTGGTCTCTATTTGGGTCTGGTTATTTTCTCACTTCCCAACATCTATTCGGCAACCAATATTTTTTACTAGAAACTGAATTTGGGGGTGTGTGCACTCCGTTAACTGAAGAACAAAAATAGAGCATGAACACTGAATATTTCTGCTTCAATTCAGTTACATGAACTTGGCATGGCGCACATATCGCACCCTCTGCCCTGACAGACCTAAATGCCCATTCTAATGACGGATGAACAACAAGTACAACAAAAACAGAGCAATGATACAACAATAAAAAAAACCTGCCATGATATTTGCTTGCTTCTGCAAATCGATCATCTCCATTAGCTATTTCTTGATCTTCTTCAGTTCCTCGGTTAGTTCAGACTCCACGTGCAGTTCAGCATTGGGAGCATACCTCGCCATGGGCACGACTCTGCCTGCCCCTCTGTCCGAGCTCCCCAAATTCTCCATCGGCGTCACCCCGCCCAAATTGAGCTCCCAGGTTGCGGCCCTGCTCGAATCAATGTAGCCCTCAAACTGAATCCTCTCAACATAATCATCCATCCACTCAAAATGTGTACATCTCTTCAGGATCTTAAAACAACAACATGAACCCTAAATCCCAAATTCAAGGGGGGAAAACAAAAGATGGAGAAATCAGAGCAAATGGCAGCGAAAGAATGGGCTAAGAACTGAGATCTAACCTTGTCATCCCTTCCTGCCATTGTTTTGCTCAAGCACCTCACAAATTCTCGCCCAAGATTGCCATTCTCATGAGTCCTACTGACCCACCATTTCAGAGGCTCTGGGCGTGGGCAGTCAGGGCACCTTGTGAGCGGCACTGGACCATACTGTCGCCATTTTGAGTGTGTGGCGGAGGAGGTGGACATCTGCACTAGGTCGCCGGAGAAGAGGAAGAATGGGGAAAGGGGAAGCAATGGGCGGCGGCGGGCGGACGAGCACGGGTGCTGATCTCTTCTAGCTGCGAAGAGGTGGGTCCCGCGCTTACGTGGACAAGTGGTGAGTCTCGCACTCACATGGATAAGTAGTGGGTTCATCCCCTAACAGCTAATGAGGGCATCAGTTGAGCTTAAGGGCCATGTTGTGTTTGGGCTATCTACTCGCTCAAAAGTGTCGCATCACGGCCATTCGGTCGAACAACGTCTCACTCCTTCCAATTCCCATGAAATGTGTCGCACATGAGCTATTGGCCCGAGTTGAATACACATACATTGTGATGCTTCCAAATCTACCAAGTTGTGAGGAGCACGAGGGATGATAGACCTCGACGAAGAGTAGTAGGTGTCTTCTTGATGGAGGTCGTCCACCAGTCCGCAAACGGTACCATGGAGTTGGGCGGTGTAGCCGTGGATTTTCACCCGGATAGGATCTTATGCCAGATGGAGCGCGAGAAGAGGCATCGAACAAGAAGGTGTTGCAGGCCCTTAGGCACCTGATCGTAAAGGATGTCGATGTCGTGGTGGGGGAAATTGCGCTGCGCCAGTCAATCGGCAATCCAACATCGATCTTGTAAGGCAAGCAGGCAAATACCTTGTCTGTAGACGAGGCCAAGTGTGTCGGGTGAGCTTCCAAGACGGTTGCCAATGGAGCCGCGGAATAATGCCACATTGCAAGATTTCACGGAATAATGCCTGAAGTCCATCCAACACTAGCGCAGCTCATCTGGTCCCTCCGAGAGGGTAATGGGGCAAAGGCGGCTCTAAAGATTACTCCCTCCATTCCATAATGCAGTGCACCCACGCTTCCTAAGATTCATGTTTGACCGTAAATTTAACTACCGAGACGGACTGCGGCGGGAGCAACAATTATACAACTGAATTCGTATTTTCGATATGAATTCAGTGATATATTTTTTGCTCCCGCCATAGTCGGTCTCGTTGGTTAAATCTATGGTCAAACTTGGATCTCGAGCAGCACATGCGCACTACATTGTGGAATGGAGGGAGTAACATATTCGACCAATGCAGCGGCTCTGAGTGCACCGAGAATGTCCCGCACCCAGGCCCTCAGGGGAGCCCCTCTTGCACCACGTGGTAGGGACGCCGCCACTTGCGAATTAGACCGAGCACAAGCGGGTGATGTCGGCAACGGACTAATCACCTATCCGGTGGTCCATCCAGAAGCGACAAGAGGTGCCATCTCGAACAATCCATGAAGTCAAGGCTCAGAAGATGTGTAGTCTGTCCGGGTTGGAAGGGATATAATTGTGACTCCAGGGCGGGTCGAATCTGTGCGTTGTAGCCATAGCCATCGGGTGCGGAGGGCAACCCCCGAATGCTACACGTCCAGAATCCCTAGGCCGCCTAGCTCAAGGTGTTATCCACCTCTCGTGTGTGGTGCGCAGACCTTTTGCGGTCATGGAGGTATTCTGCGGCAACGCAGGGGCGCGGCGGTGACCTTTGGTGCGGCCGACATGACTATCTTCCCGGTGGTTCCTAGGTTGTTGGATCTAAACGACAGTGAGCATGGTGGGGCGGTGGGGCTAGCGGGATTCACAGGGAGAATTGATGGTTGGTGGCTGAATGTCGATGGGATTCTCCGGGCAGGGGCAACATGCACTAGTAGAAAACAGGGCTTTGGTCCAAGATCAATGCACCCTTTAGTCCCGGTTGCATTACGAACTGGGACTAATGTGAGCATTAGTCCCGGTTCGAGCGGCTAGGGCGTCGGGAAGGCATTAGTCCCGGTTCAAATGGGACCTTTAGTCCCAGTTTGAGACATGAACCGGGACTAAAGGGTGCGATGCCCTTTAGTCCCGGTTCGTGTCTCAAACCGGGACTAAAGATTAGACCTTTAGTCCCAGTTTGAGACAACAACCGGGACTAAAGGGTGTGATGCCCTTTAGTCCCGGTTCGTGTCTCAAACCGGGACTACAGGGGTTGTGAATTTTTTTTTTGTTTTTTCATTTGTTTTCTATTTTCAGTTTCTGTTTTAAATTGCTTATATCTTTTAGTATATTTGATGTTTTTGAGTGATTCTTTTTGCATTAGATTCAAAATTTTGCCTAGTTTCTGTTTGTGCCATTAGTTTTCAAATTTGAATGATTTAAATATGAATTTGTTCAAATTTGCTTCGAACCCTAGATTGTGAATAATTTGAGTTTAAAAATAGTTTTTAATTTAATTCTTTTTGCTCCTAGTCACATGTCAGATTGTTGTCACAGTAAGATTTATTTGGTTATTTTTAGAATAATTTAAATTGGGATTTTAATTAAAACAGTACTGCTTTGCATATATTGTTTCAGTCTTAATTGTTGTTTTCAATTATTTTTAGTTAAAAAGTAATTATTTTGCCACTTTAATAGAACGTGAGTCTGGCTTGGTTAACCTTAGTTGTGACTCTGGCTGGGACGGTGCTAGCAGATGTAGTCGACGGTAGGATTGGATAGACACCATCGCGGACTAAAGGGGTTCAAACTCTACACCCCCCCCCCCCCCCCCCCGTGTATATCGCCATTTTAGTTTTGAAAAAAAAAACAAAATGATAAAAACTTCAAAAATTAAAATCCTTTGAGATGTAGTTATGTTAATACATCTACTAGTTAGGAAAATTTAAAAACTTAAATTTGGACATGTTTTGCAAAAAAGTGTGAAGAAAAAGTAAAACGACTATATCTTTTGCATACGATGTCGAAAAAACCCGTATAATATATCAAAATGTTCAGCACGAAAATCCGCATCTGATTTTGACCGCCTTAGGCCGTTTTGTAAATTTTTAGAATCCTCAAATTCTAAAAGGAAAAAAGTTATGCTCAAATTCAGTTTTTTTTTTAATTTTGGTTAAATCTGGTCAAACTGTGGTCAAACTACTTATTCAAGAAATATTAGTGTTACTAAATAATTATTCAAAAATATTAGTGTTACTAAATGATTACTTTAGTTTTTTTGAATTTTGGTCAAATATGCTCAAAATTTGGTCAAACTGTGGTCAAACTATGGCCAAACTACTTATTCAAGAAATATTAGTGTTACTAAATAATTATTGGTTTTAAGAATAATAGTTTCGAATTCAAACAGCGTAACGTGTGACTTCATGCTCAAGTTCAACTCCTAAGGGTTAATAGGATTGACAACTTACTATTGTCACAAAAACAACAAGTGTAGACTTGGAAACAAGGGAGAATAGAACTCGAAAGTTAAGCGTGCTCAAGCTGGAGTAGTGAGAGGATGGGTGACCGGTTGGGAAGTTAGACGATTTGGACTGATAAGGGTTGATTAGATATTAGAGATTAAATTGAGCAGTGATGAGGGGTGATTAGAGATTAAATTCAAATAATTCAGAAATTTGAAAATCGGGGGAAAAATCAATTTTTTTCCAAAAAAAACTAAAAATAATAATTCCTTTAGTCCCGGTTGGTGTTACCAACCGGGACTGAAGGTGGAGCTCCACACAGCAGCCACGTGGAGCCCCTTTAGTCCTGGTTCATAAGCGAACCGGGACTAAAGGTTTTGGGCTTTAGTCTCGACCCTTTAGTCTCGGCTTCAGAACCGAGACTTAAAGGCCCTCTGGAACCGGGACTAAAGGCCCGTTTTCTACTAGTGATTGATGACCCACAAGTATACGGGATAATTGTAGCCTCTTATTTATAAGTAAGAGTGTCAAACCCAACGAGGACCTAAAGGTAGAACAAATATTCTCTCAAGTCCTATCTGCCACTGATACGACTCTACGCACGCTTAGTGTTCGCTTTACCTAGAACAAGTATGAAACTAGAAGTACTTTGTAGGTGTTGTTGGATAGGTTTGCAAGATAATAAAGAGCACGTAAATATAAACTAGGGGCTGTTTAGATAAAGATGCAATAAAGTAAATATAAGTAGAGAGCTTTTTGTTACGAGAAAGTTATTTGTCCAAGGCAATCGATAACTAGACTGGTAATCACTATTGCAATTTTATTTGAGGGAGAGGCATAAGCTAACATACTTTCTCTTCTTGGATCATATGCACTTATGATTGGAACTCTAGCAAGCATCCGCAACTACTAAAGATCATTAAGGTAAAACCCAACCATAGCATTAAAGCATCAAGTCCCCTTTATCCCATACGCAAACAACCTACTTACTCGGGGTTGTGCTTCTGTTCACTCACGCCACCCACCATAACCAAATCATGAACATATTGCAAACCCTACAGCGGGGATCCCTCACGCTTGCACGACACGGAGAGCACCATAGGACAGCACCAATAATAAAACATGCAACTCAAACCAATCACGATCATCAATTAACCCATAGGACAAAACGAATCTACTCAAATATCATAAGATAGCCATACATCATTGGGAAATAATATATAGCGTTGAGCACCATGTTTAAGTAGAGATTACAGCGGGTAAGAGAGGGGTTACACCGCTGCATAGAGGGGCGAAGAGTTGGTGATGAAGGCGGTGAAGTTGTTGGTGAAGATCGCGGTGATGATGATGGCCCCCGGTGGCGTTCCGGCGCCACCGGAAGCAAGGGGGAGAGGGCCCCCCTTCTTCTTCTTCTTCTTCTTCTTCCTTGACCTTCTCCCTAGATGGGAGAAGGGTTTCCCCTCTGGTCCTTGGCTCCCATGGCGTGGGAGGGCCGAGATCCCCTCCAAGATTGGATCTATCTCTCCATCTCTCTCTCTCTGTTTCTGCGTTCTCAGATTTTGCCCCTTCACCGCTTCTTTTATATCCGGAGATCTGTAACTCCAATTGGGGTGAATCTTTTGCCCAGATTTTTCTCATAAAATTAGCTTTCTTGCGGCAAAAGAAGAGCGTCAACCGCCTTACGGGTGGCCCACGAGGGTGCCAGGCGCGCCCAGGGGGGAGGGCACGCCCCCCTGTCTCGTGGCCACCTCGGACACTATTTCGCGTTGATTCTTCCTCCGGAAAATCCCAAATATTCCAAAATAATTCTCCGTCCGTTTTTATCCCGTTTGGATTCCGTTTGATATTGGGTTTTTGCGAAACATAAAACATGCAACAAACAGGAACTGGCACTGGGCACTGCATCAATATGTTAGTCCCAAAAATGGTATAAAAAGTTGCCAAAAGTATATGAAAGTTGAATAATATTGGCATGGAACAATCAAAAATTATAGATACGACAGATACATATCAGCATCCCCAAGCTTAATTCCTGCTCGTCCTTGAGTAGGTAAATGATAAAAAAGATAATTTTTGATGTGGAATGCTACCTAGCATAATCTTGATCATATGTCTAATCATGGCATGAATATTAAGACACGAGTGATTCAAAGAAATAGTCTATCATTTGACATAAAAACAATAATACTTAGGGCATCCCAACAAACAATCATGTCTTTCAAAATATCAATGCTTCAGAACGTTATCCCAACAAAATCTTATAGTCTGGTATGCTCCCTTTTCCTAACACAAGGTACCCCTCATGCCTATCCCGGTGTTAGCCAAGCAATTGTTTCATACTTTAGTATTCTCAAACTTTTTCAACCTTCAGGCAATACATGAGCATGAGCCATGGATATAGCACTATGGGTGGAATAGAATATGATGATGGAGGTTATGTGGAGAAGACAAAAAGGAAGAAAGTCTCACATTGACGCGGCTAATCGACCGGCTATGGAGATGCCCATCAATTGATGTAAATGCGAGGAGTAGGGATTACCATGCAACGGATGCACTAAGAGCTATAAGTGTATGAAAGCTCAAACTAAAAACTAAGTGAGTGTGCATCCAACTTGCTTGCTCATGAAGACCTAGGGCATTTGAGGAAGCCCATCTTTGGAATACACAAGCCAAGTTCTATAATGAAAATCCTTACTAGTATATGAAAGTGACAATATAGGAGACTCTCTATATGAAGAACATGGTGCTACTTTGAAGTACAAGTGTGGAAAAAGGATAGTAACATTGCCCCTTTTCTTTTTCTTTTTTCTTTTTTCTTCTTCTTTTTTTTGGGTGGGCTTCTTTGGCCCCCTTTTTTTATTTAGGCTTCTTTGGCCTTTCCTTTTTTTTCTTTTTTTTTCTTTTTTTTCATGGGGCAATGCTCTATAATGATGATCATTACACTTTTATTTACTTACAACTCAATATTACAACTCGATACTGGAACAAAGATATGACTCTATATGAATGCTTCCGGCGGTGTACCGGGATGTGCAATGATCTAGCGTAGCAATGACATAAAAAAACGGACAAGCCATGAAAACATCATGCTAGCTATCTTACGATCATGCAAAGCAATATGACAATGAATGCTCAAGTCATGTATATGATGATGATGGAAGTTGCATGGCAATATATATCAGAATGGCTATGCAAATGCCATGATAGGTAGGTATGGTGGCTGTTTTGAGGAAGATATAAGGAGGCTTATGTGTGATAGAGCGTATCATATCATGGGGTTTGGATGCACCGGCGAAGTTTGCACCAACTCTCGAGGTGAGAAAGGGCAATGCACGGTACCGAAGAGGCTAGCAATGATGGAAGGGTGCGAGTGCGTATAATCTAGGGACTCAACATTAGTCATAAATAACTGACATACTTATTGCAAAAATTTATTAGCCCTTGAAACAAAGTACTACGCGCATGCTCCTAGGGGGAGGTTGGTAGGAGTTAACCATCGCCCCCCCCCCCCGACTTTCACGCAAAGATAAACAATCAAAATACAATGCGCGCTCATGACCCACAAGTATAGGGGATCTATCGTAGTCCTTTCGATAAGTAAGAGTGTCGAACCCAACGAGGAGCAGAAGGAAATGATAAGCGGTTTTCAGCAAGGTATTCTCCGCAAGTACTGAAATAAGTGGTAACAGATAGTTTTGTGATAAGATAAATGGTAACGAGCAACAAGTAACAAAAGTAAATAAAGTGCAGCAAGGTGGCCCAATCCTTTTTGTAGCAAAGGACAAGCCTGGACAAACTCTTATAATAGGAAAAGCGCTCCCGAGGACACATGGGAATATCATCAAGCTAGTTTTCATCACGCTCATATGATTCGGGTTCGGTACTTTGATAATTTGATATGTGGGTGGACCGGTGCTTGGGTACTGCCCTTACTTGGACAAGCATCCCACTTATGATTAACCTCTATTGCAAGCATCCGCAATGACAACAAAAGTATTAAGGTAAACCTAACCATAGCATGAAACAGATGGATCCAAATCAGCCCCTTACGAAGCAACGCATAAACTAGGGTTTAAGCTTCTATTACTCTAGCAACCCATCATCTACTTATTACTTCCCAATGCCTTCCTCTAGGCCCAAATAATGGTGAAGTGTTATGTAGTCGACGTTCACATAACACCACTAGAGGTTAGACAACATACATCTTATCAAAATATCGAACGAATACCAAATTCACATGACTACTAATAGCAAGACTTCTCCCTTGTCCTCAGGAACAAACGTAACTACTCACAAAGCATATTCATGTGCATAAAGGATCTGAACATATGATCTTCCACCAAATAAACCAACTAGCATCAACTACAAGGAGTAATCAACACTACTAGCAACCTACTAGCACCAATCCCGGACTTGGAGACAAGAATTGGATACAAGAGATGAACTAGGGTTTGGAGATGGGATGGTGCTGGTGAAGATGTTGATGGAGATTGCACTCTCCCGATGAGAGGAGCGTTGGTGATGACGATGGTGATGATTTCCCCCTCCCGGAGGGAAGTGTCCCCGGCAGAACAGCTCTGCCGGAGCCCTAGATTGGATCCGCCAAGGTTCCGCCTCGTGGCGGCGGAGTCTCGTCCCGAAAGGTTCTCTCCTATTTTTTTTCTCATCGAAAGACTTCATATGGGAGAAGATGGGCGTCAGAGAGCCACTAGGGGGCCCACAAGGTAGGGGGCGCGCCCGGGGGGGGGGGGCGCCCTCCACCCCCGTGAGCAGGGTGTGGGCCCCCTGGCCTTCATCTTTGGCGATGATTTTTCTTTATTTATTTTAAGGTATTCCGTGGAGTTTCAGGTCTTTTGGAGTTGCTCAGAATAGTCCTTCAATATTTGATCCTTTTCCAGCCCAGAATTCCAGTTGTCGGCATTCTCCCTCTACATGTAAACCTTGTAAAATAAGAGAGAATAGCCATAAGTATTGTGATATAACGTGAAATAACAGCCCATAATGCAATAAATATTGACATAAAAGCATGATGCAGAATGGACGTATCAACTCCCCCAAGCTTAGACCTCGCTTGTCCTCAAGCGAAAAGCCGATAACAATAAATATGTCCTCATGTTTAGACGTAGAGGCGTCGATAAAAATAAAATACGGGCATGAAGGCATCATGATTGTTTCATAACAGCAACATATATAAATTTTGTCATATGATTACTCATGTTCAAGTGATGATCTTTTCAGAAAGCCAAAATATGAATCAGAAACCTTATTGGGCACCAACAATTCTAATCTCCGTCATTGAAGCAATTGCAATTTATCATAACATCGGAAAGAGTCTATGTCAGAGCTTAAAAGCAAGTCCACATACTCAACTATCACTTAGTCCTTCATAATTGCTAACACTCAAGCGATACTTGTGGTTACGGAGTTTTGATTGGACACAGAGAAAGATAGGGGCTTATAGTTTTGCCCCACAACCTTTTACCTCAAGGGTAATGTCAACAATAATAATTCATGCTCCCCCACACCCAATTAGATATATATATCATGTTCTTTCCAACATGCTGAGCTTGCCAAAGGATAAAATGAAAAAGGAAAGGTGAAGATCACCGTGACTCTTGCATAAGGTAGAAGATAATAATAAAATATAGGCCCTTCGCAGAGGGAAGCAGAGGCTGTCATGCGCGTTTAGGGTTGATTCACAAAATCTTAATGCAAAAGAACGTCACTTTACATTGCCCCTTGTATGTGAACCTTTATTATGCAGTCCGTCGCTTTTATTGCGTACACAACAAGTTCGTGCAAAGTTTATTTTCTCCACACTAATAAATCATGCATATTTAGAGAGCAATTTTTGTTGCTTGCACCGATGACAACTTACTTGAAGGATCTTACTCAGTCCATAGGTAGATATGGTGGACTCTCATGGCAAAACTGGTTTAAGGGTATTTGGAAGCACAAGTAGTATTTCTACTTAGTGCTAAAGATTGGCTAGCATGAGGGGGAAAGGCAAGCTCAACACGGTAGAGGAACCATGACAACATACTTTATCTCAGATGTAGGAAAACATAACTCATTATGTTGTCTTCCTTGTCCAACATCAACTCTTTAGCATGTCATATTTTAATGAGTGCTCCCAATCATAAAAGATGTCAATGATAATATATCTATATGTGAAACCTCTCTTTCCTTATTACTTCCTATTAATTGCAACGATGACCAAATCTATATTTGCCAACTCCCAACAACTTTAAATCATCATACTCTTTCTATGTGAAGTCATTACTTTCAATAAGATAAATCTGAACTCTTGACTCTTTTTATTCTTTTTCTTCTAATCGCCCAAGATCATGGCAAAATACTCAAGCCCTTGACTCAACACTAATCTTTATTATATAGCTCACGGACTCGATTACAAAGAAGGATCATAAAGCAAAACTCAAAACTAGATCATGCCATAACTTTATTCTACTAAATCAAGATACTACTAATAGGATCGAACTAAGAAAAACGGTAAAGATAGGAGTTGTGATGGTGATACGATACCAGGGCACCTCCCCCAAGCTTGGCAGTTGCCAAGGGGAGTGCCCATACCCATGTGATTATGTCTCCTTTCTTGTTGGCGGTGGAGGTGTTGATGATGATGCAAGCTTATCATCCACCTTCCATGGCATAGGCTCACCATCATAGAAGGATGATCGAGTCTCCGGAATCCTCAAATCTGCAGCCAAACTCATCCTTTTGAATCTATATTCATACTCACAGTTTTGGTTTTGCAGATCATAGATTTGGGCTTGGAGGTGCTCGATCTTCTCATGTAGCTTATAGATGGCTTCCTCGGTCTTCTTGGCATCCGGCTCATAGTTGTTGGTGAACTCCGCGAGCATCTTGTGGGTAGCGTTGATTCCACGCTCCACCATCCCCTGGCACTTGAAAACTTGTTGCTCCATTGCTTCGAGCCTCAACTCCACGCTTCCGGTTCCCTTTGGTCCCTCAACATCGCGGATGTGCAGCAACCCATCACGCATCTCAATGGTTTGAGGGTGTCGCAGCACCTCCGTGAGGTAAGGGTTGATAACCTTCTCGAAGAACTTGTCCTTGGAAGCACTTGGGGTCGTCATGATGATCTAGACCTGTCAGAAAAACAGCTCAAAACAAGAACAGGGGAGATTTGCATGATACAAGAGTCAAAACCTTCGGGAGTATATATAATGAATTTTTACCGACCAAAATACGTATCGTGCAAGGAAACGGAGTTCGGAGGGCACACGAGGTGCTCACGAGGTAGGGGGGAGCGCCCAGGGGGTAGGGCGCGCCCTCCACCCTCGTGGAGGCCTCGTGTCCTCCCCAGACTGCTTCTTATTTTTCTATTTTTCTAAATATTCCAAAACGGAGAAATATTGCCTTAAAAATTGTTTTGGAGTTGGTTTACTTACCGTACCACATACCTATTCCTTTTCGGAGTCTGGAACATTCTGGAAAGTGTCCCTTATGTATTCCTCCGGGGTTACGTTTCAATAACATTAGTTTCAACATTTATAGGATTACCTAAGATATAGTGTTTGATCCTTTCACCGTTTACCACCTTCGGATTTGTGCCTGCGAAGTTGTTGATTTTTATGGCACCGGAATGATAGACCACCTCGATAACGTAAGGACCTTCCCATTTGGAGAGAAGTTTTCCTGCAAAAAATCTTAAACGAGAGTTGTATAGCAATACATAATCACCTACATTAAACTCACGCTTTTGTATCCTTTTGTCATGCCACCTTTTAACTTTTTCTTTAAACAACTTGGCATTTTCATAAGCTTGGGTTCTCCATTCATCAAGTGAGCTAATATCAAATAACCTCTTCTCACCGGCAAGTTTGAAATCATAGTTGAGCTCTTTAATAGCCCAATATGCCTTATGTTCTAGTTCGAGAGGTAAATGACATGCTTTTCCATAAATCATCTTATACGGAGACATACCCATAGGATTTTTATATGCAGTTCTATAGGCACATAATGCATCATTCAGTTTCTTGGATCAATTCTTTCTAGACCTATTGACAGTCTTTTGCAAAAATTAATTTGAGCTCTCTATTGCTCAATTCTACCTGACCACTAGACTGCGGGTGATATGGAGATGCAATTCTATGATTAACGTCGTATTTAGCAAGCATCTGACGAAAAACACCATGAATACAGTGTGAACCACCATCAGTCATTAAGTATCTAGGGACTCCAAACCTCGGAAAAATAACTTCCTTAAGCATTTTAATAGAAGTGTTATGATCAGCACTACTAGTTGGAATAGCTTCTACCCACTTAGTAACATAATCAACAGCGACTAGAATATGAGTGTAACCATTAGAGGCAGGAAAAGGTCCCATATAATCAAAGCCCCAAACATCAAATGGCTCAATAACAAGTGAATAATTCATAGGCATTTCTTGACGTCTACTGATATTACCAATTCTTTGACATTCATCACAAGACAAAACAAACTTACGGGCATCCTTGAAGAGAGTAGGCCAATAAAACCCGGATTGCAATACCTTATGTGCAGTTCTATCTCCAGCGTGATGTCCTCCATAAGCTTCGGAGTGATACTTGCGCAGGATCTATTCCTGTTCATGCTCAGGTACACAACGTCTAATAACACCATCTACTCCTTTATAAAGATGTGGGTCATCCCAAAAGTAATGTCGCAAATCATAGAAAAACTTTTTCTTTTGTCAGTATGTGAAGCTAGGCGGTATAAATTTAGCAAAAATATAATTAGCATAATCAGCATACCAAGGAGTGCTACGAGAAGTACTTATGACATTTAATTGCTCATCATGAAAGCTATCATCAATAGGTAGTGGGTCATCAAGAACATTCTCTAGCCTAGACAAGTTGTCTGCAACGGGGTTCTCAGCTCCTTTTCTATCAATAATATGTAAATCAAATTCTTGGAGCAAGAGAACCCATCTAATGAGTCTAGGTTTTGCATCTTTCTTTTCCATAAGATATTTAATAGCAGCATGATCTGTATGAATAGTTACTTTAGAATCAACAATATAGGGTCTGAATTTATCACAAGCAAATACAACCGCTAAAAGTTCCTTTTCGGTAGTAGCATAATTTCTTTGAGCATTGTCTAGAGTCTTACTAGCATAATGGATAACATTCAATTTCTTATCAACTCTTTGCCCTAGAACAGCACCTGCAGCATAATCACTAGCATCACACATAATTTCAAAAGGTAAATTCCAATCCGGTGGCTGAACAACAGGTGCAGAGACTAATGCTTTCTTAAGTATTTCAAATGCTTCTACACAATCATCATCAAAGACAAATGCTACATATTTTTGTAATAAATTAGTCAAAGGCCGAGAGATTTTTGAGAAGTCCTTGATGAACCTCCTATAAAATTCGGCGTGACCAAGGAAACTTCTTATACCTTTGATGTCCTTGGGACATGGCATCTTTTCAATAGCATCAACCTTGGCTTTATCAACTTCAATACCTCTTTCAGAAACTTTGTGCCCCAAGACAATACCTTCATTCACCATAAAGTGGCACTTTTCCCAATTCAAGACAAGATTAGTTTCTTCACATCTCTGCAAAACTCGAGCAAGATTGCTCAAGCAATCATCAAAAGAGGAACCATAGACGGAAAAGTCGTCCATGAAAACCTCACAAATTTTCTCACAAAAGTCAGAGAATATAGCCATCATGAATCTTTGAAAGGTAGCAGGTGCATTACATAAACCAAAAGGCATACGTCTATAAGCAAAAGTACCAAAAGGGCATGTAAAAGTAGTCGTTGATTGATCTTTAGCCGACACAGGTATTTTAGAAAAACCAGAATAACCATCTAGAAAGCAATAATGTGTATGTTTGCATAGTCTTTCTAGCATTTGATCAATAAAAGGTAAGGGGTAATGATCTTTCTTAGTCGCCTTATTTAATTTGCGGAAATCAATTACCATCCTATAACCTGTGATAATTCTTTGCGGAATCAATTCATCTTTATCATTAGGGACAACAGTGATACCTCCCTTCTTAGGGACACAATGGACATGACTTACCCACTGACTATCAGCAACGGGATAAATTATACCTGCCTCCAGAAGCTTGAGTATTTCTTTTCTTACCACTTCTTTCATTTTAGGATTCAAACGTCGTTGAGGATCACGAACCGGTTTGGCATCCGCTTCCAAATTTATTTTATGTTGACATAGAGTGGGACTGATGCCCTTAAGATCATCCAGAGTATATCCAATAGCGGCACGATGCTTCTTTAGAGTTTTCAATAATCTTTCTTCATCATGCTCTGAAAGGTTAGCGCTAATAGTAACAGGATATATTTTCTTTTCATCAAGATAAGCATATTTAAGATCATCAGGAAACGGTTTAAGCTCAAACACGGGATCACCCTTGGGTGGAGGAGGATCCCCTAGGATTTCAACATGCAAATTATGTTGTAGAATAGGTTCCTGTTTAAAGAATAATTCATCTATTTCCCTTCTTTAATTCATGAACATATCATTTTCATGGTCTAGCAAATAGTGTTCTAAAGGATCACTAGGAGGTACAGCTATAGAAGCAAGACCAATAATTTCATCCTTACTAGGCAATTCTTCCTCATGATGTTGTTTACTAAATTTAGAGAAACTAAACTCATGAACCATATCATCCAAGCCAACAGTAACAACATTCTTTTTGCAATCTATCGTAGCATTAACGGTACGCAAGAAGGGTCTACCAAATATAATGGGACAAAAACTATCTTGTGGAGAACCAAGAACAAGAAAATCAGCGGGATATTTGGTTTTCCCACACAAGACTTCAACATCTCTAACAATTCCCATTGGAGATATAGTATCTCTATTGGCAAGTTTAATTGTAACATCAATATCTTCTAACTCAGCAGGTGCAATATCATGCATAATTTCTTTGTACAAGTCAATGGGTATAACACTAGCACTAGCACCCATATCACACAAGCCATGATAACAATGATCTCCTATTTTAACAGAAATAACAGGCACGCCTACCACAGGTCTATGTTTATCTCTATCACAGGGTTTAGCAATTCTAGCAGTTTCACCAGTGAATTGAATAACATGCCCATCAATATTATCAGACAAGAGATCTTTAACAATAGAAACATTGGGTTCTACTTTGACTTGCTCAGGAGGTGTATAAGTCCTAGTATTGCTTTTACGAACAACAGTTGAAGCTTTAGCATGATCCTTCATTCTAACAGGGAAGGGAGGTTTCTCAACATAAGAAGTAGGAACAATAGGATCATTATAAGTGACAATCTTTTCTTCAACTCTAATAGGCGCAGCTACTTTTACTTCTATGGGAGGATGATATTTAAACCACTTCTCCTTGGGGAGATCAACATAAGTAGCAAAAGATTCACAGAAAGAGGCTACTATCTCAGAGTCAAGTCCATATTTAGTGCTAAACTTATGAAAAATATCGATATCCATAAAAGATTTAACACAATCAAACTTAGGTGTCATACCTGACTCCTTACCTTCATCGAGGTTCCAATCTTCAGAGTTGCGTTTAATTCTATCCAATAAATTCCATCCAAATTCAATAGACTTCATCATAAAAGAGCCAGCACAAGAAGTATCGAGCATGTTGCGATTATTTTCAGAAAGCCAAGCATAAAAATTCTGGAGAATTGTCAATTTTGAAAGCTCATGATTGGGGCATGAGTATAACATTGATTTAAGCCTCCCCCAAGCTTGAGTGATGCTTTCTCCTTCACGAGGCCAAAAATTATATATATAATTGCGATCACGATGAACAAGATGCATAGGGTAATACTTTTGATGAAATTCCAATTTCACTCTTTTATAGTTCCATGATCTCGTATCATCACATAGCCTGTACCATGTCAATGCGTCTCCCTCCAAAGATAAAGGGAAAGCCTTCTTCTTAACGGCATCATCGGGTACACATGCAAGCTTAAATAGTCCACAAATATCATCCACAAAGCATAGATGTTCATCAGGATGCTTTGTTCCATTTCCTGTGAAAGTGTTAGCTAGCAGTTTTTCCATCATACCCGAAGGGATCTGAAAAGCAGTTTCATTTTCAATAGGTTCAGTAGGTTCAGTAGGTTGAGGAGCAAATCTTGGCTCAACTGGACGGGGTGAAGATACCCCGAACAAGCCCCTCAGACAATTACTTTCCATGGTAACAAGTGACAGAAAATTTCAGCACACTAAATAAATTTTTCCTTACCAAATTCCACCTACCAAAGGTGCTTCACTCCCCGGCAACGGCGCCAGAAAAGAGTCTTGATGACCCACAAGTATAGGGGATCTATCGTAGTCCTTTCGATAAGTAAGAGTTTTGAACCCAACGAGGAGCAGAAGGAAATGATAAGCGGTTTTCAGCAAGGTATTCTCTGCAAGTACTGAAATAAGTGGTAACAGATAGTTTTGTGATAAGATAAATGGTAATGAGCAACAAGTAACAAAAGTAAATAAAGTGCAGCAAGGTGGCCCAATACTTTTTGTAGCAAAGGACAAGCCTGGACAAACTCTTATAATAGGAAAAGCGCTCCCGAGGACTCATGGGAATATCGTCAAGCTAGTTTTCATCATGCTCATATGATTCGCGTTCGGTACTTTGATAATTTGATATATGGGTGGACCGGTTCTTGGGTACTTCCCTTACTTGGACAAGCATCCCACTTATGATTAACCTCTATTGCAAGCATCCGCAACTACAACAAACGTATTAAGGTAAACCTAACCATAGCATGAAACAGATGGATCCAAATCAGCCCCTTACGAAGCAACGCATAAACTAGGGTTTAAGCTTCTGTCACTCTAGCAACCCATCATCTACTTATTACTTCCCAATGCTTTCCTCTAGGCCCAAATAATGGTGAAGTGTTATGTAGTCAACATTCACATAACACCACTAGAGGTTAGACAACATACATCTTATCAAAATATCGAACGAATACCAAATTCACATGACTGCTAATAGCAAGACTTCTCCCTTGTCCTCAGGAACAAACATAACTACTCACAAAGCATATTCATGTTCATAATCAGAGGGGTAATATTGTGCATAAAGGATCTGAACATATGATCTTCCACCAAATAAACCAACTAGCATCAACTACAAGGAGTAATCAACACTACTAGCAACCTACTAGCACCAATCCCGGACTTGGAGACAAGAATTGGATACAAGAGATGAACTAGGGTTTGGAGATGAGATGGTGCTGGTGAAGATGTTGATGGAGATTGCCCTCTCCCGATGAGAGGAGCGTTGGTGATGACGATGGTGATGATTTCCCCCTCCCGGAGGGAAGTGTCCCCGGCAGAACAGCTCTGCCGGAGCCCTAGATTGGATCCGCCAAGGTTCCGCCTCGTGGCTGCGGAGTCTCGTCCCGAAAGGTTCTCTCCTATTTTTTTCTCATCGAAAGACTTCATATGGGAGAAGATGGGCGTCGGAGAGCCACCTGGGGGCCCACGAGGTAGGGGGGCGCGCCCAGGGGGGCGCCCCCCACCCTCGTGAGCAGGGTGTGGGCCCCCTGGCCTTCATCTTTGGCGATGATTTTTCTTTATTTATTTTAAGGTATTCTGTGGAGTTTCAGGAGTTTGGAGTTGCGCAGAATAGTCCTTCAATATTTGCTCCTTTTCCAGCCCAGAATTCCAGCTGCCGGCATTCTCCCTCTTCATGTAAACCTTGTAAAATAAGAGAGAATAGCCATAAGTATTGTGACATAACATGAAATAACATCCCATAATGCAATAAATATTGACATAAAAGCATGATGCAAAATGGACGTATCACGCGCCAATTTGGTTACATAGTTAGTAGACCATACGTGCATGCTTCGGGAATCACAAACCTTAACACCAACATCCTTACTAAACACAACCATCTACTAGTACCTCCCACATATTATCACCTCTATATCGCAAAACAATTGCAAGGAATCAAACATATCATATTCAGTGATCCACAAGTTTATGTAGGATTTTATGACTAACCAAATGATTGACCAATTCCTGTCATCTCTCTAAATAGATATAAGTGAAGCAAGAGAGTTTAATTCTTTCTACAAAAGATATGCCCATGCTCTAACAAATATAAGTGAAGCAAAAGAGCATCTACAAATGGCGGTTTTCTATGTGAAGAGAAACAGGCAATCTAGACTTCAAAAGATATAAATGAAGCACATGAAGCATTCTATAAAGCCATACTCAAAAAATTTAAGTGAAGTGCAAAGAGCATTCTATAAATAAACCAAGGACTATCTCATACCAGCATGGTGCATAAAATAAAAAGTAAAAACTAAATGCAAAAGACGCTCCAATACTTGCACATATCACATGAACGAAACGAATACGAAAACATACCGATACTTGTTGAAGAAAGAGGGGATGCCTTCCGGGGCATCCCCAAGCTTAGACGCTTGAGTCTCCTTGAATATTTACTTGGGGTGCCTCGGGCACCCCCAAGCTTGAGCTCTTGCCTCTCTTCCTTTTCCTCATATCGAGACATCCTCGATTAGACACTTCATCCACACAAAACTTCAACAGAAAACTCGGTAAGATCCGTTAGTATAATAAAGCAAATCACTACTCTAAGTACTGTTGCAAACCAATTCATATTTTGTTTTTGCATTGTGTCTACTGTAACATAACTTTTTCATGGCTTAATACACTGATATAAATTGATAGATTCATCAAAACAAGCAAACTATGCATCAAAAACAGAATCTGTCAAAAACAGAACAGTCTGTAGCAATCTGAACATTCACCATAATTATGGTACCCCAAAAATTCTACCAAAATTAGGAAAACTAAACAATTTGTACATCAAGACATTGCAAAAGGAATAAGAACCGTTTGACATTCCATTTAAAAATGTAAAATCGCGCACTACAGCCAAAGTTTCTGTCCTGCACCGTACAAACCAACAAGCATTGTAAACATCCTAAAGGCAAACCTTGGCACATTATTTTTATAATACAATGGAATTGTACAAGGGGATAATTATTTTTTATGAAAATTTTCTGTAATCAAGATTCACAAAGTTTCCGTGAGCATGAACAAAGTTCAAGGCTAGCTCCCACTTCAACAATGCTTGTCTTTCTCACTTTCACTTTCCTTTTTGAAAATTTTTGGGTTCCCCTCTTTATTTTTTTGTTTTTAGACTATATAAAAGCACTCAATAGAAATAAATGACTCTCTAAAACTTCCGCGTTGTCTCCCTGGCAGCGCTTTCTTTAAAGCCATTAAGCTAGGCATTTAGTGCTCAAGTAATGAATCCACCCGGATCCCAAGGTATATCAAAGCCAATTTTAAGTAACAATGATTTTTAATTTAGTAGTGAGCACAAAGTAACATATATCATGCAACAACGAAGTCTAACTCTCTTCCTATGCATCGGCATGTCATAAAAGAACAATTCATGCACACCAAGTAAAGGCCAATGCATAGTATAAGCAGTTTCTTGCAATTCTATCACGTTGGAAACATAAAGAGGCAGAGATGTAGTTTTGCAAATAGGAGAAGCAAGCACATGCATATTACATTCATCAAAATCATCATGAGTAACGGTAAAAGGCAACCCATCAAGATAATCCTTAGTAAGCACAAACTTCTCCAATATAGTGTAGTCGGGAGAATTCAAATAGATAATAGGACTATCATGCGCGGGTGCAATAGCAACAATTTCATGTTTAACATAAGGAATTATAGCAAGTTCATCTCCATAAGCATAATTCATATTGGAATCTAGGCCACAAGCATAGCAAGCATCATCAAAAAGGGATATTACAAGAGAATCAACGGGATCATAGCAATCATCATAGCAATCATCCTTCAGTAAGCACGAAGGGAAATTAAACAATGTATGAGTTGAAGAGTTACTCTCATTAGATGGTGGGCACGGGTGATCAATCCGCTCTTCCTCCTTTCGTTCTTCGCTCTCCTCATCATCTTTTTCATCCAATGAGCTCATAGTTTCATCAATTTCTTCTTCCATATCTTCCTGCAAAATATTAGTCTCTTCTTGGACAGCGGAGAATTTCTCAATATATAGTTTAACATAGGCATTGGAAGCATAATTATGATAACAATATTCAAGTATGGCAAAGTTTTCAGATTTGTAGAGAGTAGCATCATACTTTTCAATCAAAGAAGCAATTTCATAGGCACCCTTAAAAGCAACAAATTCTTCAATTTGTTGAACATCGTAGTAATTATAAACACCCTTAGCATACGAAGATAAGATTCCAATAAACTCACATTGGTAGGGAAGGTGTTTCTTAGGGTTTTCAGAACAACAAATAATATCATATATTTCACATAAATTCCAAGCATAGCGGTTTCTCTTTTTCAGATATATGGTGTCGCACATAACAAGCATGCTCATCTAAAGATTTGCCCTCAACTAAGCTAGTTGGGATTTCAGCACGAGCACATAGAGATCGAAGATGATCCAAGTAAAAAGCTTCAGGAGTGTGATAGATTTTGAGTGCTTCTTCAACCAGTAGGTACAACTAATTTTTTTGGTATTTTGCGTTTCCTACCCATAACTAAAGATAGAAAACAACTAAGAATAGCAAATAAAAATTACTTAGTGATAAAGCAAACAAGCACACACAAGAATATTCACCCCACGCTATGACTCCCCGGCAACGGCGCCGGAAAAAGGTCTTGATGACCCGCAAGTTTACGGGATAATTGTAGCCTCTTTCGATAAGTAAGAGTGTCGAACCCAACGAGGAGCTAAAGGTAGAACAAATATTCCCTCAAGTCCTATCTGCCACTGATACGACTCTACGCACACTTAGTGTTCGCTTTACCTAGAACAAGTATGAAACTAGAAGTACTTTGTAGTTGGATAGGTTTGCAAGATAATAAAGAGCACGTAAATATAAACTAGGGGCTGTTTAGATAAAGATGCAATAAAGTAAGTATTAGTAGAGAGTTTTTTGATACGAGAAAGTTATTTGTCCAAGGCAATCAATAACTAGACCAGTAATCACTATTGCAATTTTATTTGAGGGAGAGGCATAAGCTAACATACTTTCTCTTCTTGGATCATATGCACTTATGATTGGAACTCTAGCAAGCATCCGCAACTACTAAAGATCATTAAGGTAAAACCCAACCATAGCATTAAAGCATCAAGTCCCCTTTATCCCATACGCAAACAACCTACTTACTCGGGTTTGTGCTTCTGTTCACTCACGCCACCCACCATAAGCAAATCATGAACATATTGCAAACCCTACAGAAGGGATCCCTCACGCTTGCGCGACACGGAGAGCACCATAGGACAGCACCAATAATAAAAACATGCAACTCAAACCAATCACGATCATCAATTAACCCATAGGACAAAACGGATCTACTCAAACATCATAAGATAGCCATACATCATTGGGAAATAATATATAGCATTGAGCACCATGCTTAAGTAGAGATTACATCGGGTAAGAGAGGGGTTACACCGCTGCATAGAGGGGGAAAGAGTTGGTGATGAAGGCGGTGAAGTTGTTGGTGAAGATTGCGGTGATGATGATGGCCCTCGGTGGCGTTCCGGCGCCATCGGAAGCAGGGGAGAGGGCCCCCCTTCTTCTTCTTCTTCTTCCTTGACCTTCTCCCTAGATGGGAGAAGGTTTTACCCTCTGGTCCTTGGCTCCCATGGCGTGGGAGGGGCGAGAGCCCCTCCAAGATTGGATCTATCTCTCTGTCTCTCTCTGTTTCTGCGTTCTCAGATTCTGCCTCTTCACTGTTTCTTTTATATCCGGAGATCCGTAACTCCGATTGGGGTGAATCTTTCGCCTAGATTTTTCTCATAAAATTAGCTTTTTTGCGTCAAAAGAAGAGCGTCAACCGCCTTATGGGTGGCCCATGAGGGTGCCAAGCGCACCAAGGGGGGAGGGCGCGCCCCCCTGTCTCGTGGCCACCTCGGACACTGTTTCGCGTTGATTCTTCCTCCGGAAAATCCCAAATATTCCAAAATAATTCTCCGTCCGTTTTCATCCCATTTGGATTCCGTTTGATATTCGGTTTCTGCGAAACATAAAGCATGCAACAAACATGAACTGACACTGGGCACTGGATCAATATGTTAGTCCCAAAAATAGTATAAAAAGTTGCCAAAAGTATATGAAAGTTGAATAATATTGGCATGGAACAATCAAAAATTATAGATACGACGGAGACGTATCAGTGATGTCTCGGGGCTCGCCCTAAGCCAGATATTGAGTGGCTAGATCCATTGTTAAGGAAATCGTTAACTGGTAGCTACTCGGTTGGCTAGCGAGTAGGGGATTAGTAGGCTAATCAGCAAGTTAATCGACCATTTAATCAATTAATCATATGATTTATCAGTTTATTGGCTACTCGCTGACCCTACGAGGAGGAATTAATTGGCAAGTTAACTGTTAATCGAATGAATTCTTGGACAACCATTTGGTAGAACTCTTGAAGAAGAACTTGCAACAAGCAAGGCAATCATATAAGTCCATTTCTGTCCAAAACCAAATCTCCGCAAAACCTCGAGAAGGTAGTCCCAGTGCACAGAGTCAAACGCATTTGCAATGTCAAGCTTGAGTGAAACAAGAGGTTACTTTTTGTAATTAGCTTCTTCGATCTCATTCTTCACAAACAAAAAATATCATGGATACACCTTTTTTAATGAAAACAAACTGACTGGAGGATATCATCTTGTGTAGCTCAGGACTTAGTCTATTGGACAGAATCTTGCAAAAGTTATTTTGTAAAGCCATGCATTAAGCGGATCACCCTATAGTCACTGCTAGTAGTTTCCCACGCCTTTGGGATCAAAACCAGATTAGCCCAATTTAAGAGTCACCAACAATCCCCTCTCACTTCAAAACACTAATTAACAACCCTTAGCAAATCAACTTTGATATTGTCCCAACATACTTTATAAAACTGTCCAATAAAAGCCATCCGACCTAGGCACCTTTTCACCATGGATATCAGTCACTGCCTGAAGGATTTCATCCATAGTGAACGGGTCGATGAGGTGATCCAGATCATATGCGGGAAGGCCCAGAAAATCCCAATTGAGTCTATGTGTTGTAACGACTGTGCTATCGATCAAGAATTGAAAGTGATTATGCAACAACTCTTCCTTTTCTTTGTGATCTGAGACACTACCACAAGGCCCAATAAACCTTGGTATGTGATTCTTTCATCTACAACCATTAGCTCTAAGGTGGAAAAGTTTTGTGTTAGCGTCCCCATGTTTGATCGAGAGAATTCTGGATTGCTACCTCCATATGATCCTATCTAGAGCCACAAGGCCAAGCATTCTGGCCTTCAACCATCTTCTAAGACCTCATTCCTCCTCGGATAGGTTTCTCTCCTCATGTGTCAGGTCAAGATGAAAGATAACCTCATGTGCTACCTCGGATTGTAGCCTCTCTTTTTCCCTTAGTTTGCTTTGTCCTGGTTTTTAAGAGCTCTATCAATTCTTTCCATCCTAATGTGCAGAGCCTTGATTGCATCATCTATATGCACTGGTTTACTCCAAGCATCGGATAGAATCTATTGGAAACTATTGATTTTGCGACATATGATACAAAACGGAATCATCTCTATGGCTCAAGATGCATCATCTTCAACACCGGCGGACAGTGATCTGAGATGGAAGTAGAAGCGGGGCACAAATAATACTGCAGTTATGACGAATCTATCTATTTTCGAGTGAGTAGCAGACATTGTGTCATTGTACCAAGTAAGCGGCAACTATCTTAGCTTGAAATCCTCGATAACTGCCCTAAATTGCCCATCATTCACAAATTAATATTGATATTACTCTTTTCGTCAGCCTTCCAAATGAGGATGAAATTCCCAATCTGCATTCTGAATTGCTGCAGTGATTTGATCTCTTGCAGGAACAACACCTTGTCTGCATCCTCTTGGGGGAATCTACCGACTAGATGAAGGAAATATGCCCTAGAGGCAATAATAAAGTAATTATTTATTTCCTTATATCATGATAAATGTTTATTATTCATGCTAGAATTGTATTAACCGGAAACATAATACATGTGTGAATATATAGACAAACAGAGTGTCACTAGTATGCCTCTACTTGACTAGCTTGTTAATCAAAGATGGTTATGTTTCCTAACCATGGACAAAGAGTTGTTATTTGATTAACGGGATCACATCATTAGTTGAATGATCTGATTGACATGACCCATTCAGTTAGCTTAGCACCCGATCGTTTAGTATGTTGCTATTGCTTTCTTCATGACTTATACATGTTCCTATGACTATGAAATTATGCAACTCCCGTTTACCAGAGGAACACTTTGTGTGCTACCAAACGTCACAACGTAACTGGGTGATTATAAAGGTGCTCTATAGGTGTCTCCGAAGGTACTTGTTGGGTTGACGTATTTCGAGATTAGGATTTGTCACTCCGAATGTCGGAGAGGTATCTCTGGGCCCTCTCGGTAATGCACATCACTTAAGCCTTGCAAGCATTGTAACTAATGAGTTAGTTGCGAGATGATGTATTACGGAACGAGTAAAGAGACTTGCCGGTAACGAGATTGAACTAGGTATTGGATACCGACGATCAAATCTCGGGCAAGTAACATACCGATGACAAAGGGAACAACGTATGTTGTTATGCGGTCTGACCAATAAAGATCTTCGTAGAATATGTAGGAACCAATATGGGCATCCAGGTCCCACTATTGGTTATTGACTGGAGACGTGTCTCGGTCATGTCTACATTGTTCTCGAACCGTAGGGTCCGCACGCTTAAGGTTTCGATGACAGTTATATTATGAGTTTATGAGTTTTGATGTACCGAAGGAGTTCGGAGTCCCGGATGAGATCGGGGACATGACGAGGAGTCTCGAAATGGTCGAGACGTAAAGATCGATATATTGGACGACTATATTCGGAGTTCGGAAAGGTTCCGAGTGATTCGGGTATTTTTCGGAGTACCGGAGAGTTACGGGAATTCGCCGGGGAGAAGTATTGGGCCTTATTGGGGCCTGCGGGAAAGAGAGAGGGGCTGCCTAGGGCAGGCCGCACGCCCCCCCATGGCCTAGTCCGAATTGGACTAGGGGGAGGGGCCGCACCCCCTCCTTCCTTCCCTTCTCTCTTCCCCTTCCTAGTCTCCTACTCCTAATACATGGAAGGACTCCTAGTTGGACTAGGAAAGGGGGAATCCTACTCCCGGTGGGAGTAGGACTCCCCAGGGCGCGCCATAGTAGAGGGCCGGCCCTCCCCTCCTCCTCTCCTTTATATACGGGGGTAGGGGGCACCCCATAGACACACAAGTTGATCTTCGTGATCATTCCTTAGCTGTGTGCGGTGCCCCCCTCCACGATATTACACCTCGGTCATATTGTAGCGGTGCTTAGGCGAAGCCCTGCGACAGTTGAACATCAAGATCGTCACCACGCCGTCGTGCTGACGGAACTCCTCCCCGAAGCTTTGCTGGATCGGAGCCCGGGGTGCGTCATCGAGCTGTACGTGTGTCAAGAACTCGGAGGTGCCGGAGTAATGGTGCTTGGATCGGTTGGACCGGGAAGACGTACGACTACTTCCTCTATGTTGCGTCAACACTTCCGCTTTGGTCTACGAGGGTACGTAGACAACACTCTCCCCTCTCGCTGCTATGCATCACCATGATCTTGCGTGTGCATAGCAAATTTTTTGAAATTACTACGTTTCCCAACAGTGGCATCCGAGCCTAGGTTTTATGGTTTGATGTTATATGCACGAGTAGAACACAAGTGAGTTGTGGGCGATATAAGTCATACTGCTTACCAGCATGTCATACTTTGGTTCAGCGGTATTGTTGGATGAAGCGGCCCGGACCGACATTACGCGTACGCTTACGCTAGACTGGTTTTACCGCCGTGCTTTGCACACTGGTGACTAGCGGGTGTCTGTTTCTCCAACTTTAGTTGAACCGAGTGTGGCTACGCTCGGTCCTTGCGAAGGTTAAAACAGCACCAACTTGACAAACTATCGTTGTGGTTTTGATGCGTAGGTAAGAACGGTTCTTGCTCAGCCCGTAGCAGCCACGTAAAACTTGCAACAACAAAGTAGAGGACGTCTAACTTGTTTTTGCAGGGCATGTTGTGATGTGATATGGTCAAGATGTGATGAGATATAAGTTGTTGTATGAGATGATCATGTTTTGTTAAAGTTATCGGCAACTGGCAGAAGCCCTATGGTTGTCTCTTTGTTGCATAAGATGCAAGTGCCAAATAATTGCTTTACTTTATCGCTATGCGATAGCAACAGTTGCAAGAGCAATAATTGGCGAGACGACCATGTGATGACACATTGATATAGATCAAGATGATGAAGATCATGGTGTCGTGCCGGTGATGATAGAGATCATGACAGTACTTTGGAGATGGAGATCAAAGGCGCAAGATGATCATGGCCATATCATGTCACATATTTTGATTGCATATGATGTTTATCTATTATACATCTTATTCTTGCTTTGATTGACGGTAGCATTTAAAGATGATCTCTCACAAAAATTATCAAGAAGTGTTCTCCCTGAGTATGCACCGTTGCCAAAGTTCGTCGTGCCCAGACACCACGTGATGATCGGGTGTGATAAGCTCTACGTCCATCTACAACGGGTGCAAGCCAGTTTTGCACACGCAGAATACTCAGGTTAAACTTGACGAGCCTAGCATATGCAGATATGGCCTCGGAGCACGGAGACCGAAAGGTCGAGCGTGAATCATATAGTAGATATGATCAACATAGTGATGTTCACCATTGAAAACTACTCCATCTCACGTGATGATCGGTTATGGTTTAGTTGATTTGGATCACGTGATCACTTAGATGACTAGAGAGATGTCTGTCTAAGTGGGAGTTCTTAAGTAATATGATTAATTGAACTTAAGTTTATCATGAACTTAGTCCTGGTAGTATTTTGCAAATTATGTTGTAAGATCAATAGCTCACGTTGTTGCTTTCATATGTTTATTTTGATATGTTCCTAGAGAAAATTGTGTTGAAAAATGTTAGTAGCAATGATGCAGATTGGATCCGTGATCTGAGGTTTATCCTCATTGCTGCGCAGAAGAATTATGTCCTTGATGCACCGCTAGGTGACAGACCTATTGCAGGAGCAGATGCAGACGTTATGAACGTTTGGCTAGCTCAATATGATGACTACTTGATAGTTTTGTGCACCATACTTTATGGCTTAGAATCGGGACTTCAAAGATGTTTTGAACATCATGGACCATATGAGATGTTCCAGGAATTGAAGTTAATATTTCAAGCAAATACCCGAGTTGAGAGATATGAAGTCTCCAACAAGTTCTATTGCTAAAAGATGGAGGAGAATTGCTCAACTAGTGAGCATGTGCTCAGATTGTCTGGGTACTTCAATCGCTTGAATCAAGTGGGAGTTAATCTTCCAGATAAGATAGTGATTGACAGAATTCTCTAGTCACCATCACCAAGTTAGTAGAACTTTGTGATGAACTATAGTATGCAAGGGATGACGAAGACAATTCTCGAGCTCTTCGTGATATTGAAATCGACGAAGGTAGAAATCAAGAAAGAGTATCAAGTGTTGATGATTGACAAGACCACTAGTTTCAAGAAAAGGGCAAAGGGAAAGAAAGGGAACTTCAAGTGGAAAGACAAGCAAGTTGTCACTCCTGCAAAGAAACCCAAAGCTGGACCATAGCCTGAAACTGAGTGCTTACACTGCAAAGGAAATGGTCACTGGAAGCGGAAATACCCTGAATATTTGGTGGATAAGAAGGATGGCAAAGTGAACAAGGGTATATTTGATACACATGTTATTGATGTGTGCCTTACTAGTGTTTATAGTAACCCCTGAGTATTTGATACTTGTTCGGTTGCTAAGATTAGTAACTCGAAACAGGAGTTACAGAATAAACAGAGACTAGTTAAGAGTGAAGTGACGATGTGTGTTGGAAATAGTTCCAAGATTGATATGATCATCATCGCACACTCCCTATACTTTCGGGATTAGTGTTAAACCTAAATAAGTGTTATTTGGTGTTTGCGTTGAGCATGAATATGATTTGATCATGTTTATTGCAATACGGTTATTCATGTAAGTTAGAGAATAATTGTTGTTCTGTTTTCATGAATAAAACCTTCTATGGTCATACACTGAATAAAATGGTTTGTTGGATCTCGATCATGTGATACACACATTCATAATATTGAAGACAAAAGATGCAAAGTTAATAATGATAGTGCAACTTATTTGTGGCACTGCCATTTAGGTCATATTGGTGTAAAGCGCATGAAGAAACTCCATGCTGATGGAATTTTTGAATCACTTGGTTATGAATCATTTGATGCTTGCGAACCGTGCCTTTTGGGCAAGATGACTAAAACTCCGTTCTCCGGAACAATGGAACGAGCTACTGACTTATTGGAAATAATACATACCGATGTATGCGATCCAATGAGTGTTGATGCTCGTGGCAAGTATCGTTATTTTCTGACCTTCACAAGATGATTTGAGCAGATATGGGTATATCTACTTGATGAAACATAAGTCTGAAATAGTTGAAAGGTTCAAAGAGTTTCAGAGTGAAGTGGAAAAATCATCGTAACAAGAAAATAAAATTTTTGCGATCTGATCGCAGAAACGAATATTTGAGTTACGAGTTTGGTCTTCAACTAAAACAATGTGAAATAGTTTCACAGTTCACGCCACCTGGAACATCACAACGTTATGATGTGTCCGAACGTCGTAACCTCACTTTATTGGATATGGTGCGATCTATGATGTCTCTTACTGATTTACCACTATTGTTTTGGGGTTATGCATTAGAGACAGTTGCATTCACGTTAAAAGGGCACATCTAAATCCGTTGAGACGACACCATATGAACTGTGGTTTAGCAAGAAACCCAAGGTGTCGTTTCTTAAAGTTTGGGGCTGTGATGCTTATGTGAAAAAGTTTCATCCTGATAAGCTCAACCCCAAATCGGAGAATTGCGTCTTCATAGAATACCCAAAGGAAATTGTTGGGTACACCTTCTATCACAGATCCTAAGGCAAGATATTCGTTGCTAAAAATGGATCCTTTCTAGAGAAGGAGTTTCTCTCGAAAGAAGTGAGTGGGAGGAAAGTAGAGCTTGATAAGGTAATTTGTACCTTCTCCCGAATTGGAAAGTATTTCATCAGGGAAATCAGTTCCAGTGATTCCTACACCAATTAGTGAGGAAGCTAATGATGATGATCATGAAACTTCAGATAAAGTTACTACAGAACCTCGTAGGTCTACCAGATTACGGTCCGCACCAGAGTGGTACGGTAATCCTGTTTTGAAAGTCATGTTACTAGACCATGATAAACCTACGAACTATGAGGAAGCGATGATGAGCCCAGATTCCGCGAAATGGCTGGAGGCCATGAAATCTGAGATAGGATCCATGTATGAGAACAAAGTGTGGACTTTGGTGGAGTTGCCCGATGATCGGCAAGCCATATTGTATAAATGGATCTTCAAGAGGAAGACGGACGTTGATAGTAGTGTTACTATCTACAAAGCTCGACTTGTTGCAAAAGGTTTTCGACAAGTTCAAGGGATTGACTACGATGAGACCTTCTCACCCGTAGCGATGCTTAAGCTGTCCGAATCATGTTAGCAATTGCCGCATTTTATGATTATGAAATTTGGCAAATGGATGTAAAAACTGCATTCCTGAATGGGTTTCTGGAGGAAGAGTTGTATATGATGCAACCAGAAGGTTTTATCGATCCAAAGGGAGCTAACAAAGTGTGCAAGCTCCAGCGATCCATCTATGGACTGGCGCAAGCATCTCGGAGTTGGAATATACGCTTTGATGAGTTGATCAAAGCATATAGTTTTATACAGACTTACGGTGAAGCCTGTATTTACAAGAAAGTGAGTGGGAGCACTACAGCATTTCTGATAAGTATATGTGAATGACATATTGTTGATCGGATATAATGTAGAATTATTCTGCAAAGCATAAAGGAGTGTTTGAAAGGAGTTCTTTAAAATAAAGACCTCAGTAAAGCTACTTACATATTGAGCATCAAGATCTATTGAGATAGATCAAGACGCTTGATAAGATTTTCAATGAGTACATACCTTGACAAGATTTTGAAGTAGTTCAAAATGGAACAGTCAAAGAAGGAGTTCTTGCCTATGTTGCAAGGTGTGAAGTTGAGTAAGACTCAAGACCCGACCATGGCAGAAAATAGAAAAAGAATGAAAAGTCATTCCTTATGCCTCAGTCATTTGTTCTATAAAAGTATGCCATGCTATGGACCAGACCTATTGTATACTCTACCCTGGTTTGGCAAGGGAGTACAATAGTGATCTAGGAGTGGATCACTGGACATTGGTCAAAATTATCCTTAGTGGAATAAGGATATGTTTCTCGATTATGGAGGTGACAAAAAGGTACGTCGTAAAGGGTTACGTCGATAAAAGTTTTGGCACTGATCCAGATGAT
Organism: Triticum timopheevii; assembly: GCA_963921465.1. NCBI lineage: Eukaryota > Viridiplantae > Streptophyta > Magnoliopsida > Poales > Poaceae > Triticum > Triticum timopheevii. The sequence continues at coordinate 559,379,061 of OY997268.1, read as the reverse complement.
TCTAAGTCTTAATCTGGATACATATTGAAAGTGGGAGCAATTAGCTAGAGTAGCTCCGTACAGAGCTTTGTAGACATAGAATATTTGCAAAATACATACGACTCTGAATGTGAAAGACCCGTTGACTAAGATTCTCTCACAAGCAAAACATGATCACACCTTAGTACTCTTTGGGTGTTAATCACATAGCGATGTGAACTAGATTACTGAATCTAGTAAACCCTTTGGGAGTTGGTCACATGGCGATGTGAACTATGGGTGTTAATCACATGATGATGTGAACTATCGATGTTAATCACATGGTGATGTGATCTAGATTATTGACTCTAGTGCAAGTGGGAGACTGAAGGAAATATGCCCTAGAGGCAATAATAAAGTAATTATTTATTTCCTTATATCATGATAAATGTTTATTATTCATGCTAGAATTGTATTAACCGGAAACATAATACATGTGTGAATATATAGACAAACAGAGTGTCACTAGTATGCCTCTACTTGACTAGTTTGTTAATCAAAGATGGTTATGTTTCCTAACCATGGACAAAGAGTTGTTATTTGATTAACGGGATCACATTGTTAGTTGAATGATCTGATTGACATGACCCATTCAGTTAGCCTAGCACCCGATCGTTTAGTATGTTGCTATTGCTTTCTTCATGACTTATACATGTTCCTATGACTATGAAATTATGCAACTCCCGTTTACCGGAGGAACACTTTGTGTGCTACCAAACGTCACAACGTAACTGGGTGATTATAAAGGTGCTCTATAGGTGTCTCCGAAGGTACTTGTTGGGTTGGCGTATTTCGAGATTAGGATTTGTCACTCCAAATGTCGGAGAGGTATCTCTGGGCCCTCTCGGTAATGCACATCACTTAAGCCTTGCAAGCATTGTAACTAATGAGTTAGTTGTGAGATGATGTATTACGGAACGAGTAAAGAGACTTGCCGGTAACGAGATTGAACTAGGTATTGGATACCGACGATTGAATCTCAGGCAAGTAACATACCGATGACAAAGGGAACAACATATGTTGTTATGCGGTCTGACCGATAAAGATCTTCGTAGAATATGTAGGAACCAATATGGGCATCCAGGTCCCGCTATTGGTTATTGACCGGAGACGTGTCTCGGTCATGTCTACATTGTTCTCGAACCGTAGGGTCCGCACGCTTAAGGTTTCGATGACAGTTATATTATGAGTTTATGAGTTTTGATGTACCGAAGGAGTTCGGAGTCCCGGATGAGATCGGGGACATGACGAGGAGTCTCGAAATGGTCGAGATGTAAAGATCGATATATTGGACGACTATATTCGGAGTTCGGAAAGGTTCCGAGTGATTCGGGTATTTTTCGGAGTACCGGAGAGTTACGGGAATTCGCCGGGGAGAAGTATTGGGCCTTATTGGGCTCTTCGGGAAAGAGAGAGGGGCTGCCTAGGGCAGGCCGCGCGCCCCCCATGGCCTAGTCCGAATTGGACTAGGGGGAGGGGCCGCACCCCCTCCTTCCTTCCCTTCTCTCTTCCCCTTCCTAGTCTCCTACTCCTAATACATGGAAGGACTCCTAGTTGGACTAGGAAAGGGGGAATCCTACTCCCGGTGGGAGTAGGACTCCCCAGGGCGCGCCATAGTAGAGGGCCGGCCCTCCCCTCCTCCTCTCCTTTATATACGGGGGTAGGGGGCACCCCATAGACACACAAGTTGATCTTCGTGATCATTCCTTAGCCGTGTGCGGTGCCCCCATCCACGATATTACACCTCGGTCATATTGTAGCGGTGCTTAGGCGAAGCCCTGCGACAGTTGAACATCAAGATCGTCACCACGCCGTCGTGCTGACGGAACTCCTCCCCGAAGCTTTGCTGGATCGGAGCCCGGGGTGCGTCATCGAGCTGTACGTGTGTCAAGAACTCGGAGGTGCCGGAGTAACGGTGCTTGGATTGGTTGGACCGGGAAGACGTACGACTACTTCCTCTACGTTGCGTCAACGCTTCCGCTTCGGTCTACGAGGGTACGTAGACAACACTCTCCTCTCTCGTTGCTATGCATCACCATGATCTTGCGTGTGCGTAGGAATTTTTTTGAAATTACTACGTTTCCCAACACTAGATCCATTAGAACAATCTGAGATAGTGCCCATTAGAGAGAAACTATTGGGAACCAACCCATCAAGAACGACAGAGGAAATCCTGGGAGCAAGAAATGATGATCCCTCCTCTTGGTCCATCAACCTGTTTGAAGATAAAATTATCAGCAAAACAAGACCCAAGGGTTTCAGCAACCAACCGCCGGTTAAAATGAACCAATTTGGTCTCTTGTAAATAGATGAAGTCATAGTGCAAACCCTTCATAAAGCTAGTAATAGCTCTTCTTCAAGCCGGGTTGTTCAGGACACTATCATTCCAACTTACGATCGCAATATCCATAAAGATACAATGCACCAACAGCAGAAGGATAACGGAGCAGATTGTTCGCACACGAACACGTCACTGTGTACCTCCAACGTTGAGGGTGATGCAACGCAGCTCACATCGAAGGAGACCCGTCCGGAGGCGCGGTACGCAAGCAATCCGGCGGGCGCTTTTGTTGACCCGAAACCCCACACGCCCCAGAGGGACCCCGTCAGGGCGCGGGACAGCTATGGGCTGCCCTAGGTCGACCTGATTGCCCCTAGGGCCTCAAGGTTCGCCGTCCTGCAATGAAGAAGAACAGACGAAGAACGAGAAAGAAGAAGAACAAGGGAGAGAGATAAAGGTAAAAAGGGTAAAAAGTGGTAGATGGATTGATCGATTGTGTGTTGTTCAATTGGCCATCACCCCTTAGGTATATAAGTGGCGGCTGGACTTCCCGTGCAAGGAAAAATCTTGGATTCACATCCAAAATCCAAGTCAAATTCGGATTGGTTTTGTCCGAACTTTCCAAAATTGTTCGGTTTAAATTGGCTGCACCTTGTGGGTCTTTTTGTGGTGGTAAACGATCTCGGATGGAAACGTGTCCAAAAGCAATCTTGAACGTTTCAAGGAGGTGAACAACTTTCGTGTTGAACGTTTTTTGATCAGAGCTCATCTTGTGGGTCAAATCGCTCACGCAAAACATGTTATTATTCGCGCTACCCATCAGACAGGGTGTCTGGTGGGGCGAGCCATTTTTTGCCTCGTGACAGAGCTGCATTCCGATGGCTCTAACTTTTGCATACGGACTCGGATTGGAATGATTTTTATATCAAAATCAATAGCTTCGACGAGACAAAGATAATCCGTGTAGATCATTTTTCCATAAGAGGCCGTCTTGGGGCGTAATCAGCCAAATAGTGTTCTGAATACAAAATCTGAGTACTTCAAACACAACTTTGGCCTTAGAGATGAGATCGGATGGTTATGGCCCAAATATCAAAGTTTGTCCTTTTGACGATGCAGAACTTTCTCACTTTGAACACTTTTTCATTTGAGGTCATCTTAATTGTGTTTTTGACCATGCCAAAATCTGGTGTCTACACATGCCCCCTGTTTTTCGGCAAAACTTGCGTGCTGAAAAATAATTTGTAATGTATTTGTTCTAAGGACGGTGTCAACACTCCATCGGCCATTTATATTTCTCAAGGCGATGATTATGTATCGGCCATGTTTATGCTAAGGGCGATAGTTATTTATCGGCCATGTCTTTGCTTAGGACGATAGTCACATATCGGTCGTTGCTTGTTTGAACCTCTTGATGCAACTTGGGTGAAAACTTCTCAACTTATATAATAATCCGATGATAAGGTTTCATAGATATGTATCTCAAAGCCATCCTCTGAACTATATTATTCACCTTTTCACTAGGATTTTGTAGATAATCAAGAATGAACTTCCTCCAATCCTTGCTTTGCCCGCATAACAATTTCATTAGTGGCCGAGGTGGTGAGATCCAATTCGGCCTTACCTATTTTGGCAAGAATAAGCGTCAGCTATTGATAGATGTGCAATACACCATGACGGACATGGTAGCCGGATGCTTGCTATGCCAACTCTCTCCAATTGTCATGTCTAAATATATGAACAATTTTAATGCAACCCAAGGTAAATTTTGCATCTAGACATACCCCAAGATAAACTATAAGTGATTCGTCAAAACATTGATAACCCTTGGATATTTGTTGCACAACTCATAACAAATCACCGAAAGGCTCAATATGCATAGCACCTATAGCAAGTAAAAGAGTCAATTCGAATAACAATGCATATTCGGCCTTGATTAATCATGCATAAAAATATTCTAAGCGGCATGAGGCTTCAAAAATAGTACCATAAAGAGATATATAAACAACACCAACACTTTGGCCATTGCTATGAATTGAACCATCAAAACATAATCTCCATAGTACTAGAGAGACAAGGCTAATATTAATATTATGCATGTCATTAATCTGATGTTCAGTAATAAAATCAGCTATGATTTGGCCTCTTATAGATCTCAAAGATGCATAAGCCAAATCATATCCAAACGAAGTATAAGCCCACTAGCCAATTCTGCAGCTATGAATTGGTCTATGCAACATATATTCAATGACATCGGTCATGATGTCTCAACTCCATTCAATCAATAATATAGGCATACATATAAATTTCCATGAGCACGTACCTTATCTCGCTTTCCAATCGAACTAAGGACGATGTTAGAGTACTACACCGGCCATGCATTGGCATAATCTTAGGACGATAGATAAATATCGGCCATTACTATTGGGAAACGCAGTAATTTCAAAAAAAATCCTACGCACACGCAAGATCATGGTGATGCATAGCAGCGAGAGGGGAGAGTGTGTCCACGTACCCTCGTAGACCGAAAGCGGAAGCGTTATGACAACGCGGTTGATGTAGTCGTACGTCTTCACGATCCGACCGATCTTAGTATCGAACGTACGACACCTCCGCGATCAGCACACGTTTAGCTCGGGGACGTCCCTCGTACTCTTGATCCAGTTGAGGCCGAGGGAGAGTTTTGTCAGCACGACTACATGGTGACGGTGATGATAAAGTTACTAGCGCAGGGATTCGCCTAAGCACTACGAATATGACCGAGATGTGCAACTGTGCAGGGGGGCACCGCACATGGCTAAACAATGTCAACTTGTGTGTTCTAGGGTGCCCTCCTGCCCCCGTATATAAAGGAGCAAGGGGGAGGCCGGCCGTCCTTGGTGCGCGCCAAGGAGAGGGGGGAGTCCTCCTCCTAGTGGGAGTAGGACTCCCCTTTCCTAGTCCAACTAGGAAGAAGGAAGGGGGAAGGAAGGAGAGGGAGAGAGGGAGGAAAGAGGGGGCGCCACCCCCCTCCTTGTCCAATTCGGACTCCCAAGGGGGAGGGGCGTGGCCAGCCCTAGGCCCTCTCCTCTCTCTCCCACAAGGCCCATGTTGGCCCATTAGGTCCCCGGGGTTTCCGATAACCCCCTGCACTTCGATAAATATCCGGTGACGCCCGGAACTCATCCGGTGTCTGAATATAGTCGTCCAATATATCAATCTTTATGTCTCGATCATTTAGAGACTCCTCGTCATGTCCGTGATCACATCCGGGACTCCGAACTATCTTAGGTACATCAAAACACATAAACTCATAATACTGATCGTCACCGAACTTTGAGTGTGCGGACCCTACGGGTTCGAGAACTATGTAGACATGACCGAGACATGTCTCCGGTCAATAAAAAATAGCGGAACCTGGATGCTCATATTTGTTACTACATATTCTACGAAGATCTTTATCGGTCAAACCGCATAACAACATACGTTGTTCCCTTTGTCATCGGTATGTTACTTGCCAGAGATTCGATCGTCGGTATCTCAATACCTAGTTCAATCTCGTTACCGGCAAGTCTCTTTACTCGTTCTGTAATACTTCATCCCGCAACTAAATCATTAGTCACAATGCTTGCAAGGCTTATAGTGATGAGTATTACCGAGGGGGCGGAGAGATACCTCTCCGAAACACGGAGTGACAAATCCTAATCTCGATCTATGCCAACCCAACAAACACCTTTGGAGACACCTGTAGAGCACCTTTATAATCACCCTTTTACGTTGTGACGTTTGGTAGCACACAAAGTGTTCCTCCGGTATTCGGGAGTTGCATAATCTCATAGTCTGAGGAACTTGTATAAGTCATGAAGAAAGCAGTAGCAATGAAACTAACACGATCATAATGCTAAGCTAACGGATGGGTCATGTCCATCACATCATTCTCCTAATGATGTGATCCCGTTTGATCTTCATCAAATGACAACACATGTCTATGGTTAGGAAACTTAACCATCTTTGATTAACGAGCTAGTCAAGTAGAGGCATACTAGGGACTATAGGTTTTGTCTATGTATTCACACATGTATTTCCGGTTAATACAATTCTAGCATGAATAATAAACATTTATCATGAATTAAAGAAATAAATAATAACTTTATTATTGCCTCTAGGGCATATTTCCTTCAATTACCATGTAAACTTCATTCAAAGCACATATAGCCGAAATAAACAAATGAAATGACAAATCAAGTATTTCGACTCTTTGGATCAGCAACAAACTTGTAGCTAATCAAATGTATAGTGATTTGGCAATACCCTTTCATGATGTAAGAAATTATATTGCATCCATGGATTAAAATAAGCACATTGAGTGTTACCAATCATACCTGATGACGAATTCTATGGAATAGGCATTAATGGCATAGTTGAAGAATATGGATAATGTGTAGACCGAAGATGTTGAAACCTTCGGCTTGGTCCTTCATAGTTTTCACTCTTTTCCTTCTTCACCTTTTCCGCACTTCTTGTAATGGACGCTGGCACATAATTATTATTTTCAGTACTTCCTTTGGGGACCCATGCCATATTCCTTTCTTCAAGTTCTTGTGCACTAAGCTTTTGTAATTCCTTCTTTTGCCAATACGATAAGCCGAGTGAGCACCTCGATTGTGATTTTGTTTCAACCAATGGCAACACTTTTTGGGCCTTGTGCACCCTCAACTTCTTTTCTTCAGATTTGGCACTCTAATTTTTATCAATCGATTGCTTCACTTCTTTGCCTTTTGTAGCCAATGCCAACACTTTAATTGGCTCTTTGTTATTTGAGATCAAATCTGAAGTTGCACTCTTACGACCACCTCTTTTAACACGGTAAAGTTGCTTGACCACCTCTTTCTTCTTCCTTGAGCTCTGGACCGATTCCTTATGATTGAAACGGTCTTTAACGTGTGGTTGTTCAATTGTTGATCTTCTTGGAGCTGCATAGTATTTGTGAGATGGTATGAAATAAGATGGAGAATGTGCCCTTGTATCATACCTATCCCACGATGAATATGGATCTATATGAGCATAGGGAGGCATCCATGACATTGGCATTGGCGTCCCAAAATAAGGATATGAATATGTTGCATTAAAATTCTCACTTTGCCAATACCGATCCTCATATTTGCGCCTTGAGGGTGATCTTGGTTTCTTTGCATGATTTGGCCGATAAGCATTCTTCTCTTCACTCTTCTTTTGATATTTATCCAATAGTTCAGCGAAGCTGATTTTTGATCTCTTACACTTGCGCTTATTTCGGCCTTTGTTTTCTTTTGGTTTGCTTTCATCGATCATTGGATTTGCTTGCTGCCCCCTAGTCCTTGACGTCTCCATTGTAGCTTCGATGGAATTTTCGCCCTCAAGATTAGGTTCATTATGCTCTTCAACAACTTCTTTACTTGAAAGCTTGATCCCATCACCTGCAGTTTTTACCTTCTCTTTAAATGGATCGGCTTGAAGAAGCCGATGCAAAAACTTTCTGCCATCGGGACCAATCGGAATAGACTGGTCATCTCTTGGTGTCTCAACAAATTTCGATCGTCCTTTATCAATGGCCGATTTAACTATTTGACGAAACATGTTGCAATCCTCAAAATTATGCTTGGACGAATCATGCAACTTACAATACATTCGTCCCTGGACAGATGGCTCAACATGGTAATCGAGAATTCTAATATAATTATTTCTCAACAACAAATCAAATATTTGATCACACATGCTTGAATTGAAGGTAAACTTTTTATTCTCTAGCCGATCTTGTTGTGAGAACGGCTTTGGAGTTAAGCAAACGAATGGTTCAGATTTTGCATCACCCCATTCGGCTATGCATTGTGTTTTGCACTCTATCTCCGATGTCTTTGGATAAGAAACTATACTGCATCGGTATGCTCAGAAGATTTTAACCTTGGCTTTAAATTTCTAAAACGAAAATAGTTAGAACATACATGTCTCAAATGAGACCAAGTGTAAGCCAAGTAAGAAATAAGAAAAGCTACCCAATTAGATATGAGCTTTAGATAAAGCAATGGGGAAAGCTCTGGCTGCAATAATTTTTCGCTATTGGTCTTTCTGTATGGTGCAATGTGTTGACCGATATGCTTTGTGACAATCTGATTGCTAACAAATAAATTACCCTTCTTCATTGGTCTCTCAATATTTCTTATGAAGATTTTTCCTAATAGATGCATCAACAATAAAGTTATGACCAAATCTGAAAATAGGCAAATCACTTACTAGACATACTTCTTCATACACGCTGGGAGAGCATGATGGTTGTGTTACTTGAATAATCTTTGCTCCACTTTTAAATGACTCTCCAATGCCTTGGCGTCCTCTTTTTCTGCAATAAATTTGGTACACATACTATTTGATTCGGCTTTTTAATAACCAAATTAACTTTGTTATCCGAATCACCACTCTTTCTTTCTTTGATTCGCAAGGTTGCGTGTTCTTGTCTAAATTCAGCAAACATTGCAGCTAGGCTATCTTTAAGCTTTTTTCGACCAATTTCAGCCCAATCTTCATCGGATTGCCCCCCAATACTTTGAGACACTTTTGGCAATGGTGTGTTGCCGAAATTCTGTAAGTGTGCAGGGGCAACATGATATGCTACGTTACTAGGTAAAGACACATGCGCTCTAGTAGGATTCTCACTTATTCGGCCATGAGCATGAAGGTGTGGAGCCAAATTATGAACATCTACAATTGCTTATGGTGCCGAAAAATTAGTAGCATGAGGTGTAGCATACAATGTTTGAGGGTAATTGGCCGAATAACTAGAAGTAGCATGGCCAATTCCCCTATCCACCGGCACGTTTGGATTAACATGTCGCAAATTAGTTGTCGATGAATAAAAAGATGAAATACTATGTTGCATGCCATTGAAAGTTCCTACATGGGGTGTTTAAACTTGATTAACCGAACTCATCATGTTGTTCATCGGCATATAGATTTGTGGGGTTGCCGATGCATGGGACTTGGGATACATATGTTGCATGTTGCTAAAATTATATGAAGTTGAAGCATGAAGATTATTTTGAATCGGCTGTTGTACATAATTAGATGCATAATTGATAAAACTAGGGCTAACCGATACAATATGCCCATTAGACAATCTAGCAACAACATATGCATTATTTGCATCTACATAAGTGAATTGGGTATTCATATTACCTTTGTAGACTGCAAACCCTAGATGACGATCTCTTCGTAGCAAGAACGAGCCGGAGACCGTTCAAAGCTTCGTCCCCAGCGGAGTCACCAAAAAGTGTGTTCGCACACAAACACGTCACCATGTACATCCAACACCGAGGGTGATGCACCGCAGCTCACGTCGAAGGAGACCCGTCCAGAAGCGTGGTACGCAAGCAATCCGGCGGGTGCTTTTGTAGAACCCGGAACCCCACACGCCCGGGAGGGACCCCGCCAGGGCGCGCGGCAGCTATGGGCTGCCCTAGGTCGACCTGATCACTCCTAGGGCCTCGAGGTTCGCCGCCCTGCAATGAATAAGAATATACGAAGAACGAGAAAGAAGAAGAACAAGGGAGAGAGATAAAGGTAAAGGGTAAAAAGTGGTAGATGGATTGATTGATTGTGTGTTCTTCAATCGGCCGTCACCTCTTAGGTACATAAGAGGCGGCTGGACTTCCCATGTAAGGAAAAGGCTTGGATTCATGTCCAAAACCCTAGTCAAATTCGGATTGGTTTTGTCCGACTTTTCCAAAACTTTTCTGTTTAAACTGGCTGCACTTTGCGGGTCTTTTTTGTAGTGGTAAACAATCTCGGATGGAAACGAGTCCAAAAGCAATTTTGACCGTTTCGAGGAGGCAAACAACTTTCCTGTTGAACGTTTTTGATCAGAGGTCATATTAAGGGTCAAATCGCTTGCCCAAAACAGGCTATTATTCGCGCTACCCATCATACAGGGTGTGGTGGGGCGCGCCATTTTTTGCCTCCTGACTACGATGGCTCTAACTTTTGCATACTAACTCGGATTGGAATGATTTTTATATCAAAATCGATCGCTTCGACGAGATGAAGACAACCCGTGTAGATCATTTTTCCATAAGAGGCAGTCTTGGGGGTGTAATCAGCCAAATAGTGTTCTGAATACAAAATCCGAGTACTTCAAACACAACTTTGGCATTGGAGATGAGATCGGATGGCTATGGCCCAAATATCAAAGTTTGTCCATTTGACGATGCAGAACTTTCTCGCTTTGAACACTTTTTCATTTGAGGCCATCTTAATTGTGTTTTTGACCATGCCAAAATCTGGTGTCTACACAGATGGGAACATGGGACAACACAACAATTGCACAATAAGCCCAGATGACAACATAGGAAGACGTAACAAGGAAAAACATTGATGCTCGGGTTGGCGGAGGTCCATGTGCCTCAGTCCATGGCTGTCGGATTGATGGCGTCGGCTTCCCTCTTCAGGGCTAGTGGCCTCGACTAGGTTGGTTATCGCCTTGACAAAGAAGGGTGATATGTTTCTTCATGTAGATTGTCATGTAGCGCTCGACGGCAGCAGTGAGCGGCATGTCGTGGCGGCGAATATGACATTAGGCATGTTCTTCATGAGCACTAGCCGAGCCTTCTCCAAGGCATGGGTGGCTTGTTGGCTTGCCCGCCAACCTGCCGCTACATATTAGTTACACGGTAGTACCACTTCACGCGATACTTCCGCTCTGGCTTCGCTCCGCTACCGCTGGTCCCTCTGTATCCAGTGACATTTACCAATAGTACTGTTCCGGCGAAACTACCGTGCTTGTACTCTGAAGTACACACTGGTTGGCAGTACCACTTGAACATGGGAAGCGTGCATAACGATTAGATTCAAGCCCTCACAAAGGAGGTCTTCTTCCCTAAGAAGACCCTCCTCTTTTCCCCCATTGCTCCATTGTTGTCCTAAAGATCAAACTCACCTGATCTTCCTCCCTAGCCATCAAAACTTGTTGATGCTCTAGAATTTGAAGGAGATGACATCGATCTACACTTCCACCAAAGAATTTGATTCCTCCACTAATCCCTTGCGGATCTTGTTACTGTTGGGTGTTTGGGCATCCTAGATGGAAGAGGCACTTCGGATCCACATTCCATTATGGTGAAGCTTTGTGGTGGTGTTGGGAGACTTCAATTAAGTTGTGGAGAGAGCCTCAACCTTGTTTGTAAAGGTTCGGTAGCCGCCTTCAAGGGCACCACTACTGGAATCACGGCATCTTGCATTGTGCGAGGGCATGAGAAGAATACGGTGGCCCTAGCGGCTTCTTGGGGAGCATTGTACCTCCACACCACCTCAACGGAGACGTACCTCTCCCTAAAGGGAGGGAACTTTGTTAACACATCCTCGTATCCAACGACTTCACTTGTGGTTACTTCTAACCTTTATTTTGTGCATGCTTATATTGTGTTCGTATCTTGTGCTTGCTTGTGTTGTTGTTGTTGAGCTCATCATATAGGTTGTACACCTAGTTGCATATCTTGAGAACCTATTTTGTTGTTAAACTGTTAAAAGTAGCTAAGAATTGTTAGTCGCCTATTCCCCCTCTAGTCGACCGTATTGATCCTTTCAACGATGCAGTGAGCGGCACCGAGCTGTGGCGTCCAAGGTGGAGGTGAGGAAGAACTTAACCAGGGGGGCGGAAGGTGCGAGTGGTGGCCGGGTTCATGCCGATCGGGGGGGGTGGAGGGATGGTTGATGGGGTTACAGGGATCAACGGTGAGGGGATGGCCGAGTGGCAAGGCGGCGATAGTCATGGGGCACGGAGGCCGAGGGGGTTCAACTCTGTTCGGGGTCAGGCAGGAGGCCTCTCCCCAAACAAAGCCTCGCGTGAGGAGGTCATCACCTTTGGAGGGATCCCGGATCCTGTCACTAAGGGGATGCGGATCAGCAGTCGGCTCCAGGAGCAGACGGACGTTGATGACATGCAGCTGAGGTGCGCTATGCGGGCGGCCAAGCTGCGTGACATTGAGGTCACTACGGGTATGTCTGTTAATAAGTCAAATTTGATTTTACATTTTTCCAGTGATGAGATTGTTCACAATGCAAATCAACTAGGGGTTTCACTTGGTAGTAATGATAGTGAAATCACTAAATCAGTTAATGACATTCTTGATCTAGAAGCGGAGAGGGCTTTGGAAATGATTCGTAACATAGCAGCTGTTAAACCCATGAACGATTCGGACATAGATGCGTTAGGGGTCAGGGCTCTTGATAGTTTGTGTGCGGATCTTGACCCTTCACTTCCTGAGACAGAGGAGGAGGAGGGTTTCGGTACCCCTGAGGCCTCGAATCATGTAGATGGTCCGGAGGTTATCTCTTCTGAGCCCGGTTGTGGTGACCGGCGGGACGATCATATTAAGCCTAAGCGGACATGGAAATGGAAGGTTTACTCAGTGCCGACTGTGCGTAGAAGTGCTAGGATCCGTACCTCTAAAAAATTTCATGATGAAATATGAGAGGAATTTTTTGGAATAGGAGAGGTCTTAAAGACTTGGCTAAAAGAAGGTTTCTAGCGGAAGCGTCTCTTGAGCATCAGTTGGATTTTATTGCTCTGTCCGAAACTGGAAGGGACAATTTCACCCCCCCCCCCCATTCCTTAACACTTTATCGGGGGGTGTCGACTTTGACTGGCATTTCTTACCTCCGCGAGGAAGATCTGGCGGGGTATTACTTGGGGTTAAGTGTGACTCTTTGGAAGTTCGGAGTGTGGTCATGGGAGATTTTGCGGTAAAGTTTCGAGTCAAAACAAAGGCAGATGGGTTTGATTGGGCATTGGTGGCGGTATACGGTGCCGCGCAGCTAGAACTCAAACCAGATTTTTGGCCGATCTTGTCCGTATTTGTGGTAACGAGCAGCTCCCTATCTTAGTGGGGGGGGCGATTTCAACATTATTCGAAGAAGGGAGGAAAAGAATAATGAGAATTTTGACGGCAGATGGTTGTTTATGTTCAATACTATAATTGAGAGCTTGGATCTTAGAGAGATAGAGCTGTCGGGTAGGAAATTCACTTGGGCTAACTCGTTACCAAACCCGACGTTTGAGAAGCTGGACCGTGTCCTAGCTAGCGTCGAGTGGGAACAAAAGTTCCCCCTCGTAACGGTCCAGGCGCTTTCGCGAGGTATCTCGGATCACACCCCGTTGCTTGTTGACTTGGGAGCTCAAACCCATGTGGGCAATAAGAACACCTTTTCTTTCGAACTAGCATGGTTTGAGAGAGAAGGGTTCCTTGATTTGATAGCTAGAGAATGGGCTAAAGACTCAGGAGGAAGGTCACCTATCGAAAGATGGCAGTGTAAGATTCGACATCTACGAAGTTTCCTTCGTGGATGGCTAAACATACGTATGGGATATATAAGGCTGAGAAGGAAAGGCTCCTTTTACTTATTCAAACCCTAGACTTAAAAGCCGAAACTTCTATTTTAGATACCAGAGAGCTAGAAACTAAGATGGAGGCTGAGTTGAGACTGAAAGAACTTCTTCGAGAGGAGGAATTGAAGTGGGCTTTGCGAGCTAAGGTTCGCAAAATCGTCCAAGGGGATGATAACACTCAGTTCTTTCATATGATTGCTAATGGCGAGCATCAAAAGAAGAGGATTTTCCAGCTAGAGCAGGACAAAGGGACGATTGTAGGACACGAAAATCTGAAAGTTTATATAACCAATTATTATAAGCAGTTGTTTGGACCTCCGGAGGATAATTTCGTGTCCTTAGATGAGTCCAGGGTTGAGGATGTTCCTCAACTTGCGACAGACGAGAATGAGATTTTGACTGCCCCTTTTACAGAGAAAGAGGTGTTTGAGGCCATTTCACAAATGAAGAATAATAAGGCTCCAGGGCCAGATGGTTTTCCGGCGGAGTTTTATAAAAAAATGTTTTCACTTTATTAAGGGGGATTTGCTTCCGCTATTCCATGAGCTTTTCTCTGGACAACTTCAATTGTTTCAGCTGAATTTTGGAACGATATCTTTACTTCCTAAGAAGACAGAGGCCGTTCACATTGAGCAGTTCAGGCATATTTGTCTTCTCAATGTTAGTTTCAAAATTTTCACCAAGGTTGGGACTAATAGGCTTACGCAGATTGCGCACTCTGTGGTGCAACCGTCCCAAACCGCTTTTATGCCAGACAGAAACATCCAAAAGGGGTTGTCGTCTTGCATGAAACGCTCCATGAGATTCACTCAAAGAAACTCGATGGAGTTGTTTTCAAAGTGGATTTTAAGAAAGCATACGATAAAGTCAAATGGCCCTTCCTTCAACAGGCTTTGCGTATGAAAGGTTTTGATCAGGCAGAATCCTTCACGCTAAAAGGGAGTGTTGGGATTAAAGTGAACGATGACATAGGTCACTACTTCCAAACACACAAAGGGTTGAGGCAAGGGGTCTGATGTCACCTATCCTATTTAACATAGTGGTAGACATGTTGACCATTCTAATAAGACGGGCTAAGGATGCGGGTCAGGTAGGTGGCCTTGTTCAGCACTTAGTTGATGGAGGTGTATCCATTCTTCAGTATGCTGATGATACTATCATCTTCATGGAGCACGACTTGGCAAAAGCGCAAAACATGAAGCTCGTGTTATGCTTATTTGAACAATTGACCGGGTTAAAAATTAACTTCCACAAAAGCGAATTGTTCTATTTCGGAAGAGCTAATGATGACCAAGAAGTGTACAAAAAATTGTTCGGATGTGAATTGGGGCCCGTTCACTTATTTAGGTATACCCATTCATCATCGTAAGCTGACCAACAGAGAATGGAAGTGCATGAGGACCATTTTGAGAAGAAACTGAGCTGTTGGAAAGGCAAGCTCATGTCATACGGAGGACGATTAATCCTTATTAATTCGGTCCTCACGAGTATGCCCATGTTTCTTCTCTCCTTTTTTGAGGTACCGGTTGGAGTCCGGAAGAGGCTTGATTTCTACCGATCACGCTTCTTTTGGCAGAGTGATGAGCTTAAGCAAAAATATAGGCTTGCTATATGGGATATCATCTGTAGGCCGAAAGACCAAGGGGTCTAGGTATTGAGAATAGTGAAGAACAGATGTCTCCTTAGCAAGTGGTTGTTTAAGCTTTCTACCGAGACGGAAGCCACTTGGGCTGAGATCTTGCGTAATAAGTATCTTCACTCTAAAACCTTGTCCCAGGTGATAGTGAGGCCGACTGATTCACCATTTTGGAAAGGATTGATGAGAGTTAAACCACTTTTTTTCAATAGGACAAGGTTCATAATCGGCAACGGAGTTGTTACAAGGTTCTGGGAGGATACGTGGCTTGGGGAGATGCCCCTTGCACTTCAATATCCTTTTTTGTACACCATTATTCAACGTAGAGATGCTTACGTTGCAACAGTTCTGCACTCCACTCCACTCAATATTCATTTTCGGAGGATGCTAGTGGGAAACCGTTGGGAAGCCTGGCTCCATCTTGTGAGAAGATTGATGGATGTCCAGCTGTCTCAACAGCCAGATCAGTTGTGTTTGAAACTCACTAAGAACGGAGTGTTCTCAGTCAAATCCATGTATCTGGATGTTATTAACTCTAGCGTGATTCCTACCTCGAAGCATGTTTGGAAAGTTAAGGTTCCTTTGAAAATCAAAGTGTTTATGTGGTTTGTGCATAAACAAGTTATTTTGACTAAGGATAATTTGGCAAAACGTAACTGGATAGGCTCTACAAGATGCAGCTTTTGCGACCAAAACGAATCAATCAAACACCTCTTTCTTGATTGTCCGCTGGCAAAAATTATGTGGCGGTCGGTTCACATAGCTTTTAATATTAATCCAGCGAATTCTATCAACACGTTATATGGGACGTGGCTCGATGGGATAGATTCAGATACAACGAGGCACATTCTTCGTGTAGGCATTTGTGCTTTATTTTGGGCAGTCTGAAACTGCAGAAATGATCTGGTTTTTAACAGAACAACAAACATTCACTTTTTGCAGGTTATCTTCAGGGCCACTGCGTTGATCCGTATGTGATCGCTACTCACTTCGACGGAGGCCAGGGAGCGTTTGGTTACTGCGTCTACCCGATGGGAGATGGTAGCACGGGATATTTTCAACCGGTTTGCATGACGGTCATGTAATAGGATAGGCATGTAGTGCTCCTATATTTTTATGCCAGCCGGTTGTGGCTTTTCTTTTGATGTTTTGCTCTTCGTGAGCCTTTGTTTACTACTGTGCGAGACTTGGAGACTTCTGTTGGATCTTTTGCTTATTAATAATACTAGCACAAATGCCCGTGCGTTGCAGCGGAAGAAAAACAATGATTTTTATCAATCAAGGTTGACTTGGTCGAGGAACCATGTCCTGGAAGAATGGTCGCTACTGACAAAAAAAGATGAATCATTTGAGGATCATGAGCACGATATTCCAAGAAAATTTGGCGGAACAACATTAATTTTGGACTATTAGTTCTAATGGACAGGAGGTGGTAAATTCATTTCTAAAGAGAAAGTGCATTGGTTGTGGTTGATCTACCACGTTCCAATTTTTCCAAAAAAAATATTTTCATTTTAAAATGCACAAAAACTTAAAATACTCCAAATTTCTTTTTTTAAAGACATCTGTTCAAAAAAGTTCCTCAAAAAAATGCTCCAATTTCCTAAAAAAACGTTAGCTTTCCTTAAAAGTGTCCCAACTTTTGTGTATTTTATTAAAAATTAGGAAATTTTCGCATTTTCCTGAAAAGTAATATATAACATCAAAACGTACTCAGCATAAAAGAAAAGGAGAAATTATATGCTGAGTATGTTCTCCTATTTTAGTATTTGTACATGCTATGGTATAAACGTAAAATAATAAAATGCTATAGTGGTTGTGGCTGGGTTGGGAGGAGGAAGAAGTATAAAGAAGAAGATCCCGGCCGTTGGATGGAGATTCTACAGTAAAAAGAAGTGACTTACACAAAAATCGGTTGACTACTTGACTTACAGGTAATCGGTCCCATAGTTCTAGCAGAATTAGCAAATCCGTTATACATTTGTACGAGTACACTATCACATCCGACAAACTATCTTACGAACTCGTCGAAGTTCTTCCGGCAGCCGCCGTCGGGCTGGAACTCCTTGCCCACCATGGCCTGCAACTCCTGTGCCTTGCCCTCATCCGCTCCCTTTCCTCACTGCGCAGCAGCGTCACCACCGTGTTTGCCACGCCACGCCGCCGCGCGTCATCGGCCCGTCGAACGCCGTGCCGAAGCCCCACACGCTGGCCACCGACCGCGCGTTCACCGTATGGTCGCCGAAGAAGGACCGGCAGGCCATGGGCACGCCGATGGACACGCCCTCCAGCAGCGACTCCCACCCGGCGTGCGTCACGAACGCGCCGACGGCGAGTTGCCGCAGCACACCCACGGCACCACGAGGCCTCCCTCCAGCCACGACTCCCCGCGCAGCGACCATAGGAACGGCGCCACTCGCCTCCAGCTCGGCCCCGAGCTCCTGCAGCTCTTCTGACCGCGCTGAGGCGATCGTGCCGAAGCTGACGTACGTGACGGACCGTGCGGGCCGGCGGTCGAGCCAGGCGAGGCAGTCGTGCGGGTCGGCTGGCGCTTTGTTGGTGTCTGCTGTGGGCTCGGTGCCGGGGAGGAGGTGGTAGGGGCCGAGGGGCAGGCAGTTCAGGAGCTCAGCGGCGAGGGCAGCGGTGAGATCGGGCGGGTCGAGGCGCGGGAAGGTGTTGAGAGCGACGGGCATGGCCGCTTTAGGAAGGCGCTACGCCAGGCGATGGAGCAGGAGGCTTATGACGTAGCTGAAGTCGCCGGAGATGACGCCGTCGATAACCTCCGAGGCCGGCGTGCGTGGTCAGCAACTCATTGGATCGGCTCGCGGCTGCAGGTTACGCACGCGACATAGAGATAAGAGTACGACTCTCTAATTAAAAGTTCCCCGAATTAGTAGCCTATATGTTTTAAATTTAAAGTGAAAGCGTAAATTCACAGGAAGAAAACGTATTGTAACGGTGAACCCAACAAAGTCAATCAGTGCTTTATTATTAGGAAAAGATTGGCCGTATGCATCGTTCTGATGCAGAGGCTGGGGCGAACCCCCTTTTCGAAAAAAAACGGAGGCCGAGGGCAAGCAGTTAGGGCTGGGTAGGGTGTGGGGGGGGGGTACGCATGATGGTCGGTGGATGTTGATCGTACGCTCAATAGAGAAAGCGACTAACGCTGAAAACAACATGTTTTAATGTACCTGATGTATAGGCGATCCCAAAACATATACGAACAATTACTACTTCATCGTACATATGCATGTTCACAAGACGAGGCGAGACGTCCATGCATGTAGCTATCATAAAGTCTCTATAGCTAGCCTATGCTGTGAGCCGGGAGCGGTATGTCTGCCAAGTCCTCCCGGTAGGGCACGGGCTCGTCGTCGTCCTCCCCGCTGCCGCCCGCCGCCTTCTCGGCGTCGGCCTTGCATGAGTCGGCGACGAAGGTGACGACCGTGTCCTTCCTGAAGGTGAGGTAGACGACAGCGACGAGGTAGACGATCATCAGCGGGCACACGACAACTCCGACAAGCACCTTGGCGTACGTGGGCAGCAAGCTGTTGATGAGCCACCCCATGAAGCTGGTGCTGAGGAAGTAGACGTTGATGCCGATGAGCATCAGCCCAAGCGTCCACGAGAAGACGATGATCTGCATGCACGTACACGTTTAATTTGCGATAATCAGAGCGGCAAACGTAGGTGTACTTTCAGTAAAATACAAGCTCAAATTTGTTACGTACTCCCTCCTGTTGGAGTTGTGTCGAATATTGTGTACAAGATAGGTTACAGTTGGACTCTGAGTAGTATTGTGTTTAGATAGGATATGGAGTCGTGTCCTAGTAGGACACTTGTATCCTAGGCCTCTCATATATAGCGGGGGTAGACACACGATGTAACATATGCCAACATAATAGCACAGGCGCGCAAGGGGGAGCCGGCGGCGTGTGCCGGCGCCCGGGTGGCCGGTGTGCGGTATTGTGACGGTGTCACGGGGAGGAGCGCCCGTAGTCAGGCCCCGGGGATGTAGCCATATCGGTGAACCTCGTTAACAAATCTCGGTGTCGTGCTTGTGTGATTGCTTGGTCCTTGGATGATTGACGGAGTGCCTCGGATTTATTCTAACAAGAGTATCATGAGCTAGGTTATTTGGAGGCTGTGGATTGTTGATCTAGAGAAGAGCGACTGGGGATCGGCTGCAGATTGGCACGATGTTCGTGCGGCGGTGGATCCCGAGGATGGATCGGGCGAACGTGCGGCGATGTACGAGCGTACAACCGAGGCGCATGCGGGCTTGGCAGCACCAGGCGTTGGAGCAGGGCCGGATCGGATCGGAGGCGCGTGCAGCCGTGGAGCGTTTGGCTGCTTGGGTATACGCGTGTACGCGGACGCGCTGGAGTCCGGCAGTGGAGGCCTGGAAGCGTACAGCTCTGTACATTACGTACTGCATGTGAGATTTGTTTTGAGAAAAAAAGGAGACCGAGTCTCTACGTGTGACACGGAAGAGAGGCAGGCAAACAGAGCAACAGATCGAGATTGAGCGGAAGGAAAATCCATCGCTGGTTGCATCCGTTGGAAAGCAAAGGCTTAGGCAAAGCAAGTTGCACTAGCATCGGAGGTTGAGCCAGGAGATAACACGTGAAGACCGGAAGGAATTTTTTCGTTGGTTTTGCTATTAGTACGCGGAGATCTCGTTCGTGTATTTGGGGCATTGCGTGCAAAGCTCATATAATTTTTCGTAGGGTCAGTCGTACAAATAACCACGGCGCCAACGGGTACCAGGTTTGAGGTGGAGAAGTTCATGGAACTAAAAACCTTGGGTTATGGCAGACAAGGATGAAAAATTTGTTGGCACAACAGGAATGCTTGAGGGCGTTGCGGGAAGTCATGCCAGCTAAGATGGAATTATGTGTGATGGATGGAAATTCGTGGAAGATGATTTGGGAGCCTCGAGCGTGTCATACAGTCGAACGAGTTCGGCTGGATCGGACTAGATAGTCTGACAGATCGACGTGAGTCGGTTGGAACAGAAGACGGTGGTGGGATCAGTGATAGCGACATAGGAGCGTGATGCTGATGGTGACCGACTTCTGGGCGTGGAAACACGTGGTGCACATGCCCGAGGCTTGTGCGGCTTCGACAAGACTATGGCGCGTGATTGATTCGAGGTGGTGTACACACGGAGCTTGAAGTCGACGGGGCGCGAGGGTGGACTGATCATCTACCATGGAGTCATGTTGAAGGTGGAGCTGGATTGAGGGGCTACGGTGTAAGGATCCTGAGAATCGAAGCCTATTCAGCGGGGAAAAGCGAGGGACGCGTAGTTCGGACTGCAGCCCAGTGGTCTGATGGAAGCGTGAAACTCGTCATCGGTCGGTGATGATCGATGGTACTCTGAAGTGGGGGTTGAGTGGTGTGGGTCCGCGGCCCTTGAGACTCGACCGGGTCAGCGAAGGCTCGACGCGGTAATAGCGGCGAGGCGTGCGGTATGCACGGGGCATGGAGACGGGCCAGGGCTCTGGTGGTCATACATGTGGTGAGACAACTGTGAATTTGACTCGGGATGACTATGAGCAATGATGAAATTCCTTCAAGTTTCAGACAGACGGTCAAGAAATGAGCGGTGATGTTGAGTTCGGGTAACTCTTATGTGTGATACCCAATATGTGAGTTGTTCACTTTCACACAGGTCAGTGATCGGTGTGTGGTGGCGTTGACGGATACTCTGAAAGTTGGGAGCACAAGCTAGAGTAACAAGGAACTTAATTTTGCTCAAGTGTTGAGCCTGGTCAAGAAAAGAAGGGACTACAAATTGCAGGTGGAGTCATATGGAGTCTTTGGAGTAGCAGCGGTGCTCATGGGATAAGCTCAAGTCCAATGTACATGGAAGTTTGACGCATTGACGAATTCAAGGTGGTGAAGAATATTCGTCAAGGTGGAGTTTGTTAGAGTTGTGTCGAATATTGTGTACAAGGTAGGTTACAGTTGGACTCTGAGTAGTATTGTGTTTAGATAGGATATGGAGTCGTGTCCTAGTAGGACACTTTTATCCTAGGTCTCTCATATATAGCGGGGGTAGACACACGATGTAACCTATGCCAACATAATAGCACAGGCGTGCAAGGGGGAGCCGGCGGCGTGTGCCGGCGCCCGGGTGGCTGGTGTACGGTATTGTGACGGTGTCACGGGGAGGAGCGCCCGTAGTCAGGCCCCAGGGATGTAGCCATATCGATGAACCTCGTTAACAAATCTCGCTGTCGTGCTTGTGTGATTGCTTGGTCCTCGGATAATTGACGGAGTGCCTCGGATTTATTCTAACACCTCCGATCCAAAACAAGTAGTATCGCAGTTTTGGTTTGAACTAGAGTTAGCTTAAAACTGTGACACTTAATATGGCTCGGAGGTAGTACTATATTGAATAGCATCCATGCAATCAACGTACACTAGCATTCATGTGCATGGGCCGTCTCGTCAAGATGTTTGGTAATTATGATGATATTGTCACGCCATATCTATTTGTTTGGTACAGCTTGGACGTACGTGCGCTGCATGCATGTTGTGTGTGTGCAAGTGCATGGATCGATCAATGCATTTCCATCAAGAACATGGCATGTAGGGTGACCGTACCATTGATCAATGCATTCATCATTTTGTGCAAGGCTAGGCGGATAGCTAGGGTGGTACGCTTGTGTGGGGATGCACAATTATTGAGGTGCATGATCATGCAGATGCACACGTACGTACTTGTCCAAAAACTAGCAATGTGGAGGGAGGACAAATCAATAGCGAATGCTTACGTAGATGGAGTTCTTGTGCGGGCCCATCTTGCTGCTGCTGCTGCTGAACTTGAGAAGCGGGATGAGTGCAAAGGGCAGCTCAAACGACAGTATCATCTGCAGAAAGAAGATCCCATCACATGAATGAATGTAACCAATTATGCACAAGATAGAACCCCAATCATTCCGTCGCGGTTGTTACAAGAGTCAGTGGCGGAGCCAGGAAAGAAGTTGTTTAGCTTTGTCGGGAGGGCCAGCTCATCAAATTACACCATTTTTGCAGGAATTAATCACCTTCTGACATGCATATATATTAGCCTGAATTCAATGATGTTAGGGTGTGTGTGTTGGGGTGGGGGGGGGGGGGGGGAGGGGGATCTCCGCCACAAGGAAGGGTGGGGGGGGGGGGGGGGGGAGGGTATAGTGTTGGAGCAGTCAGAGGAGGAACAAGACTCTCGGGGGCGGTAAGGCAGGCTCGCAACTTACAAAGGGCACTCGCTGCTCGCAGGGCTATAGATGGTTGGGACATATCATCATCCGGAGGGAGTGGTCTTAATACCGATGTCTTTCTTTAACCTTTGGGAGGTCGAACCAAGTCTGGAGGTTGAAGAAGATACGCACAAAGACTCTTGGCACACACAACTTTGCCTTTTGTCTATTTCTTCTCCCCTGATGCAACTAGGTACAAGTCCTATTAATAGAGACTAGATCGGCAACGCGCCCTGGCGCGAGGGTGCCTTTCCGAACGTTTTGGTCAAACGTGTAATGTTAAGTTATTAGTAACTCAAGTTGTTATTTGGACGACGAAAAGGGCAATGAAAGCATGATATTACCATTGTGTGTTTAAATGGGACTAGCAACACCTGAATTAACTGAAGCTATAGATGTCAGATAGAATGTAACTACAAATATCGGTATTCGCTTAACGCTGCAACCTGAGAATATAAAAGACACACGCTTAAGGCACCCGAGCAGCTCTCGTTGAAAATTTGTCCTACAGATATCTTGTTCCAAGCCCTTGGGGGTACAAGTGCCAAGGAGAATACAAATCAGTTTTCACATGTCGGGAGATGGATCAGACATATAAAGAACAACGACTATCAGAATCATACAAAGGTTTGTTTTTTTTTCTTCTACAAAGCAAGCAAGACATGTGGAAAGCACAAGTGTCATAGCATACAAATGGTTGTGCACGACAATAAGTTCACTATAATATACCAAAAGCAAGAGATACATCATAACAACAAAAGTACATCGAAAGGAGTAGCGGATGCCGATGCGTCTTAAGCTCGTAGCAAGCACGCAACTTCCCATGCAGAGTATATGTCCTGGCAAGAAGATAAAAGGAGGTGGAGCACCACAATACATAATTTATACGACTAAAGAAGACTACAATATCACAATAATTCGAAGGAGCAATTGTGCATACTCATGATCTCAACAGATGCGACTTTGATACATATATTTCTTTCATCATTTTTCATTTGAATAATCACGATCTTAAAATTATGTCGGTGCAGTTTGGTTATAATCAAATCAATCAACCAGCTATGCAAGTATGATAGTTATCAACAAAGAGCTACTAAAACCAAGGTATAGTCAACCTACAGGATAATTAAGGCCCTGGCTTTGATTAATGTAGCAGCCACGACCGACAG
Organism: Triticum timopheevii; assembly: GCA_963921465.1. Taxonomy (NCBI): domain Eukaryota; kingdom Viridiplantae; phylum Streptophyta; class Magnoliopsida; order Poales; family Poaceae; genus Triticum; species Triticum timopheevii. The sequence continues at coordinate 559,355,312 of OY997268.1, read as the reverse complement.
CCATGTCAACAACAATTTTCTACTTGATCTCCTAAAGAGTCCTGGTTCAATGATATAGAAAAGGTTACACATGTGAAAATTAACACCTTTTTAAATTAAAGCATGGGGTGGTCATATTTCACATACTTGTAAATTGCTTTCATATCATCTGGAATCTCTGTAATCTTTTGGACAGAGACAACTTTGTAGATAGTACTATTTTTTAGGACAGCAGACCAGATATAAAGTTCAGTAGTGTGTCGATTCGTTTCAAAGGATGCAAAGAACAAATTGCCGAGTAGGGTGGCTCACCCACTGCTGTAGGCGTTGCTTGGAGGTGCCGGCAAATGGACGGGTTATATTGGCCACCGGATCCAGTGCACGCGCAAGCTCGACGGGGAGCAGCGGTGCGAGAGCTTCAATGTCGCGGCGGCTTACCTCTTCCTCGTTGGGATCCTCAGCGCACACCTCGTCCTCCGCCGCCGATAGAGAACTACAGACTATACATATACAATGTGATTGGCAAGAGCTAATACTAAGTAGGATTAGATAACTACTTTGATAACCATCACAACTTGCCAACCTCCTTAGTCTATCCAGATTTCTGAAAGTAAATACCATGTGTAATTCATATAAATTTGCATCACCCAGAAATCTTTTATGTGTCCTTCAAGAATATTAAAGCGGCTGAACTGGGCAAGAATCTTCCTTCAAGTACTTCCAGAAGGAAGATTTCAATAGAAATCTTGGAATAGTTCTGGTGTGATATACATGAAACCTTCAAGCAACATTTTTGCTAATATAACTGAAAGCTTACTAAGAAGAAAAATACTAAAATCAACTTAGGATGCCAGTCAAATGTACATCCCAACCATGATTATTTTTGTAGCAGCACAAAGAACTAAAAGGTACCACTTCCATGCAGCTAAGAATTTAAAATTAGATTTCCAAAACATACGTGGATTAAACTTCCTTAAAATAATGGTGATGCAAGCCTTCCTAATGCAGTTGCGGCATGGCTTGCTCAAATTGACACGGTAAAAATTCAGAGATAAATCAAACTGGGCCTACACAAAAGGTGTAGAATACAAGCTACTCCCTCCGTTTGGAATTACTTGTCACAGAAATGGATGTATCTAGACATATTTTAGTTCTAGATACATCCATTTTCGAGACAAGTAATTCCGAACGGAGGGAGTAGTTCCATAGCACTATTAGAGAAGTTGGGACATACGGAACTAACAATAGGTTAGTAAAGCTAAATATGCTAAATTACAATGGGAAAATATGTTGATAGGAGATGACTTCCACTGGTAATGATAGTGTAGATAGTAGCTAAAAAATTGAAGCCGGCGAATTCAACACCTTGTACGATGCCCATATATAAGGGGAAAACGCAAGTGGGATGACTGATAATACAATATTGGCATAATCTAAATACCACGGAAATGCTGCTCCATGGGAACATAAAATTATTCTCAATCCTTCTACGCAAGTCAGATCTGGGAGCGTCTACTGAAGACGGTAAATATAATCCTACATCTGGCTGCATGTGCAGCCAGCTCTTCATCGTGGTTGCAGGATACACATTTGAAAAATAATAGTCATAGAGAAATAAATGATCTCCAAATTACGTCTCAACTAACGAGGATACATTTATTTTAAGATAGGTTCTGAAGTTTGAGACGAAAGCTCACCAAACCGTGTCAGATTCAGCAACCTGAATGCATAATGTTTCAGATCCCACAACCCTCATGGTCCAAACTGCACATCAGAGAAACTTGGCTTATGCATAGATTAAAAGAAGGAACCTGCATGTAAAAACACCTTGTTGTGATTAAAACATCCAAGTTTCTTTCTTTGTGGGCAAGATATTTGTGATTGCATAACTCAACAAGGTTTTGAATCATGAAACAAAGCAATTCAAGTTTGAGCTTTCTAAAATGCAGGACATTGAATCAAGCTCGTAACTAAAGAATATAACTCAAAAAAAACTAAATAATATAAAGAAACTAAAGAATATAACTCACTACCTGCCATTTGGTCGAAGCTGGCTTTCATCTATGCTATATGGATCCGACCTCTTTATAGGTGAAACAGAGAATTCCCAAAAGGTTCACCTGTCTTGGCAGGGTCGGAAGGCTGAGGGGACATGCCACATGATCTCCAAGCAATCAAACCCAAAACAATCTGCCCTATCTTCAGTTTCAGACTTGCGGGCACCAGAAATTGTATGGTCCAAAATCTGATCTTTAGAGAATATAGGAAAAAATCAACATACAAAAGGATTATCCTTGGAAATGCAGTACACTTCTTACCCCTACGTCAGTAGACCACCTCGATCTACATCAGTGTATGTGACCGTCGACACCCTCTGGTCTGAACTCACAACGTCCTCATGTGTGTGACCGTTCTGCAGGTAAATAAAGCCACACATACAAAGTAAGGGTATATTGAGATACATGTCCTAGTAAATATGCATTCGTAACACGAAGCAAAGAAAAATGCAAAGCGTACATATAATCATTGAAACAGAACACTAAACCTAAGCATGAGGAGCATTGACACCACATTCCCGGCATAAGACAAGTCTAATGATAGAAAACAGAGCAAGCCACTTACTGCCTCATGGCCAAGTTAAAGGTCACTTGTGGAGGCTTAAGGACCACTGCTTCGACAAAGTGAATGTTGATTTCCTCAATACGGTGACTCCTTCGTCGTAACTGCATGAATCATATGTAATAGGAATTAAAAGAAAGTGGATCTCACACCAAACTGGACTATATAATTTGACGTACGAAAGTATCTGACAAAGGACCATTATGTTCAGATAATTCCAGTTCTCTTCTTTTGTTTGAATTAAGCAGTGCCTACCATGTAAACTAATCAGTGTGCCAACAATTTGTTCTAACAAATTCTTGAATTGCCAGGGTCTCAAAGGAGGACTGGTTTGTCTGCATGGATATAATTGTGCAGAAAATAGTCTCTTTTAGAAGTAGGCTGATAACTTCTGACTAACCTTGACTGGTGAATGTGTCTTCTTGTTACTGGACGATGCAGCCCCTGGCGAACCTTGGTCGAGGATCTCACCGGAATTCATGTGGGCTGCAGGTGCCCTCTGTCCAAAGATATAACATAGAAAGAGAAGGGATTATTAAAACCAAAGAGAGAACAGAGAATCACAAATGAGAAGCAAAGTTCAGAGCAGGAACCTCCTCCTTTGTCGCCGGCTCGCCGAATGCTTGACCTTGGGTAGGAATGGATGGAAGCCAGTATTAGGTCAAGATGTGGAAGTTGATTGCACTTGTTCTTGCCAAACTATGGCCACATTTTATCTGGTGGGGAATAGAAACATTTTCTCCATGCTACTTCCGCTCCAACAAAATCATCCGAACAACACCCTCACAATGGGCTATATAATATCTGGAGCATTTGCCAACACCTAGATAAGTTAATAAAATTCTGGAGCATTTGACAACACATAGTAGATCAGTTAACAAAAATCTGCCTTCCCGGGCAACCATATATAGAGAGAAAGGGACAAACCTGGAACCTGTATGTAGAGATGCAAGCAGTACCCCGTGCTCCCAATGTCAATGTAAGGTATTGTATTCCTTTCTTTCTTTCATATGAACCGAATTTCTCTTAAAACATTGCCAGTTCATATCAATCTCCTACCCTGAAAGTGAAAGGTTTCAGTAAACCCACTTCATCAGTAATGTGATGCATCAATTTTCTCTTCAACAAAATGATGACTTGCAAGAACTGAAATTACTGAAACCCTTATACCTATGGAAATAGTGCCATGTACAGCCACCGATGAGAAACAGGCAACAGTATAGTGATGCACTCATCCGTCCTCGCTTGCTCTCCCGTCATCTACTGGCAACCTCCTCTTTTGTACCTCCCGAGCCGTTGCACACAAACTGAACTGAATGTCGAGCTGCAGAAGAGGGGATCTAAACTGAGAGTGAGTGAGTGAGAGAGAGAGAGAGAGAAGAACCTGGAACAGCAGTAGAAGGCAGCGCCCCTCTTGCGATGGAGAAGAAGTAGGAGCAACGGGGGAGTGCCGCATCGAGCGCCTACTTCTGCCTCCATTGCGACGTCTCCCAGCTCGCAGACGTTGGCGACGGCACGCTCCGCCCAACTTCCTCCCATCAACGGCGCACTCTTCCGGGAAGAGCAGCGGCAGCCTCCACTCCTCCCGGTGATGTGACGCGCAGACTTGACGGGGAAACAGCACCTCGAGCGGCAGGTCCTCGATCCACTCACTCCAAGTGATGGCGATGCGTGAGCTTGACGGGAGAGCAGCGTTGCAACCGACCGGCGGGAAGGAGGACGGCCATGATGAGCAGCAACGGACCTTGCTCGCTGCGCACGTCGAGCAGGGTCGATGGCCCCGCGACCTCCTCGTCTGCCCCCGTGTCGGAGGCAAGCACGACGCCCTTGGCCGGGAGCCATGGGGCCCGGCTGCCCTCCACGCGGGCAGCCGGAGGGCGCCGCGCCTGGGACGGCGAAGGAGGAGCACCGCATCAAGCACCTGCAGCAGATCCAGAAGGAGGACTAACGGGGGAGCGCCGCATCGAGGGGCCGGCTCGGCGGGGAGAGCGGCGGCAGCCAGCTCGGCGGGGAGAGTAGCAGCGGCCAGCTCGGCGGGGAGAGCGGCGGCGGCCGGATGGGCGGCAGGAGAAGAACGGCGATGCAGGGAGGACAGGAGCACGGCGGGGAGGGGACGAAGGAGAGGGGCGTGAGACCGAGGGGGAGTGGCGGCTAGGGTTCCGACGAATCGGTCGCCCTCCCCACTCCTATCCATCCCTGGCCACCCACGGTACGCCACGCAAGCAAAAATATGTGGAATCCCAAAACTGCCCTCGGCGGCCATCCAAATTCACAGGCGGTGGCACGCCCCTGCGCGCACAAAACCCGCACCGGTCACACGTACGCTCCTCGGTCGCTGACAGCCGAGGCCCGCCCGCGAACGGACCCACACGGTAGCGACCTCAGAACGGTAAGAACGCAGTAAAAACGAGCGGAGGAGGCGCCAGCAGCAGTTTTTTTTATCCGATTTCGATCCGACGGCGCAGATTCCTCCACCTCTCGATCCAACGGACGAAAACGCATCAAGGGAGAGATCCAACGGCCGAGAGTCGCTAATCGCTGAGAGAGCTCACGCATCCATCCCTCTCATATTTCTTGATACATGCACACGTACTGGTACTGCTGATCCATTATTTTCTCTCCACTAGCCGGTAGCCTTTTTTTTATGTTTTCGAGCGAACACTAGCCGGTAGCTAAAGCTACGAGTAACAACTCTGGATAAGGCCACACTATTGGACGCGGATTTTTCCTAACCCATTGCGCGCACAAATCGTATCCAAGCCGCATATCCAGCGCATGGTCAAATCATTAGAGCATCTCCAACAGCCGCGCTAAGCGCCGCGCGCAAAAAACCTGTTTGCCGCGCGCGCTTCGGCTGGTTTAGCGCGGCCGCCAGCGCTGGCTCCAGCAGCCGCGCTATAATGCAGCGCGCGCGCGCTGCTCCAGCAGAGCGCAAAAATACAGCGCGCGCGCCGCACAAACCACATATACATTTCAAAGAAGATGAGCAAAAATGATCAAACAAATAAAATAAATCAACAATAAATAGTTCAATTTCGTTATCATTACAACTCAAACAAATAGTTTATCGTTCAGTACAACAACTAATGCAATAAACACAACAAATAGTTCATGAACAATACAATGTCGAATGCAGAAATCATCATGCTCTTTGTCGTCTATGCCATACCCACCACTCTTCAATCAGATCATTCTGAAGTTCATTGTGCGTTGCGGGACGCCGAATGGCATGATAGGAGGCAATAAAATGGGCTACCCTTTCAGCCCTCCGTCGCACTCGCACGGGATGTCCCAAGAGCTCATACTGTGAGTAGTCTAAATCTTGGCCACGCTCATTCTCGATGATCATGTTGTGCATGATCACACAAGCGTGCATGATGTACCAAAGTATTTTTTTATCCCAAAATCTAGCTGGTCCTCTCACAATAGCAAATTGGGCTTGCAAAATCCCAAATGCTCTCTCCACATCTTTTCTAGCCGCCGCCTGAGCATTGTGGAAATCATGATTTTTCTTACCTTCCGGCTTTTTCAACGGCTTCACGAAGGTTTGCCACTTTGGATAGATGCCATCCGCTAGATAATAGCCATAGTTGTACGTACGGCCATTTGCTACAAACTGCATAGGTGGCAACTCACCGTTTGCAATCTTATTCATCAGTGGTGACTGGTTGACAACATTGATGTCATTCAAAGATCCAGGCATTCCAAAGAATGCATGCCAAATCCAAGTCTCCTGATCGGCCACCGCTTCAAGGATTATAGTTGAAAGCACAAGTGCTCCCTAGGTGGTTTTGGTAATTAATGTCAACATATCTCTTGTTGGACTAACACTTTATCTAGTATGTTTCAGATAAGTTCAACAATGGAGTGGCATGGACTAAAGGATGTGGGAACTCCTTCTAGATGCTAAGGACAAAGGATTGGCTCAATCTTCAAGCTCAAGACTCTTCATTTTATATTTTAGTGAAGATCATATTGAGTCTATAGGAAAAGCCAATACTATCAAGGAGGGATGATGTGTTGCTTAATGAGCCTCTTGCTTCATGTGCTTAGTGATATGCTCCAAAACCCTCAACTACTTTCCCACTTCCACACATATGTCCTAAAACCTAAAGTCAAAATCGGTCACACCGATTCTTTCTATCCGGCGCCACCGATTTCAATGTCTTAGCCACTGCCACAAACCCTAGGAAAATCGGTCTCACCGATAGGGATCTCGGTCTCACTGAGATGGGATTGTAATCTCTCTGTGTATGTCCATCACCAGAATCGGTCTCACCGAGTTTGAGCAATCGGTACTACCGAGATTACAATGCAAACTTCCTGGTTGACTCATTACCAAAATTGGTCCCACCGAGTTTGTGTAATCGGTCAAACCGAGTTTGCCTGACCAACTCTCTGGAAAGCTCATTACCAAAATCGGTCTCACCGAGTTTGTGTAATCGGTCTTACCGAGATTACGTTATGCCCTAACCCTAACCATATCGGTCTCACCGAGTTGCATTTCGGTCCCACCGAAAATCCTAAGGGTCACATTATTTGCTAAATCGGTCTGACCGAGTTTAACGATTCGGTCCCATCGAGTTTGGTAGATTGTGTGTAACGGTTAGATTTTGTGTGGAGGCTATATATACCCCTCCACCTCCTCTTCATTTGTGGAGAGAGCCATCAGACTGAACCTACACTTCCAGCATACATTTTCTGAGAGAGAACTACCTACTCATGTGTTGAGGCCAAGATGTTCCATTCCTACCATATGAATCTTGATCTCTAGCCTTCCCCAAGTTGCTTTCCACTCAAATCTTCTTTCCACCAGATCCAAATCCTATGAGAGAGAGTTGAGTGTTGGGGAGACTATCATTTGAAGCACAAGAGCAAGGAGTTCATCATCAACGCACCATTTGTTACTTCTTGGAGAGTGGTGTCTCCTAGATTGGCTAGGTGTCACTTGGGAGCCTCCGACAAGATTGTGGAGTTGAACCAAGGAGTTTGTAAGGGCAAGGAGATCGCCTACTTCGTGAAGATCTACCGCTAGTGAGGCAAGTCCTTCGTGGGCGATGGCCATGGTGGGATAGACAAGGTTGCTTCTTCGTGGACCCTTCGTGGGTGGAGCCCTCGCGCTACCATTACCCTTCGTGGGTTGAAGTCTCCATCAACGTGGATGTACGATAGCACCACCTATCGGAACCACGCCAAAAACATCTGTGTCTCCAATTGCGTTTGAATCCTCCAAACCCTTCCCTTTAAATTCTTGCAAGTTGCATGCTTTACTTTCCGCTGCCCATATACTCTTGCATGCTTGCTTGATATGTATTGTGAATGTTAAACTTGTGCCTAAACTCCACTTAAACTTGAGGAAACTTAAAAAATGCAACTTTGGTACTTAGTGTCTAATCACCCCCCCCCCCCTCTAGACACCTCTTCTCAAGATCCTACAAGTGGTATCAGAGCATTGGTCTCCATTGCCTTGGTTTAATCACCATTGGAGGAAGATGGTTGAGTCCACTTTGGGGAGTCTTAGACATAGAGTGCCTATTCTTGATGGAGAGTATTTTCATGAGTGGAAAAATGAGATGCTTGTAATTTTCAATCAAAATCATTTGAACAAGTACATTGCTAGCCCTTGTGCACCTTATGTTGATCCTATGCATCCTACCCATGATGAGTCAATTGACATGATTAGGAATCTTAGAACTGCCGAACTTATCATTAGAGGATTGCCTAGAAACTTGATTGGATGTTTGCCTACTCTTAAGTGTGCCTACACTACATGGAAATTTCTTGAGGAACGATTTCCAGATTATTCCTTAAAAAATCTTGATGAAATTCTCCATAAGTCTATTGCTTTGAGTAAGATGAATACTAGTGATCCTATGTTTGGTGATCGTCTATTTGAGCTTACAAACCTTATGCGTGCCAAAGGAGATGTTGGAATTATTAGTGATATTATTTCCGAAGCTATAAAAATTCATAAGCAAGATCATTGTCAAACTCATTCTAACGAATCACCCTCTCTAGGATTTGATCCACCACATGACGATGTTGAACATGGATACTATGATGAGGATGATGATAGTGACTTCGATCTTGATGATGCAATGAGACACTTTGGTCTTATGGCAAATCTTCAGGGATATATGTTAGGAGGAAAGGGGGGTTCTTGATAGTGGATGTACCGATCACATGACCGGAGATAAAGACATGTTTCGTGAGCTTGCTGATAATGATAGTCCTCGAAAGTATGTCACTTTCGGTGACAACTCAAAGGGTAAGGTGGTTGGCCTCGGTAAGGTGGCCATATCACATGATAGCTCCATACAAAATGTCATGCTCGTTGAATCTCTTGGATACAACTTACTTTCAATATCTAGACTTGCTGATTTCGGTTTCAATGTCTTATTTACTGAAGTAGATTGCCAAGTGTTTTGTCGAGACAATCATAAAATGGTCTTTACCGGTGTGCGTAGAGGTGATCTATACATTGTTGATTTCACTAAAAGGCTCAACCTAAAACTTGCTTTGTTGCTAAATCCTCAAAAGGTTGGTTATGGCATAGACGATTAGGTCATGTTGGTATGCGAAACCTTGACAAGCTTATTAAAGGAAATCATATTCTTGGAGTTAACGATGTCATATTTGATAAGGATAGACTTTGCAGCGCTTGTCAGGCAGGTAAACAGGTTGGAGGAAGGCATCCCGTGAAGAACATCATGACCACAAGGAGGTCACTCGAGCTACTTCACATGGATCTTTTTGGTCCCAACTCTTACAAGAGTCTCGGTGGAAATTCTTTTGGTCTAGTGATAGTTGATGATTTTTCAAGATTACGTGGGTGTTCTTTCTCGATGATAAATCGCAGGTCCAAAAGATCTTCAAAAACTTCGCTAGGAAGGCCCAAAATCAATTTGAAGTGAAGATTAAGAAGGTTCGCAGCGACAATGGAACGAAGTTCAAGAACGCAAATGTGGACACCTTTCTTGACGAAGAAGGGATTTCACCTGAGTTCTCGGCTACGTACACACCTCAACAAAACGGAGTTGTTGAGAGGAAGAACCGTACGCTCATCGAAATGGAGAGAACGATGCTTGATGAGTACAAGACACCGAAGCACTTTTGGGCAGAAGCGGTTGAGACAGCTTGTCATGCAACAAATCGCTTGTATCTTCACAAGCTACTCGGCAAGATGTCATATGAGCTCCTCACCGTTAACAAACCCCAAGCTGGATACTTTCGAGTATTCGGCTCAAAGTGCTACATTCTTGATAAGCATCATCGTTCTAAATTTGCTCCTAAATCTCATGAAGGTTTCCTACTAGGTTATGGCTCAAACTCTCACACTTACTGTGTCTACAACAATTTCACCCGAAAGGTTGAAGAGATGGTAGATGTGAAGTTTGATGAATCTAACGGCTCGCAAGTAGAGCAATTGCCAATTGATGTAGGAGACAAAGATCCTTCGGAAGCAATCCAAGACTTGGCTATTGGCAAGGTCCGTCCAACAGAGGTGAAGGAGAGTACCTCGTCCGTCCAAGTGGAAGCTTCTACTTCACGACAAGGTGAACCAAGAGTTGATACGAAAGCATCCACAAGTGGGACACACCAAGATGAAGAAAACGAGGAAGTGCATCAAGATGAACGTCAACAACCTCCTTCTCCACCACGACAAGAGAACGACAACGCCAACAATGAAGAAGGCCAAGAAGAAGAACAAGATGAAGAAGATGTTCAACGAAGACCCAAGCAAAAGCTTTCACGAGTTCGAGCAAGAATTGCTAAAGATCATCCCGTCGAGCAAATCTACAATGACATTCAAACCGGGAGAATCACTCGCTCTAAAACTCGTTTAGCTAACTTTTGTGAAAACTATTCTTTCATCTCTAGAATTGAATCTATGAAGGTAGAAGAAGCATTGGAAGATCCGGATTGGATAAATGCTATGCATGAAGAGCTACACAACTTTGAGAGGAACCAAGTTTGGACATTGGTTGAGAAGCCCGACAACAACCACAACATCATCGGTACCAAATGGGTGTTTCGCAACAAGCAAGATGAAGATGGACAAGTAGTTCGCAACAAAGCACGTCTCGTCGCCCAAGGCTACACACAAGTCGAAGGTATGGACTATGGTGAGACTTACGCCCCCGTTGCTAGACTTGAGTCCATTCGCATCTTACTTGCCTATGCTAATCATCATGATATCACCTTGTACCAAATGGACATTAAAAGTGCTTTTCTAAATGGTGAAATAGAGGAGGAAGTTTATGTTAAGCAACCTCCCGGCTTTGTCAATCCTAAGAAACCCAATCATGTTTACAAACTTCACAAAGCTCTTTATGGTCTTAAACCAGCTCCTAGAGCATGGTATAAATGCTTGACCAAGTTCCTTATTGAAAAAGGCTTTGAAATTGGGAAAATTGATTCCACACTTTTTACTAAAAGGGTTAATGGAGAACTATTTGTGTGCCAAATCTATGTTGATGATATTATATTCGGTTCAACTAACCCTCATTTTAGTGAAAAGTTTGGGAAGCTAATGTCGGAGAAGTTTGAGATGTCTATGATGAGTGAACTCAAATTCTTTCTTGGGTTGCAAATCAAGCAAACTAAGGAAGGTACCTTTGTTTCTCAAACAAAGTACACCAAGGACTTATTCAAGAAGTTCAATATGCAAGAATGCAAAGGTATGTCTACACCCATGCCTACTAGTGGACATCTTGATTTGACCAAAGATAGTGAACCGGTTGATCAAAAGGTTTATCACTCTATGATTGGTTCATTGTTATATCTATGTGCTTCACGTCCCGATATCATGCTAAGCGTGTGCATGTGTGCACGATATCAAGCTGCTCCTAAAGAATGTCATCTTAAGGCCGTGAAAAGGATAGTGAGATACTTAATCCATACACCAAATTTTGGCATTTGGTATCCTAAGAGGGCCTCTTTCGATCTTGTTGGCTATTCCGACTCGGACTATGCCGGAGACAAGGTTGATAGAAAGTCCACTTCGGGTACTTGTCAATTTCTTGGTAGATCTCTTGTGTCTTGGTCCTCCAAGAAACAAAACTCGGTATCCTTATCCACCGCCGAAGCAGAATACATTGCCGCTGGTTCATGTTGTGCTCAATTACTTTGGATGACCCAAACTCTTAAAGATTATGGGATATATGTGAGACATGTTCCATTGCTTTGTGACAATGAAAGTGCTATTAAAATTGGTCATAATCCCGTGCAACATTCTCGAACTAAGCATATTGAAGTTCGTCATCATTTCATTCGAGATCATGTTGCTAAGGGTGACATTGATCTTAAGCATGTTCACACCGAAAAGCAATTAGCGGATATATTCACTAAACCTCTTGATGAGAAAGTGTTTTGCAGGTTAAGAGGAGAATTGAACATCATTGATGCTTCAAACTTGGAGTAGAAACTCCATTGGATACATGCAAGACATGAGCTTATGACTAATCCTTGATATTTCTCTTATGATGAAAATCTTATGTCTTGGATATATTTGCATCTTGCATGCTATCTAACCCATGTAGGTACTTGGTTGAATCTAATTCCATGAGATTGTAATATACTCACATCTTGAGCAATCTCTACATCACCAAGTCTCTACACTATGGTGGATGAAAACAAGGAAGCACGGAACCATTCAGACATATCCTTTGACAAATTCTATGTTAAGCTTCATGATTGTCATCTTTGGATACACAAGTGCTCTTCCTTGCAAGAACTAACCCATGTAGGTAGATGGACTTAAATTCCAAGTGGTGCTCCAAATTCTTGATGAGCTACATCAACCTTGAGCAACCCACACAAGTTCAACTACATGGACAACACCACCAACCAAGGTATGTTATTCCATCTTAGAGAAGCTTTACTCCAAGTCATGAGCTAAAGCAACTCGACAAGATGTGAATACATCAAGATGCTTAAACGAAAAATGGCAACCCCATTTTGAGCTTAAACGATGAGTATGACCTATGATCAAGTGATCTCACTTGACTCCTAAGTCAATATACTCTAACATAGGTGACTTTTTTGCCGACCATCTCTAGATGAAGTTCTCTTGTGTTCTTTTCTGTGTTTGTGCATTTGTGTCATGCATATTTGTTTCCCCTTTCAAAAAAAAACTTCATCTAGATTTCTTTTTGTTTGCTCTGCATTTTTCTGCATCCAATTCCTTGCATATCTTTCAGTAAATTCCTTGCAAATCCTTGTGAGATCTTACTAGTCCAGTGAGCTGAGGTGACAAGTGTTTTCTCTGTGATGAACTCGGTTTCACCGATTTGTTGTTTTCGGTCCAGTCGAATCCTTTCGGTACAACCGAAGCATACCACTCGGTGCCACCGATTTCACATCAGGAAAAATAGCTTGCCACATATTCTATGTTTCTTCTGATCCAGCTCCACTCAATGAATCTTGTCCTCTACAAGCATCACATTTTTATCATTGCTTTGTGCTGTGTCTCAAGGACCAAACCCATTCCACAGATTCCAGAAAGCCCTTCTTGGAAATTGATGTCAAAGGGGGAGAGAGAGATCACATCAAAGCTTATCAATTAGAGAGAAATCACATCAAAGAAAGAGTTTAATCACCTCCTCAAGGGGGAGAGAGATCCTCAAGGGGAGAGAGAGATGCCACATGGGGAGAGAATACTTAAGTAGAAGTATTTCTCAAGGATCCCAGATGCTTGGTGTTCAAGAGGAGAGATGCCACATGTCTTCTTGAGGGAGAGACATGTTCATATGATCTTTTGTGCTTATTTGCATTAGCTTGCATTAGCTATATTCATCATTCATATCTTTCAGCTCTGATTTTCTATTCCATATCTTCTCCCAGTATCCCATGCTAGATTCAGGGGGAGCAAGACATCTAAGGGAAAGAAATCATTTAAATTCATTGCATATCTTTACTCTTGGGGACATGTCTAATCCAATGTGGTACTTAGTACTCACTCTCTACATGTCATCCCAGTCTTGGTATTCTTGTGGTTTATTTTGTTTGCTCTGGCTAGTAGGTGCATCTATGTTATCTAACCTTGTTTACGCAGGTTCATTCTATCCTAAGCCTACTCAAGACTACAAGGTAAGTATATGCGTCATAATAATGTGTATGAGGAATTCTTGCTGATGTACATACTGTTTTCAAGAAGGACTCATGAGCATGAAGGTATTTTCTTTAATATTCTTTGCTCTAATGCATATGGCCAAGATACATGTAACACATTGCCTACTCTATCATGGTTATGCTCTCACATGCTTCTATATTCCATATTCATATGATTGCATACATGTAGGGGGAGCCTATGCCTGTTACATGTCTTTCCAAAGCTTTACCTGCTATTCTTTATATCTTTATCTAAAGCTTTGATGTATGTTGTCATCAATTACCAAAAAGGGGGAGATTGAAAGCACAAGTGCTCCCTAGGTGGTTTTGCTAATTAATGTCAACATATCTCTTGTTGGACTAACACTTTTATCTAGTATGTTCAGATAAGTACAACAATGAAGTGGCATGGACTAAAGGATGTGGGAACTCCTTGTAGATGCTAAGGACAAAGGATTGGCTCAATCTTCAAGCTCAAGACTCTTCATTTTATATTTAAGTGATCCAAGATCACACTAAGTCTATAGGAAAAGTCAATACTATCAAGGAGGGATGAGGTGTTGCTTAATGAGCCTCTTGCTTCATGTGCTTAGTGATATGCTCCAAAACCCTCAACTACTTTCCCACTTCCACACATATGTCCTAAAACCTAAAGTCAAAATCGGTCACAACGAATCTTTCTATCCGGCGCCACCGATTTCAGATGTCTTAGCCACTGCCAAAAACCCTAGGCAAATCGGTCTCACCTATAGGGATCTCGGTCTCACTGAGATGGGATTGTAGTCTCTCTGTGTATGTTCATTACCAGAATCGGTCTCATCGAGTTTGAGCAATCGGTACTACCAAGATTACAATGCAAACTTCCTGGTTGACTCATTACCAAAATTGGTCCCACCGAGTTTGTGTAATCGGTCAAACCGAGTTTGCCTGACCAACTCTCTGGAAAGCTCATTACCAAAATCGGTCTCACCGAGTTTGTGTAATCGGTCTTACCGAGATTACGTTATGCCCTAACCCTAACCATATCGGTCTCACCGAGTTGCATTTCGGTCCCACCGAAAATCCTAAGGGTCACATTATTTGCTAAATCGGTCTGACCGAGTTTAACGATTCGGTCCCATCGAGTTTGGTAGATTGTGTGTAACGGTTAGATTTTGTGTGGAGGCTATATATACCCCTCCACCTCCTCTTCATTTGTGGAGAGAGCCATCAGACTGAACCTACACTTCCAGCATACATTTTCTGAGAGAGAACTACCTACTCATGTGTTGAGGCCAAGATGTTCCATTCCTACCATATGAATCTTGATCTCTAGCCTTCCCCAAGTTGCTTTCCACTCAAATCTTCTTTCCACCAGATCCAAATCCTATGAGAGAGAGTTGAGTGTTGGGGAGACTATCATTTGAAGCACAAGAGCAAGGAGTTCATCATCAACGCACCATTTGTTACTTCTTGGAGAGTGGTGTCTCCTAGATTGGCTAGGTGTCACTTGGGAGCCTCCGACAAGATTGTGGAGTTGAACCAAGGAGCTTGTAAGGGCAAGGAGATCGCCTACTTCGTGAAGATCTACCGCTAGTGAGGCAAGTCCTTCGTGGGCGATGGCCATGGTGGGATAGACAAGGTTGCTTCTTCATGGACCCTTCGTGGGTGGAGCCCTCCGTGGACTCGCGCAACCGTTACTCTTCGTGGGTTGAAGTCTCCATCAACGTGGATGTACGATAGCACCACCTATCGGAACCACGCCAAAAACATCCGTGTCTCCAATTGCGTTTGAATCCTCCAAACCCTTCCCTTTAAATTCTTGCAAGTTGCATGCTTTACTTTCCGCTGCCCATATACTCTTGCATGCTTGCTTGATATGTATTGTGAATGTTAAACTTGTGCCTAAACTCCACTTAAACTTAAGGAAACTTAAAAACTGCAACTTTGGTACTTAGTGTCTAATCACCCCCCCTCTAGACACCTCTTCTCAAGGTCCTACAATAGTGGAACCCTTTTTTTGGCCGTGGAATTGCCCATGCCATCCCTTTGGACAATTCTTCCAACTCCAATGCATGCAATCTATTAAGCCAAGCATGCCAGGAAAGCCGCGCGCTTTGTTCATCGCCAATAGCCTTGCGACGTCTTCAGCAGTGGGAGATCTCAAATACTCCTCGCCAAACACTTGCACAATTCCCACTGCAAAGCGCTTGACACGCATGATGGCTTGGCTCTCACCCATAGCCAAGTGATCGTCAACTAGATCAGCCGGGATACCATATGCCAACATACGCAAAGCGGCTGTCACCTTCAGAAAGGTGCTATGCCCGAGCTCTCCGGCGGCATTCCTCCTTAGCTGGAAAAACCGGTCATGGCTCGCTAGTTTCTCTGCAATGCGCCTGAACAAGTCGGTGCTCATCCTAAACCGGCGACGAAAATACGACTCCGGGTATGTGGGATTCTCCACGAAATAGTTCTTCATCAATCTGTTATGGGTATTAATACTATCTCTCCAAATTTTCTCCCGACCCATAACCGAACCATCGTGCTTCGGTTTTTTATTGATATGCATAGCTAGGATCATTGCAAGATCCTCCTCCTCTTCCATATCAAATTCTTTTTTGGAAGAATCATACGACGAACTCATCTACAATGTCCAATACTATACTATAAAAATTACAATTCAAAACATGCACCAAATTCATGAAGTTTGAGTAATACATACCTTGTAGGCGTTTTGTCAAACACCTTGCGGGCACGGCGCGGCAGCGAGCGCTCGGGCGCTGTTCCTCGGACGACAGAGGCGCGCGAGCGCCAGCGGGACTAGGAGGGGATGGGGCGGAAGCGCGGCGGCGCGGGGATAGGCCGGGGAAGTGCCTGAACGGTCGCCGGGGGGCGCGGGCGGCGGTGGCGGCGCGGACGGATGGGGGTGGAAGTGGAAGAGGAAGTGCGGGCGCGAGCGCTCGAGTGTGCCGCGCGCTGTAGCGGGCAAAAATACACCGCGCGGGACAGTGTTTTCGACAGCGCGCCCAACTCGGTATAGCGCGCGCGCCGTTTTTGAGTGCCCGCTGGAGCGACCCGCCGCGTTGCGCGCGCGCTAAAACGGACTTATTTGCCGGGGCGCTAGTTTAGCGCGGCTGTTGGAGATGCTCTTAGGACCCATAGTGCTGTCAGACCTCTAGTGTATTCGATGTATAGGAACGGCCAAACAAATATTTCACTCTTTTAAATGGAGTCCGTATTCCATATGATCTGACATCTAGTGGGTCCATATCTATAGATTCCCTTATGCCCATGCCATTCACTTAGCTCCATGCCTATGCATGGTGCGTTCCGTGTGGACACACCGAGACTGCTAACTATAGCTGTTAGGTACATAATTTGCCACGCTTTATTCACGTAGATGTTTTTTAGCACCAAGCTTGATTAATTAATTAGATACACGTTTCAAGTACTCAATCATACAAAGTTCTTCGTATTGCCATACAAAAGCACAGCGCACGCAAACAAAAAGTGCTGCCCTTTCCGGCTTGATTCCATCCTGTTCTGTGTTATTCTTGACCAAAGTTCTGCATGGACATCTACTCCATCCTTCTGCATGCGCAGGCCTAGTATGGTCTGCATGAGTTGGATCCTTGGATAGATGCAGCCTCCCCCGGTTGGTGTGATAAAAATCGTACTCCCCGTACGCTCATACGGTCAGTTAGCATCAAGTCTGACGAACGCCGTACTCCCCGTACTGACGAGCGACGCTCTAGTAGTACTAGTCATGCTAGGAGTTAATTATTTCACTGGGGTCATATGAAAAGAAAAAAATTAGGCCACATTAGATAGTTACACCGCTGCTGCTCGTTTTAAATCGGACCATATTGCAACCGGTTAATAAAAAAGACAGGTTAAAAAAAAAGAGAAGTACATATTACGACACTACAAGTTCATGGAGAGCACGCTGCATGCTACACTGCAGCACTACAGGTCACAGTAGCTCACTAATCAATCACACCAAACTGTCTGCATGGAAACTGCCTGCAATCTCATGACAAGGATAAAGTAGTGCATATTCTGCAGTCTAGAAATGATATAAGTTAATACAGTACATGACAAGGATGCAGTCTCATGTACTAGAGAAACCCTAGTAGAACGACGGTGCGTTGCCATGGGCTTTTAATTTATTCTTTTTGATTACGCATATAATGTACAACCTCCGTCTGAAAAAATTATCGGAGAAATAGATAAAAATGGATGTATCTAAAATTAAAATACGTCTAGATACATTAATTTCTCTAACAAGTATTTTTTGACAGAAATTTATGTCATATTTCGCATGCATAGAAATGATAGCATATAAAAAATTGGAAAATAACTAAAATCCACTTCACCTACCAGGTAACTTGATGATATACACAGAGAGACATGATGCGCTTAAGATATTATATATTTCTTCCGTCCGAAAATACTTGTCCAAGGAATGGATGTATCTAGATGTATTGTATCCATTTCTACGACAAGTATTTTCGGACGGAGGGAGTATTACAAACTAAGATTTACTTGATGCGCTTAAGATATTCTATTGCAAAGTAGGAATGCTGTCTTTAGGTTCGTGTGCACGGTACTTCGACAATATAATAAAAATCTATTATATAATTAAGACAGGCAAACAAGCCATCACATTCATCCACACAGATTAAATTATCTCGACCGTAAACTTTAATTTTCATATAGGGTTCACGGGCAATGAGTATGTGAAGAGAAAAGATAGTGCCATGCTCCTCCCTGGCCTTGACTCTTCGCACTCCCAAACCAAGTCCAAGAACATCTAGAGGTTGAGCTCGAGCTTGATCCGTGCGCCGAGATCTTGGAGCTACAGCGACCTAGAGCTCTGAAAAGTAAAGAAACATCAGAGCAAATTCATGAGGGCATTTCTTTTTGAGCTCCTTTACGGTGATTGGGGCAGTACTGGGAGTACTTTCGAGTACTTGCCCCTCCGATTTTTATTAGCCGTCTGATCTGGTGGGGGACTAAAAATGAATAAACCTAATTAGTTTAATCAGAGAAGGGCGTAATGGTCCAGGGTAAAATATTGTGCTTTCAACCGATCACGTCCACGACCAGAACCACGTCTAGATCCAGTAGGTCAAGTCCTCGTTCTAGTCCTCTTCCTTCTTTCCGACAAACCCGACGAGAGGAACCAATTCACTGTCGTCGGCGTCGTCCTCATCCTCTTCCTGGTCCCCTTCACTATAAAAGACGTGCCCGGCGACAGGAAGAAGAATAAGGCGTGACATCTGCGGCGGCGACTACTAGTCATGCTGATAGTAAGAAAAACGAACTCGATTAAGTATTGCTATTGTGTAAGTTCAATTTTACACCCCATCTGTCATGCGGGGATCTATCCTTGTGCAATCACCCAGCGAATTACGTAAAGTCATTCATGTTTGTACACCAACGCACCGGGTATGGTGGATTAAAGCGCATTAATTGAGGGTCTATCTTTGTGCAAATCGCCCGGGCCATTCAGTAAAGTCCTTCGTGTTTGAACACAAAAGCACCGGACATGCTATATTAAAGTTTGTCATGCGGGGATCTATCCTTCTGTAGTCGCCTAGTGAATTACGTAAAGTCCTTCAAGTTTGTACACGAACGCACCGGGTATGCGGGATTAAAGTTCATTAAGTGGTGCTTTCAGTAAAGTCCTTCGTGTTTGAACACGAAAGCACCGGGCAGGCTACATTTAAGTTTGTCATGCGGGGATCTGTCTTTGTTGAGTCACCCAGCGAATTACGTAACGTCCTTCGTGTTTGTACACCAACGCATCGGGTATGCTGGATTAAAGTGCATTAAGTGGGGGTCTATATTTGTGCAATCGCCCGGTCCATTCAGTAAAGTCCTTCGTGTTTGAACACGAAAGCACCGGGCATGATATATTAAAGTTTGTCATGCGGGGATCTATCCTTGTGCAGTCGCCTAGTGAATTACGTAAAGTCCTTCATGTTTGTACATGAACGTACCTGGTATGCGGGATTAAAG
Source organism: Triticum timopheevii (assembly GCA_963921465.1). Classification (NCBI taxonomy): domain Eukaryota; kingdom Viridiplantae; phylum Streptophyta; class Magnoliopsida; order Poales; family Poaceae; genus Triticum; species Triticum timopheevii. The sequence continues at coordinate 559,335,596 of OY997268.1, read as the reverse complement.
TTCATTTAGTGATGCTTTCAGTAAAGTTCTTCGTGTTTGAACACGAAAGCATCGGGCATGCTATATTAAAGTTTGTCATGCAGGGATCTATCCTTGTGCAGTCGCCTAGTGAATTACGTAAAGCCCTTCATGTTTGTACATGATCGCACCGGGTATGCGGATTAAAATTCATTTAGTGGTGCTTTCAGTAAAGTCCTTCGTGTTTGAACATGAAAGCACCGGGCATTGCTATATTAAAGTTTGTCATGCGGGGATCTATCCTTGTGCAGTCGCCTAGTGAATTACGTAAAGTCCTTCATGTTTGTACATGAACGCACCGGGTATGCGGGATTAAAGTTCATTTAGTGGTGCTTTCAGTAAAGTCCTTCATGTTTGAACACGAAAGCACCGGGCATGCTATATTAAAGTTTGTCATGCGGGGATCTATTCTTGTGCAGTCGCCTAGTGAAGTACGTAAAGTCCTTCATGTCTGTACACGAACGCACCGGGTATGCGGGATTAAAGTTCATTTAGTGGTGCTTTTAGTAAAGTCCTTCGTGTTTGAACACAAAAGCACCGGGCATGCTATATTAAAGTTTGTCATGCGTGAAAGGATCGAGATGGACCTAGAGGGGGGGTTGAATAGGTACAATTACAAATTTTAATTATTACTTAGTAATTTTAGGCAATAATGCGGAATATGAAAGTGAGCCTAACAATTGCAAGTATGATACTAATGAGCTAAGCAAGATAAACAAGTGACACAAATATATGAGTAAGCAAGCACAATATGATATAAGTGAAGGAAATATGCCCTAGAGGCAATAATAAAGTTATTATTTATTTCCTTATATCATGATAGATGTTTATTATTCATGCTAGAATTGTATTAACCGGAAACATAATACATGTGTGAATACATAGACAAACATAGTGTCACTAGTATGCCTCTACTTGACTAGCTCGTTTATCAAAGATGGTTATGTTTCCAAGCCATGGACAAAAGAGTTGTCATTTGATTAACGGGATCACATCATTAGGAGAATGATGTGATTGACTTGACCCATTCCGTTAGCCTAGCACTTGATCGTTTAGTATGTTGCTATTGCTTTCTTCATGACTTATACAATGTTCCTACAACTATGAGATTATGCAACTCCCGTTTACCGGAGGAACACTTTGTGTGCTACCAAATATCACAACGTAACTGGGTGATTATAAAGGTGCTCTACAGGTGTCTCCGAAGGTACATGTTGGGTTGGCGTATTTCGAGATTAGGTTTTGTCACTCCGATTGTCGGAGAGGTATCTCTGGGCCCTCTCGGTAATACACATCACTTAAGCCTTGCAAGCATTGTAACTAATGAGTTAGTTACGGGATGAAGTATTACGGAACGAGTAAAGAGACTTGCCGGTCACGAGATTGAACTAGGTATTGGATACCGACGATCAAATCTCGGGCAAGTAACATACCGATGACAAAGGGAACAACGTATGTTGTTATGCGGTTTGACCGATAAAGATCTTCGTAGAATATGTAGGAGCCAATATGGGCATCCAGGTCCCGCTATTGGTTATTGACCAAGAATAGTTCTAGGTCATGTCTACATAGTTCTCGAACCCGTAGGGTCCGCACGCTTAAGGTTTCGATGACAGTTATATTATGAGTTTATGAGTTTTGATGTACCGAAGGAGTTCGGAGTCCCAGATGAGATCGGGGACATGACGAGGAGTCTCGAAATGTTCGAGACGTAAAGATCGATATATTGGACGACTATATTCAGAGTTCGGAAAGGTTCCGAGTGATTCGAGTATTTTTTTCGAGTACCGGGGAGTTACGGGAATACGGGGAAGAGTATTGGGCCTTAATGGGCTTTAGGGGGAAGGAGCCAGGAGGTGGCGTGCGCCCCTCCCAAGCCCAGTCCGAATTGGACAAAGGGTTTGGGGCGCGGCCCCCCTCTCCCTTCCTTCTCCACTTCCCTTCTTTCCCCCCTTCTCCTAGTTGGACTAGGAAAGAAGGAATCCTACTCCCGGTGGGAGTAGGACTCCCTTGGCGCGCCCTCCTCCTAGGGCCGGCCTCCTCCTCCCTTGCTCCTTTATATACGGGGGCAGGGGGGCACCCCATAGACACACAAGTTGACCTACGGATCGTTCCTTAGCCGTGTGCGGTGCCCCCTTCCACCATATTCCACCTCGGTCATATCGTCGCAAAGCTTAGGCGAAGCCCTGCGCCGGTAGAACATCAAGATCGTCACCACGCCGTCGTGCTGACGGAACTCTCCCTCGACACTCGGCTGGATCGGAGTTCGAGGGACGTCATCGAGCTGAACGTGTGCTGAACTCGGAGGCTCCGTACGTTCGGTGCTTGGTCGGTCGATCGTGAAGACGTACGACTACATCAACCGCGTTGTGCTAACGCTTCCGCTTATGGTCTACGAGGGTACGTGGACACACACTCTCCCCTCTCGTTGCTATATCATCACCATGATCTTGCATGTGCGTAGGAATTTTTTTGAAATTACTACGTTCCCCAACAATGGCATCCGAGCCTAGGTTTTATGCGTTGATGTTATATGCACGAGTAGAACACAAGTGAGTTGTGGACGATATAAGTCATACTGCCTACCAGCATGTCATACTTTGGTTCAGCGGTATTGTGAGATGAAGCGGCCCGGACCGACATTACGTGTACGCTTACGCGAGACTGGTTTCACCGTTACGAGCACTCGTGCTTAAAGGTGGCTGGCGGGTGTCTGTCTCTCTCACTTTAGTTGAACCGAGTGTGACTACGCCCGGTCCTTGCGAAGGTTAAAACGGAGTCTATTTGACAAACTATCGTTGTGGTTTTGATGCGTAGGTAAGAACGGTTCTTGCTAAGCCCGTAGCAGCCACGTAAAACTTGCAACAACAAAGTAGAGGACGTCTAACTTGTTTTTGCAGGGCATGTTGTGATGTGATATGGTCAAGACGTGATGCTATATTTTATTGTATGAGATGATCATGTTTTGTAACCGAAGTTATCGGCAACTGGCAGGAGCCATATGGTTGTCGCTTTATTGTATGAAATGCAAACGCCCTGTAATTGCTTTACTTTATCACTAAGCGGTAGCGATAGTCGTAGAAGCAATAGATGGCGTAACGACAACGATGCTACGATGGAGATCAAGGTGTCGCGCCGGTGACGATGGTGATCATGACGGTGCTTTGAAGATGGAGATCACAAGCACAAGATGATGATGGCCATATCATATCACTTATATTGATTGCATGTGATGTTTATCCTTTATGCATCTTTTCTTGCTTTGATTGACGGTAGCATTTTAAGATGATCTCTCACTAATTATCAAGAAGTGTTCTCCCTGAGTATGCGCCGTTGCCAAAGTTCGTCGTGCCCAGACACCACGTGATGATCGGGTGTGATAAGCTCTACGTCCATCTACAACGGGTGCAAGCCAGTTTTGCACACGCGGAATACTCAGGTTAAACTTGACGAGCCTAGCATATGCAGATATGGCCTCGGAGCATGGAGACCGAAAGGTCGAGCGTGAATCATATAGTAGATATGATCAACATAGTGATGTTCACCATTGAAAACTACTCCATCTCACGTGATGATCGGTCATGGTTTAGTTGATTTGGATCACGTGATCACTTAGATGACTAGAGAGATGTCTGTCTAAGTGGGAGTTCTTAAGTAATATGATTAATTGAACTTTAATTTATCATGAACTTAGTCCTAGTAGTATTTTGCAAATTATGTTGTAGATCAATAGCTCGCGTTGTTGCTTTCATATGTTTATTTTGATATGTTCCTAGAGAAAACTGTGTTGAAAAATGTTAGTAGCAATGTTGCGGATTTGATCCGTGATCTGAGGTTAATCCTCATTGCTGCACAGAAGAATTATGTCCTTGATGCACCGCTAGGTGACAGACCTATTGCAAGAGCAGATGTAGACGTTATGAACGTTTGGCTAGCTCAATATGATGACTACTTGATAGTTTAGTGCACCATGCTTAACGGCTTAGAATCGGGACTTCAAAGACGTTTTGAACGTCATGGACCATATGAGATGTTCCAGGAATTGAAGTTAATATTTCAAGCAAATACCTGAGTTGAGAGATATGAAGTCTCCAACAAGTTCTATAGCTAAAAGATGGAGGAGAATCGCTCAACTAGTGAGCATGTGCTCAGATTGTCTGGGTATTTCAATCGCTTGAATCAAGTGTGAGTTAATCTTCCAGATAAAATAGTGATTAACAGAATTCTCTAGTCACCATCACCAAGTTAGTAGAACTTCGTGATGAACTATAATATGCAAGGGATGACGTAAGTGATTCCCAAGCTCTTCGTGATGCTGAAATCGATGAAGGTAGAAATCAAGAAAAACATCAAGTGTTGATGGTTAACAAGACCACTAGTTTCAAGAAAAGGGCAAACGGATAGAAGGGGAACTTCAAGAAGAACGGCAAGCAAGTTGCTGCTCAAAGTGAAGAAGCCCAAGTCTGGACCTAAGCCTGAGACTAAGTTCTCATACTGCAAAGGGACTGGTGACTAGAAGCGGAACCACCCCAAGTATTTGGCGGATAAGAAGGATGGCAAAGTGAACAAAGGTATATTGGATATACATGTTATTGATGTGTACCTTACTAGTGTTTATAGTAGCCCCTGAGTATTTGATACTTGTTCGGTTGCTAAGATTAGTAACTCGAAACAGGAGTCATAGAATAAACAAAGACTAGTTGAAGGGGAAGTGACGATGAGTGTTGGAAGTAGTTCCAAGATTGATATGATCATCATCGCACACTCCCTATACTTTCGGGATTGTTAAACCTAAATAAATGGTATTTGGCGTTTGCGTTGAGCATGAATATGATTTGATCATGTTTATTGCAATACGGTTATTCATTTAAAATCAGAGAATAATTGTTGTTCTATTTAAATGAATAAAACCTTCAATGGTCATACACCCAACAAAAATAGTTTGTTGGCTCTCGATCGTAGTGATGCACATATTCATAATATTGATGCCAAAAGATGCAAGGTTAATAATGATAGTGCAACTTATTTGTGGCACTGCCGTTTTGGTCATATCGGTGTAAAGCGCATGAAGAAACTCCATAAAGATGGATTTTCGGAATCACTTGGTTATGAATCATTTGATGCTTGCGAACCGTGCCTTTTGTGCAAGATGACTAAAACTCCGTTCTCCGGAACAATGGAACAAGCTACTGACTTATTGGAAATAATACATACCGATGTATGCTATCCAATGAGTGTTGGTGCTCGTGGCAAGTATCGTTATTTTCTGACCTTCACAAGATGATTTGAGCAGATATGGGTATATCTACTTGATGAAACATAAGTCTGAAATAGTTGAAAGGTTCAAAGAATTTCAGAGTGAAGTGGAAAAATCATCGTAACAAGAAAATAAAGTTTCTGCGATCTGATCGCGGAGACGAATATTTGAGTTACGAGTTTGGTCTTCAATTAAAACAATGTGGAATAGTTTCACAGCTCACGCCACCTGGAATACCACAACGTTATGGTGTGTCCGAACGTCGTAACCGCACTTTATTTGATATGGTGCAATCAATGATGTCTCTTACCGATTTACCAATATCATTTTGGGGTCATGCATTAGAGACAGCCGCATTCACGTTTAATAGGGCACCATCTAAATCCGTTGAGACGTCACCGTATGAACTATGGTTTAGCAGTAAACCTAAGCTGTCGTTTTTTAAAGTTTGGAGTTGCAATGCTTATATGAAAAAGGTTTTCAACCTGATAAGCTCAAATCCAAATCGGAGAAGTGCGTCTTCATAGAATACCCAAAGGAAACTGTTGGGTACACCTTCTATCACAGATCTAAAGGCAAAACATTCGTTGCTAAAGAATGGATCCTTTCTAGAGAAGGAGTTTCTCTCGAAAGAAGTGAGTGGGAGGAAAGTAGAGCTTGATAAGGTAATTTGTGCCTTCTCCCGAATTGGAAAGTAGTTCGTCACGGAAATCAGTTCCAGTGATTCCTACACCAATTAGTGAGGAAGCTAATGATGATGATCATGAAACTTCAGATCAAGTTACTACAAAACCTCGTAGGTCTTCCAAAGTACAGTCCGCACCAGAGTAGTACGGTAATACTGTTCAGGAAGTCATGTTACTAGACCATGATGAACCTACGAACTATGAGGAAGCGATGATGAGCCCAGATTTCGCGAAATGGCTTGAGGCCATAAAATCTGAGATATGATCCATGTATGAGAACAAAGTATGGACTTTGATTGACTTGCTCGATGATCAGCAAGCCATGTTAAATAAATGGATCTTCAAGAGGAAGACAGATGCTGATAGTAGTGTTACTATCTACCAAGCTCGACTTGTTGCGAAAGTTTTTCAACAAGTTCAAGGTGTTGAATACGATGAGATTTTCTCACTCGTATCGATGCTTAAGTTTGTCTGAATCATGTTAGCAATTGCCACATTTTATGAAATCTGGCAAATAGATATCAAAACTGCATTCCTTAATGGATTTATTAAAGAAGAGTTGTATATGATGCAACCAGAAGGTTTTGTCAATCATAAAGGTGCTAACAAAATGTGCAAGCTCCAGCGATCCATCTATGGACTGGTGCAAGCATCTCGGAGTTGGAATATACGCTTTGATAAGTTGATCAAAGCATATAGTTTTATATGGACTTACGATGAAGCCTGTATTTACAATAAAGTGAGTGGGAGCACTACAGCCTTTCTGATTAGTATATGTGAGTGACATATTGTTGATCAGAAATGATGTAGAATTTTTCTGCAAAGCATAAAGGAGTGTTTTAAAGGAGTTCTTTAAAAAGAAAAAGACCTCAGTAAACGCTACTTACATATTGAGCATCAAGATCTATTGAGATAGATCAAGACGCTTGATAAGATTTTCAATGAGTACATACCTTGGCAAGATTTTGAAATAGTTCAAAATGGAACAGTCAAAGAAAGAGTTCTTGCCTGTGTTGCAAAGGTATGAAATTGAGTAAGACTCAAATCCCGACCACAGCAGAAAATAGAAAGAGAATGAAAAGTCATTCTCTATGCCTCAGTCATAGGTTCTATAAAGTGTGCTATGCTATGTACCAGACCTATTGTATACCTTGCTCTGAATTTAGCAAGGGAGTACAATAGTCATCTAGAGTAGATCACTGGACATTGGTCAAGAATATCCTTAGTAAGGACTAAGGAGATGTTTCTCGATTATGGAGGTGATAAAAGAGTTTGTTGTAAAAGTTACATCAGTGCAAACTTTTACACTGATCCAGATGACTCTAAGTCTCAATTTGGATACATATTGAAAGTGGGAGCGATTAGCTAGAGTAGCTCCGTGCAGAGCATTGTAGACATGGAATATTTGCAAAATACATACGGCTCTGAATATGACAGACCCGTTGACTAAGATTCTCTCATGAGCAAAACATGATCACACCTTAGTACTCTTTGGGTGTTAATCACATAGCGATGTGAACTAGATTATTGACTCTAGTAAACCCTTTGAGTGTTGGTCACATGAAAATATGAACTATGGGTGTTAATCATATACAGATATGAATATTGATGTTAAATCACATGGTGATGTGAACTAGATTATTGACTCTAGTGCAAGTGGGAGACTGAAGGAAATATGCCCTAGACGCAATAATAAAGTTATTATTTATTTCCTTATATCATGATAAATGTTTATTATTCATGCTAGAATTGTATTAACCGGAAACATAATACATGTGTGAATACATAGACAAACATAGTGTCACTAGTATGCCTCTACTTGACTAGCTCGTTTATCAAAGATGGTTATGTTTCCTAGCCATGGACAAAAGAGTTGTCATTTGATTAACGGGATCACATCATTAGGAGAATGATGTGATTGACTTGACCCATTCCGTTAGCCTAGCACTTGATCGTTTAGTATGTTGCTATTGCTTTCTTCATGACTTATACAATGTTCCTACAACTATGAGATTATGCAACTCCCGTTTACCGGAGGAACACTTTGTGTGCTACCAAATGTCACAACGTAACTGGGTGATTATAAAGGTGCTCTACAGGTGTCTCCGAAGGTACATGTTGGGTTGACGTATTTCGAGATTAGGTTTTGTCACTCCGATTGTCGGAGAGGTATCTCTGGGCCCTCTCGGTAATACACATCACTTAAGCCTTGCAAGCATTGTAACTAATGAGTTAGTTACGGGATGAAGTATTACGGAACGAGTAAAGAGACTTGCCGGTCACGAGATTGAACTAGGTATTGGATACCGACGATCAAATCTCGGGCAAGTAACATACCGATGACAAAGGGAACAACGTATGTTGTTATGCGGTTTGACCGATAAAGATCTTCGTAGAATATGTAGGAGCCAATATGGGCATCCAGGTCCCGCTATTGGTTATTGACCAAGAATAGTTCTAGGTCATGTCTACATAGTTCTCGAACCCGTAGGGTCCACACGCTTAAGGTTTCGATGACAGTTATATTATGAGTTTATGAGTTTTGATGTACCGAAGGAGTTCGGAGTCCCGGATGAGATCGGGGACATGACGAGGAGTCTCGAAATGGTCGAGACGTAAAGATCGATATATTGGACGACTATATTCAGAGTTCGGAAAGGTTCCGAGTGATTCGGGTATTTTTTGGAGTACCGGGGAGTTACGGGAATACGGGGAAGAGTATTGGGCCTTAATGGGCTTTAGGGGGAAGGAGCCAGGAGGTGGCGTGCGCCCCTCCCAAGACCAGTCCGAATTGGACAAAGGGTTTGGGGCGCGGCCCCCCTCTCCCTTCCTTCTCCACTTCCCTTCTTTCCCCCCTTCTCCTAGTTGGACTAGGAAAGAAGGAATCCTACTCCCGGTGGGAGTAGGACTCCCTTGGCGCGCCCTCCTCCTAGGGCCGGCCTCCTCCTCCCTTGCTCCTTTATATACGGGGGCAGGGGGGCACCCCATAGACACACAAGTTGATCTACGGATCGTTCCTTAGCCGTGTGCGGTGCCCCTTCCACCATATTCCACCTCGGTCATATCATCGCAAAGCTTAGGCGAAGCCCTGCGCCGGTAGAACATCAAGATCGTCACCACGCCGTCGTGCTGACGGAACTCTCCCTCGACACTCGGCTGGATCGGAGTTCGAGGGACATCATCGAGCTAAACGTGTGCTGAACTCGGAGGCTCCGTACGTTCGGTGCTTGGATCGGTCGATCATGAAGACGTACGACTACATCAACCGCGTTGTGCTAACGCTTCCGCTTACGGTCTACGAGGGTACGTGGACATACACTCTCCCCTCTCGTTGCTATATCATCACCATGATCTTGCATGTGCGTAGGAAATTTTTTGAAATTACTACGTTCCCCAACAATAAGTAACTGCTAAGAGACTAGTAACCACAAGTAGAGAGTTAGGGTTAGGAATAAACGCAACTCCAAGAGACGAGGATGTATGCCGATGTCCACTTCCTTGGAGGGAAGCTACGCCACCGTTTAGAGAGGTGGATGTTACCACGAAGGCACACCAACGCCACGAAGGCTCACCCTATTCTATCTTTGAGACAACACCACGAAGGCATTTCTCAACCACTAGTGGTAGACCTTGGGGTGGTCTCCAAACCCTCACAAACTTTCCGGGGGAAATCACAATGGTCGATTCCTCGCCGGAGCACTCCTACCGCTTAGGAGTCTCCAACCTCCAAGAGTAACAAGATGCACCACAAAAACAAGGGGGGAATCAACTTTCGCTTTGGTGAATGTGTAGATCGAGCACTTCTCCTTCGCTTCTCAAAAGACCAAGAGCTTAGGTTGGCTAAGGAGGGAGATCTCGAAGAAATCGAGGTCTGAAAATGGAGGTGAGAGAAATGGAGTCGTCAACCCCTTCGTGAGGAAGAAGAAGACTATTTATACGTGGGGATGGAATCTAGCCGTTGGAGGTAGATTTCTGCGTAGCCCGGAAGTTCCGACGACGGACGGAAGTTTCGGACCCCGGAAGTTTTAGCCAAGTTCCGGACAGGTTCCAGGCTACACAGAGAGTTTGCACCACTCAGTAGTACCCCAGAAGCTGCTGAAACAGGGGATGAAAATTTCGGTGCCCGAAAGTTCCGGGGGACGGAAGTTCCAGCCAGGGTCCGGCGAGGTTCCGGGCTACACAGAGAGATTGCACGAAAAGTGCAGTTTCTCTGGGTACCCCGGAAGCTTCCCGGACTCTTCCCGGACCTTCCAGTCCCCGAAAGTTCTGGCAGTCCCGAAAGTTCCGACCTAAACAGAAACCTGGCACTAAGATTTTCAGATCAATGTGAGAAGTAAGTTGATTCCCCGGATGTTTTTATGCTGCACCCCCTCTTAATAGTGCGACTGCCCTAAGGACTCAAGGAATAAGAAAACTTTATGGTACTCTTCTTTTCTTGAGTGCACCGCTTTTCCTTTTTTCAATATAAGAGGAAATAACCATCCATGCTTCACTTTAGCTTAATCAGGGCTGTTAACACTTAGAGCATGTGGTTAGAAACACAAATGAAGTTGTCATAGATGTCAAAAACACTTTAGTGCAATATTGCACTTTCAATGCGGCGATCTGTCCTTGTGCAATCGCCCAGTGAATTACGTAAAGTCCTTCATGTGTGTACACAAACGCACCGGGTATGCTGGATTAAAGTGCATTAAGTGGGAGTCTATCTTTGTGCAAATCGCCCGGTCCATTCAGTAAAGTCCTTCGTGTTTGAACACAAAAGCACCGGACATGCTATATTAAAGTTTGTCATGCGGGGATCTATCCTTGTGCAGTCGTCTAGCGAATTACGTAAAGTCCTTCATGTCTGTACACGAACGCACCGAGTATGCGGGATTAAAGTTCATTAAGTGGTGCTTTCAGTAAAGTCCTTCGTGTTTGAACATGAAAGCATCGGGCATGCTATATTAAAGTTTCTCATGCGGGGATCTGTCCTTGTGCAGTCACCCAGCGAATTACGTAAAGTCCTTCATGTTTGTACACCAACGCATCGGGTATGCTGGATTAAAGTGCATTAAGTGCGGGTCTATCTTTGTGCAATATTCCGGTCCATTCGGTAAAGTCCTTCGTGTTTGAACACGAAAGCACCGGGCATGATATATTAAAGTTTGTCATGCGGGATCTATCCTTGTGCAGTCGCCTAGTGAATTACATAAAGTACTTCATGTTTGTACATGAACGCACCGGGTATGTGGGATTAAAGTTCATTTATTGGTGCTTTCAGTAAAGTGCTTCGTGTTTGAACACGAACGCACCGGGCATGCTATATTAAAGTTTGTCATGCGGGGATCTATCCTTGTGCAGTCGCCTAGTGAATTACGTAAAGTCCTTCATGTTTGTACACGAACGCACTGGGTATGTGGGATTAAAGTTCATTTAGTTGTGCTTTCAGTAAAGTCCTTCGTGTTTGAACACGAAAGCACATGGCATGCTATATTAAAGTTTGTCATGCGGGGATCTATCCTTGTGCAGTCGCCTAGTGAATTACGTGAAGTCCTTCATATTTGTACATGAACGCACCGGGTATGCGGGATTAAAGTTCATTTAGTAGTGCTTTCAGTAAAGTCCTTCGTGTTTCAACATCAAAGCACCGGGCATGCTATATTTGTCATGCGGGGATCTATCCTTGTGCAGTCGTCTAGTGAATTACGTAAAGTCCTTCATGTTTATAGACGAACGCACCGGGTATACGGGATTAAAGTTCATTTAGTGGTGCTTTCAATAAAGTCCTTCGTGTTTGAACACGAAAGCACCGAGCATGCTATATTAAAGTTTGTCATGCGGCGATCTGTCCTTGTGCAATCGCCCAGTGAAGTACGTAAAGTCCTTCATGTGTGTACACAAACGCACCGGGTATGCTGGATTAAAGTTCATTTAAGTGGGGTCTATCTTTGTGCAATCGCCCGGTGCTTTTAGTAAAGTCCTTCGTGTTTGAACACGAAAACACCGGGCATGCTATATTAAAGTTTGTCATACGGGGACCTATCCTTGTGCAATCGTCCAGTGAATTATGTAAAGTCCTTCATGTTTGTACACGAACGGTTCCGGGTATGCTGGATTAAAGTTCATTAAGTGGGGGTCTATCTTTGTGCAATATCCCGATGCTTTCAGTAAAGTCCTTCGTGTTTGAACACGAAAGCACCGGGCGTGTATATCTGCATGATTTTTTTGGTGCATCTTGTCAAGGGAAGCCATTTGCGAGATGACCCTTTCCTGTGCAAAATAGAACAGTATGTCGATCTAGGCTATAGAAGCATAAATTATTTAGCAAAAGAACTAAACTTTAATGCGGGTTTGTACTGTTTCAAAAAAAGTTTCACTTAATATTGAAATATTTTCCGTACATATGGTTGTTACCACAGTTATTTTAAAAAATTCACTCAAAACAAAATTCTTCAATTTTTTCAATAGTGGTCTTAAATGGCTAGAAAGAAAGTTTTATTCCCAAGCCAAGATCTCGGCAGGCTCACCGCACAAAATCCCAGGCTAGCACACACATCACCATACATTTTGTTTTGCGGTTTGATTAATTGCGGTCTGTGATTTTTTTTGTGTGGACACAAATTGATCCCAGCTAGCTCCACAACTTAAAAAATCCATACAAATATGTATAAACTGCATGGCATGGAGTCCATTGCAACAAGAGGAAAAAAAGACAGCTAATGGTCTAGCAGAGAATCTGCAAGGCTGTTGATGTCGTCATCAGATCCATCCCTTGTGATGCTTGCCAATATATTCAGTCCATGTACACAAAAAAAATCACCTCCAATCAAGAAAACAACACGCGAATCCAGTCTTGAAGTTATTCGCCTTTATTCATTACCTTCCGGTACTGAATCTACATCCACGAACACATAGGACAAAAACGGAGATGTCAGCCGCAGAAGAAATGAAGACAACTATGACAAGTATGATTAGAATATGCACATTCTAATGACTTGGATCATAAGTGTCTGATTTGCATTGTAAAGAACACAATGATGAATTCAGAAAAATGAGGTTGGGTATCCTCATGTGTACATGTCAAGTATCAGTTATTGAATCCAATCGATCCTAAAGATTACCGTGTATCAAAAGTTTTGTCCCTCCTAAAAAATGTCCTACTGTACATGCTAATGCCCACCCCAATTTCTTCAGCACTATGGACCAAAAAGGACAACCAAAAACTATCAATATAAGTTACTGAACTAGCATGCCCAGATTCATGATTATTTGACATGTGGATGAGAAATTTGGGCAAGGTTACTGTTACTGTCATCCCACTACATCTGCTCCAAATAAACGAACTTTTGACAGCAAACAACTGAACACGATACATCGATTATTAACGTATATGTCAACGCAGGTGATTATGTCCTGACTTTTGACAAGCTTATCTACTTCTCCTCTTCAGCTATATTTAACATTCATCAAGCCAAAAACTAAATACCAGAAACTTTTAGATTCAGCATGCTAGTACCTTGACTCCACGGAACTGGAATGGGATGCGATTCAGGCTGGGTCTCTTCGGCGTCGTCAATATCTGGGATGTTGGAGAAATCTGGCATAGCCTCCTGATCTTCAGGGGTTCCTGAATCTGTGGCACCATATTTCTCTCTATCTTGGCTTGAAGAAGGAGATTGGTTCTGGAAATTAGGATGGATGCGCTCTTCGCCCTCCTCCTCCTCCTCTAGCAATCCCAGATCTGGGACACCCTCTGTTGCGGCCGGCTGGGAACAAAAGCCGCAAGATGAGGATTTTTGCCCGAGAAAACACAAGAACGAAAAGGACGATCCACAAGACGAGGAGATACCTGAAGAGGAGATCCGTGAATGACTCGTCACTGAGATTCATCGTTGAATCGTGAAGCAACCTAGGGAACCAGGCGCATGGATGGGGAGGGTGTGGTTCGTCCGCTCGATGCAGCTGCGATTGGAATGAAAATGAATCTTTCTAATATAGTTAAAATGTGTTCATCACTCTGACTTTGATTCATAAGTAGTTGCAGTGTTTTGAATACCATATGGGTAGATATATGTAACAACCAATTCTCCAAAATAATTAAACCGTGTAGCATCAATAGGTATGCTGCTCATAAAAATGTCTTAATGCAGACGCCGATGCCAATATTGACAGTATAAATGCCTGCAAAAAAGGCGGCAAAGTCTGACTATAAAATGTACTGTAACCAAGAGCCGAGTTTATGATTCCTTGACACAAAGCGAAAATTGTATCATATACTGCACCCCAAATAGACATGTTTATGATCGCTGATCATAATAGGAGGTCTTGTAACATCAACCGACGACTCGCCAATAACAAAAATTCTGCTCCAAAATAAACAAACTTTTGACTGCAATCAACTGAGCATGATAAAAAAAAATCTCCTGTTCATGTCAATGTCATGTCCATGATAAAGACTGAACTGGTGATGCTTCCCTAATGTTGGTCCAGAAAAATATTTTACGTGTTACAACACGGGCCTAGATGTGCACGTTCATTAATCCCGAAACTAGAAACTGAACACGTCACTGGCCGTTCTAATTTTGGCCTGCCCAGAATCCTCAAATCTTCATCAAGCCAACAACTTTACTGAAAAAACAGGACTAGTTCACTGAAAGTTGTATTCACAGAGGGGGGATCGATTGAGCTAGTACCTTTAAGGCCACGGAGTTGGAGTGCGCTGCGATTCAGATGGGGGTTCTCTGTCACTGTAGGTGTTGTCAAAATCTGGGACATGAACTTGAGATGCAGAACTTGAGGAAGGAGAATCGGTAACGCCATATGTCCCTCCACCCCAACAATCATCGTCCTCCTCCCCTTCCTCTAGCAATGCTAGATCTGGGACGCCCTCATGGACATGGCAAGATTCGGATTTGAGGAATTTGCCGGAGAAGACAAAGAAAGAAACAGAGGATTTTGTGAAACCTGAACAGGGGATCCGTGAATGACTCTGACTCCCCACCGAGATTCATTGGTGAATCATGAAGAAATCTTGAGATCCAGGCGCGGCGATGGGGAGGACATGGTTCCGCCAGTCGATGCAGCTGCAGCTGCGTCGAATTTTGAATTGCATCCAGCTTGGATGGATGGGGCAGCCTGGTCACGGGGTGTTGACGCTCAAAAATGGCATGATCACAAAGAGTGACTTAAGTCTATAATGGAATGAGGTTAAAATTATGAGTTTATGTCACCATTTGATGGCCCTCATCAAGATGATCGAAATAAATATAAAGATGGACCAAAAAGGAGCTCAAGTGCAAAAGATATGACAATTTCGGAGATACCCGTGTTGACACCTGATTAAAGAATGGCATGAAACCTAATTAAGAAGACCTCAGATGGAAAAAGTTACAACTGCAAAGTTCTTCGTCTCGTCGAAATGGATGATTTTGATATAAAGATCATCCCCATCCGAGGTCGTGTGCAAAAGTTATAGGCAAAACCGTGCGCTGCATCAATGTTGGCCGGATCATCCGGGCCGGGGTCCGGATCATCCGGGTAATTGAAGCACTAAGATTCCAGAAGGTTGGCACTGAAGCCGGATGATCTGGATCAACTCCCGGATGATCCGGGTAAAGGCCGGACAATCCGGGCAATCGTCCGGACGTCCGGACAAGTTTTTCTGCTACAGACTTTAGAAAACGGCCCGAAAACCCCTCAAGATGGCCTCAGATCAAAAAGTGTTCAACATGAAAGTTGTGCGTCTCGTCGAGACGGTTGATTTTGATATAAAAAATGTCCAAATCTGAATATGCAATTTTATATATCTCCTTATGGTGCAATTTTATGAAGCCTCATGCCACTTAGAATGTTTTTTTGCACAATTAATCAAAGCCGAATATGCATTATTATTCGGATTGAATCTTTTACATGCTATATGGCCATACATATTGAGGCTTTCAGTGATTCGTTATGAGTAGTGCAACAAATATTCAAGGGTTATCAATGTTTTGACGAATCACTTATAGTTTATCTTGAGGTATGTCTAGATGCAAAATTTACCTTGGGTTGCTATAAAATTATTCATATTTCTAGACATGACAACTCGAAAGAGTTGGCACAGCAGGCATCCAGCTACTATGTTAATCATGGTGTGTTGCATTTCTATCAATAGCCGATGTTTAGTCTCATCAACATAGGTAAGGCCGAACCGAAGTCCACCGCTTCGGCCACTAATATTGTTTTTATACAGGTAAAAGTGAGGATTGGAGAAAGTTTATTGTTGATTATCTGCAAAGTCCTAACAAAAGGTGAACAATATGGTTCGGAGGATGACCTTGAGATACATATCTATGAAACTTTATCATCGAGTTGTTAATGAAGTTGAAGAGGTTTCACCCAAATTTGCATCAAGAATTCAAGCAAATAATGGCTGATATATATTTATCGCCCTAAGCACATGCAAAGTGGCCGATGGAGTGTTGACATCGTCCTTAGAACCAACATGATACAAGTTATTTTTCGGCATACTACCTTTGCCGAAAAACAGGGGGGCATGTGTTGACGCTCAAAAATGGCATGATCACAAAGAGTGACTTAAGTCTATAATGGAATGAGGTTAAAATTATGATTTTATGTCACCATTTGATGGCCCTCATCAAGATGATCGAAATAAATATAAAGATGGACCAAAAAGGAGCTCAAGTGCAAAAGATATGACAATTTCGGAGATACCCGTGTTGACACCTGATTAAAGAATGGCATGAAACCTAATTAAGAAGACCTCAGATGGAAAAGTTACAACTGCAAAGTTCTTCGTCTCGTCAAAACGGACGATTTTGATATAAAGATCGTCCCCATCCGAGGTCGTATGCAAAAGTTATAGGCAAAATTGTGCGCTGCATCTATGTTGGCCGGATCATCCGGGCCGGGGTCCGGATCATCCGGGTAATTGAAGCACTAAGATTACAGAAGGTTGGCACTGAAGCCGGATGATCTGGATCAACTCCCGGATGATCCGGGCAATCGTCCGGACGTCCGGACAAGTTTTTCTGCTGCAGACTTTAGAAAACGGCCCGAAAACCCCTCAAGATGGCCTCATATCAAAAAGTGTTCAACATGAAAGTTGTGAGTCTCGTCGAGGCGGTTGATTTTGATATGAAAAACGTCCAAATCCGAGGTCGTATGAAGATTCTAGAGCCAAAACAGTAAGCTGCTGTCAGAAAACTGGGCTAGGCCGGATCATCCGGGCCTAGAGCCGGACATCCGGGCCGGAGGTCGTGAGAAGTCTGAATTTGGCTAGATTTTGATGATTTGGACGACAAGGAAAGTCCTTTTCTTGTATGGGAAGTCCATCCACCTCTTATATAGACGAGAGGTGACGGCCGATTGAACAACACACAATCGAACAAATCATCTACCACTTTTTACCTTTACCTTTATCTCTCTCCCTCGTTCTTCTTCTTCCTCGTTCTTCGTTCGTTCTTCTTGTTGCAGGGCGGCGAACCTAGAGGCCCTAGGGGCGGTCAGGCCGACCTAGGGCAGCCCATAGCCGCCGCGCGCCCTGACGGGGTCCCTCCCGGGCGTGTGGGGTTTCGGGTCTATAAAAGCGCCCGCCGAATTGTCTTGCGTACCGCGCTTTCGGTGGGTCTCCTTCGACGTGAGCTGCGGTGCATCACCCCCGGCGTTGAGGGTACACGGTGACGTGTTCGTGTGCGAACACACTTTTTGGCAACTCCGCTGGGGACGAAGCGTTGAACGGTCTCCGGCCCGTTCTTGCTACGAAGAGATCGTCAGCTAGGGTTTGCAATCTACAAAGGTAATATGAATACCCAATTCACTTATCTAGATGCAAATAATGCATATGTTGTTGCTAGATCATCTAATGAGCATAATATATCGGCTAGCCCTAGCTTTATCAATCATGCATCTAATTATGTGCAAGGGCCGATGCAACAAAATCACCATGATTCTACTTCATATAATTTTAGCAACATGCATCATATGTATCCTAACTCTCATGCATCGGCAACCCCACAAATTTATATGCCGATGAATAACATGATGAGTTCGGTTAATCAAGTTGAGACACCCTATGTAGGAACTTCCAATGGTATGCAACAAAGTGTTTCAAGTTTTTATTCATCGGCAAATAACTTGCAGTACTTTAATCCAAACATGTTGGTGGATAGGGGAATTGACCATGCTACTACTAGTTATTCGGCCAATTACCCTCAAACATCATATGCTACACCTCATGCTACTAGTTTTTTGGCACCATACGCAACTGTTGATGTCCATAATTCGGCTCCGCACCTTCATGGTCATGGCCGAATAAGTGAAACTTCCGCAGGAGCACAAATGCCTTCACCTACTACCGTGGCATATCATGTCCCCCCTACACAATTACAAAATTTCGGCAACATCTCATTGCCGAAAGAGTCTAAAAGCATAGGGGGGCAACCATATCCAGACTGGGTAATTGAGAACAAGCTTACATTCTCTTGGGATTTATGCAACTCTATTCGTCAGGAACTAATAGATGGCGGGAAGCCTCATGATTTTGCTGCTGTAAAAGCTAGAGTTGTGCAAATGATGCAGTCGCCCAGTGTTGTACCATCCAGTGTACCATCTAAACAATCACAAAATTTTAGCACCTCATTGCCGAAAGAGTCTCAAAGTATTGGGGGGCAATCTCATGACGAGTGGATGGAAATTGAGATGAAAAAGTTTAAAGCTCGCCAAGCTGAGATGTGGGCTAAAATTAGACGAGAGTGAGAAGCCTTGCAAATTCAAAAATATAAAGTTGTTGACTCAGGTAGCAAAGAAAATTCGGTTATTAGAAAAGCTGAATCAAGTAGTATACATTATGAGTCCATCAAATCCAAAGAGGCAAGCATTATTGAGAAAGGGCATGAAAAGCATAGCAAAAAAGCCATACTTGATTTTTCCGAAGTCAATGGAACCTACTTCCTGCCCTATGAGTTCCGTGCCATAGAAATTGACAAGCCTCAAGGACAAGAACAAGTAGTCGAACAAAGTTCGGCTGACATGGATCTTCAAGGTAATGATGCACGGAATCAAGAAAAAGATGATGAAGAGGCATTGGGGAGCCATCCAAAGGCGAAGCAAGATATTGTTCAAGTCACACCACCATCATGCTCTCCCAACATATTTCAAGAGGTATGTTTAGCAAGTAATTTACCTATTTTCAGATTTGGTCAGAACTTTATTGTTGATGCATCTATTAGAAAAATCCTCAAAAGTAATTTTGAAAGACCAATGAAGAAGGGTAATTTACTTGTTAGCAATAAAATTGTTATGGAACATATCGGTCAAACCATTGCACAATTTATAAAGACCGATAGTGACTTATTGTTGCAGCCAAAGCTTTCCCCATTGCTTTATGTAAAGGTCATATCTAGTTGGGTAGCTTTGCTTATTTCTTACTTGACTTGCACTTGGTCTCAATTGAGACACGTGTGTTCTAAATATTTTCGTTTCAGAAGTTTAAAGCCAAAGTTAATTTCTTTTGAGAAATTCGATGCTAATATAATATCTTATCCAAAGACATCGGATATAGAGTGGAAAACACAATGCATAGCCGAATGGGGAGATTCCAAATATGAACCATTCGTTTGCTTATCTCCAAAGCCGTTCAAACAGCAAGATCGGCTAGAAAACAAGAAGTATACCTTCAATTCAAGCATGTGTGATCAAATATTTGATTTGTTGCTGAAAAATAATTACATTACAATTCTTGATCACCATGTTAAGCCATCAATCCAAGGACGAATGTATTGTAAGTTGCATGATTCGTCCAAGCATAATTTTGAGGATTGCAACATGTTTCGTCAAATAGTTAAATCGGCCATTGAAAAAGG
The DNA here is from genome assembly GCA_963921465.1 of Triticum timopheevii. NCBI lineage: Eukaryota > Viridiplantae > Streptophyta > Magnoliopsida > Poales > Poaceae > Triticum > Triticum timopheevii. Next base: position 559,315,791 of record OY997268.1, on the reverse strand, counting down.
ACGATTGAAGTTTGTTGAAACACCAAGAGATGACCAGTCTATTCCGATTGGTCCCGACGGCAAAAAGTTTTTGTATCGGCTGCTTCAAGCCGATCCATTTATAGAGAATGTAAAAGCTGCAGGTGATGGGTTCAAGCTTTCAAGTAAAAGAGTTGTTGAAGAGCATAACGAACATAATCTTGAGGGCGAGAATTCCATCGAAGCTACAATAGAGACGCCAAGGACTGGGGGGCAGCAAGCAAATCCAATGATCGATGACAGCAAATCAAAAGAAAACAAAGGCCGAAATAAGCGCAAGTATAAGAGATCAAAAATCACCTTCGCTGAACTATTGGATAAATATCAAAAGAAGAGTGAAGAGAAGAATGCTTATCCACCAAATCATGCAAAGAAACCAAGATCACCCCCAAGGCGCAAATATGAGGATCGGTATTGGCAAAGTACGAATTTTAATACAACATACTCATATCTTTATTTTGGGCCGCCAATGCCAATGCCGTGGATGCCTCCCTATGCTCATATAGATACATATTCATCATGGGACAGGTATGATACAAGGGCACATTCTCCATCTTATTTTAGACCATCTCACCAATATTATGCAGCTCCAAGAAGATCAACATCTGAACAATCACATGTTAAAGACCGTTTCAATCATAAGGAATCGGTCCAGAGCTCAAGGAAGAAGAAAGAGGTGGTCAAACAAGTTTACCGCGTTAAAAGAGATGGTCGTAAGAGTGCTACTTCAGATTTGATCTCAAATGAAAAAGAGCCAATGGAAGTGTTGACATTGGCTACTGAAGGCAATCAGATGAAGCAACCAATTATTGAGAGTCAAAATGCCAAATCTGAAGAAAAGAAGTTGAGAGTGCACAAGGCCAAGAAAGAATTGCCATTGGTCAAAATAGAATCACAGCCGAGATGCCCACTCGGCTTATCATATTGGCAAAAGAAGAAATTACAAAATTTTAGTGCACAAGAGCTGAAAAAGAAGAACATGGCATGGGTTCCCAAGAAGATCAATCAAAACAAAAATGATGTGCATGCTTCTGTTGCAACAAGTACAATAAAAGTGAAGAAGGAAAATAATGAAAGCCCCAAACAATTAAGCCGAAGGTATGATCAGTTACCCTCCATGGACTTATTTTGATCCATGGATGCAACATAATTTTCCATATCATGACAGAGTATTACCAAATCACTATACATTTGGTTAGTTACATTTTTGTTGCTAAGACAAAGGGGCCGAAATATTTTATTCCTATTTTATTTATTTATTTCGGCTGTACATGCTTTAATGGATGAATTCTACATGGACCTCATGATAATGGCCGATACTTAACTATCGTCCTAAGAAACTATCCTATCATGGCCGGTGTGAAATTCTAACATCGTCCTTAGTTCAATTGGAACTGAGACAAGGTACATGTTAAGTGATATTAACCTTGTCTCTCTAGTACTATGGAGATTATGTTTTGATGGTTGAATTCACAATGGCCAAGGTGTTGGTGTTGTTTATATATCTCCTTATGGTGCAATTTTATGAAGCCTCATGCCACTTAGAATATTTTTTGCACAATTAATCAAAGCCGAATATGCATTATTATTCGGATTGAATCTTTTACATGCTATATGGCTATACATATTGAGGCTTTCAGTGATTCGTTATGAGTAGTGCAACAAATATCCAAGGGTTATCAATGTTTTGACGAATCACTTATAGTTTATCTTGAGGTATGTCTAGATGCAAAATTTACCTTGGGTTGCTATAAAATTGTTCATATTTCTAGACATGACAATTCGAAAGAGTTGGCACAGTAGGCATCCGGCTACTATGTTAATCATGGTGTGTTGCATTTCTATCAATAGCCGATGTTTAGTCTCGTCAACATAGGTAAGGCCGAACCGAAGTCCACCGCTTCGGCCACTAATATTGTTTTTATGCAGGTAAAAGTGAGGATTGGAGAAAGTTTATTGTTGATTATCTGCAAAGTCCTAACAAAAGGTGAACAATATGGTTCGGAGGGTGACCTTGAGATACATATCTATGAAACTTTATCATCGAGTTGTTAATGAAGTTGAAGAGGTTTCACCCAAATTTGCATCAAGGATTCAAGCAAATAATGGCTGATATATATTTATCGCCCTAAGCACATGCAAAGTGGCCGATGGAGTGTTGACATCGTCCTTAGAACCAACATGATACAAGTTATTTTTCGGCATACTACCTTTGCCGAAAAACAGGGGGGCATGTGTTGACGCTCAAAAATGGCATGATCACAAAGAGTGACTTAAGTCTATAATGGAATGAGGTTAAAATTATGAGTTTATGTCACCATTTGATGGCCCTCATCAAGATGATCGAAATAAATATAAAGATGGACCAAAAAGGAGCTCAAGTGCAAAAGATATGACAATTTCGGAGATACCCGTGTTGACACCTGATTAAAGAATGGCATGAAACCTAATTAAGAAGACCTCAGACGGAAAAGTTACAACTGCAAAGTTCTTCGTCTCGTCGAAACGGACGATTTTGATATAAAGATCGTCCCCATCCGAGGTCGTATGCAAAAGTTATAGGCAAAATCGTGTGCTGCATCTATGTTGGCCGGATCATCCGGGCCGGGGTCCGGATCATCCGGGTAATTGAAGCACTAAGATTCCAGAAGGTTGGCACTGAAGCCGGATGATCTGGATCAACTCCCGGATGATCCGGGCAATCGTCCGGACGTCCGGACAATTTTTTCTGCTACAGACTTTAGAAAACGGCCCGAAAACCCCTCAAGATGGCCTCAGATCAAAAAGTGTTCAACATGAAAGTTGTGCGTCTCGTCGAGGCGGTTGATTTTGATATGAAAAACGTCCAAATCCGAGGTCGTATGCAGATTCTAGAGCCGGAAAACTGGGATAGGCCGGATCATCCGGGCCTAGAGCCAGACATTCGGGCCGGAGGTCGTGAGAAGTCCGAATTTGGCTAGATTTTGATGATTTGGACGACAAGGCAAGTCCTTTTCTTGTACGGGAAGTCCATCCACCTCTTATATAGACGAGAGGTGACGGCCGATTGAACAACACACAATCGAACAAATCATCTATCACTTTTTACCTTTACCTTCATCTCTCTCCCTCGTTCTTCTTCTTCCTCGTTCTTCGTTCGTTCTTCTTGTTGCAGGGCGGCGTACCTCGAGGCCCTAGGGGCGGTCAGGCCGACCTAGGGCAGCCCATAGCCGCCGTGCGCCCTGACGGGGTCCTTCCCGGGCGTGTGGGGTTTCGGGTCTATAAAAGCGCCCGCCGGATTGTCTTGCGTACCGCGCTTTCGGCGGGTCTCCTTCGACGTGAGCTGCGGTGCATCACCCCCGGCGTCGAGGGTACACGGTGACGTGTTCGTGTGCGAACACGGGGTAGTGGACGGGGAGGTAGGCGAGTACGCTAGGCGCGAGCGTAGGTAGGACGCCAGATACGATAGGACGTGTATTCACTTCGTATGGCGCTCAGAAAACTGAAATAGCCGAATCCGGGTAGGGCCTTGTGGGCCAGGCTAGCGCCAATCCACAAGGTGCAGCGACGGCTCCGATACTATTCGCACACTATTCGGCTGGCTCCGTCCTCTTCGTGGTTGATTACTCGGTCACATCTGAGCCAAACCAACGGCCATGCAGCTTGTTCATGCAACAGCCCGCGTACGTGCGTGCTACTACTCTGCTGGATGCCCGCACATGCATCCACTCTCCACTATCTCAACTAAGGACTAACCCAACTAACTAAACACACTTAGCTTGCTTGCGTACCCGTGCTCACATCTCTTCGTGCACACACTGCCGCAGCCTCGTGTCTATGCAACTCAACTACATGCATGAAGGAACTAATACAACGAAGTAAACATGATGAATGCCTACACAACAAGGTTAACTCTATCAATCATCCCCTTAACCTTGTTGCCGCTTATTCCTCTCTTGAAGCCCATGGTCGCCGATGTCGTCGGTGCAGCCCGGAGACGGCCGTCAATGCCATCTTGTCACGCCGATTGGCGACCTCGCCGTTGGCTTCGACGAAGTACACCTCCAACGCCTTCACCACGAGCGCACCGCCGTGGCATGCTCGTTGCCGCATGTTTGCCACCGGTGCCGCAACTCGCCGATGACTCGTTCGTCACCGGTGACGCAACTCGCCGGTGACCCGCCTCCATGTTGTCGACGACTCGGACATGGAACTCCTCGTGGCAATGGCCTCCGCTCCATGGCCATCACCACCTTTCCGCCGGTGCCTCAACTTAACAGGCAGCACACCTCTCTCCATCGCTCGTGATGCAGCTCGACGATGATGAAAACACGCACCGGCCACTAACAGCATCGCGCCGCTAACGGCGTCCACCTTGCGCCGCCGACGTCCCCCTCACATGGAGTCCGCCGCACCGCCACTGTCGCCTCGGATCAACAAGGCTCTGATGCCAATTGTTGGAGCAGTCAGAGGAGGAAGAAGACTCTCAAGTCCGGAGGTTGAAGAAGATACGCACAGAGACTCTTGGCACATAGAAGTTTTTAGATGCTTAATTTGCTAGTGCATATTTGTAAGTCAAGCACTCGGTGGTTGCTAGTAAGTCGTAGTTAAGTCATGCGAAATATAGTAGTGGATGGGGCACTATATATATGTTTGTGTTTTGTGACCGAGCAGCGACGGGGACCGGGCGTTTCGCCGGTGCTAGTGCAGCCGCCGTCGTTTTCGTTCTCCCTATTATTGACAGTGAGGGAGGCTCTTGTAAAGAGAGAAGGTGAGGTCGCCGTACCGATGCGATGATGATGAGACGGCCGGCGCCATTCGACCCGCCGATGATGGAGACGACTAGGCTGGGCGCAATGGCGATGCAGCGTGTCATCAGGTTCCTCAGCCACGTCTTCTTCTTGATGTCCAAGAACCCCTGGTAGTCCATTCACAAGGGGGGAAAGAAGGGTCAGGTTATGCTTTAAGATTTATCACACCATCGACTCGTCGGATTAAGAAAACCAAAGATGCACGCGGGACTACTAACAAAACTAGAAATTAGTGGTGGAGCCCTACGGACGCACAAATAATCAGAAAAAAGATGACAGGTAAGTAAACGGCACATAACTACTTATTTCTAGACTAGACATAGCTGGAAAGTACCTGCATGATGTATTGGCCGGCATATGTGCCGGTAATGGTGGAGCTCTGCCCTGAGGCCAACAGCGCCACCCCGTATACGATCGAGCTCGACCTGCCCAGCACGTTCTGATGCATCCAACAACACAAAGCATTTCAATGAAATCAAAAGAGTAAAAGACACCCTACTGTAATTAATCAGCAGAGTAGCATTATTGTTATTGTAGATATGTACCTTGAGCAGGAACGATAAGTTGTCCAGGCTGAGGTCACTGCATTTGTCGATGTCCTCCGCGGAGAGGTTATCCCCAAAGCAAACAGTCCCGGAGACGGAGACCACGGCGATGTTGATGAGTAGCGCCACAAACAGCACGAAGCCACTCTCGTAGAGGAAGAACCTGCAAGCGTCCTGATCGACAGACACATACATTAAGAAACCGACCTTGATTCCTCTTACTGACGCCGGCGTCTTCTTGGACAGCATCAACGCGGAATGCAAGAACAAGTTATGTCTGTCCTCAAACAAAATGAGAAACCATGTTTAATTAGTCAGCCACAATTAATAACATTTTCACAATTATAGTCATAGACAGTTTCTAGCAATAGACCCTTACGGCATAACTAGAGCTCCAAGGAGGGCAATGGCGTCTCTGGTGGCGCCATTCCCTTGAGCTTGGGAATGAACAACCCCTTCAGTACCTCCTTCGGCGGAGGCTTCACTATGCTTAGCTCCCCGAAGAAGCACACCGCCATGACGAAAACCAACATTGAGATCAAAAACTCCAACTTCCGGACCCCGTATCTTTGCAGGCCAAGGAGGAGGAGCATGCTGGAGCCGGTGATGAGAACCCCGATCCACACTGGGATACAGAACAGTAGGTAGAAAGCAAAGGCCGTCTCGACCACTGCGTAAACAAACAAGTTAACCGATCGATTCCGTAAGAAACTTAGAAGACATGCATGTTATTATAGATTACTACAAGATTGTTGCTATTTTCAATTGTTGCCGTCGTTCCACCGCAAGAAAACAAGAACAAAAAACATGTTTCGCCTTGCTATGTAGTGTTTTCAACAAAAGACAATTGGGCAGGTCAGTGGCAAAGTAATACAATTATGTAGACCAGTTCAGCATGTTGACTCCACCGTGTGCATACTTGCTATTAGTGTTTTTTTATTAAGGGATGTGGTTAATTTAAGATTCATATGGTTAGCAATGGTTGACTACAGACAACAAGATAGGGAGGAAGTGCCGTCCACAGGGTGGAGCTAAGGGGGGGCGAGAGGGGGCCATGCCCCCCCCCCCCCCCCCCCCAAAAAAAACCAAATTCTGGCTCCGCCCCTAGCGGTCCATGGGGGTTAGCAATTGGACGGAACGTGGGGGCCTGGACACTTGGCCTTATAGATAGCATAATGATTCAAACCTTCCGGGATATCGGCAGCGATCACTGCTACCTCCGCAAGAAGCCACAGGAAGATCATCACCGGTTTCGGATACTCGCTGTTTCATATCTCCGCGAGATGCTTTCCTGCACGAGGGCGAGTTGGAATAAATATGGCCATTTTTAGCACAACTTGCATTTTGTTTTGTATGTTGCGATTGGCGTTGTGGACTTTAATATACCTGTAACCACGCCAAGGTTAGCTGCTAGTGACTGTATGATCATCGCGAAGATGAGGCCAATCAGAATCACCCAGAGGAGCTACAAACACACAATCGATAGGACAAAGCGAAAGACAGAAGTGTCAATTAGTCTCTCGACTCCTTTTGGTTTTGGGATGAGCTGGAAACTGTAAAAAGTTTGAGGTTTACTAGAAGGAAGCGACTATCATAAGATCCAACTATAATAGCAAAGCTCGCGATACATCAAGATCGTGCCATAGAGAGAACACGAGAGAGAGAGAGAGAGAGAGAGAGAGAGAGAGAGAGAGAGAGAGAGAGAGGGAGAGAGAGAGAGAGAGATCAAACACATAGCTAGTGGTACATACCCTCAGCCCCGAGGGTGAACTACTCCCTCCTCGTCATGAAGAGCGCCGGGATGATGAAGATGGCCACCGGTGAGGGATCTCCCCTCCGGCAGGGTGCCGGAAACGGGCTCCTGAGAGGTTTTTGGTGGCTACAGAGGCTTGCGGCGGCGGAATTCCCGATCTATCTTCGTATTCGATGGTTTTAGGGTATATGGGAATATATAGGCGAAATAAGTCGGTCGAGGGAGTCTCGAGGGGCCCACGAGAAAGGAAGGCGCGCCCAGGGGGTGGGCGCGCCCTCCTATCTCCTGGCTTCCTCGAAGCTTCCCTGGCTTGTACTCCAAGTCTCCCGGATCATGTTTGTTCCAAATATCACGCTCCCGAAGGTTTCATTCCGTTTGGACTCCATTTGATATTCCTTTTCTTCGAAATACTGAAACAAGCAATAAAACAGCAATATGGACTGGGCCTCCGGTTAATAGGTTAGTTCCAAAAGTAATATAAAAGTGTATAATAAAGCCCGTAATCATTCAAAACAAATAATAAAATAGCATGAATGCTTCATCAATTGTAGATACGTTGGAGACGTATCAGCATCCCCAAGCTTAATTACTGCTCGTCCTCGAGTAGGTAAATGATAAAAGAAAGAATTTATGAAATGTGACTGCTAGCAGGTGCACAAGTTTGATCAATGATAATTTCAATCACCTTTTCTAGCATGATTATATGTCATAACAGTAGTTCATCTCATAAAACTTCTCACGAACAAGCAACAAGCAATTCACATGTTAAAGCATAGACCATACACTTTCTTGAAAACTAGCAAACTTCATTCCTAGTCATCAAACAATTACAATTCATCTTATTTTCAGGAAGGGTCTATGTTAGAGCTTTGATTAGCAAACTCCACATACTCAACTATCATATAGTCTTCTACAATTGCTAACACATGCAATACTAATGGTTATGGAGTTTTAATCGGACACTGAGAAAGATAGGGGCTTATAGTGTTGCCTCCCAACGTATTCACCTTTGGGTGATGTCAGCAATAACAGTTCATGCTAACTTACATCCAATTGGATATATATATCAGGATCTTTTCAACACGAGGTGCTTGCCAAAGGATAAAATGAATAAGGGAAAGGTGAAGACCACCTTGACTCTTGCATAAAGTAAAAGATAGGCCCTTCGCAGAGGGAAGCAGAGGTTGTCATGCGCTTTTATGGTTGGATGCACAAAATCTTAATGCAAAAGAACGTCCCTTTATATTTCCACTTGTATATGGACCTTTATTATGCAGTCCGTCGCTTTTATTGCTTCCATAACAAGATCGTATAAAGCTTATTTTCTTCACACTAATAGATCATACATATTTAGAGAGCCATTTTTATTGCTTGCACCGATGACAACTTACTTGAAGGATCTTACTCAATCCATAGGTAGGTATGATGGACTCTCATAGCAAAACTGAGTTTAAGGATATTTGGAAGCACAAGTAGTATCTCTACTTGGTGCAAGGAATCTGGCTAGCATGAGGGTGAAAGGCAAGATCAACATATTTGAATGATCCATGACAATATACTTTAACTGAGATGTGAGAAAACATAACCCATTACGTTGTCTTCCTTGTCCAACATCAACTCTTTAGCATGTCATACTTAATGAGTGCTCACAATTATAAAAGATGTCTAAGATAGTATATTTATATGTGAAATCTCTCTTCCTTCAATATTCTTTCATGAATTGTTCAAATGAACAATACAATGCTTGCTAACCTTCAATAAATTTACGACCTCTACTTCTTAGATGTGAAGTCATTGCTTCCCATGAAATAAGCAAATGAGACATATATAATTTCAGATTTATGACATTCAACTCATTCAACCATTTACTCATAGGATATAAGTGAAGCACACGAGTAAATGACAAACTACTCCAAAATGATATAAGTGAAGATCAATGAGTAGCTAAATTATGTAACTATGTGAAGATTCTCTCCCGTTAAAGAATTTCAGATCTTGGTATTTTATTCAAACAACAAGCAAAGCAAAATAAAATGACATTGCAAGGATAGCACAACTCATGTGAAGAAGTAAAAACTTAGGCTCAACCGATACTAACCGATAGTTGTTGAAGAAGAAAGGTGGGATGCCTCATGGGGCATCCCAAAGCTTAGATGCTTGAGATTTCTTGAAATATTATCTTGGGGTGCCTTGGGCATCCCCAAGCTTGAACTTTTGTGTCTCCTTAATTCCTCTCATATCATGGTTTTTCCTTTTATCAAAAGCTTCATCCACACCAAACTCAACAAGAACTCGTGAGATAGGTTAGTATAAACCAATGCAAAACCTTATCATTTTCTACTGTAACAAATCACTAAAATTATTATTCAACATTGCATACTAAATGTCTCTGCATATTTAACACTCCTATTCTCAAATAGAATCATTAAACAAGCAAACATATGCAAACAATGCAACCATAACAGCAATCTGCCAAAACAGTATAGTTTGTAAAGAATGCAAGATTCATCATACTTCCCTAACTCCAAAAATTATGAGAAAAATACTACGCTGTAGAAGATTTATCAGAGCTCATTATGCAAAAAGTTTCAACATTATACCATTCTCTGACTTTTCTAGGGAACTAGCAAAGTGGCCCTCGCAAATGCGAGGGCACCATCTATGGTGTGCCGAATATTTTCTATATTTCTGTTATAGATTAGAAATAACACAGCCTTGTGGCCTCCACGAATACTATGCTATATAATGTATTGCATACTTAAAATAATACTCCCTCCGTTCACAATTATTAAATGTTTTAGATTTTTCACTATCCTCGCAAATGCGTCTATGCACATCTTAGTTAGAAAAAAGTTAGAACATCTTATAATTTTGAACGGACGAAATATTTAATTGTGGACCAATGATTGTCATGCAATTCTGAAAACAACATATAATCAATTACCCTTTGTGTTGTTTGCACTTTTTATGTCAAGCTATGTTGTCTTCCCTTCATCCTAATATATGTGGTCTAATATGTTTTTCGAGTTCCCTTTGATCATTGATAAGATTAATAATGTATGAGCTATATGATATAAAATTTGTATCGTTAGAACTCCTTTCAAACGAATTTGATGTTAAAGTTTTTGTGACATACACATCATATAATATTTCTCTAATCCGCAGTCAACGGCAACCTCGAAAAACGTATTAGGTGATGTATACTTGCGTGGGGACTATTAATTTTTTTAACTTGTTGAGTGCCCGTATGGCCTATTTACATATCGTATGAATAGGTCCAGAGTGAATTTTTTTTGCAGATTTATCACCTTGATGTGATGTTTTGAAAAAGTCCCTTTCCCGAGAACAATGTTTTTTCCTCAATTGTAAAGAAATCCATGAATGTGTCGTTTGTGAACGCAACTATTTCCAATGTGCTAGAGAAATCAACTTGTTCGGAATTATATAAGAGACATCGTGCTAATGGATGAATCCACTACTCGGAAATCGGCTAAAAGTACCAATGGTTGTATTATGATTGTTCAGAAGTACTTTTTTATTTTCCTTGATGCAATGTGTTCTGTGCAATTTAGATTTCATATTATATGTCTAAGAATATATACTATTTTAATCTTATATTATTTCTCCTAGCATATGCAAATACCATATTGATATATAATTGAAGGACAAATAGGTATTATGCATATCTTCTGACATTTCACTTGTTTACAAAATAATCCAAGTGGGTATAAGAATCACAAGAAAACCGAGACTGTGAATAGATAGATATATACATGTCTCTTTAATGCCTCCTGGCTGTTGTGTGCCCGAATACTGTATGCTGCGAATGCAAAAGGCTTGAGGTCATAAGGTGAATCAGTAAATTGGAGAAATGAAGTGTGCAAGTATGAAAAAGAAATGCTATAAACAAACATGTACTCCCTCCGTTCCTAAATATTTGTCTTTCTAGAGATTTCAAATGGAACACCACATACGGATGTACATAGATATGTTTTAGAGTGTAGATTCACTCATTTTGCTCCGTATGTAATCACTTGTTGAAATATCTAGAAAGACAAATATTTAGGAACGGAGGGAGTAGCAGTTAGGTATGTACAAACAGGCAGAGAGTGTACACATTATTTTAGGAAGCATGAAAATTATGAAGAATCATTTTCTTAACTTCTTGACCATGAATTAATTATGCAAATTTGTCAGCACTTTGTACAAAGGTATTGAAATTATTAAACGTGGATATTAGATTTGGTTTGAGATGACTACATGGTTATTAGATTTGGTTTTGAGATTACTGCAAGTAGTCGGGGCATGTCTGTAATGTGATGTAGAAGGAATTCTGATGCATTTCCTTTGAATTCTAATTATTTTATTTTATTATTGATTTACCATTTCTTGGCCAGTAACAATTTTGTTGTTCACATACAAAAACGACACGTGGATGATTTAAACTACTATGTAACTTATGATTTATATATTAAATATAATTGGTTTGTGCAAATTCTTCTTGAGATAAGATTTATTATGGAGTTTAGGGCGCTCTAAGTCACTTGTATAACTGCGTCCAGATAATCAAAACGTCGGAGTAGTGCACCTAATATATTCCGAAATTCATGTCTAAGTGGATTGTTGAACTGAAACGCCGCTTACTAAAAGACCCACCAACAAATATTTTTCCAATAAAAGCAATTAAACAGTATCATGTCAGTATAGCAGTGAGGAGTCAAGTGCACACACGAAAGTAGAGATTAATTTGAAAAGATCTAAAAGTTGTGGTGAAGAACACTAAATTTGCTTCCTATGGAATTTCATAGTGGTGATTGCAAGTACACAGTACGTTTGTATGATGTTGTCAGTATAGACGGAGGTAACCCCATAGGTAGCAAAGTTTCACAAGGAAAAAATAGAACTTGACCAACTAAAACTTTAGCTTGTCTGAACACCAAACAAAGCCAACTCTATTTAGTGGGTTTTCTCAAAAGAAGCATTTTCTTAGTACAATGTTATACTCCCTCTGTCCCATAATATAAGACGTTTTTTGACACTACACTAAAGTCAAAAAACGTCTTACATTATGGGACGGAGGGAGTAGCACAAACGGAAGTGCTGATTCATGGCATCTATTATATCTATCACGAAGACAGGATTGTGGTACTAATATTCAAGCACATCTCTACTTCTGTAGAGACATGCACACATGCAATCCTAAAAAGGTGAAGAGTACCATCCAAATCATGGCATACATCCCCAAAGTCCTGCAAATTTCACCTAAAAGAAGGGACCCATCTACCACTACATATGCCAGACGGATTAATCCATACCTAAAAAAAGACCCAGCATGTCAGATATACATGGTTGGGTGCGTCAAGCATGCTGGCCATCTCCTTGCTGGCCTTGAGTGGCTTGGATGTCGTCGAGCCATGACTTCATCTGTTCCAGCCACTTCCACCTCCAAAGCTTCGTTGGTATCCATATTAGCGTCGTGTAGCTTCTTCGATGGTGTAGGTAAGACTGGTGTAGATATGATGCTACAAAATTTAATAGCACAATTAGTGGAGTCATTTGAAATAATATATCGTGTATCTCTACATTTAAAACTTCTTAATTTACAGTTTTCAAATCTCTGACAAACAGGGCACCACAATTTTGCCATGTATGAATTCCAACTGAAACAAATAGAACAGAGCGCTTAAAAGAAGCTCAAAAGCAATGTAAACATCCATATTGCAGAAACCATTTAATCACTCTGTTTAGCCTAGGCTTCACTCTACAATCTAGTCCAAGTCTTCAGCTTCACGTACCAAATTGTTCTACTGAATTAAGCATTAAGTTGTGTGCATATGCAGATGAAGAGGCCGGAAGAGTGATTATTCCGTATAAGAAAACGTTTTATCATGAAAAGTTATTACATTCAACACATCTGAGCCGGATAGTAATTCAAGAAGTAAACTTCAAAGGAGAATTGTTTTTCAATTGTTGTGCATCCATCTGCTCCTTGCATTCCTGCATGCTAAAGTTGGGCTATCAATTCAAACTCGCTTTAAAAAACCATTCGAGCTCATGCAAGTAAAGCATAGTTCTGTAGACTATCATGCATTGTGATCGTTAAGAGCTAATCTAATCATGATGCCACCGAACCCATCATTATACATGGCTGGAACTGTAGCCAGTACAGCAGGAACAGTAAAAAAGCTCAGCTTCGAATGGCAGGTGCTTGTGTTGCATCCATGCAGATCCTTGGACGTTGGATCTAGTCGGCGTGAGCAGATGAAGAGAAATTGGATGAGGGTTGGTCACTACAGGCCTGCAAGATGGCGAGGTTGATTATACCCCTGCGCTCGCTACCAATCCACCCTCAAACTCCTTGGGTTGCCTGGTTAGCTGCCAAGTGGACGAACCTGAGGTAGTGCCCTGCCTCATACTACTCCTTGATGGAGTATGAACTCCGGGAAGAAGTCCGAGCAAAACACAACGGCAAAGTGGTTCGTGACGTGGCCGATCCCGGCCGGTAGCTGTTTGGATCCTCGTCGCTCGCACCATATGTTTCAGTCAGGTTTTTTTTTTTTGCCGGCAATGGAAAATCACATGCCTGGATGACACCGGCTCCTGCCATGTACATCACCAGATCTCGCAGTATGTTGATCATGCTGCCGTACCTCTGTTGCGTTGTTGACTACGATAGAAGATAAGGGACCTGGCTTACTTGCTCTCGGCCTCCCGCACAGCTGCTCCGATCCATCCGTCAACATACATGGCAAGCATCGTTCATGAGAGTTGAGCTTTTTGTTGGAGGAATAGCAACTCTATTCTCAGGAGGGCCAAAGGCCAATACATATACAAGTGTGTGGTGAAGTGCAAGAGACCCCTCATACAATGGGGATAAACCGAAAAGGGGGCTATACACATCTAACACCCCCCCTCAAACTCATGGTGGGTCGACAACACTGAGTTTGGAGAGAAGAAAACTATGCTGCGCTCGAGTTTGTGCCTTCGTGAAGAAGTCTGCCAACTGTAACTCAGAGGGCACATAGTGAAGAGCGAGAGTCTGATCCTGCACAGCAGCACGCACAAAGTGGGCATCCACACCGATGTGCTTGGTGAGCTCATGCTTCACCGGGTCACGCGCAATGCTGATAGCACCAGTACTGTCTGACAATAACGGAGTCGATGTAGTAGCAGACACACCAAAATCCTCAAGTAGCTAGCGTAACCAGATCACCTCAGCCATCAGCATAGCCATGGCTCGCAACTCAGCCTCTGTACTCGAACGAGAAACTGCAGTCTGTTTCTGTCTTTCAGGCAATAAGAGAGCCACCAAGAAAGACACAATAAGCAGACAGTGAGCGTCGATCAGAGGGATCACTAGCCCAGGTAGCATCAGAGTAGGCCTGGAGCTCAAGAGAGCTGGAGCGGGGAAAGAAAAGGCGCTAAGAGATCGTGCCACGAAGATATCGTAGAACACGGAGGGGATGACTATAGTGAACAGAGGTGGGGGTTGAGACAAACTGACTCAGAATGTGGACATGATAGGAGATGTCAGGACGCGTAACAGCAAGATAGACAAGACTGCCAACAAGATGACGATAGCGAGTGGGATTAGGGAGAGGGTCACCATCAGAGGCTCGAAGCTGAACATTGAGCTCCATGGGAGTGACAACAGTGCGCTCATCACCGAGAGCAGCACGAGCAAGAAGATCCTGAATATATTTTTCTTGGAAGATGTAGAAGCCATCAGGAGTCGAAGAGATCTCAATCCCAAGAAAATAGCGAAGTGGACCAAGATCAGTCATGAGAAACTGGTCGCGAAGACGAGCCTTAACGAAGGCAATGTAATCAGAGTCATCACCAGTGATGATCATGTCATCAACATAAAGAAGGAGAAGAGTCCGACCACGAGGAGACGTGTGAACAAACAACGCTGGATCATGATTACTAGGCAAGAAACCAGCGGCAGTTACCACAGAGGCAAAGCGCTCAAACCAGGCGCGAGGGGCCTGTTTGAGACCATATAGGGAGCGGCGAAGTCTACAGACCATACCATCAGGAGCATAGTACCCTGATGGTGGCTGCATATAAACCTCCTCACGCAACTCACCATTGAGAAAAGCGTTCTGAACATCAAGTTGAGAGATGGACCACTGACGAACAGAAGCCACAGCAAGAAGAGTGCGAACAGTGGTCATGTGGGCCACATGAGCGAATGTCTCATCATAATCGCGCCCCTGCTCCTGCTGAAATCCACGGGCCACAAGACGAGCTTTGTAGCGCTCAAGGGAACCATCGGAGCGAGTCTTAATTTTGTAGACCCACTTGCAGGTGATGGGACGGACACCGGAAGGAAGGGGAACCAAATCCTATGTGCCAGAGCGCTCAAGGGCAGCGAGCTCTTCGGCCATCGCAAGTTGCCATTCAGGCTGAGTCATGGCAGTCCAATAGGAAGTGGGCTCAGCAATAACAGAGAGACCGTACCGATCAGGGGAGTAGCGATCAGGCGGAGGGCGAGGCCGAGCACGGAGGTTGTGAACCGGGGGAGGCGTGAGAGGTGCAGCAGAGGTGGAAGGCTCGTCAGAGGAGACATCCTCAGTACGAGGGCGACGAGTATAGTGGAGAGGAAACGGGGAGAGAGGGAGAAGACGGGGTCGGTGGTGAATGAGAAGGAAGGAGAGGTGCCAGAGGAAGAGGCGACACAGGAGGCACGTAGCGGGGCGTATCAAGAAGAAGAAGGAAGGAAAGGTCGTTGACAGAGTAACTCGAAGAAGAAGAACGTGGGTAGTAAGAACGAGACTCGTCAAAAGTCACATCACGCGAGATGCGCAAGCGACGACCCACAGGATCCCAACATCGATAGCCCTTGTGCCCATCACTGTAGCCAAGGAAAACACACTCAACCGACTGATCAGTTAGTTTGGTGCGTTCTCGGGGGGCAAGAAGAACATAGCACACACATCCAAACATACGAAGAGCTGAGTACTCAGGAGAGCGACCAGTGAGACACTCCATAGGAATGCCACCCTGAAGAGCAGTCGATGGCTGAATGTTGATGAGATAGGTGGATGCGGAAACAGTCTCATCCCAAAAATGGGGTGGAAGGGAAGCAACAATCATGAGCGCACGAGCCGTTTCAAGCAAATGACGATGCTTGCGTTCGGCAACGCCATTCTGAGCATGAGCCCTAGGACATGAGAACTGGGCAAGAGTACCCTGTTCCGCTAGAAAATCATGCAACAGCTGAGAGATATACTCCCCAGCAGAGTCAACACGAAAAGTACGAATGGGCGTGGCAAACTGAGTGTGAACCATGGCAGCAAAACATTTGTATATAGAGAGAACCTCGCTACGAGATTTCATGAAGTAGAGCCAAGTGTAGCGAGAGAAATCATCAATAAACAGAACATAGTAGCGATGACCACCTTTCGAATCAAAGGGAGCAGGACCCCAGACATTAGAATGAACTAAGTCAAACGGATGTTGAGATACTGACTCACTAGTAGGATAAGGTAACTGAGTCTGTTTGCCAAGTCTGCAACCATTACAATGTAAGGAGACATCTCCAGATATAGACCCTAAGAGGCCCTGACGAACTAAAGAACACATGCGAGAGCCACAAATGTGACCAAGGCGATGATGCCACTGCTGGAAGGACGCAGACGAAGAGGCAGCAAGAGCATGGGAGCTGGCAGAAGTGGTGGCAGCGGAAGGAACACAAAGCCAGCCAACCTCCCAAAGGCCCTCTGACTCACGGCGCCGAGGGCCAGCACCAACCAAAGTCTTGGTGCGACGATCCTGAATGGAGCAAGAGTCGGTATCAAGAATGACACGACAACCAGAATCAGTAAGTTGGGCAGCGGAAAAAAGATTCATGGTAAGACGAGGAACATGTAAAACACTCGGAACAGAGAAGGACGGAGTGGAAAGAATACCACGACTAACAACAGGAAGAGATGTGCCATCGGCAGTAAGAACATTAATAGGCGAATCAAGAGGTCGGAGAGAAGACAACGCGGAAGAATCAGGAGACATATGAAAGGAGGCTCCAGAATCTAGAACCCACGAGGATGTACCTGACTGTGTAGATGCCGGTGATGGTGAGGAAGGGGATGCAGTCACAGCAGCAGCTGATCCAGTCGATGAGGAGCCCGAGGAAGCAACGAGACGCTTTAGGCGAACAATGTCCTGGTCAGTGAGTGACGGAGTCGAGGAGGACACAGGAGTCCCACTGAAGGAGGAGCGCCTCTGGTCTCGCTTCTTCTGACGACAATCAGGCTCTGGGTGACCTGGCCGGGAGCAGTAACCATAGACAGTGTCATGTCGCGACGTGCCCTTCTCACCATAAGGAGGACGGCTCACCCCCCTGGAGGAGTAGGTAGGAGTGGCTGAGTAGTGAGGCGAGCAGACGAGGTAGGAGCCCGAGCAGCCAGTACTGATGGAACCAGAAGCAACCCAGCAGAGCGAAGGCGGGTCTCCTCAGCACGAAGCTCAGCAAGTATCTCTGAGATAGGAACACGACCACGAGCAAGCAAGTGAGCACGACGAGTCTCAAACTCGGACCGGAGGCGAGATAAGAACTCATGGACCCGCTGAAACTCCAGATCAGACCGAGTAGTCTGACAGCTACAACAGGTTCCACAAACAACTGTCCGAAGAGAGTCAAGCTAGCGCCAGATGGCAGAGCACTGGGAATAGAACTCATCAACAGAAGAATCACCTTGCTGAAGGGCATGCTCCTGACGCACCACAGATAGGTAGAGAGCATCACCAGAGGGCTGATAGCGCTGACAGAGATAAGACCACATTGCTGCAACTGTGCCAAGTCCCATGAACTCGGAAGCAAACTGAGGGAGGACACTCACAGTGAGAACAGCAGCAGCTCGAGCATCATCATTGCACCACTGAGTGTAAGCAGACAGATCATCCCGGTACACAGAGAGAGCATCGGAATAAGCAGATACCTGCTGATCATAAGCCTCAACCACAGCATCATACAGAACCTTGGCAGCATCCCGGTCAGCCTAAGAAGCTTCAGCAGCAAGGACTGGCGGCACCGGTGGGATTGGGGCCACGAGCGCAACAGGGCATGGCGGACAGGGGACCTCGCCCGAAAGAACACCCCATAGAAGAAGTCCACGCATATGGATGCGCATGAAGCCTGCAAACTCGGCATAGTTGGTGCCATCAAAGATCACCGAGCATCGAGGAACAGCCACATAGCCTGAAGAGGACATACTGAGATGTCCCCCTTTTTATCTCTCTCTCTCTTTTCTTTCTTTTTTTGGTCAACAGACAGAAGGGACCCGAACTAGATCGGGCCAAGGCGCACGCGAGGCCAACTGCGAGCAGACGAGCCTCTCGATCCAGAGGGAGAGAACAAAGCCGGACGGGGGCGACGGGGCGCACGAGGTGCAAGCCAGGAGCCGGCGGGGCGCGGGCCGGGCGCAGGCTAGGAGGTGACGGGCGAGGGAGGGCAGCCCCGGCGGCGGCCAGACACTGCTGGGAGGCGGCGGTGGCCGGACGGTCATCGGAGCCGACGGCATCCGGGCGTGGCACGGGGCCAGCAGCAGCAGCCGCGGGCAGAGGAGCCGGCGGGCAAGGGCGACGTGGGACGACGCCTACGGGCGGCTGCGGGCACGAGCTCGAAGCGGGTGGCCAGTTCTGCGGTGAGGAGGTCCACGAGGAGAGCCGGGTTGGCTGGATCCACGACGAGGGGAGCCGGCAGTGGATGGATCGGGAGAGGAGCTAGCACGGAGTTGCAGCGTGCGGGGGAGAGGGGAATCTAACATCTGATACCATGTTGGAGGAATAGCAACTCTATTCTCAGAAGGGCCAAAGGCCAATACATATACAAGTGTGTGGTGAAGTGCAAGAGACCCCTCATACAATGGGGATAAACCGAAAAGGGGGCTATACACATCTAACACTTTTCACCGGCCGCCGGAACAAATCAGCGTAAACTGTATTTGGGTTACGCATGGTCATCAAACAGATTAGTTAGGTTTTCTTTTTTGATGGATTTGATTTTTTTTGAGGGATATTTTTTTACGGATTTTGTTTTTTTGATGGGATATTTTTAGGGATTAGTTAAGCTATGGAGAAGTTATGAAAGTGTTTTCTATAATGGCATGGGTGGGTAATTTTTTTAACCTGTGTCACACCTTTAGATCTATGGTTGTGATTTATTAGTTAGATAGATAGATTTTTGCAACAGTGGTAACTTTCTGTTTTCAAACAGCAACATGTATACTAGCAAAATAAGCATGGTAAAGGATATCCTTAACATTTTTATTGAAACTAAAGATGCAAAACATAAATCTAAATAACAGCAAGCAAATACTAACAAGAGAAAATGACGCTCCAAGCAAAACACATATCATGTGGTGAATAAAAATATAGCTCCAAGTAAAGTTACCGATGAACGAAGACGAAAGAGGGGATGCCTTCCGGGGCATCCCCAAGCTTAGGCTCTTGGTTGTCCTTGAATATTACCTCGGGGTGACTTGGGCATCCCCAAGCTTAGGCTCTTGCCACTCCTTATTCCATAGTCCGTTGAATCTTTACCCAAAACTTGAAAACTTCACAACACAAAACTCAGCAGAAAACTCATAAGCTCCGTTAGTATAAGAAACTAAAACCACCACATAGGTACTATAATGAACTCATTATAAATTTATATTGGTGTAATATCTACTGTATTCCAACTTCTCTATGGTTCATACCCTCCGATACTACTCATAGATTCATCAAAATAAGCAAACAACACAATGAAAACAGAATCTGTCAAAAACAGAACAGTCTGTAGTTATCTGTATCAAACGTATACTTCTAGAACTCCAAAAATACTACCAAATTAGGACGTCCTAAGAAATTTTGTACCAATCCAGTGCAAAAAGAATCAGATCAGAAGCACGTTTCTGTGAATTATCAAAACTAATTTACTGGGTGCAAAAGTTTCTGATTTTCAGCAGGATCGACACAACTCTCACCGTAAGCTATCCTAAAGGTCTTACTTGGCACTTTATTGAAACAAAAGCTATAAAATATGATTACTACAGTAGCATAATAATGTGAACACACAAAAATAGTAAGGATAAATATTGGGTTGTCTCCCAACAAGCGCTTTTCTTTAATGCCTTTCTAGCTAGGCATGATGATGACAATGAAGCTCACATAAAAGATAAGAACTGAAACATAACAAGAGCATCATGAAGCATATGACTAGCACATTTAAGCCTAACCCACTTCCTATGCATAGGGAATTTTTGAGCAAACAACTTATGCGAACAATAATCGACTAGCATAGGAAGGCAAAACAAACATAAGTTCAAAACTTGAAGCACATAGAGAGGAAACTTGACATTATTGCAATTCCTACAAGCATATGTTCCTCCCTCATAATAATTTTCAGTAGCATCATGAATGAATTCAACAATATAACCAACACCTAGAGCATTCTTTCATGATCTACTTGCATAGAAAATTTACTACTCTCCACATAAGCAAAATTCTTCTCATGAATAGTGGTGGGAGCAAACTCAACAAAATAATTATCATGTGAGGCATAATCCAATTGAAAACTAAAATCATGATGACAAGTTTCATAGTTATCATTATTCTTAATTGCATACAAGTCATCACAATAATCATCATAGATAGCAACTTTGTTCTCATAATCAATTGGAACCTCTTCCGAAATAGTGGATTCATCACTAAATAAAGTCATGACCTCTCCAAATCTACTTTCATAATTATCACAATAATATTCAACATCCTCCAAAATAGTTGGATCATTACTTCCTAAAGTTGACACTCTTCCAAACCCACTTTCATCAATATAATCATCATAAAATAGGAGGCATGCTTTCATCATAATAAATATTCTCATCAAAACTTGGGGGGACTAAACATATCATCTTCATCAAACATAGCATCCCCAAGCTTGTGGCTTTGCATATCATTAGCATCATGGGTATTCAAAGAATTCATACTAACAACAGTGCGATCATGCTCATCATTCACATATTTTATGCCAAGCATTCTATAGACTTCTTCTTCTAGCACTTGAGCACAATTTTCCTTTTCATCATACTCACGAAAGATATTAAAAAGATGAAGCGTATGAGACAAACTTAACTCCATTTTTTTGTAGTTTTCTTTTATAAACTAAACTAGTGATAAAACAAGAAACAAAAAGATACTATTGCAAGATCTAAAGATATACCTTCAAGCACTCCCCTCCCCGGCAACGGCGCCAGAAAAGAGCTTGATGTCTACTACACAACCTTCTTCTTGTAGACGTTGTTGGGCCTTCAAGTGCAGAGGTTTGTAGGACAGTAGCAAATTTTCCTCAAGTGGATGACCTAATGTTTATCAATCCGTGGGAGGCATAGGATGAAAATGGTCTCTCTCAAACAACCCTGCAACCAAATAACAAAGAGTCTCTTGTGTCCCCAACACACCCAATACAATGGCAAATTGTATAGGCGCACTAGTTCAGCGAAGAGATGGTGACACAAGTGCAATATGGATGGTAGATATGGGTATTTGTAATCTGAAAATATAAAACAACAAGGTAACTAATGATAAAAGTGAGCGTAAACGGTATTGCAATGCTAGGAAACAAGGCATAGGGTTCATACTTTCACTAGTGCAAGTTCTCTCAACAATAATAACATAGATAGATCATATAACAATCCTTCATTATGCAACAAAGAGTCACTCCAAAGCCACTAATAGCGGAGAACAAACGAAGAGATTATGGTAGGGTACGAAACCACCTCAAAGTTATTCTTTCGGATCGATCTATTCAAGAGTTCGTACTAGAATAACACCTTAAGACACAAATCAACCAAAACCCTAATGTCACCTAGATACTCCATTGTCACCTCAAGTATCCGTGGGCATGATTATATGATATGCATCACACAATCTCAGATTCATCCATTCGACCAACACAAAGTACTTCAAAGAGTGCCCCAAAGTTTCTACCGGAGAGTCAAGATGAAAACGTGTGCCAACCCCTATGCATAGGTTCATGGGCGGAACCCACAAGTTGATCACCAAAACATACATCAAGTGGATCACGTGATATCCTATTGTCACCACAGATAAGCACGGCAAGACATACATCAAGTGTTCTCAAATCCTTAAAGACTCAATCTGATAAGATAACTTCAAGAGGAAAACTCAATTCATCACAAGAGAGTAGAGGGGGAGAAACATCATAAGATCCAACTATAATAGCAAAGCTCGTGATACATCAAGATCATGCCATAGAGAGAGAGAGAGAGAGAGAGAGAGATCAAACACACAGCTACTGGTACATACCCTCAGCCCCGACGGTGAACTACTCCCTCCTCGTCATGGAGAGCGCCGGGATGATGAAGATGGCCACCGGTGAGGGATCCCCCTCCGGCAGGGTGCCGAAACGGGCTCCCGAGAGGTTTTTGGTGGCTACAGAGGCTTGCGGCGGCGGAACTCCCGATCTATCTTCGTATTCGATGGTTTTAGGGTATATGAGAATATATAGGCGAAAGAAGTCGGTCGAGGGAGTCTCGAGGGGCCACGAGATAGGGAGGCGCGCCCAGGGGGGTGGGCACGCCCTCCTATCTCCTGGCTTCCTCGAAGCTTCTCTGGCTTGTACTCCAAGTCTCCCGGATCATGTTCGTTCCAAAATTCACGCTCCCGAAGGTTTCATTCCGTTTGGACTCCGTTTGATATTCCTTTTCTTCGAAATACTGAAACAGGCAATAAAACAACAATATGGGCTGGGCCTCCGGTTAATAGGTTAGTCCCAAGAGTAATATAAAAGTGTATAATAAAGCCTGTAATCATTCAAAACAGATAATAAATAGCATGAATGCTTCATAAATTATAGATATGTTGGAGACGTATCATAGATTACCAAAGTGTGTGCATTGAGTAATCAAGATCCTTTAACACTTATTCAACATTAAAAAAAAAATCCTTTTTTATTGAACAAACCCATGTGAGAACAAGTTATCATGCTAATTCATTACAATTTACCAGGAAAACTTAGAACCAAAGGTGCTAAAAAACTACAAGAATACCATGTGTTGGTTTACATTGTTGCCACCAGAATTTTTTGATAAGAAATGATGTTGATGAAATGAGGTTGATAGGAACTATCGTTGTCGTACTCCCAGACGCTGGTTACTCCCAAAATGATACCTGTTATTAAAAAGAAGTAATCAGTGCAGAAAACGAAAAAATTATAGTTGTTATGAAAAATAATCAAAATTGCTTGTAAGTGTGGAATTGATGGATGCAATTATATGTGCTAGCAGGTGCTGCAACACAAAAAAATGGTGCATGACAACGGGGGTAATGTGAATATCACGATGAGTGGTGTGGGGACAAACCAACCGTGTGAATATGCACACACGGCAAGCTTTGATTCTGCCAACAACAAGAAAACAGACGAAGGTAAAACATTTACCATGCTACCACATTTTTATACACATACTTGTTACCATCATACTTGAATTGCAATTACCAACTATGTTATTTACAACTACCACATTCACCATGCATCAGTTCACAATCACCAAGCTTAATGCACACAAGTTACCATGAAATTAGGTACAATTACCACACTTACTCCATACGAATTATCATGCAATCCGTATTACAATTACACGCTTTCAGTTTACAACTACAAAAACAACTTACTGCATGCAAACTTTACCAGCCAAGTGGAGTACCAGTTACCACAAGTTTTGGCATGCAGAAATATAACACAAACTAACAACTTCAAAAACATTACAGGTGCTACATCTAGAAGCAACCCAATGGTCTGAGAGATAATCAAAGAACCGACAACTAGCAGCATAGGGGGGAGAGAAAGCTTCTTTGATCATTCAATCAGTCAGCCAGTGAGTCCAGAAACAGGAGGAGAAAATGCTGATCAGGGAGACAAAAACACCGAGGCATACTCCACACTGAAGCCTCCTGGTGAAACGATGAAGTTTGATACTTATGAGGAAGCTTATGATCACTACAAGCAATATACACTCAGACATGGGTTTGCGATGAGGCTGGAATACAGAAAAACAATTAAAGACGACACTGTAAGTAGAGTCCTCTTGGTTTGTGGGAAATACGGCAGGCAAAAAATAAACAAGGAGGAGACACAGGATGTGCAGAACCCAAAAGGCATCGTGAATAAGAGGAAAAGAGGGAAGGTTGTGAGGTCGAGATGTCCGGCCCACCTTTACATCACCCACACGGATGACTGGTGGAGATTCAAACGCTTCAACGACGACCACAACCACCCTCTAATAAGAAAGCCATCCTTGACAAAGTTCCTATCATCACATAGGAACATTCCCAAGGATGAGCAGGACTTCTTGAAGATATTGCACAGATGCAACATAGAGATAGCAAGAGAGATGCAACTAATGTCATGGTTCTACGGATCTCCTAAAGATGTACCATACACGACAAAGGACATCGCAAACCAGCGAGCTAAATTCCGCATGGAGTACTGCCATGCTGATGTGGGGAGCACAATCTCATACTTCCACGATATGAAGGCACAAGATTCATATTTATATTGGAGAATAAAGCTTGATGATGAGGACAGAGTGGAAAATTTCTTCTGGATAGATGGTGCATCGCGTAGGGCATATGCTAGATACAATGATGTCATATCATTCGACACAACATACATGACAAACATGTACAAGATGCCCTGTGCACCCTTCATTGGCATTAATAACCATGGGCAGTCAATCCAGTTTGGTTGTGGATTTGTTCGAAACGAACTATCTGGTAACTTTGTGTGGCTGTTTAATGCATACTTGCATGCAATTGGTGGAATTGCGCCAAAGAACATCATAACAGATCAAGATTTTGCAATAAGGAGTGCTATTGATGAGGTGTTCATCGGGATAGTACACAGGAATTGCCGCTAGCATATAATGAAAAAAGCACAGGAGAAGCTTGGGAAGCTGATGGCTGACGATGAGCCACTAAACAATGCATTCAAGGATTGTGTTGACAATAGCCTGACTGGTATTTTACTTCCCACCCTCACTACCTTAAACACAAGAAATGGGTTTACATGCATGATATCAACAATTACCATGTAAAAAGGTGACAGGTTACCAGAGGATTATAACAAAATTACCTCCATTCATTATTTTCTGTGATGAACCTATCATGTTCATGTTTGTTGCATGCATTTCGGTTGTACGCCCCATGAGTTACAAAAAAACTTTTCAATCACCAACTAGTGGTGATTGATAAGAATCTTGATTTTTGCTAGTTTAAAATGATGCTTGTACTACACACACCGAGCGGTATTCGTCGTGGAAAAAAAATCATCCTATGTGCAATGTACTTACCATGATGCTTGAACTAAAGTAACCAAGTGTGTGTGATAGGATTATCAACTATGGTGTTCTAGTTACCAACATGTCTAAACTAAGGTCACCACCATTCAATAACTGATGTTACCATGTTTATGTTATGAATGCAGCTGAGGAGTTTGAACACAAGTGGTGGGTGATGATGGAAGCATATGGCCAGACCGACAACGAGCATTTCAATTGGCTATGGGAAAACATGAAGTGTTGGGTCCCGGCATACTATATGCACGATTTTTTCCATTCTTGCAGACCACGACAAGAAGCGAGGGTTTTAACTCTGTGCTCAAGAAGTATGTCAACCCAAACAACTCACTGGTTGAATTCACACAACAGTACACTATGATACAGGATAAGGTGATGGCTAGTGTGTCAAAAGAGACATTGGAAACAGTGTACAAAGAAACCGAAATGTACTCGATGAACCCGCTGGAGATGCAGGTGCGGGGGTTGTACACGCATAACCTGTTTTGCAAGTTCCAGGTGGAGATGAAGGTGAAATCAGCCTATAGATGTGACGCATTGGATGATGGTACCTTCAAGGTCAGCTCAGTGAGGGGGATAATACCAAAATATGGGAACAGGGACTACCATGTGCAAGCAAACATGGATGAAGAGACATACTCGTGTACTTGCTGGAAGTTTGATCGTGACGGACTACTGTGCGCACACGTACTACGAGTTATGGACCAGATTGGGGTTTACAAGATACCTGAAAAGTACATCCTAAAGAGGTGGACTTGGGATCCAGAGAAGGATCTTACTCAACCTGATTTCGAACAGCCAACAGTTAAGAAGTCGATGCCAGCAGAGAAGAAAAGCGTCATGCGATATACATCAATTCTTAAAGAATTTAAGGCATCAGCCCAAGACGCTTGCCTAATAGATGATGGAACCAGATTGGCAAGAAAACACCTATATAATTTCAAGGAGGAGCTTGAAACCCTGTAGAACAATCAACTTAGAAAAGCAAGAAAGGAAAAGGAAGAAGCAAAAGGATCATTTCAAGGACAGCCAGATCCCTGCTCGATACCTGTGGGGCGGGTGAATGAAGACAACTCCACCACACAGCACCAAAACGCCCCCGATGCAAAACAACAGGAGAACCCAGCCACAGAGCAAACAAGTGCCACTAATGTGCAGTGACAGGAGAACCCCGCCACACAACAAGAAAGTGCCACTAATGTGCAGCAACAGAATAACCCCGCCACACAGCAAGAAAGTGTGCGTGTGACGATACATGCTAGCAAAAACAATAATGCTTTTGTCATCCAGCCCCCACATCCTGATGCAGCTCCGTCCTCAAACACAAAGGCCATACTAGACACTACTAGGGAAAACCCTAGTAGTAGCGCGGGTTTTGAGGCTAGCAGCAGCGCGGGTGGCCGCGCTACTAATAAGGCGCTACAGCTAACTTATAGTTGTAGCGTGGTCCGCACCCGTGCTACTACTATTGACAATATCAGTAGCGCTTTTGCGAAACGCGCTACTATTATTTAGCTGTAGCTATTTCGTTGTCCCTCGCTACTGCTATATCTTTCATCATTTTCCCATTGTACCCCTTTCCCTTTCAGATACTAGGTACTACTAGATATCAAATTCATAAACCTTTATAAGTACTAGGTAGTACTCCCTTCGTTCCAAATTACTCGCCATGGTTTTAGTTCAAACCAAGACGAGTAATTTGGAACGAAGGGAGTACTAGATAACAATTTCATGCATAGTCAACATGCATCCTCAAGTAGTACAAGGTCATATCGACGACGATCATCATATGTAGTTCTAGATGACATCGACGACGATCATAATATGTAGTTCTACATGATATCGACGACGATCATCATATGTAGTTTTAGATGATATAGCCACACACACACATATGTAGTTCTAGATGATATCGAAGACAATCATCATCCTCAAGCCTAGGCGGTTGGTGTTCCTGATAGTAATTAGGATGGCTTGTCCAACACGAATATTCTTGCCATCGAGGAATTTCTTCCACCTAACCGAGTTTAAGTGTGTGCGACCGTCCGTGTCCACGCGGTAAGTACAGGTTGTGACGGAGCCCCTTGCAGTAAGGCGTAGTCCAGCCGAGCCTTCTTCATCAGGCTCGATACCATAACTCATAGATAGGCTCTTTGCCAATTTATGAATAAGAAAAACATATTAATTAATAAATAGCCTCGCACATACTCTTGCAAATAAGTATATATGGATTATCTACACTATTAATAGTTCCTTAGATTCTACACTAATAAGCATGTGATCGAACTCTACACTAAAACATATCATCGACTAGATTCCACACAACATACCATATCATTGGACTGTACACTAAGTATTTCATGGGATAATTTGCATTTGTAAGTATAACATACCATATCATGTCGATCAACCATGGTACTTGTCAGGCGGGTCACGAATGGCACCCCGACAAAGTCAGCACGTGGCGGAATTATGTCCCACGGGTTGGACACCTCCTCCTCGCTCAGCCTCATTCTTTGAGCTACGATGGCTTCATGAAGTGGGTCCTCATCATCTTCATCGAGTGGGTCCTCATCATCTTCATCATCTTCATCATCTTCGTCATCTTCATCATCTTCCACCAGGTTGAGATAAATGATAGCCAGCTTGGGTCTTTCTGCTTTGAAGGAGAAGCTGATCAACTCACCACCAGTAAGACGCATGCGGGCGAGGAAACAGGCCCATCCATCTCCTCCAATCTGCGAAATATTGCGTCCTTTCTTGACCTCCATAGTGTACGGCCCCCAGGAGCCTCAAATATCATAGTGTCTCCTGTCAGCTTGTTGAATTTCAACCTCACATTGCATGGGACGATCTGTGTAAAATAAGGAAAATGACACAATGTAGTAATGCCAACACTAAAAATAAAATAGTTGTTACATTTCATCTAATTTATTACCGCCGCATGATGAAAAACTCGGCTGAAAGTAGATGCCGAACAACTTGCCAGTTGCAAGGCTGCTGGCGCACCTTGACTTGCACCGTCGACATAGTGGTGGTGGTGGTGGCGCCATTTTTCCTAAAGCAATATGAGCAAAGGATTAACGATCCACTTCACAGGAAAAAAACAGTAGCATGTGATATTTTTGGTTCTTCCGTGAGAAGCAATTTGATGGACAATTATAATCCTAAGATCTAGTAACATATTAGATGACAAGGTGCCACCTACAATTTGCCAAAAAATAACTTATTACAAAAAAACAAAAGCATCTACTTATCCATGTACAGAAAAAAATAACAATAAAATGGTGCATACTAAATCAACTAGCCTACTAAATCAACTAAATCAAAATGTTTTAAATCAACTAAATCATCTAGCCTACTAAATCAACTAAATCAAAATGTTGCATATGAACTAGCCTACTAAATCAAAATGTAGCAGGGAGGAGGGAGAAGGAGGGGTGACTCGAGGAGGGAGAAGAGAGTATGACGGAGGAGGAAGGCGGAGCAAGGAGGGGTCGGCCGGCGGCCAGTGGAGGGAGGAAGGAGGAGGAAGGCGGAGCGAGGAGGGGCCGGCCAGTGGCGAGTGAAGGGAGGATGGAGGAGGAGGCCGGTACCGAGTCCAGCAAGGAGGAGGAGGTGACGACGGCGTAGAGGGAGGAGGGGCGACAAGGGAGGACCGACGCGGAGGGTTGAGGGGGAGATCTAGTGAGTGTGTGAGTGTGAGTGGATCGGACATAGGAGAGGGGGGGAATGGAATGGCTTAGTAGTAGCGCGCTATAGAGAAAGGCGCTACTGCTAAACTACCTACCAGTTGCGCCTTTCACAAAGAAAACGCTACTGCTATGTGTCAGCTTGTAAAAATAGACTTCAAAAATACATTGATCATCAACGATCTTTTTGTGTACAATCTAATTTGTCAATATGAGTCCTCACCGGTTTAGGGACCGGTGAAGACTCATATTGCGGCCATAAATTCTACACACAGAGTTCAATGAAGACCAAGTGCTTGTCAAAGTTTGAGAAGTACTCCCTCCATCCCATAATGTAAGATGTTTTTTGACTCAAGTGTAGTGTTAAAAACGTCTTACATTATGGGACGGAGGGAGTAACATATTTAAGGTGGTAGAAACTCTCTTCACGGAGCGAGGTGGGACTAAATTTTTGTAGTAAACTTAGTAGTAGCGCTTATTGGTGAAATGTGCTGCTACAATGATCCGTAGCAGTAGCGCTCTTCGTGATAACGCGCTGCTGCTAGAACTAGCCTCGCAGTGGCCACGTGCAAATTATAGCAGTAGCGCTTCTTAGAGCGGGTGCGCTACTGCTATATTTATTTCAGCAGCGAGTTATGTTTGCGTGCGCTACTGCCACGTAGCAGCAGCGCCTTATTTTAAAGCGCGCTGCTGGTAAGATTCTGTGTATAGGCTTTTCCCTAGTAGTGAGACCTTCCCAAAACTACAACGAAGGGGCGGCCAAAGTCAAAAAGGAAGCAGTCAGGTTTTGAGATTGCAAAGCCCAAGCCAAAAAGGAAATGCGGTGTGTGCGGGAGCTTAGACCACGACAAACACAAATGCAAATCTCCCCTAGCAATATAAATGAAGAAGGTGCTATGTAAACGGAAGAGGGTGGCTACATTATTTTCATGGACCATAATGTGCAAGCTACAAGCCCCATACCAGTCCAGTTATAAGCATTGTATCATGGATTTATGATGGCTTTGTAATGCAAAAAAGTGTATATCTATATTTTATGCAAGCTATCAGTAACCTACTATGCCAGTTACCAGCATTGTATGATGAAGTTGTCATGGATTTGTAAATCCAAAAAAATTATATATACATTTTTTGTAGGCTATCGGCACTGCATTTTATTACTTATGAACAAAAAATTACGCCTGCTTGGGCTTCTAAAAATTAGAAGCAAGTAATCCCGGTCTTCGTCCAGAAGATGATTGCAATTATCAAATAAAATGTGATCCAAATTATAATGACAACAATGAATTTATCATCTAGTCAGTGAGTTTGGAATTGGTATACTATAGTAAAACAACATGCAACAATTTTCTCCATGACATTGTCATGACAGATTCATGTAAAAAAATTATCAGGACAGTTTGGTAGAAGTTATAACACGGTCCTAAAAAATATCACCTCATCACCCACTTCCTTACAGATGATAACGCCACTGCTTGCATTTGTTTTGATCATGATCTAACCACCTCAATGTCAAAATTTTCTGGAGAGCTGGAATTTGTTCATGAGTTAAGGCATGAATATTTTTGCCATCCCACACCTCAAGATACGTGCAGGCGAAAAATCCTCAATCAATGCTGAAACATTTGTGTTGAAAAAAACAACCCATAGTCAGTTTAATTGGAGTTTGCGACCGGGTCAATAAACACGGATAAGAACATATACTGGGGTGTTAAAAAGAGAGTGAATAATCCACAACTAACCCATTATCTTGTTTGAGCACATCAGTGTACACAAGTTCATAGTCCTGAATTTGCTAATGCGAGTCCTTGTAATTTATCAACCAAGCCTTATTTATAGTGTTCATGTATCTTGTCGCGTGCTCGAGAAGAGAAGGACTATCTTGTTCACGCAATGAATCTAGAGCTTCAAACCGCTTCGCCCTGAGATTTAGTGACAACAGATTCCAATGCCCGTCATTTGGACCGAGACCCAACTTTTGCAAAGCAAAGAATATCAGCTGCAAAAAAAGGCAATAAGCTTGGCAGGGAGAAAGAACAAAATTACCAAGATAAAAATGGTACTGAAATTCACATGGGAGGCAACTAGAAAAAATTATCAGGGCATAAAGGTCAAAGTTGCTAGTGTCCATGAAAGAGGTTATCATGACATGAAGAACAAACAATGTTAGGTAAAATAAGAGTACTGATATTAACAGGATGTTACCATGACATTAACTATAGAGTTACCAGAACCAGCAAACATAACATACCAGATCCAGCAAACATAACATACCTGATCCTGGTGACTAAGAATGTAAAACTGGTCCCGTCGAAAATACTTCAATATACACTTGGATTTGGAGTCTCGTATCAACAGATACACAGACAGCACCCAAGGGAAGATGAGCCTGTTTGGGGTTTCCTTACGCTGAAGAATGCGAACATGTAACTCAGCAATGCTGGTTGATAGTTTCCCAATTCCCTTCAGACAATTGGCAAGCTCATCGAGGGTGACCCACCTACCATCAACGTTGATGACCGTAACACTACAATACAAAAAGATTAAAAAATACATTTCAAAAGATGGCACACAAATAATGATTTATGTTAAAAAAAATGAGAAAAAGAGGGAAACAAAATCATCAATCTTGGAGTTAGAATCAGTAGTATGCTTGGTAACTTCATTGTAAACAAACTCTTCCTCCTCGGTCGGTGTGAGGGTGGCAAAAGGCGGGAGCAGGTATTTGGACGGGTGGGTGACCCTAACTTTTCAAATAAAGGATTTAGGGGTTGCACTGCGTACTAAATGCTCTGTGCGAGGTGGTAATTCTGGTGTAACAAATGTTGGACTCTGAGGGTGGTCTGGTAAAAAAACAGAAAAAACATAACTAAGATGTATAATGTAACATGGACATGAGTAAGCAAAAGTAAAAAAACATTCATAACATAAGTTATCAGCAGAAGGGTGAAAGACTTATCAAGTGGTGGGTCATAACTTATCAACTGTCACATGTTTTCCATAGTTGAAAAACAAAGAAAGGTATTTATGCAAGGGTTGCAATGTTCAGGGAGCAGAAAAAATCACCTATTTAAACATTTGATTTCCCTTTTAATGCTGGATTGTCATGTTCAAACTCTTCCCACCACATGAGAACCTCATCATCATCAATCTCGACATCATACACTTGCACACGACCACCTTCCGGTGTTACATAAATAAAAGAAGAGGGATGAGGACATGAATAGTAGTGATAAGCAAGATAATATATTGAAAAGAAACAAGAATTAAAATTGAGTTAATATACGTTAAGTTATCAGGCCCACATTACAGAAAATACCAGGTAATGTGAATATGGATTACCAGCACACTGGTATGGGATTTTTTTAAAAACAAATTAGATAGCATTGGTGCATAATGAGGAGCAGGTGTGATAACATCAAAACATGTATTAGAAAGAAGACCAAAAGAACTTTATAGCCCAGAATTGGAAATGAATATATATGGCTAGAGTTATCATGTCCATGGAACAGAAATAATCATGGTTTGAACATTTGAGTTACCAAGATAGTGGCAAAAGACTTATCAGGATAATTAAAAAATAAGGGAATAATAACAAATTTCAGATGAATAGGAGTACGCACCTGCCACTACCAGTGAGTCATGTTAGGTAAGCACGACGAAAATTAAGGAAAATAACTACGCAATGATAGGAGATGTATGTATCACACGCTTAATAAAGTTAGTAACAGATAGAAGTGATTCAGTTACCAAGCCCATGGTTGGTGTGATAACAACAACTTTCAAAACTGACAAACTTACCAGGGGGAAGGAGGTTGGAGTTATCACCAGGAGGAGGGGTCACTAGGAGGAGGGGTTATCATCTAGGCTAGCGTCATACAAAATATTTTAGGGAACACAACAGAAAATATATTCCAGGTACTGAAAGCACAAATGTTCACTTTCATCACACAAAGCATAGAAGTAGTCTTACATTCATCCATACACATGAAAGCATAGAAAATTTCAAACACATAAATAATGGGAGCACACCCAACCACAAACAAAAGGTTGTACGACGCTGCAGAAACCAACACTGACATATGTCAATCCATCACTCTCCCGCAGAAAGCGAAGACGCAAGGTCTTCACTTACCAGAGTTGCATGGCGGAGCCCAATCAATCGGCTGCGCGTGCATAATTTTCCCTCCTTTCTTACCCTTGGAGTCAGCAGCAATAGGAGATGGAAGCCTGAGAACCACGACAGGGCCAGTAGTTGGTGCTGCAGGTGGAACTTGAGCCGATGCCGCCACCGATGCTTCTGGTGCTGCAGGTGGAACTTGAGCCAATGGAGCCACTGCCGATGCTTCTGGTGCTGCTGGTGGTACTTGAGCCGATGGAACCGCCGCCGATCCTTCTGGTGTTGCGGGTGGTACTTGAGCCGATGGAGCCGCCGCCGATGCTTCTGTTGATGCAGGTGGTACTTGAGGCGATGCCGCCACCGCTGAAGCATCTGGTGATGGAGGTGCAGCTTGACCTGTAGGAGCCAATGCTGGTGCAGCTTGAACCATTGGAGATGCTTCAGACGATGGTGGCGCTTGTGGACTCACACCAAAGATGGCATCAAGCCCAAGAGAGCAGCTGGGTGGCATGAAATCACCATAGGCTATATATACATCGGCGTCTTCTCCAGCTCCAGGGGTGCTTGACTCCAACACAGGGTCAACTACTACAATAAACACCAAAAGTAACACACACAATGGAAAAAATGCATCAGATAAAACATGAAATGGACATTGTATTTGTTAATGTCAGAACATTAACCTGAGTTATCATGGCTTAAACAGACAAGTTATCAATAGAAAAATAGTGAAGTTACCAACCTGGGCTGCTTTCTCTTCATTGACATTGTTGGTTACCGCAGGATTCTGGGCATCATGCTCTTGACCTTCAGCTATTGCCGTATCAATTGGCATATTGACTCAGCTACCTCCCACAACTTCTTCAATGACACGAACGGCTGCAGCGGAAAAAGAGTGAACACATCGTCAGCATAAATCATCAGTACATACAAGAAAAAAAGGTGATGGGAGACAGAAATGACCTATAGCTTCACCTTCATCATGCCCTACATTTGCAACGACTTCATCTTCACCTTCAACAGCCTCAGCCGCGCTGGCAATATCTTCAACAACAGCAATAATAGTTGTCGCTGCAGCGAGCTGAACTACAGGGTCAGCAGAAACACCAGCGAATGTTGCCGCAACAACATCAGATGCGCCCAAGCTAGCTATTGCTGCTTTATCATAAGCTAACGAACCACCCGTCGCATCAAGTACTTCGACCGCAGACGGAGACGTTGTCGTGGGATATTCATCAAGATAGAAAACTTCTGTTGTCTTCGATGATGTTGTCTGCAACAATGTTGCCCTTAGTCGTGGAGAAGATCTGGTCTTAGCGAATTACACCTTTTTCACAGCGGTTTTATCTTTTTAATGACTGAAATATGGGTACACAAGGGTAGTAGTGAGATTACACATGTTGTTAAACTTAAGTTACCACATGTTACCAACACAAAAAGTTATCACATACTTCAGGTGTAAATAACTTCCAGGAAAAAAATACAAAATTATCAAGGACTAGCAATATAAAGTTATCAACTGATATGAACAAAAAAACCAGCATTTGTTTTGTATAACTATTAACAGAAAATAACTTGGTGCAATGAATAAGAATGTATGGGGAAATGCAAACAAGAAAGGTCTGTAAATACCTTTTTCCCGATACACTTGGCGAAGCCTTAGCAGCAGCAACTTGTTTGATAGGTGCACTGCATGAAAAAAATAACCATATGTTACAAGCACAAACAGTTACCAAGCTTGGTAAGTGTAAATTATCAGGAGTTCTCAAAAATCTCACACATGAACTATACCAAACAAATGTATGGTGTCATTGCAATAAACACATGACTGTATTCATGATTTAATAAACATTCATTCACCATGAAAATAAAGAACAATATACAAGAAAGCTAAAATAGCACAATTAGATATCAGCAAAAACTTAAGTTATCAAAGGCTTTACAAAAAGAATCATCACAGAAGGCAACCAAGTTATCAAGATATGTGAGAACATATGCTGTCATGAAAAAACAAAAAAAAACATGATGGCATGAGTTTCACATCACAAAGTTATCAAGGCATTATAATAAGAATTATCTACAACAAAATTATTATCCTTTATAGAGCATATGCCACATTGGAAACAAAGAACAATATCTGATGGCATTAGTAAAGAGTGTAAAGTTGACATCAAAAGAGAGTTACCACATTGAGTGCAACAAATAAGTTATCAGCCTATGAAAAAACATAGAATAGCAAAAAAACTAGGTTACATGCACACCTCCTGACTGCAGCTTGTGGCAGCATGAACACGCATAAACTTATCAAGACCATCCAGACCACCAAACAAACAGAAATTCATGCCAAACTCAGGCTTCAACTCGAAAAAATGCAGTGACAAGTCAGATAAGTAACAGCAAAAATCAATGAAAAGAAAATGTAGTAGCAAGCAGTGTGTGAACTGAAAACATAGATATAGATTACCGGTAGTTTCCTGAAAGAAACTTTGTCAGGTTGAACATCCTTGTTGAGGACAAGAGTTATCAGCTTCTTCGCTCAAACATTGATAGGAAAAGGACCATCAGGCAATACGATGCCGAGTCCAAGAAGATCAATCGCATGAATGTACAAAGCTGATAAGAAAAATACAAGCGTCATGGTAAACACGAATAAAATAAGAGACAAATGACAAAAAGATGACAAATGTCAAAAAATAAGGTAAGAGGAAAGCACCATCACTTACATTGTAGAAGAGAAGGCAACCCCTGGTAGGCTTGCGTGTCAGCAGTGCCTTGTGTAATTCATCAGCAATGAATTTGGACCAATTGATATTTCTAATACCATTGATGTCACACTGCAAGTTGAAAACAAAGAAACTGAAGTTCACCAAATGTAACAGAAAAACTATGAATTACCACACTGACATACAGTAAAGTTATCGGGCACACAAGAAAGAAAATGACAGAATTACATAACCACTACCAGCACAGCATACCATCTAGGACTGACTTTGTTGGAGGTGGCCGGGGCAATGACTGTATTCCCAGCAAGCGAAAGCCACATACGCTTGAAAGTATCATCAGCATTTACATAACCCTTTATGAGATCAACAAGATCAGTCATTTTAGGGGCATATCCAAGTTCGCCGAACAAATCAAGCCCTAACTCAATATCAGCTTCAGTAGGGAGGTTGTAAGGGACATCCTCCCCTCCACGCGGCACGCCCATAACGTGATGCACATATTCCTCATTAACCGAAAGCCTGCCCCGCCCTGGTACGACCACCTCACGGGAATCGGGATTTACAGATCAGCAATCCACACACTGAGATTGTTGAAGAGATGGTCACACTGGATATTCCAAAGGCTTGTGAAGTGTATCTCATCAATGGCAACCTTCCTGTCATCATTCATGTCTTTGCATGCTAAAAGAAGCTAACTGGGTGAGGCTCTGTTCCGCGGAGGAGGCGTTTCGCCTTTTTCGAAGGAACCTCATTAATTCCATCACCATCTCCTTTGCGCTTCCTCGGCATTGTGTCCCTGTCACATTAGGAAGGAAAAGAAAGCGAATGAAACCAATTAGATGACTTGTGAAAAACTGATATCATAATTAATAGCAACATTTGTAAACTGGTGTTTGACAAAGTAATAATACAGCTGATAAACATAGCATTGTGGTTCATGGTGACACAAAAAAAGATTATCGTGACCATGATAAATAAATCAAGAAAAATGCACTTGGTTTACAGAAAAAAAAAATCTGGTTAAAAAACAAAGACGGTGCCACACCTGCTAAACTATAGCAAAACAAATGACACATGTATATTAAAGCATGTGCAACTGATAACTTAGGCACAATTATATTGGTAAGTGAGAAAGGCGGCATCAATTTGATGATGTACAACCAATTTACCCTTGATAAAATTAGCATTGATGCATGGTCATTAATAATCACAAAAATGATGCCGGTAAGCACACAAAAAACTACCAGACCATTGAATAAGAAATGAGCATTGTGCTACATGTAGTTAGAGTAGAAAAATACTGGTAAGTACGGTAACACGATAATGGTAAATGCTTGCACATTATCATTGGGGATATCCAAAAAGAAAAGCACAAAGCATAAAAATCATGGGGCTATAGTCCAAAAACACAACCTAATGTGAATGTAGCTATTTGAAAAACAATTGGTAATCAGAGCACTATTGCACCGCTCAAAATTACCGGCCAACTAGACATTTAGGCACAAAAACAACACTAGTCATAAAAATAATAGTGTTTCAGCATTTGGTAATTTGAGTGCCATGTCATTGGTAAGTGTAATACCATCATCATGATAATTTAAACATAACAAACAACACCGATAATAGCAGTGTTTCAACATTTGGTATTTCGAGTGCAATGTCATTGGCAAGTTCAATAACATCGTCATGATAATTAAACACAACAAACAACACTAGTAATTCAAGCATTGTAAACATGGTAATTAGAGCATCACAAGCCTAATCGACAGACATAATGCATCAAACAAATCCGACATAACAACATTTTGGGAATGAACTTAGGGTTACTGTTCAAATCAACAGCCACTCATGCACATCCTAAAATCCATAAACACCAAACACTATTGCATGTCCTAAAAAACCACATCCAAAACACTAACAGAAGAAAAAAGGGTGGGAAAATCCATAGTAGAACCGACCATGCTTATCCACCATGAAAACCTATCGACACCCACCAGCCGACCGATTTCGCACAACATTGAACCAAATTTCACAGCCATCTTCAACTTAAACTAGAAGGTGACCTAATCTAACCTAATGGGAATAACAACCGGCCGGATTCAAAGGGTTCGAGCACCAAAAATCAACGGCGGAACATGCCGGCGGAGCAACAGGAAGACATAGGGGGTGGGGAATGCGTTCCTCACCGCCGATTCAGAATCTAGAAGCCAGCCTAAACTAAGCTAATCCAACCTAATGGGAACAACAACCGGCCGGATTTGGAGGCTCCGAACACCAAAAAATCAACGGCAGAACGGCGGAAACACACCGGCAGAGTGATGTATACTACACAACCTTCTTCTTGTAGACGTTGTTGGGCCTCCAAGTGCAGAGGTTTGTAGGATAGTAGAAAATTTCCCTCAAGTGGATGACCTAAGGTTTATCAATCCGTGGGAGGCGTAGGATGAAGATGGTCTCTCTCAAGCAACCCTGCAACCAAATAAAAAAGAGTCTCTTGTGTCCCCAACACACCCAATACAATGGTAAATTGTATAGGTGCACTAGTTCGGCGAAGAGATGGTGATACAAGTGCAATATGGATGGTAGATATAGGTTTTTGTAATCTGAAAATATAAAAACAGCAAGGTAACTAATGATAAAAGTGAGCATAAACGGTATTGCAATGCTAAGAAACAAGGCCTAAGGTTCATACTTTCACCAGTGCAAGTTCTCTCAACAATAATAACATAATTGGATCCCCTCAACATGCAACAAAGAGTCACTCCAAAGTCACTAATAGCGGAGAACAAACGAAGAGATTATTGTAGGGTACGAAACCACCTCAAAGTTATTCTTTCTGATCGATCTATTCAAGAGTCTGTAGTAAAATAACACGAAGCTATTCTTCCCGTTCAATCTATCATAGAGTTCATACTAGAATAACACCTTAAGATACAAGTCAACCAAAACCCTAATGTCACCTAGGTACTCCAATGTCACCTCAAGTATCCGTGGGTATGATTATACGATATGCCACTACTAGGAAAAGGCCTACTAATGGCGCACCTAATTTGGCCATTAATGGCGCATTAGTGGTGCGCCATTAGTGCCACGCCATTAGTATATTTTACTAATGGCGCACCACTGGTGCGCCATTAGTATCTGGTATACTGATGGCGCACCTCTGATGCGCCATTAGTGTATACAGAAGTGCGCCATTAGTATGCCCCCCAGGGGCCATGTATACCCAGGTGCTCTGGCATACTAATGGCGCACAGCAACAAGATGTGCCATTAGTAACTTCGGCATACTAATGGCGCACTGTTTAATGATGCGCCATTAGTATACTTTGGCATACTAATGGCGCACTATGATGTGATGCGCCATTAGTATGAATATTAGGTTTTTTTTTATTTTCTGTTTTTTGCACAGGTTACAAAATGTATAATTGGACAAAATATAGACAACACACATCAACAACAGATTCATCGAATACAATAGAAGATTAGTCTTTGAATACAATTCATCGTATTAGTCTCCGAATACAATTCATCATATTAGTCTCCGAATTGAAAAGACCGAACAAAGATAGAACATTATATTACAAGTCTCGAGACCGCGAGTAGCGAGTTTGTCTTCACATTACAAGTCGATATCGATCATCTAAACTACCATCACATAGAAGAGAGCTGCGGTCATCATGATGAGCATCATCACGATGAAACTCGTCTTCATCCGGTTCCTCCAACGCTCCCTCCCCTCTCCCGCTAGATAGCGGGCGTATCTAGATTCGGCCTCGGCCCTAGTGGTGTACCCTTTGTAATTGTTACCGCTGAATCGGTGAACCTGTCTCCGACACTCCTCCCAGTCGTCGTAGACTCCGGGAACCTTACCCTTGTACACGACATACGACGGCATCGCTATGCACTAGCCAAACGAAACATTAGTACCAATTCATAGACAATACATAAGCAATATATAAGTATGCAACAGAACGATCGAAAGTGAAAAGCAAGACATTAATAGCATCGATTACATCTAAGTTGAATGACTCTCGAAACCAAAGAGACATACTACAAGTTCATTAAAGTTTAATTACAACATGAGCCAATTGATGTTTCAGAACTAGACACAGCATCACTGCTTTCGACTCGACTCAAGGGACCGGAGCATGGATGAAGCCGCCGTCTATCGTGGGAGTCATGAAATAATGGTCGTTGTCAGCCTGCATTTGTAGCATTGTGTCGATGTCACTGTTGGATGGTTGATTGTTGAGGTAGAACTGCCCCGAGGTACGAAGGACATCTTGATGGATGATTTCCGCAAACTCCGACTGGATGCGAAAGAATTCTTGTCGGAGGTCCGCGTCCTGGATTGCCGACACACTCTTTGCCCAATCTTTGAGTTTACTCGGTAGCAGAAGTTGATGATGGTCCCGTACGATCGCCCGCATGTGATGGATGACATAGTAGGCACCCTTTTGACCGCCAGGCGGCTGCTTGACGCAGCAGAACGTCGTATTGTGGGAGAACACGTGCTTGCCGTACTTACGAATAGGCTTGGTGAAGGTGCCTCCAGATTTGGCGTAGCCGGGGAGAACATCATCAAGAACCTTCTTGACATTTGTGTAGTCTACGTTCGACTGACGGTCCGGGTCGAAATACGTGGCCATGGAATATTTGGGGCTTAGGAGGATGAGCGTGCAATGTGTGTCACTGCAGAAAACACGGAATGTTAAAAGAAAAACGATCGAAATCTAAGAATCCATATGTTACGGGCCGGTTGAGGGGAGGACTTACTCGGGAAAGTAAGGCACGAGGAAGTTATCCTTATCTTGGTTTGCCAGAATGACGCCTTCGAGGTAAGAACTCGCGACTTGCCGGTCCCCAGCGCTGCCCAAGATCTTGGCACGCATGTAGAAGGGGTCGACTATCACGATGTCCGGGGTCTTGTCGCGAATGATCCACATCTCCATACTCAGCGAAAATAGCCGAACGAAGGTGTAGTGCAGCGGATGAAGGTTCAACATAGCGTGGATGTCATCAAATCGCAGGACGATCGTACGCCCGATGGAGTTATCCACAAAGCCCTTGCCCTCTGGCACCTTGGCCGCGAATACCGGGTATGCCACATCCTTCTCTCTGAGACGCCGCTTTCCAAAGAAAGAACACTGTCATGCAGACTCCGCATAGCACCGGTTGCAGCATTGAGCATATTTGTCGGTAGCATCGCCCTACCCGCCACATGCACCCTCCTCGAGATATCCTTAGGTGAAGGTGGCCTGTCCTGAGCACGGATCGTACTCGGTGCCGGCTGGCTCGCACCCTTCTTAGTCTTTCTTTTGCGTGCCTTCTTCTTCTCCTGTAATGGGACCGAGTTCTGCTCACAGACTGCCTTCTTGAGTGTGTTGGGGCTGATAATATTTCGCACCTCACCTATCTGAGGCTCGGTGAAGTCGGCAGCTGGCGGCGTCTCCTGAGAGCTGAACACCAGACGACGCCTGTTGCAACTTGGCTTCTCCGCGGTACCAGCTAGATCGCACACGTCTTTTGTTGGGTTGGGTTCTTGAGAAGAAGGCCCCACGAAGTCGCCATCGTACCCAAGATCAGCAAAGTACTGATCGACGTTGCCAAATGTATCGTTGTCGTCGTCGTTCTGATCCTGTGCCATATGCATGTTTGGATCCAGTGGCATAGGGATGTCCGGCACCATTGTGGCGGTCTTGCCATGGGGCCGACTTGGCGCCGGCACGACTGGCGGTGTTGTCTTTGGGGTGGTGTCCCCTGCCCCCAAACGAATCTGGCTCTTCGGCCAAAGCAGGGGCCAGCTTAGGCAGGCGCTGAGGGTCATCACGTCATCATCGTCGGCCCCGACGGGTCGAATCGGAGGTAACAACTCGTCGCAGCCTGGCAGCAGCCAAACCAGTTGAACCCTAAACAAGTTGGGTGGCATCTGGGTACCATGGAACAAGGGGTTGCCCGGTTGAACGATTTTTCCCTTGGCGACATCGACCAACTCGTTGTTCACGAAGTGCAGGAGAGTGCACGAAACATCGGCGGCGCCCTGCGAAAACATGTAGGGCGTCAGGGATGCCCAGTCAAAGGCAAGGAGATGAAGTCCTCGGCCGAGAGAGGCTTAATTAGTTACCGTGATGATGGCGTCGAGCTCGGCTAATGTTGAGGCACCGCCAACGGCGGGTGTGCAGTTGACGGAGGGGCCGCTTGCTGCAGCGGTGCCGGCTGGCGTACACCTGGGTGCATTAAGCTCCCGTGCCGGCGTCGGAGACACCAATGCCGCCTCCGCCGGAGGCACCAATGGCCCCGCCATCGCATTATGCGAGTTGCTGGCCATGAAGCTAGGAATCGGGGGCGGCCCCTGTTGGCCGCCCGCAATCCACGCACTCAACCCCAAGATCAAGGTAGGCACAATGGCGGTGATCGTCACTCCGAGTTGTTGTTGAACTTGCTCTTGGACAATCTCCGGAATCCGCGCCACTTGTGCCTTGAGTTCTTGAACCTCGCGCGCCTGGCTTTCCGAGCTGGTCTTTTTCTCCTTCCGCACACCAGCGGTATAGTATGACCCCCATTTTGTCGACAAGCCTTTGCCGGCCACACGACCAGCTGACGTCGGCTTACTGAGCTTATCCTTGTTCTTCATTACATTCAACGCCCTATTTAGAGTGGTTTCCCAAGGGTTGCTCTTAGTCGACCCCGCGCTACTGCTTTCAGTCGCCTACGGAAGGAATGTGAACCATTTAGAAATTTGGCTTCATTAATTAGAATGCAACCATATGGAGCTAATTACGCGGGGGTGTATTCCTTACCAGAACAAGCTCAAGCTTCCTGGTCTTCGGATCCGTGGTAAGCTCCTTTGTTTTCGGGTCCTTCTTGTACCGGGCCCTGACAAAGTTCCTGGTCTGCTTGTCACCGTATTTATCATAGAGGGGCGGTAGGCCTTGCTTGGCACGGTCCGCCTCCTCCTTGTCCCATATAGGCTCCGTCACTCTGTAACCGCCAGGACCGAGTGTGTGTTCCCCTATGTTCAGCTCCCACATTTCTTTCCCCCACTGACTTGATTGGGAGTTTGTGGTGCTCGAGCAATTGATCTTGAAGTCGTTGTAGTCATCTTCGGTGATCGAAGGATTTTTCTCCTTGATCTTGTCATAACTCTCATCTTTCTCGATCATTCTCTTCACATTGCTTTTCCAAGTAGACAGGGCCTTGCTCATCTTCGTGAGGGCAGCATTGTTCACTTTATTCCCTTTGAGGCTTGTGTTTGCAAATTCAGCAGGGAACTTGTATCGTTCGTGCAGCTTCGTGAAGAGGAGGTTGCGCAAATTCCCTCGGTCAGGATGCCTCAGGTTCTCGGTGTTGATCGAGACGGTGCTCCGGAGAATGCACCCGAGCTGAAGCGAGTACCCCTTGACTATTCGTTCGGGCGCCGTTGGATTCCCGTTGGAGTCCACTTCAGTAACTTCCTCCTTGA
Organism: Triticum timopheevii; assembly: GCA_963921465.1. Taxonomy (NCBI): domain Eukaryota; kingdom Viridiplantae; phylum Streptophyta; class Magnoliopsida; order Poales; family Poaceae; genus Triticum; species Triticum timopheevii. The sequence goes on along the minus strand of OY997268.1, from coordinate 559,272,327 downwards.
GGGTGAGGAGCACGATCGGGCGCCGGTCCTTCCGTTGCCTCTTCGGTTGGCTGCCATCTGTGCGTGCGCCGCCATCATCAGTGGTGGCATCCTCGGCGGCACCATCAGTGGTGGCATCAGTGGGGTCATCCTCGGCGGTACCATCAGTGGTCTCAGGATCGGTGGGGAAGGCGGCATCCTCATACAACTGAGGTTGGTCCTCCATCTCCTGGGATAGCTCCCAGAATGCCTTGCCGCCCGAACCCCCGGCCTCATCGTTGTTGGCCATGTTTCTCTCTAAATAGGAACAAAGTTTGGTCAAAAAGTTGGTTATTGTCAAGGAACAAGATCATGGTCTCATCATTTAGGGTTTGTCGACACCGAGGCATCCTAAAAGCTAAGCTTTTATCATTGAGGGTTTTTCGACGCCGAGGCACCCTAAAAGCCTAAGCTTTCATCATTAGTCACAAGTACCCCATATGTCCTATTTTTAGCAAAGTCATGCTAAAATTCACGAAAAATTTCAGCATGACCTTTGCTGAAAATAGGACATATGGAGTACCCGAATTTGCTGGAACGGAAGTTAATCGACATTCCAGCAAACTCAAGGGCCTCTCGGGTGGACAAGGCAAAAAAGGCCTCCATCACAACATGGAAAATACATTGGTATGTGAAGAGGTGAAACAATATATGCATCTCCAAGCAGTATCATTCAACATTTTGGACAAAGCTCTTATATTATGGGACGGAGGGAGTATTTAAGTTTCTGTTCTTGATGGATTGTTCAAACTGAGCTGAGCTGAGCTGCAATGGTTACATATGGAATGAATTTGCATTGCTCAAACTGGACTGGAATGTGGCTTCATTTAACAACAACAGTTTCACACAGAAAACAGAGCTGAATTCATTGAGATATTTGCATTGCTAGCTACATTTCAGTGCCAAATTTCACCAATTTAAGCAAAACTACCGTTTAGCTAGCTACAGTTCAGTGCCATATTTCACTGGATTAAAATAAGGACATACACATAACTGACAGCACACATACACATCACTGATTTAACGAAATTTGCACACAACTCAGTAGCACTTCATCATCATATAAAGTATATTAGCAGCAGTATGGTATTATAGCAATTTGTACCCCTATCCCCACCCATGGCCACCACACCAACTACCATCGGGGCTGCCCTAGGCATGCCACCCTGAGAAAAACTGGCCAGAGGAAATCACCCCATGTGCCCTATGGGCACGGCCAACCCTCAAGTGTAAATAGGCGCACCCCCATCATGTATTGTATTAGAAAAAAATGAATATTTGCCGCTTACTCCTAACCTCATCATCAAGCGGTGTTCTTTTATTGAATGAAAAATGAGCTGACACATGCATATACACAGAGTCTAGAATTTTTGTCTTGTAAACGCGTATCCCTATGTAAACGTCGCTTAGTTGGCTCCTTCACTTCTCCGCTCTGCACTAATTTGAAAATGTTTGTGTATATTCTCTCTGTGGCATAGAATAGTTTCTTTTAAATAACTGTGGTGGTGGCATGGAGTTTCAGTTTCGTCAGTCTAACACTATGGATCAGTTCTCGCTGTCATTAGTACTACAGCAAAACTGTATACTACAGCCAAAGACTTGCTTCCTGGATGTTGAAAGGCTCGCCGGGCTCAAATCTTCACTCACTATGGTTGAATGGTGTAGAAGTACATACAACCTACTCCAAAATCATGAATGCAGATGCAGGGGCTTCATACCATGAGCAATATATGTACTCAAAAATCATGAATGCAGTGCTGCAATGTTTGTGCTGAATTGCATATACAGTACAGTTGACAGTGCATACACTGTTAACTGACAGTAAGCAGAGTAAGATGATCAAAATACATTGTTAGGATTCAGCCCTGGACAATTGGCAGGTATACAGTGTCAACTGACAGTAAGTAGAGTGATGGGGAGAGGGGGAGAGGGGGAGAGGAGGAGGGGGAGCTCACGGGGGCGATGGTGTGGACGGGGCAACGAGGTGGGGCGACGAGGTCCGGGTGGTGGTGTGGTGCTCCGGCGATGGTGGTGTGGATGGGGCAGCGTCCGGGCCACCAGCGACGAGGGCGGCGGGGCGATGGCGTCCAACGAGGTGGGACGGCGGGGGGGGGGGGGGGGGTCCCCTGGCGGGCCTGCGTTTTCCATGCGGCGGGGTTAGCGGGGAGGGGAGGGGAATTCATGGACAGGGCATGTGCAGCAAGACACGGGGTACTCACGCATGGGAGGGCGAACGAAGAGCGGAGATTCCTCCTGCCGGAGTCGGCCGGGCGAGGTCAACAGCGAGCGCCCCCTCTTCCTCCTCCTTCTCCGTGGGGAAAGCGGCGGGGCGGCGGCGTCGGGAGAGGAGAGGGCGGCGTCGCGGCGTCGGGGCATCGGGGCGGAGACGAGGACGACGGGGCGGCGTCGCGGCGTCGGGGCGGCGTCGAGGCGGCGGGGCAGCGGCTTCGAGAGAGGAGAGGGGAAGGGGATCGAGGGCGAGGGCGAGGGAAAGAGAGGGGTTAGGTTTGGGCCGCCGGGGAGGAAATATGGATGGGGGCACAATACTAATGGCGCACCACCCCTCGGTGCGCCATAAGTACATCCATACTAATGGCGCACCTCACCCTGGTGCACCATTAGTATTTTTTTTTGATTTCTGCTCGAGCCAACAGGTTATCTCCCACCTGACCTGATCCACACCAAGTTCCCTCTACTAGCTCGACTGGTCAGTAGCCAGTTCTCACACCAGGAGGTCCTGGGTTCGATTCCCAGGCTCCACAATTTTTTTATGCATTTAAAATGCTATTTGATACTTATTTGTGTTTAAATATGTTCAAACTTGTTTAAATCATAACAGTAATATTTTTTTTAATAAGACTGTAATAATTTTTTTTAAAATATCATCAAACAGTAATGCCGGTGGAGCGGGGGAGGGTGCGCGGGGTGCGGGGGGTCGGCGGCGGCGGTTGAGTAGGGGAGGGGTGCGGGGGGTCAGCGGCGGCAGTTGAGTAGGGGAATCGAGGGTGCGGGGGGTCGGCGGCGGCGGCCGGTGGACCGGGGGGTGCTCGGCGGCGAGGGGGACCGGATCTGGCGAGGTGGGATAGCGATCGAGATGGAGGGGGATCAAGATCGAGTGTCCATGAAATTTAAAAACGTTCATGATAGTTCAAAAAGTTCCCATGAAATACAATCGAGAAATGAAGGCTACGATTTAAATAAAATCGATCTTAGCTAGCTATGTGTTTACAATCTTCTTGCCCTTCTTTTTCGCAAATGGAGTTCTTCTGTGGAACGGACGTCCTTTAGGTAGGGTGGTCCTGCTTCTTCTTGTGGTGTATGCTGCTACTTCATCATCGTCGTCATGTTCGATCCTCGGGTCGCCGTACTTGTCGAAGTCTTGCTCATTGGCTACTCCATCCATTCCGATGATCTTCCTTTTGCCTCTCCTCACGACAACACGACTGGGCTTTGACGGGTCAGTAATGAAGAAGCATTGGTCCACTTGGGAAGCCACTACCCATGGCTCATTTTTCGCGGTGACGTTTGCGCCCGCGGTCTTGGATTTGGCTTCGGGTATAACCATGGTGGTGAAATACCGGTCTTCTTTTAGGACGCTCTTCGCCCATCTGACACGGAACATCAAGACCTTCTCTCCAGCTTAGCTCAGCTCCCAGATCTCCTCGATCCTTCCGTAGTATCTGTCCTTGTCGTTACCGGTGTAGAATTCCATTGTTACCCCGGAGTTCTGATAACCATCGCTCTTCATGTCCTTGGCCTCGGTGTAGAATGTGTAGCCGTTGATATCGTACGCCTCATAGGTCATCAGGTTGTGCTCGGCGCCCTGTGACAAGGCGAATATGAGTTGTTCTTCCGTGGAAGAATCCTCATGTAAAGGGTACGACAGAAGCTTCTGCTTGAACCAACGCGTGAAACATGAGTTGTGCTCTTTGATTATATCTCCGTCCGTCCTCTGTTGGCCTCAGTCATTGTACGTCTTCTTAATAAAGGTTTTGTGCTCTACCACCCAAGGATCGACCACGTCTATGTGTTGTAGCGCGACTAGGTTTGCTCTTTCAAAGTCGGCGAGTCGACCCTCTAAGTCGACATGCATTTTGCAGTGACCCTCACAGTGACCCCATCCAGTGAGCCTGCCGAGGTGCCTGTTGACGGGCAGACCAACGGGGTTCTCGATGCCTAGATAATTCGTGCAGTAGGAGATGCACTCTTCAGTCAGAAAGCCCCTGGCTATACTTCCCTCTGGACGTGACATGTTGCGAACGTATCCTTTGATGACACCATTCATCCTTTCGAACGGCATCATGCTGTGCAGGAACGTCGGCCCGAGTTGGATGATATCCTCCACTATATGGACCAGCAGATGCACCATAAGGTCGAAGAATGCGGGCGGGAAGTACATCTCAAGCTCGCATAGTATCACCACGATCTCTTCCTGTAGCCTTCTGAGTTGCCTCACGCCAATCGACTTCTGAGAGATGACGTCGAAAAAGTTGCATAGGCCAAATAGCGTTTCACAGACGTGCGCGTCCATGATCCCATGGATTGCAACTGGAAGTATCTACGTCATTAGCACGTGACAGTCGTGAGACTTCATCCCACTGAACTTCTGCTTCACTGGGTCTAGGTATCTGCTTATCTTCCCTGCGTAACCGTAAGGAAGTTTTACTCCTAGGAGGCAGGTGAAAAACTGCTCGATCTCCTCCTGACTTAGAGTGAAGCACGCGGGAGGGTAGTCATTTCCGGTCTTCTTGGCCTTTTTGCCTTTGCGACGACTTTTTGTGTCCTGCTTCGCCTCATCATCATCATCATCATCATCATCATCATCATCATTATCATCATCATCATTAGCATGAAGCTCCTGCCTGATGCCCATTGATTTCAAGTCTTCCCTTGCTTTCGGCCCATCTTTGGTCCTCTCTGGCATGTTGAGAAGGGTACCAAGCAGACTCTCGCACACATTCTTCGTGATATGCATGACATCAAGGCTGTGAGGCACACGGTGGATCTTCCAGTATGACAAGTCCCAGAAAACAGACCTCGTTTTCCATACCTTCAGCAGCGGCTCTGGCGCCTTTCGCTTCTTTCCCGGCTCTGGTGCCTTTTGCTTCTTTCCCGGCAGTGGGCAGTCTTTCCAATTTTTCAACAGCTTGTCTATTTCCTCGCCGCTCCTCATACACGGGCGTTTTTGGGGTTCAGTTTCACCATCGAACAGATCCTTGCGTTTCCTCCACGGGTCATCGTCGCGAAGCCACCTTTGATGTCCCATGAACACGGTTTTCAAAGACCCGGGATCTCTATCTAGCTGGCGATACGTTGTGTCAACAATGCATCTTACGCATCCAGAAAATCCGTGGACTACCTGCCCCGCGAGATATCCGTAACCGAGATAGTCGTGCATCGTCGTGAGCAGTGCGGCTCTCATAGGGAAATATTCTTTCTCTGCGGCGTCCCACGTATTAGCTGGCGTTTTCCACAGTGTGTCAAGCTCCTCTTTCAGCAACCCTAGATACAGATTGATGTCGTTCCCTGGTTGTTTCGGCCCTTCAATTAGCATACTCATGTGAATGTACTTCCTCTTCATGCACAACCAGGGGGGAAGGTTGTACATCCACACAAACACATGCCAGGTGCTATGTGTGCTTCTCTGGCTGCCAAACGGATTGACTCCATCGGTGCTCGTGCCCAGCACGATGTTCCTTGGATCGTTCCCAAATTCTGGGTCTTCGAAGTTCAACGCTTGCCACTGGCTCGCATCCTTAGGGTGACTCAGCATCTTGTCTTTTTTATCTATCTCCGGATCATTTGCGTCATCTTCTCGCTTCTTCTCCTCCCTATCCGCGTGCCAACGTAGGAGCTTTGCTACCTTAGGGTCCGCGAAATACTGCTGCAGATGAGGAGTGATCGGAAAGTACCACACCACTTTTCGAGGAGCTTTCTTCCTCTTCTTGTATCGAGTGACGCCGCACACCAGACATATGGTAGACTCCGCATGCTCGTCCCGATAAATGATGCAATTGTTCATGCACACATGGTATTTCACGTGCGGTAAATCCAGAGGACACACGATTTTCTTTGCCTCCTCCAAACTGGTCGGGCACTTGTTCCCCTTGGGAAGACGTTCGTGCCAGAATGACATGTTCTCGTCGAAGCATGCGTCGGTCATTTTGTGTTTTACCTTCATCTCCAGAGCCATGAGCGTTACTTTCAGGCGGGTATCCTCGGGCCTGCATCCTTCATACAATGGAGTAACCGCTTCTAACTCAAGTTGATCCATCTTGGCTTTCTCTCGGGCGGCAGCTCTTGCGTTATCCGTCTGCTTGAGAAGCAGCTCTTGAATATGAGGGTCCTGCACCCAGCCCATCGATGGTCCAACGTCGTCTGCTCCGCCGGCATCATCATCATGTCCTGCATCTTCTACATGATGACTGTGTACAGCATCACCGTCGTGATCATCTCCTGGAGATTCTTCGTCTTCTCGCCCGCCCGAGCCGCGGTGGTTGTCTTGCTGCCCTTCCTCATTTCTTGCCCGGCCCCCATGGACGACTTCGTAGTCATCTTCATCACCTTGCCACCGATAGCTATCCATGAAACCACGCAAGAGCAGGTGGTCCCGCACCTTCCCGGAATCCGGGTCCGCAATAAGGCTCTTCAGCTTGCATCTTCGACACGGACATCTTATCTCCGTCTCGTTCTTTTGAAGCATCTCGGCCTTCGCGGACCTCAAAAACCTATTCACGATGCCTTCGGTCATCGTGCGGACCATGGCCGCCTGCGGGGTAGAGCAAAACGATATTTTAGAACCAAGAAAAAATTTGGCATGACTTTCCCTAAAAATAGGACCAAAAAGAATGCTTAATGCCAAAATTCTCGCCGAAACGGAAATGAATCAACATTCCGACAAAATATTGGCAACTATCGCATTTCAAATACCGGTACACCTCCAAACACAAACACATATGCAACACCACAAACATATGCAACACCACGAACATACATAGATCTAGCTAGGCCATAAAAAGTGCATGTGCACATTGTTGTAGGGAGAACAACATAAATATAGCTTCCCCCTTACTTACCTATCAAAACAAGGTAATTTAACCACTTAATTTGAATGAATCTATGGTGGAAATGAGGTGAAAAAGAGGAGGCACCCAAGACAAGGAGGAGGCGGTGGAGAGAATGAAGTGGGGAGAAAGTGAGTGTGGGTAGGAGAGGCTGTCCAAAATATCTTGTTGCTGCCCACTTACTAATGGCGCACCAACCATAAATGCGCCATTAGTAATCCAGGTTACTAATGGTGCACCTTCTGGTGGTGCGCCATTAGTAGTTTTGCAAAAAAAAACATACTAATGGCGCACTGTTCCACAATGCGCCATTACTAGTTTGGCGCACGGTGGAACAGTGCGCCATTAGTAGTTTTGCAAAAAAAAGGAATAAAAAATATAATAAAAAACAACATTAGTGGCGCACTTTCTGACAGGTGCGCCATTACTAGTTACAACTAGTAATGGCGCACTGCGTCTGGATGCGCCATTAGTATGTTTGGACAGGCGCACTAGTTCAATTTTTTTTGATACTAATGGCGCACCTTGGGGCTGGTGCGCCATTAGTAGTTTCAACACTAATGGCGTATCAGAAGGTGGTGCGCCATTAGTATATACTAATGGCGAACCGCTTGTCTAGTGCGCCATTAGTGTCAATCCCATCTATAGCCCTTTTTCTAGTAGTGTGCATCACACAATCTCAGATTCATCTATTCAACCAACACAAAGAACTTCAAAGAGTGCCCCAAAGTTTCTACTAGAGAGTCAAGATGAAAACGTGTGCCAACCCATATGCATAAGTTCACAAGGTCACTGAACCCGCAAGTTGATCAACAAAACATACATCGAGTAGATCACGTGAATATCCCATTGTCACCACAGATAAGCACATGCAAGGCATACATCAAGTGTTCTCAAATCCTTAAAGACTCAGTCTGATAAGATAACTTCAAAGGGAAAACTCAATCCATTACAAGAGAGTACAGGGGGAGAAACATCATAAGATCCAATTATAATAGCAAAGCTCGCGATACATCAAGACCGTACCACCTCAAGAACACGAGAGAGAGAGAGAGAGAGAGAGAGAGAGAGAGAGAGAGATCAAACACATAGCTACTGATACATACCCTCAGCCCCAAGGGTGAACTACTCCCTCCTCGTCATGGAGAGCGCCGGGATGATGAAGATGGCCACCGGTGATGGATCCCCCCTCCGGCAGGGTTCTGTCGTGGAAGTGTCACGGCAGATGTCCTAGTGTGAGGACTTAGTCGTGAGGCCAACGCATCTATGTGGTAGCTAGAGAGGGGTTGAGCGGAATCGAGAAACACAACACAAGACAAGGGTTTAGACAGCTTCGGGCCCCGGGAAACATCATCCAGTAACAACCCTATATGCTGTTTGTGGATAGATCTCATTATCATCACGAGGGAGTCACCGGTGATCTGGCTCTTTGTGTCTAGCCCTAGAGATTGTTTCTTCTTGCTTGTCCCTCTTTGGGGAGCCCTGCCCCTCCTTATATATGTTGAAGGGGCGGGTTACAAGACTAGTCCTAGTAGGATTAGGACTACTCTATTACAAGTGGAGTCCTAGTCTTGCTTCCTTTGTAGGAGAATATTCCTTATGTCTTCCTCTTAAACCGGCCCACCATAACATGAGCCGGCCTTTCATGAACCGCCCGTTGGGCCACCGAGTCTTGTCGCTCCTTTGACCCGCCTGCCGGATTACCAATGAATCATAAACCGCCAGGTCCAAGCGGGTCGCCAGTGAATCGCCAAGCTCCAGCCGGGTTATACTTCTGGCTGGGTTACACCGTGGGGTATATCCCCGACATTAGCCCCCAGTTTAATTTGGATTTATCCATGGTAAACTGATCTGCAACATAAACACAAGAACAAATTTGAGGGCTTGTGCTCCGGGTTAAATATTCTTATAAACCGGCACCTGATAATCCTTAAATCTTTGTCATTTCCTCCTAGAAAATCCGGGTCAGTAGACCAGCTTCATAATCAATTTGTTTGTAGAAAAAATGTTGTAAATAAAGAATCCATTTGACTCGGCCTTCAATGCTTTGACTTGACAAAAATATTGGTCTTCAAATATTCAACTGTTATTCAGTCGGCTTGAAAATATAGAACTTGCCGATCTATGATTTCCAAAATTGCCGGGTTATAAAAACTGATAATTTCGGGTCATGATTGTTGCCAACGCCGGTTCATGATTGTTGCCAACGCCTATTCATGATTGTTGATGGCGCCGGGTTATGATTGTTGCAGACACCAGGTCATAATTATTGGTGATGCCGGATCAATAATTGTTGGTGACACCGGGTTATGATTGTTGCAGACACCGGGTCAATCTGGTTAGCTCAAAATTGAAAATTGGAAGATATTTCTCCCTTATATCCATATTACCTTTAGCCCCCAATTCTTGACCAGAACAAAGTGATGATTTGAGACTTGTTTCCATATAATTACTGCCACTTTGAAGAAATCCATGTTGCTCATCTCAGTCATTAGTAAAAACTGAAGACTCCATATATGTAGCCCCCAAGTGCCGGGTTGTCATGCAGCAACCTGGGACTTGAAATTGCCTTATGCTCATAGAAACTTCAACCAGTGTAGCCCCCAAGGGTCGGGTCATGTAATAATGAGCAGGGACTTTGTAAATATAATCATGTAAACCTTGAATCAGCAACGTGTAGCCCCCAAGGGCCGGCTCAGTAAGATAATATTGAACTGGGACTTTGATATATACTTCAATGAAAATAACATCATATGATGTAACCCCCATCATGGGGCTTGAATCCCCGTCCACAAGGTTAAGAGCCTTGTGCTTTACCAACTGAGCAGTGGACCCTTCAATGTAATGGATAAAAAGCTTTGTACCTTGAATTGTCTACATGAGCAATTGGTAGCCCTTGGGGGCTGGCTCATTATAATGTGATGAGTCGGGTCTCCAATAAGATGAGCAAAAAATGACTTTGCATTAGCCCCCAAGTGTCATGGTGCATGATTGCAGCAACATGGCTCATTATAATGTGATGAGTCGGGTCTCCAATAAGATGAGCAAAAAATGACTTTGCATTAGCCCCCAAGTGTCATGGTGCATGATTGCAGCAACATGAGACTTGCATATTTGATGTAATCTCAACTTGAATAATGTAGCCCCCAAGTGCAGGGTCTTAGCTTGCAGCAGCTCGGGACTATTCCTTCAATCATATCCATTGATAATATGATAGCCATTGCGCTAAAGCGACTTTGAAAACCTTAATAATAATACTGGTTATTGATAACCATGATAAAAATCCAGCCATTTTGGCTATTTAAAGGTTTGAATAATTTTACCTGGTTTGAAAACTGATTCCTGCCATATAAACCGGTATATCCATGGACGACATATGGTACATGCTATGATGATGTAATGATGATGCAATATATGATGATGTATGTGTATGATCAAGAGGGTTTAAGTTATGGTTTAGATACGACCAGAGCCCCCAAGTAGTCATAATTGTGGCATTGCGCCAATCAAGAGGTGTAGCTCTGGTGCGAATACGACCAAGCCCCCAAGTGATTTCCCTGGTGCCCTTATGCTTATCATGAGGTGTAGCTATGGTTTGAACGCATAGCCCCCAAGTGATTATCCTGGTGGCCTTACGCCGATTAAGAGGTGTAGCTATGGTTCGGATACGACCAGAGCCCCCAAGTGATTTCCCTGGTGGCCTTACGCCGATCAAGAGGGTATAAGCTATGGTTTGGATACGACCAAGCCCCCAAGTGATCAATAATATGATAAGCCAATAAGGCAGGATACCCATGTTTGAACCGCACATCATGGCAACAGGTCCTCTTCGGCAACTTTTAACTTTTTGGAAGAGATAAATTCTTCTTGAACTGGGATTTTGAATCGGATATTGAGAGCGTCAGAGCTTTATGCGAGACATCTTTCCCTTGAACCGGACCTTAAACCAGAATCTTTATTTTCAGCCGGAATTTTTCTGACGGCCTTTAAACTCGAACTTTCGAGAAGTTAATTCTTTTAGAACCGGACATTCTTAAACCAGATTTCAGAGCTTCGTAGCTTTGTGGGAGAACAGATTTCCCTTGAACCAGATTGTAAACCGGATATTTGAGAGCTTCAGTGAGACTGACTTCCCTTGAGCCGGATTTTAAACCGGAATCCTTTCTGATGACCCGGAACTTCTATCTTAAGCCGGGATTTTGTAACTGCCATATCCTTTCTAAGCTGGAAATTTTCTGACGGCCTTTAAACTTTCATAAATATAACAATAGCCTCCGGGACCGGTGTCGTGGTTCTAAGTCTGACAGTAGAATGGGGGGTAGGTATGGAGAGGCAAGATCCTAGCTATGGAGCAGTTGTAAACACAAGAGATGTACGAGTTCAGGCCCTTCTCGGAGGAAGTAACAGCCCTACGTCTCGGAGCCCTGAGGCGGTCGAGTGGATTATGTGTGTATGGATAATAGGGGTGCGAACCCTTTACACTGAGGAGGGGGGTGGCTTATATAGTGTCTGCCAGACCCCTCCGGCCCTCAGTTATGCAGGGTTTAAAGTACATTAAGGCTAGGCGTTACTGGTAACGCCTTACATAAAGTGTCTTAAATGCCATAAAGACTACTTAATTACACACCGTTTGGATGCAGAGTGGCTCTTGATCTCCTGGTGGTCGAGTGAGTCTTCATGGTCGAGTCCTTCGAGTCCGTCGAGTGAAGTCTCTCTTGGTCGACTGGAATGCAGTTTCTTCTGAGGGTGTCCTTGGGAAGGGTACTTAAGACAGGTCTATGACCCTACCCTAGGTACATGACTTCATCATTAGCCCCCGAATGGATCGAGGTTTGAATGAGAAAGGAATTGATGATATTTCCGACTTGCTTTTGTGTTCTGAACATGTATCATCTTGGACCAATAATCTTTTTGTTGATAACAGCAACTTTTCTTTCAGTCGCCTTGATCCATTCTTCTCCCGTCGAGTGAACTTTTGAACTTAGTAAACTTCCGAGCGACGGATCGCAGGAAATCTCTCGTCTGACAAATTGATCTGCTGTTAGCGGATTTCGTGGGATCCGAATTTTGGGAAGCGCACGAAGCGGGGCGGACCGCGGCGCTCGGATGGGATAGGGCATAGACGCCTCGATTCTCGCGCCGCCTTTTTCGCCACGTATCGCGTACGTGCGACTATTTCGGGATGTGATTGGATTGCCTGGGCCCACTTGTCATCCACTCGGAAGTGTCCTTATAAAATGCGCCCAACGAGGGTTTTTGAACAATATCTCTCCATTCTTCCTCCCGTCCTCCCCCTCTCCGCCCGCCGCGCCTGTTCTCGCCCCTGCCCATCCATTCCTTGTGCGCTTCGTCGGCGACAATGGTGAAGGAGAAGATGGCAGCTTTGGAGCGCGTGAAGAAGGCGACGGCGATGGGGAAGGCGAAAGGGCGAGCGCCCAGTCGGGGCGGATCCTCGTCCAGGTCCCGCCTGCCGCATGGCTGGGTACAAGGGGATTGGATCCGCTTGACCATCATTGAGACGGATCTCACTGAGATGGCCAACGAGGGCTTGATCCCTCACGGGGCGGCGAGGCTCCCGGGGAACGAGTGGCAACCACAGCCGCAGGAGGGTGAGTGTGTCCTTCTGGCTACTCACGTCGACCGTGGATTCTCCTTGCCTCCGAGTGTTTTCATCCATGGTTTCTTGAATTTCTTTGGGGCGCAACTTCACCATTTCAATCCAAATTCCATCGCCTACCTTGCTGCCTTCATGTCCATGTGCGAGAACTTCCTGGGCTGTCGACCGCATTGGAGTCTCTTTAAGCACATATTCACTTGCCGCTCACAAACTGTGAAAAAGGTGAGTCCGGATGATGATAGGACTAAGGTTATTCAGATGTGTGGGGGTCTTGGGATTCAGGTGAGGAGCAAGAGTACTTTTCCGGCCATGACTCTTCCTGAGTCGGTCAGCGGGTGGTAGTCGACTTGGTTCTACTGCCAAGACGAGTCGACGCCGGGGCAGTCGACTGGTCTACCTCCGTTTTCCATGGACCGAGTGAACAAGCCCTCTTCTCTGAAGGTGCTCCCCGAGGAGAAAGCCCTAGTGAAGATGTTGATGGAGCGTGTAGTCCAGCTAGTTCGGGAAGGAGTGATGGGTATGGACCTTCTGGAGGTCTTCCTTAGGCGGCGCATCCAACCACTTCAGTACCGAGGCCATTGTATGTGGCTGTACTGTGGGACCGAGGATGAAACTTGGGCCCACCCAGAAGCAGTCGACGAGGCCACACTGGAGAGGTGGATGGCCGCAATCACAGGGAATAAAGACAACCCTCGAGGAGCCAGGAGGATTCCGCCACTCGACCATTCTTACACTCCAGACACGGTATGCCCACTTTATCTCCAACTGTAACCTTGCTATACTTATTCTGCTTTTGCTGCAAATTGGTCGATTGATCTTTGTTTCGCTGTCTGTCAGGCCACCACCGAACTATACTTGATGCCCAATGGAGCACAGACGCCGACTGAAGAGGAGGAAGGAAGTGGGGGTGAAATCCAAGAGTACTAGGATTCGGATGCTGCTGCTGATGATGAAGATGACGACTCTGACGGGGAGGAAGAAGAGGAGGAGGAGGAGGAAGTTGTACCGCCTCGCTCGGAAAGACGCTCGAAGCTCTCCCATGACCCTGCAACCGATCGTGGTAAGGGGGTCGCAACTGCCGTTCAGTCGACCAAGCGCCCTCGAACCACTTCTTCGGCGCCGACCGAGAAAGCTCCGAAGCAATCCAAGGTGGCACCGTCGAAGCCGGCCAAGGTCTTGCCGAAGATGAAGGTGGCGATCCCCACTATCTCAGGGTAATGATGCTACTTGATTTTTTCTGTTCCCCATGAACTTATTCTTGGTCGACTTATGAATCATCCGACTGACTTCTGGAACTGCAGCGCTGCTACTTCTGATACCTCGGCCAGGGCTGACGATCATGAGATGGAAGACGCCGCCACTTCAAAGCCTGGTACGACTTTCATCGTTCTGTCCTCAGTCGATTGACTTTTTGTCTCTAATTTTTGATTCTTTTCTGTAGCTCCGTCTAATGTCGTTATTACCCTTCCTGATGACGACGATGAGGAACCACTGAAGCAAAGGAGGAGTAGGAAAACGTCTGCTGGCAAGGCGACTCAGAACGTGCCGGCGCCCGAGACATTGGTCGTGGAGGGAGAGAACACCACTCGGCCTACCGTAACTTTCACGGTGCTGTTGACGAGTGCTCACCCCGCGTCGTCGAGTGCTGCACAGCCTTCACTCTTCTCAACCTACTACACCCCAGAGGATCAAGCCGGTGCTGCGAAAGAAGCGATACGCCAGGCGGGAGTCATGATGGAGCAAGTGAAGGCCATCCGAGAAGCCAGCCAGGCAGCCTATGACGCCAGTTCCGCTCTTCAAAGTAACATTCAGGTCGGTCGGTCATCGCCTGTTCTGTTAGGATATGATATCTGAAAATTCTTCTTTCTGAAATCCGTAGTAATTGTCCTACACCCAGTGGGTGTGTCGATTGGAATTCCGGGTTAGTGGGGGCACGCTGAGTGCACCCACTGGGTGTAGTCCCCGAGGCTATGGTGGACTGCTGGCAGTCGACCATAGTCTTTATAAGTTAAGTTTTTCCTTCATTCGACTAGGTCGAATGGATTTCCCAAACTGGTGGGGGCACGCTGAGTGCACCCACTGGGTGTAGTCCCCGAGACTGTGGTCGACTGCTGGCAGTGGACTACAGTCTGAAGAGCATCTCCTGTTTTTTTTGTTGGTCGACTGGTCGACTCTTGACTTGATAGAACTAGTGAGGGCACGCTGAGTGCACCCACTGGGTGTAGTCCCCGATACTATGGTCGAATATTTATATTCGACCGTAGACTTAGAAACGTACGATTTTCCTTAGTCACTCGGAAGTGAATTGTCTTTGACATTTTGTTGATTGGTTCTTCGTAGAAATCTTGTGACCTCGCGGCTCGTTACACTGAGTTGGAGAACAAACACATCCAGCTCGAGCTTGATCTGAAGCTGGCCCAGGAGAATTTATCGAAGGCGAAGGAGGAAGCCAAAGGTATGTTTGGTGAGGCTTCGACGACTGCCTTTGCCCCTCATTTGTTTCTAAGTCTGACCTTGCTGTAACCTTGCAGGAAAAGTGAAGGAGGCCCAGAAGAAGAAAGACCTTGAGTTGGCTGTGATGCAGAAAACAGCTTTAGAGAAGACCAAGCTAGCAGATGAGAAGTTGGCTTCGGTTACCAAGCTTGAAGAAGAAAACACCAATCTGAAAGCTGCCCTTGATGCCGCCAACAAAGAGGTCAGTCGACTGAAAAGTGATAAGATTGCCCTGAGTGACAAGGCCAGTGAGTTGGTGGGGAAGAAGAATGATCTGGAGGCTTATCTGGGCGGACTCGCCAAGAAGCTGTTCCTCATGCTCGAAGGTAATCTTTTGCACCAAACAGGTATTTCAACTGCGATCTTTCCATTCGACTGTTGTCTTGACTCGGTGGTTGTGCTTGCAGAATTTTGCCAAAACTTTGAAGAGGAGACTGGTCGACTGGTGCCTAACCTGGACCCCATCAACTCTCCGGTGAATGATGAAGTCGCCATGAACGTGCTCCGGCTCGAATCTCGTGTCGCTGCTGTCGTTGATTATCTCGCAAGGATGAAGGTCGCCACTTCCCGCATCGACGCTATGGTCTGGCCTAGGGAGACGCTCCAGAATGACCTCGAGTCTCTGATGACTCGATTGAACACAGTCCCAAGTTGAGTGCAGGAGTGGAAGAAATCCTCTGCCAGGTGTGGCGCGGATGTTGCTCTATCTCTGGCCCGAGTCCATTGCAAGGATGCACGAGAAGACAAGTTGGCGGCTCTTCGGATGGCTAACACCAAGAAGCACGATTTCCGTTCCTTGATGGAGACCTTCATCGCCGCTGCCACTCGGATTGCTGATGGAATCGACCTCGACGAGTTTGTTGCACCTTCCAACCCTCCACAGGAGGGGTAAGAAACTTCTTGAGCTCGACAGTTTAAATTTGCCTCGGTATGCCGAGTGATTTTGTAACCGTCAAACCTTAACAGGCCTAGCGCCTGAGCACTTTTGGTTCCGTTAGGTATCTATCCGAACTTGGATTCGACGTTTGAATATGCTTGTATTTGGTTTTGAGATGTCTTTTACAGGTTAAATCGAGATGCTTATTGCAATCGGCTTGTTCTCCAATTCACTTAGGCAGGCACTGGGCTGCAGCTAAGCCTCTGAGTGGGAGGTTTGCTCTCCACTCGGTAGGATTTTCAAAACTTAGGCGAGCATTGGGCTGCAGCTAAGCCCCCGAGTGGGAGGTCTGCTCTCCACTCGGTAGGATTTTCACAACTTAGGCGAGCAATAGGTTGCAGCTAAGCCCCCGAGTGGGAGGTCTGCTCTCCACTCGGTAGGATTTTCAAAACTTAGGCGAGCATTGGGCTGCAGCTAAGCCCCCGAGTGGGAGGTTTGCTCTCCACTCGGTAGGATTTTCAAAACTTAGGCGAGCACTGGGCTGCAGCTAAGCCCCCGAGTGGGAGGTCTGCTCTCCACTCGGTAGGATTTTTAAAACTTAGGCGAGCACTGGGCTGCAGCTAAGCCCCCGAGTGGGAGGTCTGCTCTCCACTCGGTAGGATTTTCAGAACTTAGGCGAGCACTGGGCTGCAGCTAAGCCCCCGAGTGGGAGGTCTGCTCTCCACTCGGTAGGATTTTCAAAACTTAGGCGAGCACTGGGCTGCAGCTAAGCCCCCGAGTGGGAGGTCTGCTCTCCACTCGGTAGGATTTTCAAAACTTAGGCGAGCACTGGGCTGCAGCTAAGCCCCCGAGTGGGAGGTCTGCTCTCCACTCGGTAGAATTTTCACGTTGTACTTGTGGCGTAGCTCGGAGGAGAGGGTCACAATCGACCTGCACCTCGTCTTCCTTGCGACCGCACGTTATACTTGTGGCGTAGCTCGGAGGAGAGGGTCGCAGTCGACCTGCACCTCGTCCTCCTTGCGACCGCACGTTGTACTTGTGGCGTAGCTCGGAGGAGAGGGTCGCAGTCGACCTGCACCTCGTCCTCCTTGCGACCGCATGTTGTACTTGAACTTAGGCGAGTACTTAGACTGCAACTAAGCCTCCGAGTGGGAGGCTGGCTCACCACTCGGTAGGATTTTATTGAAACTTAGGCGAGTACTTGGACTGCAGCTAAGCCCCCAAGTGGGAGGCTGGCTCACCACTCGGTAGGATTTTATTGAAACTTAGGCGAGTACTTGGACTGCAGCTAAACCCCCGAGTGGGAGTCTGGCTCACCACTCGGTAGGATTTTATTGAAACTTAGGCGAGTACTTGGACTGCCGCTAAGCCCCCGAGTGGGAGGCTGGCTCACCACTCGGTAGGATTTTATTGAAACTTAGGAGAAACGGATTCGCAGCTAAGCCCCCGAGTGGGAGACAGGCTCGCCACTCGGTAAGGATTTTTTTTACAAACTTAGGCTAAACGGATTCGCAGCTAAGCCACCCACTGAGGGGAAATTTTACCGAACGAATAAAAGTGACAAAAATCATTGGGGAAATTATGACACTATTATCTTGCAAAACATGAACTACAGAAGTACTTTTATTACAACTCATCCGAGTGAAAACTTAAGTGTAAAATGGGCGGAGCAGATCCGCGTTCCAAGCTCGGGGCTCGTCAAAGTTGTGCTCGACGTTGTAGAGGCGGTACGCTCCATTGTGGAGAACCTTGGTGACGATGAAGGGTCCTTCCCAAGAAGGAGCAAGCTTGTGTGGTTTCTGCTGATCCACTCGGAGAACCAAATCTCCTTCCTGGAAGGCTCGATTCTTCACGTTTTTGGCGTGGAAGCGACGCAAGTCGTGTTGGTAGATGGTTGATCGGACCAGAGCCATCTCCCTTTCTTCCTCTAGAAGGTCGACTGCATCCTTCCGCGCTTGTTCTGCTTCAGCTTCGGTGTAGAGCTCGACTCGAGGAGCATTGTGGAGTAGATCACTCGATAACACCGCTTCAGCTCCATAGACCAAGAAGAATGGAGTTCTTCCGGTCGACTGATTAGGCGTGTTCCTTAGACCCCACAACACCGAGGGAAGTTCGTCGACCCATGCCCCAGCCGCATGCTTGAGGTCACGCATCAGTCAGGGTTTCAACCCTTTGAGGATCAAGCCATTGGCTCGCTCCGCTTGTCCATTCGACTGGGGATGGGAGACTAAAGCATAGTCGACTCGAGTGCCCTGAGATGCGCAGAACGCCTTGAATTCTTCCGAATCGAAGTTTGATCCATTGTCAGTGATGATGCTGTGCGGGACTCCATATCTGAAAATCAGTTCTCTGATGAAGCTGACAGCAGTACCGGCGTCGAGGTTCTTGATGGGTTTAGCCTCAATCCACTTGGTGAACTTGTCGACTGCTACCAGTACATGTGTGAAACCGCTTCGTCCTGTTCTCAAGGGACCAACCATATCCAAACCCCATACTGCAAAGGGCCAGACGAGTGGAATGGTCTTCAGAGCTGATGCAGGCTTGTGTGACATGTTGGAGTAAAATTTGCATCCTTCACACTTGTCTACTATTTCCTTTGCCATTTCATTCGCCCTTGGCCAATAAAATCTGGCTCAGTATGCTTTGGCCACAATGGTCCGAGAGGACGCATGATGGCCATAGGTCCCCGAGTGGATGTCATCAAGGATTATTCGACCTTCTTCTGGCGTTATGCACTTCTGACCAACTCCAGTCACGCTCTCTCTGTACAACTGTCCTTTGATCACAGTAAAGGCCTTGGATCGACGGACGATCTGTCGAGCCTCTTCCTCTTCCTCCGGGAGCTCTTTTCTCAGGATGTACGCGATGTATGGAACCGTCCAGTCGGGTGTGATCACTAAAACCTCCATCACCAAGTCGACCACTGCTGGGACCTCAACCTCAGTCGGATCTGTGGCACTCTTGGGCTGCGGAGCTTCTTCGGTGAAAGGATCTTCTTTGACTGATGGAGTATGGATATGCTCCAAGAACACATCGCTGGGAATGGCTTCTCTCTTAGAACCTATCTTCGCCAAATCATCAGCCGCTTGATTCTTCAGTCGGGGTATATGATGGAGCTCTAACCCCTCAAACTTCTTTTCCAGCTTCCTCACTGCATTGCAGTATCCAGTCATGGCTGGGCTTCTAACGTCCCACTCCTTCATCACTTGGTTGACCACCAAATCTGAGTCGCCATAAACCATAAGGCGTCGGACGCCGAGTGAAATGGCCATGCGCAACCCATACAAAAGGGCCTCGTATTCTGCCTCATTGTTGGAGGAATCAAAGTGAATCTGGAGCACATATCTGAGCTTATCTCCTCTGGGGGAAACCAGGACAACCCCAGCACTGGAACCATTTAACATCTTAGAGCCATCAAAGAACATGGTCCAATGCTCCGAGTGAACTTCAGTCGGCTGCTGTTGTTCAATCCACTCGGCAAGGAAATCTGCTATTGCTTGGGACTTGATGGCTTTCTTTGCCTCAAACTTGATATCAAGGGGAAGGAGTTCAATTGCCCATTTCGCCACTCGACCAGTTGCATCTCTGTTGTGCAGAATCTCTGAAAGTGGAGCGTCGCTGACGACTGTAATGGAATGATCAGAGAAGTAATGAGCTACCTTCTTCGTGGTCATGTAGATCCCATACACAAGCTTCTGATAATGAGGATATCTTTGCTTTGATGGAGTCAAAACTTCAGACAGATAGTACACTAGGCGCTGAACTTTGAAGGCTTTCCCTTCTTCTTCCTGCTCGACCATAAGTACAGTACTGATGACTTGTCCTGTGGCTGCAATATAAAGCAACAGAGGCTCTTTGCTGATTGGAGCAGCAAGCACCGACTGGGTGGAGAGCAGAGCTTTTAGCTCGGCAAACGCTGCATCAGCTTCTGGAGTCCACTCGAACTTGTCTGCCTTCTTCATCAGTCAGTAAAGAGGCAATGCCTTTTCACCGAGACGTGAGATGAATCAACTTAATGCGGCCAAGCATCCAGTAAGTTTCTAGACATCGTGCACCCGCACGGGGCGTTCCATTCGGAGTATAGTGCCGATTTTTTCTGGGTTAACGTCGATTCCTCGTTCAGAAACGAGAAAACCGAGTAACCTGCCACCAGGAACTCCAAATGTGCACTTTGATGGATTGACCTTGATATCATACCTCCTGAGGTTGGCAAATGTTTCAGCAAGGTCAGTCAGCAGGTCGGAACCCTTTCGCGACTTGACCACGATATCATCCATGTACGCTTCCACATTTCGACTGATTTGAGTGAGTAGACACTTCTGAATCATTCGCATGAACATGGCTCCGGCATTCCTGAGGCCGAATGGCATGGTGACATAGCAGAAGCACCCGAATGGAGTGATGAAAGCTGTTTTGATCTCATCGGGTCCGTACAGACGGATCTGATGATACCCGGAATAGGCGTCTAAAAAAGACAATCTCTCACATCCCGTAGTCGAGTAGACAATTTGATCGATGCGCGGGAGAGGAAAATGATCTTTTGGGCAGGCCCGGTTGATGTGCTTGAAATCAATGCACATGCGGAGTGACTTATCCTTCTTGGGAACCATTACAACATTGGCGAGCCACTCGGATTGATATATCTCTCGGATAAACTCTGCTGCCAACAGTCGAGCCACTTCCTCGCCAATGGCCTTTCTCTTCTGGACGGCGGACCGTCGAAGATGCTCTTTGACTGGTTTTGCTGTTGAATCGACTCTAAGGCGATGCTCAGCCAGTCCCCTGGGAACACCCGGCATGTCAGCTGGCTTCCATGCAAAGATGTCCCAGTTCTCACGGAGGAACTGGATGAGTGCTTCTTCCTATTTAGGGTCGAGTGTTGTGGAGATATGGGTCGGAGCTGCATTGGGACCGGTCGGGTGAATGTGAACGGGCTTTGTCTCACCGGACGACTGAAACGCTGATTCGGTAGCAGGCTTCTTAGCCCGCAACAAATCACTCGGGTCTGCATTTTTCTTATACCCTTGAAACTCGACTGTTGTCACCTGGGAGTCGGCAATTTTCGAGCCTTTCTGGCAACACTCCTCTACTTTTTTCCGATCACCAGTGATAGTGATCACGCCTTTGGGGCCGGGCATCTTCAGCTTGAGGTATACGTAACATGGTCGAGCCATGAATCGTGCGTAAGCTGGTCTCCCCAAAATAGCATGGTAAGCGCTCTGAAAGTCTACAACTTCAAATGTAAGCTTCTCTTTGCGGAAATGTTTCGAGTCACTGAACACCACGTCTAGAGCTATCTGACCGAGTGACTCAGCCTTCTTTCCAGGTATAACTCCATGAAAACTCATGTTGCTGGTGCTCAGTCGGGACATCGGAATGCCCATTCCTTTAAGCGTGTCCGCATACAACAAATTCAGTCCACTACCACCATCCATTAGCACCTTCGTCAGTCGAGTGCCTTCGACGACCGGGTCGACCACCAAAGCTTGCCTCCCAGGGGTGGCTATATGAGTCGGGTGATCGGACTGGTCGAATGTAATGGGAGTTTGTGACCATCTCAGATAACTTGGCATCGCCTGGGCGACCATGTTCACCTCACGGTTAATAACCTTCAGTCGGCTCTTGCTTTCCACATCCCCAAAGATCATCAGAGTGGAGTGAACATGAGGATATCCTCCCTCACTGTCCTCCTTGTCTTCGGCTTTGTCCGACTCCTTTTCCTTGTCCTTGGGCTGTTTACCTTGGAACTGCTGGATCAGGAGCCTGCACTGCCGAGTGGTATGCTTCGGGTATATGAAATTACCCTCTTCATCTTTCTTCGTGTGGATGTGACACGGCAGATCCATCACGCCATTTCCTTCTTTATCCTTCACCTTCTTGGGGTTCCAGGATCCTTTGGGTTTTCCTTTGAACTTGCCCTGAGTCATGGCCAGAGCCTCTCCAGGAGCCGCAGGTTCGGCTTTCCGTTTCTGCTTCCGGCTAGAGTTTCCTTTCTCCGACTGACTCGGCTTGTACTTGCCGCTCCGGAGTCGGTCCTCCTCTTCGCCGTTGGCGTACTTGGTAGCAATTTCCATCATCCGACTCAGGGTCATATCTCCGGTCTGACCAAACTTCAAACTTAATTCTCTATTCTTAACACCATCCTTGAAAGCGCAGACTGCCTGATGATCAGACACGTTCTCCATGGTATGATGCAAAGTGATCCATCTCTGAATATACTCTCTTAAGGTCTCATTCAACTTCTGCACACAAACTTGCAGCTCTGTCAATCCAGCTGGTCGCTTGCAAGTTCCCTCGAATGTTCTGACGAACACTCGAGAAAGATCTTCCCAAGTGTAAATGCTGCTAGGAGTTAGCTGATTCAACAACGCCCTGGCCGAACCTTCCAACATGAGTGGTAAATGCTTCATAGCCACTTCATCATTTCCACCACCAATCTGCACCGCCACTCGGTAATCTTCATGCCAAGTTTCAGGCTTAGACTCACCGGTGAACTTGCTGACTCCAGTTGCCAACCTGAAGTTGGGGGGAATCACCGCGGCTCTAATAGCCCTGCAGAGACATTCTGGACCAGGAACATGCACTCGGCTGCTAGTGGGCGCATCTCTGTCGTGGCCACCTCGATGAGCTCTGTTCCGATCGACCAAGCCTTGCACGATGATGGATCGCGCGTCAAAGCCTGGTTCCCTGGGGTCGACCGGAGCTCTTCGTCCCACACTGAGCTGGCGCCTGTCATCTTGCTGCCGATGAGCGTAGGACCCACCCCTCGGGGAGGAGTGGGCACTCAACGCCTATCATCATGATCGTATTGGTCACCATATTGGTCCCGTCGATTCTCGCGTCCTTCACGCCGCGGAGGTGATCTAGGGCTGTGAGCCGACTGAACCGTATTCACAGCGACGGATCGACTGTGAATTCTGTTGCGTGACTGTGACACGGCTGAATTCTGATCTCCTGCTGCTCGGAGCAAATCCCTAATCTGCATCAAGCCTCTGCCAGCCTTCAACTGAGTCGGCTGCGGGAAGAGTTGACGTCGACTGGAGTCGGGTACTCGTTGCCGCGCGCGCTCGTCGAGTTCTCCCTGGAGATTCTCCAGACGAGTGCGTTCAACCAAGTTGGCCAAACACGCCTCCTCCAAGGCACGAGCCTCGGGGGTTTCTCCTGCGATGGGAGTATGCAAGGCATCCATGTTTCTGTGGCGAAGTTCTTCCCTTTGCAGGGAGTTAAGTGGCTCGGGCTGATATTCCTCATGGACTTGAGCTGGGTCACCTCCACCGTCCACCCCATTGCCGCGGGGGAAGCCGGGAGGGCTACGAGGCCCATTGACCATCAAGACCTCCCCGCTGGATCGCTGCTGTCGCACTCGGATGCGGTCTCTACGGAGCCAGTCGACAGATCGAACAGGCCGTAGAGAGATTCGTCGGGCTCGATTACCGTGACTTGAGTGATGGCCGACTGGCGGATCACCGCGTGCCTTACCCACCGCTGGAGCCTCGACCGACCAGAGCGCTTGCGCTGGCGGGAGACTGGGAGGGAGGACGATAGGGGAGTCGACCGATAAGGAGTCGACGGCTGTCGCAGCAGAATGCCGCGGACACATGCCCGAAAATGCGTTGCCCCGCGGACGGGGAGCGCGTCCATGTCGAGTGGAGCCTCCTGGAGCCAAGCGGAGTTGTCGGTGATGAAGGTGAGCGCGCCGAGACGGATCTCGCGGCCCTCCACCAAAACTCTGCCAGAAACCATGATGAAGACAATCGGAACAATTGCAACTTCTCCAGAAATCGCTAAGACACCTGCCCCATGGTGGGCGCCAACTGTCGTGGTTCTAAGTTTGACAGTAGAATGGGGGGTTGGCATGGAGAGCCAAGATCCTAGCTACGGAGCAGTTGTAAACACAAGAGATGTACGAGTTCAGGCCCTTCTCGGAGGAAGTAACAGCCCTACGTCTCGGAGCCCTGAGGCGGTCGAGTGGATTATGTGTGTATGGATTACAGGGGTGCGAATCCTTTACACTGAGGAGGGGGGGTGGCTTATATAGTGTCTGCCAGACCCCTCCGGCCCTCAGTTATGCAGGGTTTAAAGTACATTAAGGCTAGGCGTTACTGGTAACGCCTTACATAAAGTGTCTTAAATGCCATAAAGACTACTTAATTACAGACCGTTTGGATGCAGAGTGGCTCTTGATCTCCTGGTGGTCGAGTGAGTCTTCATGGTCGAGTCCTTCGAGTCCGTCGAGTGAAGTCTCTCTTGGTCGACTGGAATGTAGTTTCTTCTGAGGGTGTCCTTGGGAAGGGTACTTAAGACAGGTCTGTGACCCTACCCTAGGTACATGACTTCATCATTAGCCCCCGAATGGATCGAGGTTTGAATGAGAAAGGAATTGATGATATTTCCGACTTGCTTTTGTGTTCTGAACATGTATCATCTTGGACCAATAATCTTTTTGTTGATAACAACAACTTTTCTTTCAGTCACCTTGATCCATTCTTCTCCCGTCGAGTGAACTTTTGAACTTAGTAAACTTCTGAGCGACGGATCGCAGGAAATCTCTTGTATGACAAATTGATCTGCTGTTAGCGGATTTCGTGGGATCCGAATTTTGGGAAGCGCCCGAAGCGGGGCGGACCGCGGCGCTCGAATGGGATAGGGCATAGACGCCTCGATTCCTGCGCCGCCTTTTTCGCCACGTGTCGCATACGCGCGACTATTTTGGGATGTGATTGGATTGCCTGGGCCCACTTGTCATCCACTCAGAAGTGTCCTTATAAAATGCACCCGACGAGGGTTTTTGAATAGTATCTCTCCATTCTTCCTCCCGTCCTCCCCCTCTCCGCCCGCCGCGCCTGTTCTCGCCCCTGCCCATCCACTCCTCGTGCGCTTCGTCAGCGACAATGGTGAAGGAGAAGACGATGGCTTTGGAGCACGTGAAGAAGGCGACGGCGACGGGGAAGGTGAAAGGGCGAGCGCCCAGTCGGGGCGGATCCTCGTCCAGGTCCCGCCTGCCGCATGGCTAGGTACAAGGGGATTGGATCCGCTCGACCATCACCGAGATGGATCTCACTGAGATGGCCAACAAGGGCTTGATCCCTCACGGGGCGGCGAGGCTCCCGGGGAACGAGTGGCAACCACAGCCGCAGGAGGGTGAGTGCGTCC
Source organism: Triticum timopheevii (assembly GCA_963921465.1). NCBI lineage: Eukaryota > Viridiplantae > Streptophyta > Magnoliopsida > Poales > Poaceae > Triticum > Triticum timopheevii. The sequence goes on along the minus strand of OY997268.1, from coordinate 559,247,105 downwards.
TTCTGGCTACTCACGTCGACCGTGGATTCTCCTTGCCTCTGAGTGTTTTCTTCCGTGGTTTCTTGAATTTCTTTGGGGCGCAACTTCACCATTTCAATCCAAATTCCATCGCCTACCTTGCTGCCTTCGTGTCCATGTGCGAGAACTTCCTGGGCTGTCGACCGCATTGGGGTCTCTTTAAGCTCATATTCACTTGCCGCTCACAAACTGTGAAAAAGGCGAGTCCGGATGACGATAGGACTAAGGTTATTCAGATGTGTGGGGGTCTTGGGATTTAGATGAGGAGCAAGAGTACTTTTCCGGCCATGACTCTTCCTGAGTCGGTCAGCGGGTGGTAGTCGACTTGGTTCTACTGCCAAGACGAGTCGACGCCGGGGCAGTCGACTGGTCTACCTCCGTTTTCCATGGACCGAGTGAACAAGCCCTCTTCCCTGAAGGTGCTCCCCGAGGAGAAAGCCCAAGTGAAGATGTTGATGGAGCGTGTAGTCCAGCTAGTTCGGGAAGGAGTGACGGGTATGGACCTTCTGGAGGTCTTCCTTAGGCGGCGCATCCAACCACTTCAGTACCGAGGCCATTGTATGTGGCTGTACTGTGGGACCGAGGATGAAACTCGGGCCCACCCAGAAGCAGTCGACGATGCCACACTGGAGAGGTGGATGGCCGCGATCACAGGGAATAAAGACAACCCTCGAGGAGCCAGGAGGATTCCGCCACTCGACCATTCTTACACTCCAGACACGGTATGCCCACTTTATCTCCAACTGTAACCTTGATATACTTATTCTGCTTTTGCTGCAAATTGGTCGATTGATCTTTGTTTCGCTGTCTGTCAGGCCACCACCGAACTATACTCGATGCCCAATGGAGCACAGACGCCGACTGAAGAGGAGGAAGGAAGTGGGGGCGAAAGCCAAGAGGACTGGGATTCGGACGCTGCTGCTGATGATGAAGATGACGACTCTAACGGGGAGGAAGAAGAGGAGGAGGAGGAAGTTGTACCGCCTCGCTCGGAAAGACGCTCGAAGCTCGCCCATGACCCTGCAACCGAGCGTGGTAACGGGGTCGCAACTGCCGTTCAGTCGACCAAGCGCCCTCGAACCACTTCTCCGGCGCCGACCGAGAAAGCTCCGAAGCAATCCAAGTTGGCACCGTCAAAGCCGGCCAAGGTCTTGCCGAAGATGAAGGTGGGGATCCCCACTATCTCAGGGTAATGATGCTACTTGAGTTTTTCTGTTCCCCATGAACTTATTCTTGGTCGACTTATGAATCATCCGACTGACTTCTGGAACTGCAACGCTGCTACTTCTGATACCTCGGCCAGGGCTGGCGATCATGAGATGGAAGACGCTGCCACTTCAAAGCCTGGTACGACTTTCATCGTTCTGTCCTCAGTCGATTGACTTTTTGTCTCTAATTTTTGATTCTTTTCTGTAGCTCCGTCTAATGTCGTTATTACCCTTCCTGGCAACGACAATGAGGAACCACTGAAGCAAAGGAGGAGTAGGAAAACGTCTGCTGGCAAGGCGACTCAGAACGTGCCGGCGCCCGAGACATTGGTCGTGGAGGGAGAGAACACCACTCGGCCCACCGTAACTTTCGCGGTGCTGTTGACGAGTGCTCACCCCGCACCGTCGAGTGCTGCACAACCTTCACTCTTCTCGACCTACTACGTCCCAGAGGATCAAGCCGGTGCTGCGAAAGAAGCGATACGCCAGGCGGGAGTCATGATGGAGCAAGTGAAGGCCATCCGAGAAGCCAGCCAGGCAGCCTATAATGCTAGTTCCGCTCTTCAAAGTAACGTTCAGGTCAGTCGGTCATCGCCTGTTCTCTTAGCATATGATATCTGAAAATTCTTCTTTCCGAAATCTGTAGTAATTGTCCTACACCCAGTGGGTGTGTCGATTGTAATTCCAGGTTAGTGGGGGCACGCTGAGTGCACCCACTGGGTGTAGTCCCCAAGGCTATGGTGGACTGCTGGCAGTCGACCATAGTCTTTATAAGTTAAGTTTTTCCTTCATTCGACTAGGTCGAATGGATTTCCCAAACTGGTGGGGGCACGCTGAGTGCACCCACTGGGTGTAGTCCCCGAGACTGTGGTCGACTGCTGGCAGTGGACTACAGTCTGAAGAGCATCTCCTATTTTTTTTTTGTTGGTCGACAGGTCGACTCTTGACTTGATAGAACTAGTGGGGGCACGCTGAGTGCACCCACTGGGTGTAGTCCCCGAGACTATGGTCGAATATTTGTATTCGACCGTAGTCTTAGAAACGCACGATTTTTCCTTAGTCACTCGGAAGTGAATTGTCTTTGACATTTTGTCGATTGGTTCTTCGTAGAAATCTTGTGACCTCGCGGCTCGTTACACTGAGTTGGAGAACAAACACATCCAGCTCGAGCTTGATCTGAAGCTGGCCCAGGAGAATTTATCGAAGGCGAAGGAGGAAGCCAAAGGTATGTTTGGTGAGGCTTCGACGACTGCCTTTGCCCCTCATTTGTTTCTAAGTCTGACCTTGCTGTAACCTTGCAGGAAAAGTGAAGGAGGCCCAGAAGAAGAAAGACCTTGAGTTGGCTGCGATGCAGAAAACAGCTTTAGAGAAGACCAAGCTAGCAGATGAGAAGTTGGCTTCGGTTACCAAGCTTGAAGAAGAAAACACCAATCTGTAAGCTGCCCTTGATGCCGCCAACAAAGAGGTCAGTCGACTGAAAAGTGATAAGATTGCCCTGAGTGACAAGGCCAGTGAGTTGGTGGGGAAGAAGAATGATCTGGAGGCTTATCTGGGCGGACTCGCCAAGAAGCTGTTCCTCATGCTCGAAGGTAATCTTTTGCACCAAACAGGTATTTCAACTGCGATCTTTCCATTCGACTGTTGTCTTGAGTCGGTGGTTGTGCTTGCAGAATTTTGCCAAAACTTTGAAGAGGAGACTGGTCGACTGGAGCCTAACCTGGACCCCATCAACTCTCCGGTGAATGATGAAGTCGCCATGAACGTGCTCCGGCTCGAATCTCGTGTCGCTGCTATCGTTGATTATCTCGCAAGGCTGAAGTTCGCCACTTCCCGCATCGACGCTACGCTCTGGCCCAGGGAGACGCTCTAGAATGACCTCGAGTCTCTGATGACTCGACTGAACACAGTCCCAAGTCGAGTGCAGGAGTGGAAGAAATCCTCTGCCAGGTGTGGCGCGGATGTTGCTCTATCTCTGGCCCGAGTCCATTGCAAGGATGCACGAGAAGACAAGTTGGCGGCTCTTCGGGTGGCTAACACTAAGAAGCACGATTTCCGTTCCTTCATGGAGACCTTCATAGCCGCTGCCACTCGGATTGCTGATGGAATCGACCTCGACGAGTTTGTTCCACCTTCCAGCCCTCCACAGAAGGGGTAAAAAACTTCTTGAGCTCGACACTTTAAATTTGCCTCGGTATGCGCAGTGATTTTGTAACCGTCAAACCTTAACAGGCCTAGCGCCTGAGCACTTTTGGTTCCGTTAGGTATCTATCCGAACTTGGATTCGACGTTTGAATATGCTTGTATTTGGTTTTGAGATGTCTTTTGCAGGTTAATGCGAGATGCTTATTGCAATCGGCTTGTTCTCCAATTCACTTAGGCAGGCACTGGGCTGCAGCTAAGCCTCCGAGTGGGAGGTCTGCTTTCCACTCGGTAGGATTTTCAAAACTTAGGCGAGCACTGGGCTGCAGCTAAGCCCCCGAGTGGGAGGTCTGCTCTCCACTCGGTAGGATTTTCAAAACTTAGGCGAGCACTGGGCTGCAGCTAAGCCCCCGAGTGGGAGGTCTGCTCTCCACTCGGTAGGATTTTCAGAACTTAGGCGAGCACTGGGCTGTAGCTAAGCCCCCGAGTGGGAGGTCTGCTCTCCACTCGGTAGGATTTTCAAAACTTAGGCGAGCACTGGGCTGCAGCTAAGCCCCAGAGTGGGAGGTCTGCTCTCCACTCGGTAGGATTTTCACGTTGTACTTGTGGCATAGCTCGGAGGAGAGGGTCGCAGTCGACCTGCACCTCGTCTTCCTTGTGACCGCACGTTGTACTTGTGGCGTAGCTCGGAGGAGAGGGTCGTAGTCGACCTGCACCTCGTCCTCCTTGCGACCGCACGTTGTACTTCTGGCGTAGCTCGGTGGAGAGGGTCACAGTCGACCTGCACCTCGTCCTCCTTGCGACCGCACGTTGTACTTGAACTTAGGCGAGTACTTAGACTGCAACTAAGCCTCCGAGTGGGAGGCTGGCTCACCACTCGGTAGGATTTTATTGAAACTTAGGCGAGTACTTGGACTGCAGCTAAGCCCCCGAGTGGGAGGCTGGCTCACCACTCGGTAGGATTTTATTGAAACTTAGGCGAGTACTTGGACTGTAGCTAAACCCCCGAGTGGGAGTCTGGCTCACCACTCGGTAGGATTTTATTGAAACTTAGGCGAGTACTTGGACGGCCGCTAAGCCCCCGAGTGGGAGGCTGGCTCACCACTCGGTAGGATTTTATTGAAACTTAGGCGAAACGGATTCGCAGCTAAGCCCCTGAGTGGGAGACAGGCTCGCCACTCGGTAAGGATTTTTTTTACAAACTTAGGCGAAACGGATTCGCAGCTAAGCCACCCACTGAGGGGAAATTTTACCGAACGAATAAAAGTGACAAAAATCATTGGGGAAATTATGACACTATTATCTTGCAAAACATGAACTACAGAAGTACTTTTATTACAACTCATCCGAGTGAAAACATAAGTGTAAAATGGGCGGAGCAGATCCGCGTTCCAAGCTCGGGGCTCGTCAAAGTTGTGCTCGACGTTGTAGAGGCGGTACGCTCCATTGTGGAGAACCTTGGTGACGATGAAGGGTCCTTCCCAAGAAGGAGCAAGCTTGTGTGGTTTCTGCTGATCCACTCGGAGAACCAAATCTCCTTCCTGGAAGGCTCGATTCTTCACGTTTTTGGCGTGGAAGCGACGCAAGTCCTGTTGGTAGATGGTCGATCGGACCAGAGCTGTCGTGGATTTGTCACGGCAGATGTCCTTGTGAAAGGACTTAGTCGTGGAGCCATCGCTACGGGTTAACTTGAAGGGGTTAAAGCGGACACAAAGACACAAGGGTTTATACTAGTTCGGCCCCTTCGAGGAAGGTAAAAGCCTACGTCTAGTTGTGATGGAATTGATGTGGTTTCGATGACTAGGGAGCAAACAAGCTTCGCCTAGGCTCGAGTTGTTGTTGTCTGTCTTTGAACCGCCGCCGGGTCGTCCCCTTATATACACGGGTGACGCCCGTCGGTCCACAGAGTCCCACACTGGTTCATACTCGTATCCCGGTTGGTCTCTCTCTATTCCTAACTTACAATGCAAGTTTACATATCAAGCTTGTTTACGGCTACAGGTTCTAAACCGACTACAGGCCCTGGGCCTTCATCTGTTTAATCACCTTTAAACTACTAATGAAGCTAACCCGGCCCAGGTAGGCCGGTTCACGCCCAGTGGTAATATCCCCAACATTAGGCCCCAGATTGATTTGAATTGGTTCATGTCAATCCTTCACAAAAATCTTTGTCTTCAACATCTTCTGGTAATTGGTAAACCGCCATGTCGTCATCATCTCTGGTTGCTGTAAACCGGCATGACGTCATCATGAAGTTAACATTTATGACGCCTTCTTTTATTAATAGATCCTCGATACCCAAAGCAGCAGCTCCACTTCCGAATTTTGCGGCTCCTGGATCCACGCGCCTGACACATGTCCTTTGCCTTATAAATAGGACCGAAGGGTCATTTCCTTTTCTCCCCTTCGTCTCTTTCTCTTCGTCTTTCTCGCATCACCAGCCTTGGAGCTCCGCCACCACCGTTGACCTCTGCACCGTCTTGGCCCGCTGCATCAACCTGAACGCACCAGAGCACCGCGGCAGCCTTCCGCGTCTTCCTCGATTCTGGTAAGCCTTCTATTCTTCTTAACATAGATCTGTTCTAGGGTTTCATGTTCTTGCCATGTTCATCACTTGTTCATGCTCGTACCCAAACTCCTGGATAGATCTGTGAAACCCTGCTCTGACTAGCAGTAGCTTTCTAGCATCCGCCTGTAGTTTCACGCTCAAGTCTATAGATCTCATCCACATACCTGCCCATTGATTTACTTCCGTTCTGCTTTAACCTTTTGAATATTTTCTGTTTTTCTGAACTTGCTTCAGATCCATTGCTGCAATAAGACCTTGTGAAACCTGTTTCTGCATACTTAACCATCCGCAACCTCAATTGCTTTCCATGTTTAGATCAGGCGGTTTAACTTAATATAGAAAAAATTAATAAACCGGTATATACCATTAGTCCCCTTGTTGAACCGCCAGAACTCTTTAGCCATATGAGGCCACTTCATAGAAATCCAGTTTAAATATACTGCCTCCGGTTTAGCATTGTTCATACCAGCACCTTCTTTTATCCAACATATTCTTGAACCGGAATCACCTGTTTCTCGTAGATCTCACCATGGCCAAACAAGTATATGAGTGCAACTGGGTTCCTTCTCGTGTCACAGAAACTTAGTTGGATAATTTAGTCTCGATCGGCGCTTTAGACAGCAAAGAGACTATCCACTGGAGGGTTCCTGGTGATGAATGTCCTCGCACACCTCAAGAGGGAGAAGTTGCGATCTTTGCGGATCATTTAGCCCGGGGCTTCAAACCGCCCGGCTCTAAATTTTACCGGGATGTGTTAGCCAATTTTCAACTCCGCCCGCAAGATACTGGCCCCAACTCTGTTACCAACTTATGTCACTTCCAAGTGCTCTGTGAGGTATACCTTCAAGAGGAACCCACAGTTGAATTTTTCAGAGACTGCTTCCACTTAAACCGCCGCACAGAATTCACTGATGGTCCCAATACGGAATTTGGCGGTATGGCAATTCAGAAAAGGAAAGAAAACACTTATCCCCATGCCAGACTACACAGTCACCCCAAGGAGTGGAATGCAACATGGTTTTACTGCAAAGATACTTCCCCTGAAGATGAAAATCCTTTGCCTGGCTTTCGTCCGGAGCGGCTCAGCAATACACACCCCTTCCCACAAAGGTTAAGTGCCAAGGAGAGAAGTAAATATGCTCCGCAACTATCCAAGCTCCGAGCCTTCATGGCCAACGGTTTAACAGGAGTAGATCTCGCACGCTGTTGGATATGATGGAGCATACTGCCTCTCAGCCGGTGCTCCAGTTTAATGTGCAAGTATACTGGTAGCGTTGATGACCCGCTTCGACACACCAACATCCAGCTCTCAGATGATGAAGTCACAGAGGCTGTGAAGAAAATGTTGAACGAACCGGAACACCTCTACGCTCAAACTGGCCTGCTCCCTTTCTGTGCTACCAACAAACCGCCAGCTGTAAGATTCCGATTGCATTTTTTACTGAACCTGTTATTGCTATTTCTGCCTAACATCAACTGCTGCTTACTCAAGGTGATAATCCGTTTTGGAGCAAGAAGCTTCCACAAGAAAAACCAGAGAAAACAGAACGGTCAACCCGGCCAAATACCAAGGTTGTCAAGAAGCCTGCTAAAAAGAGGAAAACCACCGCTTCATCTGATCCGACTGTTGATGATGATGTGGGTAACTCGGACCTTGAGGTAGAACTCGATTCACTAGGCTTACTTTTTACACGCCTTATTGATGATGATACTTGTCAGGACGATGCTGAAGCCAGTAATGCTGATGCCACTGAGGTAACTATTCTCTCTTCCGATTCAGATCCTTTGCCTTTGCCAAAACTTCGCCAGGCAAACCGGAAAGTTAAATTTTCTCATCCTCTTGCTTACTTGGATCCCAAATTTCTTATGAAGACTCAGCAACATGAAGCTCACCGCATGACCCGGCACAGCGGCCAGGTAGTTACCTCCGCCGGTTTACCAAACAGTCCGGTTCGCAAACGCCGCTCAGAGTTCTCCGACCTTTTTATTAATTTCTATCCTAAAGCGGGTTTCATCCGTCAACCTCTTAATCCGTCCGACTTCAATTATCAGGTTACTTCTCATTCATCCTCTGGTGAATCATCGGCCACTCAGCTGCCACCACTGAAAACGGTTCTTGGGTAAGCTAGGCTGAACATATGCTTCTGGTATACTGTGTTATAACTTATACTGTTCCTTGACTCTTTGTTTCTCTTTCAGGGCTAAACCTAAACCGAGCAAGAAAGCCCGCCTGGATAAAGCGGCCGAGGAAGATGTTGCCCCTGAACAGGATAAAGCAACAGATCTTGAAGCGTTCGTTCATGAGGATATTCCCAATGATCCTCCCTTGCAAGATGATGCTATTCCTGAGAAAAGGCCTATCAATACTTCAGTCCCTGTTGACCAGCCTGCCAGCTCCGTTCGGATTGAAAGATCCCGCAGTCCTTCAAGACCTGTCGATAAACCGACCATGCCAACGCAAACCGGTGAGTCCAAGGATGATGACGTTGTAATTACCGGCATAGGTCGCTTTGAACCAGGGAATCCTATTGCTTTAGCCAAGCATACTGTGAAAGAAGATTTTTCTGCCATGAACAAAGGTAAATGGGATGTTGATCTGGAAATATATGCTGCTCTGAGTGCCCAAGATCTTCATTCTGGTTACTTGAACCGGCTATATACTAGTCGTGACTGTGAAGCTGGTCTGGTAAAGATGATGAGGGATAAATTTGAGGTAACTTCCTTGTGCTTCTTCTTTCTTTAATTACTGCCACTGTATTAATCCTCCTAGCCCCCAAGGGCCGGTTTGTAACTTTCTTCAAACCGGGACTTAAATATAGTCCTCAATACTTTGAAATCCAAGGGCCGGTTTAACTTAGTATAGTTAAACCGGGACTCCAATAGATATTCTAACATCAGAACATAACTGAGCAAATAGCCATTAGCCCCCAAGTGCCAAGTGGAATACCTGTATTGAGCTTGGGACTTTGCAATTTAGTAATAGATGAAGATTGAAGGTGCATTAGCCCCCAAGTATCAAGCGTATAACTTGTTATGTGGTTGGTACTTCAAATTCTTGTACCGTTTGTTTAAAGCCAAGCACTGTCTTTATGCAGGCTGAAGTGAGGATCAAAGAGGACCGAATTACTGATCTGCAGGAAACTTTGAAAACCCAACAAGCCGAAACCGACAAGGCAAGGGAAGAATTAACCAGCGCTTTGAGCATCACAGAACAGCTGAAGAGGAGGGCTTCAAAAAGGAGCGGGCTGATTGGGCCACTGAGAAGGCCACTTTAATAAAAAGAGCTGAAAACGCTGAATCTGCCCTTAAACCGGTGGTAGATGAGCTGACCGCCGTAAAGCGGCAAATACACGCCATGACCGCTGCTATCTTTGGTAAGCTCCTTTTGGTTTCTTTGACAACTTTGTGATCTTTTCTGTATTGTTGCAGGTACACGCATTGGTCACTTAGGGTCAGATGTTCGGAAGAAGTTGAAGGCTGCCTACACTTTAATTGAACAGCTGTATACCGGAGCGCAGCGGATCATCACCACTTCATCTCATAACAATCCGGCACCCACTTTAATCCAAGATACTCTGAATAGGTTGTCAACGCTTCCTGCTCGGATTGAAGAACTGAATAATCTGCTGCTCGAACCGGAGCCATTAACACCTTAATCCGGGCAAAAGCATGGGTGCCGGATTTCGATCCTGTTGAAGCAGCTCAAGGCTATCCCAGCTTGAAGGAAGATGGCTCAGAGTTCAATGAAGATGATTTGAGGGCGATAAACCGTGCAGTACGCCCTCTGGCTTGTCAATTGGCTGAAGAGGCAGACTTGTCGCATTATCAAGCTCAGTATAATGATCAGAACAAACGAGTGGCTGCACCAATTCCTGAAGCGGAGAATCTGATTCCTCCAATCCGTAAGCATACTTACGCTCCTGATATTGAACCGTCTTCTCTGATCCATGAAGAGGCTGTCTTTCAAGCTTTAATGGGAATCGACTGGACCACTGTTGATTTCTAGCCAATGGATAGAGATGTGGAGGCTGAAGCGGCACAGGACAACCCACAACCATCAGACCAGGGCGATGAGCAGGCTTGAACCGGAAGCCGGTTTAAATAGCTGCCTTATGATGATCCGCCAGAATAACAATGATCTTGTTTGGGCACTGCGTTGCCTTGTATTAAGATAGCCAATACTTCTGCTTTAAATATGCCTTCGTGCATAAATACTGATGCATTTGCTTGAAATCCTCAATTTATATTTCCTGCAATCAGAAAATCTTGAACTGCGGTGGCGGTTATACCACCAGCCGGTTTATGACCTTTATATATGTATCATCAATGTATTTAAGACATATAATCAAATATGTGATACAAAATACCTGCCATCGCTGGGCATGAAGGTGGCTTAGCCAGGCTTGAAACGGAGTATTTATAAACCGTTACCATCAAAGGGGAGAAAACAACTCCCATGTAAACCGTGCTGGGTCATTATGAGCCCCCCTGCTACTCCATGATGTTAACAGGAAAGTTAAACCGGGCATATTTCTCCGGATTAAAAATGAACTGAATTTCGTCAGTTGAACCAGTAAAAAGTGTTGTTGGTTTAAAGGAAACACAACAAAAATCGAAGAATAGTCATAAAAGAAGTATGGAAGCAAAGGCAATGATAAAAACCGTCTGCAAAAACATGCTTTACTGAGCTGATCAGATGGTGTTACCATGGTCGGACAGGACCAAGCCCCCAATAGGAGTGACAATGGTTCAAGTCAGCCAGGTCCCCAAATGAAACCGTGGCATTTATGCCGATCAAAAGGCGTGGCAATGGTTCGGGTTCGACCAAGCCCCCAAGTGATTCTGTGGCCTTAGGCCGATCAAGAGGCGTGACTGGTTTAGACTTGACCATGTCCCCAAGTGATCTGGTGGCTTTCGCCTATCAAAAGGTGTCGCATTGGTTCGGACACGACCAAGGCCCCAAGTGATATCACAAAGCTTTTTTGAAAAGCAAATTTCAAGTGGTAAACTGGAGGCCGTTTTAAAACAGAACCACTCCATGTAACCACACATGATATGAAAGCACAGAGACCCCGCTTTAGCTGAGGCTCCGGTTTTATTATATCAATGATAATATATACACTGTCGTAATATGTACATAGATAGAGCCGATGGCTCAAGTGTAGTAAGGCCGAAGATGAGCTATGTTCCACGGCCTGTTGGTCTCCTCCTCTGATGTGCGTGAGTCTTTATGCTCTCGAATATCAATCAGATAGTATGACCCGTTGTGCAGATTCTTGCTGACCACGAAAGGTCCCTCCCAAGCTGGGGATAACTTGTGCATATCCGTCTGGTCTTGGATGAGCCGAAGCACCAAATCTTCTTCTTGAAAAGCTCTGGTTCTGACCCGGCGACTGTGATAGCGCCGAAGATCTTGTTGATAAATCGCCGAGCGGGCAGCCGCTATGTCACGCTCCTCATCTAATAGGTCCAAAGCATCTTGATGTGCTGTCTCATTGTCCGCTTCAACATAAGCCGCCACACGAGGCGAATCGTGCCGGATATCACTAGGGAGAACCGCCTCTGCTTCGTAGACCATGAAAAACGGCGTGTATCCTGTAGATCGGTTGGGCGTAGTATTGATACTCCATAGCACAGATGGTAGCTCTTCAACCCAACATCCCGGTGTTCTTTTCAATGGAACCATAAGCCGGGGTTTGATGCCTCGCAAGATCTCTTGATTAGCCCGTTCTGCCTGCCCATTGGACTGGGGGTGAGCCACTGATGATACGTCAAGTCGGATGTGCTCACGTTCACAGAATTCCTTCATAGCACCCTTGGATAAATTGGTACCGTTGTCAGTAATGATACTGTGTGGAAAGCCAAACCGGAAAATCACCTTTTTAATGAACTGCACCGCTGTAGCTGCATCACACTTGCTGACAGGCTCCGCTTCAACCCACTTGGTAAACTTGTCAACTGCCACCAAAAGGTGGGTTTTCTTATCCTTGGATCTTTTAAAAGGTCCGACCATATCCAGCCCCCATGTTGCAAACGGCCAAGTAATTGGAATCATCCTCAATTCTTGAGCCGGTACATGAGCACGCCTTGAAAATTTCTGACAGCCATCACACCGTTTAACCAAGTCCTCCGCATCAGCATGAGCTGTCAACCAGTAGAACCCGTGACAAAACGCCTTTGCCACCAGAGACTTTGAACCGGCATGGTGACCACAATCCCCTGCATGGATTTCACGTAAGATGTCACAGCCTTCCTCAGGAGAGACGCAGCGTTGAAACGCCCCTGATACACTACAATGATGCAATTCGCCATTGACAATGGTCATAGACTTGGATCGCCGGACTATCTGCCTGGCTAGAGTTTCATCCTCTGGCAACTCTCCCCGGTTCATGTACGCAAGATAAGGAACTGTCCAATCCGGTATAATATGCAGGGCTGCCACCAATTGAGCCTCCGGATCAGGAATAGCCAAATCCGCTTCACCCGGGAGCTTGACTGACGGGTTGTGCAACACATCAAGAAAGACATTAGGCGGGACCGGTTTACGCTGAGAGCCCAACCGGCTTAAAGCGTCCGCCGCTTCATTTTTTCAACGATCTACGTGATCCACCTGATAACCTTTGAAGTGACCCGCGATCATATCCACCTCACGATGATATGCAGCCATAAGTGGGTCTTTAGAATCCCAAGTGCCAGACACTTGTTGAGCCACGAGATCCGAGTCACCGAAGCACTTAACCCGACTTAGGTTCATCTCCTTAGCCATCCGGAGACCATGGAGCAAAGCTTCATACTCAGCTGCATTATTAGTACAAGGGAACATTAAGCGGAGAACATAACAAAACTTATCACCTCGTGGGGAAGTTAATACGACTCCAGCCCCCGAGCCCTCCAATTGCCTGGATCCATCAAAATGGATAGTCCAATATGTGTGATCCGGCTTCTCCTCTGGTTCTTGCAACTCAGTCCAATCATTGATGAAATCCACAAGTGCTTGAGACTTCACCGCCGTCTGAGGTACGTACTTCAATCCGTGCGGCCCAAGTTGTATAGCCCACTTGGCAATCCGGCCAGTCGCCTCCCGGTTCTGTATGATATCGCCCAAGGGAGCTGAACTCACCACTGTGATGGGGTGCCCTTGGAAATACTGCTTCAACTTTCGGCTTGCCATAAAAACTCCATATACCAGCTTCTGCCAATGCGGATACCTTTGCTTGGATTCAATAAGCACCTCGCTGATATAGTAAACCGGCCGCTGAACCGGATATTCCTTGCCCGCCTCCTTGCGTTCTACCACAATAGCCACGCTAACTGCGCGAGCATTGGCCGCTACATATAGTAATAACGGCTCCTTGTCGACCGGAGCTGCAAGAACGGGCGGATTGGCTAATTGCCGCTTCAAGTCCTCCAACGCTTCATCAGCAGCCGGACTCCAGATGAATTGATCTGTCTTTCTCAGCATCTGGTATAAATGGATGCCCTTCTCTCCGAGGCGGCTGATAAACCGGCTCAGCGCGGCAATCCGACCTGCCAAACGTTGAACATCGTTGATACACTTCGGTTTAGCCAGGGAGGTGATAGCCGTAATCTTCTCTGGATTAGCCTCAATTCCTCTGTTGGACACAAGAAAGCCCAGTAACTTGCCTGCCGGAACACCAAAGACACATTTGGCCGGGTTAAGCATCATCTTGTAAACCCGCAAGTTGTCAAAGGTTTCCCGCAAATCATCAACCAGCGTCTCCTTCTGCCTTGATTTGACTACAATATCATTCACGTAGGCGTGCACATTACGGCCGATCTGTTTATGCAGGCAGTTCTGTACACACCGTTGATAAGTGGCTTGGGCGCTCTTGAGCCCAAAGGGCATAGATACATAGCAGAAGACATCCAAAGGGAGTAATAAACGTCGTCTTCTCCTGGTCCTTAACCGCCATCTTGATCTGATGATACCCAGAATACGCATCCAAAAAACTCAAACGCTCACAACCCGCTGTGGCATCAATAATCTGGTCAATGCGGGGGAGGGCAAAAGGATCCGCTGGACAAGCCTTGTTAAGATCCTTGTAATCCACACACATACGCCAAGTGCCGTTTTTGTTAAGAACCAGCACCGGATTAGCAAGCCACTCTGGATGGAACACTTCAATGATAAAACCAGCGGCTAAGAGCCTGGCTACTTCCTCTCCAATAGCTTTGCGCCTTTCTTCGTTAAACCAGCGGAGAAACTGCTTTACCGGTTTATACTTGGGATCAACATTAAGAGTGTGCTCAGCGAGTTCTCTCGGTACACCTGGCATGTCAGAAGGCTTCCATGCAAAAATGTCCCGATTCTCACGGATGAACTCGATGAGCGCGCTTTCCTATTTAGGGTCCAAGTTGGCACTGACAGTGAACTGCTTGGACGAATCGCCGGGCACGAAGTCAACAAGCTTGGTCTCAGCCGCTGATTTGAACTTCAGATCTGAATCATGCTCCGTAGTTGGCTTCTTCAAAGGGGTCATGTCCGCCGGATCAACATTGTCCCTATAATATTTCAACTCCTCCGTGGCACAGACCGACTCTGCATAGGCCGCATCACCTTCCTCACATTCCAAAGCAATCTTGCGGCTCCCATGAACCGTTATTGTCCCTTTGTGACCCGGCATCTTGAGCTGCAAATAGATGTAACAAGGCCGTGCCATGAATTTGGCATAAGCCGGCCGCCCAAACAAGGCATGATATGGGCTCCGGATTTTCACCACCTCAAAGGTTAGTGTTTCGGATCGGGAATCATGCTCGCCCCAAAAGCCACCTCCAGGGCTATCTTACCAACAGGGTATGCTGATTTGCCAGGCACCACACCATGGAACACCATATTAGACGGTCTGAGATCTTTGTCCGTTAGCCCCATGCGGCGGAATGTCTCATAGTACAGGATGTTAATACTGCTCCCTCCATCCATGAGCACCTTGGTGAATTTATAACCTCCCACCTGAGGGTCTACCACTAATGCCAACTGGCCCGGATTGTCAACCTGGGGTGGGTGATCCTCCCTGCTCCACACGATAGGCTGCTCCGACCAGCGTAAGTAACGTGGTACGGCCGGTTCAACAGAATTCACCGCTCGCCTGTGGAGTTTCCGGCCGCGCTTATCCAAGCTAGTTGTGAAAACGTGATACTACCCATTGTTCAACTGTTTTGGCTGGCTCTGATAACCCGACTGCTGCTGTTGCTGCTGTTGGTTGTAACCCCCTTGACCGCTCTGATTATTCTGGTTATTATGACCACCTTGGTTAAAACCTGAACCGGAAGCTCCATTGTGACCCGGCCCATGGAAACCGGATCCTGAGCCACCACCTGACCCATGGTCATACCGGAAGGCATTAGAGTTTTTAAATTCCTGCATAATGTAACAATCCTTCCAAAGGTGGTTGGTCGGCGCCTCCTTTGTCCCGTGTTTCGGACAAGGCTGATTCAACAAATAGTTCAAGCGATCCGGGTTAGGATTTGGCGCTCCGCTACGATTCGCCGCTTTACCTCTGCGCCGCTGACCCTTGTCCTGCGCATTAGTGTTAGCCACAAAGTCCATGCTGCCATCCGCTTTACGCTTGCCTCCATTCCCATGGCCCGCCGGTTTGTGCTGATGCCCTTTGGAATTGCTGTTCTTCTTTCCCTTCCCGGCCTCGTCATCATCAGTCTCGGGATCCTTGGTACTATCAGAATCAGCATACTTCACTAAAGCGGCCATGAGAGTTCCCATGTCATTGCAGAACCGCTTCATACGCCCCAACTTCAACTTCAGAGGCTTAAACCGGCAGTTGCCCTCCAGGGTTAAGATCACAGAGTCATCATTGATCCTGTCAGATGAGTGCAAGACTTCCGAAACGCGGCGTACCCAATGGGTTGTTGACTCTCCATCCTCCTGAACACAAGCCGGCAAGTCTACTGTGGACTTAGGCTGCTTACACGTATCTTTGAAATTCTGGATAAACCGGGCCCGCAACTGGGCCCATGAACTAATAGAATTAGGCGGCAGGCTCTTCAACCAAGTACGGGTCGTGCCTTCAAGCATCATGGTGAAGTACTTTGCACACGCGGCCTCATCCACATCCAGCATCTCCATGGCCATCTCGTAACTTTCTACCCACGCTTCTGGAGATAAAGCAGCGGTGTAATTTGGCACCTTGCGCGGACCCTTGAAGTCTTTGGGTAGGCGTACATTGCGTAAAGCGGGGACTAAACAGGGCACTCCCAAGCTAGATGCGAGCCCTGGCCCGGCAGAGGTGGTAGGACGAACCGGTGTGAGCTGATCCGCCTCGTTCTGTGCTGCTAACTCGGCATCCCTTCGTGCCCGGGCCCGGTCCACTACATCCTGAGCATCGCGAACACCACCTGCCGGGCTATTGCCACGGGCCGCTTCACGGTTCCGCGCATTGCTTGATATGGCCGGTTCATCCATGCGCCTACTATAGCTCCGGCTTGGACGAGGTGTGGAATGAATCCGACCGCGGCTGTATGAATATGCCTCCTGTTGAATCAAAGCGGTCCGGAGAAGTTCCTTAACCTGGCGCGTCTCTATTGCTTGTGGAGAGTCTCCTTCGATCGGGATAGCTTCTAATCACGCAGCATCTGCGACAAGATTGTCCATAGGATTACAATAATGACCCGGAGGCGTCTGGACCGGCGGAGGAATCACAATGTTCTGCCGAGGAGGTTCCATCAGGCGGGGTTGGACCGTCGCTCCTGGCCCTGGTGCCTCGACCCGGTTTACCTCCAGGTGCCCCGGCGGATTAGTGGTTCCAGCTCCCGGAGTGTGAAAGAGATTTCGAGGGTCGAACCCTAACGACAGGCGTGATCTGTGCTTCCGCTTCAAGACCCCCTGTGATGCGTTCTGGTCGAGCATGAGCTTATAGGCCTGGGCGTCCAAAGCGGCCCGCTCTGCGGCCATCCTGTCCTTCTCTGCTGCCAGATCAGCTTTGGCCTGTACGATCTGCTCTCTCACCTTTGCAACCTCCGCATCATGGGCCTCCTGATCCGCCGGATTGGCCTCTGCCATAAGTACCGCTAGTGCGTCAAACAGGTCAGACAGAACTTGAACCGGTGGGCGCACAAGGCCTCCTGCCCCTGCTGCCGCTGCCGCTGCCGATCCGAAGAGCATTGCTGCTGCGGTCGAAGAGTGATTCGCCGCCTGCGTGCCGGCCATGAATATTCCAACCCGGTTGATCTGATCTGGGGGGTCCGGAATACTGTCGCCAGCGGAATAGCCCCTAATCTGGTTGTCTTGCAACTGGTACAATGATTCGGTCTCCGGTTGAGGACTCGTCGCCGGAATAGACGACGGTCTCGCTACCGTATTCTGACTCGTCCTCATGCTCTCCTCCATGGATGACTCCCACGAAGGCACGCTTCATGGCCGGTTTAACCCGGGTAGATCTCGCACGCTGAGCCGTCTCGATGAGGTCAGTGCAGATGTCCGGCTCAGGCCCAGGCTCACCAATCTTGCCGATAAAAACGTGTATGCCACCAAAGGGGACCCGGTACCCGTACTCAATTGAGCCGGCTTCGGGACCCCATCCCGCGTCGTCGATGTAGAGCTTGCCGCGACGACTCTTGGTCATCCGGCCCACATCATAGCCTTCGAGTCCTTCGAACTTGCCCTCCAAGATCATCAAACCGTCGTGCGATAGCCCCATGGTGGGCGCCAACTGTCGTGGATTTGTCACGGCAGATGTCCTTGTGAAAGGACTTAGTCGTGGAGCCATCGCTATGGGTTAACTTGAAGGGGTTAAAGCGGACACAAAGACACAAGGGTTTATACTAGTTCGGCCCCTTCGAGGAAGGTAAAAGCCTACGTCTAGTTGTGATGGAATTGATGTGGTTTCGATGACTAGGGAGCAAACAAGCTTCGCCTAGGCTCGAGTTGTTGTTGTGTGTCTTTGAACCGCCGCCGAGTCGTCCCCTTATATACACGGGTGACGCCCGTCGGTCCACAGAGTCCCACACCGGTTCATACTCGTATCCCAGTTGGTCTCTCTCTATTCCTAACTTACAATGCAAGTTTACATATCAAGCCGGTTTACGGCTACAGGTTCTAAACCGAATACAGGCCTTGGGCCTTCATCTGTTTAATCACCTTTAAACTACTAATGAAGCTAACCCGGCCCAGGTAGGCCGGTTCACACCCAGTGGTAATATCCCCAACAAGAGCCATCTCCCTTTCTTCCTCTAGAAGGTCGACTGCATCCTGCCGCGCTTGTTCTGCTTCAGCTTCGGTGTAGAGCTCGACTCGAGGAGCATTGTGGAGTAGATCACTTGGTAACACCGCTTCAGCTCCATAGACCAAGAAGAATGGAGTTCTTCCGGTCGAACGATTAGGCGTGGTCCTTAGACCTCACAGCACCGAGGGAAGTTCGTCGACCCATGCCCCAGCCGCATGCTTGAGGTCACGCATCAGTCGGGGTTTCAACCCTTTGAGGATCAAGCCATTGGCTCGCTCCGCTTGTCCATTCGACTGGGGATGGGCGACTGAAGCATAGTCGACTCGAGTGCCCTGAGATGCGCAGAACGCCTTGAATTCTTCCGAATCGAAGTTTGATCCATTGTCAGTGATGATGCTGTGCGGGACTCCATATCTGAAAATCAGTTCTCTGATGAAGCTGACAGCAGTACCGGCGTCGAGGTTCTTGATGGGTTTAGCCTCAATCCACTTGGTGAACTTGTCGACTGCTACCAGTACATGTGTGAAACCGCTTCGTCCTGTTCTCAAGGGACCAACCATATCCAAACCCCATACTGCGAAGGGCCAGACGAGTGGAATGGTCTTCAGAGCTGATGCAGGCTTGTGTGACATGTTGGAGTAAAATTTGCATCCTTCACACTTGTCTACTATTTCCTTTGCTATTTCATTCGCTCTTGGCCAATAAAATCCGGCTCGGTATGCTTTGGCCACAATGGTCCGAGAGGACGCATGATGGCCACAGGTCCCCGAGTGGATGTCATCAAGGATTATTTGACCTTCTTCTGGCGTTATGCACTTCTGACCAACTCCAGTCGCGCTCTCTCTGTACAACTGTCCTTTGATCACAGTAAAGGCCTTGGATCGATGGACGATCTGTCGAGCCTCTTCCTCGTCCTCCGGGAGCTCTTTTCTCAGGATGTACGCGATGTATGGAACCGTCCAGTCGGGTGTGATCACTAAAACCTCCATGACCAAGTCGACCACTGCTGGGACCTCAACCTCAGTCGGATCTGTGGCACTCTTGGGCTGTGGAGCTTCTTCGGTGGAAGGATCTTCTTTGACTGATGGAGTATGGATATGCTCCAAGAACACATCGCTGGGAATGGCTTCTCTTGGAACCTATCTTCGCCAAATCATTAGCCGCTTGATTCTTTAGTCGGGGTATATGATGGAGCTCTAACCCCTCAAACTTCTTTTCCAGCTTCCTCACTGCATTGCAGTATCCAGTCATGGCTGGGCTTCTAACGTCCCACTCCTTCATCACTTGGTTGACCACCAAATCTGAGTCGCCATAAACCATAAGGCGTCGGACGCTGAGTGAATTGGCCATGCGCAACCCATACAAAAGGACCTCGTATTCTGCCTCATTGTTGGAGGAATCAAAGTGAATCTGGAGCACATATCTGAGCTTATCTCCTCTGGGGGAAACCAGGACAACCCCAGCACCGGAACCATTTAACATCTTAGAGCCATCAAAGAACATGGTCCAATGCTCCGAGTGAACTTCAGTCGGCTGCTATTGTTCAATCCACTCGGCAAGGAAATCTGCTATTGCTTGGGACTTGATGGCTTTCTTTGCCTCAAACTTGATATCAAGGGGAAGGAGTTCAATTGCCCATTTCGCCACTCGACCAGTTGCCCAGTTCAATTGCCCAATTGTTCAAGGGGAATGATCAGAGAAGTAATGAGCAACCTTCTTCGTGGTCATGTAGATCCCATACACAAGCTTCTGATAATGAGGATATCTTTGCTTTGATGGAGTCAAAACTTCAGACAGATAGTACACTGGGCGCTGAACTTTGAAGGCTTTCCCTTCTTCTTCCCGCTCGACCATAAGTACAGTACTGACGACTTGTCCCGTGGCTGCAATATAAAGCAACAAAGGCTCTTTGCTGATTGGAGCAGCAAGCACCGGCTGGGTGGAGAGCAGAGCTTTTAGCTCGGCAAACGCTGCATCAGCTTCTGGAGTCCACTCGAACTTGTCTGCCTTCTTCATCAGTCGGTAAAGAGGCAATGCCTTTTCACCAAGTCGTGAGACGAATCGACTTAATGCGTCCAAGCATCCAGTAAGTTTCTGGACATCGTGCACCCGCACGGGGCATTTCATTCGGAGTATAGTGCCGATTTTTTCTGGGTTAGCGTCGATTCCTCATTCGGAAACGAGAAAACCGAGTAACTTGCCACCAGGAACTCCGAATGTGCACTTTGATGGATTGAGCTTGATATCATACCTCCTGAGGTTGGCAAATGTTTCAGCGAGGTCAGTCAGCAGGTCGGAACCCTTTCGCGACTTGACCATGATATCATCCATGTACGCTTCCACATTTCGACTGATTTGAGTGAGTAGACACTTCTGAATCATTCGCATGAACGTGGCTCCGGCATTCTTGAGGCCGAATGGCATGGTGACATAGCAGAAGCACCCGAATGGAGTGATGAAATCTGTTTTGATCTCATCGGGTCCATACAGACGGATCTGATGGTACCCGGAATAGGCGTCTAAAAAAGACAATCTCTCACATCCCGCAGTCGAATCGACAATTTGATCGATGCGTGGGAGAGGAAAATGATCTTTCGGGCAGGCCCGGTTGATGTGCTTGAAATCAATGCACATGCGGAGTGACTTGTCCTTCTTGGGAACCATTACAACATTGGCGAGCCACTCGGAGTGATATATCTCTCGGATAAACTCTGCTGCCAACAGTCGAGCCACTTCCTCACCAATGGCCTTTCTCTTCTGGACGGCGGACCGTCGAAGATGCTCTTTGACTGGTTTTGCTGTTGAATCGACTCTAAGGAGATGCTCAGCCAGTCCCCTGGGAACACCCGGCATGTCAGCTGGCTTCCATGCAAAGATGTCCCAGTTCTCACGGAGGAACTGGATGAGCGCTTCTTCCTATTTAGGGTCGAGTGTTGTGGAGATATGGGTCGGAGCTGCATTGGGATCGGTCGGGTGAATGTGAGCGGGCTTTGTCTCACCGGATGATTGAAACGCTGATTCGGTAGCAGGCTTCTTAGCCCGCAACAAATCACTCGGGTCTGCATTTTTCTTATACCCTTCAAACTCGACTGTTGTCACCTGGGAGTCGGCAATTTTCGAGCCTTTCTGGAAACACTCTTCTGCTTTTTTCCGATCACCAGCGATAGTGATCACGCCTTTGGGGCCGGGCATCTTCAGCTTGAGGTATACGTAACATGGTCGAGCCATGAATCGTGCGTAAGCTGGTCTCCCCAAAATAGCGTGGTAAGCGCTCTGAAAGTCTACAACTTCAAATGTCAGCTTCTCTTTGCGGAAATGCTTCGAGTCACCGAACACCACGTCTAGAGCTATCTGACCGAGTGACTCAACCTTCTTTCCAGGTATAACTCCATGAAAACTCATGTTGCTGGTGCTCAGTCGGGACATCGGAATGCCCATTCCTTTCAGCGTGTCCGCATACAAAAAATTCAGTCCACTACCACCATCCATTAGCACCTTCGTCAGTCGAGTGCCTTCGACGACCGGGTCGACCACCAAAGCTTGCCTCCCAGGGGTGGCTATATGAGTCGGGTGATCAGACTGGTTGAATGTAATGGGAGTTTGTGACCATCTCAGATAACTTGGCGTCGCCGGGGCGACCATGTTCACCTCACGGTTAATAACCTTCAGTCGGCTCTTGCTTTCCACATCCGCAAAGATCATCAGAGTGGAGTTAACATGAGGATATCCTCCCTCACTGTCCTCCTTGTCTCCGGCTTTGTCCGACTCCTTTTCCTTGTCCTTGGGCTGTTTACCTTGGAACTGCTGGATCAGGAGCCTGCACTGCCGAGTGGTATGCTTCGGGTATATGAAATTACCCTCTTCATCTTTCTTCGTGTGGATGTGACACGACAGATCCATCACGTCATTTCCTTCTTTATCCTTCACCTTCTTGGGGTTCCAGGATCCTTTGGGTTTTCCTTTGAACTTGCCCTGAGTCATGGCCAGAGCCTCTCCAGGAGCCGCTGGTTTGACTTTCCGTTTCTGCTTCCGGCTGGAGTTTCCTTTCTCCGACTAACTCGGCTTGTACTTGCCACTCCGGAGTCGGTCCTCCTCTTCGCCGTTGGCGTACTTGGTAGCAATTTCCATCATCCGACTCAGGGTCATATCTCTGGTCCGACCAAACTTCAAACTTAATTCTCTGTTCTTAACACCATCCTTGAAAGTGCAGACTGCCTGATGATCAGACATGTTCTCCACGGTATGATGCAAAGTGATCCATCTCTGAATATACTCTCTTAAGGTCTCATTCGACTTCTGCACACAAACTTGCAGCTCTGTCAATCCAGCTGGTCGCTTGCAAGTTCCCTCGAATGTTCTGACGAACACTCGGGAAAGATCTTCCCAAGTGTAAATGATGCTAGGAGTTAGCTGATTCAACCACGCCCTGGCCGAACCTTCCAACATGAGTTGTAAATGATTCATAGCAACTTCATCATTTCCACCACCAATCTGCACCGCCACTCGGTAATCTTCAAGCCAAGTTTCAGGCTTAGACTCACCGGTGAACTTGCTGACTCCAGTTGCCAACCTGAAGTTGGGGGGAATCACCGCGGCTCTGATAGCCCTGCTGAAACATTCCGGACCAGAAACATGCACTCGGCTGCTAGTGGGCGCATCTCTGTCGTGGCCACCTCGATGAGCTCTGTTCCGATCGACCAAGCCTTGCACGATGATGGATCGCGCGTCAAAGCCTGGTTCCCTGGGGTCGACTGTAGCTCTTCATCCCACACTGAGCTGGCGCCTGTCATCTTGCTGCCGATGAGCGTAGGACCCACCCCTCGGGGGAGGAGTGGGCACTCGACGCCTATCATCATGATCGTATCGGTCACCATATTGGTCCCGTCGATTCTCGCGTCCTTCACGCCGCGGAGGCGATCTAGGGCTGTGAGCCGACTGAACTGTATTCGCAGAGACGGATCGACTGTGAATTCTGTTGCGTGAGTATGACACGACTGAATTCTGATCTCCTGCTGCCCGGAGCAAATCCCTAATCTGCATCAAGCCTCTGCCTGCCTCCGACTGAGAGGGATGAATTGACTCTGCTATATGGGTTGCAGCTGCTAAATTCTTAATCGAGGTTCGATATACCTGAGTCGGCTGCGGGAAGAGTTGACGTCGACTGGAGTCGGGTACTCGTTGCCGCGCGCGCTCATCGAGTGCTCGCTGGAGATTCTCCAGACGAGTGCGTTCAGCCAAGTTGGCCAAACGCGCCTCCTCCAAGGCACGAGCCTCGGGGGTTTCTCCTGCGATGGGAGTATGCAAGGCATCCATGTTTCTGCGGCGAAGTTCTTCCCTTTGTAGGGAGTTAAGTGGCTCGGGCTGATATTCCTCATGGACTTGAGCGGGGTCACCTCCACCGTCCACCCCATCGCCGCGGGGGAAGCCGGGAGGGCTACGAGGCCCGTTGACCATCAAGACCTCCGCCGTTGGATCGCTGCTGTCGCACTCGGATGCGGTCTCTACGGAGCCAGTCGACAGATCGAACAGGCCGTAGAGAGATTCGTCGGGCTCGATTGCCGCGACTTGGGTGATGGCCGACTGGCGGGCCACCGCGTGCCTTACCCACCGCTGGAGCCTCGACCGACCAGAGCGCTTGCGCTGGCGGGAGACTGGGAGGGAGGACGATAGGGGAGTCGACCGATAAGGAGTCGACGGTTGCCGCAGCAGAATGCCACGGACACATGCCCGAAAATGCGTCGCCCCGCGGACGGGGAGCGCGTCGATGTCGACTGGAGCCTCCTGGAGCCAAGCGGAGTCGTCGGCGATGAAGGTGAGCGCGCCGAGACGGATCTCGCGGCCCTCGAGCAAAACTCCGCCAGAAACCATGATGAAGACAATCGGAACAATTGCAACTTCTCCAGAAATCGCTAAGACACCTGCCCCACGGTGGGCGCCAACTGTCGTGGTTCTAAGTCTGAAAGTAGAATGGGGGTAGGTATGGAGAGGCAAGATCCTAGCTATGGAGCAGTTGTAAACACAAGAGATGTACGAGTTCAGCCCCTTCTCGGAGGAAGTAACAGCCCTACGTCTCGGAGCCCTGAGGCGGTCGAGTGGATTATGTGTGTATGGATTACAGGGGTGCGAACCCTTTACACCGAGGAGGGGGGTGGCTTATATAGTGTCTGCCAGACCCCTCCGGCCCTCAGTTATGCAGGGTTTAAAGTACATCAAGGCTAGGCGTTACTGGTAACGCCTTACATAAAGTATCTTAAATGCCATAAAGACTACTTAATTACAGACCGTTTGGATGCAGAGTGGCTCTTGATCTCCTGGTGGTCGAGTGAGTCTTCATGGTCGAGTCCTTCGAGTCCATCGAGTGAAGTCTCTCTTGGTCGACTGGAATGCAGTTTCTTCTGAGGGTGTCCTTGGGAAGGGTACTTAAGACAGGTCTGTGACCCTACCCTAGGTACATGACTTCATCAACCGGGTTATCTTTACCTCCATCGTCCTGAGGTTCTTAAATTTGCTGAAACTGGCAAGATTTGCTATATCATGTCATCGTAGCCTCCGAGTCTCAGGGTGACTCGAGGAGTTGGCTTGAGATTCTCCATATTTGACTGCGATATAAACCGGCATCAGTTGTATGTCATTGGTGTTGATAGCACGATGTAAATCCACAGAAGGTTGAGGTGACTGCGGTGGGTTATAAATGATCCGTATAAGCCGTGTCAGCAACTTGGCCAATGGTTCCTTCCAAACTAGCTGTTTTTAACCAAACTATAGTAGCGTCGATTTGTACGCCTGCCCATTGAGCCATCTAGTGCAGACGGCGGTTGATAGTATATGATAATTTGCCTCCAATTTGAAAAAACCCGGGATACCCAAGCTGTGACTTGCTCATACTCAATAAAACAGCTCATGCAGACAGGTGCGGCCCGATGTGTTATGTGGACCAGGCCGCGAGAGACAGGCGGAAAGATGACCGCAGCATCAGAGGCAGCTCAGACAGATGACCTGGCTGCAGCGTTGTAAGCCAGCGCGGATGGGCAAATCAATCGCGAACGCGGTAAACCGTACGGGCGAGTTAGCCACGTCGTGTTGATATAAATTGGGCCGAAGAAGCAGCGGCATGCACATATGTAGGTCTTGGACCAGATGATAGCGCATCATAATAATGGCCCAAGTGATATCTCCATGATCCTTATTATTGCAGTGAATAATTGTCCTGCATACAATATTGCAGACCAAAGCAAAGATAAACTACTCTTTGACAAAAATAATATGTGCCAACAAAATATATTGTAGATGGATATCACCTGATGTGCTAGGCCGGAAATAATCCGCCATGAAATTGATGATCACTAAGTGAAGTTGAAATCGCTCATGGGCGGGTCAGCCGCGGCAGACGGCCACGGCATTGTAGACCGGCGCGGTCACGAGAGACGGCCACGGCGTTATAAACCGGTGCGGGAATCCGTTGAGTAACGACGACCAGCTGTGCTGAAATGATGTCGGCATGCCTCCATCTCTGTGGCATAATACCACGTTGTAGTGGATTTTGTCCTGATGTATTTTTGGGATGAAAAGACTGCTTGGTAACTTTGCCCGAACCATATGTGCCAATTCAGCATCAACTTGAGATTTTGTAAGGGTTTCAATATCATCACTCTCCATTTTCTGAAGCTCCCTTTGCATGTCTTCTAGCAGCAGCTTCGTCCCTTAAAATACAGTGAACCGGGTACAGGTGCAATCTTGTACCTGCAGTTTCACTTCTATCTGTTTTCCACTTGATGCCGAATCCTTCATGTGATGGATGATGGTCCTTCTTGGAAACTGCGCCAAATGTAAACTGGTACTAATTGTGCTAGTAGACATGTTGAGTGGTTTTCCAGGACCACAGGTGCTGATGCGACCCTCCTTGTGCTGTTTCTTTTGGCTAGTATTGTTATAACTTGAATCGTTGTTCTTGATCCCATAGTAATTGTCAGAGGGAAAGATCTGTCACTGCCAAAAACTATACCACGCTTGATTTCGCATGACATATTTGGTTGATGATAACCCAAGCACTTGTCCGTCATATGAGCAGTCTTCTCCGCGAGGCCTTCTCCAGAAGTCGTAGCCGTGGTCAGTGTGAGACGGCTGTCTAGATGGACTGATTAATCGCACAATATGTCGTCCATGTTGTAGAAAATTTTGGTCGGGCCAAATGATGCATCCATTGCTTGGCGTTGGTTCTGCTATGTTGAACCGGGTACATGTATACACAGTGCTGCTGTACCTTTTACTCCGGAGAACAGCATGCCTGCTATACTCGGCACAATGGCAGCAGAAACGGGCCGCGACAGCAGCTCGCGCCGGAATCGAAGGCGGCTGAAACACAGCAAAGGTTTGACCACGGAGGTGGTTTGCAAGCGGCAGGTGCTGCAACTGTAGAGGCCCTCTTGGCGAGTTGGAGGAAAACGGGGAAGCATCGGCGCCGGCGATTTAACTCAGAGTAGCATGGGGCTGTAGCGTCACCAAGGTGAGTCTGCGGGGTGGCTTGGAAGTAGGAGGCCGCAGCAGCAACTTGGCAAGGTCGCGGAAACGGCAAGACCCCGAGGAGGCGGGTTGCAGCCGCGCGAGGCCACAGCTGAGGTGGCCGCAAGGCCAGACGGTTCGACGTCGGCCACGGCGGCTCAACACGACGGGGAAAATCATGATGATGGTGACCGCTATGGGTCTCCCGGCAACCCGGAGCGAGGGCAAGGCGACGATGGCGAGTGAGACCACGCGCGGCCAAGCGAGCGACGGGGCGAGACCGGGAAGACGAGATGGGCGGAGATCCAGTCCGTGACTTCCCTCTGTGGGCGGAGCTTCTCGCGGTGGCAACGAGGTGAGGTTGAATCCGAGACGACAACTGAAGGCGAGGCGACTAGGAGGCGAAGTCAACCCCGAACCCGA
Organism: Triticum timopheevii; assembly: GCA_963921465.1. Classification (NCBI taxonomy): domain Eukaryota; kingdom Viridiplantae; phylum Streptophyta; class Magnoliopsida; order Poales; family Poaceae; genus Triticum; species Triticum timopheevii. The sequence continues at coordinate 559,220,052 of OY997268.1, read as the reverse complement.
CTCGAAGAAGCGCTGGTGGAGGCGGGGCGCGCGGCCGAGCCGCGGCGCGGCGGCGGCTCAGACGCGGCGGATCAGTACGGCGTAATATAAGGCCGTGGCGGCAAGGCAAACCGAGGTGTCCTCCCCAGCAATAGAGTAGTATATTTTTTTTTCTTTTCTTGATTCCTCCGATCTTCACGTAAATTAAAGGCAGTTGATTGCTGTTTTACCTCAGGACTTCAAGCGACCAGCAGTAGAAAACACGGCGGATCGGTCGATGACAGTCGCAGCTTTGGGTCTTGATCTTGTAACCTGTCGATGATCAGTAACAACAACGCAAATTGCAACTTGCAACCTGTCAGACTCAACTTGGTAGGCGGTGCCGTAGCAGAAACACAATTCTGAACTGACTCAACGGAACACCCAGACGCGTGCGGTGGCGCATGTAACCCTAATCTTTCGTCCTGATCTCGAACCTTGTACTTCCAGCTTCAAAGTGTAATCATGTTCCGGATCACAAAATAATGAACTTGCTGGCTCTTCTTCATATGATAAAATCGCGAGCTCGTCAATCTCCAGATGAGATCCCTCCAAGAACTCAACACCATCATGCGACGGCCCCACGGTGGGCGCCAACTGTCGTGGAAGTGTCACGGCAGATGTCGTAGTGTGAGGACTTAGTCGTGAGGCCAACGCATCTATGTGGTAGCTTGAGAGGGGTTGAGCGGAATCGAGAAACACAACACAAGACAAGGGTTTAGACAGCTTCGGGCCCCGGGAAACATCATCCAGTAACAACCCTACATGCTATTTGTGGCTAGATCTCATTATCATCACAAGGGAGTCGCCGGTGATCCGACTCTTTGTGTCTAGCCCTAGAGATTGTTTCTTCTTACTTGTCCCTCTTTGGGGAGCCCTGCCCCTCCTTATATATGTTGAAGGGGCGGGTTACATGACTAGTCCTAGTAGGATTAGGACTACTCTATTACAAATGGAGTCCTAGTCTTGCTTCCTTTGTAGGAGAGTATTCCTTATGTCTTTCTCTTAAACCGGCCCACCATAACATGAGACGGCCTTTCATGAACCGCCCGTTGGGCCACCGAGTCTTGTCGCTCCTTTGACCCGCCTTCCGGATTACCAATGAATCGTAAATCGTCAGGTCCAAGTGGGTCGCCAGTGAATCGCCAAGCTCCAGCCGACTATACTTCTGGCCGGGTTATGTCGTGGGGTATATCCCCGACAGTGCCGGAACAGGGTCCCGATTAGTTTTTGGTGGCTACAAAGGCTTGCGGCGGCAGAACTCCCGGTCTATTGTGCTCCTGAATGTTTTTGGAGTATATGGGTATATATAGGAGGAAGAAGTAGGTCGGTGGAGCTGCGAGGGGCCCACGAGGGTGTGGGGCGCGCCCAGGGGGGCAGGCACGCCTCCCTGCCTCGTGGCCTCCTCGCTTCTTTCTTGACATCCACTCCAAGTCCTCTAGATCACGTTTGTTCCAAAAATCACTCTCCCGAAGGTTTCATTCCGTTTGGACTCCGTTTGATATTCTTTTTCTACGAAACACTAAAATAGGCAAAAAAAACAGCAATTTGGACCGGGCCTCCGGTTCATAGGTTAGTCCCAAAAATAATATAAAAGTGTATAATAAAGCCCATTAAACATCCAAAACAGATAATATAATAGCATGAACACTTCATAAATTATAGATACGTTGGAGACGTATCACGGAGCAAAACAGGAAGACAAAGGGGGTGGGGAAATATGTTCCTCACCACAGATTCAGACGCCGTCCGCCGTGAACCGGACCACACTACCACCAGAAACCACTGCGGACAACGGAAAGGGGAGCGATACAATGGTTGAATTGAAACCGCAGCCCGAGAGTGGGGGAGAAGTAGTGCGGGCGAAGGAGGAGAGGGGATAGTGGAGATCGTGGTGATTGGGCGATACGAGCGGTTTCAGCCGGGCCCGCTTGTCAGCGACGAGAAGCAACAGTAACGGTTAGCGTTGTCTCAGATCAAACCGCTGAAATGATCGCGCATCGTTGGATTCGATCGGGCAGCAACGCGTCTATGCGGATCTGTTGCAAACTGCCAGTCGGTAGGATTTTAGTTTTCTCGATGAAATAAAGGTGCTAGCTAGCTAGCTGGCTCCTGGTGTCATTGATAATATCAGAAAAGCAAGCAATGTCATCATCATGCCGGCCATGACCCGAAATCAAATAACAGAGATCGACAAGTAAATGTAGACGTACATGTTTGGGTAAAAAAGACAGGATCAGACTGTTAGATGTGTATAGCCCCTTTTCGGTTCATCCCCATTGTATAAGGGGTTTTCTGCACTTTACCACACATGTATTTGAATGGCCTTTGGCCCTCAGTGAATACTAGTTGTTGTTTATCCAACATGGTATTAGATGTTAGGTTCCCCTCTCTCCCACACACTGCAACTCCGTGCTAGCTCATCCCCCGATTCGTCCACTCCGTTCCCTTGTCGTCCGGCTGTTGATTGTCACTGCCCGTTCAGGCCGCTGTCGCACCCGGCCCTCCTCGTTGTGGATCAGGCTGATCCACCCACTGCTAGATCTAGCCTGGTCGCCGCCGCCTCCTGACTGTCCGACCACCCTCGCCCCAAGCTCCGCTCGGCCCTCCTCGCCGCGGATCTGGCCGCCCTGGCCTGCTCCGCTGCCAGGCTCGGCCCGGCCGCCGCCGCCTCCTACCGGCCCTCCTCGCCGCGGATCCGACCGCCTCGACCTTCTCTGCTGCCAGGCTCGTCCCGGCTGCCGCCGCCGCCCCTGCTCTGCTTGGCCTTCCTCGCCTCGGATCTGGCCGGGGCCTGCTTGTCCCGTCGCTCGCTCAACCGCTCATACAGAGCGCTCCTACTCTCGTTCGGCATGGCTGATGCTTGGGCTGGTTGACCCGGTGTTGTTGTCATCAGTAAAAAAGAGCTTGTGATGTTTTCGTCGGGCTATGTGGTTGTTCCTTGGTGCTCGGCGATCTTCGATGGCACCAACTATGCTGATTTTGTGGGTTTCATGCACATCCACACGCGAGGTCTTCTCCTGTGGGGTGTTCTCTCTGGCGAGGCTCCTTGTCCGCCCTGCCCTGTTGCTCATGTGGCTCCTATCCCGTTGGTGCCACTCGCACTTGCTGCTGATGCTTCTCAGGCTGATCGGGATATAGCCAAGGCCCTTGACGATGCTGCAGTTGATGCTTATGATCAGCAGGTATGCTCCTACTCAGATGCTCTAGCTGTTTATCGGGATGATTTGTATGCTTACACTCAGTGGTGCAATGATGATGCTCGAGTTGCTGTTGTTCTCACTGCGAGTGTCTTACCTTAGTTTGCGTCTAATTTCATGGGTCTCGGTACTGTTGCTGCGATGTGGTCCTATCTTTGTTATCGATATCAGCCATCTGGTGATGCTGTCTACTTATCTGTGGTGTGTCGGGAGCACGCTCTTTAGCAGGGTGACTCTTATGTTGATGAGTTCTACTCACAGAGCTCCGCCATCTGGCGTCAACTTGACTCTCTCAGGACATTTGTTTGTGGTACTTGTCATTGTTGCCAGACTGTGTGGTCAGGCATGGAGTTTCTTCGCCTCCATGAGTTCTTATCTCGCCTTCGTCCCGAGTTTGAGCCTCGGAGTGCTCACCTACTTGCTCGTGGTCGTGTTCCTTTTCTGGAGGTGCTTGCAGAGCTCCGTGCTGTGGAGACACGCCTTCGTTCTGCTGGTCTGCTTGTGGTTCCCACTGTTCTTGCTGCCCGAGCGCCTGTGTCGTCTGCTCGCCTCACCACTCCTCCGCTCCTGCCCACACCACCAGGGGGCGGGTTACCCTCCTTCAGGAGAGGGTCAGTCGCTCTCGCACACCTTCTGTGTCTACTGCAACAGGCCAGGTCACCCAGAGTCTGGTTGTCATAAGAAGCGGAAAGACCTGAAGCACTCTTCTTCTAGCGGGTCTCGTGCATCTTCCTCGACTTTGTCGCTCACTGGCCAAGATATTGTGCGGCTCAAGCGCATGTTGGTTTCCTCTGGTTCTCCCTCGACAGGTTCTATTGCCGCTGTGACTGCCACCACCACTCCGCTCCCGCCGGAGCCTGCTCACTCAGGTACATCCTCATGGGTTCTGGATTCTGGAGCTTCTTTTCATATGTCTTCTGATTCTTCTACTTTATCTTCTCTTCGACCTCTTGATTTTCCTCTTAATGTTCTCACTGCTGATGGCACACCTCTTCCTGTTACAAGTCATGGCATCCTTTCCACTCCGTCCTTTTCGGTTCCTAGTGTTACTCATGTTCCTCGTCTTACCATGGATCTCTTTTCCGCTGCCCAACATACTGGTTCTGGCTATCGTGTCATTCTTGATGACAACTCTGTTTCTGTTCAAGATTGTCACACTCAGGTTCTGGTTGGCTCGGTGCCGTGAGTCTGAGGGCCTGTGGGAGGTTGCCTGGCTTCGTGTTCCTTCCGCTGCTACCACATATGCCGGCTCACATGCTCTAGCTGCCTCCTCTTCTGTGTCCTTCCAGCAGTGGCATCATCGACTTGGTCACATCTATGGCTCTCGCTAGTCCTCATTAGTACACCAAGGCATCTTAGGGTCTGCCTCTGGTGATGTTTCATTGCATTGTGATGGTTGTAGGCTTGGCAAACAGACTCAGTTACCTTATCCTACTAGTGAGTCTGTATCTCAGCGTCCTTTTGACTTAGTTCATTCTGATGTATGGAGTCCTGCTCCTTTTGACTCAAAAGGGGGTCATCGCTACTATGTTCTGTTTATTGATGATTTCTCTTGCTACACTTGGCTTTATTTTATGAAACCTCGCAGCGAGGTTCTCTCCATATACAAGTGTTTTGCTGCCATGGTTCACACTCAATTTTCCACGCATGTCTATACCTTCCATGCTGACTCAGCTGGAGAGTATATCTCTCACATGTTGCGTGGCTTTCTTGCGGAGCAGGGTACTCTTGCCCAATTCTCTTGCCCTGGTGCCCATGCTCAGAATGGCGTTGCTGAACGCAAACGTCGCCATTTACTTGAGACCGCTCGGGAGATGATGACCTCCGCCTCTCTTCCACCCCATTTTTGGGTTGAGGTCGTTTCCACATCCACCCACCTCATCAACATTCAACCATCGGCTTCCTTGAAGGGTGGTATTCCTATGGAGCGTCTCTCTGGTCACTCTCCGGACTACTCTGCTCTTCGTATGTTTGGATGCATGTGCTATGTTCTTCTTTCTCCGCGAGAACGAACCAAGTTGACTGCTCAGTCGGTTGAGTGTGTTTTCCTTGGCTACAGTCATGAGCACAAGGGCTATCGCTGTTGGGATCCTGTTGGTCGCCGACTGCGCATTTTGCGTGATGTGACTTTTGATGAGTCTCATTCTTACTATCCGTGTCCCTCCTCATCGAGCTTTTTCGTGGAAGATATATCTCTTTTCTTCTCCTTCCTGACACATCTCCCTCTGTGCCTCATGTTTTCCCCTCTCCCCCAATGAGTCTCCCTACACCACCAGTACCACCATCCCCTCCCTCCTCCTCCTCTCCCTCGTCATCTCCCTCCCCACCCTCCTCCCCAGTCTTTCGCCCTCAGTCCCCTTTTCCTCTCCACTACACTCATCGTTGATGTCTACTATGCAACTTTATTCTTGTAAACACGTGTTTGGCCTCCAAGCACAAAGTTTTGTAGGACAGTAGCAATTTTCCCTCAAGTGGATGACCTAAGGTTTATCAATCCGTGGGACGAGTAGGATGAAGATAATCTCTCTCAATAAAGCCCACAATCAACTGCAAGAAATCTGTTGTGTCGCCAACATACCCAATGCAATGGAAAATTGTATAGGTGCACTAGTTTGGCGAAGAGATGGTGATAAAAGTGTAGTATGGATAGTAGATATGAGTTTTTGTAGTGCGAACAATAAAAACAGCAAGGTAGTAAATAGTAAACGAATCACAAACGGTATTGCAATGATGGAAAATGAGGCCTAGGGTGCATACTTTCACTAGTGCAATCTCTCAACAATGCAAACATAGTTGGATCATATGATTATCCCTTGAAGTGCAATAAAGAATCACTTCCGAGCTCCTATTAGCAGAGAATAAAAGATAGAAATTGTTTGTAGGGTATGAAACCACCTCAAAGCTATTCTTTCTGATCAATCTATCCTAGAGTTCGTACTAAAATAATAGCAAGCTATTCTTTCTGATCGATCTAATCAAGAGTTCGTACTAAAATAACACCATATAATACATATAAACCAACTCTAATGTCACCTAGATATCTCAATGTCACCGCGAGTACCCGTGAGTTAATTATACGATATGCATCAAACAATTTCAGATTCATAATACTCAATCCACACAAAGAACTACAAGGGGACCCCAAAGTTTGTATCGGAGAAAAGATAATAAAAACGTACATCAACCCCTATGCATAGATTACCCCAATATCACCGCGGGACTCCGAAAGTTGAGTGCCATAACATATATCAAGTGAATCAAAATAATACCCCATTGTCACCACGGGTATTCATATGCAAGGCATATATCATGTGTTCTCAAATATGAACATTCAATCCGACAAGATAAAACTTCAAAGGGTAAAGACCAATTCATCACAACAAGTATAGAGAGGGGAGAAACATCAGATGATCCATCTATGTTAACAAAGAGCATGATACATCAAGATCGTTACATCTCGAGATCACGCGCGAGAGAGAGATTAAACACATAGCTACTGGTACAAACCCTCAGCCCCGAGGATGGACTACTCCCTCCTCATCGTAGTGGCCGTCGGAGATGATTCCCCCCTCCGGCAGGGTGCCGGAACAAGGTCCCAATTGGTTTTCAGTGGCTACAGAGGATTGTAGCGGCGGAACTTCCGATCTAGGGTCTCCCCGGGGGTTTTCAAAATATTTGGGAATTTATAGGGTGAAGAAGGGGTACGGGAGGCCACCGAGGTGGGCAACAGCCACCAGGGCGCGCCTGGGGGCCTAGGTGCGCCCTGGTGGGTGCTGCCCCCCTCGGGGTACCCCCCAGGTGCTGCTCTGGCCCAATGGTTTTCTCCTGGTCCATAAAAAATCCACAAAAAGTTTTGCGGTGTTTGGAGAACTTTCATTTCTCCACAAAAAACAACACCACGGTAGTTCTGCTGAAAACAACGTCAGTCCAGGTTAATTCCATGCAAATCATACCAAAACCATATAAAATTATTGTAAACATGGCATGAATACTTGATAAATTATAGATCGTTGGAGACGTATCAGCACCCAAGCTTATTTCCTACTCGTCCTCGAGTAGGTAAATGATTAAAGAAATAATTTATGAAGTGTGAATGCTAGCAAAGTGCATAAGTTTGATCAATGACAATTTCAATCACTTTTCCTAGCATCATAACAGCAATTCTTTCTTATAAATCTTATCATGACCAAGTAGCAACCAATTCACATGTTAAGGTTCAAACAATGAATTCTCTTGAAACTCAACAACCTATGTTCTCAGTCACCAAGCAATAGCAATTCAACTTATTCAACAGAGTCTAAGTAAGATCTCCACATACTCAACCATCATATAGTCTTCTATGATTGCTAAGACTTACCGCGTACACATGAGCAAAACGTTTCAATCGGACACATAGAAAGATAGGGGCTTATCATTTTGCCTCCCAACGTATTCACCTCAAGGGTGATGTCAACAATAATAACTCATGCTACCCATATCCAATTGGATATATGTGCCTAGATCTTTCCTCACCACATGATGCTTGCCAAAGGAGAAAAATAAAAAGGAATAGAGAGAAAACTTTGACTCTTGCATGAAAGTAAATACATAAAAGTAGAAGATAGGCCCTTCGCAGAGGGAAGCAGGGGTTGCCATGCGCTTATTTGTTTGTATGCTCAACTCCTTAGTGCAAAGAATGTCATGTTATATTGCCCCTTATGATAGCAACCTTTATTATGCAGTCTGTCGCTTTTATTCTTTGCCATCACAAGTTCGTACAACGCTCAATTTTCTCTTACACTAAATGATCTAACACTTTTAGAAGCAATTTTTATTGCCTTATTGCACCGATGACAACTTACTTGACGGATCTTGCTCAATCCTTAGGTAGGTATGGTGGACTCTCAAAACAAGATTTGGGTTTAAGGGGTTTTGGATGCACAAGTAGTATCTCTACTTGGTGCAGAATTTTTGGCTAGCAAAGATAGGGGGCAAGAACTACATGTTGAAGGATCTATGCCAACATAACTTCTATGTGAATATGAACAAACATAAATCATTATGTTGTATTCCTTGTCCAAAATCAACAATTTTGACATATAATATTTTGATTGGGGCACACAATCACAAAAGATTTCCAAGATAGTGTATTTGCATGTGAAAGTTCTCTTTCTTATGCTAATTATTCGTGAATTGCTTGTATGACCAATATTGTGATTGTCAAGCTTCAAAAGCTTTTCACTTTCTAAACCCAATGTGAAGCCACTACTAGGCATGATATGAACATGTAATTTCAACTTCATGATATCCAATTCATTCAACAATTTACTCATAGGATATAAGTGAAGCACAAGAGTAAATGACAAGCTACTCCAAAAAGATATAAATGAAGATCATGAGCATAATATTTCTTTCTCTCAAATTAATTTAAGTGAAGCAAGAGAGAATTTCTTCAAAAATACTAAAGCACACCGTGCTCAAAAAGATATAAGTGAAGCACTAGAGCAATTCCATAGAAAAGAGCTTCGTTGACGGGATGTGAATGCCGCTTACCTAGCCTCCCTAGCAACTATTTGAGGGATCTATTTTATTTAAAAACTTTCAGGTCTAAGTATTTTATTAAAACAACAAGCAAAATGAAAATAAAATGACATTCTAAGAATAGCACAACTCATGGGAAAAATCAAAAACTTAGGCTCAACCGATACTAACCGATAAGTGTTGATGAAGAAAGGTGGGATGTCTACCGGGGCATCCCCAAGCTTAGATGCTTGAGACTTCTTAGAATATTAACTTGGGATGCCTTGGGCATCCCCAAGCTTGAGCTTTTGTGTCTCCCTAATTCCTCTCATATCACGGTTTCCTTAAATCTCACAAACTTCATCCACACAAAAGTCAACAAGAACTCGTGAGATAAGTTAGTATAAATCAGTGCAAAACCTTATCATTCTCTACTGTAGCAAATCACTAAAATTATTATATGACATTGCATACTAAATGCCTCTGCATATTTAATACCCCTATCCTCAAATAGAACCATTAAACAAGCAAACATATGCAAACAATGCAACCATAATAGCAATCTGCTAAAACAGTACAGTCTGTAAAGAATGTAAGAGTTTCAATACTTCTTAAACTGAAAAGATTATGAAAATCTACCAAACTGTAGAGAATTCGTCAGAGCTTATTCTGCAAAAAGTTTCAACATTTTACCACATTCTGACTTTTCTATGGAATTTTTGCAACAACGGTAAACTTTCTGTTTTCAAACAGCAACAAGTATACTTGCAAAATAAGGAAGGTAAAGGCTCCACATTTATTGAAAATAAAGATGCAAAAAGTAATTCTAAATAACAGCAAGCAAATCCTAGTAAAATAAATGACGCTCCAAGTAGAACTCATATCATGTGGCGAATGAAAACATAGCTCCAAGTGAGGTTACCGATAATGTTGGAAATGAAAGAGGGGATGCCTTCTGGGGCATCCCCAAGATTAGTTGCTTGGATATTCATTCAATATTACCTTGGGGTGCCTTGGGAACCCCCAAGATTAGGGTCATGTCACTCCTTATTCTCCTCATATCGATGTCTCACCCAAAACTTGAAAACTTCAATCACACGAGTTCTTGTTGTACTTTAAAAGACATGATTCATAATTTTTTCCACACAATTCCTACTGTAGCATATCATTTCTACAATTTATATTGAGAAATATAAGCCATAGAAATAAAGAAACAAGCAAACTCTGCATTGAAAACAGAATCTGCCAAAAACAGAACAGTCTGTAGTAATCTGTACTCAAATCATACTTCTGATACTCAAAACATTATGAAAAAAATATGACCACATTATCAATTTGTATATTAATCATCCTCAAAAAGAATAAACTCAAAATCATTCTTCTGTAAAAAATGATAGTTATTTTCGTGAGCACAAAAGTTTCTGTTTTTCAGCAAGATCAAATCAACTATCACCCAACATGATCCCAAAGGCTTTACTTGGCACTTTATTGAAACAAAAGCAATAAAACACGATTACTACAGTAGCATAATCATGTGAACACCAAAAAATAGTAGGTGAAAGTGTTCGGTTGTCTCCCAACAAGCCCTTTTCTTTAATGCCTTTTAGCTAGGCATTATGAGTTCAATGATGCTCGCATAAAAGATAAGAATTGAAACATAACAAGAGCAGCATGAAGCATATGACTAGCACATTTAATTATAACCCACTTCCTATGCATAGGGATTTTGTGAGCAAATAACTTATGGGAACAAGAATCAACTACCATAGGAAGGAAAAACAAACATGACTTCAAAACTTTCAACACATAGAGAGGAAACTTGATATTATTGAAATATGTAGAAGCACATGTTCCTTTCTCATAATAATTTTCAGTAGAATAATGAATGAATTCAACAATATTTCTATCACATAAAAGCATTCTTTTCATTATCAAACTCAACAAAATAACTATCATGTGATTGGAAATTAAAATCATGATGACAAGTTTCATGGTTATCATTATTAAATATAGCATACATGTCATCACCATATTCATCATATATAGGAATTTGTTGTCATAATCAATTGCAACCTCTTCCAAAATAGTGGATTCATCATTAAATAAAGTCATGACCTCGCCAAATCCACTTTCATCAATATAATCATCATCAATAGGAAGCATGCTTTCATCATAACAAATATTCTCATCAAAACTTAGGGGAATAATAATATCATCTTCTTCAAACATAGCATCCCAAAGCTTATGGCTTTGCATATCACTAGCATCATGGATATTCAAAGAATTCATACTAGCAACATTGCAATCATGCTCATGATTAAATATTTTGTGCCAAACATACTTATTGACTTCTTCTTCTAACAATTGAGCACAATTTTTCGATCCATCATTTTCAAGAAAGATATTATAAAGATGATCAATAATATGATGCAACCTCAATTCCATTTTTTAGTTTTCTTTTATAAACCAAACTAGTGATAAAACAAGAAACTAAAAGATTCAATTGCAAGATCTAAAGATATACCTTCAAGCACTCACCTCCCCAGCAAGTGCAGAGGTTTGTAGGACAGTAGCAAATTTCCCTCAAGTGGATGACCTAAGGTTTATCAATCTGTGGGAGGCGTAGGATGAAGATAGTCTCTCTCAAGCAACCCTACAATCAAATACAAGAAATCTCTTGTGTCCCCAACACACCCAATACAATGGAAAATTGTATAGGTGTACGACTTCGGCGAAGAGATGGTGATAGAAGTGTAGTATGGATAGTAGATATGAGTTTTAGTAGTGCGAACAATAAAAAACAGCAAGGTAGTAAATAGTAAATGGAGCACAAACGTATTGCAATGATGGAAAATGAGGCCTACGGTGCATACTTTCACTAGTGCAATCTCTCAACAATGCTAACATAGTTGGATCATATGATTATCTCTCAAAGTGCAATAAAGAATCAATCCCGAGTTCCTATTAGCGGAGAACAAAAGATAGAAATTGTTTGTAGGGTACGAAACCACCTTAAATCTATTATTTCCAATCAATCTATCCTAGAGTTCGCACTAAAATAACAGCAAGCTATTCTTTTCGGTCGACCTAATCAAGAGTTCGTACTAAAATAACACCATATGATACATATCAACCAACTCTAATGTCACCTAGATACCCCAATGTCACCGCGAGTACCCGTGAGTTAATTATACGATATGCATCAAACAATTTCAGATTCATAATATTCAATCCACACAAAGAACTACAAGGGGACCCCAAAGTTTGTATCGGAGAAAAGATAATAAAAACGTGCATCAACCCTATGCACAGATTACCCCAATATCACCGTGGGAATCCGCAAGTTGAGTGCCATAACATATATCAAGTGAATCAAAATAATACCCCATTGTCACCACGGGTATTCATATGCAAGACATATCATGTGTTCTCAAATCTGAACATTCAATCCTACAAGACAAAACTTCAAAGGGTAAAGACTCAATTCATCACAACAAGTGTAGAGAGGGGAGAAACATCATATGATACATCTTTGTTAACAAAGCCCATGATACATCAAGATTGTGACATCTCAAGATCGCGCGAGAGAGATTAAACACATAGCTACTGGTACAAACCCTCAGCCCCGAGGATGTACTACTCCCTCCTCATTGTGGTGGCCGCCGGGATTATGAAGATGGCCATCGGAGATGATTGCCCCCTCCGGCAGGGTGCTGGAACGGGGTCCCGATTGGTTTTCGGTGGCTACAGAGGCTTGCAGCAGCGGAACTTCCGATCTAGGGTCTCCCTAAGGGTTTTCAGAATATTTGGGAATTTATAGGTCGAAGAAGGGGTACAAGAGGCCACCGAGGTGGGCAGCACCCACCAGGGCGCGCCTGGGGCCCAGGCGTGCCCTGGTGGGTGCTGCCCCTCTCGGGGCACCCCCAGGTGCTGCTCTGGCCCAATGGTTTTCTTCTGGTCCATAAAAAATCCACAAAAAGTTTCACGGTGTTTGCAGAGCTTTCATTTCTGCACAAAAACAACGCCACGGTAGTTCTGCTGAAAACAGCGTCAATCCGGGTTAGTTCCATGCAAATCATACCAAAAAAAATTAAAATTATTGTAAACATGGCATGAATACTTCATAAATTATAGATACATTGGAGACGTATCAGTCATCCTCATGGGGTGAATGATCCTACTGATGTGCCCTCTACTTCCGGTGTACCTCCTCTCACGCCTCCACCGGTCCATAACCTTCGCGTTAGGCCTTATCCCCCACCTGATCACTATTCTCCTGACCAGTATGGTCTTTTTGTCATTGCTGAGCCCACCACCTATCGGGCTGCCATGACTCAGCCTGAATGGTAGCTTGCGATGGCCGAGGAGCATGCGGCGCTTGAGCGCAATGGCACGTGGGATATGGTTTCTCCTCCTTCCGGTGTTCGTCCCATCACGTGCAAGTGGGTCTATAAGATTAAGACTCGCTCCAATGGTTCTCTTGAGCGTTACAAAGCTCGTCTTGTGGCTCATGGTTTCGGCAGGAACAGGGGCGTGATTATGACGAGACTTCCGCTCCTGTGGCCCACACGACCACTATCCGTACTCTCCTTGCTGTGGCTTATATTCGTCATTAGCCTATGTCTCAGCTTGACGTTTAGAATGCGTTTCTCAAAGGTGAGTTGTGTGAGGAGGTTTACATGTAGCCACCACCGGGGTACTATGCTCCTGATGGTACGGTCTGTAGACTTCGTCACTCCCTCTATGGTCTTAAACAGGCCCCTCACGCCTGGTTCGAGCGCTTCGCCTCTGTGGTGTCTGCCGATAGTTTCTTGCCCAATGATCATGATCCTGCGTTGTTTATGCACACGTCTTCTCGTGGTCGGACTCTTCTTCTCTATGTTGATGACATGATCATCACTGGTGACGACTCTGATAATATTGCCTTTGTTAAGGCCCACCTTCGTGACCAGTTCCTCATGACTGATCTTGGTCCACTTTGATATTTTCTTGGGATTGAGATCTCCTCGACCTCTGATGGCTTCTATATCTCCCAGGAAAAATATATTCAGTATCTTCTTACTCGTGCTACTCTTGGCGATGAGCGCACTGTTGTGACTCCTATGGAGCTCAACGTTCAGCTTAGTGCCTCTGACGGTGACCCTCTTCCTAATCCCACTCGCTATCATCACCTCATTGGCAGCCTTGTCTATCTTGCCGTTATGCGTCCCGACATCTCCTATCTTGTTCACATACTGAGTCAGTTTGTTTCAGCACCCACCTCTGTCCACTATAGTCATCTCCTCTGTGTTCTCCGATATCTTCGTGCCACGATCTCTCATTGTCTTTTCTTTCCCCGCTCCAGCTCTCTTGAGCTCCAAGCCTACTCTGATGCTACATAGGCTAGTGATCCCTCTGATCGACGCTTGCTGTCTGCTTACTGTGTCTTTCTTGGTGGCTCTCTCATTGCCTGGAAGACAAAGAAACAGACTGACGTTTCTCGCTCGAGTACAGAGACTGAGTTGCGAGCCATGGCTATGTTGATGGCCGAGGTCATCTGGTTACGGTGGTTACTTGAGGATTTTGGTGTGCCTGCTACTACCTCGACTCCCTTACTGTCAGACAGTACCGGTGCTATCAGTATTGTGCGTGACCCGGTGAAGCATGAGCTCACCAAGCACATCGGTGTGGATGCCCACTTTGTGCATGCTAGTGTGCAGGATCAGACTCTCGCTCTTCACTATGTGCCCTTTGAGTTACAGTTGGCGGACTTATTCACGAAGGCACAGACTCGAGCGCAGCATAGTTTCCTTCTCTCCAAACTCAGTGTTGTTGATCCACCATGAGTTTGAGGGGGGTGTTAGATGTGTATAGCCCCTTTTCGGTTCATCCCATTGTATAAGGTGGTTTTCTGCACTTTACCACACATATCTCCGAGCTCTGCTGGGTACTCTGCTGGCGCACGTGCTCCGGCTGGCGTGGCAGCCCCAGATCCGGCCTCTGGCTCGGGCCCTGCTGTGCCATGGAGGAAGCCGGGGCCCTCGCGCAAGGCCCTCTGGCATCGCAGGAAGCTGGAGATGCGGCAGCGGTAGCTCGCGACGGCAGCGAGGCCCAGGTCGCGTTCTCCGGCGTCCTCGCAGGAGCGGCGTGACATCCCGCCGGATCTTTACGGGCTCTGCTTCAAGTGTTTTCGGGAGGGTCATCGTCTGGAAGAATGCACCTTTCAGCCCCTTTGCATCTGCTGCGGGCTGGAAGGGCACATCTCTTCGGGGTGCACGCGCCCCAGGAGTCCGCATTCAGAGGAGGAGCTCCAGCGCGACGCCATGGCTAAGGCTGCGCGCCATGGCCAGCAGCTGCCGCCAGCGGGACTTGCGGGCAGGCTGTCGTCGGTGACTAGGCAGGTCTCCCCTCAGGGGCGGCCCTCGTCAGTCGTGGTGGACATCGTACCTGTGGGGTCTTGGCTGGCGCCGCCAGCTGCGGCCAGTGATGTCTGTGTCATCTTGCGGACTTCGGAGATGGACGGCATGGAGCGGCGCCTCCGTTTAGCTGTGGTGGCATACATTGGTGGCTCTCGGCCGGTGGTTTCATGTGTGGAGGCGGCAGAGGCCATCGCGGCGCAGCTTGGCATCCCCTGGCACAAGTTTTCTGTGCACAAGTATCACCCGGAAGATTTCCTTGTGGTCTTCGCGGCTCCGGATCTCTGCAACAAGGCGTTGGCAGCCAACTCGGTTGAGCATGATTTCTTCAAGATCTTCTTCAGGCCAGGGCTTCGGCGGGTGCAGGCGATGACCAAGGTGATGCGTTCTCAGGTGGACCTGATGATTGAGGGCGTTCCATCCCACAGCTGGACGCGAGACATGGTGGATGAGCTCCTCGGCTCCGGCTGCCTGGTGGATAGCCTTGCACCGGAGACAGCCAGCCAGGAAGACCTCTCTCTGTTCAAGCTGCTGGCGTGGTGCGTGGATCCTGATGAGGTGCCGGTGGCCAAGAGGTTGTGGGTGCCGGAGCTAGAGGTGGTTGGCAGCCTTGCGGCTCGCCGGCCGTCTTCCAGCCAGCTTTTGGAGTATAAGACTCTCATCCACACTTGTAGAGTCAAGGAACATGCGGGTCCGGAGGGCTGGCTTCGCCCTCCGAGCTCAGATGGTAGCGGTCAAAGCGGTCTTCTGGAGGACTCCGACAGCTTTTTGGGCAGTGGTGAATGGACGGTAGTCCCGTGGACGCGTGGTGTCCGTGATGCCCGCGGTAGCGCGCCGGCGGGTGGCGCTCCGGGCGGCTCTTATTGTCAGGCTCTCTTGGGGCGCGTGGGTCCGTCCGACTGGTGCATTCCGCCGATACCCGTGGGAGTTGCCCGTGCGCAACCGCGGCAGCAGCCTATGTGCCCTGCGTAGCCGGTGTCGAGGGAGCCCTTCCCGGCGCCGGTTGCGGTTGTCAGCCTGAACAGGACGGTGGGGACGCCTGCCGCATCAGATCCGGGGCAAGGCCCTGTGGCCTTTGTGGAGATGGCGCCAACGGTCGGATTGGCCACAGAAGATCCAAGTGGTGGGGCCGCGGGCCAGGAGTTGGTGGTGGCAGGGGAAGATGGCGCTTTATCCCCTGGGTTGGAACGGGAGTTGCCCCTGCAGCTCGCAATAAGGACAAACCAGCTGATTCGGTCTTGGAAGAATCGACGAATCCCGAGGATGGTGCTAGGGTTTGCAATAGAGCGACAGAGGGGACTGGCCTAGATGGGACTGGGATCCCGGAGGTGACCGGTCAAGTCCTGGCCCCTGAGATTGCACAGTGCCACATGCCTCGTGATGTAGGGTTGGTTGGGGATTCGATCCAGGAGGGGGAACCCACGCCCGGGTGGGCCTCGGTGGTGAAAATTTTGTCCAGCGCGCCGCTGCATGTTGTGGTATTGCCGGTGCAGTCGGATAGGGCAGGTGCTGATCCTGAGCCTAAGGCGGGAGGGGAGCCGGTTGGCTATATGGATGCGATATGCCTGGTGGAGCGTGCCGGTTGCATGGACGGTGACACTCCCATGCACGTTCATGCCGATATGCTGCCGCCGACTAAGGAGCAAGTTGCAATAGCAAATATTAAAGCTTTCTGCACTGGACTTTTGAAGAAGCTCGCCCCACCTCTCCTCAAGGAAATTGAAGCTGTCCGTGGCAAATGTGCTGCGCAGGATACTCCACGTCGTAACACGCGTGCTTCATCTGCCTGCGCTCCTCAAAGCCCTTGGTATCACACCGGATGGGCTGGCGGTCACAGATGAGGCGCTTGGTCAGCTGCGGCAAATGTTCGACTCCCCCATCCAGGAGCCACGACTGAGGGCGATGGCGGCGATCTTTGAGAAGGCGATCCCTTTTGATCTCGGCATGGAGGAGGCCTCGAGGGTGGCTCTGCTCGCTTGAGCGGATTGATACGGAGTTTCTAGACTGACATCATGTCATCGCTCAACTTGGAGTTGGTGTGTTCGAACGTGTGTGGCCTCAATAGTGCGGTGAAGAAGAAGGCACTTCGGGAGTTCACGGATACAACTCACCCCTCGATTTTTTGTATCCAAGAGACTAAGCTTGCCTGTATCAATACTTTCACGGTTATGCAATGCCTAGGCCCATCGTATGATGGGTTTTTCTACTTACCGGCCACAGACACTAGGGGAGGAGTCCTACCTGCATGGCAATCGATGTTGGTTAGCATCACAAACTGCGTGCAGGACAAGAAATTTATCACTGGCTACATTTCACCTATGGATGGTGCGCCTGGTGGCTCACTTATGTCTATGGCCCTCAAGAGGATCAGGACAAAGTGCTTTTCCTTGAGGAATTGTGGCTAGGAGATCTATTTGTCCTGGCGCTTGGCTAGTCATTGGAGACTTCAACATGATCCTCCAAGCCTCGGATAAGAACAATTCGCTTTGTAGGAACACAGTGCGCTACTTGACAGCATGGGGGGCAGAAAAAGATGGGCAATATTAAGCTGCAGATTGCGATCGTGAATTGGATCATTTTTCAGTTGGACGTGGCGCAGGAAAAGCGCCAGCTGTCGGACGGAGAACGGTGGCTCAGGAGGACGTTGAAGTTGGCCACCCTTGGGCTAGCTTCGCTCAAGCACACGATTGCTCGCCAACGATCTAGAATCTGATGGCTGTAGGAGGGTGATGCGAGCTCGAAGTTGTTCTACCTCGTGGCGAACGGGAGAAAGATGAAGAACTTCATCCCGACGATCTCGCATGAGGGGAACTTGATCACGGATCAGCTCGGGAAAGAGCATATTTTCATTGAAACCTACAAAGACCTGTTGGGCACGGCTCGAGAGCACGATAACACGGTGGACTTAGACTTTTCGGGGTCCACCCCATCAATTTGGACGACCAGGACGCATTTTTTTTACGGAGGATGAGGTGTGCGCAACCATCAAAGAGATGCCCGCTGATCGTGCACCTGGCCCGGATGGCTTCATTGGTTTGTTCTTCCAGAAGTCTTGGAGTGTTATCAAAGGAGATGTGATGGCTGCTCTTCACCACTTGTTTCTTGGCAATGGCCATGGCTTTGGGCGCCTCAACCAAGCGCTGATCACACTCATCCCTAAGAAGTGGGGAGCCTTCCAGGTGGGAGATTTCAGACCCGTTAGTTTGGTTCATAGCTTGCCTAACTTGACTCCAAGCTCCTGGCCAACAGGTTGAGGCCTCGCATGAACGAGCTGGTGCAGTCCAACCAGTCGGCTTTCATTAAGGGGAGGAACTTGCATGACAACTTTTTGCTTGTCAGGCAAGTGGCACGATCGCTTCATCATCGTAGAGCCAAAGGAGTCATGCTTAAATTGGATATCTCGAAGGCTTTCGACAGTCTGTCTTGGCCTTTCTTGTTCGAAGTCCTTCGAGCCAAGGGCTTCTCGGATACCTGGCTATCTTGGATATCTACTCTGCTATCCTCGTCCTCATCTCGTGTGGTGGTTAACGGCTACGCCGGTCAGAAGTTTGTGCATGCTCAAGGACTGCACCAAGGAGACCCCGTCTCTCCACTTCTTTTTGTCATTGCTATGGACGTGCTCACATCCCTCATTACCAAAGCTCAATAGTGCAATGTGTTGAGCAAAATGCCGGGCTGCACGCTGATGCAATGACTTTCTATCTATGCGGACGATGTCGTTTTGTTCATCAGGCCTACTGCCTCTGATCTCCGGTTCGTCAGAGAGGCTCTGCACATCTTTGGGAGTGCCTCGGGCCTAGGCATGAACTATGAAAAATCGGTGGCAATTCTGATCAGAGAGGAAGAGGGAGACAAGGATCTTGTCTAGGCGGCGATGCTGGGCGATTGGAAAACTTTCCCTGCAAGTATCTGGGCCTCCAACTTTCCATATGGCAGCTGACGCACCGGAATGGCAGCCGGTGGTGGACAACGTTCATGCCGGGATGGCAAAAGGGTCTCATTACTAGAGCTGGGCGGCCGGTCCTAGTTCACGACGTGGTCTTGGCGCGGCCGACGCACCACTTAATCAACGCGGATGCTCCTAAATGGGCAATTGAGCAAGTCAACAAGAGATGTCGTGCTTTCTTTTGGGAAGGAACCGAGGGGATTCATGGAGGGAAGTGCTTGGTTGCTTGGCAGAGAGTGTGCCGACCCAAGGAGCTGGGTGGAGTTGGGTTGCTTGACCTAAATCGCCAGGGCCTGGCTCTAAGATTGAGGTGGGAGTGGTTGCGGCGCACTGACACGAGTTGCCCATGGCATGGGCTTCCCATGACTAAGGACCCACAAGTTCAAGCTGCCTTCGATAGCTTAGTTCACTGGAAAGTTGGAGATGGAGCCAAGGCGCTCTTCTGGAAAGATAGATGGATGGGAGGCGTGTCGGCCAAGGAGGTCGCGCCGGAAGTATGGGGTGCTGTTCGCACGCAGACTGCCAACAGAAGAAAGTGAAGGAGGGTTTGGTCAACCACCGATGGACGTCGGACATCTCGGGAGACCTCTCTACAGATGGTTTGGTGCAATTCATTCGGCTCTGGAGCATGTGTTGGCTGCTCGGTTGGACCCCAACCTGCAAGACGAGGCGATCTGGCCATGGAATGCAAAACAAGTCTACACCTCGTCCTCCGCCTATCAGATGTTTTTCCAAGGCTCAATCAGCGTTACCTTTGCTAAGTGGATTTGGAAATGTTGGGCACCACTTACTTGCAAGATCTTCTTGTGGCTGGCTATCCAGTATAGGATTTGGACAACTAACCGACGTCTCAGGCATGGGCTCCAAGATGCCATCTCCCCCTGCTATCTTTGCGATCAAGATGAAGACACTGTCGACCACCTCCTTGTCCAGTGTGTTTTCTCGCGTTAAGTTTGGCACATGACGTTGTCCAGGACGAGACTTGGACCTAGCATAGCTCCTACGGCTGGCGACATTCTGGAGCACTAGTGGGGAGGCACCCGACAAAGCATTGCCAAGGAGAGCCAAAAAGCTTTTGACTCTTTTGTGATTTTAGTATGTTGGCACCTTTGGAAGCAAAGAAACAATCGCGTATTCCGCCCGGCAGGCACCCTGTCTTCGGTTGTAGAACTAGTCACCAAGATTCTTGATGAGCTTCGCATGTGGGCGATAGCTGGAGGGAGAGGAGTGAGTGATCTTTTGTGAGGAGTTAGCTTAGTGAGTGGAGTGGGAGTGTGTGTGTCCCTAAGCCGGCTTGTCGTTGATGGCAACATCTAAAATCTCTTGTATATTGCTTTCTCTTCTTCTATAAAGCTATGGTACGCATTTTGCGTACCCTCAAAAAAAAATCAATGTTGTGCACCAGGATATGGTAATCGTTGCTCGATTTGCATGCTTCAATCTTCGGAATTTAATAGCAGTCCGTCAAGCATGCTGCAAAACCTGCGCCTCAGTCTGAATAACATTGCCATAATTTTGTTTAATGAAAATCCTATTCTTATATCTCGCTAGAAAAGAAGGGTTTTTATCATTTATGCCACCGGTTGTGTCCCACTACTCAGTTTTGCCACTAGGAATTTCAACCGCTCAAAAATGCCATCGCTTTGTTAGTCACATGCTCAAAAATGCCACTTGACACCATAATATTGATCTCAAATCTCATTTTCCATGTTATAATGACATAAATACCTATGGACCAACATGCCATCTCTCCCTCTATCTCACTACAATAAAGTGTGGGGCCTACTTGATTCCAACAATGTTCTTATTTTCCTGTAGAATTATTCGCTTGGTTACTCCTGGCAAGTGGTGCCGCACTTATCATTGTGAAATAGAGAGAACCGACAGATGGGTCTAGGATTATTTTTCTCATATAATATGGTCAACTGGTTTGACGTGAAAATAACAATGTCTAATGGCATTTTTGAGCAAACATCTAACGGAATGATAGCATTTTTTAGACATCTAATGACATTTTTGAGCAAGCATCTCATGGATCGATGGCATCTTTGAGTAGTTGTATCTTCTAATGGCAAAATTGAGTAGTGAAACACAACTAGTGGCAAGAAGAAAATCCTATTCTTACGTAAAGCTTTTATAAAACATGTACGCACTTGTGTATTTCCTTTTTCTTTGCAGAAAGATCAAATCTGTTATAAAAGTTCGTCGCGAACCAACCTGTGGTTAAGGAATGGTGGTATCCCAGGCCACCAGGGTTCAAGTCCTGATGCTCGCATTATTCCTGGATTTATTTATCCTCGGCCCACCAGGATTCAAGTCCTAGACTTGACACTAGTGCTTGCATTTTCTCTGAACTTATTCCAGCCCTTCCGGCAATGTGCATTCAGTGGGAGGAGACGTCCCCGTCGACGAGACTTCATCAATCTCAAGATGATGTGCCAGTCCAGTCTCCCTGCGGTGCCCATATGGGTAGGCTGGCATATGGATTCTCCATGTTTCTTAGGTCGGTTAGGATTCATGTAAATCATAGACCCCCCGACACCTTTATAAACAAGGGGAGGGCTAGTCCGTAAACATCTTACAATCTATCACTCGATACATGCTTGCACCTTGTACACCCCCATCATCACACAATACAATACGAGCATGATTAGGGTTTTACCTCCACTGTGAGGCCCCAAACCTATGTGAGCTAGTCGCAACCCTCTATCGAGGGGTATTTCGGAGTTTACACTGATATAGATGCTTATAGGAGAAACTGTCACTTTGTTATGCAACTCTTGATACAAGTCTTCTTTGAAAACCATAGGGTTGCCTTAAAGTCACAGTTATAATAAATGATAAAATTTATATATGAATATATTATGCATCAAGTGGTGAATGCATGGCTTATAGGAAAATCATATCCTTTGTCATGTACTTTTTGATACAAATGCTCCATGAAAACCATATGGCACTCTTTGCGGCAATGTTATCTTAGCAATAGGATCATAATCAAATGTTTGTGCATTGATGATGTGCACTTGCATAATGAGAAGAAGAGTATTAAATATTTACTATGGCCATGAAGGTAGCATACACTTTCCTGTCAGTATTCAATCTTTTCTAAAATTAATAATATGTTTCCTTTGGTCCCAATTTTTGTTTCTAAAGTATTTGACTCTTGGTGATAATTGTATGTGTTAAGGTGTTAAGCAAAAATATAGAGTAAATAGGTTCAACATTTGTTGAAACACCTCTAGTATCTATGCTCGCAGCTAAATGATTGGATGCCTATCATTAGAAAGCGTCGAATGTGCTAGTTTCCATAAAACAATAATTTCTACATGGACATTATAGTAGAATAGCACAAGAATGTTGAATCTATTGAAAACTTACTTTTGATTTATTTGTCCCCTCATCATGCACAAACGAAACTATCCAACCGTCATCTTCGTTTGTACCATTGACCTTTGGCACAAAAGTTGCTCCAGAGCAGAATTGATTTCTAGCAAGGTGATGATACTTAACCTTTATGTGGTCTTCTCGACCTTTGTTCTTTAAGAGTTCCGGATTGGAAGTTAATTTCATTTGAATATAGTAATTTCAAATGATGGTCCAAAATGAATAACTTGTTTGTATATATGATAGTTACCTTGGTGGTTGCATCCTCTTTCTCATGAAGACAAAATTTTGCAAAACCTCCAAATTTTGGTCGTACTACATGATTGAGAATAATATTAAACTATATTGCATAAAGTTTGCATGCGATGGACATTTTGATTAAATAACATTGCATTGTGACCAACAGATGACATTTGTTGTATTGACCCCACACTATTGGTCCATATTATCTCTAGTTTTTATTCAGCGATGGTCTTTCATCTAATTAAAGCAAACAAGGCCCAAGTTGATTTAGTTTGGTTGTATTATTGGCCTTCCGGTTTCTTCATCTAGGAATATAGCTATGAAATATTTTCATGACAATATACTCATACAATCTATGTGCCCACATTGAAGATTCAGAAAGGTAGAGTCAAACACTTCTCTTCCATGATCCTAGGACAATATTTGCTTTTGACTAGAGAGACATATGCACTTCACCTATCTATGTTGATACTTTAAAAGTTTAATGTGGCCAAATCAGTGTAGGGTGACTACCTTATTCACTTTTTGTATTTGTTCTATATAGTTTAGTTGTGTAAAGAGAAACAAAGATCATATGTTTCATGTATTAATATATTTTAAAATGAATCGGGTCATATCCTTCTGTTTCTCATATATGATGTCACATTTAAGAATGGATGGAGTGTCAAAGAAACACTATGGGAATTAAATTCAATATTTCATGGCCAACTAATATTTGTCTTCACATGTTGGATTTATGGCTCATCATGGGTAATGTGATACCTTGGGTAGTCAACTGCCATAACCATTTATTGTTCTACACCCATTCTGCCCGAATGGCATCCAAATTAGCATGTGTTTTGTGACAAGTCTCTGTGTAAGTTAGGACAAGTGACTGATGTATGGACAATAACCGCTATTTTATATCTATTTCTCAGGTTTGAATGGAAGTTCCATATATTAAGTAATGTACTGATGTATGTTTAGCAATACCTATTCCTGGACCACCTGCCAAATTTGCCAGAGAATCTGCCACTTGTGCATATGCATACTTGTGAGGCAAGCCAACATATTTGTCATTCATTGTTGGGAATTCCAGGGCAACCTCTTTTCCAGTTAAGTATTTGCCTACAACTGTCCTTGTTCCCAAGTTCAGTCTCCACTCATACAAGCGAGAAAAACATTCCTCGGTTAGCCCTTGATTGGATTTGATCCTTGGCCCCAAAATGATAGAACCTGGCACATGAAATCCCCTCACAACGACCTATTAAATCATTAGACAAGGAAAAATTATAGCATGTATGAAATATCCATTAATATTTAGATAGACATATGTTGTAGAGGTGTTGCAACCAGCCATATGACACATTCGAAGGGGAAAACCATGGGTGAATCATCGGCAAGGGTGGCATGGTTTGGGAACAACCACTATGGCTAGTGTGCAGGAGGGGATATGGTTTTGAGGTAGGATTCACCTTTTGTTCTTTCTTGATTGCTTGATAAAAGAAATACATATTAGTTTAGTAGTTCTAGTACCACTATATGGGACGGGTCAACTTGATCCAAAAACCAAGTTAACTTACTAATTAAAATGATTGTTTCCTAAGGCCATGTATGTGTACAATGGCTGATAAGATGATATTTTATTATGCATTCCACTCCACCTATAGAAGTTAAACGAACATGTTATACAATTGAGTATCTTTTTCTCTTATCTTGAGTAATTAATGTTGCATGCTCCTAAAATTGTGGGATCGTTAAAGTTAAACTAGAAACCATGTAATTGATGGAAGACATATCGTACAAAATATACAAATGTGAAGTATTTATTACTGGGGAATCATCTCTTAGCAAAGATAAGGCAAGCCACTTTTTCCATCTCTTTCTCTTCTAATTCAGCAATCATCATACATGGCATTCCTAAGATAACACTATTACGTGTGCCAATATTACTCCAAAAATAAAGCACTAAATTAATAAGGAAACTTGTCTCTTAGCCTCTTGTTGTGGGGACTCTAGTACCACCAGCTATGTGTGGCCTAGCCGGCATCCCATGATAATTATGGTGTACTTGTACCTTTCACTTATCTTAGAAAACTTTGATTCAGGCATTTTTTTCCTTAATAGGAAACGATAACGACTAACTTGGGATTCAATCAAGGTTGTCCTATTTTAAAGGAGGTGTAGTTGTTTGAGTAAAAAAATCAGAAAAAGAAGTTTCCCCTGAAGCATTTCTCATTCTCAAAGTAATTCTGGACTAACTTGATGTCAAATTTTAAAGGAGTTTTAATTGTTGGAGTCAAACAAACACAAAAAAGAAGTCTCCCACTAAAGTCTTTTTTGGACAATGTCACCTATATCATGTCTCATACTACAACCCTTCATTTACCTTTGTTGTCTTGAGCGCTCCCATAGGAGGTTGGATCACAACTTTTGTCCAAGAATTGGTTCAGTTTGTGCCCAGTATGTACCTTACCAATTTTTTAGCTCGGACCAAAACATTGATCGTTGTTTGGATGGTTCCCAACCTTTGTCATGCTAATGGATCTTTACCAACTAACTACAGTTTGACAACTCTTGTACATAGAAACCTTGTCAAACATGTTTTTCTGGTCAAACATATGGTGGGGCAGCCCTAGGAAAGGACGAAGCACATACTACGATCTTGAAACTCTACCATTATGATGTTTTGTCCCCTTTTGGGCTTTAGCATGTTGTTGATAGTGACATCCCAACTTGATATCATTGAGGGATTTGACAAACATGTAGGCCTCATTGATTCGAATGTTTTTTGTAGGATTTCAATAGTTAGAAACTTTCCTGATGGGGTTTGTTTGATTCCTGGGATTAGAATCCATCTCAATGTTTCCTATGGGTCACTTTGTACTATATTCCAAATGAAAATTTTCATTGACTCTAGACTCTTGGAAATTGAATTTATATCTATGACAACTATGACATGCACCTACCGCTCAATTGTTTTTCATGTTTTCCTTTTGGTTCAATCAAAGAACTTCCATTCCTTGTTCATATGTTTTCAATTCTTGTAGGAAACAACATGTATTGGCATCCAATTCCCATATTTTCGTAGTCATGACCTTTGGGTATTCCTTGAATCAAAGAGGTTCATAACTTCTTGATCATTGAGGGATCTATGGTATGTAGTAAATAGAAACTCAGTGTTCCTTTAGGGTGAGAAAATAAAATTCCAGAGATATTTAAGACTATAGTAGACTTGTGTCTACCTTAATATACATCATCATAAAGTATATTGTGATGGCTTTACATCTACATGAAGTATATTGTGATTGCTTATATATTTGTACCTCATCTTCTTCTTCAAAGCAGTTGACAAGATAGATCGTGCAAAATGGTTGTACGTAAAACCATGATATCGAGTTTGCATCACCATAACGGGGCATGACACCTATTCTTGCATAGCTATCCTTTTCGAATTCAATCAGCCTACACGAGGGAGATATAAATGATAAATTAGACACTTGATAATAATTTTGGATTCAAGACTAATTTTGTTAGTAGTACTTACGGAGCACCTTTGAGCATCCTTTCCTTGTTGATTGTAAGTGGAGAATCTAAAATAATGTTGTACCTACACTTACAAGTTGATATTTGATTCCATCAATTTTGTTTGTTGGCACGACTAATGTAATGTACCAGAAATTGCATCTTCTTTTGCTAAATCCTTGACTGTCTTTATGCACACGAATCTTTCTTTTGTTGAATATATCATCTAAGACAACCAATAAATTATAAATAATTTGTTAACATATAAATATAAATGAGGAATTTATCCACCATTCGCTAATATGTATATTTTTTAGGACATTCTTATCCATGCGCAAAAGTTAAGCCCAAAAACACATTCCAAAAATTTATGTCCCAAAAACTTTTCCACACTCATGTTTTGCATGGGAAACTATTTTATAGGCAATATTTCTTCTAGGATGTGAATGAACCAATAAATCCACAAATCATTTTCCCTTGCGGTGGCTCCTACCCAATGTACATCCTCCGACTCAATCTGTATCCTCCGCCCCTCCTAGTCTAAACCATCCGAACTTCTAAATTTGGAAATTGACCTATGGGTCTGCCGCTTCATATCTTGCAATAGCTCTCCCATGTGTTCAGAAGTTATGCAAATGCAACAATGTCTTCTTTCTTGTTTTTTTCTCTCCGCAATGTTGCAAATGCATTGGTTGTATGTTACTAATCACAATCCAATGCAGTTGCATCATTTTAAAAGTTTCCATTGTTTCTATGTGTTTGAGGTTTAATTTGTGCAATTTGACATTGTTGTGTGTAGAAGGGCTTGAAATATGGACAATTTCGTGGTGATGTAATGTTGAATGATGACAAAACTGTATAATATGATATTGCCTTCTCGATTATAAATGAGAGTATCCAAGTGGATGAGCAGATGTGGTTGATATTGAGTCTTCAACAATCAAGAAGAAGCATTCAAGATTTTCCAGTTACAAAGTAAAGGAGGACGAGAAATTCTATATGCATGTATGAGTGCCTCTCTTGATGCCTCTATTTTCACTGAACAAATCAAAGACACATTTTAGATGAGGATTCAGGAGTACTATCACCAAACTGTGAAAGGTGAGTCCAATAGAACAGAAATTTCAGTACCACACTGTTTAGATACAATTAAAGATTGTTGGAACTAGTGCTTGGGTCATGTTGATCAAGTGGGTTGTATACCTCCAAGTGATGTGGCACTTAATGTGCATCAAACATGTACTCAAGAACTATACAAGAAATGGAACACGAGGAAGCGACAAAAGCCCTTTACTTTCTCACATTATGGGGCTATTCAAAGAAATGAGAAATGTCATGTGATGATACTTGGAAGGCAACACAAATGAGGTCAAGATTGATCATATAATTTTCTATCTTTAGGAGGAAGTGAGGGTGATGATGAGGATATGAGAAGAAATCCTAGTCCTAGATCTTGTCCAGATGGGAGGAAAAAAGAGGGAGAGGAGAAGTAATGGTGTAGACATGGGATTTACATGGAAACACTCAAAGGAATGGTAGAGGAAAGGAATGAGTTAGTCGCCAAAAGGAAGCACATGAAGTTGTCAAGGTGGATGGTGCTCAAAGAGAATCAAGGTCATTTCTATGGCACAGATGAGAAGACTGAGGAGAGGAATGCAAGTGTGGATGACCATATGCTTGCTATTGAGGAGGGGGTTCAAGCATGAGTCTGAGAAAGAAATAAACAAGAGGAAGGAGCAAGAGAAAACAGTCATGTTCGTGATAGATGAAAATGAAATACGCCGTTGGGACTCACCCTTGCTGAGATTTTGGCTTCCAAAATACCAAGATCAATGTTATATGGTAGAGGTTGTCGCATTGGGGGGAGGGTGATGTGATTTGATTTATGAACCATGTAGTCGCTTTTGGATGAACCATGTAGTGTGATCACAAATTATGCTCTATATTGTTGCTTTTGGTAGGAATGCTGAGAAAATTGTGGTTTGAATTTGAATAAAAAAATGAACTTTAATTGTTGTTAAAACATATGCATTAGAAATATAAAGGTTTAAATAAATATTTTATCAAAATGAGATTTCTGTACGCAAAATGATGTCAGAAATATCAAGGAAATTATCATCGGGAATTAAGCTGAAGTAATGGATTAGATGCCCATGAACTTTTGGAATTAGGTTTTGGAAATGAGTTTTTCGGACTTAAGTTTTTGGATGGGTTAGAGTTACCCTCAAGGTGTTATGCCACACGAGCACTTTTTTGTCTTTGAAGTGAGTTGTACCACGAATATTCATTTCTGAACCCGGGCTCATCTGCTCTCGGTGAACAGTAAAATAAAAAATATATTATAAGAATATGAAAAATCTTGAATTCTTTTGTCAACTAAGGAGCTTGAATGCGTGATGTCCGTGCAAAGTTTCATCTTGTTTGGACATCCGAGGAGCTCGTGGAAAAAAAAAATCGGCCCGGAACAGTGCGTGAATAGTAAGTTTTATCACATACCTTAATTCTTTTTTTGCTGAGAGCTACTGAGATGTCCAAACACCACCAAATTTGGCACGAACATCACGCACTCGAACATTTTCCATGATACAAAATTCAGTTTTATTTTTTTTTGGTAGTATTTTTTTGATTTTACTGGTCTTCCAAGGGAGCAGATGTGCTCGGGAGCGAAATTGTTGTGTCCGTTGTACCAGGCCTTTCTCAAAGCGTGTTCAAGTTTCTCTACCTTTCCAATCAAATAAAGAAACACAAAGCTCCTATGATTTTCTCGGAAAAAAAGGAATGGCCAATAAACTCTAGGAGAAGGAAGCCACCCTAAAGACCTCACCATTCTAGTATAACTTATTATTATATTAATTTTCATTGGGAAATAGCTTCAATGAATTATTTTGATGTGCGACAACGTCTGCTAAAGTTCACTGGATGCTATTTTATTACGTTACTCTTTGCAACTTTCTTAATATTAAATGGAATAATTTACAAAATGTTAAATAAAATTTTATTTTCTCTATGGAAAATTTAAAAAAATCTTGAGTAATCATATCACTAGTGAATCTTCTGTCATGGAAAAACTTACATTGTAGTGACTCCTATTTCATGACAATATGTGCATCTGTCTAACTCGAGAGCAACCTTCTGCTGTAGTTTCTTCCCGTCGGCTACAGATGGTAGTATGGAATCAAATTCTGAGCTGATTTCTATTAATCACATAGAACATGCAACAGATTTATAAATAGTGACACCTGAGACAACATCGATGACTTAACAAAACATGGAAACGATGAAGCAATTAACTACACTGAATTTTTTATCATCCTAAGTCCTACATGTCAAAATACTCTAGGTTCAATTACGAGTCACGGACTTCATAAAAGACACTGAAATTTTGACATAAATGAATCTTGGAATTGTCTTTGTCTTGGCTGAATCCACCTACACTTTTGTTTGTAGATTCAAATAATGCTTCTCACGCTGCAAATCACACGATGAACATTTAGCACTGGGGATGAGCTATTTCAATGGCATTTTCGGCGCTTTGAGTTGCAACAAACATTTGCATAACACTTGACAGAGTGTTGCTTGGACAATGAAATGTTGCTCAAATTAAAATTTAGTAGATTATGTATGTTATGTATGAGGTTTTCTTATATCATAAGTTTGTAACAAGTAATTTGTTAGCAGAGCATGAAACATAGGGCAATAGCTCAATAGATTCAGTGCGGGTGAGTTGTCTGAATTCCACTGGCTCCACTCAGTAATAATATTGTTGGTGTTGTGATTCATCTAATATCGCTTTTGCATAGCTTCTAGTTTCTTTTATTCATACTTTATAGTGGATGACTATGTTAGGATTGTGCTAGTTAACGAGTGCATGTAATTTTGTCATGGATTTCCGCCGATGCTACTATAAGATGAGTGCAGATGTGGTCATGTTCCCTTATCACGAGAGACATAGTTCAGATCCATGAGCAAGACTTCAGTTTAAGTACCAACTCAACATGATAAATTCTCCAAAAAGAACTAGTATAATCTGGTAATCAAACTAAAAATGTCTTAGAAGCAGTATTAATATGAATTGTACCATTTTCAAATTATAGTACATATAAAATTTTGTGCTGAATTAAAGTGCATATTAGATTTGGTTAAAGTCAAACTTTGTAAACTTGGACCAAGTTTATTGATAAATTTATCAGCATTTACAGAGCTAAATCAATACTTTTAGATTCATTAAGAAATTTATTTTCACATGGTATATATTTGGTATTGTGAATGGTCACTTAATCTTCTATAAACTTGGTCAAAGTTTAGACAATCTGACTTTGAACAAACTTATATGCATCATAATTTGGCAAGGAGGAAATACGTGTTATGCTGGAATAATAGTCTTATGTTTTGCATGTAGAGGATACTCCTAAAAGAAAATACAAAATGATACAAAGGAGGAATTTCCTACTGTTTCCGGTAAAAAACAGTTTGTTGTCCTTCTTAACTAACAACATTCTCTTGCACGTAAACCAGAAGGCAACTAATAATATGCATTTACTTATTTTCGGTTAACACATTTTATGCCTTGTCTAATAAGTGATCACAGTACTATTTAAAATTATATGGTGTTGCTATTTGGTATCACCGCTAACGCATCACCATCATACACTTGACACGTGCGTGTATATTGATAAACTATCATTTTGAGAAAGTAAGCGGGTGGACAAACCTTGGGGTGCGCAGTGAATGGCATCTTCCATCCTCCATCAACATTCCAGCTACCCAGTGTGCCAAGACTACATAGGTCAATCTCATGGGGGTTATCATTTTCTGCTGCTGAGAAGACTCTCCCAGCATGCTCAAACACGCTGGTGTTGCTCATGTTCTTGAAAGCCTTTCCGAACCTCAACTGCTCATATGTGACATATTTCAGCATCCCATAACTACCCGAAGAAGGAAAAAAGTTGCCAATCATGTACTTACAATATTAAAGGTACCCTCTATGAGCATCGCAAGAGGGTCACCGTCAGTGGCAGGGAGGAAGCATGGTTTCTTCAATCCTTTCTCAACCCTAAATGTATCGGACTGCACGTAGCGGTTGGTGTACTTGATCGACCATGTGCTGTTTTTACTCTTGGTGAAGTACACGGCGTGGAGCATGCCTTCTCCTTCGACCCAAATGTCATGGGACTTGCCAAAGATAGAGCTTGACGAGTGGAGGGCTCCAAAGAGAGGGTTTGAACCTGCATGCATGCATCCCACACCGGTATCATGACTTTTGATTCTGCTCCATGCATGCATGCATGCTTGTGATCTCTCAGTTATAGTGAGACGATAGGAGCATAGAAGGTTTACCATTTCTTATATAAACACCCTCTGGAAAATCTGCTGGAATCTCTCCTACGACATCAAGTATCTCCCGCATATCACCGATCTCTTCCACAGGTGCAAAATTACCCTGCAACATGGTTTTCACTTTGAATTTCATTAATTTTACCAGACACTGAAATATTTACGTTTCAGCCAAAATATTTCGGCAATTTCGGTAGTACAAAGGAATTCAATTTTTTTAAACAATTCCAAAAATTTCAAATTTAATTGAATTCAAGTGAATATTTTGGCTCTTTGACTGAAATAAAAACCGAAATCACTGAATTTCAGTGATTTTAGTTGGTGCTGAATTTTTTTTTCTGAAACTGAAATTGAAAACCACGCCCTGCACTAAGTATTGAGAAAGTTTATTCAAGTTAAGGACTCACAAATCCTTCCAAATTTGCGTCTTCTAAACATTATGCTGCAATTGCGTGATCTCGTCATTTTTAATGTGAAGGTTGATGTTATCCCTAGCTATTTACCTCGGTGGGACGTAAAGGTTGGTGACTTAATGTGAAGATGGTGCCCACAAATGCATCCAGCAACCTTTGGGAGGCATAATTGAGAGCGTTTGATGATGCATCCCCAATTCTCAAAGAAAACTGCTGGTGAAGCTCCTTGAAACACACAAGACATAACAATATAAGCCTATATATATATATATATATATATATATATATATATATATATATATATATATATATATATGTCTTTCGGCGCGTCCTGATCAAGTAGTGGGGATCAGAGAGAGGCGAGAAACCTTTGCAGCCGATATGATCTGACGAGGGAGAGGAGTGGCGCTCGCGGACACGGAGGAGGGCTGCCGTCGGCCGGCGCACATGCTTGTCTGAAGAGAGCGGCCATGGATGGAGGTCCTCATTTTTGGAGTTTGGGGCGTCGTCCCTCTGGTGTTTGCTTGCTGCTACATACACGCATTAGCTTCCGGCCGGCGTTTGTAGTTTTATACACCAAGCACATTCTCTGCAAAGTAAATAGACCGGTTCCGGTTGGGTCTTCGTGGTAGACTAGGTACATGGGTGATGCGAAAAATGGCATCAGTATGCAGGAACGTGTAAACCGCTGCTACCCGACGTGAGGACAAATGTGGTGCCGACCACTGACTCTGTCAGTCTGCTAAAATGATGTGTTGCTGAACCAGCTGCCTCTCTTCTACGACGTGAATGAATCAATGGATGAATGAAGAGAATGAAACCATGTTGGTTTCCACGCGCAAATTGACGTCCTCAGTTGGAGCCTGCAATGAGGCTCATGCATGACGGCCATGGAGATATCAGATGCGTGTGCGGCCGCTTGCTGACTGGTCGGGTAGCACCCGTTTACACGTTCCTGTGCGATGTGAAATGCACAAGACCACTTCCATTGGTCTTGGCTGCTTACTAGCATTATTTTCCTTGACTTCGTTGCTCTCGGCCGCTTACTGTCAATTTTTTGTTTTATTTTTTAATTTCCCGTGCGTGGCCACTGGATATAAATATTCTAGGATTGTGTAAGCAAATGTTGGGCGTGACCAGCTCTCATTTAGATGAGAGTTCACAATGTCACATCTGACTCCCGCACCATTTAACAATGTCACAAACGTTTGAAAACCCACAAACCTTCTCTTTCTTTAAAGCAAGCAAATTTTGAAATTTCATACTTTTTTTAACAAGGTAAATTTTCTAAAAAAGAAAGGAAAAAGGGAAAGAAAACCGACACTAGAAACAACGGGCAAAAGTAAAGAAAAACAAATCTAAAGCAGTTTTTTTAGAATTTAAATATGAAGCAGTTAAGAACCTTCTGGAACGTTCCCAAAACTGGAACCAACGTCCACCTTTCCTAACTTTAAATGGGCCAGCCCAGCTCGGCTGCTCCCGTGCGATTCAACGGCAGTTTGCCGTAGATTGCAGCAAATAGGAAACCGCACGAAATCACTAATTGAGGGATACTCCTTCAATGATTACTTCCACCTCCTTAGGTTGCGACAAGTGGCGCACACCTGTGATTTTCACCATTGGATTCCTCGCGGCGAGATCTTCAAAACTAGATCCCATGTTGATAGATTTTCACGAAAAAATTTCACGAAAAAAACGGATGAAAATACCAAACCAGGAGCACTTTTTTCCCTTTCCAAAAAAGGGACGGCCATGCCTCTCGCGGAAGGAAAAAAGTAAAATACTTTTTTTTTGTTTTCGATAGGCACAGCTGTGCGTCTCGCGAAAAGCACAACCTCGCCTCTGCGGAAGCAAAACCGTGCCTCTCGTAGATTTAAAAAACAGAAAACACATTTTTTTTCGTTTCCGATAGGCCGCGGAAGGAAAAAAACAGAAAAAACATGTACTTCATCCATTCGTTTTTATAAGACATTTTGGACAGCTAGCTTTGAACTATTTTGGGCACCGTTTGAATTGTCTAAAACATCTTATAGAAGTGAAGGGAGGAAGTATTTTTTTCGTTTCCGAGAGGCACGGCCGTGCCTCACGCGGAAGGAAACCTTGACTCTCGCGAAAGTAAAACCGCGCCTTTCATAAAAGAAAATAGAAAACACATTATTTTTTCATTTACGAGAGGCATGGCTGTGCCTCTCGCAAAAGTAAACTGTACCTCTCGCGGAAGAAAAAAAATGTGTTTTTCGCGCAATTTTTTTGGGTCCAAAAGCTAAGATAGACCGGTGGAAAACCAAGAAGTCAAAAAAAGAAAAGAAAAAACGGTTTAAAAAGCTGAAAACGCATGTGAAAAACAAAACAAAAAATCGAAGGAAGTGCCCAGAGCGCGACACGTGACAGCGGCTGAGAACTCGCCAGGTGGCACGCTCACAGCCTACCCCTAAATGATCATTGTGAGGCTTGTGAAAGAGTGCTTGTCAATTAGTTGCTCTCGAAAACTGCATCTTACAACAGCAAGCGAGTTACACACGTTCTCGAGGAGTTCCCTATTTGAGGCCCACTGCGATGTTCTGTCAAGCAATCCCTGAGAGCAAGCTCTATCGACCAGGCCCATTTACCGGTGCATGTGTAGACGTCTTTTTTTATTCCTTTGTTTTGTCAGGTTTTCCCCTCGGTCCTTTTCTTCCGGGGGTTCTTTTTCTTTCTTTTTAGTTTTTTTCTCTCTTTCCTTTTTTGTTCCTGTCCACCTTTTAAATATTCATAAATGAATTTAAAAATACCAGAATGAATAAATTTTAGACACATGATAATTTTTCAGAATCATATAAAAATCATTTAAACATACCAAAAATATTGATAACCCAGAGAATTTATTTAAATTAGTGAATTTTTTGACCATTTATTTAATTTAGTGAATCTTTTTAAAAATGGATGAACATTCTTAGAATTCCAGAGTACTCCCTCCGCCCGGAAATACTTCTCATCAAACTGAATAAAAGGGATGTATCTAGATGTATTTTAGTTATAGATACATCTCTTTTTATCCATTTTGATGACAAGTATTTTTGGGCGGAGGGAGTAGTTTTTAAGATTCAAGATTTTTTTAAGTACATGAATATATTTAAATACAAAAATAATTTTAGATATGAGAATATTTGTAACAATACACTAACTGTTGTAAAATTTAAGATAAATTCTGATTCATTTCTATATTGGATCCTTTTAAAAAATTATGAAATTTTATAAAATTTGTGAACAATTGATATTCATGAATATATTTTAATATCCAGTAACATTTTTCTAAATTTAGTGAATGTGTAAATTATTGAACATTATTTTGGGCTTAAAATAACATCTTTCTTAATATGTCAATTCAAATGCACCAATCAGTTTTTTCAGAGAAAACCGCTTTCCCTGGATCGGAAGTGGTGGAGCTTCAAAGGAAAAATTGGGTGGGCTAGCCCACAGGAGTAAACCAAAATTTTCAATTTCTCACGTTACTATAAGTTTCTGTAGGCATTAGTCGGTGCATATTATCCCTTTTGTTGGTCAAATGATAGAACTTTCAAACTATCCAACAACCTATAGGAAAATTGGCATCCACTATAATTGCTAATGTTGTGTGGAAATAAAAATTACATGTGATGCATATGCTTGCATCGATCATGTGTGGAAAGGGGATGGGGTGCAGTGATTCTTTTTTTAGAGCTTAAACCAAGCTTTATTACTCAAAGTCCATATGGTGTGGATACAAAATGGATCATGGGGGCCATCTGGCCATACATGACGGCCCTAATCTAAAGAATGAGCAAACTTGGCTAACCAATCAGCATCATTATTAGCGGCTATGCCCTCGAAAGTTATAATACAATTAAATGCTAATAAACATTGTCTAGTCTCTATGATGATAGCACCATAGCCTCCACGGCTAGCTCTCTGGATGTCATTGACCACCTGCTTGGAGTCAGAAGAGATAACAAAATTCTGCAGCATCAAATCTTTGAGCGAGAGATAGGCCTTCACGACATGCAATTGCCTCCAAAGTCGCTACATCTATTATTCCATGCAGCACCAATGCTGAATTAACGACAACATTGTGTGTGATAACCCTGCAAACATCTGCCGCCGCACCTCGATTATGTATCTTTGACACTGCTGCATCTACATGGACTTTTGCAAACCCGGATGGTGGCGCTTTGGGGTGCACTATCCCTACTCTTGGCGCAGATGGAAGCTTTTCCGGTTTCTTCGAAAGGAGCTCTAGATCGGCCAAGAACCGATTTATGAATTGGTGTGTTGATGAAGGTGGAGTTATTAGTCCTTAGTGAACTGCAACCTGCAAGTGGTGGGCTGGGTTGGCTCCAAAGCGTAGGTCAAAAACTGAAACAACATAGGCAGGCGATAGCCCAGTTTGGCCCCAACTAAGCTTTGTCCCTGTTTTTTTAGGGAGAACCACGTTGCTTTATTGATCAACGAGGTCCGAAGGAATTGGTATATTGTTATGCGGCTGAATTATTGAGATCTATCTACCCAAATCTAGAGAAAAGGAAAACTTTGCTAAACTATCCGCTTCAAAAAAAATTTGCTTCTGCCTTCATGGATGACATTATGAAGTCCAAATTCCTGCGCATGGGACTTGATTTCTCTTATGATTGAACCATGTGGCCGAATGGCCGATGAAAAGCCAGAGCTAGCCGACCCAAAATGAAGGGCTATGTGTGTCACCTCAATAATTTGAGAGAAAGATCATGAAATAAGAGGTTTCATGTTGAGACTTGTGTGTTGCGTAACTGCAAAACCAAACTACCCCCCCCCCCCGGCCGCCGCAATTCTTCTATGTGAGTGCCCTTTTGCCGTTTAGTTGGCCTACTTTGAGGGAACGCAGGGTGAGCTGCGATTTCATTACCAGAGGAAAACGGTGGAAGAGCGCCAACTGTACAAAAGCGAGCAAGCTCGCAATAAAGGAAAGAAAGGAGAAACTGGGCCTACTCTCGCGGCATAAGATGTCTCCTGCCGGTCATCTGCCACTCTAGCACCTCCTCACTGGGGCAATCAAGGATTGCTCGTACAGATCTATCGCTGCCTCTGAAAATCCTGTAGTTGCGCTCCCTCCAGATGGACCAAACTACCAGCAGAGCCAATTATCTCGCGCGCTTCAAGTCTGGCGGCATACCGCCGAGGCTTGTTAGCCATTCCACCATGCTATCCTCTTCTCGCCATAGGGTAGGTTGTAAGGAAGGCAGTGCAAAACGAGTCGCCGCTACCTCCCATAGAGCACGTGCCCATGGGCATTCCTTGAAAAGGTGAGCGCTTGTCTCCAAGTTTCTTCAACATAGCTAACAAAAGTAGGAGTTTGGCCATTGCCTGGCCATGAGCCGGTCTGCTATGAGCAGTTGGTTGCAGGACATCAGCCAGGCGAACAGTTTGATCTTGGCCGACGCCCAGGCCTTCCATACCACCTTCATGATCGGCGAACACATGCAGCCGAGAAACTATAGCTGATACACAGACGCCGTTGTGAATTCCCCAGATTCCGTGAGCTTCCATGTGAATTTGTCATGCCTAGTAGTGATTTGATTCGCCGCGGCCACCTTGCTCCAAAGATTAAAAAACTCCGGTAACAACATTGCCGGGATGCGACCCTGCACATCCCGAACCGAACTGTTATGTTGTAGTGCCGATTGCACTGACCTCGTTTTACGCCGAGAGAGCAAAAGGATTGCCGGAGCGACCAAACAGGGTGACTCTCCATTCATCCAACTGTCAAACCAGAACGACGTGTTTCTGCCGTCCCCAAGGCGCACCCTTGTCGCGGCGGCAAATAGTGCACGCTCCATCTGAGAGCAATGCATCGGTGGAATAGTGGAATCCATCTGAGAGCAATGCATACCGCCAAATCATTCCAGACCGAGAATTCCTAGCCCCCCTCCCCCCAGCTCTTTGGGCCGACAAATGGTTCTTTGGGCCACTTTGCAATGTCCTCCATGGCACTCCTCCTGCCGATGGCATTGCCTTGCCCTTCTGATCTTTTCGATCTGCTTGCGGACCCGTGCTGGTAGAGCTGCACCGACATCCAGTATATGGTGAACGTCGAGAGCACCACATTGAGCAACACCAACCGCCCCGCTGCCGCTAACATCATGAACTTACAGAAGGCCAGCCGCGCCAAAAGCTTATCCGGTAGGGGTTGGAAGTCCACCTTGCGTAATTGTTGGCCTACTTTGAATCGTGTGGTATTGTAGACCATCAAGAACATATCACATTTGAGTAAAAGCAGGCAAAAATGAGTCCCTGTACACTCACATAACACGCATGTATGAGCAATGATATTCCTACCGTACGGGTTCTACAAAAATTTTTACGTACTAGTTTATTCTAGCGGTAGTTAGGTTAAATCATGGGAGCTGTTAGTGCATAGGAATAGTACGCACAGATTTTTCTTTTGGGTTAATTATCCTTTTGCCCTTAGTGGTGTCCATCTGCTCAGTTTTGCCCTCAGATGTAAATTGTGCTCAGTTTTGCCCCTAGTCCGTGCGCACTGACTCGTTCTGTGAACTTTTGCGTCTCCGTCAGGTCAACATTTTGACTCGGCCCTTACATGTGGGACCAGGCGGCAGAGGCGGCCAATTTTATTCAGACCGTTGCACGCGTGGCTTGTGGGACCCAGCAGAGAGCCGTTGAGCTTAGTGCCGTTGCGGGTGTGCTATATTAGCGGGCGACAGCGGCGGTGACCACGGCGAGAGAGAGCACAGCGCTGACCACGGCGAGAGAGCGAGAGCATGATGGCGGTGGGAAGCGAGCTATGGAGGGCACGGCGGTGGGAAGCTAGCTGTGGAGGGCGCGACAGCATTGAGATCCCGTTCGGCTCCGAGCTCCATGTCTTCTGCAAGCTCCCGCGCCACCTCGCGGATGCAGAGCCGGGCGCGTGTGGAGATGCCTGTCTTCGTCTGTTCGCGGTGCCGGGCGAGCGTTGATCGGAGGGTTTCTCACACATCGAGGAACCACAATCGTCCGTTCTACATGTGCAGCGAGAATGGGGTAAGAATCGGGGCAATTGCACCATTTTCGTGGTCGGGATCTTTGAGCAATCGGTGGATCTGTTCCGTGTTCATGTAGGTGACATGCTTATTTCTTTGGGTCGATACTCTGGCCAAGACTCTGATAAATGAACTGTAAGAAGAGCATGGCGAATGGTTGCGCATGCTGCCCCAAACCGCAGTGGCCGCAGCACGAGCTCCGAAAGAAGAGATGGAGGGCGAAGCACGCACTGACAGAGAGCTAGCTGTTGAGCTTACGATGTTGAAGAAGAAGGTTAGGAAGCTTGAAGATCAAGCACTACCAATATCCATTTGCAAATACTTTTGGGCGTTTGTAGGTATGGTAATCGCACTGGTTGTAATGTTGAAAGTGTATGGAAAGGCATGAATTATGGAGGAATTTGTAATCTTGAAATTGTATGAGAAATTCACCTAGTTTAAATGTTGGTCAAATTTGTTTAAATGTTGAAAAAAGAGAAGAAGTGACCAACATTTAAATATGTTGAAAAAAAAGGAGAAATGAAGAATCCAGAAACTTTTGATCAATGAAATGCAGCTAATGAATTATTCCAGAGCCAAACAATTAAGGTTAGAAATTTTTTGGAGCTGTTAAATATTTAATAGCAATTTAAGTAATCCAATTTAAATACACCGTGATTTAAATCAAAGACCAAAATGTCATGGAAAATGTTCCTCAGCTCTGGTAGATGTTTACACCTAGTGCCAAAATAAATGAACATTTTTAAGGGCATTACATTGAGTAGAAACTAATTTGTCTAAAAAATGAAGGGTGGAAAATGCAAAAAAAATATTGGTGCGGCTGGGGACTCGAACCCAAGACCGCGTGGGTTTGTGGTGTTTAGGGCTGCGCTAGTAACCGCTAGGACAGATGGCAAGAGTTTGCCATGGGAAGGGAAGCAATGTATACATAGTGAGACTGTGAAATTTGTCAAAAAAATGAAGGGTGGAAAAATGCACAAAAAATTGGTGCGGCTGGGGACTCGAACCCAAGACCGCGTGGGTTTGTGGTGTTTAGGGCTGCGCTGGTAACCGCTAGGACAGATGGCAAGAGTTTGACATGGGTAGGGAAGAAACGTATACATAGTGAGACTGTGAAATTTTTCAAAAAAAATGTGAGACTGTGAAAACGTATGTTTGCACTCCATGTGGTTTTGGTTAGAGTGGCACTTGGTTTAGTGTTAGAGTGGCACTTGATTTAGGATTTGAACGGAATAAATTTGCATGTTAGTTCATGATTTAATTTTTTTTGAATAAAACAGAGGGCTTCTCACCCCCCTCTTTTGGATGACAACCACAAGTTCTCGAGCTTCATGACTTGGTTTAGGGAAGAAATTATATGCTTGGGCACGGACATTTTTTAACACACATAATAAACCCTAATAAATAACTTAGATAAGATGCAACACAAGTACCATTACAATAACATAAGTTCACGGACAGTTCACGGACACATGACGAAACATGACACGACACGATACGACATAGAAAAGCAACAAATAAAAAACGAAACAATCTTCATCTTGATCTCCTCCTTCCACTTTGGCCGCACGCGCCCCTTCAACACCATCTTCATCTTCACACCTCCTCCTCGTCGTCGTAGGGAAGGGAGTGCATCCCGGCTGGAGTGGGGAAGATGTTCTCGTAGTTGGTGTAGATGTTGTAGACGGTGAAGAAGATGGCCTCGCAGCCGCACCAAAAGACTTGGCCGAGGAGCTCGCGCGCGTCAAATGGGTTGGTGAAGGTGACCGTGAGCAGTAGGAGGATGCCGCCGCGGTCACGAACCTCGTTGAGGGTGAACATCCTCGGCGAGCCCCGTGGGAGGTGGGCATAGCCGGCTCTGAGGAAGGCGCAGGTGAGTTCGACGGAACCCCTCCACCTTGAAAAAGCCCACACGCGGAGCTCCCTCTCCACGAGCACGCCCGGTGGGTAGCGCCGCTCCGGCACGACAGGCGGACGGCTGAAGGTCGGCCCGTTGAACTGCATGGTCTCGCTTGGGGAGGGCTCGGTCGATTGGGTGTTTGAAGTTGGAGAGAATGGATCGGATCTGGCTTATGGGTGGGAGAGGAAGATAGGCACCCCATTTATAGGCCTGTGGGTGGGAGAGGAAGAGAGAAAGGGTGAGAACGGTGCGTGTGTGAACCCGAACGCGTGTGTGTATCCGTTAGGCTTTGCACTCTTAAATTTTTGCACAAAAACGATGCATGCATGGGGCGCGTGCGTGCATTTGAATCACTGCATAGCTCTTTGACCGGACGGTGCATCTGACTCGTTGAACCACCTAGCTGGCCTCGCTAGCCTAGCGCGCCTAGCACGCCTCGCTCGCCTCGCTCGCATGCACGCACGTCGTAGCCTCCCGCGCATCCAAACCCACGTCGCAGCCTATGCACGTCGCCGCCTCCCATGCATGCATGCAAGGCCTGGAAAGGCTGAGACGGGCTATTTACTGCGGTCTCAGGCCCAGACAACGAGACGGCCCAACAGTCCATCCAGGGCGCCCGATATTTGTTTTTTTTAAAAAGAATCTCCCAGCCAATCAGATTGCATCTCGCGGATCGCCCCCCCTCCTCCCCACAGATTCCTTCTAGAAGGGTAAGATCGATGGCCCTTGTTCAGCGCTAGGGTTAGATGAACGGTCCTGGTTCAGCGCTAGGGTTAGCGGGGTTTGGGAGGGGTTTGGAGCAGTCAAAGCTATGTTTCACCAGATTTCAAACGAGCATAATAAATTAAATAAAAATCAGAAAAATAAACAACCAGCGCACATAGTCTTCTTCTGTCATATACTAACGATTTAAGTTGATAAACAAGGTTTACATACATTTAAACGACAAGTTCATGTGTATTTGTATGATATCTCAAGTATCTCAAACTCTTTTGTATGAAGTGAAGAGAAGTGTTTTGGGGAAATAAACATGAAAATTTCAAAAAACCCACCACAGATTCATTTTAGAGTGACTAAGAAGGATCCAGGCTTAGTTTTTCATTTTGATGTTTTACACTTATTTAAATCTTGGTCAAAGTTAAGTTTGACCAGAATTCAAATGGGCAAAACAAATTTTTAAAAAAATCACAAAATGGAAAAACCAGCGCACATAGTCTGTATATATAGAATATATGTTTAGGAAAGTTATTTGGCTGATTTAGACAAGGTCGAAAAAAACCTTGCTTAGAGATGAGGCCGTTTACCCTACCTTTGGACCCTCATTTTAGCACATTTTTCATGAAAAGTTCAAAAACCTCACCACAGCTTCATTTTGGATTGAATAAGAAGGATCCAGGCTTAGTTCTTCATTTTGATGTTTTAGGCTTGTTTAAATGGTGGTCAAAGTTAGGTTTGACCAGAATTCAAATGAGCAAAACAAATTCAAAAAAATCAAAAAATGGAAAAACCATGTGCTCATTCAAACATCATCCAACAGATTTAACCATCATGTCAAACATAGTTCTAACATCATCCAACAGAAATACAACATTATTCATAATGTTTCATAATTATTCACATATAGCGTTCGGGCTTCTTTCTGTTCCTTGAGCTTCTTGCCATCACTTTGCTCCTCGTGCACCTTGTGCTCATTGCTTCTTCTCTTCTCTTGGTTGTCGGTACCTTGTGCGTCTTCTTCAAACTTATCATAGAGCTGTGCAAAGCATAAAGGGTAATGAGATCATGTCAACTGACCCATAAATGTACAGTAGTATTTGACCCTTGCAAGATTTACATAACTAGCAGAACTCACAACAACAGAAGGTTGGTCACCATTTAGAGCCTCACTTGGATCATCATTTGGAGCCTCACTTGGATCACCAAGATCATCATTTGGAGCCTCACTTGGATCACCAAGATCATCATTTGGAGCCTCACTTGGATCACCATGATCATCATTTGGAGCCTCACTTGGATCATCATGATCACTATTTGGAGCCTCACTTGGATCATCGTCAAAATCATGCGGCTGTTGACCATCATCATTTCGAACCTCGTCAAAATCCTCATCTGATGCAACCGGCTGCTGTCCATCTTTTTCATCGAAGCCTTCATCGAAACTCTCTCCGAACGCTCGATCTACTGTGTTATCACAATACTTACCGAAATGACCAGACCCACCACATCTTGTGCACTTACGCTTCCTCGCTCCAAGTACAGCTCCTTCGCTGCGAGGTCTGATTCGACTCTTCCTTGGTCTACCTGCTGCTCTTTTCAGAACTGGAGCGCAAAGCTTGAATCCAGGGTCCACCATGTCCCATTGTTGTTTTCCCTCCATAGCAGGCAAGGCATAAGCATATGTGGCTTTGAACCTTGCAACAAAGTAGTAATCATGCACATACTGCTGAATGTTCCCTGCTGGACCAGGGAGAGAAGTGATGAAAAACAAGGCATGAATGCATGACAACCCAGTTATCTGCCATTGCCTACAACTGCAAGTTCTAGCTTCTAAATCCACTGGATATCTCCATTCCCTCTTCTCTTTATCCAAATATG
The DNA here is from genome assembly GCA_963921465.1 of Triticum timopheevii. Classification (NCBI taxonomy): domain Eukaryota; kingdom Viridiplantae; phylum Streptophyta; class Magnoliopsida; order Poales; family Poaceae; genus Triticum; species Triticum timopheevii. Next base: position 559,176,593 of record OY997268.1, on the reverse strand, counting down.
ATATCTCTATTGTGGTACCCGAGCAAAGAGTCATGTTCATTCCCAAGCCTGTTGTTTTCTGCATCAGCTCATTCATCACGGCAGGGATGATAATGTGGCCCATGAATTTTGCCTCGGCTATTCTTGCACGATAATGAAATTTCTGCATGTATTCTATCCTTATCCTGTCCAGTAAATCCACTACATAATGACCCTTTAGTCTCCGGATCGTTGAGTTGAAAGACTCTGCTAGATTATTGTGCACATAGTCAACTTTGCTCAGTTCACTGAATTGGCTTCTGGCCCATAACTTGGAGTGGTGTGTGTTTCCAAGTATTCTTTCACTTTGGGATTCATGTATAACTGCCTCAAGTGGTAGTTGTGCTTCTTCACACTGCAAGTCAAAGATGCTGGCCATAAATTGTCGGTATACACCTTTCCTTTGAATTTCTTCATGAAATTTGCAGCAAGGTGACGCATGCATTCCCTATGCTCTACTCCAGGCAACACATTGTCCATGGAAACTTCTAAACCTTTGCAGGCATCTGTATGAATGACCAACCCATTGGGATGTGCAATAGCCCGGCGCAGATTATGCAAAAACCAAGTCCAGCTCTCCTCAGACTCTGTCTCCAGCACACCGTAGGCAACTGGAAATACAAAACTGTGTGCATCAACTGCACAAGCAGCTACTAACTGTCCTTTAAACCTCCCTGTGAGAAAAGTGGCATCAATAGCCAAATAAGGCCTGCAACCTGCCAAAAAACCCCGACGACAAGCCTCAAAGCAGACAAAAACCCTCCTAAAGCATTCCTTGGTCTTTGTCACTCCTCTGAATGTGTACTCCACGGTGTGATGATCAATATCTACAATACTACCTGGGCTTGTCCTCCCCACTTCACCTTTGAATGAATACAACAATTGAAAACTTTCCTGCCAGTTACCATACATAGAATCCATAGCCTGTTGTTTACCATTGAACAACCTCATGTATGGTAAATCTATCTTGAATTTATCTTTGATGTTCTTCTGCAATTCCTTTGGACCCACTTGCTGGTTTTCTTTCACCCACTTCTTTATTTCTTCTTCCACCCATCTTGACTTGGCTCTACTGATTCTAAGGGTTGATTCCTGGCATGTGTGCTTAAAAGGTTCACTTTGACCTGAACATTAGTGCTATTTCGCATTTTAGATGCGAGCAGCCTCCATGGACAACCCTCAGTCGGACAGTGCACTCTGTAACGTACTTGATCGCTCTTGTCAACTTTGAAAGTACATTCTACCTTGATGCAGTATGTCACAACTGCATTTCTACACTCATTCATGGATGCAAAAACTGTACCTTCTTCCAAATTAGGGTTCAAAGGGTCCCATTCAACGGCTGCAAGGTCTTCGTGCTCACCCACCGCGTCATCATCCACACGGACTGCATTGTGAGCCTCATCTTGGTTATCAGCCCGAGGTGCCCGTCGTAAATTCCGAATAACATCAGAATATAGCTTCTCTTCATCAACCCCAGAATTGTAGTCATCATGCTCCACTTCAAGGGGGACCCTACTGCTGTTGCCCACACTTGTCGAGCCACCACGTCGCCGTGCACCAACTGAACTGTTCTGGCTAGAGATGCCATTACGACGACTTGGTTTTCCCCGAGATGTTGCACTCGTCATCCTAGGTCCAAATGCCTGCTCAAGCACATCAATTTGCAGCCTCACATGAAAATTATATTTCTCTTTATGCCTAACAAACATGGTAGCTAGCTCTTCATCATTACTAATTGACACCCATTTCTTTTCCCCATCATAGTATTTGTATACCACTTCATCAAGCAAACCCCAAGGATATTGGCTACAAATTACCTCCCCAAATTGTCTGAAACTCCAATTACTAGCCATTGGCAACCGATAATCAAAACCTCCTTGGTATTTCTTCTGATCCTTTGCATCGAACGTGTACCGGTCCCTTCTAATGTGCATCAAGAAAGCAAACCGCAACTCCATCCTAACCAGCGAAAAACAGAGACGCAATCAGCACACTAATCGGGCAAACCTACTCGAATCGAGTGTTCAAATGCACAACTAAGCTCAATCTAAACAAGAGGCAAGACTTACCCCTCGGGAACCCAGTCGTGGACGTGGAGGATCTCCGGCCCGATGCCTGCCTCGCCAGATCTCCGGGGTCGCCGCTGCTCTCCATTTCGGCCTAGGGTTCTTCCTCCTAGTTCCAATAGCTCCAGCAGCCCCCCACCTTTGAGCGCTCCGGCCGGGCGCACGGAAGGAGGCCGCGCCGCGGGTCGAGCAGGTGGCCGGCGCCCCACCCGTGGCGTCGCAGGAAGGTGGCGGGCGTCGCAGGCAGCCGTGGAGCGTAGGCGCAGAAAGGTAGCGGTGGAGTAGGCGTGCAGCTGGTGGCGGGGCAGGTCCTGGCCGCGGCGCAAGTGCCAGCGGCGGCGCAGGTCAGCCGGCCGGCGGGGAAGCGGATGGGCAGAGTGAGCTATGAATGCTTTGGGGATTTAGTTGCATGGGCCTACATGTCAGCTCCGGGCCCACGTCCACGCGGTCCCACGTGTAAGCTCCGGACCCACGTCCACGCGGTCCCACGTGTAAGCTCCGGACCCACAACTTAACGTTGGCGGACGGAATGGACTCAAATATGGCCGTTTGGCCTCGTCATAGTAGTTGTGCGTGGACTAGGGGCAAAACTGAGCACAATTTGCATCTGAGAGCAAAACTGAGCATAGCGACACCACTGAGGGCAAAAGGATAATTAACCCTTTTCTTTTTGTTAGCTGTTAGTGCATAGGAATAGTACACATCGAATTTTCTTTTTGTTAGCTCCAGAGGTGGGCCAAACGACCTAGCGACACCAAACCAGTCAAGGCTGCTCTAGCCGCTGCCTCTTCCTCGATCACAAAAAAACTAGGGTTTCTGCTTCCTGCCGGTGCCGCCTGATACGTCTCCACCGTATCTATAATTTTTGATTGTTCCTTGATATTATATTACCCGTTTTGGATGCTTATGAGCTTTACTTTACACATTTATATCATTTTTGGGACTAGCCTACTAACCGGAGGCCCAGCCCGCATTGCTGTTTTTTTTGACTATTTCAGTATTTCGAAAAAAAGGAATATCAAACGGAGTCCAAACGGAATGAAACCTTCGGGAGCGTGATTTTTGGAACGAACGTGATCTAGAGGACTTGAAGTGCAAGTCAAGAAGCAATCGAGGCGGCCACGAAGGTGGAGGGCGCCCCCCCTACTGGGCATGCCCCCTATCTCGTGGGCTCCTCGGGCGTTCACCGACCTACTTCGTCCTCCTATATATACCAACGTACCCCGAGAACATCAAAGGCGACCACGAAAAACTATTTTCACCACTGTAACCTTCTGTATCCGCGAGATCCCATCTTGGAGCCTTCGTCGGCGCTCCACCGAAGGGGGAATCAACCACGGAGGGCTTCTACATCAACAGCATAGCCTCTCCGATGAGTTGTGAGTAGTTTACCACAGACCTTCGAGGTCCATAGTTATTATCTAGATGGCTTCTTCTCTCTCTTTGAATCTCAATACCATGTTCTCCTTGATCTTCTTGGAGATCTATTCGATGTAACTCTTTTTGCGGTGTGTTTGTCGAGATCCGAGGAAATGTGGGTTTATGATTGTCACGACCGGTTTTCCAATAAAATGCTTATTGAGAAACCAATCTTTTGAGTCTAGTATGAGGAAAATCCTCCTTACTGATAGACAAAATCTTGATACAGTAAGCCAGTAGCATTAAATATATTATAGGGTCGAGCTGAGAGTGATCAACAATTTATTACAAGCACGCCAATAATTATACATAATGGCGGATATGACACAATGGTGTGGTGGCATACTACTGACTCGAGATGAAAGCGGTGGTGGAATATCACAGTGGAGTGGATAATATGACTCCTAAACTGGCAGCTGATCGAGCGTCAGGGTGAGGTTCGATGAATTTATTCGGGTAGCGGAAGCGGATATAATACAGTGACCAAATCCAGGGTCGCACGAGACTGACTGGGACTCCTCTAGGCGTCGGACTCGCTATCGAACTCTTCATCCATGAGATCGCCTTCGTCAACATCTGGCCAAATCAACAAGCCTAGTGAGTACTTTGAAAGTACTCGCAAGACAGTTCGGACATAAGATATAACAAATGCATGCATGAATGCGATATGGGCAAATAGCAATGCACGTACAAATAATAAATATTGGCACAACATGATAAGTAAAAGGGAGTCGGACGGTGGTCTTCCCGAAATCCGAACAAATAACTGAAAGCCGATCGGGCGTCTGGAGCGACGCCTTGAAGGGTAAACAAATAAATAATCATGCCGCAGTCGGGCGTCCAAGCGACACCACATAAAGGGCTTATATTGAAAAGTAAATGACATACGTGCCACAGTCGGACGTCGGAGCGACATCGCAGAAAGGGCTTATATTGAAAGTATTTAACAATACCGCCACAGTCGGACGTCTGAGCAACATCGCATAAAGGGCTTGTATCGAAAGTAAATAATAACAGGCCACAGTCGGTTGTCTGAGCGACATCACATAAAGGGCTTATCGAAAGTAAATATATAACAGTGCCACAGTCGGACGTCTAAGCGATATCGTAGAAAGGGCTTATATCAAAAGTAAATAACAATTTGTGCCACAGTCGGACGTCTAAGCGACATCACAGAAAGGGCTTAGATTTCATTATTCATATCTGATAAATTTACAAAGATGTAATACTCATAAGAAATATTCAACACACAATAATAAACGGGCTAGTCCATCCACAGGAATAAACATTTAATCGGACTTAACACTCAAGTGGTTTACCGGAGTTTTTGTCACTGAGACTGACACTCGACAAGATAAGTTGAACACAGTACTTGGACATGGATAAGATGATTCAAAGGATTTTTGACTCTGTAGAGTTTGTACTAAATTGCCCACAGCCAACGGATTTCCGTAGTCACGAAGGACTAGTTCCGTTTACGGTATTTCAGAATAAACACATCTAACCAGTACACACCCATCCCACCTCACGATGCCAGGAATCACCCTAGACAGCGTTCAAGAAAAACTTTGAGACGGGGAGATCATAATCTCGAATAGCATGGGATCAAATTTATATATGAGCGCTCTAAGGGGCGCCCCCCTCTCGGTCCCAACCGGAAACACCCATGCCCCCTGACCGGATGAATGGCTTTAATCCAGGTCTATGGGACCCTCATCACGGCCTCTCGATTTGGTGTGTACCAGGAAAACGGTTTGCAACTTACTAAGCCATATCCCTTGTAGAAAACATGTGGTAGTACAGGAAGGGAAAACGGATGGAAACTGGACTGATTCATATTGACACTGGATTCAAATAGTCTGGCATAAGACTGGCATGCTACAACACTACCATCTTACCCATTCTCATGCCATCACATGGCCATGCAAACTCATATCCAACAAATTATGGATTTCCGAAACTCACTTGCCTCAACTTTGAGTGTAATATAATATTCATCGAGATGCTCATAAACATGCCAGGGAACTACTTAATGCAAACATGCCAAAGACACTCATCATATCAAAATTTCAAACATGCTTGCCTAGTTTGGAGTAGTCGGAGTCTAGCTTGGCGAAGTTGGCGGTTCCGTCACCTCCTTCGGTATCTATGGTATAAAGAAACATACGCGCTAACGTAAATACCGTGAGGTGCACAAAAGTATTCCAAATATTTTTTAAATAAATCTGATAAAAAAAACTAGACAAAATTTTAAAGAGGACAGAGAAAGAATCAATCAAAAATCATTTTCTGTTAAAAAGTTATAAGGGTTTTAATCCAGGGACCTTTCTGTAATGAAACAGAAACTTCTCAGGGGGCTGAACAGAAAAGACCAGCAAAACGTTTCAGACTGAAAGCGTATTTGCCCGAATGCGTTTTCATAAAACGTTTTTGAAAAAAAAGAGAGGCTGGCGGGGGGGTCCCACCTGTCAGGTTTGAAATTTCAAACGGGGAGAACAAAGCTCGTCGGCGCCCGAGAGCTACGGTGGTCGCCGGCGGCGATCCACGGCGAGTTAGGAGGATCGGAGAGTACCTATGTGCTCAGCGTGTCCTTCCGCATCGATGGGTGGTGGTGGTGGTCATTGGCGAGCACCACGTCGACGGCGGTCCTTGCTCCGGCGAACGGCGGCTCGGGTGGAGTTGGATCTCGTCGGGGAGGGCTGCAGAGGTCAAATTGAAGCCTGGGTTAGATCACTGGGTGCTCGAGGGGACTACTGACGAGGTTTGGGCGGCGGGGATGGCCTTGAAGGAAATATGCCCTAGAGGCAATAATAAAGTTATTATTTATTTCCTTATTTCATGATAAATGTTTATTATTCATGCTAGAATTGTATTAACCGGAAACATAATACATGTGTGAATACATAGACAAACATAGTGTCACTAGTATGCCTCTACTTGACTAGCTTGTTGATCAAAGATGGTTATGTTTCCTAACCATAGACATGTGTTGTCATTTGATTAATGGGATCACATCATTAGGAGAATAATGAGATTGACAGGACCCATTCCGTTAGCCTAGCACTTGATCGTTTGGTATGTTGCTATTGCTTTCTTCATGACTTATACATGTTCCTGTAACTATGAGATTATGCAACTCCCTTTTACCGGAGGAACACTTTGGGTGCTACCAAATGTCACAACGTAACTGGGTGATTATAAAGGAGTACTACAGGTGTATCCAAAGGTACATGTTCGGTTGGCGTATTTTGAGATTAGGTTTTGTCACTCCGATTGTCGGAGAGGTATCTCTGGGCCCTCTCGGTAATGCACATCACTATAATCCTTGCAAGCAATGTGACTAATGAGTTAGTTGCGGGATGATGCATTACGTAACGAGTAAAAAGACTTGCCGGTAACGAGATTGAACTAGGTATTGGATACCGACGATCAAATCTCGGGCAAGTAACATACCGATGACAAAGGGAACAACGTATGTTGTTATGCGGTTTGACCGATAAAGATCTTCATAGAATATGTGGGAGCCAATATGAGCATCTAGGTTCCGCTATTGGTTATTGACCGAGAATAGTTCTAGGTCATGTCTACATTGTTCTCGAACCCATAGGGTCCGCACGCTTAAGGTTTCGATGACAGTTATATTATGAGTTTATGAGTTTTGATGTACCGAAGGAGTTCGGAGTCCCGGATGAGATCGGGGACATGACGAGGAGTCTCGAAATGGTCGAGACGTAAATATCGATATATTGGACGACTATATTCGAAGTTCGGAAAGGTTCCGAGTGATTCGGGTATTTTTCGGAGTACCGGGGAGTTACGGGAATTCGCCGGGGAGTATATGGGCCTTATTGGGCCATACGGGAATAGAGGAGAGAGGCCGAAAGGAAGGAGGCGCGCAGCCCCCCTCTAGTCCGAATTGGACAAGGGGTGCGGCCCCCTTTTCCTTCCTCCTCTCCCCCTCTTTCCCCCTTCTCCTACTCCAACAAGGAAGGAGGGAGTCCTACTCCCGGTGGGAGTAGGACTCCCCTTGGCGCGCCCCTCCTAGGCCAGCCGCCCCCTCCCCCCTTGCTCCTTTATATACGGGGGCAGGGGGGCACCTCTAGGCACAACAACAACAATTGATCCCTTGGATCTCTTAGCCGTGTGCGGTGCCCCCCTCCACCATAATCCACCTCGATAATATCGTAGCAGTGCTTAGGCGAAGCCCTACGTCGGTAGTACATCAAGATCGTCACCACGCCGTCGTGCTGACGGAACTCTCCCTCGACACTCGGCTGGATTGGAGTTCGAGGGACGTCATCGAGCTGAACGTGTGCTAGAACTCGGAGGTGCCGTAGTTTCGGTGCTTGATCGGTCGGGCCGTGAAGATGTACGACTACATCAACCGCATTGTTCTAACGCTTCTGCTTACGGTCTACGAGGGTACGTGGACAATACTCTCCCCTCTCATTGCTATGCCATCACCATGATCTTGCGCGTGCGTAGGAATTTTTTTGAAATTACTACGTTACCCAACAGGGGCATCCGAGCCTAGGTTTTATGCGTTGATGTTATATGCACGAGTAGAACACAAGCGAGTTGTGGGCGATACAAGTCATACTGCTTACCAGCATGTCATACTTTGGTTCAGCGGTATTGTTGGATGAAGCGGCCCGGACCGACATTACGCGTACGCTTACGCGAGACTGGTTTTACCGCCGTGCTTTGCACGCAGGTGACTAGCGGGTGTCTGTTTCTCCAACTTTAGTTGAATCGAGTGTGGCTACGCCCGGTCCTTGCGAAGTTTAAAATAGCACCAACTTGACGAACTATCGTTGTGGTTTTGATGCGTAGGTAAGAACGGTTCTTTCTCAGCCCGTAGCAGCCACGTAAAACTTGCAACAACAAAGTAGAGGACGTCTAACTTGTTTTTGCAGGGCATGTTGTGATGTGATATGGTGAAGACGTGATGAGATATAAGTTGTTATATGAGATGATCATGTTTTGTTGAAGTTATCGGCAACTCACAGAAGCCCTATGGATGTCTCTTTGTTGCATAAGATGCAAGTGCCAAATAATTGCTTTACTTTATCGCTATGCGATAGCAATAGTTGCAAGAGCAATAGTTGGCGAGACGACCATGTGATGACACATTGATATAGATCAAGATGATGAAGATCATGGTGTCGTGCCGGTGACGATAGAGATCATGACAGTACTTTGGAGGAGATCAAAGGCGCAAGATGATCATGGCCATATCATGTCACATATTTTGATTGCATATGATGTTTATCTGTTATACATCTTATTCTGTTTTGTTTGATGGTAGCATTTTAAGATGATCTCTCACTAATTATCAAGAAGTGTTCTCCCTGAGTATGCACCATTGTGAAAGTTCTTCGTGCTGAGACACCACGTGATGATCGGGTGTGATAGGCTCTACGTTCAAATACAACGGGTGCAAAACAGTTGCACACGCGGAATACTCAGGTTAAACTTGACGAGCCTAGCATATACAGATATGGCCTCGGAACACGGAGACTGAAAGGTCGAGCGTGAATCATATAGTAGATATGATCAACATAGTGATGTTCACCATTGAAAACTACTCCATCTCACGTGATGATTGGACATGGTTTAGTTGATTTTGGATCACGTGATCACTTAGAGGATTAGAGGGATGTCTGTCTAAGTGGGAGTTCTTAAGTAATATGATTAATTGAACTTAAATTTATCATGAACTTAGTCCTGGTAGTATTTTGCAAATTATGTTGTAGATCAATAGCTCGCGTTGTTGCTTTCATATGTTTATTTTGATATGTTCCTAGAGAAAACTGTGTTGAAAGATGTTAGTAGCAATGATGCGGATTGGATCCGTGATCTGAGGTTTATCCTCATTGTTGCGCAGAAGAATTATGTCCTTAATGCACCGCTAGGTGACAGACCTATTGCAGGAGCAGATGCAGACGTTATGAACGTTTGGCTAGCTTAATATGATGACTACTTGATAGTTTAGTGCACCATGCTTAACGGCTTAGAATCAGGACTTCAAGGACGTTTTGAACGTCATGGACCATATGAGATGTTCCAGAAATTGAAATTGATATTTCAAGCAAATACTCGAGTTGAGAGATATGAAGTCTCCAACAAGTTCTATAGCTAAAAGATGGAGGAGAATCGCTCAACTAGTGAGCATGTGCTCAGATTGTCTGGGTACTTCAATCGCTTGAATCAAGTGGGAGTTAATCTTCCAGATAAGATAGTGATTGACAGAATTCTCTAGTCACCATCACCAAGTTAGTAGAACTTCGTGATGAACTATAGTATGCAAGGGATGACGAAAACGATTCCCGAGCTCTTCGTGATGTTGAAATCGACGAAGGTAGAAATCAAGAAAGAGCATCAAGTGTTGATGATTGACAAGACCACTAGTTTCAAGAAAAGGGCAAAGGGAAAGAAAGGGAACTTCAAGTGGAAAGACAAGCAAGTTGTCACTCCTGCGAAGAAGCCCAAAGCTGGACCATAGCCTGAAACTAAGTGCTTACACTGCAAAGGAAATAGTCACTGGAAGCGGAAATGCCCTGAATATTTGGTAGATAAGAAGGATTGCAAAGTGAACAAGGGTATATTTGATATACAAGTTATCAATGTGTGCCTTGCTAGTGTTTATAGTAGCCCCTAAGTATTTGATACTTGTTCGGTTGCTAAGATTAGTAACTCGAAACAGGAGTTACAGAATAAACAGAGACTAGTTGAAGGGGAAGTGACGATGAGTGTTGGAAGTAGTTCCAAGATTGATATGATCATCATCGCACACTCCCTATACTTTCGGGATTAGTGTAAAACCTAAATAAATGTTATTTGGCGTTTACGTTGAGCATGAATATGATTTGATCATGTTTATTGCAATACAGTTATTCATTTAAAATCAGAGAATAATTGTTATTCTATTTACATGAATAAAACCTTCAATGGTCATACACCCAATGAAAATAGTTTGTTGGATCTCGATCGTGATGATACACATATTCATAATATTGATGCCAAAAGATGCAAAGTTAATAATGATAGTGCAACTTATTTGTGGCACTGCCATTTGGGTCATATCGGTGTAAAGCGCATGAAGAAACTCCATAAAGATGGATTTTTGGAATCACTTGGTTATGAATCATTTGATGCTTGCAAACCGTACCTTTTGGGCAAGATGACTAAAACTCCGTTCTTCGGAACAATGGAACGAGCAACAAACTTGTTGGAAATAATACATACTGATGTATGCAAACCAATGAGTATTAAGGCTCGTGGCGAGTATCGTTATTTTCTGACCTTCACAGATGATTTGAGCAGATATGGGTATATCTACTTGATGAAACATAAGTCTGAAATAGTTGAAAGGTTCAAAGAATTTCAGAGTGAAGTGGAAAAATCATCGTAACAAGAAAATAAAGTTTCTGCGATCTGATCGCGGAGACGAATATTTGAGTTACGAGTTTGGTCTTCATTTGAAACAATGTGAAATAGTTTCACAACTCACGCCACCTGGAACACCACAGTGTAATGGTGTGTCTGAACGTCGTAATCGTGCTTTACTAGATATGGTGCGATCTATGATGTCTCTTATTGGTTTACCACTATCGTTTTGGAGTTATGCATTAGAGACAGCTGCATTCACGTTAAATAGGGCACCATCAAAATCCGTTGAGACGACGCCTCATGAACTATGGTTTGGCAAGAAACCAAAGTCGTCGTTTCTTAAAGTTTGGGGCTGCGATGCTTATGTGAAAAAGGTTTCATCCTAATAAGCTCAAACCCAAATCGGAGAAGTGCGTCTTCATAGAATACCCAAAGAAAATTGTTGGGTACACCTTCTATCACTGATCCGAAGGCAAGATGTTCGTTGCTAAAAATGGATCCTTTCTAGAGAAGGAGTTTCTCTCGAAAGAAGTGAGTGGGAGGAAAGTAGAACTTGATGAGGTAAGTGTACCTTCTCCCGAATTGGAAAATAGTTCATCATTGAAATCAGTTCCAGTGATTCCTACACCAATTAGTGAGGAAGCTAATGATATTGATCATGAAACTTCAGATCAAGTTTCTACTGAACCTCGTAGGTCTACTAGAGTAAGATCCGCACCAGAGTGGTACGGTAATCCTATTCTGGAAGTCATGTTACTTGACCATGATGAACCTACGAACTATGAGGAAGCGATGATGAGCCCAGATTCCGCGAAATGGCTTGAGGCCATAAAATCTGAGATATGATCCATGTATGAGAACAAAGTATGGACTTTGGTGGAGTTGCCCGATGATCGGCAAGCCATATTGTATAAATGGATCTTCACGAGGAAGACAGATGCTGATAGTAGTGTTACTATCTACAAAGCTCGACTTGTCGCAAAAAGGTTTTTGACAAGTTCAAGGTGTTGACCACAATGAGATTTTCTCAACTGTAGCGATGCTTAAGTCTGTCCGAATCATGTTAGCAATTGCCACAATTTATGAAATCTGGCAAATGGATGTCAAAACTACATTCCATAATGGTTTTCTTAAAGAAGAGTTGTATATGATGCAACCAGAAGGTTTTGTCAATCCTAAAGGTGTTAACAAAATGTGCAAGCTCCAGCGATCCATCTATGGACTGGTGCAAGCATCTCAGAGTTGGAATATACGCTTTGATATGTTGATCAAAGCATATAGTTTTGTACAGACTTACGGTGAAGCCTGTATTTACAAGAAAGTGAGTGGGAGCACTACAGCATTTCTGATAAGTATATGTGAATGACATATTGTTGATCAGAAATAATGTAGAATTATTCTGCAAAGCATGAAAGGATACTTGAATAAGAGTTTTTCAAAGAAAGACCTCGTTGAAGCTACTTACACATTGAGCATCAAGATCTATATAGATAGATCAAGACGCTTGATAAGATTTTTCAATGAATACATACCTTGATAAATTTTTGAAATAGTTCAAAATGGAACAGTCAAAGAAGGAGTTCTTGCCTGTGTTGCAAGGTGTGAAATTGAGTAAGACTCAAGGCCCGACCATGGCAGAAAATAGAAAGAGAATGAAAAGTCATTCCCTATGCCTCAGTCATAGGTTCTATAAAGTATGCTATGCTGTGAACCATACATATTTTATACCTTGCTCTGAGTTTGGCAAGGGAATACAATATTGATCTAGTAGTAGATCACTGGACAGCGGTCAAGAATATCCTTAGTAAGGACTAAGGAGATGTTTCTCGATTATGGAGGTGATAAAAGAGTTCGTTGTAAAAGTTACATCGGTGCAAACTTTTACACCGATCCAGATGACTCTAGGTCTTAATATGGATACATATTGAAAGTGGGAGCAATTAGCTAGAGTAGCTCCGTACAGAGCATTGTAGACATAGAATATTTGCAAAATACATACGGCTCTGAATGTGACAGACCCGTTGACTAAGCTTCTCTTACGAGCAAAACATGATCACACCTGAGTACTCTTTGGGTGTTAATCACATAGCAAAGTGAACTAGATTATTGACTCTAGTAAACCCTTTGGGTGTTGGTCACATAACGATGTGAACAATGGGTGTTAATCATATACAGATATGAATATTGATGTTAAATCACATGACGATGTGAACTAGATTATTGACTCTAGTGCAAGTGGGAGACTAAAGGAAATATGCCCTAGAGGCAATAATAAAGTTATTATTTATTTCCTTATTTCATGATAAATGTTTATTATTCATGCTAGAATTGTATTAACCGGAAACATAATACATGTGTGAATACATAGACAAACATAGTGTCACTAGTATGCCTCTACTTGACTAGCTTGTTGATCAAAGATGGTTATGTTTCCTAACCATAGACATGTGTTGCCATTTGATTAATGGGATCACATCATTAGGAGAATAATGTGATTGACAGGACCCATTCCGTTAGCCTAGCACTTGATCGTTTAGTATGTTGCTATTGCTTTCTTCATGACTTATACATGTTCCTGTAACTATGAGATTATGCAACTCCCTTTTACCGGAGGAACACTTTGGGTGCTACCAAACGTCACAGCGTAACTGGGTGATTATAAAGGAGTACTACAGGTGTCTCCAAAGGTACATGTTGGGTTGGCGTATTTCGAGATTAGGTTTTGTCACTCCGATTGTCGGAGAGGTATCTCTGGGCCCTCTCGGTAATGCACATCACTATAAGCCTTGCAAGCAATGTGAATAATGAGTTAGTTGCGGGATGATGCATTACGTAACGAGTAAAAAGACTTGCCGGTAACGAGATTGAACTAGGTATTGGATACCGACGATCAAATCTCGGGCAAGTAACATACCGATGACAAAGGGAACAACATATGTTGTTATGCGGTTTCACCGATAAAGATCTTCGTAGAATATGTGGGAGCCAATATGAGCATCCAGGTTCCGCTATTGGTTATTGACCGAGAATAGTTCTAGGTCATGTCTACATTGTTCTCGAACCCGTAGGGTCCGCACGCTTAAGGTTTCGATGACAATTATATTATGAGTTTATGAGTTTTGATGTACCAAGGAGTTCGGAGTCCCGGATGAGATCGGGGACATGACGAGGAGTCTCAAAATGGTCGAGACGTAAAGATCGATATATTGGACGACTATATTCGGAGTTCGAAAAGGTACCGAGTGATTTGGGTATTTTTCGGAGTACCGGAGAGTTACGGGAATTCGCCGGGGAGTATATGGGCCTTATTGGGCCATACGGGAATAGAGGAGAGAGGCCGAAAGGAAGGAGGCGCGCAGCCCCCCTCTAGTCCGAATTGGACAAGCGGTGCGGCCCCCTTTTCCTCCTCTCCCCCTCTTTCCCCCTTCTCCTACTCCAACAAGGAAGGAGGGAGTCCTACTCCCGGTGGGAGTAGGACTCCCCTTGGCGCGCCCCTCCTAGGCCAGCCGCCCCCTTCCCCCTTGCTCCTTTATATACGGGGGCAGGGGGGCACCTCTAGGCACAACAACAACAATTGATCCCTTGGATCTCTTAGACGTGTGCGGTGCCCCCCTCCACCATAATCCACCTCGATAATATCGTAGCAGTGCTTAGGCGAAGCCCTGCGTCGGTAGTACATCAAGATCGTCACCACGCCGTCGTGCTGACGGAACTCTCCCTCGACACTCGGCTGGATCGGAGTTCGAGGGACATCATCGAGCTGAACGTGTGCTAGAACTCGGAGGTGCCGTAGTTCCGGTGCTTGATCGGTCAGGCCGTGAAGACATACGACTACATAAACCGCGTTGTTCTAACGCTTCCTCTTACAGTCTACGAGGGTACATGGACAATACTCTCCCCTCTCGTTGATATGCCATCACCATGATCTTGTGTGTGCGTAGGAAATTTTTTGAAATTACTATGTTACCCAACAGGCCTCACCGGAGTGGATCGAGCTGGTGGCCGAGGCGGATCGGGGCGGCCAGAGTTGGGGGAGGAAACATCCTCGAGGTCCTCCTGGTAGCTTGGCGGGGTTCTGGTGGGGTGCAGTGGTGGTGCGTGCTCGAGAACGAGCTCGGGACTTCTTTTTATAGGCGATCCGAGGCGGTGGCCGTGAATGGGGATCTCCGGCGATGGTTACGGTGGCGCAGCGTTTGGTCGGGGCGTTTAGGGGGTTGGGCGTTGTCGGTGTCAAAACCGGCAGATCTCAGGTAGGGGGTCCCGAACTGTGCGTCTAGGTGGATGGTAACAGGAGACAAGGGGCACGATGTTTTTACCTAGGTTCGGGCCCTCTCGATGGAGGTAAAACCCTACTCCTGCTTGATTGATATTGATGATATGGGTAGTACAAGAGTGGATCTACCATGATATCAAGGAGGCTAAACCCTAGAAGCTAGCCTATGGTATAATTGTTGTAATGGTTGTCCGTCCTACAGACTAAAACCCTCCGGTTTATATAGACACCGGAGAGGGTTACACAGAGTCGGTTACAATGGTAGGAGATCTACATATCCGTATCGCCAAGCTTGCCTTCCACGCCAAGGAAAGTCCCATCCGGACACTGGACGAAGTCTTCAATCTTGTATCTTCATAGTCTTGGAGTCCGGCCGATGATGATAGTCCGGCTACCCGGACACCCCCTAGTCCAGGACTCCCTCAGTAGCCCCTGAACCAGGCTTCAATGACGATGAGTCCGGCGCGCATATCGTTCGGCATTGCAAGGCGGGTTCCTCCTCCGAATAATTCATAGAAGATTGTGAACACCAGGATAGTGTCCGGCTCTGCAAAATAAATTCCAGATTCCACCGTAGAGAGAAAAATATGTACACAAGTTCAATCTGCTGACGTATTCTGTGGCATGACGTCATACCACCACCAAGCCTTTACTTGAATCATTTTTTATTATACCACCTCAGCGCGTTTAGCGAAGCGGTTTCCTTGGCACGTCTTGTCGAAGCAGAGATCGTGTTCCCCTTATTCCGGGATTCCCATCAATACGGACGTGGGTAACCCAACCGTGCCCGTTGCCACGCCCCCTCTATCGGAGGCGAGTCCCGAATGGTCATGGGGACGGCTCTTGGTATTCTCCCTCTTTATAATGGGACCAAGGCTCGTTTCTTTTCTTCAATCCTCAATCGAATCTACTCCTCGCCCCGAGTTCCAACACCCAGAGCCCCAGATTCGAGCGCTTCGGACCTTCAACAATGTCCGGCTCCGACCTACAGGGCCGGTGGATGCCCTCCTCCGTCACGGAAGAGGACGTGCTAAAGCTTCGAGAGGCCAAGTACCTGACTTACGAGATTTCGCATAGGTTGCCCGCCAAAGGGCAAGTCGTTCCCACCCCGAGCCCGGCGAGAATGTCGTGCTTGTGTCCCACCTCCGTCGGGGTTTAGGCTTCCCGATGGATCCTTTTGTGAGAGGGCTCATGTTTTACTATGGATTGGAATTCCACGACTTGGCTCCGGAGTCCATCCTCCATATCTCTTCATTCATTGTCGTCTGCGAAGCCTTCCTCCGCATTACTCCTCACTTCGGCTTGTGGCTTAAGACCTTCGACGTGAAGCCGAAGATGATCAGGGGGCGTCAAGCAGAGTGCGGTGGGGCGGTTGTAAGAAGAAGGGCCGACGCTCCTTGGCCCGAGGGCTCTTTCCAGGAGGAGCTCGGCTTGTGGCAGCAGGAGTGGTTCTACATAACTGCTCCCAGGGGCAGCAGGCAGAAGCCGCTGCCCATCTTCCGCTCAGGCCCTCCACAGCGGCTGATGTCATGGGTCAGCCAAGGGCTCAATTGGGGGCCGTCAAAGGACGTTCCCCTATTGTAGGGCCGGATTCGAGACCTCCAGGAGAGGGAGATCAATCTGGTCGTAGTGATGCAGGTTATGCTGATTCGACGCCTCCTGCCCTGCAAGCGTCGCCCCCTCCGTCTGTGGGAGTTCAATCCCGAGGGGCCGCGCTCTCTCCAACACTTCATGGGTACGACACCCGTGGAGATGTATAAATTGTTCTTCGGATCACAAGAGATGTGTCCGGAATTGACCGAGGATTCCGGCCTAAGCTGCAATTTCCCGGATACTCAGGTAAGTTGCCCTGCGTCTGAACACACCGTTTGTTTACGTCTTCTTGAACTTTCCTTTTAACCCATCGCCTCTTGAATAGGAGTGGATAGCGCAGGCGAAACTGATACGGTGTTCGGCCCCCCTCCCAGAGACCGTGCCGGATCCCGTGCTGGTCAGGATGCTGAAGGTTGCGCCTTCAGAGGAAGGCGAAGGGGAGAACAGAGACACCACCGCCTCTACCAAGGAGGCTTTGGAGAAAGGGGGAATCGAGAATCCCTCCTTCCAAGGGGAGAAAAGGACCGCTTCGGAAAACCCGGAGGCCAAGGCCTCGAAGCGGGGGAAGAGATCTTCGCCAGAGGGTCCTGCGTCTGGGGAGGCCCCAGCCGCACTATCTCCCCTAAGGAATCAGCCCTCCAGCGAGCCGTAAGTAGAAAAGGGGGGTTCTATAATAAGAGACATCCCTATGTTTGCTTCTGAGGATAACCGAGGTTTTACCTTGTAGTTCGGATCTCCGCCCTTCTCAGATGAGCTCGTCTTCTGGGGACCTTCGTCCGGAGATGGTGGAGAGCGAGATGCCTCCATCCGCCGCACCATCAGGCAGGGCGGACGAACCTGAGGTGTCATCGCGGAGGGTATCCCCGAGTTCGGCGGGGAAGAAGAGTTCGGCACCGGCTGATGTGCGACCGGGGGAGCTGAAGGATCTGCTTGATAGGGCGTCTATCTCAGAAGGTCACTGTGCATTGATGAGTATGGTGATTGGAAGAATTTCGTTCGCCGAAGGCGGGTTGCATGATGCTGTCAGAAGCTTGCTGGCGGGGTTTGAGGTACGTAAAAATGACATACCTTTTGACAGTTTTGCACATAAAGTGCGCCCTGTGTAGATAGTAGCCCCTGGGACTTGGTAGGTTGTCGAGAGCGATAACGTGCCGAGGATCAAAATCACAGGTATTGATTTTCGCTTTTCCTATACAAGTGGCGGATAGTCCGGTGGCCAGCCGGACTGATGGGGTTGCCGAACTAAAGCGGCAACTCGACGTTGCGGATGCGGACATCGCGCTGGTCAGTAAGCGACTTGACGAGTCACAAGGTAGGTTTTTTCTCCGTGGTCACCTAGTAAGGGAGCCGAAGCCCACTTCTTACAACATGTGTGCTTCATGCAGATGGTGCCGCTGCTGTGGAGAGCCTTCGGGCGGAACTTGCTCGAGCTAAGGAGCAGGCCAGAAGGAGGGATGTGGCTGCCTCGAGGGCGGCCGAAGAGCTTGAAGCCGAAAGGGCTGCTCACTGCCGAAGCAGGGAGGAGATGGCCGAAATGGCCGTGAAGTTAAAAGATGTTACCGACCGCCATGAGGTTCTTGAAAAAGAACGCCGAGCGGAGCAAGAAGGCCTGAGGAAGGCCACCGCCAAAGCCAAGGATGCCCGTTCTGGAATGAGGGCTATAAAGGAGGAGCTGCACCAGGCCGGAGATATTGTGGCTGGCAAGCCCTTTCTGCTGCGCAGGCGGTTTACAGATCCGAAGTACGCTCAGCTTGGCCAGCTGTGGGGTCCGGAGGATCCGTATATGGACTTAGCGGCGAGTGCGGCAGATGCTGTTGTGCACTTCCGAAGTCAGAAGGATCACGAGACGGAAGAGCTTTTTTGGTCTCAATTCCACAGTCTGGAGCGTGCACTTCCGCTGACCGATCGGTTGGCCGAGTGGGCTGAGCTGAATAGACTGTCCGGACTTGCCATGACGGATATCGTGGCTCATGTCTGGCCGGATAGGCCCAAGCCGAAGAGTTATTTTGGCTTATTGCAGCAATTCCTTGGGGCGGTGCCACATATCAAGGCGATGAAGCGGTCGGCCTGCATAGAGGGTGCAAGGATGGCCCTCGCCCGTGTGAAGACACACTGGATGGAGATGGATGCCACCTGTCGGTGTCAAAACCGGAGGATCTCGGGTAGGGGTCCCAAACTGTGCGTCTAGGCGGATGGTAACAGGAGACAAGGGACACGATGTTTTACCCAGGTTCGGGCCCTCTCGATGGAGGTAAAACCCTACGTCCTGCTTGATTAATATTGATGATATGGGTAGTACAAGAGTGGATCTACCACGAGATCAAGGAGGCTAAACCCTAAAGCTAGCCCATGGTATGATTGTTGTAATGTATGTTGTGTCCTACGGACTAAAGCCCTCCGGTTTATATAGACACCGGAGGAGGCTAGGGTTACACAGAGTCGGTTACAATGGTAGGAGATCTACATATCCGTATTGCCAAGCTTGTCTCCCACGCCAAGGAAAGTCCCATACGGACACGGGACGGAGTCTTCAATCTTGTATCTTCGTAGTCTTGGATTCTGGCGGACGATGATAGTTCGGCTGTCCGGACAGCCCCTAGTCCAGGACTCCCTCACCACCGCTGTTGCGACCCAGGGTTCGGACGAGAGCCGGTTACCCGCCGAGCATTATTTTGAGGAAGTTCTGCGTGGTGCTTGTGTAATAGAGTCGCAGTGCTCAAAAATGTCATGTTCGAATGAACTTTATGGTTTGTAAAACGATGTTTATAATATAAGCGCTTTTTGTACTTGTGCGTTCAAGTATTGAAATATCTCCTGTGCGACCGTTAATGTATACTTGTGTATAACCTGAAAGATGGCAGTCTTCGGCTTCAGCCCCCACGCACATAGTGCGAGGGTGTTTGCGAAATAGCTCATTTTCACACTTAATCCAACGTCTTGGTCCTGTGAAGGAGGTGGTAGCGTAGCAAACGAGGCAACCAGACTATAATGCTTTATCACTTTCACTTAGCCATAGGAGTTCGAAGGTGGGGCTACGATATAGCCCCTAGGGGCACCGCACTCTCCGCATTTGGGGCGCGTGTGTGCCTGACCGGGAAGCAGTCCTTCGTCAAAGCGGAGGAATTCTAAACATTCCAGAGGTCGATCGAGTGGTTGACCAGTCTCTCGCTACATCATGACAGTCAGTTTTCGGCTTTCTCTACTGAGGTGCTCACCCGGCCGAACCGGGGCACAATCGCAGTAGTTCTCCTGGTGCCGCGTTAGCCGATGATATGGAACGTAAGGCAGCAAAACACAGGAGCCGGGCAAACCCAACATTTGACCAAAGACATGATTCGGAGCTGATGCATATAAGGCCTAACTCGAGAAGCCGAACACTCCCTGAGGTGTTCGGTCTTTATGATGACGGGCAGATCAATGCCCTAAGCCCCTAGTGTCCAGGTACACGCAAGGTCCTCTGACGCGGCCGATGCCAAAACGTCAGCCTCCTCTCTGGTTATGATGAGAAACCAGGGGATGTATAGCAACAAGAGACAGTAAAAAAGGTTTACATAGGGTCTTAATCTGAAAAGAATCCTTGCAACGGGTCCCTACTGCACGTCTGCGCCTGTGTCTCCGTTGTGCTATATCCTGGACGGGTGTAACACTCTGTTCATCTGTAAAAGAGAGGAACTTAGTTTGAAAAGGAATCGTGTTAAGAATGTATTTAAAACAAAGCATGAATAAATGAATAAAGTTGAGCTTTTATTGGCTCCTTATTGCTCATACGCACAGCCCCTTGTAAAGGGGTGTGCGGCTAGGGAGCCCCTAGCTTGTTTATGCCGGACTCGTCTAGCCGTGTCCGGTGTCTTGAACGACCTTTTAATGAGATAATGCCGCGTGGACCGGGCATTTTAAGTGTAAGAGATGCGTAGTTTGGTATTGCGTTAAAGCAGACAAAAGCTTCACGTCCCAATAGTGCTTGATGGCTACTTTTGAATGGGGCGATGTGAAAGATTAGCTTTTCGCGTCGGAAGTTGTCGGGTGACCCGAACACAACTTCTAGTAGTAAGGAGCCCGTGCACTTGGCGTAAGGGCCTCGCGTCACTCCTTTGAAGGAAGTGCGGCTATGGCAAATTTTAGTATGGTCTATCCCCAACTTGCGGATTGTGTCCGGATATAGCAGGTTTAAATCGCTGCCGCCATGCATTAGGACTTGTGTAAATTGTAGTCCGTTGATTATAGGATCCAATATTAGAACAGTCCATCCTGCGTGTCGAATACTTCTGGAATAGTCCAGGTGGTCGAAAGTAATTGGTTTTGACATCCAATCTCGAGGTTCCGCTGGGGTGGACCGTGCGACACCTACTTTGGCGGGTGCCGCACTGTTGTTCCGTATTATCACATGAAGTGAATTTACTGTTTTGACTTCTTGTGGGAAAGTCTTTTGTTTTCCGGCGCTGTGCTGGTGGGGTTCGTCATCATCCTCGCTTGGCGCGTCGAGCCCCTTGTGTTCGGCGTTGAGTCGGCCGGACTGTTTGAAAACCCAACAATCCTGGTGGGTGTGGTTTGCAGGCTTCCCGAAAGTACTGTGGATTTGACATATCCGATCCAAAATTTTGTTCAGGTTGGATAGCTCGTCACTGTTGTCCTTAAGAGGCAGTGTTTCATTGTTCGGCCGCGAGCTTTTGAATCCGGCGTTGACCGCCGTGTTCTCTGGGCTTTTTTCTTTATTTCGGCGCTGGTCCTTTCTGCGCCGTGATTTTCCGTTTCCATCTCTGATCTCGGATGTACTCGGGTCGCTGGTGCTACATCTTGATAGCCAGCTGTCTTCCCCCGCACAAAAGCGGGTCATAAGGCTTGTTAGCGCGGCCATTGTTCTCGGATTCTCTTGGCCGAGGTGTCTGGCGAGCCACTCATCTCGGACATTATGTTTAAAAGCTGCTAAGGCTTCGGCGTCCGGACAGTCGACTATTTGGTTCTTTTTGGTAAGGAACCTGTTCCAGAATTTGCGCGCTGACTCTCCGGGCTGTTGAGTTATGTAACTTAAACCGTCTGCATCTGGAGGGCGGACATAAGTCCCCTGAAAATTTGCTCTAAACGCGTCCTCGAGCTCTTCCCACCTTCCAATGGTATTTTCTGGGAGGCTTTTGAGCCAATGCCGAGCTGGCCCTTTGAGCTTGAGGGGTAGATATTTTATGGCGTGGAGATCATCCCCTCTAGCCATGTGTATGTGCAGGATGTAATCCTCAATCCAGACTCCAGGGTCTGTTGTTCCGTCGTATGCCTCTATGTTTACGGGCTTGAACCCCGCTGGGAATTCGTGATCCAGCACCTCATCGGTGAAACATAGTGGGTGTGCGGCGCCCCTGTATTTAGGTGTGCCGCTATCTTCGAACACTCGGCGTGTTGTGTTACTTCCTGGGGCCCTCTTCTTTGGCCCATAAATGGACCTGACCGGGCCATCCGTTTTGCGAGGGTCTTTATGCGTGTCATGTGCCGGCTTATGTGCGGCGCCGCTTGCCGCTCTTGGCCTGTCGTCTGGTCGCCTATCCGGCCAGGCGGCCTCTTTGCTTTTTGATTGTGGGGGCTCTACGGCCTCCTCGTCGAATTCTGACAGCAGCTTGCGCTTCGGGTAGCTCTTTGTTTGGTGGCTATTGTCATATTTGTCCGCGGTCTTGAGTACTTTGCTCCACCTCATTTTGAGTATGTCTTCCGCTGTTTTGAGCTTCCGTTTCTCCTTCTTCAAACTTCTAGCAGTGGCGACAAGCCTTTTTCGAAGATTCTTGTGCTCCGGTGGTGTGTCCGGCGTGAGATCGTCTGGACTGTTATTTTCGTCGGGGATGGATTGATTGTCCGATTCCTCCTGCTCGGATGGTTGCTTGGTTGCATGTTCGTCGCCCACTGGTTTGCCCTGCTCTATGGCTGGGTCATTATGGGGGCTGTTGTTATCGAGGCGGGACTTGGGGCGGCGCTTGCGTCGCCGTTTTGGTTGTTTTTCAGGGGAATTATCCTTTGCCGTGTCCCGTTGTTCCTCGTTATCGTTCCCTTTTGGAGTGTCCACCATATATACATCATGAGTTGAGGTGGCCTTCCAGTGCCCCGTAGGCGCTGGTTCTTGATCGTCTCCGGCGTCGTCGTCCATACGGCCGATGTCTTCGGAGTCATAATCTAGCATGTCGGTAGATCGTCGACAGTGGCTACATAGGGGGTGGTGGGTGGGTTTTGAATTTCTTCGTCGTCCGCATCCCAACCATCCTGACCGCAGTCCTGCCAGGGCTCTCCTGATAACGAGAGATATTTTAGCGAATTCAGGATGTCGCCAAAGGGCGAGTGCTGAAAGATGTCTGCAGCGGTGAACTCCATGATCGGCGCCCAATCGGATTCGATTGGCAGGGGCGCCGGTGGTTCGGAGTCCGGCAAGGAGTCCGGCACCTCGGAGTTACAAGCATTGCAAGGGACAAGGTCGGTATTTGGCTCCATCGCCGTGGAAGTTGCAGCCCCCAAGGCGGTGTCCAGCCACCTGTCCTCGATCTGGGCGGTCGGCTCCGAACTATGGGTCAGAGCGGACTCGTGTGCGGCCTCCAGGGTACTGTCCGGCGGCAGAGCTAAGTCATGTCCATCGTGACAGTGCGGCACACTCGGCTGTGGCTCGAATCCATCGAAGATCAAGTCTCCGCGGATGTCAGCCGTGAAGTTTAGGCTTCCAAATCTGACCTAATGGCCAGGGGCATAGCTTTCGATCTGCTCCAGATGGCCAAGTGAATTGGCCCGCAGTGCAAAGCCGCCGAACACGAAGATCTGTCCGGGGAGAAAAGTCTCTCCCTGGATGGCGTTGTTGTTGATTGAAGAAGCCATCAAGCCAATCGGTGACGACACAGAGGAACTCTCAATGAAAGCACCAATGTCGGTGTCAAAACCGGCGGATCTCGGGTAGGGGGTCCCGAACTGTGCATCTAGGCGGATGGTAACAGGAGACAAGGGGAACAATGTTTTTACCCAGGTTCGGACCCTCTCGATGGAGGTAAAACCCTACTCCTGCTTGATTGATATTGATGATATGGGTAGTACAAGAGTGGATCTACCACGAGATCAAGGAGGCTAAACCCTAGAAGCTAGCCTATGGTATGATTGTTGTAATGGTTGTCCGTCCTATGGACTAAAACCCTCTGGTTTATATAGACACCGGAGAGGGCTAGTGTTACACAGAGTCGGTTACAATGGTAGGAGATCTACATATCCGTATCGCCAAGCTTGCCTTCCACGCCAAGGAAAGTCCCATCCGGACACAGGACGAAGTCTTCAATCTTGTATCTTCATAGTCTTGGAGTCCGGCTGACGATGATAGTCCGGCTATCCGGACACCCCCTAGTCCAGGACTCCCTCAGGCGTCAACGTGGAGGTCCACCGGTTCCATTTAGGTGCTAACCAAGTTTGGATTAGGCGCTCTGGGTGGCTTTGACGGAACGGGGTGGCGCGGGCCCGTTGGCGGCAGAGGGTGCGCCCTGTGCTTGCCGGGCCATGACGACGGTGCTGCGGTGTGCGCTGGGATGCATGAGGCCACGCGGAGGGCTAGGGGGCGTTGGGCGGCGCCGAACGGCGTAACGAACTGGCTCTGGCTCCCGTTGGCCGCCACGGGTGGCTCTGCCACCGCGGAAGCTGCCGGCGTCGGCGATGCTCGCCGCCACCGACACCTGCGCCCATCCAAGAGAGCATGCGGTGCTCTGGTCAAGGAGGAGAGGCCGTGCGCAATGCGCCAGGGTGCACTGGTGATCGATGACAAGCCACTGACAAAAACGACACTGTCTGAACTCTGAATCTCTGAATTTTACTAAAAGGGTACAGGAACAGTGCCGGCCAGTGTTTGACGAAATGATTCTAGCATGTGGGGAATTTTCCTTGAGCTAATTTTTGGTGGGGTGGCCTCTCATTGCATCTGGGGGCTGCCTGAATTTTGGTAGAATTTTTGGAGAAGAGAAAATATGAATTTCACCAAATTTGACAAATCTGGTCCAAACTTGCAGAGGTTGAAACTTGAAAATTTTGAAAAGAGGAAGAGTGGATCCTGATGGATCTAGGTTGGGGGTGCTAAGGACTATCGAGAGGAGTTGGTTTGAGATCAAAACTCAAAGGAATTCAGGTACTTCCTTTGTAAATCGTCTAGGCTTAAAATAATTGACTGAATTGTTTTGGGGAATAGAATAAATGAAATAAAATCCAAAAATGGGTTGGACTTGTTGGAACAGAAAGTTTGGATTGCCCCAAAGTGGAGGGAGGGGTTTCGGGAGGATTTACCACATGAGGCATGGTAAAACCATGGGTGGTTTCAAAAACAAAAGAAGCCCCAAAACCCATAGGGTTTCTTTTAAAAGAAAATAAATTCCAAAAATACATTTGAGAAGGGAACAATCATAAGAAAGGTTTTTAATAACCAAACACCAGAGTTGAAGAAGATACAAAAATAAAAACCTTGCCATGGGAAAAGTTTTGAGAGAGAGGTTTTTGGAAGGATTTAAATGACCTTCTTCAAATCCAACAAAGTTTTAGTTGAAAGCTAAATAAATTTTTTTGGAGTGTCACAACGATCAAGTTTATCTATGAGAAATATTTGAATCTCCTCTGAATTCTTTTATGTGTGATTAAGTTATCTTTGTAAGTCTCTTCGAATTATCAGTTTGGTTTGGCCTACTAGATTGATCTTTCTTGCAATGGGAGAAGTGCTTAGCTTTGGGTTAAATCTTGCAGTGTCCTTTCCCAGTGACAGAAGGGGCAGCAAGGCACGTATTATATTGTTGCCATCGAGGATAAAAAGATGGGGTTTATATCATATTGCATGAGTTTATCCCTCTACATCATGTCATCTTTCTTAACGCGTTACTCTGTTCTTTATAAACTTAATACTCTAGATGCATGCTGGATAGCGGTCGATGTGTGGAGTAATAGTAGTAGATGCAGGCAGGAGTCGGTCTACTTGTCACGGACATGATGCCTATATACATGATCATGCCTAGATAATCTCATAATTATTTGCTTTTCTATCAATTGCTCGACAGTAATTTGTTCACCCACCGTAATACTTATGCTATCTTGAGAGAAGCCACTAGTGAAACCTATGGCCCCCGGGTCTATCTTTTATCATATAAGCTTTCAATCTACTTTTATTTGCATCTTTACTT
The DNA here is from genome assembly GCA_963921465.1 of Triticum timopheevii. Classification (NCBI taxonomy): domain Eukaryota; kingdom Viridiplantae; phylum Streptophyta; class Magnoliopsida; order Poales; family Poaceae; genus Triticum; species Triticum timopheevii. The sequence continues at coordinate 559,150,674 of OY997268.1, read as the reverse complement.
TTCCAATCTATATTATAAAATACCAAAAATATATTTATCTTATCATATTATCTCTATCAGATCTCACTTTCGCAAGTGGTCGTGAAGGGATTGACAACCCCTTTATTGCGTTGGTTGCGAGTTCTTGTTTGTTTGTGTAGGTGCGTGGGACTTTTGAGGAGCCTCCTACTAGATTGATACCTTGGTTCTCAGAAACTGAGGGAAATACTTACGCTACTATTGCTGCATCACCCTTCCTCTTCAAGGAAAACCAACGCAAGCTCAAGACGTGGCAAGAAGGATTACTAGCACCGTTGCCGGGGAGGTCTTCGCTCAAGTCAAGACATACCAAGTACCCATCACAAACTCATCTCCCTCGCATTTACATTATTTGCCATTTGCCTCTCGTTTTCCTCTCCCCCACTTCACCCTTGCCGTTTTATTCGCCCTCTCTTTCGCTTGTCTTTTTTTGTGCCTGCTTGCCCTTATGGCTTTGCCTAAGAACACCGACCTTCATCTTAGAAGGTTGGAATAGATTGAATCAAATGTTAGAAGTTTTATGAGCATAAAAATTTCTTCAGAAAAGAGCTTAAAGAACAAAAAGATTTTTGGGGGTTTATGAACAAAGAGCTTGATGATATGTCTAAAGAATTTTATGGTTTGAAGTCCCAAATTACTCGGCTTGAAAATTCTATAGCTCAAATTTCTGATAAGCAAGCTACCTTAGTCAATAAGATGGCTGCCAAACCAGAAAAGTTAGATGAAAATAATGATGAAGATTTTTAAGTTATTGATGTGTCCCCTATTAGATCTTTTTTTTTCAATATGAATCTTGATAATAATGGGACTGAAGATGAGTCAACTTCAGTTAAAGGGCGTCCCAATGATTTAGAGTTTTTAGATCTTGATGCTAAATTTGGTAAAAGTGGGATTGGAGAGGTCAAGACTTTAAATAGCATTGAACCCACTATCTTCGATTTCAAGGAATTTAATTATGATAATTGTTCTTTAGAAAGTTGTATTTCCTTGTTGCAATCCGTTGTGAATTCTCCTCATGCTTATAGTCAAAATAAAGCTTTTACCAAACATATTGTTGATGCCTTGATGCAATCTTATGATGAAAAACTTAATTTGGAAGTTTCTATACCTGGAAACTTAATGATGAGTGGGAACCTACTATAAAGATTAAAATTAAGGATCATGAGTGTTATGCTTTATGTGATTTTGGTGCTAGTGTTTCCACGATTCCGAAAACTTTATGTGATATTCTAGGTTTCCATGATCTTGATGATTTCTCTTTAAATTTGCACCTTGCGGATTCCACCATTAAAAAGCCAATGGGAAGGATCAATGATGTTCTCATTGTTGCAAATAGAAATTTGGTATCCGTAGATTTTATGGTTCTTGATATAGATTACAATATTTTTGCCCTATTATTCTTGGTAGACCTTTCCTTAGAATGATCGGTGCGATTATTGATATGAAGGAAGGGAATATTAGATTCCAATTTCCATTAAGGAAAGGCATGGAGCACTTTCCAAGAAATAAAGTTAAATTACCTTATGAATCTATCATGCGAGCTACTTATGAATTGAGTGCCAAAGATCGCACTACTTAGATCTATCCTCGCTTTTATACCTAGCTAGGGGCGATAAACGATAGCGCTAGTCGGGAGGCAACCCAATTTTATTTGTGTTTTTTTTTGTTCTTGTTTCTGTTAAGAAATAAATTTTTCATCTACCTTCTGTTTATATGTGTTTTTATGTTTTAATTAGTGTTTGTGCCAAGTAGAACCTATAGGATAACCTATGGTGATAGTTAATTTGATTCTGCTGAAAAACAGAAACTTTGCACGCACGAAAATAATTTTAGTAATTCACAGAAACGTTTTTTTGTATTGATTCTTTTTGCTGTAGATCGATAGATAAATTTCCCAGGACTTCCTATTTTGGTAGGATTTTTAGAGTTCCATAAGAATTCGAGAGTTACATATTGCTACAGACTGTTCTGTTTTTGACAGATTCTATTTTTCTTGTATTGTTTGCTTATTTTGATGCATCTATGGCTACTATTAAGTGGTATGAACCATAGAGAACATGAAATACAGTAGGTTTAACACCAATATAAATAAAGAATGAGTTCATTACAGTACCTTATGTGGTGGTTTTTCTTTCTTTCACTAACGGAGCTTATGAGATTTCCTGTTGAGTTTTGTGTTGTGAAGTTTTCAAGTTTTGGGTAAAGATTTGATGGACTATGGAATAAGGAGTGGCAAAAGCCTAAGCTTGGGGATGCCCATGGCACCCCAAGATATTCAAGAATAGCCAAAAGCCTAAGCTTGGGGATGCCCCCGGAAGGCATCCCCTCTTTCGTCTTCGTTTATCGGTAACTTTACTTGGAGCTATATTTTTATTCGCCACATGATATGTGTTTTGCTTGGAGCGTCTTGTATGATATTAGTCTTTGCTTTTTAGTTTACCACAATAATCCTTGCTCTACGCACCTTTTGGGAGAAACCCACTTGATTGGAATTTATTAGAATACTCTATGTGCTTCACTTATATCTTTTGAGCTAGATAGTTTTTGATCTAGTGCTTCACTTATATCTTTTAGGGACTACTCCCTCCTCATCATAGTGGCCGCCGGAGATGATTCCCCCCTCCGGCAGGGTGCCGGAACAAGGTCCCAATTGGTTTTCGGTGGCTACAGAGGATTGCAGCGGCGGAACTTCCGATCTAGTGTCTCCCCGGGGGTTTTCAAAATATTTGGGAATTTATAGGGTGAAGAAGGGGTACGGGAGGCCACCGAGGTGGGCAACAGCCACCAGGGCGCGCCTGGGGGCCTAGGTGCGCCCTGGTGGGTGCTGCCCCCCTCGGGGTACCCCCCAGGTGCTGCTCTGGCCCAATGGTTTTCTCCTGGTCCATAAAAAATCCACAAAAAGTTTTGCGGTGTTTGGAGAACTTTCATTTCTCCACAAAAAACAACACCACGGTAGTTCTGCTGAAAACAACGTCAGTCCAGGTTAGTTCCATGCAAATCATACCAAAACCATATAAAATTATTGTAAACATGGCATGAATACTTCATAAATTATAGATCGTTGGAGACGTATCAGCACCCAAGCTTATTTCCTACTCGTCCTCGAGTAGGTAAATGATTAAAGAAATAATTTATGAAGTGTGAATGCTAGCAAAGTGCATAAGTTTGATCAATGACAATTTCAATCACTTTTCCTGGCATCATAACAGCAATTCTTTCTTATAAATCTTATCATGACCAAGTAGCAACCAATTCACATGTTAAGGTTCAAACAATGAATTCTCTTGAAACTCAACAACCTATGTTCTCAGTCACCAAGCAATAGCAATTCAACTTATTCAACAGAGTCTAAGTAAGATCTCCACATACTCAACCATCATATAGTCTTCTATGATTTCTAAGACTTACCGCGTACACATGAGCAAAACGTTTCAATCGGACACATAGAAAGATAGGGGCTTATCATTTTGCCTCCCAACGTATTCACCTCAAGGGTGATGTCAACAATAATAACTCATGCTACCCATATCCAATTGGATATATGTGCCTAGATCTTTCCTCACCACATGATGCTTGCCAAAGGAGAAAAATAAAAAGGAATAGAGAGAAAAACTTTGACTCTTGCATGAAAGTAAATACATAAAAATAGAAGATAGGCCCTTCGCAGAGGGAAGCAGGGGTTGCCATGCGCTTATTTGTTTGTATGCTCAACTCCTTAGTGCAAAGAACGTCATGTTATATTGCCCCTTATGATAGCAACCTTTATTATGCAGTCTGTCGCTTTTATTCTTTGCCATCACAAGTTCGTACAACGCTCAATTTTCTCTTACACTAAATGATCTAACACTTTTAGAAGCAATTTTTATTGCCTTATTGCACCGATGACAACTTACTTGACGGATCTTGCTCAATCCTTAGGTAGGTATGGTGGACTCTCAAAACAAGATTTGGGTTTAAGGGGTTTTGGATGCACAAGTAGTATCTCTACTTGGTGCAGAATTTTTGGCTAGCAAAGATAGGGGGCAAGAACTACATGTTGAAGGATCTATGCCAACATAACTTCTATGTGAATATGAACAAACATAAATCATTATGTTGTATTCCTTGTCCAAAATCAACAATTTTGACATATAATATTTTGATGGGGGCACACAATCACAAAAGATTTCCAAGATAGTGTATTTGCATGTGAAAGTTCTCTTTCTTATGCTAATTATTCGTGAATTGCTTGTATGACCAATATTGTGATTGTCAAGCTTCAAAAGCTTTTCACTTTCTAAACCCAATGTGAAGCCACTACTAGGCATGATATGAACATGTAATTTCAACTTCATGATATCCAATTCATTCAACAATTTACTCATAGGATATAAGTGAAGCAAAAGAGTAAATGACAAGCTACTCCAAAAAGATATAAATGAAGATCATGAGCATAATATTTCTTTCTCTCAAATTAATTTAAGTGAAGCAAGAGAGAATTTCTTCAAAAATACTAAAGCACACCGTGCTCAAAAAGATATAAGTGAAGCACTAGAGCAATTCCATAGAAAAGAGCTTCGTTGACGGGATGTGAATGCCGCTTACCTAGCCTCCCTAGCAACTATTTGAGGGCTCTATTTTATTTAAAAACTTTTAGGTCTAAGTATTTTATTAAAACAACAAGAAAAATGAAAATAAAATGACATTCTAAGAATAGCACAACTCATGGGAAAAATCAAAAACTTAGGCTCAACCGATACTAACCGATAAGTGTTGAAGAAGAAAGGTGGGATGTCTACCGGGGCATCCCCAAGCTTAGATGCTTGAGACTTCTTAGAATATTAACTTGGGATGCCTTGGGCATCCCCAAGCTTGAGCTTTTGTGTCTCCCTAATTCCTCTCATATCACGGTTTCCTTAAATCTCACAAACTTCATCCACACAAAAGTCAACAAGAACTCGTGAGATAAGTTAGTATAAATCAGTGCAAAACCTTATCATTCTCTACTGTAGCAAATCACTAAAATTATTATATGACATTGCATACTAAATGCCTCTGCATATTTAATACCCCTATCCTCAAATAGAACCATTAAACAAGCAAACATATGCAAACAATGCAACCATAATAGCAATCTGCTAAAACAGTACAGTCTGTAAAGAATGTAAGAGTTTCAATACTTCTTAAACTGAAAAGATTATGAAAATCTACCAAACTGTAGAGAATTCGTCAGAGCTTATTTTGCAAAAAGTTTCAACATTTTACCACATTCTGACTTTTCTATGGAATTTTTGCAACAACGGTAAACTTTCTGTTTTCAAACAGCAACAAGTATACTTGCAAAATAAGGAAGGTAAAGGCTATCCTTTCCACATTTATTGAAAATAAAGATGCAAAAAGTAATTCTAAATAACAGCAAGCAAATCCTAGTAAAATAAATGACGCTCCAAGTAGAACTCATATCATGTGGCGAATGAAAACATAGCTCCAAGTGAGGTTACCGATAATGTTGGAAATGAAAGAGGGGATGCCTTCTGGGGCATCCCCAAGATTAGTTGCTTGGATATTCATTCAATATTACCTTGGTGTGCCTTGGGAACCCCCAAGATTAGGGTCATGTCACTCCTTATTCTCCTCATATCGATGTCTCACCCAAAACATGAAAACTTCAATCACACGAGTTCTTGTTGTACTTTAAAAGACATGATTCATAATTTTTTCCACACAATTCCTACTGTAGCATATCATTTCTACAATTTATATTGAGAAATATAAGCCATAGAAATAAAGAAACAAGCAAACTCTGCATTGAAAACAGAATCTGCCAAAAACAGAACAGTCTGTAGTAATCTGTACTCAAATCATACTTCTGATACTCAAAACATTATGAAAAAATTATGACCACATTATCAATTTGTATATTAATCATCCTCAAAAAGAATCAACTCAAAATCATTCTTCTGTAAAAAATGATAGTTATTTTCGTGAGCGCAAAAGTTTCTGTTTTTCAGCAAGATCAAATCAACTATCACCCAACATGATCCCAAAGGCTTTACTTGGCACTTTATTGAAACAAAAGCAATAAAGCACGATCACTACAGTAGCATAATCATGTGAACACCAAAAAATAGTAGGTGAAAGTGTTCGGTTGTCTCCCAACAAGCCCTTTTCTTTAATGCCTTTTAGCTAGGCATTATGAGTTCAATGATGCTCGCATAAAAGATAAGAATTGAAACATAACAAGAGCAGCATGAAGCATATGACTAGCACATTTAATTATAACCCACTTCCTATGCATAGGGATTTTGTGAGCAAACAACTTATGGGAACAAGAATCAACTACCATAGGAAGGCAAAACAAACATGACTTCAAAACTTTCAACACATAGAGAGGAAACTTGATATTATTGAAATATTTAGAAGCACATGTTCCTTTCTCATAATAATTTTCAGTAGAATAATGAATGAATTCAACAATATTGCTATCACATAAAGCATTCTTTTCATTATCAAACTCAACAAAATAACTATCATGTGATTGGAAATTAAAATCATGATGACAAGTTTCATGGTTATCATTATTAAATATAGCATACATGTCATCACCATATTCATCATATATAGGAATTTTTTGTCATAATCAATTGCAACCTCTTCCAAAATAGTGGATTCATCATTAAATAAAGTCATGACCTCGCCAAATCCACTTTCATCAATATAATCATCATAAATAGGAAGCATGCTTTCATCATAAGAAATATTCTCATCAAAACTTGGGGGAATAATAATATCATCTTGTTCAAACATAGCATCCCAAAGCTTATGGCTTTGCATATCACTAGCATCATGGATATTCAAAGAATTCATACTAGCAACATTGCAATCATGCTCATGATTAAATATTTTGTGCCAAACATACTTATTGACTTCTTCTTCTAACAATTGAGCACAATTTTTCGATCCATCATTTTCAAGAAAGATATTATAAAGATGATCAATAATATGATGCAACCTCAATTCCAGTTTTTAGTTTTCTTTTATAAACCAAACTAGTGATAAAACAAGAAACTAAAAGATTCAATTGCAAGATCTAAAGATATACCTTCAAGCACTCACCTCCCCAGCAAGTGCAGAGGTTTGTAGGACAGTAGCAAATTTCCCTCAAGTGGATGACCTAAGGTTTATCAATCTGTGGGAGGCGTAGGATGAAGATAGTCTCTCTCAAGCAACCCTACAATCAAATACAAGAAATCTCTTGTGTCCCCAACACACCCAATACAATGGAAAATTGTATAGGTGCACGACTTCGGCGAAGAGATGGTGATAGAAGTGTAGTATGGATAGTAGATATGAGTTTTTGTAGTGCGAAAAATAAAAAACAGCAAGGTAGTAAATAGTAAATGGAGCACAAACGTATTGCAATGATGGAAAATTAGGCCTACAGTGCATACTTTCACTAGTGCAATCTCTCAACAATGCTAACATAGTTGGATCATATGATTATCCCTCAAAGTGCAATAAAGAATCAATCCCGAGTTCCTATTAGCGGAGAACAAAAGATAGAAATTGTTTGTAGGGTACGAAACCACCTTAAATCTATTATTTCCAATCAATCTATCCTAGAGTTCGCACTAAAATAACAGCAAGCTATTCTTTTCGGTCGACCTAATCAAGAGTTCGTACTAAAATAACACCATATGATACATATCAACCAACTCTAATGTCACCTAGATACCCCAATGTCACCGCGAGTACCCGTGAGTTAATTATACGATATGCATCAAACAATTTCAGATTCATAATATTCAATCCACACAAAGAACTACAAGGGGACCCCAAAGTTTGTATCGGAGAAAAGATAATAAAAACGTGCATCAACCCTATGCACAGATTACCCCAATATCACCGTGGGAATCCGCAAGTTGAGTGCCATAACATATATCAAGTGAATCAAAATAATACCCCATTGTCACCACGGGTATTCATATGCAAGACATATCATGTGTTCTCAAATCTGAACATTCAATCCTACAAGACAAAACTTCAAAGGGTAAAGACTCAATTCATCACAACAAGTGTAGAGAGGGGAGAAACATCATATGATCCATCTTTGTTAACAAAGCCCATGATACATCAAGATCGTGACATCTCAAGATCGCGCGAGAGAGATTAAACACATAGCTATTGGTACAAACCCTCAGCCCTGAGGATGTACTACTCCCTCCTCATTGTGGTGGCCGCCGGGATTATGAAGATGGCCATCGGAGATGATTGCCCCCTCCGGCAGGGTGCTGGAACGGGGTCCCGATTGGTTTTCGGTGGCTACAAAGGCTTGCAGCAGCGGAACTTCCGATCTAGGGTCTCCCTAAGGGTTTTCAGAATATTTGGGAATTTATAGGTCGAAGAAGGGGTACAAGAGGCCACCGAGGTGGGCAGCACCCACCAGGGCGCGCCTGGGGCCCAGGCGTGCCCTGGTGGGTGCTGCCCCCCTCGGGGCACCCCCAGGTGCTGCTCTGGCCCAATGGTTTTCTTCTAGTCCATAAAAAATCCACAAAAAGTTTCACGGTGTTTGCAGAGCTTTCATTTCTGCACAAAAACAACGCCACGGTAGTTCTGCTGAAAACAGCGTCAATCCGGGTTAGTTCCATGCAAATCATACCAAAAACATTTAAAATTATTGTAAACATGGCATGAATACTTCATAAATTATAGATACATTGGAGACGTATCAGTCATCCTCATGGGGTGAATGATCCTACTGATGTGCCCTCTACTTCCGGTGTACCTCCTCTCACGCCTCCACCGGTCCATAACCTTCGCGTTAGGCCTTATCCCCCACCTGATCACTATTCTCCTGACCAGTATGGTCTTTTTGTCATTGCTGAGCCCACCACCTATCGGGCTGCCATGACTCAGCCTGAATGGTAGCTTGCGATGGCCGAGGAGCATGCGGCGCTTGAGCGCAATGGCACGTGGGATCTGGTTTCTCCTCCTTCCGGTGTTCGTCCCATCACGTGCAAGTGGGTCTATAAGATTAAGACTCGCTCCAATGGTTCTCTTGAGCGTTACAAAGCTCGTCTTGTGGCTCATGGTTTCGGCAGGAATAGGGGCGTGATTATGACGAGACTTCCGCTCCTGTGGCCCACACGACCACTGTCCGTACTCTCCTTGATGTGTCTTATATTCGTCATTGGCCTATGTCTCAGCTTGACGTTTAGAATGCGTTTCTCAAAGGTGAGTTGTGTGAGGAGGTTTACATGCAGCCACCACCGGGGTACTATGCTCCTGATGGTATGGTCTGTAGACTTCGTCACTCCCTCTATGGTCTTAAACAGGCCCCTCGCGCCTGGTTCGAGCGCTTCGCCTCTGTGGTGTCTGCTGATAGTTTCTTGCCCAATGATCATGATCCTGCGTTGTTTATGCACACGTCTTCTCGTGGTCGGACTCTTCTTCTCTATGTTGATGACATGATCATCACTGGTGACGACTCTGATAATATTGCCTTTGTTAAGGCCCACCTTCGTGACTAGTTCCTCATGACTGATCTTGGTCCACTTTGATATTTTCTTGGGATTGAGATCTCCTCGACCTCTGATGGCTTCTATATCTCCCAGGAAAAATATATTCAGTATCTTCTTACTCGTGCTACTATTGGCGATGAGCGCACTGTTGTGACTCCTATGGAGCTCAACGTTCAGCTTAGTGCCTCTGACGGTGACCCTCTTCCTAATCCCACTCGCTATCATCACCTCATTGGCAGCCTTGTCTATCTTGTCGTTACGCGTCCCGACATCTCCTATCTTGTTCACATACTGAGTCAGTTTGTTTCAGCACCCACCTCTGTCCACTATAGTCATCTCCTCTGTGTTCTCTGATATCTTCGTGCCACGATCTCTCATTGTCTTTTCTTTCCCCGCTCCAGCTCTCTTGAGCTCCAAGCCTACTCTGATGCTACATAGGCTAGTGATCCCTCTGATCGACGCTTGCTGTCTGCTTACTGTGTCTTTCTTGGTGGCTCTCTCATTGCCTGGAAGACAAAGAAACAGACTGATGTTTCTCGCTCGAGTACAGAGACTGAGTTGCGAGCCATGGCTATGTTGATGGCCGAGGTCATCTGGTTACGGTGGTTACTTGAGGATTTTGGTGTGCCTGCTACTACCTCGACTCCCTTACTGTCAGACAGTACCGGTGCTATCAGTATTGTGCGTGACCCGGTGAAGCATGAGCTCACCAAGCACATCGGTGTGGATGCCCACTTTGTGCATGCTAGTGTGCAGGATCAGACTCTCGCTCTTCACTATGTGCCCTTTGAGTTACAGTTGGCGGACTTATTCACGAAGGCACAGACTCGAGCGCAGCATAGTTTCCTTCTCTCCAAACTCAGTGTTGTTGATCCACCATGAGTTTGAGGGGGGTGTTAGATGTGTATAGCGCCTTTTCGGTTCATCCCATTGTATAAGGTGGTTTTCTGCACTTTACCACACATATCTCCGAGCTCTGCTGGCTACTCTACTGGCGCGCGTCCTCCGGCTGGCGTGGCAGCCCCAGATCCGGCCTCTGGCTCGGGCCCTGCTGCGCCGTGGAGGAAGCCGAGGCCCTCACGCAAGGCCCTCTGGCATCGCAGGAAGCTGGAGATGCGGCAGCGGCAGCTCGCGATGGCAGCGAGGCCCAGGTCGCGTTCTCCGGCGTCCTCGCAGGAGCGGCGCGACATCCCGCCGGATCTTTTCGGGCTCTGCTTCAAGTGTTTTTGGGAGGGTCATCGTCTGGAAGAATGCACCTTTCAGCCCCTTTGCATCTGCTGCGGGCTGGAAGGGCACATCCCTTCGGGGTGCACGCGCCCCAGGAGTCCGCATTCAGAGGAGGAGCTCCAGCGCGACGCCATGGCTAAGGCTGCGCGCCATGGCCAGCAGCTGCCGCCAGCGGGACTTGCGGGCAGGCTGTCGTCGGTGACTAGGCAGGTCTCCCCTCAGGGGCGGCCCTCGTCAGTCGTGGTGGACATCGTACCTGTGGGGTCTTGGCTGGCGCCGCCAGCTGCGGCCAGTGATGTCTGTGTCATCTTGCGGACTCCGGAGATGGACGACATGGAGCGGCACCTCCGTTTAGCTGTGGTGGCATACATTGGTGGCTCTCGGCCGGTGGTTTCATGTGTGGAGGCGGCAGAGGCCATCGCGGCGCAGCTTGGCATCCCCTGGCACAAGTTTTCTGTGCACAAGTATCACCCGGAAGATTTCCTTGTGGTCTTCGCGGCTCCGGATCTCTGCAACAAGGCGTTGGCAGCCAACTCGGTTGAGCATGATTTCTTCAAGATCTTCTTCAGGCCAGGGCTTCGGCGGGCGCAGGCGGTGACCAAGGTGATGCGTTCTCAGGTGGACCTGATGATTGAGGGCGTTCCATCCCACAGCTGGACGCGAGACATTGTGGATGAGCTCCTCGGCTCCGGCTGCCTGGTGGATAGCCTTGCACCAGAGACAGCCAGCCAGGAAGACCTCTCTCTGTTCAAGCTGCTGGCGTGGTGCATGGATCCTGATGAGGTGCCGGTGACCAAGAGGTTGTGGGTGCCGGAGCCAGAGGTGGTTGGCAGCCTTGCGGCTCGCCGGCCGTCTTCCAGCCAGCTTTTGGAGTATAAGACTCTCATCCACATTTGCAGAGTCAAGGAACATGCTGGTCCGGAGGGCTGGCTTCGCCCTCCGAGCTCAGATGGTAGCGGTCAGAGCGGTCTTCCGGAGGACTCCGACAGCTTTTTGGGCAGTGGTGAATGGACGGTACTCCCGTGGACGCGTGGTGTCCGTGATGCCCGCGGTAGCGCGCCGGCGGGTGGCGCTCCGGGCGGCTCTTATTGTCAGGCTCTCTTGGGGCGCGTGGGTCCGTCCGACTGGTGCATTCCGCCGATACCCGTGGGAGTTGCCCGTGCGCAACCGCGGCAGCAGCCTATGTGCCCTGCGTAGCCGGTGTCGAGGGAGCCCTTCCCGGCGCCGGCTGCGGTTGTCAGCCTGAACAGGACGGTGGGGACGCCTGCCGCATCAGATCCGGGGCAAGGCCCTGTGGCCTCTGTGGAGATGGCGCCAACGGTCGGATTAGCCACAGAAGAACCAAGTGGTGGGGCCGCGGGCCAGGAGTTGGTGGTGGCAGGGGAAGATGGCGCTTTATCCCCTGCGTTGGAACGGGAGTTGCCCCTGCAGCTCGCAATAAGGACAAACCAGCTGATTCGGTCTTGGAAGAATCGACGAATCCCGAGGATGGTGCTAGGGTTTGCAATAGAGCGACAGAGGGGACTAGCCTAGATGGGACTGGGATCCCGGAGGTGACCGGTCAAGTCCTGGCCCCTGAGATTGCACAGTGCCACGTGCCTCGCGATGTAGGGTTGGTTGGGGATTTGATCCAGGAGGGGGAACCCACGCCCGGGTGGGCCTCGGTGGTGGAAATTTTGTCCAGCGCGCCGCTGCGTGTTGTGGTATTGCCGGTGCAGTCGGATAGGGTAGGTGCTGATCCCGAGCATAAGGCGGGAGGGGAGCCGGTTGGCTATATGGATGCGATCTACCTAGTGGAGCGTGCCGGTTGCATGGACGGTGACACTCCCATGCACGTTCATGCCGATATGCTGCCACCGACTAAGAAGCAAGTTGCAATAGCAAATATTAAAGCTTTCTGCACTAGACTTTTGAAGAAGCTCGCCCCACCTCTCCTCAAGGAAATTGAAGCTGTCCGTGGCAAATGTGCTGCGCAGGATACTCCACGTTGTAACACGCGTGCTTCATCTACCTGTGCTCCTCAAAGCACTTGGTATCACACCGGATGGGCTGGCGGTCACAGATGAGGCGCTTGGTCAGCTACGGCAAATGTTCGACAACCCCATCCAGGAGCCACAACTGAGGGCGATGGCGGCAATCTTTGAGAAGGCGATCCCTTTTGATCTCGGCATGGAGGAGGCCTCGAGGGTGGCTCTGCTCGCTTGAGCGGATTGATACGGAGTTTCTAGACTGACATCATGTCATCGCTCAACTTGGAGTTGGTGTGTTCGAACGTGTGTGGCCTCAATAGTGCGGTGAAGAAGAAGGCGCTTCGGGAGTTCACGGATACAACTCACCCCTCGATTTTTTGTATCCAAGAGACTAAGCTTGCCTGTATCAATACTTTCACGGTTATGCAATGCCTAGGCCCATCGTATGATGGGTTTTTCTACTTATCGGCCACAGACACTAGGGGAGGAGTCCTACCTGCATGGCAATCGACGTTGGTTAGCATCACAAACTGCGTGCAGGACAAGAAATTTATCACTGGCTACATTTCACCTATGGATGGTGCGCCTGGTGGCTCACTTATGTCTATGGCCCTCAAGAGGATCAGGACAAAGTGCTTTTCCTTGAGGAATTGTGGCCAGGAGATCTATTTGTCCTGGCGCTTGGCTAGTCATTGGAGACTTCAACATGATCCTCCAAGCCTCGGATAAGAACAATTCGCTCATTGACAGGCGTATGATGCATAAATTTCGCCAGTTTGTTGATAGCAATGGCCTCAAGGAGCTGTACATGCACGGGAAAGCCTTCACTTGGAGCAATGAGAGGGATTCCCCCACCCTCATGAAGATTGACAAGGCCCTAGTTTCTGTGGATTGGGAGCTGGAGCACCCGTACCGCCTCTTGCAAGCTCTCTCCACCTCATCCTTGGACCATTGCCCTCTGCATCTTGCCCTTCATGAGAACATGCACCCGCAGAAATGTTTCAGATTTGAGATTTTCTGGACCAAGATCGAGGGCTATGAGGTGGCTATGAGGGCTGCTTGGGTATGCGACCCTACCATGCACGACCCTTTCAAGCGTTTGGATCTCTTGCTCAGGAACACAGTGCGCTACTTGACAGCATGGGGGGTAGAAAAAGATGGGCAATATTAAGCTGCAGATTGCGATCGTGAATTGGATCATTTTTCAGTTGGACGTGGCGCAGGAAAAGCGCCAGCTGTCGGACGGAAAACGGTGGCTCAGGAGGACGTTGAAGTTGGCCACCCTTGGGCTAGCTTCGCTCAAGCACATGATTGCTCACCAACGATCTAGAATCTGATGGCTGTAGGAGGGTGATGCGAGCTCGAAGTTGTTCTACCTCGTGGCGAACGGGAGAAAGATGAAGAACTTCATCCCGGCGATCTCGCATGAGGGGAACTTGATCACGGATCAGCTCGGGAAAGAGCATATTTTCATTGAAACCTACAAAGACCTGTTGGGCACGGCTCGAGAGCGCGATAACACAGTGGACTTAGACTTTTCGGGGTCCACCCCATCAATTTGGACGACCAGGACGCATTTTTTTACGGAGGATGAGGTGTGCGCAACCATCAAAGAGATGCCCGCTGATCGTGCACCTGGCCCGGATGGCTTCATTGGTTTGTTCTTCCAGAAGTCTTGGAGTGTTATCAAAGGAGATGTGATGGCTGCTCTTCACCACTTGTTTCTTGGCAATGGCCATGGCTTTGGGCGCCTCAACCAAGCGCTGATCACACTCATCCCTAAGAAGTGGGGAGCCTTCCAGGTGGGAGATTTCAGACCTGTTAGTTTGGTTCATAGCTTGCCTAAACTTAACTCCAAGCTCCTGGCCAACAGGTTGAGGCCTCGCATGAACGAGCTGGTGCAGTCCAATTAGTCGGCTTTCATTAAGGGGAGGAACTTGCATGACAACTTTTTGCTTGTCAGGCAAGTGGCACGATCGCTTCATCATCGTAGAGCCAAAGGAGTCTTGCTTAAATTGGATATCTCGAAGGCTTTCGACAGTCTGTCTTGGCCTTTCTTGTTCGAAGTCCTTCGAGCCAAGGGCTTCTCGGATACCTGGCTATCTTGGATATCTACTCTGCTATCCTCGTCCTCATCTCGTGTGGTGGTTAACGGCTACGCCGGTCAGAAGTTTGTGCATGCTCAAGGACTGCACCAAGGAGACCCCGTCTCTCCACTTCTTTTTGTCATTTCTATGGACGTGCTCACATCCCTCATTACCAAAGCTCAGTAGTGCAATGTGTTGAGCAAAATGCCGGGCTGCACGCTGATGCAATGACTTTCTATCTATGCGGACGATGTCGTTTTGTTCATCAGGCCTACTGCCTCTGATCTCCGGTTCGTCAGAGAGGCTCTGCACATCTTTGGGAGTGCCTCGGGCCTAGGCATGAACTATGAAAAATCGGTGGCAATTCTGATCAGAGAGGAAGAGGGAGACAAGGATCTTGTCTAGGCGGCGATGCTGGGCGATTGGAAAACTTTCCCTGCAAGTATCTGGGCCTCCAACTTTCCATATGGCAGCTGACGCACCGGAATGGCAGCCGGTGGTGGACAACGTTCATGCCGGGATGGCAAAAGGGTCTCATTACTAGAGCTGGGCGGCCGGTCCTAGTTCACGACGTGGTCTTGGCGCGGCCGACGCACCACTTAATTAGCGCGGATGCTCCTAAATGGGCAATTGAGCAAGTCAACAAGAGATGTCGTGCTTTCTTTTGGGAAGGAACTGAGGGGATTCATGGAGGGAAGTGCTTGGTTGCTTGGCGGAGAGTGTGCCGACCCAAGGAGCTGGGTGGAGTTGGGTTGCTTGACCTAAATTGCCAGGGCCTGGCTCTAAGATTGAGGTGGGAGTGGTTGCGGCGCACTGACACGAGTTGCCCATGGCATGGGCTTCCCATGACTAAGGACTCACAAGTTCAAGCTGCCTTCGATAGCTTAGTTCACTGGAAAGTTGGAGATGGAGCCAAGGCGCTCTTCTGGAAAGATAGATGGATGGGAGGCGAGTCGGCCAAGGAGGTCGCGCCGGAAGTATGGGGTGCTGTTCGCACGCAGACTGCCAACAGAAGAAAGTGAAGGAGGGTTTGGTCAACCACCGATGGACGTCGGACATCTCGGGAGACCTCTCTACAGATGGTTTGGTGCAATTCATTCGGCTCTGGAGCATGTGTTGGCTTCTCGGTTGGACCCCAACCTGCAAGACGAGGCGATCTGGCCATGGAATGCAAAACAAGTCTACACCTCGTCCTCCGCCTATCAGATGTTTTTCCAAGGCTCAATCAGCGTTACCTTTGCTAAGTGGATTTGGAAATGTTGGGCACCACTTACTTGCAAGATCTTCTTGTGGCTGGCTATCCAGTATAGGATTTGGACAACTAACCGACGTCTCAGGCATGGGCTCCAAGATGCCATCTCCCCCTGCTATCTTTGCGATCAAGATGAAGACACTGTCGACCACCTCCTTGTCCAGTGTGTTTTCTCGCGTTAAGTTTGGCACATGACGTTGTCCAGGACGAGACATGGACCTAGCATAGCTCCTACGGCTGGCGACATTCTGGAGCACTAGTGGGGAGGCACCCGACAAAGCATTGCCAAGGAGAGCCAAAAAGCTTTTGACTCTTTTGTGATTTTAGTATGTTGGCACCTTTGGAAGCAAAGAAACAATCGCGTATTCCGCCCGGCAGGCACCCTGTCTTCGGTTGTAGAACTAGTCACCAAGATTCTTGATGAGCTTCGCATGTGGGCGATAGCTGGAGGGAGAGGAGTGAGTGATCTTTTGTGAGGAGTTAGCTTAGTGAGTGGAGTGGGAGTGTGTGTGTCCCTAAGCCGGCTTGTCGTTGATGGCAACATCTAAAATCTCTTGTATATTGCTTTCTCTTCTTCTATAAAGCTATGGTACGCATTTTGCATACCCTCAAAAAAAATCAATGTTGTGCACCAGGATATGGTAATCGTTGCTCGATTTGCATGCTACAATCTTCGGAATTTAATAGCAGTCCGTCAAGCATGCTGCAAAACCTGCGCCTCAGTCTGAATAACATTGCCATAATTTTGTTTAATGAAAATCCTATTCTTATATCCCGCTAGAAAAGAAGGGTTTTTATCATTTATGCCACCGGTTGTGTCCCACTACTCAGTTTTGCCACTAGGAATTTCAACCGCTCAAAAATGCCATCGCTTTGTTAGTCACATGCTCAAAAATGCCACTTGACACCATAATATTGATCTCAAATCTCATTTTCCATGTTATAATGACATAAATACCTATGGACCAACATGCCATCTCTCCCTCTATCTCACTACAATAAAGTGTGGGGCCTACTTGATCCCAACAATGTTCTTATTTTCCTGTAGAATTATTCGCTTGGTTAATCTTGGCAAGTGGGGCCGCACTTATCATTGTGAGATAGAGAGAACCGACAGATGGGTCTAGGCTTATTTTTCTCATATAATATGGTCAACTGGTTTGACGTGAAAATAACAATGTCTAATGGCATTTTTGAGCAAACATCTAACGGAATGATGGCATTTTTTAGACATCTAATGACATTTTTGAGCAAGCATCTCATGGATCGATGGCATCTTTGAGTAGTTGTATCTTCTAATGGCAAAATTGAGTAGTGAAACACAACTAGTGGAAAGAAGAAAATCCTATTCTTACGTAAAGCTTTTATAAAACATGTACGCACTTGTGTATTTCCTTTTTCTTTGCAGAAAGATCAAATCTGTTATAAAAGTTCGTCGCGAACCAACCTGTGGTTAAGGAATGGTGGTATCCCAGGCCACCAGGGTTCAAGTCCTGATGCTTGCATTATTCCTGGATTTATTTATCCTCGGCCCACCAGGATTCAAGTCCTAGACTTGACACTAGTGCTTGCATTTTTTCTGAACTTATTCCAGCCCTTCCGGCAATGTGCATTCAGTGGGAGGAGACGTCCCCGTCGACGAGACTTCATCAATCTCAAGATGATGTGCCAGTCCAGTCTCCCTGCGGTGCCCATATTGGTAGGCCGGCATATGGATTCTCCATGTTTCTTAGGTCGGTTAGGATTCATGTAAATCATAGACCCCCCGACACCTTTATAAGCAAGGGGAGGGCTAGTCCGTAAACATCTTACAATCTATCACTCGATACATGCTTGCACCTTGTACACCCCCATCATCACACAATACAATACGAGCATGATTAGGGTTTTACCTCCACTGTGAGGCCCCAAACCTATGTGAGCTAGTCGCAACCCTCTATCGAGGGGTATTTCGGAGTTTACACTGATATAGATGCTTATAGGAGAAACTGTCACTTTGTTATGCAACTCTTGATACAAGTCTTCTTTGAAAACCATAGGGTTGCCTTAAAGTCACAGTTATAATAAATGATAAAATTTATATATGAATATATTATGCATCAAGTGGTGAATGCATGGCTTATAGGAAAATCATATCCTTTGTCATGTACTTTTTGATACAAATGCTCCATGAAAACCATATGGCACTCTTTGCGGCAATGTTATCTTAGCAATAGGATCATACTCAAATGTTTGTGCGTTGATGATGTGCACCTGCATAATGAGAAGAAGAGTATTAAATATTTACTATGGCCATGAAGGTAGCATACACTTTCCTGTCAGTATTCAATCTTTTCTAAAATTAATAATATGTTTCCTTCGGTCCCAATATTTGTTTCTAAAGTATTTGACTCTTGGTGATAATTGTATGTGTTAAGGTGTTAAGCAAAAATATAGAGTAAATAGGTTCAACATTTGTTGAAACACCTCTAGTATCTATGCTCGCAGCTAAATGATTGGATGCCTATCATTAGAAAGCGTCGAATGTGCTAGTTTCCATAAAACAATAATTTCTACATGGACATTATAGTAGAATAGCACAAGAATGTTGAATCTATTGAAAACTTACTTTTGATTTATTTGTCCCCTCATCATGCACAAACGAAACTATCCAACCGTCATCTTCGTTTGTACCATTGACCTTTGGCACAAAAGTTGCTCCAGAGCAGAATTGATTTCTAGCAAGGTGATGATACTTAACCTTTATGTGGTCTTCTCGGCCTTTGTTCTTTAAGAGTTCCGGATTGGAAGTTAATTTCATTTGAATATAGTAATTTCAAATGATGGTCCAAAATGAATAACTTGTTTGTATATATGATAGTTACCTTGGTGGTTGCATCCTCTTTCTCATGAAGAAAAAATTTTGCAAAACCTCCAAATTTTGGTCGTACTACATGATTGAGAATAATATTAAACTATATTGCATAAAGTTTGCATGCGATGGACATTTTGATTAAATAACATTGCATTGTGACCAACAGATGACATTTGTTGTATTGACCCCACACCATTGGTCCATATTATCTCTAGTTTTTATTCAGCGATGGTCTTTCATCTAATTAAAGCAAACAAGGCCCAAGTTGATTTAGTTTGGTTGTATTATTGGCCTTCCGGTTTCTTCATCTAGGAATATAGCTATGAAATATTTTCATGACAATATACTCATACAATCTATGTGCCCACATTGAAGATTCAGAAAGGTAGAGTCAAAACACTTCTCTTCCATGATCCTAGGACAATATTTGCTTTTGACTAGAGAGACAGATGCACTTCACCTATCTATGTTGATACTTTAAAAGTTTAATGTGGCCAAATCAGTGTAGGGTGACTACCTTATTCACTTTTTGTATTTGTTCTATATAGTTTAGTTGTGTAAAGAGAAACAAAGATCATATGTTTCATGTATTAATATATTTTAAAATGAATCGGGTCATATCCTTCTGTTTCTCATATATGATGTCACATTTAAGAATGGATGGAGTGTCAAAGAAACGCTATGGGAATTAAATTCAATATTTCATGGCCAACTAATATTTGTCTTCACATGTTGGATTTATTCATGGGTAATGTGATACCTTAGGTAGTCAACTGCCATAACCATTTATTGTTCTACACCCATTCTGCCCGAATGGCATCCAAATTAGCATGTGTTTTGTGACAAGTCTCTGTGTAAGTTAGGACAAGTGACTGATGTATGGACAATAACCGCTATTTTATATCTATTTCTCAGGTTTGAATGGAAGTTCCATATATTAAGTAATGTACTGATGTATGTTTAGCAATACCTATTCCTGGACCACCTGCCAAATTTGCCAGAGAATCTGCCACTTGTGCATATGCATACTTGTGAGGCAAGCCAACATATTTTTCATTCATTGTTGGGAATTCCAGGGCAACCTCTTTTCCAGTTAAGTATTTGCCTACAACTGTCCTTGTTCTCAAGTTCAGTCTCCACTCATACAAGCGAGAAAAACATTCCTCGGTTAGTCCTTGATTGGATTTGATCCTTGGCCCCAAAATGATAGAACCTGGCACATGAAATCCCCTCACAACGACCTATTAAATCATTAGACAAGGAAAAATTATAGCATGTATGAAATATCCATTAATATTTAGATAGACATATGTTGTAGAGGTGTTGCAACCAGCCATATGACACATTCGAAGGGGAAAACCATGGGTGAATCATCGGCAAGGGTGGCATGGTTTGGGAACAACCACTATGGCTAGTGTGCAGGAGGGGATATGGTTTTGAGGTAGGATTCACCTTTTGTTCTTTCTTGATTGCTTGATAAAAGAAATACATATTAGTTTAGTAGTTCTAGTACCACTATATGGGACGGGTCAACTTGATCCAAAAACCAAGTTAACTTACTAATTAAAATGATTGTTTCCTAAGGCCATGTATGTGTACAATGGCTGATAAGATGATATTTTATTATGCATTCCACTCCACCTATAGAAGTTAAACGAACATGTTATACAATTGAGTATCTTTTTCTCTTATCTTGAGTAATTAATGTTGCATGCTCCTAAAATTGTGGGATCGTTAAAGTTAAACTAGAAACCATGTAACTGATGGAAGACATATCGTACAAAATATACAAATGTCATGTATTTATTACTGGGGAATCATCTCTTAGCAAAGATAAGGCAAGCCACTTTTTCCATCTCTTTCTCTTCTAATTCAGCAATCATCATACATGGCATTCCTAAGATAACACTATTACGTGTGCCAATATTACTCCAAAAATAAAGCACTAAATTAATAAGGAAACTTGTCTCTTAGCCTCTTGTTGTGGGGACTCTAGTACCACCAGCTATGTGTGGCCTAGCCGGCATCCCATGATAATTATGGGGTACTTGTACCTTTCACTTATCTTAGAAAACTTTGATTCAGGCATTTTTTTCCTTAATAGGAAACGATAACGACTAACTTGGGATTCAATCAAGGTTGTCCTATTTTAAAGGAGGTGTAGTTGTTTGAGTAAAAAAATCAGAAAAAGAAGTTTCCCCTGAAGCATTTCTCATTCTCAAAGTAATTCTGGACTAACTTGACGTCAAATTTTAAAGGAGTTTTAATTGTTGGAGTCAAACAAACACAAAAAAGAAGTCTCCCACTAAAGTCTTTTTTGGACAATGTCACCTATATCATGTCTCATACTACAACCCTTCATTTACCTTTGTTGTCTTGAGCGCTCCCATAGGAGGTTGGATCACAACTTTTGTCCAAGAATTGGTTCAGTTTGTGCCCAGTATGTACCTTACCAATTTTTTAGCTCGGACCAAAACATTGATCGTTGTTTGGATGGTTCCCAACCTTTGTCATGCTAATGGATCTTTACTAACTAACTACAGTTTGACAACTCTTGTACATAGAAACCTTGTCAAACATGTTTTTCTGGTCAAACATATGGTGGGGCAGCCCTAGGAAAGGACGAAGCACATACTACGATCTTGAAACTCTACCATTATGATGTTTTGTCCCCTTTTGGGCTTTAGCATGTTGTTGATAGTGACATCCCAACATGATATCATTGAGGGATTTGAAAAACATGTAGGCCTCATTGATTCGAATGTTTTTTGTAGGATTTCAATATTTAGAAACTTTCCTGATGGGGTTTGTTTGATTCCTGGGATTAGAATCCATCTCAATGTTTCCTATGGGTCACTTTGTACTATATTCCAAATGAAAATTTTCATTGACTCTAGACTCTTGGAAATTGAATTTATATCTATGACAACTATGACATGCACCTACCGCTCAATTGTTTTTCATGTTTTCCTTTTGGTTCAATCAAAGAACTTCCATTCCTTATTCATATGTTTTCAATTCTTGTAGGAAACAACATGTATTGGCATCCAATTCCCACATTTTCGTAGTCATGACCTTTGGGTATTCCTTGAATCAAAGAGGTTCATAACTTCTTGATCATTGAGGGATCTATGGTATGTAGTAAATAGAAACTCGTGTTCCTTTAGGGTGAGAAAATGAAATTCCAGAGATATTTAAGACTATAGTAGACTTGTGTCTACCTTAATATACATCATCATAAAGTATATTGTGATGCCTTTACATCTACATGAAGTATATTGTGATTGCTTATATATTTGTACCTCTTCTTCTTCTTCAAAGCAGTTGAGAAGATGGATCGTGCAAAATGGTTGTACGTAAAACCATGATATCGAGTTTGCATCACCATAACGGGGCATGACACCTATTCTTGCATAGCTATCCTTTTCGAATTCAATCAGCCTACACGAGGGAGATATAAATGATAAATTAGACACTTGATAATAATTTTGGATTCAAGACTAATTTTGTTAGTAGTACTTACGGAGCACCTTTGAGCATCCTTTCCTTGTTGATTGTAAGTGGAGAATCTAAAATAATGTTGTACCTACACTTACAAGTTGATATTTGATTCCATCAATTTTGTTTGTTGGCACGACTAATGTAATGTACCAGAAATTGCATCTTCTTTTGCTAAATCCTTGACTGTCTTTATGCACATGAATCTTTCTTTCGTTGAATATATCATCTAAGACAACCAATAAATTATAAATAATTTGTTAACGTATAAATATAAATGAGGAATTTA
This sequence comes from Triticum timopheevii, assembly GCA_963921465.1. NCBI lineage: Eukaryota > Viridiplantae > Streptophyta > Magnoliopsida > Poales > Poaceae > Triticum > Triticum timopheevii. Next base: position 559,127,979 of record OY997268.1, on the reverse strand, counting down.
TCCACCATTCGCTAATATGTATATTTCTTAGGACATTCTTATCCATGCGCAAAAGTTAAGCCCAAAAACACATTCCAAAAATTTATGTCCCAAAAACTTTTCCACACACATGTTTTGCATGGGAAACTATTTGTTAGGCAATATTTCTTCTAGGATGTGAATGAACCAATAAATCCACAAATCATTTTCCCTTGCGGTGGCTCCTACCCAATGTACATCCTCTGACTCAATCTGTATCCTCCGCCCCTCCTAGTCTAAACCATCCGAACTTCTAAATTTGGAAATTGACCTATGGGTCTGCCGCTTCATATCTTGCAATAGCTCTCCCATGTGTTCAGAAGTTATGCAAATGCAACAATGTCTTCTTTCTTGTTTTTTTCTCTCCGCAATGTTGCAAATGCATTGGTTGTATGTTACTAATCACAATCCAATGCAGTTGCATCATTTTAAAAGTTTCCATTGTTTCTATGTGTTTGAGGTTTAATTTGTGCAATTTGACATTGTTGTGTGTAGAAGGGCTTGAAATATGGACAATTTCGTGGTGATGTAATGTTGAATGATGACAAAACTGTATTATATGATATTGCCTTCTCGATTATAAATGAGAGTATCCAAGTGGATGAGCAGATGTGGTTGATATTGAGTCTCCAACAATCAAGAAGAAGCATTCAAGATTTTCCAGTTACAAAGTAAAGGAGGACGAGAAATTCTATATGCATGTATGAGTGCCTCTCTTGATGCCTCTATTTTCACTGAACAAATCAAAGACACATTTTAGATGAGGATTCAGGAGTACTATCACCAAACTGTGAAAGGTGAGTCCAATAGAACAGAAATTTCAGTACCACACTGTTTAGATACAATTAAAGATTGTTGGAACTAGTGCTTGGGTCATGTTGATCAAGTGGGTTGTATACCTCCAAGTGATGTGGCACTTAATGTGCATCAAACATGTACTCAAGAACTATACAAGAAATGGAACACGAGGAAGCGACAAAAGCCCTTTACTTTCTCACATTATGGGGCTATTCAAAGAAATGAGAAATGTCATGTGATGATACTTGGAAGGCAACACAAATGAGGTCAAGATTGATCATATAATCTTCTATCTTTAGGAGGAAGTGAGGGTGATGATGAGGATATGAGAAGAAATCCTAGTCCTAGATCTTGTCCAGATGGGAGGAAAAAAAGAGGGAGAGGAGAAGTAATGGTGTAGACATGGGATTTACATGGAAACACTCAAAGGAATGGTAGAGGAAAGGAATGAGTTAGTCGCCAAAAGGAAGCACATGAAGTTGTCAAGGTGGATGGTGCTCAAAGAGAATCAAGGTCATTTCTATGGCACAGATGAGAAGACTGAGGAGAGGAATGCAAGTGTGGATGACCATATGCTTGCTATTGAGGAGGGAGCAAGAGAAAACGGTCATGTTCGTGATAGATGAAAATGAAATACGCCGTTGGGACTCACCCTTGCTGAGATTTTGGCTTCCAAAATACCAAGATCAATGTTATATGGTAGTGGTTGTCGCATTGGGGGGAGGGTGATGTGATTTGATTTATGAACCATGTAGTCGCTTTTGGATGAACCATGTAGTGTGATCACAAATTATGCTCTATATTGTTGCTTTTGGTAGGAATGTTGAGAAAATTGTGGTTTGAATTTGAATAAAAAAATGAACTTTAATTGTTGTTAAAACATATGCATTAGAAATATAAAGGTTTAAATAAATATTTTATCAAAATGAGATTTCTGTACGCAAAATGATGTCAGAAATATCAAGGAAATTATCATCGGGAATTAAGCTGAAGTAATGGATTAGATGCCCATGAACTTTTGGAATTAGGTTTTGGAAATGAGTTTTTCGGACTTAAGTTTTTGGATGGGTTAGAGTTACCCTCAAGGTGTTATGCCACACGAGCACTTTTTTGTCTTTGAAGTGAGTTGTACCACGAATATTCATTTCTGAACCCGGGCTCATCTACTCTCGGTGAACAGTAAAATAAAAAATATATTATAAGAATATGAAAAATCTTGAATTCTTTTGTCAACTAAGGAGCTTGAATGCGTGATGTCCGTGCAAAGTTTCATCTTGTTTGGACATCCGAGGAGCTCGTGGAAAAAAAAATCGGCCCGGAACAGTGTGTGAATAGTAAGTTTTATCACATACCCTAATTCTTTTTTTGCTGAGAGCTACTGAGATGTCCAAACACCACCAAATTTGGCACGAACATCACGCACTCGAACATTTTCCATGATACAAAATTCAGTTTTATTTTTATTTTTGTAGCATTTTTTTTGATTTTACTGGTCTTCCAAGGGAGCAGATGTGCTCGGGAGCGAAATTGTTGTGTCCGTTGTACCAGGCCTTTCTCAAAGCTTGTTCAAGTTTCTCTACCTTTCCAATCAAATAAAGAAACACAAAGCTCCTATGATTTTCTCGGAAAAAAAGGAATGGCCAATAAACTCTAGGAGAAGGAAGCCACCCTAAAGACCTCACCATTCTAGTATAACTTATTATTATATTAATTTTCGTTGGGAAATAGCTTCAATGAATTATTCTGATGTGCGACAACCTCTGCTAAAGTTCACTGGATGCTATTTTATTACGTTACTCTTTGCAACTTTCTTAATATTAAATGGAATAATTTACAAAATGTTAAATAAAATTTTATTTTCTCTATGGAAAATTTAAAAAAATCTTGAGTAATCATATCACTAGTGAATCTTCTGTCATGGAAAAACTTACATTGTAGTGACTCCTATTTCATGACAATATGTGCATCTGTCTAACTCAAGAGCAACCTTCTGCTGTAGTTTCTTCCCGTCGGCTACAGATGGTAGTATGGAATCAAATTCTGAGCCGATTTCTATTAATCACATAGAACATGCAACAGATTTATAAATAGTGATACCTGAGACAACTCCAACCGTTAGAAAAGGCGCATCCAGGTTGAACCCGAAGATGACCAACTCTCCTGTTCCAGGGATTACCTATTCTCATAGACAACACCGATGACTTAACAAAACATGGAAACGATGAAGCAATTAACTACACTGAATTTTTTATCATCCTAAGTCCTACATGTCAAAATACTCTAGGTTCAATTACGAGTCACGGACTTCATAAAAGACACTGAAATTTTGACATAAATGAATCTTGGAATTGTCTTTGTCTTGGCTGAATCCACCTACACTTTTGTTCGTAGATTCAAATAATGCTTCTCACGCTGCAAATCACACGATGAACATTTCGCACCGGGGATGAGCTATTTCAATGGCATTTTCGGCGCTTTGAGTTGCAACAAACATTTGCATAACACTTGCCAGAGTGTTGCTTGGACAATGAAATGTTGCTCAGATTAAAATTTAGTAGATTATGTATGTTATGTATGAGGTTTTCTTATATCATAAGTTTGTAACAAGTAATTTGTTAGCAGAGCATGAAACATAGGGCAATAGCTCAATAGATTTAGTGCGGGTGAGTTGTCTGAATTCCACTGGCTCCACTCGGTAATAATATTGTTGGTGTTGTGATTCATCTAATATCGCTTTTGCATAGCTTCTAGTTTCTTTTATTCATACTTTATAGTGGATGACTATGTTAGGATTGTGCTAGTTAACGAGTGCATGTAATTTTGTCATGGATTTCCGCCGATGCTACTATAAGATGAGTGCAGATGTGGTCATGTTCCCTTATCACGAGAGACATAGTTCAGATCCATGAGCAAGACTTCAGTTTAAGTACCAACTCAACATGATAAATTCTCCAAAAAGAACTAGTATAATCTGGTAATCAAACTAAAAATGTCTTAGAAGCAGTATTAATATGAATTGTACCATTTTCAAATTATATTACATATAAAATTTTGTGCTGAATTAAAGTGCATATTAGATTTGGTTAAAGTCAAACTTTGTAAACTTGGACCAAGTTTATTGATAAATTTATCAGCATTTACAGAGCTAAATCAATACTTTTAGATTCATTAAGAAATTTATTTTCACATGGTATATATTTGGTATTGTGAATGGTCACTTAATCTTCTATAAACTTGGTCAAAGTTTAGACAATTTGACTTTGAACAAACTTATATGCATCATAATTTGGCAAGGAGGAAATACGTGTTATGCTGGAATAATAGTCTTATGTTTTGCATGTAGAGGATACTCCTAAAAGAAAATACAAAATGATACAAAGGAGGAATTTCCTACTGTTTCCGGTAAAAAACAGTTTGTTGTCCTTCTTAACTAACAACATTCTCTTGCACGTAAACCAGAAGGCAACTAATAATATGCATTTACTTATTTTCGGTTAACACATTTTATGCCTTGTCTAATAAGTGATCACAGTACTATTTAAAATTATATGGTGTTGCTATTTGGTATCACCGCTAACGCATCACCATCATACACTTGACATGTGCGTGTATATTGATAAACTATCATTTTGAGAAAGTAAGCGGGTGGACAAACCTTGGGGTGCGCAGTGAATGGCATCTTCCATCCTCCATCAACATTCCAGCTACCCAGTGTGCCAAGACTACATAGGTCAATCTCATGGGGGTTATCATTTTCTGCTGCTGAGAAGACTCTCCCAGCATGCTCAAACACGCTGGTGTTGCTCATGTTCTTGAAAGCCTTTCCGAACCTCAACTGCTCATATGTGACATATTTCAGCATCCCATAACTACCCGAAGAAGGAAAAAAGTTGCCAATCATGTACTTACAATATTAAGGGTACCCGCTATGAGCATCGCAAGAGGGTCACCGTCAGTGGCAGGGAGGAAGCATGGTTTCTTCAGTCCTTTCTCAACCCTAAATGTATCGGACTGCACGTAGCGGTTGGTGTACTTGATCGACCATGTGCTGTTTTTACTCTTGCTGAAGTACACGGCGTGGAGCATGCCTTCTCCTTCGACCCAAATGTCATGGGACTTGCCAAAGATAGAGATTGATGAGTGGAGGGCTCCAAAGAGAGGGTTTGAACCTGCATGCATGCATCCCACACCGGTATCATGACTTTTGATTCTGCTCCATGCATGCATGCATGCTTGTGATCTCTCAGTTATAGTGAGACGATAGGAGCATAGAAGGTTTACCATTTCTTATATAAACACCCTCTGTAAAATCTGCTGGAATCTCTCCCACGACATCAAGTATTTCCCGCATATCACCGATCTCTTCCACAGGTGCAAAATTACCCTGCAACATGGTTTTCACTTTGAATTTCATTAATTTTACCAGACACTGAAATATTTACGTTTCAGCCAAAATATTTCGGCAATTTCGGTAGTACAAAGGAATTCAATTTTTTTAAACAATTCCAAAAATTTCAAATTTAATTGAATTCAAGTGAATATTTCGGCTCTTTGACTGAAATAAAAACCGAAATCACTGAATTTCAGTGATTTCAGTTGGTGCTGAATTTTTTTTCTGAAACTGAAATTGAAAACCACGCCCTGCACTAAGTATTGAGAAAGTTTATTCAATAGGTAGTTAAGGACTCACAAATCCTTCCAAATTTGCGTCTTCTAAACATTATGCTGCAATTGCGTGATCTCGTCATTTTTAATGTGAAGGTTGATGTTATCCCTAGCTATTTACCTCGGTGGGACGTAAAGGTTGGTGACTTAATGTGAAGATGGTGCCCACAAATGCATCCAGCAACCTTTGGGAGGCATAATTGAGAGCGTTTGATGATGCATCCCCAATTCTCAAAGAAAACTGCTGGTGAAGCTCCTTGAAACACACAAGACATAACAATATAAGCCTATATATATATATATATATATATATATATATATATATATATATATATATATATAGGGTAACGCTATACTAAGCGTGAGTGTAGAATAGCTTATTCTACACCCCTAGTAATGCTCTATACAAAATATAGTAATGTAGCATACAAAATATAGTAATTTTTTTGACAATGGTGGAAATTAAAAACTTGGATAGTAAAAAAAATATTTCAGAATTACTACATTTTATATAGTGTTTTACTAGATTTTGTACAGAGTGTTACTGGGGGTGTAGAATAAGCTATTCTACACTCACGCTTAGAATAGCGTTACTATATATATATATATATATATATATATATATATATATATATATATATATATATATATATATATATATATATGTCTTTCGGCGCGTCCTGATCAAGTAGTGGGGATCAGAGAGAGGCGAGAAACCTTTGCAGCCGATATGATCTGACGAGGGAGAGGAGTGGCGCTCGCGGACACGGAGGAGGGCTGCCGTCGGCCGGCGCACATGCTTGTCTGAAGAGAGCGGCCATGGATGGAGGTCCTCATTTTTGGAGTTTGGGGCGTCGTCCCTCTGGTGTTTGCTTGCTGCTACATACACGCATTAGCTTCCGGCCGGCGTTTGTAGTTTTATACACCAAGCACATTCTCTGCAAAGTAAATAGACCGGTTCCGGTTGGGTCTTCGTGGTAGACTAGGTACATGGGTGATGCGAAAAATGGCATCAGTATGCAGGAACGTGTAAACCGCTGCTACCCGACGTGAGGACAAATGTGGTGCCGACCACTGACTCTGTCAGTCTGCTAAAATGATGTGTTGCTGAACCAGCTGCCTCTCTTCTACGACGTGAATGAATCAATGGATGAATGAAGAGAATGAAACCATGTTGGTTTCCACGCGCAAATTGACGTCCTCAGTTGGAGCCTGCAATGAGGCTCATGCATGACGGCCATGGAGATATCAGATGCGTGTGCGGCCGCTTGCTGACTGGTCGGGTAGCACCCGTTTACACGTTCCTGTGCGATGTGAAATGCACAAGACCACTTCCATTGGTCTCGGCTGCTTACTAGCATTATTTTCCTTGACTTCGTTGCTCTCGGCCGCTTACTGTCAATTTTTTGTTTTATTTTTTAATTTCCCGTGCGTGGCCACTGGATATAAATATTCTAGGATTGTGTAAGCAAATGTTGGGCGTGACCAGCTCTCATTTAGATAAGAGTTCATGTTGTGTTTGTGTCGAATATTTTGTACTAGTAGGGTTATGCTTGGACTTGGTGTTGTAGTGTGGGTAGGATACGTGTAGTGTCGGAGTCGGACACGTTGTACCCTTGGCCTCTTATATATGAAGAGGCACCCCACGTTGTAACCCATGACGACTAGATAGCGACAGGCTCGCAAGGGGGTGCCGGCGGCTTGTGCCGGCGCCCGGGTGGCCGGTGTTGCGGTATCTCGGGGAGGAGCGCCCGTAGTCATTGCCCCGGGGAGTAGGCGAGTTCGCCGAACCTCGTTAACAAATCTCGGTGTCGTCATTGTCTGTGATTGCTTGTTCCTCGGCGGATCGACCACGTATCTCGATTTTATTCTAACAAGTGGTATCATGAGCAAGGTTGCGAAGGAATCGTCGTGTTGATCGAGAGAGGAATATTGAAGCAGTTGGAATCGACGTGAGACGTTCACTGCGCGGCAGGAGTACTTGGGTTTAGCGGCGCGTGCGGGGCATCCGGGCGGTGGCGTGACCTTGGTGCTAGGCGTGGCGCCTGCGGACGCAGCCAGAGGAGCCACGCGGCTGGCGAAGCCGTGTTGAGCTCTACCGCTGGCAGCAGATGCTTTAATTGCGAGGCCTAGGCGGAGAGAGTCCAAGCGCTGGAGACTGCTCGGGTGCACGCGCGTAGACGGATTGTACTTCGATGCAAGGCAGGAACGTGCGTACGAGATTTTGTTTTGGACAAAAAACAAACAGGACCGAGTCCTGGTGCAACTCGTCCTTGAGGCGGAGATTTTTTGAGGCGCTAATAAAAGAAGCAGCCTGGGCTGGATCACCGTACGGCGGGACAGAGGCAAAAGTGGCAACAGATCAATCGGGAAGGAAAATTCCATCAAGAGATTGACGTACATCGAAAGCAAGGGCAGAGGCAAAGCAATAGTTTAGCATCGGAAGTTGAGCCAAGGAAGGAGCACTTTCACGTGAAGACCAACTGATTCATTGACTGCTTGTAGTACGCGGAGGTTTCGTTCGTGTACTTGGGATCACGCGAAGACTGCTCGGATAATTTTTCACAGGGTCAGCCGTACAAAGGACCATGGCGCCATCGGGTACCAGGTTTGAGGTGGAGAAGTTCAACGGAACTGGAAGCTTTGGGTTATGGCAGACAAGGGTGAAAGATTTGTTGGCACAACAGGGATGCTTGAAGGCGTTGTTGCAGGAAGCCAAGCCAGCTAAGATGGAGGCGGATGACTGGGAGGAGTTACAGTTGAAAGCAGCCGGGACTATACGGTTGTGTCTGTCGGACCAGGTTATTTATCATGTGATGGATGAGAATTCGCCGAAGAAGATCTGGGAGAAGCTGGAAAGTCAGTTTATGTCCAAGACTGCGACGACCAAGGTGTATCTGAAGCAAAAGTTATATGGGATGAGGATGCAGGAGGGGTCAGATCTTGTGGAGTATATGAACGCCTTTAATCAAGTCGTGACGGATCTAGCACGCTTGGGTGCGACGGTTGACGACGAGGATAGGGCAATTCTGCTTCTTTGTTCATTGCCATCATCCTATGACCATTTGATCACTACTTTGACGCACGGCAAGGAGACCGTCAAGAATGAGGATATTACTGCGGCATTGCTATCTTATGATATGAAAAAGAAGAACGCGGTGGAAGTCTCTCATGCTGAAGGTTTGCTAGTCAAGGGTGAGCAGTGGCGGAAGGGATATGAGGCTGGAAAGAACAAGAAAAAGAAAAAGAATATACAGTGTCACAAGTGTAAGCAGTGGGGACATATGAGAAAGGACTGCCCAGAACTCAATGGTGGGGCCAGTGCTAATAAGGCAACTCATGGTGATGACTCAGACAGCAGTAGTGATGTTCTCATAGTATCAGACAGGCGGTCAACCAAAAGTGAAGCGTGGATGTTGGATTCAGCTTGCTCTTTTCATGCGACACCCAACAGGGAGTGGTTCTCTTCGTACAAGTCTGGTGAGTTTGGTTTAGCCTATGTGGGCGATGACACAGGTTATCGTGTTGCTGGAGTAGGTGACATCAAAATCAAGATGTTTGACGGAGTTGAGCGGATGCTTCGGGGAGTCAGGCATGTGCCGGGGCTAAGGAGGAATCTAATTTCGCTTGGAGTTCTTCATGATGGTGGTATGGTATTCCGTTGTGATCGGGATAAAAAGACCTTGAGAATCATGGAAGATGAGGTGACCGTGATGATTGGAGCGAGGACGGCTTCGCATCTTTACAAGTTGCAAGGGAGCACTATTGCAGGTGGAGTCACGGAGACTGGAGTTGCGGGAGTAGCAGCGGGGTCTCACGGTGGCGGCGGGTCTGGGGCAGACTCGTCGAGTAGCTCTCAGTAAGCTACGAAGAAGACAACACAAGTCCGGAGTACATGGAAGTTTGACGCATGGACAAATTCAAGGTGGTGGAGAATATTCGCCAAGGTGGAGTTTGTTGTGTTTGTGTCGAATATTTTGTACTAGTAGGGTTACGCTTGGACTTGGTGTTGTAGTGTGGGTAGGATACGTGTAGTGTCGGAGTCGGACACGTTGTACCCTTGGCCTCTTATATATGAAGAGGCACCCCACGTTGTAACCCATGACGACTAGATAGTGACAGGCTCGCAAGGGGGTGCCGGCGGCTTGTGCCGGCGCCCGGGTGGCCGGTGTTGCGGTATCTCGGGGAGGAGCGCCCGTAGTCATTGCCTCGGGGAGTAGGCGAGTTCGCCGAACCTCGTTAACAAATCTCGGTGTCGTCATTGTCTGTGATTGCTTGTTCCTCGGCGGATCGACCACGTATCTCGATTTTATTCTAACAGTTCACAATGTCACATCTGACTCCCGCACCATTTAACAATGTCACAAACGTTTGAAAACCCACAAACCTTCTCTTTCTTTAAAGCAAGCAAATTTTGAAATTTCGTACTTTTTTTAACAAGGTAAATTTTCTAAAAAAGAAAGGAAAAAGGGAAAGAAAACCGACACTAGAAACAACGGGCAAAAGTAAAGAAAAACAAATCTAAAGCAGTTTTTTTAGAATTTAAATATGAAGCAGTTAAGAACCTTCTGGAACGTTCCCAAAACCGGAACCAACGTCCACCTTTCCTAACTTTAAATGGGCCAGCCCAGCTCGGCTGCTCCCGTGCGATTCAACGGCAGTTTGCCGCAGATTGCAGCAAATAGGAAACCGCACGAAATCACTAATTGAGGGATACTCCTTCAATGATTACTTCCACCTCCTTAGGTTGCGACAAGTGACGCACACCTGTGATTTTCACCATTGGATTTCTCGCGGCGAGATCTTCAAAACTAGATCCCATGTTGATAGATTTTCACGAAAAAATTTCACGAAAAAAACGGATGAAAATACCAAACCAAGAGCACTTTTTTCCCTTTCCAAAAAAGGGACGGCCATGCCTCTCGCGGAAGGAAAAAAGTAAAATACTTTTTTTTTGTTTTCGATAGGCACGGCTGTGCGTCTCGCGAAAAGCACAACCTCGCCTCTGCGGAAGCAAAACAGTGCCTCTCGTAGATTAAAAAAACAGAAAACACATTTTTTTCGTTTCCGATAGGCCGCAGAAGGAAAAAAACAGAAAAAACATGTACTTCATCCATTCGTTTTTATAAGACATTTTGGACAGCTAGCTTTGAACTATTTTGGGCAATGTTTGAATTGTCTAAAACATCTTATAAAAGTGAAGGGAGGAAGTATTTTTTTCGTTTCCGAGAGGCACGGCCGTGCCTCACGCGGAAGGAAACCTTGACTCTCGCGAAAGTAAAACCGTGTCTTTCATAAAGGAAAATAGAAAACACATTATTTTTTCATTTACGAGAGGCATGGCTGTGCCTCTCGCAAAAGTAAACTGTACCTCTCGCGAAAGAAAAAAAATGTGTTTTTCGCGCAATTTTTTTGGGTCCAAAAGCTAAGATAGACCGGTGGAAAACCAAGAAGTCAAAAAAAGAAAAGAAAAAACGGTTTAAAAAGCTGAAAACGCATGTGAAAAATAAAACAAAAAATCGAAGGAAGTGCCCAGAGCGCGACACGTGACGGCGGCTGAGAACTCGCCAGGTGGCACGCTCACAGCCTACCCCTAAATGATCATTGTGAGGCTTGTGAAAGAGTGCTTGTCAATTAGTTGCTCTCGAAAACTGCATCTTACAACAGCAAGCGAGTTACACACGTTCTCGAGGAGTTCCCTATTTGAGGCCCACTGCGATGTTCTGTCAAGCAATCCCTGAGAGCAAGCTCTATCGACCAGGCCCATTTACCGGTGCATGTGTAGACGTCTTTTTTTATTCCTTTGTTTTGTCAGGTTTTCCCCTCGGTCCTTTTCTTCCGGGGGTTCTTTTTCTTTCTTTTTAGTTTTTTTTTCTCTTTTTCCTTTTGTGTTCCTGTCCACCTTTTAAATATTCATAAATGAATTTAAAAATACCAGAATGAATAAATTTTAAACACATGATAATTTTTCAGAATCATATAAAAATCATTTAAACATACCAAAAATATTGATAACCCAGAGAATTTATTTAAATTAGTGAATTTTTTGACCATTTATTTAAATTAGTGAATCTTTTTAAAAATGGATGAACATTCTTAGAATTCCAGAGTACTCCCTCCGCCCAGAAATACTTCTCATCAAACTGAATAAAAGGGATGTATCTAGATGTATTTTAGTTATAGATACATCTCTTTTTATCCATTTTGATGACAAGTATTTTCGGGCGGAGGGAGTAGTTTTTAAGATTCAAGATTTTTTTAAGTACATGAATATATTTAAATACAAAAATAATTTCAGATATGAGAATATTTGTAACAATACACTAACTGTTGTAAAATTTAAGATAAATTCTGATTCATTTCTATATTGGATCCTTTAAAAAAATTATGAAATTTTATAAAATTTGTGAACAATTGATATTCATGAATATATTTTAATATCCAGTAACATTTTTCTAAATTTAGTGAATGTGTAAATTATTGAACATTATTTTGGGCTTAAAATAACATCTTTCTTAATATGTCAATTCAAATGCACCAATCAGTTTTTTCAGAGAAAACCGCTTTCCCTGGATCGGAAGTGGTGGAGCTTCAAAGGAAAAATTGGGTGGGCTAGCCCACAGGAGTAAACCAAAATTTTCAATTTCTCACGTTACTATAAGTTTCTGTAGGCATTAGTCGGTGCATATTATCCCTTTTGTTGGTCAAATGATAGAACTTTCAAACTATCCAACAACCTATAGGAAAATTGGCATCCACTATAATTGCTAATGTTGTGTGGAAATAAAAATTACATGTGATGCATATGCTTGCATCGATCATGTGTGGAAAGGGGATGGTGTGCAGTGATTCTTTTTTTAGGGCTTAAACCAAGCTTTATTACTCAAAGTCCATATGGTGTGGATACAAAATGGATCATGGGGGCCATCTGGCCATACATGACGGCCCTAATCTAAAGAATGAGCAAACTTGGCTAACCAATCAGCATCATTATTAGCGGCTATGCCCTCGAAAGTTATAATACAATTAAATGCTAATAAACATTGTCTAGTCTCTATGATGATAGCACCATAGCCTCCACGGCTAGCTCTCTGGATGTCATTGACCACCTGCTTGGAGTCAGAAGAGATAACAAAATTCTGCAGCATCAAATCTTTGAGCGAGAGATAGGCCTTCACGACATGCAATTGCCTCCAAAGTCGCTACATCTATTATTCCATGCAGCACCAATGCTGAATTAACGACAACATTGTGTGTGATAACCCTGCAAACATCTGCCGCCGCACCTCGATTATGTATCTTTGACACTGCTGCATCTACATGGACTTTTGCAAACCCGGATGGTGGCGCTTTGGGGTGCACTATCCCTACTCTTGGCGCAGATGGAAGCTTTTCCGGTTTCTTCGAAAGGAGCTCTAGATCGGCCAAGAACCGATTTATGAATTGGTGTGTTGATGAAGGTGGAGTTATTAGTCCTTAGTGAACTGCAACCTGCAAGTGGTGGGCTGGGTTGGCTCCAAAGCGTAGGTCAAAAACTGAAACAACATAGGCAGGCGATAGCCCAGTTTGGCCCCAACTAAGCTTTGTCCCTGTTTTTTTAGGGAGAACCACGTTGCTTTATTGATCAACGAGGTCCGAAGGAATTGGTATATTGTTATGCGGCTGGATTATTGAGATCTATCTACCCAAATCTAGAGAAAAGGAAAACTTTGCTAAACTATCCGCTTCAAAAAAAATTTGCTTCTGCCTTCATGGATGACATTATGAAGTCCAAATTCCTGCGCATGGGACTTGATTTCTCTTATGATTGAACCATGTGGCCGAATGGCCGATGAAAAGCCAGAGCTAGCCGACCCAAAATGAAGGGCTATGTGTGTCACCTCAATAATTTGAGAGAAAGATCATGAAATAAGAGGTTTCATGTTGAGACTTGTGTGTTGCGTAACTGCAAAACCAAACTACCCCCCCCCCCCCCCCCCCCGGCCGCCGCAATTCTTCTATGTGAGTGCCCTTTTGCCGTTTAGTTGGCCTACTTTGAGGGAACGCATGGTGAGCTGCGATTTCATTACCAGAGGAAAACGGTGGAAGAGCGCCAACTGTACAAAAGCGAGCAAGCTCGCAATAAAGGAAAGAAATAGAAAAGAAAGGAGAAACGGGGCCTACTCTCGCGGCATAAGATGTCTCCTACCGGCCATCTGCCACTCTAGCACCTCCTAACTGGGGCAATCAAGGATTGCTCGTACAGATCTATCGCTGCCTCTGAAAATCCTGTAGTTGCGCTCCCTCCAGATGGACCAAACTACCAGTAGAGCCAATTATCTCGCACGCTTCAAGTCTGGCGGCATACCGCCGAGGCTTGTTAGCCATTCCACCATGCTATCCTCTTCTCGCCATAGGGTAGGTTGTAAGGAAGGCAGTGCAAAACGAGTCGCCGCTACCTCCCATAGAGCACGTGCCCATGGGCATTCCTTGAAAAGGTGAGCGCCTGTCTCCAAGTTTCTTCAACATAGCTAACAAAAGTAGGAGTTTGGCCATTGCCTGGCCATGAGCTGGTCTGCTATGAGCAGTTGGTTGCAGGACATCAGCCAGGCGAACAGTTTGATCTTGGCCGACGCCCAGGCCTTCCATACCACCTCCATGATCGGCGAACACATGCAGTCGAGAAACTGTAGCTGATACACAGACGTCGTTGTGAATTCCCCAGATTCCATGAGCTTCCATGTGAATTTGTCATGCCTAGTAGTGATTTGATTCGCCGCGGCCACCTTGCTCCAAAGATTAGCAAACTCCGGTAACAACATTGCCGGGATGCGACCCTGCACATCCCGAACCGAACTGTTATGTTGTAGTGCCGATTGCACTGACCTCGTTTTACGCCGAGAGAGCAAAAGGATTGCCGGAGCGACCAAACAGGGCAACTCTCCATTCATCCAACTGTCAAACCAGAACGACGTGTTTCTGTCGTCCCCAAGGCGCACCCTTGTCGCGGCGGCGAATAGTGCACGCTCCATCTGAGAGCAATGCATCGGTGGAATAGTGGAATCCATCTGAGAGCAATGCATACCGCCAAATCATTCCAGACCGAGAATTCCTAGCCTCCCTCCCCCCCAGCTCTTTGGGCCGACAAATGGTTCTTTGGGCCACTTTGCAATGTCCTCCATGGCACTCCTCCTGCCGATGGCATTGCCTTGCCCTTCTGATCTTTTCGATCTGCTTGCGGACCCGTGCTGGTAGAGCTGCACCGACATCCAGTATATGGTGAACGTCGAGAGCACCACATTGAGCAACACCAACCGCCCCGCTGCCGCTAACATCATGAACTTACAGAAGGCCAGCCGCGCCAAAAGCTTATCCGGTAGGGGTTGGAAGTCCACCTTGCGTAATTGTTGGCCTACTTTGAATCGTGTGGTATTGTAGACCATCAAGAACATATCACATTTGAGTAAAAGCAGGCAAAAATGAGTCCCTGTACACTCACATAACACGCATGTATGAGCAATGATATTCCTACCGTACGGGTTCTACAAAAAGTTTTACGTACTAGTTTATTCTAGCGGTAGTTAGGTTAAATCATGGGAGCTGTTAGTGCATAGGAATAGTACGCACAGATTTTTCTTTTGGGTTAATTATCCTTTTGCCTTCAGTGGTGTCCATCTGCTCAGTTTTGCCCTCAGATGCAAATTGTGCTCAGTTTTGCCCCTAGTCCGTGCGCACTGACTCGTTCTGTGAACTTTGGCGTCTCCATCAGGTCAACATTTTGACTCGGCCCTTACATGTGGGACCAGGCGGCAGAGGCGGCCAATTTTATTCAGACCTTTGCACGCGTGGCTTGTGGGACCCAGCAGAGAGCCATTGAGCTTAGTGCCGTTGCGGGTGTGCTATATTAGCGGGCGACAGCGGCGGTGACCACGGCGACAGAGAGCACGACGCTGACCACGGCGAGAGAGCGAGAGCATGATGGCGGTGGGAAGCTAGCTATGGAGGGCACAACGGTGAGAAGCTAGCTGTGGAGGGCACGGCGGCATTGAGATCCCGTTCGGCTCTGAGCTCCATGTCTTCCGCAAGCTCCCGCGCCACCTCGCGGATGCAGAGCCGGGCGCGTGTGGAGATGCCTGTCTTCGTCTGTTCGCGGTGCCGGGCGAGCGTTGATCGGTGGGTTTCTCACACACCGAGGAACCACAATCGTCCGTTCTACATGTGCAGCGAGAATGGGGTAAGAATCGGGGCAATTGCACCATTTTCGTGGTCGGGATCTTTGAGCAATCGGTTGATCTGTTCCGTGTTCATGCAGGTGACATGCTTATTTCTTTGGGTCGATGCTCTGGCCAAGACTCTGATAAATGAACTGTAAGAAGAGCATGGCGAATGGTTGCGCATGCTGCCCCAAACCGCAGTGGCCGCAGCACGAGCTCCGGAAGAAGAGATGGAGGGCGAAGCACGCACTGACAGAGAGCTAGCTGTTGAGCTTAGGATGTTGAAGAAGAAGGTTAGGAAGCTTGAAGATCAAGCACTACCAATATCCATTTGCAAATACTTTTGGGCATTTGTAGGTATGGTAATCGCACTGGTTGTAATGTTGAAAATGTATGGAAAGGCATGAATTATGGAGGAATTTGTAATCTTGAAATTGTATGAGAAATTCACCTAGTTTAAATGTTGGTCAAATTTGTTTAAATGTTGAAAAAAGAGAAGAAGTGACCAACATTTAAATATGTTGAAAAAAAGGAGAAGAAATGAAGAATCCAGAAACTTTTGATCAATGAAATGCAGCTAATGAATTATTCCAGAGCCAAACAATTAAGGTTAGAAATTTTTTGGAGCTGTTAAATATTTAATAGCAATTTAAGTAATCCAATTCAAATACACCGTGATTTAAATCAAAGACCAAAATGTCATGGAAAATGTTCCTCAGCTCTGGTAGATGTTTACACCTAGTGCCAAAATAAATGAACATTTTTAAGGGCATTACATTGAGTAGAAACTAATTTGTCTAAAAAATGAAGGGTGGAAAATGCAAAAAAATATTGGTGCGGCTGGGGACTCAAACCCAAGACCGCGTGGGTTTGTGGTGTTTAGGGCTGCGCTAGTAACCGCTAGGACAGATGGCAAGAGTTTGACATGGGAAGGGAAGCAATGTATACATAGTGAGACTGTGAAATTTGTCAAAAAATGAAGGGTGGAAAAATGCACAAAAAATTGGTGCGACTGGGGACTCGAACCCAAGACCGCGTGGGTTTGTGGTGTTTAGGGCTGCGCTGGTAACCGCTAGGACAGATGGCAAGAGTTTGACATGGGTAGGGAAGAAACGTATACATAGTGAGACTGTGAAATTTGTCAAAAAAAATGTGAGACTGTGAAAACGTATGTTTGCACTCCATGTGGTTTTGGTTAGAGTGGCACTTGGTTTAGTGTTAGAGTGGCACTTGATTTAGGATTTGAACGGAATAAATTTGCATGTTAGTTCATGACTTTTTTTTTTGAATAAAACAAAGGGCTTCTCACCCCCCTCTTTTGGATGACAACCACAAGTTCTCGAGCTTCATGACTTGGTTTAGGGAAAAAATTATATGCTTGGGCACGGACATTTTTTAACACACATAATAAACCCTAATAAATAACTTAGATAAGATGCAACACAAGTACCATTACAATAACATAAGTTCACGGACAGTTCACGGACACATGACGAAACATGACACGACACGATACGACATAGAAAAGCAACAAATAAAAAACGAAACAATCTTCATCTTGATCTCCTCCTTCCACTTTGGCCGCACGCGCCCCTTCAACACCATCTTCATCTTCACACCTCCTCCTCGTCGTCGTAGGGAAGGGAGTGCATCCCGGCTGGAGTGTGGAAGATGTTCTCGTAGTTGGTGTAGATGTTGTAGACGGTGAAGAAGATGGCCACGCAGCCGCACCAAAAGACTTGGCCGAGGAGCTCGCGCGCATCAAACGGGTTGGTGAAGGTGACCGTGAGCAGTAGGAGGATGCCACCGCGGTCACGAACCTCGTTGAGGGTGAACATCCTCGGCGAGCCCCGTGGGAGGTGGGCATAGCCGGCTCTGAGGAAGGCGCAGGTGAGTTCGACGGAACCCCTCCACCTTGAAAAAGCCCACACGCGGAGCTCCCTCTCCACGAGCACGCCCGGTGGGTAGCGCCGCTCCGGCACGACAGGCGGACGGCTGAAGGTCGGCCCGTTGAACTGCATGGTCTCGCTTGGGGAGGTCTCGGTCGATTGGGTGTTTGAAGTTGGAGAGAATGGATCGGATTTGGCTTATGGGTGGGAGAGGAAGATAGGCACCCCATTTATAGGCCTGTGGGTGGGAGAGGAAGAGAGAAAGGGTGAGAACGGTGCGTGTGTGAACCCGAACGCGTGTGTGTATCCGTTAGGCTTTGCACTCTTAAATTTTTGCACAAAAAAGATGCATGCATGGGGCGCGTGCGTCCATTTGAATCACTGCATAGCTCTTTGACCGGACGGTGCATCTGACTCGTTGAACCACCTAGCTGGCCTCGCTAGCCTAGCGCGCCTAGCACGCCTCGCTCGCCTCGCTCGCATGCATGCACGTCATAGCCTCCCGCGCATCCAAACCCACGTCGCAGCCTATGCACGTCGCCGCCTCCCATGCATGCATGCAAGGCCTGGAAAGACTGAGACGGGCTATTTACTGCGGTCTCAGGCCCAGACAACGAGACAGCCCAACAGTCCATCTAGGGTGCCCGATATTTGTTTAAAAAAAAAGAATCTCCCAGCCAATCAGATTGCATCTCGCGGATCGCCCCCTCTCCTCCCCACAGATTCCTTCTAGAAGGGTAAGATCGATGGCCCTTGTTCAGCGCTAGGGTTAGATGAACGGTCCTGGTTCAACGCTAGGGTTAGCGGGGTTTGGGAGGGGTTTGGAGCAGTCAAAGCTATGTTTGACCATATTTCAAACGAGCATAATAAATTAAATAAAAATCAGAAAAATAAACAACCAGCGCACATAGTCTTCTTATTTCATATACTAACGATTTAAGTTGATAAACAAGGTTTACATACATTTAAACGATAAGTTCATGTGTATTTGTATGATATCTCGAGTATCTCAAACTCTTTTGTATGAAGTGAAGAGAAGTGTTTTGGGGAAATAAACATGAAAATTTCAATAAACCCACCACAGATTCATTTTAGAGTGACTAAGAAGGATCCATGCTTAGTTTTTCATTTTGATGTTTTACACTTATTTAAATCTTGGTCAAAGTTAAGTTTGACCAGAATTCAAATGGGCAAAACAAATTTTAAAAAAAAATCACAAAATGGAAAAACCAGCGCACATAGTCCGTATATATAGAATATATGTTTAGGAAAGTTATTTGGCTGATTTAGACAAGGTCGAAAAAAACCTTGCTTAGAGATGAGGCCGTTTACCCTACCTTTGGACCCTCATTTTAGCACATTTTTCATGAAAAGTTCAAAAACCTCACCACAGCTTCATTTTGGATTGAATAAGAAGGATCCAGGCTTAGTTCTTCATTTTGATGTTTTAGGCTTGTTTAAATGGTGGTCAAAGTTAGGTTTGACCAGAATTCAAATGAGCAAAACAAATTCAAAAAAATCAAAAAATGGAAAAACCATGTGCTCATTCAAATATCATCCAACAGATTTAACCATCATGTCAAACATAGTTCTAACATCATCCAACAGAAATACAACATTATTCATAATGTTTCATAATTATTCACATATAGCGTTCGGGCTTCTGTCTGTTCCTTGAGCTTCTTGCCATCACTTTGCTCCTCGTGGACCTTGTGCTCATTGCTTCTTCTCTTCTCTTGGTTGTCGGTACCTTGTGCGTCTTCTTCAAACCTATCATAGAGCTGTGCAAAGCATAAAGGGTAATGAGATCATGTCAAGTGACCCATAAATGTACAGTAGTATTTGACCCTTGCAATATTTACATAACTAGCAGAACTGACAACAACAGAAGGTTGGTCACCATTTAGAGCCTCACTTGGATCATCATTTGGAGCCTCACTTGGATCACCAAGATCATCATTTGGAGCCTCACTTGGATCACCAAGATCATCATTTGGAGCCTCACTTGGATCACCATGATCATCATTTGGAGCCTCACTTGGATCATCATGATCACTATTTGGAGCCTCACTTGGATCATCGTCAAAATCATGCGGCTGTTGACCATCATCATTTCGAACCTCGTCAAAATCCTCATCTGATGCAACCGGCTGCTGTCCATCTTTTTCATCGAAGCCTTCATCGAAACTCTCTCCGAACGCTCGATCTACTGTGTTATCACAATACGTACCGAAATGACCAGACCCACCACATCTTGTGCACTTACGCTTCCTCGCTCCAAGTACAGCTCCTTCGCTGCGAGGTCTGATTCGACTCTTCCTTGGTCTACCTGCTGCTCTTTTCAGAACTGGAGCGCAAAGCTTGAATCCAGGGTCCACCATGTCCCATTGTTGTTTTCCCTCCATAGCAAGCAAGGAATAAGCATATGTGGCTTTGAACCTTGCAACAAAGTAGTAATCATGCACATACTGCTGAATGTTCCCTGCTGGACCAGGGAGAGAAGTGATGAAAAACAAGGCATGAATGCATGGCAATCCAGTTATCTGCCATTGCCTACAACTGCAAGTTCTAGCTTCTAAATCCACTGGATATCTCCATTCCCTCTTCTCTTTATCCAAATATGATATCTCTACTGTGGTACCCGAGCAAAGAGTCATGTTCATTCCCAAGCCTGTTGTTTTCTGCATCAGCTCATTCATCACGGCAGGGATGATAATGTGGCCCATGAATTTTGCCTCGGCTATTCTTGCACGATAATGAAATTTCTGCATGTATTCTATCCTTATCCTGTCCAGTAAATCCACTACATAATGACCCTTTAGTTTCTGGATCATTGAGTTGAAAGACTCTGCTAGATTATTGTGCACATAGTCAACTTTGCTCAGTTCACTGAATTGGCTTCTGCCCCATAACTTGGAGTGGTGTGTGTTTCCAAGTATTCTTTCACTTTGGGCTTCATGTATAACTGCCTCAAGTGGTAGTTGTGCTTCTTCACACTGCAAGTCAAAGATGCTGGCCATAAATTGTCGGTATACACCTTTCCTTTGAATTTCTTCATGAAATTTGCAGCAAGGTGACGCATGCATTCCCTATGCTCTACTCCAGGCAACACATTGTCCATGGACACTTCTAAACCTTTGCAGGCATTTGTATGAATGACCAACCCATTGGGATGTGCAATAGCCCGGCGCAGATTATGCAAAAACCAAGTCCAGCTCTCCTCAGACTCTGTCTCCAGCACACCGTAGGCAACTGGAAATACAAAACTGTGTGCATCAACTGCACAAGCAGCTACTAACTGTCCTTTAAACCTCCCTGTGAGAAAAGTGGCATCAATAGCCAAATAAGGCCTGCAACCTGCCAAAAAACCCCGACGACAAGCCTCAATGCAGACAAAAACCCTCCTAAAGCATTCCTTGGTCTTTGTCACTCCTCTGAATGTGTACTCCACGGTGTGATGATCAATATCTACAATACTACCTGGGCTTGTCCTCTCCACTTCACCTTTGAATGAATACAACAATTGAAAACTTTCCTGCCAGTTACCATACATAGAATCCATAGCCTGTTGTTTACCATTGAACAACCTCATGTATGGTAAATCTATCTTGAATTTATCTTTGATGTTCTTCTGCAATTCCTTTGGACCCACTTGCTGGTTTTCTTTCACCCACTTCTTTATTTCTTCTTCCACCCATCTTGACTTGGCTCTACTGATTCTAAGGGTTGATTCCTGGCATGTGTGCTTAAAAGGTTCACTTTGACCTGAACATTAGTGCTATTTCGCATTTTAGATGCGAGCAGCCTCCATGGACAACCCTCAGTCGGACAGTGCACTCTGTAACGTACTTGATCGCTCTTGTCAACTTTGAAAGTACATTCTACCTTGATGCGGTATGTCACAACTGCATTTCTACACTCATTCATGGATGCAAAAACTGTACCTTCTTCCAAATTAGGGTTCAAAGGGTCCCATTCAATGGCTGCAAGGTCTTCGTCCTCACCCACCGCGTCATCATCCACACGGACTGCATTGTGAGCCTCATCTTGGTTATCAGCCCGAGGTGCCCGTCGTAAATTCCGAATAACATCAGAATATAGCTTCTCTTCATCAACCCCAGAATTGTAGTCATCATGCTCCACTTCAAGGGGGACCCTACTGCTGTTGCCCACACTTGTCGAGCCACCACGTCGCCGTGCACCAACTGAACTATTCTGGCTAGAGATGCCATTACGATGACTTGGTTTTCCCCGAGATGTTGCACTCGTCATCCTAGGTCCAAATGCCTGCTCAAGCACATCAATTTGCAGCCTCACATGAAAATTATATTTCTCTTTATGCCTAACAAACATGGTAGCTAGCTCTTCATCATTACTAATTGTCACCCATTTCTTTTCCCCATCATAGTATTTGTATACCACTTCATCAAGCAAACCCCAAGGATATTGGCTACAAATTACCTCCCCAAATTGTTTGAAACTCCAATTACTAGCCATTGGCAACCGATAATCAAAACCTCCTTGGTATTTCTTCTGATCCTTTGCATCGAACGTGTACCGGTCCCTTCTAATGTGCATCAAGAAAGCAAACCGCAACTCCATCCTAACCGGCGAAAAACAGAGACACAATCAGCACACTAATCGGGCAAACCTACTCGAATCGAGTGTTCAAATGCACAACTAAGCTCAATCTAAACAAGAGGCAAGACTTACCCCTCGGGAACCCAGTCGTGGACGCGGAGGATCTTCGGCCCGATGCCTGCCTCGCCAGATACTCCGGGGTCGCCGCTGCTCTCCATTTCGGCCTAGGGTTCTTCCTCCTAGTTCCAATAGCTCCAGCAGCCCCCCACCTTTGAGCGCTCCGGCCGGGCGCACGGAAGGAGGCCGCGCTGCGGGTCGAGCAGGTGGCCGGCGCCCCACCCGTGGCGTCGCAGGAAGGTGGCGGGCGTCGCAGGCAGCCGTGGAGCGTAGGCGCAGAAAGGTAGCGGTGGAGTAGGCGTGCAGCTGGTGGCGGGGCAGGTCCTGGCCGCGGCGCAAGTGCTAGCGGCGGCGCAGGTCAGCCGGCCGGCGGGGAAGCGGATGGGCAGAGTGAGCTATGAATGCTTTGGGGATTTAGTTGCATGGGCCTACATGTCAGCTCCGGGCCCACGTCCACGCGGTCCCACGTGTAAGCTCTGGACCCACGTCCACGCGGTCCCACGTGTAAGCTCCGGACCCACAACTTAACGTTGGCGGACGGAATGGACTCAAATATGGCCGTTTGGCCTCGTCATAGTAGCTGTGCGTGGACTAGGGGCAAAACTGAGCACAACTTGCATTTGAGGGCAAAACTGAGCATAGCGACACCATTGAGGGCAAAAGGATAATTAACCCTTTTCTTTTTGTTAGCTGTTAGTGCATAGGAATAGTACGCATCGATTTTTCTTTTTGTTAGCTCCAGAGGTGGGCCAAACGACCTAGCGACACCAAACCAGTCAAGGCTGCTCTAGCCGCCGCCTCTTCCTCGATCACAAAAAAACTAGGGTTTCTGCTTCCTGCCGGTGCCGCCTGATACGTCTCCACCGTATCTATAATTTTTGATTGTTCCTTGATATTATATTACCCGTTTTGGATGCTTATGAGCTTTACTTTACACATTTATATCATTTTTGGGACTAGCCTACTAACCGGAGGCCCAGCCCGCATTCCTGTTTTTTTGACTATTTCAGTATTTCGAAAAAAAGGAATATCAAACGGAGTCCAAACGGAATGAAACCTTCGGGAGCGTGATTTTTGGAACGAACGTGATCTAGAGGACTTGGAGTGCAAGTCAAGAAGCAATCGAGGCGGCCACGAAGGTGGAGGGCGCCCCCCCTACTGGGCGTGCCCCCTATCTCGTGGGCTCCTCGGGCGTTCACCGACCTACTTTGTCCTCCTATATATACCAACATACCCCGAGAACATCAAAGGCGACCACGAAAAACTATTTTCACCACCGTAACCTTCTGTATCCGCGAGATCCCATCTTGGAGCCTTCGCCGGCGCTCCACCGAAGGGGGAATCAACCACGGAGGGCTTCTACATCAACAGCATAGCCTCTCCGATGAGTTGTGAGTAGTTTACCACAGACCTTCGAGGTCCATAGTTATTATCTAGATGGCTTCTTCTCTCTCTTTGAATCTCAATACCATGTTCTCCTTGATCTTCTTGGAGATCTATTCGATGTAACTCTTTTTGCGGTGTGTTTGTCGAGATTCGAGGAAATGTGGGTTTATGATTGTCACGACCGGTTTTCCAATAAAATGCTTATTGAGAAACCAATCTTTTGAGTCTAGTATGAGGAAAATCCTCCTTACTGATAGACAAAATCTTGATACAGTAAGCCAATAGCATTAAATATATTATAGGGTCGAGCTGAGAGTGCTCAACAATTTATTACAAGCACGCCAATAATTATACATAATGGCGGATATGACACAATGGTGTGGTGGCATACTACTGACTTGAGATGAAAGCGCTGGTGGAATATCACAGTGGAGTGGATAATATGACTCCTAAACTGGCAGCTCATCGAGCGTCAGGGTGAGGTTCGATGAATTTATTCGGGTAGCGGAAGCGGATATAATATAGTGACCAAATCCAGGGTCGCACGAGACTGACTGGGACTCCTATAGGCGTCGGACTCGCTATCGAACTCTTCATCCATGAGATCGCCTTCGTCAACATCTGGCCAAATCAACAAGCCTGGTGAGTACTTTGAAAGTACTCGCAAGACAGTTCGGACATAAGATATAACAAATGCATGCATGAATGCGATATGGGCAAATAGCAATGCACGTACAAATAATAAATATTGGCACAACATGATAAGTAAAAGGGAGTCGGACGGTGGTCTTCCCGAAATCCGAACAAATAACTGAAAGCCGATCGGGCGTCTGGAGCGACGCCTTGAAGGGTAAACAAATAAATAATCATGCCGCAGTCGGGCGTCCAAGCGACACCACATAAAGGGCTTATATTGAAAAGTAAATGACATACGTGCCACAGTCGGACGTCGGAGCGACATCACAGAAAGGGCTTATATTGAAAGTAATTAACAATACCGCCACAGTCGGACGTCTGAGCAACATCGCATAAAGGGCTTGTATCAAAAGTAAATAATAACAGTGCCACAGTCGGTTGTCTGAGCGACATCACATAAAGGGCTTATATTGAAAGTAAATATATAACAGTGCCACAGTCGCACGTCTAAGCGATATCGTAGAAAGGGCTTATATCAAAAGTAAATAACAATTTGTGCCACAGTCGGACGTCTAAGCGACATCACAGAAAGGGCTTAGATTTCATTATTCATATCTGATAAATTTACAAAGATGTAATACTCATAAGAAATATTCAACACACAATAATAAACGGGCTAGTCCATCCACAGGAATAAACATTTAATCGGACTTAACACTCAAGTGGTTCACCGGAGTTTTTGTCACTGAGACTGACACTCGACAAGATAAGTTGAACACAGTACTTGGACATGGATAAGATGATTCAAAGGATTTTTGACTCTGCAGAGTTTGTACTAAATTGCCCACAGCCAACGGATTTCCGTAGTCACGAAGGACTAGTTCCATTTACGGTATTTCGGAATAAACACATCTAACCAGTACACACCCATCCCACCTCACGATGCCAGGAATCACCCTAGACAGCGTTCAAGAAAAACTTTGAGACGGGGAGATCATAATCTCGAATAGCATGGGATCAAATTTATATACGCGCGCTCTAAGGGGTGCCCCCCTCTCGGTCCCAACCGGAAACACCCCTGCCCCCTGACCGGATGACTGGCTTTAATCCAGGTCTATGGAACCCTCATCACGGCCTCTCGATTTGGTGTGTACCAGGAAAACGGTTTGCAACTTACTAAGCCATCCCTTGCAGAAAACATGTGGTAGTACAGGAAGGGAAAACGGATGGAAACTGGACTGATTCATATTGACACTGGATTCAAATAGTCTGGCATAAGACTGGCATGCTACAACACTGCCATCTTACCCATTCTCATGCCATCACATGGCCATGCAAACTCATATCCAACAACTTATGGATTTCCGAAACTCACTTGCCTCAACTTTGAGTGTAATATAATATTCATCGAGATGCTCATAAACATGCCAGGGAACTACTTAATGCAAACATGCCAAAGACACTCATCATATCAAAATTTCAAACATGCTTGCCTGGTTCGGAGTAGTCGGAGTCTAGCTTGGCGAAGTTGGCGGTTCCGTCACCTCCTTCGGTATCTACGGTATAAAGAAACATACGCGCTAACGTAAATACCGTGAGGTGCACAAAAGTATTCCAAATATTTTTCAAATAAATCTGATAAAAAAACTAGACAAAATTTTAAAGAGGACAGAGAAAGAATCAATCAAAAATCATTTTCTGTTAAAAAGTTATAAGGGTTTTAATCCAGGGACCTTTTTGTAATGAAATAGAAACTTCTCAGGGGGCTGAACAGAAAAAGACCAGCAAAACGTTTCAGACTGAAAGCGTATTTGCCCGAATGCGTTTTCATAAAACGTTTTTGAAAAAAAAAAGAGGCTGGCGGGGGGCCCCACCCGTCAGGTTTGAAATTTCAAACGGGGAGAACAGAGCTCGTCGGCGCTCGAGAGCTGCGGTGGTCGCCGGCGGCGATCCACGGCGAGTTAGGAGGATCGGAGAGTACCTATGTGCTCAGCGTGTCCTTCCGCATCGGTGGGTGGTGGTGGTGGTCGTTGGCGAGCACCACGTCGACGGCGGTCCTTGCTCCGGCGGACAGCGGCTCGGGTGGAGTTGGATCTCGTCGGGGAGGGCTGCAGAGGTCAAATTGAAGCCTGGGTTAGATCACTGGGTGCTCGAGGGGACTACTGACGAGGTTTGGGCGGCGGGGATGGCCTTGAAGGAAATATGCCCTAGAGGCAATAATAAAGTTATTATTTATTTCCTTATTTCATGATAAATGTTTATTATTTATGCTAGAATTGTATTAACCGGAAACATAATACATGTGTGAATACATAGACAAACATAGTGTCACTAGTATGCCTCTACTTGACTAGCTTGTTGATCAAAGATGGTTATGTTTCCTAACCATAGACATGTGTTGTCATTTGATTAATGGGATCACATCATTAGGAGAATAATGTGATTGATAGGACCCATTCTGTTAGCCTAGCACTTGATCGTTTGGTATGTTGCTATTGCTTTCTTCATGACTTATACATGTTCCTGTAACTATGAGATTATGCAACTCCCTTTTACCGGAGGAACACTTTGGGTGCTACCAAACGTCACAACGTAACTGGGTGATTATAAAGGAGTACTACAGGTGTCTCCAAAGGTACATGTTCGGTTGGCGTATTTCGAGATTAGGTTTTGTCACTCCGATTGTCGGAGAGGTATCTCTGGGCCCTCTCGGTAATGCACATCACTATAAGCCTTGCAAGCAATGTGACTAATGAGTTAGTTGCGGGATGATGCATTACGTAACGAGTAAAAAGACTTGCCGGTAACGAGATTGAACTAGGTATTGGATACCGACGATCAAATCTCGGGCAAGTAACATACCGATGACAAAGGGAACAACGTATGTTTTTATGCGGTTTGACCGATAAAGATCTTCATAGAATATGTGGGAGCCAATATGAGCATCTAGGTTCTGCTATTGGTTATTGACCGAGAATAGTTCTAGGTCATGTCTACATTGTTCTCGAACCCGTAGGGTCCGCACGCTTAAGGTTTCGATGACAGTTATATTATGAGTTTATGAGTTTTGATGTACCGAAGGAGTTCGGAGTCCCGGATGAGATCGGGGACATGACGAGGAGTCTCGAAATGGTCGAGACGTAAAGATCGATATATTGGACGACTATATTCGGAGTTCGGAAAGGTTCCGAGTGATTCGGGTATTTTTCGGAGTACCGGAGAGTTACGGGAATTCGCCGGGGAGTATATGGGCCTTATTGGGCCATACGGGAATAGAGGAGAGAGGCCGAAAGGAAGGAGGCACGCAGCCCCCCTCTAGTCCGAATTGGACAAGGGGTGCGGCCCCCTTTTCCTTCCTCCTCTCCCCCTCTTTCCCCTTTCTCCTACTCCAACAAGGAAGGAGGGAGTCCTACTCCCGGTGGGAGTAGGACTCCCCTTGGCGCGCCCCTCCTAGGCCAGCCGCCCCCTCCCCCCTTGCTCCTTTATATACGGGGGCAGGGGGGCACCTCTAGGCACAACAACAACAATTGATCCCTTGGATCTCTTAGCCGTGTGCGGTGCCCCCCTCCACCATAATCCACCTCGATAATATCGTAGCGGTGCTTAGGCGAAGCCCTGCGTCGGTAGTACATCAAGATCGTCACCACGCCGTCGTGCTGACGGAACTCTCCCTCGTCACTCGGCTGGATCGGAGTTCGAGGGACATCATCGAGCTGAACGTGTGCTAGAACTCGGAGGTGTCGTAGTTTCGGTGCTTGATCGGTCGGGCCGTGAAGATGTACGACTACATCAACCGCATTGTTCTAACGCTTCTGCTTACGGTCTACGAGGGTACGTGGACAATACTCTCCCCTCTCGTTGCTATGCCATCACCATGATCTTGCGCGTGCGTAGGAATTTTTTTGAAATTACTACGTTACCCAACAGGGGCATCCGAGCCTAGGTTTTATGCGTTGATGTTGTATGCACGAGTAGAACACAAGCGAGTTGTGGGCGATACAAGTCATACTTCTTACCAGCATGTCATACTTTGGTTCAGCGGTATTGTTGGATGAAGCGGCCCGGACCGACATTACGCGTACGCTTACGCGAGACTGGTTTTACCGCCGTGCTTTGCACGCAGGTGACTAGCGGGTGTCTGTTTCTCCAACTTTAGTTGAACCGAGTGTGGCTACGCCCGGTCCTTGCGAAGGTTAAAACAGCACCAACTTGACGAACTATCGTTGTCTTTTTGATGCGTAGGTAAGAACGGTTCTTGCTCAGCCCGTAGCAGCCACGTAAAACTTGCAACAACAAAGTAGAGGACGTCTAACTTGTTTTTGCAGGGCATGTTGTGATGTGATATGGTCAAGACGTGATGAGATATAAGTTGTTATATGAGATGATCATGTTTTGTTGAAGTTATCGGCAACTCGTAGAAGCCCTATGGATGTCTCTTTGTTGCATAAGATGCAAGTGCCAAATAATTGCTTTACTTTATCGCTATGCGATAGCAATAGTTGCAAGAGCAATAGTTGGCGAGACGACCATGTGATGACACATTGATATAGATCAAGATGATGAAGATCATGGTGTCGTGCCGGTGACGATAGAGATCATGACAGTACTTTGGAGGAGATCAAAGGCGCAAGATGATCATGGCCATATCATGTCACATATTTTGATTGCATATGATGTTTATCTGTTATACATCTTATTCTGTTTTGTTTGACGGTAGCATTTTAAGATGATCTCTCACTAATTATCAAGAAGTGTTCTCCCTGAGTATGCACCATTGCGAAAGTTCTTCGTGCTGAGACACCACGTGATGATCGGGTGTGATAGGCTCTACGTTCAAATACAACGGGTGCAAAACAGTTGCACACGCGGAATACTCAGGTTAAACTTGACGAGCCTAGCATATACAGATATGGCCTCGGAACACGGAGACCGAAAGGTCGAGCGTGAATCATATAGTAGATATGATCAACATAGTGATGTTCACCATTGAAAACTACTCCATCTCACGTGATGATCGGACATGGTTTAGTTGATTTTGGATCACGTGATCACTTAGAGGATTAGAGGGATGTCTGTCTAAGTGGGAGTTCTTAAGTAATATGATTAATTGAACTTAAATTTATCATGAACTTAGTCCTGGTAGTATTTTGCAAATTATGTTGTAGATCAATAGCTCGCGTTGTTGCTTTCATATGTTTATTTTGATATGTTCCTAGAGAAAACTGTGTTGAAAGATGTTAGTAGCAATGATGCGGATTGGATCCGTGATCTGAGGTTTATCCTCATTGCTGCGCAGAAGAATTATGTCCTTAATGCACCGCTAGGTGACAGACCTATTGCAGGAGCAGATGCAGACGTTATGAACGTTTGGCTAGCTCAATATGATGACTACTTGATAGTTTAGTGCACCATGCTTAACGGCTTAGAATCGGGACTTCAAGGACATTTTGAACGTCATGGACCATATGAGATGTTCCAGAAATTGAAATTGATATTTCAAGCAAATACCCAAGTTGAGAGTTATGAAGTCTCCAACAAGTTCTATAGCTAAAAGATGGAGGAGAATCGCTCAACTAGTGAGCATGTGCTCAGATTGTCTGGGTACTTCAATCGCTTGAATCAAGTGGGAGTTAATCTTCCAGATAAGATAGTGATTGACAGAATTCTCTAGTCACCATCACCAAGTTAGTAGAACTTCGTGATGAACTATAGTATGCAAGGGATGACGAAAACGATTCCCGAGCTCTTCGTGATGTTGAAATCGACGAAGGTAGAAATCAAGAAAGAGCATCAAGTGTTGATGATTGACAAGACCACTAGTTTCAAGAAAAGGGCAAAGGGAAAGAAAGGGAACTTCAAGTGGAAAGACAAGAAAGTTGTCACTCCTGCGAAGAAGCCCAAAGCTGGACCATAGCCTGAAACTAAGTGCTTACACTGCAAAGAAAATAGTCACTGGAAGCGGAAATGCCCTGAATATTTGGTAGATAAGAAGGATGGCAAAGTGAACAAGGGTATATTTGATATACAAGTTATTAATGTGTGCCTTGCTAGTGTTTATAGTAGCCCCTGAGTATTTGATACTTGCTCGGTTGCTAAGATTAGTAACTCGAAACAGGAGTTACAGAATAAACATAGACTAGTTGAAGGGGAAGTGACGATGAGTGTTGGAAGTAGTTCCAAGATTGATATGATCATCATCGCACACTCCCTATACTTTCAGGATTAGTGTAAAACCTAAATAAATGTTATTTGGCGTTTACGTTGAGCATGAATATGATTTGATCATGTTTATTGCAATACGGTTATTCATTTAAAATCAGAGAATAATTGTTATTCTATTTACATGAATAAAACCTTCAATGGTCATACACCCAATGAAAATAGTTTGTTGGATCTCGATCGTGATGATACACATATTCATAATATTGATGCCAAAAGATGCAAAGTTAATAATGCTAGTGCAACTTATTTGTGGCACTGCCATTTGGGTCATATCGGTGTAAAGCGCATGAAGAAACTCCATAAAGATGGATTTTTGGAATCACTTGGTTATGAATCATTTGATGCTTGCAAACCGTACCTTTTGGGCAAGATGACTAAAACTCCGTTCTTCGGAACAATGGAACGAGCAACAAACTTGTTGGAAATAATACATACTGATGTATGCAAACCAATGAGTATTAAGGCTCGTGGCGAGTATCGTTATTTTCTGACCTTCACAGATGATTTGAGCAGATATGGGTATATCTACTTGATGAAACATAAGTCTGAAATAGTTGAAAGGTTCAAAGAATTTCAGAGTGAAGCAGAAAAATCATCGTAACAAGAAAATAAAGTTTCTGCGATCTGGTCGCGGAGACGAATATTTGAGTTACGAGTTTGGTCTTCATTTGAAACAATGTGAAATAGTTTCACAACTCACGCCACCTGGAACACCACAATGTAATGGTGTGTCTGAACGTCGTAATCGTGCTTTACTAGATATGGTGCGATCTATGATGTCTCTTATTGGTTTACCACTATCGTTTTGGGGTTATGCATTAGAGACAGCTGCATTCACGTTAAATAGGGCACCATCAAAATCCGTTGAGACGACGCCTCATGAACTATGGTTTGGCAAGAAACCAAAGTCGTCGTTTCTTAAAGTTTGGGGCTGCGATGCTTATGTGAAAAAGGTTTCATCCTGATAAGCTCAAACCCAAATCGGAGAAGTGCGTCTTCATAGAATACCCAAAGGAAATTGTTGGGTACACCTTCTATCACTGATCCGAAGGCAAGATGTTCGTTGCTAAAAATGGATCCTTTCTAGAGAAGGAGTTTTTCTCGAAAGAAGTGAGTGGGAGGAAAGTAGAACTTGATGAGGTAACTGTACCTTCTCCCGAATTGGAAAATAGTTCATCACTGAAATCAGTTCCAGTGATTCCTACACCAATTAGTGAGGAAGCTAATGATATTGATCATGAAACTTCAGATCAAGTTTCTACTGAACCTCGTAGGTCTACCAGAGTAAGATCCGCACCAGAGTGGTACGGTAATCCTATTCTGGAAGTCATGTTACTTGACCATGATGAACCTACGAACTATGAGGACGCGATGATGAGCCCAGATTCCGCGAAATGGCTTGAGACCATAAAATCTGAGATATGATCCATGTATGAGAACAAAGTATGGAATTTGGTGGAGTTGCCCGATGATCGGCAAGCCATATTGTATAAATGGATCTTCACGAGGAAGACAGATGCTGATAGTAGTGTTACTATCTACAAAGCTCGACTTGTCGCAAAAAGGTTTTTGACAAGTTCAAGGTGTTGACTACAATGAGATTTTCTCAACTGTAGCAATGCTTAAGTCTGTCTGAATCATGTTAGCAATTGCCACAATTTATGAAATCTGGCAAATGGATGTCAAAACTACATTCCATAATGGTTTTCTTAAAGAAGAGTTGTATATGATGCAACCAGAAGGTTTTGTCAATCCTAAAGGTGTTAACAAAATGTGCAAGCTCCAGCGATCCATCTATGGACTGGTGCAAGCATCTCAGAGTTGGAATATACGCTTTGATATGTTGATCAAAGCATATAGTTTTGTACAGACTTACGGTGAAGCCTGTATTTACAAGAAAGTGAGTGGGAGCACTACAACATTTCTGATAAGTATATGTGAATGACATGTTGTTGATAAGAAATAATGTAGAATTATTCTGCAAAGCATGAAAGGATACTTGAATAAGAGTTTTTCAAAGAAAGACCTCGTTGAAGCTACTTACACATTGAGCATCAAGATCTATATAGATAGATCAAGACGCTTGATAAGATTTTTCAATAAATACATACCTTGATAAATTTTTGAAATAGTTCAAAATGGAACAGTCAAAGAAGGAGTTCTTGCCTGTGTTGCAAGGTGTGAAATTGAGTAAGACTCAAGGCCCGACCATGGCAGAAAATAGACAGAGAATGAAAAGTCATTCCCTATGCCTCAGTCATAGGTTCTATAAAGTATGCTATGCTGTGAACCATACATATTGTATACCTTGCTCTGAGTTTGGCAAGGGAATACAATATTGATCTAATAGTAGATCACTGGACATCGGTCAGGAATATCCTTAGTAAGGACTAAGGAGATGTTTCTCGATTATGGAGGTGATAAAAGAGTTCGTTGTAAAAGTTACATCGGTGCAAACTTTTACACTGATCCGGATGACTCTAGGTCTTAATCTGGATACATATTGAAAGTGGGAGCAATTAGCTAGAGTAGCTCCGTACAGAGCATTGTAGACATAGAATATTTGCAAAATACATACGGCTCTGAATGTGACAGACCCGTTGACTAAGCTTCTCTCACGAGCAAAACATGATCACACCTGAGTACTCTTTGGGTGTTAATCACATAGCAAAGTGAACTAGATTATTGACTCTAGTAAACCCTTTGGGTGTTGGTCACATAACAATGTGAACAATGGGTGTTAATCATATACAGATATGAATATTGATGTTAAATCACATGGCGATGTGAACTAGATTATTGACTCTAGTGCAAGTGGGAGACTGAAGGAAATATGCCCTAGAGGCAATAATAAAGTTATTATTTATTTCCTTATTTCATGATAAATATTTATTATTCATGCTAGAATTGTATTAACCGGAAACATAATACATGTGTGAATACATAGACAAACATAGTGTCACTAGTATGCCTCTACTTGACTAGCTTGTTGATCAAAGATGGTTATGTTTCCTAACCATAGACATGTGTTGCCATTTGATTAATGGGATCACATCATTAGGAGAATAATGTGATTGACAGGACCCATTCCGTTAGCCTAGCACTTGATCGTTTAGTATGTTGCTATTGCTTTCTTCATGACTTATACATGTTCCTGTAACTATGAGATTATGCAACTCCCTTTTACTGGAGGAACACTTTGGGTGCTACCAAATGTCACAATGTAATTGGGTGATTATAAAGGAGTACTACAGGTGTCTCCAAAGGTACATGCTGGGTTGGCGTATTTCGAGATTAGGTTTTGTCACTCCGATTGTCGGAGAGGTATCTCTGGGCCCTCTCGGTAATGCACATCACTATAAGCCTTGCAAGCAACGTGACTAATGAGTTAGTTGCGGGATGATGCATTACGTAACGAGTAAAAAGACTTGCCGGTAACGAGATTGAACTAGGTATTGGATACCGACGATCAAATCTCGGGCAAGTAACATACCGATGACAAAGGGAACAACGTATGTTGTTATGCGGTTTGACCGATAAAGATCTTCGTAGAATATGTGGGAGCCAATATGAGCATCCAGGTTCCGCTATTGGTTATTGACCGAGAATAGTTCTAGGTCATGTCTACATTGTTCTCGAACCCATAGGGTCCGCACGCTTAAGGTTTCGATGACAATTATATTATGAGTTTATGAGTTTTGATGTACCAAGGAGTTCGGAGTCCCGGATGAGATCGGGGACATGACGAGGAGTCTCGAAATGGTCGAGACGTAAAGATCGATATATTGGACGACTATATTCGGAGTTCGGAAAGGTACCGAGTGATTCGGGTATTTTTCGGAGTACCGGAGAGTTACGGGAATTCGCCGGGGAGTATATGGGCCTTATTGGGCCATACGGGAATAGAGGAGAGAGGCCGAAAGGAAGGAGGCGCGCAGCCCCCCTCTAGTCCGAATTGGACAAGGGGTGCGGCCCCCTTTTCCTCCTCTCCCCCTCTTTCCCCCTTCTCCTACTCCAACAAGGAAGGAGGGAGTCCTACTCCCGGTGGGAGTAGGACTCCCCTTGGCGCGCCCCTCCTAGGCCAGCCGCCCCCTCCCCCCTTGCTCCTTTATATACGGGGGCAGGGGGGCACCTCTAGGCACAACAACAACAATTGATCCCTTGGATCTCTTAGACGTATGCGGTGCCCCCCTCCACCATAATCCACCTCGATAATATCGTCGTGGTGCTTAGGCGAAGCCCTGCGTCGGTAGTACATCAAGATCGTCACCACGCCGTCGTGCTGACGGAACTCTCCCTCGACACTCGGCTGGATCGGAGTTCGAGGGACATCATTGAGCTGAACGTGTGCTAGAACTCGGAGGTGCCGTAGTTTCGGTGCTTGATCGGTCAGGCCGTGAAGACGTACGACTACATCAACCGTGTTGTTCTAACGCTTCCGCTTACGGTCTACGAGGGTACGTGGATAATACTCTCCCCTCTCGTTGCTATGCCATCACCATGATCTTGCGTGTGCGTAGGAAATTTTTTGAAATTACTACGTTACCCAACAGGCCTCACCGGAGTGGATCGAGCTGGTGGCCGAGGCGGATCGGGGCGGCCAGAGTTGGGGGAGGAAACCTCCTCGAGGTCCTCCTGGTAGCTTGGCGGGGTTCTAGTGGGTTGCAGTGGTGGTGCGTGCTCGAGAACGAGCTCGGGACTTCTTTTTATAGGCGATCCGAGGCGGTGGCCGTGAACGGGGATCTCCGGTGATGGTTACGGCGGCACAGCGTTTGGTCGGGGCGTTTAGGGGGTTGGGCGTTGTCGGTGTCAAAACTGGCGGATCTCAGGTAGGGGGTCCCGAACTGTGCGTCTAGGCAGATGGTAACAGGAGACAAGGGGCACGATGTCTTTACCCAGGTTTGGGCCCTCTCGATGGAGGTAAAACCCTACTCCTGCTTGATTGATATTGATGATATGGGTAGTACAAGAGTGGATCTACCACGAGATCAA
The DNA here is from genome assembly GCA_963921465.1 of Triticum timopheevii. NCBI lineage: Eukaryota > Viridiplantae > Streptophyta > Magnoliopsida > Poales > Poaceae > Triticum > Triticum timopheevii. Next base: position 559,092,482 of record OY997268.1, on the reverse strand, counting down.
GGAGGCTAAACCTTAGAAGCTAGCCTATGGTATAATTGTTGTAATGGTTGTCCGTCCTACAGACTAAAACCCTCCGGTTTATATAGACACCGGAGAGGGTTACACAGAGTCGGTTACAATGGTAGGAGATCTACATATCCGTATCGCCAAGCTTGCCTTCCACGCCAAGGAAAGTCCCATCCGGACACTGGACGAAGTCTTCAATCTTGTATCTTCATAGTCTTGGAGTCCGGCCGATGATGATAGTCCGGCTACCCGGACACCCCCTAGTCCAGGACTCCCTCAGTAGCCCCTGAACCAGGCTTCAATGACGATGAGTCCGGCGCGCATATCGTTCGGCATTGCAAGGCGGGTTCCTCCTCCGAATAATTCATAGAAGATTGTGAACACCAGGATAGTGTCCGGCTCTGCAAAATCAATTCCACATTCCACCGTAGAGAGAATAATATGTACACAAGTTCAATCTGCTGACGTATTCTGTGGCATGACGTCATACCACCACCAAGCCTTTACTTGAATCATTTTTTATTATACCACCTCAGCACGTTTAGCGAAGCGGTTTCCTTGGCACGTCTTGTCGAAGCAGAGATCGTGTTCCCCTTATTCCGGGATTCCATCAATACGGACGTGGGTAATCCAACCGTGCCCGTTGCCACGCCCCCTCTATCGGAGGCGAGTCCCGAATGGTCACGAGGATGGCTCTTGGTATTCTCCCTCTTTATAATGGGACCAAGGCTCGTTTCTTTTCTTCAATCCTCAATCGAATCTACTCCTCGCCCCGAGTTCCAACACCTAGAGCCCCAGATTCGAGCGCTTCGGACCTTCAACAATGTCCGGCTCCGACCAACAGGGCCGGTGGATGCCCTCCTCCGTCACGGAAGAGGATGTGCTAAAGCTTCGAGAGGCCAAGTACCTGACTTACGAGATTTCGCATAGGTTGCCCGCCAAAGGGCAAGTCGTTCCCACCCCCGAGCCCGGCGAGAATGTTGTGCTTGTGTCCCACCTCCGTCGGGGTTTAGGCTTCCTGATGCATCCTTTTGTGAGAGGGCTCATGTTTTACTATGGATTGGAATTCCACGACTTGGCTCCGGAGTCCATCCTCCATATCTCTTCATTCATTGTCGTCTGTGAAGCCTTCCTCCGCATTACTCCTCACTTCGGCTTGTGGCTTAAGACCTTCGACGTGGAGCTGAAGATGATCGAGGGGCGTCAAGCAGAGTGCGGTGGGGCGGTTGTAAGAAGAAGGGCCGACGCTCCTTGGCCCGAGGGCTCTTTCCAAGAGGAGCTCGGCTTGTGGCAGCAGGAGTGGTTCTACATAACCGCTCCCTGGGGCAGCAGGCAGAAGCCACTGCCCATCTTCCGCTCAGGCCCTCCACAGCGGCTGATGTCATGGGTCAGCCAAGGGCTCAACTGGGGGCCGTCAAAGGACGTGCCCCTATTGTAGGGCCGGATTCGAGACCTCCAGGAGAGGGAGATCAATCTGGTCGTAGTGATGCAGGTTATGCTGATTCGACGCCTCCTGCCCTGCAAGCGTCGCCCCCTCCGTCTGTGGGAGTTCAATCCCGAGGGGCCGCGTGCTCTCCAACACTTCATGGGTACGACACCCATGGAGATGTATAAATTGTTCTTCGGATCACAAGAGATGTGTCCAGAATTGACCGAGGATTCCGGCCTAAGCTGCAATCGCCCGGATACTCAGGTAAGTTGCCCTACGTCTGAACACACTGTTTGTTTACGTCTTCTTGAATTTGCCTTTTAACCCATCGCCTCTTGAATAGGAGTGGATAGCACAGGCAAAACTGATATGGTGTTCGGCCCCCCTCCCGGAGACCGTGCCGGATCCCGTGCTGGTCAGGATGCTGAAGGTTGCGCCTTCAGAGGAAGGCGAAGGGGAGAACAGGGACACCACCGCCTCTACCAAGGAGGCTTTGGAGAAAGGGGGAATCGAGAATCCCTCCTTCCAAGGGGAGAAAAGGACCACTTCCGAAAACCCGGAGGCCAAGGCCTCGAAGCGGGGGAAGAGATCTTCGCCAGAGGGTCCTGCGTCCGGGGAGGCCCCGGCCGCACTATCTCCGCTAAGGAATCAGCCCTCCAGCGAGCCGTAAGTAGAAAAGGGGGGGGGGGTTCTATAATAAGAGACATCCCTATGTTTGCTTCTAAGGATAACCGAGGTTTTACCTTGTAGTTCGGATCTCCTCCCTTCTTAGATGAGCTCATCTTCTGGGGACCTTCGTCCGGAGATGGTGGAGAGCGAGATGCCTCCATCCGCCGCACCATCAGGCAGGGCGACGAACCTGAGGTGTCATCGCGGAGGGTATCCCCGAGTTCGGCGGGGAAGAAGAGTTCGGCACTGGCTGATGTGCGGCCGGGGGAGCTGAAGGATCTGCTTGATAGGGCGTCTATCTCAGAAGGTCACCGTGCATTGATGAGTATGGTGATTGGAAGAATTTCGTTCGCCGACGGCGGGTTGCATGATGCCGTCAGAAGCTTGCTGGCGGGGTTTGAGGTACGTAAAAATGACATACCTTTTGACAGTTTTGCACATAAAGTGCGCCCTATGTAGATAGTAGCCCCTGGGAATCGGTAGGTTGTCGAGAGCGACAACGTGCCGAGGATCAAAATCGCAGGTATTGATTGTTGCCTTTCCTATACAGGTGGCGGATAGTCCGGTGGCCAGCCGGACTGATGGGGTTGCCGAACTAAAGCGGCAACTCGACGTTGCGGATGCGGACATCGCGCTGGTCAATAAGCGACTTGACGAGTCACAAGGTAGGTTTTTTCTCCATGGTCACCTAGTAAGGGAGCCGAAGCCCACTTCTTACAACATGTGTGCTTCATGCAGATGGTGCCGCTGCTGTGGAGAGCCTTCGGGCGGAACTTGCTCGAGCTAAGGAGCAGGCCAGAAGGAGGGATGCGGCTGCCTCGAGGGCGGCCGAAGAGCTTGAAGCCAAAAGGGCTGCTCACTGCCGAAGCAGGGAGGAGATGGCCGAAATGGCCGTGAAGTTGAAAGATGTTACCGACCGCCATGAGGTTCTTGAAAAAGAACGCCGAGTGGAGCAAGAAGGCCTGAGGAAGGCCACCGCCGAAGCCAAGGATGCCCGTTCTGCAATGAGGGCTATAAAGGAGGAGCTGCACCAGGCCGGAGATATTGTGGCTGGCAAGCCCTTTCTGCTGCGCAGGCGGTTTACAGATCCGAAGTACGCTCAGCTTGGCCAGCTGTGGCGTCCAGAGGATCCGTATATGGACTTAGCGGCGAGTGCGGCAGATGCTGTTGTGCACTTCTGAAGTCAGAAGGATCACGAGACGGAAGAGCTTTTTTGGTCTCAATTCCACAGTCTGGAGCGTGCACTTCCGCAGACCGATCGGTTGGCCGAGTGGGCTGAGCTGAATAGACTGTCCGGACTTGCCATGACGGATATCGTGGCTCATGTCTGGCCGGATAGGCCCAAGCCGAAGAGTTATTTTGGCTTATTGCAGCAATTCCTTGGGGCGGTGCCACATATCAAGGCGATGAAGCGGTCGACCTGCATAGAGGGTGCAAGGATGGCCCTCGCCCGTGTGAAGACACACTGGATGGAGATGGATGCCACCTGTCGGTGTCAAAACCGGCGGATCTCGGGTAGGGGTCCCAAACTGTGCGTCTAGGCGGATGGTAACAGGAGACAAGGGACACGATGTTTTACCCAGGTTCGGGCCCTCTCGATGGAGGTAAAACCCTACGTCCTGCTTGATTAATATTGATGATATGGGTAGTACAAGAGTGGATCTACCACGAGATCAAGGAGGCTAAACCCTAAAGCTAGCCTATGTATGATTGTTGTAATGTATGTTGTGTCCTACGGACTAAAGCCCTCCGGTTTATATAGACACCGGAGGAGGCTAGGGTTACACAGAGTCGGTTACAATGGTAGGAGATCTACATATCCGTATTGCCAAGCTTGTCTCCCACGCCAAGGAAAGTCCCATACGGACACGGGATGGAGTCTTCAATCTTGTATCTTCGTAGTCTTGGAGTCTGGCGGACGATGATAGTTCGGCTGTCCGGACAGCCCCTAGTCCAGGACTCCCTCACCACCGCTGTTGCGACCCAGGGTTCGGACGAGAGCCGGTTACCCGCCGAGCATGGGGAAGTTCTGCGTGGTGCTCGTGTAATAGAGTCGCAGTGCTCAAAAAATGTCATGTTCGAATGAACTTTATGGTTTGTAAAACGATGTTTATAATATAAGCGCTTTTTGTACTTGTGCGTTCAAGTATTGAAATATCTCCTGTGCGGCCGTTAATGTATACTGTGTATAACCTGAAAGATGGCAGTCTTCGGCTTCAGCCCCCACGCACATAGTGCGGGGGTGTTTGCGAAATAGCTCATTTTCACACTTAATCCAACGTCTTGGTCCTGTGAAGGAGGTGGTAGCGTAGCAAACGAGGCAACCGGACTATAATGCTTTATCACTTTCACTTAGCCATAGGAGTTCGAAGGTGGGGCTACGATATAGCCCCTAGGGGCACCGCACTCTCCGCATTTGGGGCGCGTGTGTGCCTGACCAGGAAGCAGTCCTTCGTCAAAGCGGAGGAATTCTAAACATTCCATAGGTCGATCGAGTGGTTGACCAGTCTCTCGCTACATCATGACAGTCAGTTTTCGGCTTTCTCTACTGAGGTGCTCACCCGGCCGAACCGGGGCACAATCGCAGTAGTTCTCCTGGTGCCGCGTTAGCCGATGATACGGAACGTAAGGCAGCAAAACACAGGAGCCGGGCAAACCCAACATTTGACCAAAGACATGATTCGGAGCTGATGCATATAAGGCCTAACTCGAGACGCCGAACACTCCCTGAGGTGTTCGGTCTTTATGATGACGGGCAGATCAATGCCCTAAGCCCCTAGTGTCCAGGTACACGCAAGGTCCTCTGACGCGGCCGATGCCAAAACGTCAGCCTCCTCTCTGGTTATGATGAGAAACCAGGGGATGTATAGCAACAAGAGACAGTAAAAAAGGTTTACATAGGGTCTTAATCTGAAAAGAATCCTTGCAACGGGTCCCTACTGCACGTCTGCGCCTGTGTCTCTGTTGTGCTGTATCCTGGACGGGTGTAACACTCTGTTCATCTGTAAAAGAGAGGAACTTAGTTTGAAAAGGAATCGTGTTAAGAATGTATTTAAAACAAAGCATGAATAAATGAATAAAGTTGAGCTTTTATTGGCTCCTTATTGCTCATACGCACAGCCCCTTGTAAAGGGGTGTGCGGCTAGGGAGCTCCTAGCTTGTTTATGCCGGACTCGTCTAGCCGTGTCCGGTGTCTTGAACGACCTTTTAATGAGATAATGCCGCCTGGACCGGGCATTTTAAGTGTAAGAGACGCGTAGTTTGGTATTGCGTTAAAGCGGACAAAAGCTTCACGTCCCAATAGTGCTTGATGGCTACTTTTGAATGGGGCGATATGAAAGATTAGCTTTTCGCGTCGGAAGTTGTCGGGTGACCCGAACACAACTTCTAGTAGTAAGGAGTCCGTGCACTTGGCGTAAGGGCCTCGCGTCACTCCTTTGAAGGAAGTGCGGCTATGGCAAATTTTAGTATGGTCTATCCCCAACTTGCGGATTGTGTCCGGATATAGCAGGTTTAAATCGCTGCCGCCATCCATTAGGACTTGTGTAAATTGTAGTCTGTTGATTATAGGATCCAATATTAGAGCAGTCCATCCTGCGTGTCGAATACTTCTGGAATAGTCCAGTTGGTCGAAATGAAGTGAATTTACTGTTTTGACTTCTTGTGGGAAAGTCTTTTGTTTTCCGGCGCTCTGCTGGTGGGGTTCGTCATCATCCTCGCTTGGCGCGTCGAGCCCCTTGTGTTCGGCGTTGAGTCGGCCGGACTGTTTGAAAACCCAACAATCCCGGTGGGTGTGGTTTGCAGGCTTCCTGGAAGTACTGTGGATTTGACATATCCGATCCAAAATTTTGTTCAGGTTGGATAGCTCGTCACTGTTGCCCTTAAGAGGCAGTGTTTCATTGTTCGGCCGCGAGCTTTTGAATCCGGCGTTGACCGCCGTGTTCTCTGGGCTTTTTTCTTTATTTTGGCGCTGGTCCTTTCTGTGCCGTGATTTTCCGTTTCCATCTCTGATCTCGGATGTACTCGGGTCGCTGGTGCTACATCTTGATAGCCAGCTGTCTTCCCCCGCACAAAAGCGGGTCATAAGGCTTGTTAGCGCGGCCATTGTTCTCGGATTCTCTTGGCCGAGGTGTCTGGTGAGCCACTCATCTCGGACATTATGTTTAAAAGCTGCTAAGGCTTTGGCGTCCGGACAGTCGACTATTTGGTTCTTTTTGGTAAGGAACCCGTTCCAGAATTTGCGCGCTGACTCTCCGGGCTGTTGAGTTATGTGACTGAAACCGTCTGCATCTGGAGGGCGGACATAAGTCCCCTGAAAATTTGCTCTAAACGCGTCCTCGAGCTCTTCCCAACTTCCAATGGTATTTTCTGGGAGGCTTTTGAGCCAATGCTGAGCTGGCCCTTTGAGCTTGAGGGGTAGATATTTTATGGCGTGGAGATCATCCCCTCTAGCCATGTGTATGTGTAGGATGTAATCCTCAATCCAGACTCCAGGGTCTGTTGTTCCGTCGTATGCCTCTATGTTTACGGGCTTGAACCCCGCTGGGAATTCGTGATCCAGCACCTCATCGGTGAAACATAGTGGGTGTGCGGCGCCCCTGTATTTAGGTGTGCAGCTATCTTCGAACACTCGGCATGTTGTGTTACTTCCCGGGGCCCTCTTCTTTGGCCCATAAATGGACCTGACCGGGCCATCCGTTTTGCGAGGGTCTTTATGCATGTCATGTGCCGGCTTATGTGCGGCGCCGCTTGCCGCTCTTGGCCTGTCGTCTGGTCGCCTACCCGGCCAGGCGGCCTCTTTGCTTTTTGATTGTGGGGGCTCTACGGCCTCCTCGTCGAATTCTGGCAGCAGCTTGCGCTTCGGGTAGCTCTTTGTTTGGTGGCTATTGTCATATTTGTCCGCGGTCTTGAGTACTTTGCTCCACCTCATTTTGAGTATGTCTTCGCTGTTTTGAGCTTCTGTTTCTCCTTCTTCAAACTTCTAGCAGTGGCGACAAGCCTTTTTCGAAGATTCTTGTGCTCCGGTGGTGTGTCCGGCGTGAGATCGTCTGGACTGTTGTTTTCGCCGGGGATGGATTGATTGTCCGATTCCTCCTGCTCGGATGGTTGCTTGGTTGCATGTTCGTCACCCACTGGTTTGCCCTGCTCTATGGCTGGGTCATTATGGGGGCTGTTGTTATCGAGGCGGGACTTGGGGCGGCGCTTGCGTCGCCGTTTTGGTTGTTTTTCAGGGGAATTATCCTTTGCCGTGTCCCGCTGTTCCTCGTTATCGTTCCCTTTTGGAGTGTCCACCATATATACATCATGAGTTGAGGTGGCCTTCCAGTGCCCCGTAGGCGCTGGTTCTTGATCATCTCCGGCGTCGTCGTCCATACCGCCGATGTCTTCGGAGTCGTAATCTAGCATGTCGGTTAGATCGTCGACAGTGGCTACAAAGGTGGTGGTGGGTGGGTTTTGAATTTCTTCGTCGTCCGCATCCCAACCATCCTGACCGCAGTCCTGCCAGGGCTCTCCTGATAACGAGAGATATTTTAGCGAATTCAGGATGTCGCCAAAGGGCGAGTGCTGAAAGATGTCTGCAGCGGTGAACTCCATGATCGGCGCCCAATCGGATTCGATTGGCAGGGGCGTCGGTGGTTCGGAGTCCGGCAAGGAGTCCGGCACCTCGGAGTTACAAGCATTGCAAGGGACAAGGTTGGTATTTGGCTCCATCGCCGTGGAAGTTGCAGCCCCCAAGGCGGTGTCCAGCCACCTGTCCTCGATCTACGCGGTCGGCTCCAAACTATGGGTCAGAGTGGACTCGTGTGCGGCCTCCAGGGTACTGTCCGGCGGCAGAGCTAAGTCATGTCCATCGTGACAGTGCGGCACGCTCGGCTGTGGCTCGAATCCATCGAAGATCAAGTCTCCGCAGATGTCAGCCGTGAAGTTTAGGCTTCCAAATCTGACCTGATGGCCAGGGGCATAGCTTTCGATCTGCTCCAGATGGCCAAGTGAATTGGCCCGCAGTGCAAAGCCGCCGAACACGAAGATCTGTCCCGGAAGAAAAGTCTCTCCCTGGATGGCGTTGTTGTTGATTGAAGAAGCCATCAAGCCAATCGCTGACGACACAGAGGAACTCTCAATGAACGCACCAATGTCGGTGTCAAAACCGGCGGATCTCGGGTAGGGGGTCCCGAACTGTGCGTCTAGGCGGATGGTAACAGGAGACAAGGGGCAAGATGTTTTTACCCAGGTTCGGACCCTCTCGATGGAGGTAAAACCCTACTCCTGCTTGATTGATATTGATGATATGGGTAGTACAAGAGTGGATCTACCACGAGATCAAGGAGGCTAAACCCTAGAAGCTAGCCTATGGTATGATTGTTGTAATGGTTGTCCGTCCTACGGACTAAAACCCTCTGGTTTATATAGACACCGGAGAGGGCTAGTGTTACACAGAGTTGGTTACAATGGTAGGAGATCTACATATCCGTATCACCAAGCTTGCCTTCCACGCCAAAGAAAGTCCCATCCGGACACATGACGAAGTCTTCAATCTTGTATCTTCATAGTCTTGGAGTCCGGCTGACGATGATAGTCCGGCTATCCGGACACCCCCTAGTCCAGGACTCCCTCAGGCGTCAACGTGGAGGTCCACCGGTTCCATTTAGGTGCTAACCAAGTTTGGATTAGACGCTCTGGGTGGCTTTGACGGAACGGGGTGCCGCGGGCCCGTTGGCGGCAGAGGGTGCGCCCTGTGCTTGCCGGGCCATGATGACGGTGCTGCGGTGTGCGCTAGCATGCATGAGGCCACGCGGAGGGCTAGGGGGCGTTGGGCGGCGCCGAACGGCGTAACGAGCTGGCTCTGGCTCCCGTTGGCCGCCACGGGTGGCTCTGCCACCGCAGAAGCTGCCGGCGTCGGCGATGCTCGCCGCCACCGACACCTGCGCCCGTCCAAGAGAGCATGCGGTGCTCTGGTCAGGGAGGAGAGGCCGTGCGCAATGCACCAGGGTGCACTGGTGATCGATAACAAGCCACTGACAAAAACGACACTGTCTGAACTCTGAATCTCTGAATTTTACTGAAAGGGTACAGGAACAGTGCCGGCCAGTGTTTGACGAAATGATTCTGGCATGTGGGGAATTTTCCTTGAGCTAATTTTTGGTGGGGTGGCCTCTCATTGCATCTAGGGGCCGCCTGAATTTTGGTAGAATTTTTGGAGAAGAGAAAATATGAATTTCACCAAATTTGACAAATCTGGTCCAAACTTGCAGAGGTTGAAACTTGAAAATTTTGAAAAGAGGAAGAGTGGATCCTGATGGATCTAGGTTGGGGGTGCTAAGGACTATCGAGAGGAGTTGGTTTGAGATCAAAACTCAAAGGAATTCAGGTACTTCCTTTGTAAATCATCTAGGCTTAAAATAATTGACTGAATTGTTTTGGGGAATAGAATAAATGAAATAAAATCCAAAAATGGGTTGGACTTGTTGGAACAGAAAGTTTGGATTTCCCCAAAGTGGAGGGAGGGGTTTTGGGAGGATTTACCACATGAGGCATGGTAAAACCATGGGTGGTTTCAAAAACAAAAGAAGCCCCAAAACCCATAGGGTTTCTTTTATAAGAAAATAAATTCCAAAAATACATTTGAGAAGGGAACAATCATAAGAAAGGTTTTTAATAACCAAACACCAGAGTTGAAGAAGATACAAAAATAAAAACCTTGCCATGGGAAAAGTTTTGAGAGAGAGGTTTTTGGCAGGATTTAAATGACCTTCTTCAAATCCAACAAAGTTTTTGTTGAAAGCTAAATAAAACTTTTTGGAGTGTCACAACGATCAAGTTTATCTATGAGAAATATTTGAATCTCCTCTGAATTCTTTTATGTGTGATTAAGTTATCTTTGCAAGTCTCTTCGAATTATCAGTTTGGTTTGGCCTACTACATTGATCTTTCTTGCAATGGGAGAAGTGCTTAGCTTTGGGTTAAATCTTGCGGTGTCCTTTCCCAGTGACAGCAGGGGCAGCAAGGCACGTATTATATTGTTGCCATCGAGGATAAAAAGATGGGGTTTATATCATATTGCATGAGTTTATCCTTCTACATCATGTCATCTTTCTTAATGCGTTACTCTGTTCTTTATAAACTTAATACTCTAGATGCATGCTGGATAGCGGTCGATGTGTGGAGTAATAGTAGTAGATGCAGGCAGGAGTCGGTCTACTTGTCACGGACATGATGCCTATATACATGATCATGCCTAGATAATCTCATAATTATTTGCTTTTCTATCAATTGCTCGACAGTAATTTGTTCACCCACCGTAATACTTATGCTATCTTGAGAGAAGCCACTAGTGAAACCTATGGCCCCCGGGTCTATCTTTTATCATATAAGCTTTCAATCTACTTTTATTTGCATCTTTACTTTTCCAATCTATATTATAAAATACCAAAAATATATTTATCTTATCATATTATCTCTATCAGATCTCACTTTCGCAAATGGTCGTGAAGGGATTGACAACCCCTTTATTGCGTTGGTTGCGAGTTCTTGTTTGTTTGTGTAGGTGCGTGGGACTTTTGAGGAGCCTCCTACTAGATTGATACCTTGGTTCTCAAAAACTGAGGGAAATACTTACGCTACTATTGCTGCATCACCCTTTCCTCTTCAAGGAAAACCAACGCAAGCTCAAGACGTGGCAAGAAGGATTCCTGGCACCGTTGCCGGGGAGGTCTTCGCTCAAGTCAAGACATACCAAGTACCCATCACAAACTCATCTCCCTCGCATTTACATTATTTGCCATTTGCCTCTCGTTTTCCTCTCCCCCACTTCACCCTTGCCGTTTTATTCGCCCTCTCTTTCGCTTGTCTTTTTTTGTGCCTGCTTGCCCTTATGGCTTTGCCTAAGAACACCGACCTTCATCTTAGAAGGTTGGAATAGATTGAATCAAATGTTAGAAGTTTTATGAGCATAAAAATTTCTTCAGAAAAGAGCTTAAAGAACAAAAAGATTTTTGGGGGTTTATGAACAAAGAGCTTGATGATATGTCTAAAGAATTTTATGGTTTGAAGTCCCAAATTACTCGGCTTGAAAATTCTATAGCCCAAATTTCTGATAAGCAAGCTACCTTAGTCAATAAGATGGCTGCCAAACCAGAAAAGTTAGATGAAAATAATGATGAAGATTTTTAAGTTATTGATGTGTCCCCTATTAGATCTTTTTTTTTCAATATGAATCTTGATAATAATGGGACTGAAGATGAGTCAACTTCAGTTAAAGGGCGTCCCAATGATTCAGAGTTTTTAGATCTTGATGCTAAATTTGGTAAAAGTGGGATTGGAGAGGTCAAGACTTTAAATAGCATTGAACCCACTATCTTCGATTTCAAGGAATTTAATTATGATAATTGTTCTTTAGAAAGTTGTATTTCCTTGTTGCAATCCGTTGTGAATTCTCCTCATGCTTATAGTCAAAATAAAGCTTTTACCAAACATATTGTTGATGCCTTGATGCAATCTTATGATGAAAAACTTAATTTGGAAGTTTCTATACCTGGAAAACTTAATGATGAGTGGGAACCTACTATAAAGATTAAAATTAAGGATCATGAGTGTTATGCTTTATGTGATTTTGGTGCTAGTGTTTCCACGATTCCGAAAACTTTATGTGATATTCTAGGTTTCCATGATCTTGATGATTGCTCTTTAAATTTGCACCTTGCGGATTCCACCATTAAAAATCCAATGGGAAGGATCAATGATGTTCTCATTGTTGCAAATAGAAATTTGGTATCCGTAGATTTTATGGTTCTTGATATAGATTACAATATTTTTGCCCTATTATTCTTGGTAGACCTTTCCTTAGAACGATCGGTGCGATTATTGATATGAAGGAAGGGAATATTAGATTCCAATTTCCATTAAGGAAAGGCATGGAGCACTTTCCAAGAAATAAAGTTAAATTACCTTATGAATCTATCATGCGAGCTACTTATGAATTGAGTGCCAAAGATCGCAGTACTTAGATCTATCCTCGCTTTTATGCCTAGCTAGGGGCGATAAACGATAGCGCTAGTTGGGAGGCAACCCAATTTTATTTGTGTTTTTTTGTTCTTGTTTCTGTTAAGAAATAAATTTTTCATCTACCTTCTGTTTATATGTGTTTTTATGTTTTAATTAGTGTTTGTGCCAAGTAGAACCTATAGGATAACCTATGGTGATAGTTAATTTGATTCTGCTGAAAAACAGAAACTTTGCACGCACAAAAATAATTTTAGTAATTCACAGAAACGTTATTTTGTATTGATTCTTTTTGCTGTAGATCGATAGATAAATTTCCCAGGACTTCCTATTTTGGTAGGATTTTTAGAGTTCCATAAGAATTCGAGAGTTACATATTGCTACAGACTGTTCTGTTTTTGACAGATTCTATTTTTCTTGTATTGTTTGCTTATTTTGATGCATCTATGGCTACTATTAAGTGGTATGAACCATAGAGAACATGAAATACAGTAGGTTTAACACCAATATTAATAAAGAATGAGTTCATTACAGTACCTTATGTGGTGGTTTTTCTTTCTTTCACTAACGGAGCTTATGAGATTTCCTGTTGAGTTTTGTGTTGTGAAGTTTTCAAGTTTTGGGTAAAGATTTGAAGGACTATGGAATAAGGAGTGGCAAAAGCCTAAGCTTGGGGATGCGCATGGCACCCCAAGATATTCAAGAATAGCCAAAAGCCTAAGCTTGGGGATGCCCCCGGAAGGCATCCCCTCTTTCGTCTTCGTTTATCGGTAACTTTACTTGGAGCTATATTTTTATTCGCCACATGATATGTGTTTTGCTTGGAGTGTCTTGTATGATATTAGTCTTTGCTTTTTAGTTTACCACAATAATCCTTGCTCTACGCACCTTTTGGTAGAAACCCACTTGATTGGAATTTATTAGAATACTCTATGTGCTTCACTTATATCTTTTGAGCTAGATAGTTTTTGCTCTAGTGCTTCACTTATATCTTTTAGAGCACGCGGTGGCTTAATTTTGTAGAAATTGCTAGTCTCTCATGCTTCACTTATATTATTTTGAGAGTCTCTTAGAACAGCATGGTATTTGCTATGGTTATAAAATTGGTCCTAGAATGGTGGGCATCCAAGTTGGGTATAATAAAAACTATCATAGGAAGTGAATTGGATGCTATGATCAATTTGATACTTGATAGTTGTTTTGAGATATGGAGGTAGTCATATTAGAGTCATGCTAGTTGGGTGATTATGGATTTAAAGAATGCTTGTGTTGAAGTTAGCAAGTCCCGTAGCATGCACGTATGGTTAAAGTTGTGTAAATTTTTTGAAACATGAGGTGTTCTTAGATTGTGCATCCTTATGCGTGGCGGTCGAGGACGAGCGATGGTCTTTTCCTACCAATCTATCCCCCTAGGAGCATGCGCGTAGTGCTTGGTTTTTTATGACTTGTAGATTTTTGTAATAAGTATATGAGTTCTTTTGACTAATGTTGAGTCCATGGACTATACGCACTCTCACCCTTCCATCATTGCTAGCCTCTTTGGTACCGTGCATTGCCCTTTCTCACCCTGAGAGTTGGTGCAAACTTCGCCGGTGCATCCAAACCCCGTGATACGATACACTCTATCACACGTAAACCTCCTTATATCTTCCTCAAAACAGCCACCATACCCACCTATTATGGCATTTCCATAGCCATTCCAAGATATATTGCCATGAAACTTTCCACCGTTCTGTTTATCATCATGACACACATCATCATTGTCATATTGCCTTGCATGATCATGTAGTTGACATCGTATTTGTGGCAAAGCCACCATGCATAAATTTTCATACATGTCACTCTTGATTCATTACCCATCCTAGTACACCGCCGGAGGCATTCTTATAGAGTCATATCTTGTTCTAGTTTTGGGTTGTAATTCATGAGTTGTAAATAAATAAAAGTGTGATGATCATCATTATTAGAGCATTGTCCCCAAATAAAAAAAGGAAAGGCCAAAAAAAAGAAAAAGGCCAAAGAAAAAAAAAGAAAAGAAAAGGCAAAAAAAAGGAAAGGCCCAAAGAATAAAAAATAAAAAATAAAAAGGGGGCAATGTTACTATCTTTTTTTCCACACTTGTGCTTCAAAGTAGCACCATGTTATTCATATAGCGAGTCTCATATGTTGTCACTTACATATACTAGTGGGAATTTTTCATCATAGAACTTGGCTTGTATATTCCACGATGGGCTTCCTCAAAATGCCCTAGGTCTTCATGAGCAAGCAAGTTGGATGCACACCCTCTAGTTTCTTTTGTTGAGCTTTCATAAATTTATAGCTCTAGTGCATCCGTTCCATGGCAATCGCTACTCCTCATGTTGACATCAATTGATGGGCATGTCCATAGCCCGTTGATTATCCTCATCAATGTGAGACTTTCTCCTTTTTTGTCTTCTCCACACAATCCCCATCACCATATTCTATTCCACCCATAGTGCTATATCCATGACTCACGCTCATGTATTGCGTGAAAGTTGAAAAAGTTTGAGATTATTTAAGTACGAAACAATTGCTTGGCTTGTCATCGGGGGTGTATAAGATGGGAGCATTTTTATGTGACAAAAATGAAGCATAGCCTAACTATATGATTTTGTAGGGATGAACTTTCTTTAGCCATGTTATTTTGAGAATACATGATTGCTTTGATTAGTATGCTTGACGTATTACTATTTCTTATGTCAATATGAACTTTTATTTTGAATCATTTGGATCTGAACATTCATGCCACAATAAACAAAATTACATTGAAAATTATGTTAGGTAGCATTCCACATCAAAAATTCTATTTTTATCATTTACCTACTCGAGGACGAGAGGAATTAAGCTTGGGGATGCTTGATACGTCTCCAACGTATCTATAATTTTTTATTGTTCCATGCTACTATATTACCCGTTTTTGATGTTTATGGGCTTTACTTTACACATTTATATCATTTTTGGGACTAACCTACTAACTGGAGGCCCAGCCTGTATTGCTGTCTTTTTGCCTATTTCAGTACTTCAAAGAAAAGGAATATCAAATGGAGTCCAAATGGAATGAAACCTTCGGGAGCGTGATTTTTGGAACGAACGTGATCCAGAGGACTTGGAGTGCAAGTCAAGAAGCAGTCGAGGCGGCCACGAGGGTGGAGGGCGCCCCCCCCCCCCTACTAGGCGTGCCCCCTATCTCATGGCCCCCTCGGGCGTCCACCGACCTACTTCTTCCACCTATATATACCCACGTACCCTGAGAACATCAAAGGCGACCACGAAAAACTATTTCCACCACCATAACCTTCTGTATCCGCGAGATCCCATCTTGGAGCCTTCACCGGCGCTCCGCTGGAGGGGGAATCAACCACAGAGGGCTTCTACATCAACACCATAGCCTCTCCGATGAGTTGTGAGTAGTTTACCACAGACCTTCGGGTCCATAGTTATTAGCTAGATGGCTTCTTCTCTCTCTTTGAATCTCAATACCATGTTCTCCTTGATCTTCTTGGAGATCTATTCTATGTAACTCTTTTTGCACTATGTTTGTCGAGATCCGATGAATTGTGGGTTTATGATAAAGTTTATCTATGAGAAATATTTGAATCTCCTCTGAATTCTTTTATGTGTGATTAAGTTATCTTTGCAAGTCTCTTCGAATTATCAGTTTGGTTTGGCCTACTATATTGATCTTTCTTGCAATGGGAGAAGTGCTTAGCTTTGGGATAAATCTTGTGGTGTCCTTTCCCAGTGACAGCAGGGGCAGCAAGGCACGTATTGTATTGTTGCCATCGAGGATAAAAAGATGGGGTTTATATCATATTGCATGAGTTTATCCCTCTACATCATGTCATCTTTCTTAATGCCTTACTCTGTTCTTTATGAACTTAATACTCTAGATGCATGCTAGATAGCGGTCGATGTGTGGAGTAATAGTAGTAGATGTAGGCAGGAGTCGTTCTACTTGTCACGGACGTGATGCCTATATACATGATCATGCCTAGATAATCTCATAATTATTCGCTTTTCTATCAATTGCTCAACAGTAATTTGTTCACCCACCGTAATACTTATGCTATCTTGAGAGAAGCGACTAGTGAAACCTATGCCCCTCGGGTCTACCTTTTATCATATAAGCTTTCAATCTACTTTTATTTGCATCTTTACTTTTCCAATCTATATTATAAAATACCAAAAATATATTTATCTTATCATATTATCTCTATCAGATCTCACTTTCGCAAGTGGTCGTGAAGGGATTGACAACCCCTTTATTGCGTTGGTTGCGAGTTCTTGTTTGTTTGTGTAGGTGCGTGGGACTTTTGAGGAGCCTCCTACTGGATTGATACCTTGGTTCTCAAAAACTGGGGGAAATACTTACGCTACTATTGCTGCATCACCCTTTCATCTTCAAGGAAAACCAACGCAAGCTCAAGACGTAGCACCACCACAGATCCGCCTCCTCTCCGGTAGCCCTAGGGTCATGGGGCATGGTGGACCTCGGCAAGGGCCGGCAGGAGGGCTCCGTTTTTAGTCATTTCTTTCAGTTTTGCTACGGTTTGTGTCTTGCTCAGGAAGACGAGAAAGTGACGCCTCCCTGAAGATGGAATAAAGGTCTCCTTGCCCAGGCCCCATTCCGGCGGTGCGTCTAGCACCGTTGGCGGGCGTGTGGAGGTGTAGCTTCGGCAGATCTATGTTGGAACCGAAGCCCTCTAGCAACCTCTCCTCTCACTCGAACTGAGGTGAAAGAAAAAGAACAGTGGACACAATATTTTCTAGCCGGCGACGAACGCCGCCTCGGGCGCTCAAACACCCCAATCTTTTCTTCTTCTTAAAGTAGCTACATGGCTTACACTCGGCTCCTCTCCGTCGATCACTACAAGGGGGTTTTATACTCACTAGTAGTCACGCACGTGCAACGCACGTATAACAATGTGATATTTTTAGTTTATCCTAAGAAGAAATGGGAAAGAAAGTTTAGAGCGTCTAAAGCATTCACCATCTCTGGTAGTACATCCATGATACAACAAGAATTCTGAATCTCTGACGACTGAAATAATGAAAATATTAGTAGTATTCAGTTCAATCCATCCGTAAAAATAGCAGCAGATTGCAACACAAAATGGAGTGAAGAAATAATATAAACTAAACTAAGATAGATGTGTTGTTCAAGATTCTCATTGAAGACACAACAAATGAAAAGACTCCCTGTCCGATTACAGTAAAGAGGCTAAAACAGACTATGAAGAAGTGGAGATAAATCAGAATAGCACTATTCATCGTTGAATTTACCAGTTCTCATTGTACTACATGATCATTCATGTAATGTCAGTCCAGTGCATGAAATAGTAATTCAGGTTACCCACAAAACTGTATGTATCCATCATATATTTGTCATGCTTATGATCAGAAATTTCTTACACACAAGGATAGTTCAAGAGAAAAAATATCATCTGTTAATTCATGATAGTACCTCAACAAAATCTCTACTGGTGAGCCACCTGCAGTTTTGCAAATGATCATAACCAAAGTCTATATGAAACATTGAAATTTCAGTAGGTGTGCTTAGTAAAGGTTATGCTGACATACCTGCTTTCTGTAGGGGTATATGAAATAAGTAGTCAGCTCGACGTAGTTGCCCTTCATGACACCAGCCAAGCCTCCCTTAATCCATACATGGTGCTGCCTTTGGCACCCTCCTGCAGGTAATCTGATCCACAACACCAACCATGACAAGCAACGATAGGAATTATTCAGGAAACACCTCAAAACAACAAAATCTAACAAGATTTATCCTCAGATTTTCCATCAGAAAAGAGACTGACAGTGCACTAACAGCTCTCCGATTCAATTATAAACACCGATTTTCAATTTCAGTTGGTCTCAACTATTGTTAAACAAACGCACAGGTGGAGATCAGTCGCACTTACCAAAGATGCTGATCAATTGTCCCCCTAGAACATGGCCACCGGGAAGCACAACGTCGATCTTGAGCGGCTTCGTCGCGACCGGCTCGGCCGACGGCTGCACGACCATGCAGGATGGAGAACAGCTTGGCTATCTCGTCTACAAGATCGAATGACGACCATCAAATTCCAAATTCAAACCCACCCAGCCCAAGATCTGGGAAGGACGCAACCCAGGAAAGAGGGTGTTCATCACTCACTAGGGCTTCCAGCGGCAGTGCTGGTTGGCTCGTCAGTGAGCGTGAAGAGGGAGCGGAGGACGGAAGACGAAGGCGAGGGGCAGCATGTTGATACGTCAATTTTGCATCATGCTTTTATATCAATATTTATCGCATTATGGGATGTTATTACACATTATATCTCAATACTTATGGCTATTCTCTCTTATTTTACAAGGTTTACCATGAAGAGGGGCAATGCCGGCAGCTAGAATTCTGGCTGGAAAAGGAGCAAACATTGGAAACCTATTCTGCACTGCTCCAAACATCCTGAAACTCCACGAAACATGTTTTTGGAATTAATAAGAATTATTGGGCGAAAGAAATACACCAGGGGGCCCACACCCTGTCCAGGAGGGTGGGGGCGCCCCCCTACTGAGCGCGCCCCCTGTCTGCTGGGCCCCCTGGTGGGCCTCCGGTGTCCATCTACTGCTATATGAGAGCTTTTACCCTGGAAAAAATCGTGGGCAAGCTTAAGGGACGAAACTCCACCGCCACGAGGTGGAACCTTGGCGGAACCAATCTAGGGCTCCGGCGGAGCTGTTCTGCCGGGGACACTTCCCTCCGGGAGGGGGAAATCATCACCAACGTCATCACCAATGATCCTCTCATCGGGAGGGGGTTAATCTCCATCAACATCTTCACCAGCACCATCTCCTCTCAAAACCCTAGTTCATCTCTTGTATCCAACTTAGTATCAAAACCACAAATTGGTACCTGTGGGTTGCTACTAGTGTTGATTACTCCTTGTGGTTGATGCTAATTGGTTTACTTGGTGGAAGATCATATGTTCAGATCCTTTATGCATATTATTACTCTCTGATTATGAACATGAATATGCTTTGTGAGTAGTTACGCTTGTTCCTGAGGACATGGGTGAAGTCTTGCTATTAGTAGTCATGTGAATTTGGTATTCGTTTGATATTTTGATGAGATATATGTTGTATTTTCATCTAGTGGTGTTATGTGAACGTCTACTACATGACACTTCACCATTATTTGGGCCTAGAGGAAGGCATTGGGAACTAATAAGTAGATGATGGGTTGCTAGAGTGACAGAAGCTTAAACCCGAGTTTATGCGTTGCTTCGTTAGGGGCTGATTTGGATCCATATGTTTAATGTTGTGGTTAGCTTTACCTTAATACTTCTTTTGTAGTTGCAGACGCTTGCAATAGGGGTTAATCATAAGTGGGATGCTTGTACAAGTAACGGAAGTACCCAAGCACCGGTCCACCCACATATCAGATTATCAAAGTACCGAACGTGAATCATATGAATGTGATGAAAATTAGCTTGATGATAATTCCCATGTGTCCTCGAGAGCTCCTTTCCCATTATTAGAAATTGTCCAGGCTTATCCTTTGCTACATAAAGGATTGGGCCACCTTGCTGCACTTTATTTACTTTATTTACTTGTTACTCGTTACTATTTATCTTATCACAAAACTATCTATTACCTATAATTTCAGTGCTTGCAGAGAAAACCTTACTGAAAACCGTTTATCATTTCCTTCTTCTCCTCGTTGGGTTCGACACTCTTACTTATCGAAAGGACTACAATAGATCCCCTACACTTGTGGGTCATCAAGACTCTTTTCTGGCACCGTTGCCGGGGAGTGTAGCGCTTTTGGTGAGTGGAACTTGGTAAGGAAACATTTATATAGTGTGCTGAAATTTTCTGTTACTTGTCACTATGGAAACTAATCCTTTGAGGGGCTTGTTCGTGGTATCTTCACCCCGACCAGAAGAGCAAAGAGTTGCTCCTCAACCTACTGAACTTTATGAAAATATTTACTTTGAGATTCCTTCAAGTATGATAGAGAAACTGCTAGCTAATCCATTTGCAGGAGATGGAACATTGCATCCCAATTTACACCTTATCTTTGTGGATGAAGTTTGTGGACTATTTAAGCTTGCAGGTATTCCCGATGATGTTGTCAAAAGGAAGGTCTTCCCTTTATCTTTGAAGGGAGATGCATTGACATGGTATAGGCTATGTGATGATACGAGATCTTGGAATTATAAGCGATTGAAGTTGGAATTTCACCAGAAGTTCTATCCTATGCATCTTGTTCATCGTGATCGTAATTACATATATAATTTCTGGCCTCGTGAAGGAGAAAGCATTGCTCAATCTTGGGGGAGGCTTAAGTCAATGTTATATTCATGCCCCAATCATGAGCTCTCCCGGGAAATGATTATTCAAAACTTTTATGCCCGGCTTTCTCTTAATGATCGCAACTTGCTCGATACTTCCTGTGCTGGTTCTTATATGTTGAAGACTATTGATTTCAAATGGGACTTATTGGAAAGAATTAATGCAACTCTGAAGATTGGGGTTCCGACGATGGTAAGGAGTCAGGTATGACACCTAAGTTCGATTGTGTTAAATCTTTTATGGATACCGATGCTTTTCGTGGATTTAGCACTAAGTATGGACTTGACTCTGAGATAGTAGCTTCTTTCTGTGAATCTTTTGCTACTCACGTTGATCTCCCTAAAGAGAAGTGGTTTAAATATAATCCTACTGTTGAAGTGAAAGTAGTTGCACCTATTACAGTTGAAGAAAAGACTATCACCTATAGTGATCCTATTGTTCCTACTACTTATGTTGAGAAACCTCCTTTTCCTGTTAGGATAAAGGATCATGCTAAAACTTCGACTGTTGTTCGTAAGAGTAATACTAGGACTTATACACCTCCTGAGCAAATCAATGTTGAACCTAGTATTGCAATGGTTAAAGATCTCTTGGATGATGATTTAGATAGGCATGTTATTTATTTCTGTGACCAATCTGGTAATATTGCTAGACCAGATACTAAGATACATAGACCTGTCGTAGGCATGCCTGTTATTTCTGTTAAAATAGGAGATCATTGTTATCATGGTTTATGTGATATGGGTGCTAGTGCTAGTGCGATACCCTATGATCTATATAAAGACATTATGCATGATATTGCACCTGTTGAATTAGAAGACATTGATGTTACTATTAAGCTTGCTAACAGGGATACCATTAAACCGGTTGGGATTGTTAGAGATGTTGAAGTCTTGTGTGGGAAGGTTAAATACCCTGCTGATTTTCTTGTTCTTGGTTCCCCACAAGATGATTTTTGTCCCATTATTTTTGGTAGACCCTTCTTGAATGCAGCTAGTGCTAAGATTGATTGTGAAAAAGATACTGTCACCGTTGGCATAGATGGTATGTCTCATGAGTTTAATTTTGCTAAGTTTCGTAGACAACCTCGTGATAGGGAACCACCTAGTAAGGATGAGATTATTGGTCTTGCTTCCATTGCTGTGCCTCCTACTGATCCGCTAGAACAATATTTGCTAGATCATTAAAAGGATATGTTTATGAAGGAAAGAAGGGAAATAGATGAAGTGTTCCTCAAACAGGAACCTATGCTGAAACATAACCTTCCCGTTGAAATTCTTGGGGATACCCCTCCACCCAAGGGTGATCCAGTGTTTGAACTCAAACCATTACCTGATGATCTTAAATGTGCTTATCTTGATGAAAAGAAAATATATCCTATTATTATTAGTGCTAACCTTTCAGAGCAAGAAGAAGAAATATTATTGAAAACTCTGAAGAAGCACCGAGCAGCTATTGGATATACTGTGAATGATCTTAAGGGCATTAGTCCCACATTATGCCAACACAAAATTACAGTGGAGAAAGATGCCAAACCAGTTAGAGATCCTCAACGACGACTGAATCCCAAGATGAAAGAAGTGGTAAGAAAGGAGATACTAAAGCTCCTTGAGGCAGGTATTATTTATCCCGTTGCTGATGGTGAATGGGTAAGCCCTGTCCATTATGTTCCTAAAAAGGGAGGTATTACCGTTGTTCCTAATGATAAAGATGAATTGATCCCGCAAAGAATTATTACAGGTTATAGGATGGTAATTGATTTCTGTAAGTTAAATAAGGCTACTAAGAAAGATCATTACCCTTTACCTTTTATTGATCAAATGCTAGAAAGACTATCCAAACACACACATTACTGCTTTCTAGATGGTTATTCTGGCTTCTCTCAGATACCTGTGTCAATGTAGGATCAATCTAAAACTACTTTTACTTGCCCTTTTGGTACTTTTGCTTATAGACGTATGCCTTTTGGTTTATGTAATGCACCTGCTACCTTTCAAAGATGCATGATGGCTATATTCTCTGATTTTTGTGAAAAGATTTGTGAGGTATTCATGGATGACTTCTCCATTTATGGATCCTCTTTTGATGATTGTTTGAGCAACCTTGATCGAGTTTTGCAGAGATGCGAAGACACCAGCCTCGTCCTGAATTGGGAAAAGTGTCACTTTATGGTTAATGAAGGCATTGTCTTGTGGCATAAGATTTCCGAGAGAGGTATTGAAGTTGACAAAGCCAAAGTTGATTCTATTGAAAAGATGCCATGTCCCAAGGACATAAAAGGTATAAGAAGTTTCCTTGGTCATGCCGGTTTTTATAGGAGGTTCATTAAGGACTTTTCTAAAATTTCTAGGCCTCTGACTAATTTATTGTAAAAAGATATTCCTTTTGTCTTTGATGATGATTGTGTAGAAGCATTTGAAATACTTAAGAAAGCTTTGATCACTGCACCTATTGTTCAGCCACCTGATTGGAATTTACCTTTTGAAATTATGTGTGATGCTAGTGATTATGCTGTAGATGTTGTTCTAGGGCAAAGAGTTGATAAGAAATTGAATGTTATCCAGTATGCTAGTAAGACTCTTGATACTGCCCAGAGAAATTAGGCCACTACTGAAAAAGAGTTATTAGCAGTTGTGTTTGCATGTGATAAGTTTAGACCTTATATTGTTGATTCCAAAGTTACTATTCACACTGATCATGCTGCTATTAAATATCTTATGGAAAAAAAAGATGCTAAGCCTAGGCTCATTAGATGGGTTCTCCTGCTCCAAGAATTTGATTTACATATTATTGATAGAAAGGGAGCTGAGAACCCCGTAACAGACAACTTGTCTAGGTTAGAGAATGTTCTTGATGACCCACTGCCTATTGATGATAGCTTTCCTGATGAACATTAATGCTTCTCGTACTGCTCCTTGGTATGCTGATTATGCTAATTACATTGTTGCTAAATTTATACCGCCTAGTTTCACATACCAGCAAAAGAAAAAGTTCTTTTATGATTTAAGACATTACTTTTGGGATGACACACACCTTTATAAAGAAGAAGTAGATGGTGTTATTAGACATTGTGTGCCTGACCATGAACAGGAACAGATTCTACGCAAGTTTCACTCTGAATCCTATGGAGGACACCACACTGGAGATAGAACTGCACACAAGGTACTACAATCTGGTTTTTATTGGCTTACTCTCTTCAAAGATGCTCGTAAGTTTGTCTTATCTTGTGATGAATGCCAAAGAGTAGGTAATATTTGTAGACGTCAAGAAATGCCTATGAATTATTCTCTTGTTATTGAACCGTTTAATGTTTGGGGCTTTGATTATATGGGACCTTTTCCTGCCTCTAATGGTTATACACATATTTTAGTTGTTGTTGATTACGTTACTAAGTGGGTAGAAGCTATTCCAACTAGTAGTGCTGATCATAACACTTCTACCAAAATGCTTAAAGAAGTTATTTTTCTGAGGTTTGGAGTCCCTAGATATCTTATGACTGATGGTGGTTCACATTTTATTCATGGTGCTTTCCGTAAGATGCTTGCTAAGTATGATGTCAATCATAGATTCGCATCTCCTTATCATCCGCAGTCTAGTGGTCAAGTAGAGTTGAGCAATAGAGGGCTCAAATTAATTTTGCAAAAGACTGTGAATAGATCTAGAAAGAATTGGTCCAAAAAACTTGATGATGCATTATGGGCCTATAGAACTGCATACAAAAATCCTATGGGTATGTCTCCATATAAGATGGTTTAGGAAAAGCGTGTCATTTACCGCTTGAACTTGAACATAAAGCATACTGGGCTATTAAAGAGCTCAATTATGACTTCAATCTTGCCGGTGAGAAGAGGTTGTTTGATATTAGCTCGCTTAATGAATGGAGAACGCAAGTCTATGAGAATGCCAAGCTATTCAAGGAAAAAGTCAAACGCTGGCATGACAAAAGGATACAAAAGCGTGAGTTTAACGTAGGAGATTATGTGTTATTATTCAACTCCCATTTCAGATTTTTGCAGGAAAACTTCTCTCTGAATGGGAAGGCCCTTACGTTATCGAGGAGGTCTATCGTTCTGGTGCCATAAAGATCAACAACTTCGAAGGCACAAGTCCGAGGGTGGTAAACGGTCAAA
The DNA here is from genome assembly GCA_963921465.1 of Triticum timopheevii. NCBI lineage: Eukaryota > Viridiplantae > Streptophyta > Magnoliopsida > Poales > Poaceae > Triticum > Triticum timopheevii. Next base: position 559,067,894 of record OY997268.1, on the reverse strand, counting down.
GAATTAAACATTATATTTCAGGTAATCCTATCAATGTTGAAACTAATATTATTGAAACCGTAACCCCGGAGGAATACATAAGGGACACTTTACAGAACGTTCCAGACTCCGAAAAGGAATAGGTATGTGGTACGATAAGTAAACCGACTCCAAAACAACTCCAATGGCAATTTTTATCAGTTTTGGAATATTTAGGAATTTTAGGAAGAAAGAAGTAGTCCGAAAGGGACACGAGGCCCCCACGAGAGTGGAGAGCATGCCCACCCTTACTGGGCGCGCCCCCCGTCTCGTGGGCACCTCGTGTGCCTCCCGGACTCCGTTTTCTTGCACATTACGTATTTTGGTTGGTAAAAATTCATTATATATACTCCCGGAGGTTTTGACCACCGTATCACGCAAATATCCTCTGTTTTCGTTTTGAGCTGTTTCTGTTGCAGATCTAGAGCACTATGACGTCACCCTCCTCCAACAACAAAGACAAGGATGCTTGGCTATTGAAGATAGAGCTGAAGAGAGAAGAACCGGAGGAGGTCAACAAGGATGAAGGGATCAAGAAGGCCATGGAGGACCAAGCTCTGGCGGTGAAAGAGGAAAGACATCCCTCAACATTTACATAACCTCTTTACTCCAACAGAGATTGAAGCTTTCAAGATGATTGAGTTAGCTCGCATATAGAACAAGTATCTCACGCAGGAGAATATTTTGTTGAAGGATCATATCGCCGGACTCAAGGGCATTATCCGCAAGTTGGAGGAGCTTTTACGCTCGATGTGCGATTATCCACCATCATCCTCACCACCTCCATCACCTCTGAGGACATAATCACATGGTTATGGGCACTCCCCTTGGCAACTGCCAAGCTTGGGGGAGGTGCCCCGGTAGTATCACCATCACACTCTTATCTTTATCGTTTTATTTAGTTCGATCCTTTTAGTAGTATCTTGATCTAGTAGATTGAAGTTTTGATATCAAGTAGTTTTGCTTTGTGATCTCTTTTTGTAATCGAGTCTGTGAGCTATCTATAATAAAGATTAGTGTTGAGTCAAGGGCTTTGCTATGTTGCTATGATCTCGAGAAAGTAGAAAGAATAAAAGAGTTCATATTGATCTTATGGATAGTGATGACTTCACACATAGAAAGTATGAGGCATAAAAGTTGTTGAGGGTTGATAAACGTAGTTCTGGTCATCGTTGCAATTAATAGGAAGTGATAAGGAAAGAGGGGCTCACATACAAATATATTATCTTGGACACCTTTTATAATTGGGAGCACTCATTAAGTATGACATGCTAAAATAGTTGACGTTGGACAAGGAAGACAACGTAATGGTTTATGTTTTCGCACATCTCAGTTAAAGTATATTGTCATTGACCTTCCAAACATGTTGAGCTTGCCTTTCACCCTCATGCTAGCCAAATTCCTTGCACCAAGTAGAGGTACTACTTGTGCTTCCAAATATCCTTAAACCCAGTTTTGTCATGAGATTCCACCATACCTACCTATGGATTGAGTAAGATCCTTCAAGTAAGTTGTCATGTTGCAAGCAATAAAAATTGCTATCTAAATATGTATGACTTATTAGTGCAGAGAAAATAAGCTTTGTACGATCTTATTGTGGAAGTAATAAAAGCGACAGACTGCATAATAAAGGTCCACATACAAGGGGACATATAAAGTGACGTTCTTTTTCATTAAGATTTTGTGCATCAACCCTAAACGCACATGACAACCTTTTCTTCCCTCTGCGAAGGGCCTATCTTTTACTTTATGTTTTTACTTTATGCTTGAGTCAAGGTGATCCTCACCTTTCCCTTTTTCATTTTATCCTTTGGCAAGCTCCTCGTGATTGAAAGATCATGACATATATATCCAATTAGATGTAAGTTAGCATGGGCTATTATTTTTGACATCACCTAAAGGTGAATACGTTGGGAGGCAATACAATAAGCCCCTATCTTTCTCAGTGTCCGTTGAAACTCCATAACCACAAGTATTGCGTGAGTGTTAGCAATTATAGAAGAATACAAGATAGTTTAGTATGTGAACTTGCTGAAAAGCTCTATCATTGACTCTTTCTGATGTTATGGTAAATTGCAATTGCTTCAATGACTGAGATTATAGTTTTTTAGTTCCCAATGAAGTTTTTGAACCATACTTGACATTGTAAATTGATTGTCACTTGAGCATAAGAAATTGTATGACAAAATCTATATATGTTGCTTTTATAAGGATGATCGTGATGCCCTCATGTCCGTATTTCATCTTTATCGACACCTCTATCTCTAAACATGTGGACATATTTTTCGATTTCGGCTTTCGCTTGAGGACAAGCAAGGTCTAAGCCTGGGGGAGTTGATACGTCCATTTTGCATCATGCTTTTATATCAATATTTATTGCATTATGGGATGTTATTACACATTATATCTCAATACTTATGGCCATTCTCTCTTATTTTACAAGGTTTACCATGAAGAGGGGGAATGCCGACAACTGGAATTCTGGCTGGAAAAGGAGCAAACATTGGAAACCTATTTTGCACTGCTCCAAACATCCTGAAACTCCACGAAACATGTTTTTGGAATTAATAAGAATTATTGGGCAAAAGAAATACACCAGGGGGCCCACACCCTGTCCAGGAGGGTGGGAGGTGCCCCCCCTACTGGGCACGCCCCCTGTCTCCTGGGCCCCCTGGTGGGCCTCCGGTATCCATATTTTGCTATATGAGAGCTTTTACTGTGGAAAAAATCGTGGGCAAGCTTACGGGACGAAACTCCGCCGCCACGAGGCGGAACCTTGGCGGAACCAATCTAGGGCTCCAGCGGAGCAGTTTTGCCGGGGACACTTCCCTCCGGGAGGGGGAAATCATCACCAACGTCATCACCAACGATCCTCTCATCGAGAGGGGGTCAATCTCCATCAACATCTTCACCAATACCATCTCCTCTAAAAACCCTAGTTCATCTCTTGTATACAATCTTGTATCAAAACCAGAAATTGGTACCTGTGGGTTGCTAGTAGTGTTGATTACTCCTTGTAGTTGATGCTAATTGATTTACTTGGTGGAAGATCATATGTTCAGATCCTTTATGCATATTATTACTCCTCTAATTATGAACATGAATATGCTTTGTGAGTAGTTACGTTTGTTCCTGAGGACATGGGTGAAGTCTTGCTATTAGTAGTCATGTGAATTTGGTATTCGTTCGATATTTTGATGAGATATATGTTGCCTTTTTCTCTAGTGGTGTTATGTGAACGTTGACTACATGACACTTCACCATTATTTGGGCCTTGAGGAAGGCATTGGGAAGTAATAAGTAGATGATGGGTTGCTAGAGTGACAGAAGCTTAAACCCTAGTTTATGCGTTGCTTCGTTAGGGGCTGATTTGGATCCATATGTTTAATGTTGTGGTTAGGTTTACTGTCGGTGTCAAAACTGGCGGATCTCGGGTAGGGGGGCCGAACTGTGCGTCTAGGCAGATGGTAACAGGAGACAAGGGACACGATGTTTTTACCCCGGTTCGGGCCCTCTCGATGGAGGTAAAACCCTACTCCTACTTGATTGATATTGATGATATGGGTAGTACAAGAGTGGATCTACCACGAGATCAAGGAGGCTAAACCCTAGAAGCTAGCCTATGGTATGATTGTTGTAATGGTTGTTCATCCTACGGACTAAAACCCTCCGCTTTATATAGACACCAGAGAGGGCTAGGGTTACACAGAGTTGGTTACAATGGTAGGAGATCTACATATCCGTATCGCCAAGCTTGCCTGACACGCCAAGGAAAGTCCCATCCGGACATGGGACGAAGTCTTCAATCTTGTATCTTCATAGTCTTGGAGTCCGGCTGACGATGATAGTCCGGCTGTCGGGACACCCCCTAGTCCAGGACTCCCTTAGTAGCCCCTGAACCTGGCTTGAATGACGATGAGTACGGCGCGCATAATGTTCGGCATTGCAAGGCGGGTTCCTCCTCCGAATAATCCATAGAAGATTGTGAACACCAGGATAGTGTCCGGCTCTGCAAAATAAATTCCACATTCCACCGTAGAGAGAATAATATGTACACAAGTTCAATCTGCTGACGTATTTCGCAGCATGACGTCACACCACTACCAAGCCTTTACTTGAATCGTTTTTTATTATACCACCTCAGCGTGTTTAGCAAAGCGGTTTCCTTGGCACGTCTTGTCGAAGCAGAGATCGTGTTCCCCTTATTCCAGGATTCTCATTAATACGGACGTGGGTAACCCAACCGCACCATTGATGGTGGCGCTTGGGAGATAAGCGAGTTTTACCAGGCCGGTGGGGACGCATAGTCTTCGTCCGCCCATATATAAGGGGATAAGGATCCGCCTTTTCACCTACGCCTTCTTCCTCCTTTGCTTATCCATCTCCGTGCACTCGAGCTCCAGCGCCCAAGCCCGCGCATCTCGTCTCAACCTTCTCCGACCATGTCCGGAGCGGGAGGTAAACGGTTGGCCTCCTCCGTTACGGAGGAGCACATCGCCAAACTGCGCAGCGCCGGATATCTTTCCGGCGACATCGCGCACCGGCTGCCCGACAAGGGGCAGCTCATCCCCACCCCCAGGCCCCATGAGAGGGTCGTATTCCTTCCCCACTTCCTCCGCGGACTGGGTATTCCACTTCACCCCTTTGTCCGGGGGCTCATGTTCTACTACGGCCTGGATTTCCACGATCTGGCGCCGAACTTCATCCTCAACATCTCGGCGTTTATCGTCGTGTGCGAGGCCTTCCTCTGCATCCAGCCCCACTTCGGCTTGTGGCTCAAGACCTTCAATGTTAAGCCGAAGGTAGTGAAGGGCACGTAGGCGGAGTGCAGAGGCGCCATGTTGGGCAAAATGCCCAACGTCCTCTGGTTCGAAGGGGCCTTTGTGGAGTCCGTCAAGGAGTGGCAGTCGGGGTGGTTCTACATCACCGAGCCGCGCGACCCGAAGTGGGCGGTGGCCCCCGAGTTCAGATCTGGTATCCCTATGCACCTCACCTCCTGGAAAGAGAAGGGCTTGCTATGGGGTAGTTCGGAGGAGCTGACGGGACTCCATGCCTGTATCCAGAAGCTGGTGAACAAGAAGCTCAGGCTCGTCAATGTGGTCCAAGTCATGCTCGTCCACCGGATTGTCCCGTGCCAAGAACGGGCATTCAACCTATGGGAGTTCAATCTGGCACAGCACCAGGCATTGAGCGGGCTCTTCGACACGACGTACGAAGGCGCCTGGAGGGTGCTGTTCAAGGGTGCCGAAGCTCCTGCATCCGCGACTGAAGATCGCGGATTTCGCTCGCAGCGTCCAGCTAACGAGGTAAGTGATTCTACCCATTTACGGTACACTTGTTGTTAATAATTTGACCCTAAGCGGGTTTCAATCTCCCTTTTCCTTTGACAGGACTGGCTGAAGAAGGCCGAGCAGATCATCTGCCCGGCTCCCATGCCAGAAAACCCAGTAGACGTCCGTCTAGCGGGGCTGCTGGTTCCGGCACCGCATGTGGTGCCGGAGAAGAAGGCCAAGAAGGTGGCCACGGGTACTCGAAAGAGTTCCCGTTTCCAGGTGTCTGACGACTCCGAGGCGGACTCCTCCCCCGAAGGCGAGGAGGAAGAAGACTCTCTCCTAGAGGAAAGAGAGAGGAAGAGGAAGGCTTCCCTGACAGGGGAGGCCGAAGGGTCCAAGAGGGGAAGAACTATTCCCCCAGACAGCTCCGCCAACGCCAACGTTGGCGACGAGGAGTGGCCCTCAAGGGCCAGGCCTCCAGCAAGATCGTAAGTATCCGGATTCCTGAATGATTTGTAATTTCTTTTGTGTCACATAGTGTCCTTCTAATGCCGCATACTGCCTGTAGTCCGGCCGATGATGATCTCCCCGCTTCGTCGAGCGGGTCGTTGGCTCCGTCGGATGTAGATTCCATCCCGACTGCCTCCACCCCTCGCGTCGCTGAGGACGCCGAGGTGGGATCCCAGGAAGGGACCCATCGGGACGAGGCTCCGGAGGCGCCGCAAGGCAGCCTCCCGGACTTTGCGCCGGACTCCACGCCGAAACCCGCAGTGGTTCCGGAGTTCGACAGGCGGCCCCTTCGCAAGAAGGGCAAGACCGTGACGCCGGTGGCCCCCGTCCAACCGGAGGTGCCGAACAACTTGTTGGAGGCGCTCAAGGGCGCTTCCATCGAGGAAGAACACCGCACTATCATGAGTGTGGTGATTAAGAAGGTTCAGCTCGCCAAGAGCGGGCTGACCGAAGCCTGCAGTAGCCTTCTAACAGGCTTTGAGGTAAGAAGTTAAAATTATGTAATGTAATACCGCATAGACAGTAGCCCCTGGTGCTCGGTTCGGTGTTCGGAAAGAAAAGCCGAATTGAGGATCTAAAAAAGAAATATGCAGGGTTGCTAAAAATTATGTCAATATGGGTTTGCAGGCTGCGCTGCTGACCTCTGCCGCACTGACTGCGGAGGTCGGTGCTTTGAAGCGGGACCTCGAGCGGTCCGAGCAAGAGCTCGGCCGTGCCAAGAAGCAGCTCGAGGACAAAGAAGGTGAGTAACACCACTTTGAATAGTTACCTTACAGAAAAGGATTTAGGTTGCGACAAAAATAACAAGGATAACGTGGGTATTGCAGGGGCCACGAACGAGGTGGCAACCCTGAAGGAGGTTGTGTCCGCGGTCGAACGCAATGCGGCCGCGGAACGGGCAGAGCGAGAGAAGCAGGAGGCGCGGGTGGCGGAGGTGCAGCAAGAGCTCCAGGCTCTCATGGAAAAGCATGAGAGTTTGGAGCGCGACTCAAAGACTCGAGAGTCCGAGCTTGCCTCGGCTCTCGGAAGTGCCAAAGCCGCCTAGTCGAGGCCCATAAGGCCCTTCAGGAGGTTGAGGATGTGAAGAAAATAGCGGCGGGTAAGGCATTTTTCATGCAAAGCAAGCATGTTAATGTAAACTTCCTGATACTTACCCGAATTCGGAGCTCTCCAGGGGCGTTTGCAGATCTGCCTCGCAGTGTGTCTGATGTCGCCGCATTCTACCGAGCCGAGGAGGGGAGCTCAATGGAGAAGGTCTTCTGGTCTTAGTACGCTGAGGCCGGCCATCCAGTTCCCCCTAGCGACCAGCTGAAGCAGCTGGTCGAGCTCCACAAGGTAGCCGAGCAGGCCATGAAGGGCCTCATAGTCCGGCTATGGCTTGGAGAGGCCATGCCTGGAAGCTACTTCAGCCTCGTGCGGCGGCTGATGGATGCGTGCCCCTGGGTGGAGGTCATCAAGCGCTCCGCCTGTATTGAAGGTGCTCGTCGGGCCCTTGCCCGCGCAAAGGTGCACTGGGGCAGGCTGGATGCGGAGAGGCTTATCACTGACGCGCCGCCAGCGGGCAAGGAGTATCGTACGCCCGAGATGTACTATAAGACTGTCCTGAAGGGTGCCCGCAAGATTGCGGATGAGTGCCCTAGAGATGTAATTATTGAGTAAACTCGCAATGTGTTATCCTGTGCGCTGAAAACTTTGTTCATATGCGCTAAGCAACGCTTATTGATTTAAAATATTACCTTCTGTGCGGCCGTTTTATAAAATCTGAGAGATGGCAAGTCGTCGGCTTCAGCCCCCATGCCACGAGTGCTGGGGTATTCGGGATAAACTTGAGCACTCTTGTTCCCATTTTTGGGTCCATCTAGGGAGGCGCTCAACACAACGAACAAGGCAACCGGACTTATAATGCTTGAACACTCTCACTTATCCATAGAATTCTATAATTTTAAATTTCGGCGAAGCCCCTAGTACTCGGAAGACCGAGTTCGGGGCGCTATCCACGCCTTGGCCGGACATTATCCAGTTCTTCGCTCGAAGCGGCATAAGTCTTCAGGGACTCGAAAAGACCTCTTGAACAGCGACCAGTCTCTCGCCTTATCATGCCAGTCAGTTTTAGCTTTCTCCACTGAGGCACTCGCCCAGCTCAACCGGGGCGCAATCGCAGTGGTTCTCCCAGTGCTACCTTAGCCGACAGAACGGAACGTAAGGTACCAAAACATGGGAGCCGGGCAAACCCAACTATTGACCCAAGACATGATTCGGAGCCGATTCATATAATGCTATAAGTTCGGGGTGCCGCACTTTGTGAAAGTATTCGGACTTATCACACCATAATGCGGGGAATCTAAGCCCCTGGTGTATTCGGCCGTACCAAAATATACGGGTGCAAGATGTCATTAATGAACATATATGTAAAGTAATGCAATTATGAGCAAAAAGTGCTGCATTATTTATTCAAGGAATTCTGCTATGAGTGCAGAATGATACAAATAGTGCGGTAAGCAAGGGATTGAACTAATTAAACATGTCCCCCTCCAGGGGTGTGCTGCGGACTGGTGTGTATAATCAAATTTAATGCTCGTAATGGAGACCACCTGAGTGTTCGTCGCAGCCTTTTTCCCTCCCTGGCTGTTGCATCGTGAGTTCGGCGGGTTCGCCGCCGGACAGAGCCTCTGGTGAACGGAGTCATGTGTATAAAAAGAAGGAAAATAAAAATAAAAAGAGTGACACACTTGGGAGCCCCTGGTGTGGTCGAGCCGCACTCTAGGTCTGTTGTGGTCGTGCCCCTCCCCCTATGCCCATGGTATCTCCAGAGCGTAATGATGTACGCGGAGAGCTGGTCTTACAATCATGCGAGGGCCGGGGTTGGGGCCGCATTGCTACGCGTGCTTGGAACGTGCCAGGTGGTCTTGGTTGATGTTGCTCTGGGCGCGTTTGGCCGTGTCCGGTCGTTTAACGGCCGGACTCGAAAATTGCCTTAGAAGGCTGCTCTGTACTTCTGCCGCGAGAGCCGCTGTATGTTCCTCCGTTCGGAGGGAGCATTCCGTATTTCCGTTGACCGTGATGACTCCACGAGGGCCTGGCATCTTGAGCTTGAGGTATGCATAATGCGGCACCGCGTTGAATTTTGCAAACGCGGTTCGTCCGAGCAGAGCGTGATAGCCGCTGCGGAACGGGACTATGTCGAAGATTAACTCCTCGCTCTGGAAATTATCCGGGGATCCGAAGACCACTTCCAGCGTGACTGAGCCTGTACAATTGGCCTCAACACCTGGTATGATGCCTTTGAAGGTCGTCTTTATAGGTTTAATCCTTGAGGGGTCTATGCCCATCTTGCGCACTGTATCCTGATAAAGCAGGTTCAGGCTACTGCCGCCGTCCATCAGGACTCTCGTGAGGTGAAATCCATCGACGATTGGGTCTAAAACCAATGCGGCGAATCCGCCATGGCGGATACTGGTCGGATGGTCTCTTCGATCGAAAGTGATCGGGCAAGAGGACCATGGATTGAACTTTGGGGCGACTGGCTCCATCGCATATACGTCCCTTAGTGCACGCTTCCGCTCCCTCTTGGGTATATGGGTTGCGTATATCATGTTTACCGTCCGCACTTGTGGGGAAAACCCTTCTATCCTCTACTGTTCGGCGGCCGGGTCTCTTCCTCGTCGTCGCTATGCAGCCCCTTGTCACTGTTTTCGGCAATTAACTTGCCTGCCTGCTTAAATACCCAACAATCTCTGTTGGTGTGGTTAGCTGGTTTTTCGGGGGTGCCATGTATCTGGCAAGAGCGGTCGAGTATTCGGTCCAAATTGGACGGACCCGGAGTGGTTCTTTTGAATGGCTTCTTCCGCTGACCGGGTTTAGAGCCTCGGAATCCGTCGTTGATCGGCGTATCCTCATTGTTGTCGTCGTTGATGCGGCGTTTGTTTTTGCTTCGACGCGACTTGCCGTTGTGGTCCTTGGTATCCGGACTGTCAGCATTTTTGCTGAGGTTGTTGCTTCGAGCTAGCCAGCTGTCCTCTCCCGCACAGAAGCGGGTCATGAGTGATGTGAGGGCTGCCATGGATTTCGGCTTTTCCTGTCCTAGGTGCCGGGCTAGCCACTCGTCGCGGATGTTGTGTTTGAAGGCTGCGAGGGCCTCTGCATCCGGACAGTCGACGATTTGATTTTTCTTGGTTAAGAACCGTGTCAGAACTGTCTGGCCGATTCGTCTGGCTGCTGAATTATGTGGCTTAGGTCATCGGCGTCTGGTGGTCGCACATATGTGCCCTGGAAGTTGTCTAGGAATGCGGCTTTCAGGTCCTCCCAACACCCAATTGACTCTGCGGGCAGGCTGTTGAGCCAATGCCGAGCTGGTCCTTTAAGCTTGAGCGGGAGATATTTGATGGCGTGGAGATCGTCTCCGCAGGCCATATGGATATGAAGGAGATAATCTTTGATCCAAACCGCGGGGTCTGTTGTGCCATCGTAGGATTCAATGTTGACGGGTTTAAACCCTTCAGGGATTTGATGATCCATTACTTCGTCTGTGAAGCATAGTGGGTGTGCGGCGCCTCTGTATTGAGCAATGTCACGACGTAGCTCAAGAGAGCGTTGTCTGTTGTGTTCGGCCCGGCCGGAGTTGCTGTATCCGGCACGACGGCATTCGTCGTGGGTTGTGGGGCGCCCACGTGATCCATAGATAGATCTGGATTGTCTTTCCTTGTCCTCCGATATATCCCGCAAGTCCGGCGCGTTCCCTCGTGGCTTCGTACTTTTTGAACGATGCCGAGTTACGGTCTTGGTGGAGGGCCTAGGTGCCTCTCTGTCGCGGCCACGGGGTGGTCAGTCTGCCGTATTGTGCACTGGTGATGAAGGTATATATGCTTCCTCCTCTAGTCGGGGGAGCAACTTGGGTAGCTCTTGGAGGGGCGTTCGAGTTCATACTCTTCGGCCGCGAGGACCTCGGTCCATCTGTCGGCCAGCAGGTCTTGATCAGCTTGAAGTTGTTGCTGCTTTTTCTTTAGGCTATTTGCCGTGGCGATAAGCCTGCGTTTAAAACGCTCTTGTTCGACGGGATCCTCCGGCACGATGAATTCGTCGTCGTTGAGGCTTGCCTCGTCTCCAGAGGGAGGTATGTAATTATCATCCTCGACCTCTTTGTCTGCCGCTCTCTCGTGAGGGCTTGCTTCTGCATCCTCCTGCGCTGAATCTTGCTGGAGGGGGTTGTCTTCGGCACTCTCTGGGGTGTTATTATCTCCGGTGCCGGAATCTCCATTCTTGCTGTGGCGGGATTTAGAGCGGCGCCGTTGACGCCGGCGCTTGGGCTGTTTCTTTGAGGAATCTGCCTCCGCTGCTTCTTCGCCGTCCCCTTCTTTTAGGGTGTCCACCATGTATATATCGTATGATGAGGTGGTTTTCTAGTGCCCGGTAGGCGCTGGTTCTTGATCGTCTCCGGCATCGTCGTCCATACTGTCGATGTCTTCGGAGTCGTAATCTAGCATGTCGGTTAGATCGCCGACAGTGGCTACAAAGTGGGTGGTGGGTGGGTTTTGAATTTCTTCATTGTCCGCATCCCAACCATCCTGGCCGTAGTCCGGCCAGGGCTCTACGGATAGCGAGACAGGCTTTAGCGAATTTAGGATGTCGCCAAAGGGTGAGTGTTGGAAGATGTCCGCGGCGGTGAACTCCATGATCGGCGCCCAATCAGATTCGATTGGCAGGGGTGTGGGAGGTTCGGAGTCCGGCAAGGAGTCCGGCACCTCGGAGTCACAAGCTTTATAAGGGACAGGGTCGGTATTCGGCTCCATCGCCATGGCAGTCGCAGCCCCCGAGGCGGTTTCCAGCCACCCGTCCTTGATCTGCGCGATCGGCTCCGAACCAGGGGTCGGAGCGGATTCGTGTGCGGCTACCAAGGCACTGTCCGGCGGCAGAGCTAAATCATGCCCATCGTGACAGCGCGGCACGCTCGGCTGTGGCTCGAGTCCGTCGAAGATCAAGTCCCCGCGGATGTCTGTCGTGAAGTTTAGGCTTCCGAACCTGACCTGACGGCCAGGGGCGTAGCTTTCGATCTGCTCCAGATGGCCAAGTGAATTGGCCCGCAGTGCGAAGCCGCCGAATACGAAGATCTGTCCGGGGAGAAAAGTCTCACCCTGGACGGCGTTGTTGTTGATTGAAGAAGCCATCGAGCCTATCAGTGACGACACAGAGGAACTCTCAATGAAAGCACCAATGTCGGTGTCAAAACCGGCGGATCTCGGGTAGGGGGTCCCGAACTGTGCGTCTAGGCGGATGGTAACAGGAGACAAGGGACACGATGTTTTTACCCAGGTTCGGGCCCTCTCGATGGAGGTAAAACCCTACTCCTGCTTGATTGATATTGATGATATGCGTAGTACAAGAGTGGATCTACCACGAGATCAAGGAGGCTAAACCCTAGAAGCTAGCCTATGGTATGATTGTTGTAATGGTTGTTCGTCCTACGGACTAAAACCCTCCGGTTTATATAGACATGGAGAGGGCTAGGGTTACACAGAGTTGGTTACAATGGTAGGAGATCTACATATCCGTATCGCCAAGCTTGCCTTACACGCCAAGGAAAGTCCCATCCGGACATGGGACGAAGTCTTCAATCTTGTATCTTCATAGTCTTGGAGTCCGGCTGACGATGATAGTCCGGCTGTCCGAACACCCCCTAGTCCAGGACTCCCTCATTTACCTTAATACTTCTTTTGTAGTTGCGGACGCTTGCAATAGGGGTTAATCATAAGTGGGATGCTTGTCCAAGTAAGGGCATTACCCAAGCACCAGTCCACCCACATATCAAATTATCAAAGTACCGAACGCGAATCATATGAACGTGATGAAAACTAGCTTGACGATAATTCCCATGTGTCCTCGGGAGCTCCTTTCTCATTATTAGAAATTGTCTAGGCTTATCCTTTGCTACATAAAGGATTGGGCCACCTTGCTGCACTTTATTTACTTTATTTACTTGTTACTCGTTACTATTTATCTTATCACAAAACTATCTATTACCTATAACTTCAGTGCTTGCAGAGAAAACTTTACTGAAAACCGCTTATGATTTCCTTCTGCTCCTCGTTGGGTTCGACACTCTTACTTATCGAAAGGACTACGATAGATCCCCTACACTTGTGGGTCATCACATGTGCGCGGTGCGTCTCGTCTGCACCTCGCTGTAGATGGATGCAAGCACCCGACCACTGGTGCTTTGGGTGTCGTCCCCCCCTGTTGGAGGCCGCCGCCGCCGCCATGCGATGCGATGCGCTGGTGTGGGGCTGCAGGTGGCGGAGCGAGGCGACGGGTAAGCGGCGACGCGAGTTTTGGACTGGCGGAGAAAGCGAAGGAGGGCGTTGGGCGCGGTTGACCGGCTGAGGAGGTCGGCGGCGGCTTGCAGGAGCGCGGGCGATGACCGGAGGCAGGGTCGACTCGGGGTGGATCGAGGAGAAGTGCATAGAAGGAGGAGAAAGGAGGAGCGGCGGCGCCTTTTTTATCGATCCGGGGAGAGAAAGAAGGATCGGGGAGGCATGATTCAGTTCGAATCGGCCCAAAAATTAGGGAGCTGCGAGCAGAATCGAGGATGTGGTTGTTTCCTTGTGCGGGCATGGGAACACCAGAGTTTTCGTCCGCCTTAAACATGTTCTCTTGTTTAATAGTAGTGTAGATTCTAGCATAGGCGCACGCACACCACTTGCATCCACCCACTAACCAACTAGATGCTAAATACATGCAACTAATTCCTACATGCACATCCAACCCTTATCCACTCAACGGATCACAACTAACTAGATGCACCACGTCCGCCGGTCGTGCTGTTCTCCACAACGGCACAACCACACGTCTGCTAACGCACACACTAAGTCAAGATTATGGCTAACAATCCCCCCAATCTTGACACGCATTGCCGTCAACCGTCGTCTTGAACGCCTTCGCTCGATGTCATCACACGCCTCCGTGCCTGCCGCGACGTGTCGTGTGCCCACCGTTGCCAGAGTTGATGCAGCTCGCGTCGTTGTCATCGTCACGGCCGTGACCCAGCCCGCGGACCCAACCAGGGCACCGACACCGGTCGCACCGTGCTCCGTCACGACTCTAGTGACACACTCAAGCTCCTTCTCCACCGGCGACACACGCCTGTCGTCCCTCTGTGCCACGCACGTCCCGCGCGCACCCGCCGCGCCCAACGAGCCCGACCGCACCAGTACGTCCAGCACGTCCCGCGCACCCGACGCGCCCGACTGCACCAGACGACATGGACTCACCGCATGCCGCCTCCGCGTCCGCCATGGAAGCTGCAGCGCCGCGCACCTCCACAAGCCGACACACGGCCCGGAGCTTCACCACGCAGCAACCGGCGAACGCCGCCACCGCCGGCACCCCTGCGGCAAGGGGAACAATGCCCAAGACAACCAAGCTCATGATACCAAATGTTGGAACCGAAGCCCTCTAGATACCTCTCCACTCACTCGAACTGAGGTCCAAGAAAAAGAACAGTGGACACAAGATTTTCCGGCCGGCGACGAACGCCGCCACGGGCGCTCAAACGCCCCAATCTTTTCTTCTTTACAGTGGCTACATGGCTTACACTCGGCTCCTCTCCGTCGATCACTACAAGGGGGTTTTATACCCATTCTAGCACAGGCGCACGCACACCACTAGCATCCACCCACTAACCAACTAGACCCTAAATACATGCAACTAATTCTTACATGCACGTCCAGCCCTTATCCACTCAACGGATCACAACTAACTAGATGCACCACGTCCGCCGATCGTGCTGTTCTCCACAACGGCACAACCACACATCTGCTAACGCACGCGCTAAGTCAAGATTATGGCTAAAAATCCCCCCTACCCAATCTTGACACGCCTTGCCGTCAACCGTCGTCTTTAATGCCTTCGCTCGACGTCATCACGCGCCTTCACGTCTGCTGTGACATGCCGTGTGCCCACCGTCGCCGGAGTTGATGCAGCTCGCGTCGTTGTCATTGTCACAGTCGTGACCCAGCCCGCAGCCCCAACCTGGGCACCGACGCAGGTCGCACCGTGCTCGACTCCGGCGACAATCTATGTTTGGTGGATTTGCTCAGATCTCGTCGTTGTCCGTCTATGTTCGTGTGTCTTCGGGTTGGATCTGTCGCCGTTCTGGAAACGGGGGTACCCAGACTTGCCTGCCTGCGGCCTGCGGCATGGTTCAGGCAGTGGCCCAGTAAGGCCCATCTTCATCAACACATGCTCAAGACCATCGCGAGGGCCAAGCCTCGCGGGGCGGACGACAGGAGGCTTCCTCGGGCACAACCTCGTCAGGCTGGCTCGCGAGGAGGCGGAGAGATCAAGGCGGGATACCTCACGAGGTGCCCATGATGCAAGCCATGACGACCGAGGCCAGGCGGGCGCCAGGCGGGTGCCGGCCTGCGCAGAGTCCTTGTTTCCTCTTTGGTGCAAAGGGGGCAAGCGCAGGCAAGAGTATCAAGCAAAGGCAACCATTTTGGTGCAACAAGACCAAGACCAGCAGGACGGCAGGATGGAGGTCATCGTGGAGCCCATGCCGACGTCACCGTCAGAGTCTTTGGCAGGCGAGGACCAACTTTAGTCAGGATAAGTGTACTAGATGTTCCCCTTCAAAATGGCCAATTGTTGGCGCCCTTCCCGCTCAATATTTGGGAAGAGGCCCAGGGCCTCCCTCTATAAATAGAGCTAGCCACCGCAGAGTAGGGAGGGAGATTTTGGGTAGACTAGAGAGGGAGAGAGGCGACTAAACTCACCCAAGCAGTTCATCGCACCAGCCAAGAACAGCCCCTCGCGAGGCTGTTCTTCCTTGCATTGTTCATCATCAGCCCCTGAGGCAATCCACCACACCACAAACTGGAGTAGGGTATTACACCACAATGGTGGCCTGAACCAGTATAAATCTTGTGTCCCTTGTGTTGTTCTTCGTGTAGTTTAGATCCTTGTGAGGTGACGAGACGTGGGTAGGCGGGAGGTGCGATTTCCGTGTGCACCCCAGAGTTCAAACCTTGCGGCTCTGCCCGAACCCGAAATCCGACATTTGGCACGCCAGGTAGGGGTGCACCGGAATCTGCTTTCCGTCGCCTTGTGTTGCACCGCCCGTCGCATCATCATTATCATGTCCGGCGACCCAACGGGCAATCCCGATCCTTGGGTGGCCTGGCCCGCCCGCGCAGTGCCGCTTGCCCAGGGCAACCTCAACCCTGTGCCCCAGGCAGCCCGCGGCCCACAGGGCGCTGTGGGCCGCGGGCGACGCGGTCAGGCGGCGCCAGCTCTCACGCCATGGCAAGTGCAGTTGGCAGCAAGGGCCTCAAGCCACGCTGCGGCCATGGCGCCGTACACCCGGTGGGAGTAGGCGAACTCAAGGGCCGCGCTCACGGTAGCTCGAGAGCTACTACAATGCAGGCTGCTGGAGGGCGGCCACGACGTGCTACTGGAGCGAGTGGCAGAGCTCCTGGGCTCCGCCGCCTCGGGGGCTCACCCGTTTTGCACGCAGCCGCCGCCTCAGGCTCAAGGCGGACCGCACGGAGGCCCCGCGCGCGCCCGCACAGCTCCGAGCGGATTCCAGGACCACTCCAACGCCAACCTGGCCGTCGGCGCCTGGCTACCAACAGTGCCGCCCCCGCCTCCGACCAGCAAAGGGGGATTCACTACAGCCCACGGTCCTGGTGGGCCGCCACGCTACCACTCCCAGGTTGGCACCTCGAGCAGGACTACGTGGCACAAGGAGCACTACAGCGAGGCATTCGGGGCGGCGGCCCCGAAAGCGTATGTACCCCACATGGTGCATCAAGGGCACGCGCAGGAGGAAGACCATTGCTCATTCCTCGGCCTAGGCTGGGGGGAAGAGATACCCAAAGCTGAGCTCTTTCAGGAGCCCAGGGAAGGCCTCGTCGACCACGCCAGAGGCAGCGAATATCGGGTACCGCTAATTCCTCAGGAACAGCATACGCTAACCTTGGATCACAGGAGGTACAGGTCATCGCAGCGGGTGGCTTCCCCAATCCAGCAGCTCCCCACCCCTCAGGAGGAGAGCACCGGGGGCTGCAGGAGAGGGGCTGGGACCCGGCCTCGCCCATGCGGCGCTCGGAGCAAGGCGTCCTCAGGAGGTAGGCCCTCTGCCGGGGAGGTGCCCCAGGGCCTACCCCCGGCAGAGGACCCGTGGTCGTCGGGGGAACCGCTGGCGACCGCTCTATCACATCGGCGGCGTCCTCGGTCTCCGGCCGTCGTCGATGGCAATAGAGTGTGGCGCAAGGCGGGGCTCTCGTCTGGCGATATGAAGCAAGGCCGGTACCTGTGAAGAAGGCCCAGTGCCTGTGAAACTCGCCGCCCCGTGACACTCTCACGTAATAATGAGTGGGGCTGTACACGCCCCAGAGTCTCCGGAGAGCTCCCCTCGGGCCTCGGGGGCTCCCGCCCATGCCCAGTGGCAGCACTTAGCTCCACGCTGGTGAGAAGACGTCGAAGACTAGACTAGGTGCCAGACGCGGCCTTTCTACTTCTTTTTGCCTTTCCTTTGGTTGTCGTTTTCCCCTGTTTGGATTTAAGTTGGATTTGAGCTTGAGACTTGCGTGTGTTCGGGGAAGGGGTGTTTAGTCTCGTTCGTGCAATCTCTCGCGTTCTGGTTACCGCTTTGCATCCATCCAGCCTCAGCTGCCTCCCCTCGTGAGCCCCTCACGAGCCGGGCCAGGCCCAGCATGCGTGCAGCCTGGAATGCCATCGCCATGCCCTCTCAGGAGGTTCTCATTACAGGTTCAATGGGCTCGTTCAGGAGGCACTCACGGCACCACGGCCCTCCGCAGGCTAGCTCAGGGCCCACGCGGGTCGAAGGTAAACAAGCCAGTCGACTCGTCACAAGACCAGCCGCTTGGCGTAGGCATACGGGTGATATCATGTCTACAAATGCGCTAACTGCAAGTTTTTACACGAGGGGCTCCCCCTCCCAAAATGCTATTACAACCCTCAGGGCCAAGCCCGAACTATCTGTGCGTAGGGTAAAAAGTAGGAACAGCGCGCGGTCAATCGGATAAATCCCCCAATGCATCCTCAGGGGCACCTCCGGAGTCGCCACCGGCATCGCTGGCCTCGCCGTCGCCTTCTACGCCGCCGTCATCAGAACCTAGGCCATTCACCACTCCGCCCTCATCAGCACCTACGACCACACCGTCGTCATCGGCGGTGAAGGCCCTAACAAGGGCGTCCATGTTGTCTTCCACGCAATGCGCCAGATCGCCCCGGATTGCCAGGGGTACCGGTGCGATGGCGGCATCGAAGTCAAAATGGGGGTCCATGTTCTGGAGATGACTGAAGACGCGAGAAAAAGCACGCCCAAGCAGGGCACGGCTCCTCTCCTCCACCACATCGGTGAAGAACTGAAGGTTACCAGCATAGTTAAGCACATGAGGCACCCCAATGGCTGCCTCACAGATGTTGCCCAAGGCCGTGTTAGCTCTTTCCCGGAGCGTGTGGAGCACAGGGCCATGCATGTGCTCCAAGGTCTACCGCTGGCGTATCTCGTCCTCGCTCCGTCGCGCGACAGCCTCAGCTGCGTCCACCCTTTGATGGAGAAGAAGCACCTCGGCGCGGGAGGAAGCCAGCTCCACCTGTGCCGTGCCAAGGGCGGCCCCGGCACCGTCCGCACGCCACGTCACTTCATCCAGCTTGGCCTTTCAGGGCGGCGGTCCTGGCCTCTCCTCGAACTCGTGCTCGAGGTTCGAGCGGGCCGCCGCCACCTGGCGATCAACCTCTTCAGAGGCTCGGGCTTCCATCGCGGCAACGTCATCCTCCGCCTGCACCACCAAGCGCTCCCTCGTCTCCAACTGCTTGAGGTCCAGGGTGCGCTCGGTGGCCTCCAGCGTCAGTGCCTCCTCAAGTCTCTAGAGCTCCATCCGGTCGACCGAGGCCCCCTTCATCGACGCAAGGGCCGCCTCATGCAACTCCACCTGCTGCTCCAGGGAGCTACTCCAGGCCCGGAGCTCCCACGCCCGCTCCTCTGCGGCCCTGCGCCGCTGGTCAGCCTCCTGGGCCTCCTCGATGGCCCGGGAGCAGGCCTCCCGAGAAACCACTAGCGACACCTCAGCTTTCTCATTGTCGAGGTCACACTGGTGGCGCGCAAGGGCAACGGCCACCTTCAGCTTGCACCTCTCCTCAGCTAGGCGCAGGCCCTCGGCCTCAAGGCGCGCGTCCTCGTCAGCAAGCTCTACACTGAGCTGGCTCACTGCGTCAACCGCCCTCCGGAGAAACCCTTGGCGAAGGGCGCGGAGCTCCCGAGTGCGCTCGAGCACGTCTTCCGCGTCATCCTTCGCCCCAGGCGCGCGCGGGGGGCCACGAACTAGCACTCCCCCTCTGGGCAGGGGGCTGGGGGCTGGCGCCCTCGCGTTGGCCGGACGCGCCTCGCTAGAAGCCTGGCCCAGAGCCGGTTCGTCCTCCAAGGAAGAACGCAAGACCGACATCAGCTAGTCGCCGTCCACGACCAATCGAAGAGCCCAGGGCAGGCTGGCTATACCCCGGGAGGGCTCGCGAAGGAGGGTCGCGAGGTGCGTAGAATCATGATGCATCACAGGATGGCCCACCTCTCCAACCGGCCTCACCACAAGGGTAGTGCTTGAGCTCGGGGAGCTTGGGGATGATGGAGAGGGCGAGGCCTGGAGGGATGGCTCCTCAACCGTCTCCGTGAACTCGGCAGGAAGGGCCCTGCAGGGCAATGATCAGCTGAAGCAACAGGAAAGTAAGGGCTAAGAAAGGGGAAGGCTTACTCATTAATGGCGAAGTACTTCCTGCGCTTCAATAGGCGGCAAGGGTAATCATCACCCAAGGCCTCCATTCTCTTTCAGAGAGCCTTGAAGTCCACGCGGAAGCGGCCTAGGAGCTCGGCGCAAGGGTCAGCCGGCGACAAGGAAGAAGCGCCAATGTGACCGGCGTCGGGGGCATCGCCCTGGCGCACGCCTCCAAATGCCGCCCCGCGAAGGGTGGCCGGGGCCTCAGGAGCCTCTGCCACGGGAGCCGCGGCCGCGGCTCGACACCTACAGCCGCCACAGGGTGGGCCTCAGGAGCTGCCGCCTCAGGAGTTCCGCATGGCGTCATCATCCCGACAGCGGCCCCCTCGGCCCCCGGCGGCCCTTGCCTCCTAGCTCCACCACTCGAGGAAGGACCACCGCGGGCAACCGGAAGGGCAACCACCACAACTGGGTTCTCACGAGGTCCCATGAGGCCTGCGGGGCGCAGCCCCCATTTGTCGAAGCTGGGCATCTGCTCCACAAAATCAGCCCTGCTTGAGCAAAGGTGCAGCAGGGCACCCCCTTGCCGGACGCTGCCAGGGGAAGGGTCCCCAGTCAGGATCATGAGAACCTTCCTCAGCACTTCAGGCGCCAGATCTTCCTCCTGGAGCCTCATGCAGTCTTCATGCCCCTAGAAGGCCCACATCCGGCGGGAATGGCGCTGGAGAGGGGCAATGCAGCACAGGAGGAACTCCTTCACCACCTTGGGTGCCGTCACACCGAGCGCCCTTGAGTTCGCAAAGCGATGCTAGACGAAGACGAGCCGGGGGCTCGTGAGCGTCTCCTGGCCCAGCCCGAATTGGGGATAGCGGGCAAGGTTGGCTCCGAGAGCAGGGGACTGGGCACTCCGACATCCACGTACAGCCACCGCTCTCGGAACCCAGTCGCAGGCGGAGGAAGGCTGAAATCAATTCCCGAGGCCGCCATTTCTGGTGCGGCGAGGAAGCTCACGCACCCCAAGCATTGGGTGGGGTCACTGAGGCGCAAAGAGCAGAAGTGGCGCAGCAAGGCAACCGAATGAGGAATGCCCACCATCGCCTCGCAAACAAAAGCGAAAACGGCAAGAAGAGCAACGGATTCGGGACCCAAATGCATCATGTGGATCTGGTAATGGGAAAGTACGGCATTGAAGAAATCGGAAAAGGGGGGAATCAGTCCCGCCCACAGGGCGTCGGCAAAGTACCGGACCTCGGTGACTATTCTGTCAATGGAGAAGTGAGACGCGGGCCAGACCGTCGTCCTCTCACACTCGTTGAAGATGGTGGCAAGGCGGAACTGACCATATCCAAGGCTTCCAGGTTGAGTATGAT
The DNA here is from genome assembly GCA_963921465.1 of Triticum timopheevii. Classification (NCBI taxonomy): domain Eukaryota; kingdom Viridiplantae; phylum Streptophyta; class Magnoliopsida; order Poales; family Poaceae; genus Triticum; species Triticum timopheevii. Next base: position 559,046,999 of record OY997268.1, on the reverse strand, counting down.
CGACTGATCGACGGCAGGAGCCGTCGACGGCGGCGAGTGGGGCGAGGGCGCGAGCTTCTGCCCTTTCCCCTTCTTCGTCGGTGCCATGGCGACAGGAAGGGGGAGGATTCAAGATTGGGTTGGAAGCGGAGGCTGGAGCTCGAGAGGAGGAAGGGCAGGAGACGCGCGAGCAGCGAGAAGAGGGATGACTGTGTGCAACCACGGGTCCGCCTAGCTGAGCGCAAAATAAGGAGGCGTGGGGAAACAGGGACGCCCACGTCCAATCAACCGCCATGCGGCGCCCAAGGCCGCAGGATGATGGGGCCCGCGGCGCTTCGTACTTGCCCCTTCGCTTCTCTGCTAAGCCAAGTCCAGGCGCACCTTGGGCCCGGGGGCTACTGTCGGCATTCTGGGAACGGGGGTACCCAGACTTGCCTGCTTGCGGCCTGCGGCATGGCTCAGGGAGTGGCCCAGTACAGCCCATCTTCATCAACACATGCTCAAGACCCTCGTGAGGGGCCAAGCCTCGCGGGGCGGACGACAGGAGGCTTCCTCGGGCACAGCCTCGTTAGGCTGGCTCGCGAGGAGGCAGAGAGATCAAGGCGGGATACCTCACGAGGTGCCCATGATGCAAGCCATGACGATCGAGGCTAGGCGGGCGCCGGCCTACGCAGAGTCCTTGTTTCCTCTTTGGTGCAAAGGGGGCAAGCGCAGGCAAGAGTATCAAGCAAAGGCAACCATTTCGGTGCAACAAGACCAAGACCAGCAGGACGACATGATGGAGGTCATCGTGGAGCCCAAGCCGGCGTCACCGTTAGGGTCTTTGGCAGGCGAGGACCAACTTTAGTCAGGATAAGTGTACTAGATGTTCCCCTTCAAAATGGCCAATTGTTGGCGCCCTTCCTGCTCAATATTTGGGAAGAGGCCCAAGGCCTCCCTCTATAAATAGAGCTAGCCACCGCAGAGTAGGGAGGGAGATTTTGGGTAGACTAGAGAGGGAGAGAGGCGACTGAACTCACCCAAGCAGTTCATCGCACCAGTCAAGAACAGCCCCTCGCGAGGCTGTTCTTCCTTGTGCTGTTCATCATCAACCCCTGAGGCAATCCACCACACCACAAACTGGAGTAGGGTATTACACCACAATGGTGGCCTGAACCAGTATAAATCTCGTGTCCCTTGTGTTGTTCTTCATGTAGTTTAGATCCTTGCGAGGCGACGAGACATGGGTAGGCGGGAGGTGTGATCTCCGCGTGCACCACAGAGTTCGAACCTTGAGGGTCTGCCGGAACCCGAAATCCGACAGGATCCTTCTGATCTACGTTATTCTTCATCTGCGATGGTTGTTGTTCTGGTGTGCTGGTCCTACGGGGCCTTAGCACGACGACTTCCCGACTATCTACTACAACAAGTTGTGCCCTACTCCGGCACTTGAGGGACGATGACGGCGGCGCGCCTTCAACTCGCTTCAGTGCTTGTAGTCGTTGCTAGGTGGTCTATGGATTCGGATGTAATTTTTATTATTTCTGGTATTCATTGTACTGCCATGATAGAAGATGAATAGATAGGAAATTTTCCCGCAATAGTACGCACTGATTTTATAGAAGCTTTACACATAAGAATGGGATTTTCGGTAAACAGAAAAGGAGAGGAAACGATCTTCAAATTGAAATACTGCCCTGATACGTCTCCAACGTATCTATAATTTTTGATTGCTCCATGCTACTTTATCTACTATTTTGGACTATATTGGGCTATATTTTCCACTTTTATATTATTTTTGGGACTAACCTATTAACCGGAGGCCCAACCCAGAATTGTCGTTTTTTGCCTATTTCAGTGTTTCGAAGAAACGGAATATCAAACGGAGTCCAAACGGAATGAAACCTTCAGGAACGTGATTTTCCAACCGAACGTGATCCAGAAGACTTGGACCCTACTCCAAGAAATGCTAGAGGCGGTCACGAGGGTGCAGGGCGTCCCCTGGGTGCGCCCCCCTACCTCGTGGGCCCCCTGACGCTCCACCGACGTTCTCCTTCCTCCTATATATACCTACGTATCCCCATACGATCAGAACAGGTGCCAAAAACCTAATTCCACCGCCGCAACCTTCTGTATCCACGAGATCCCATCTTGGGGCCTGTTCCGGAGCTCCGCCGAAGGGGGCATCCACCATGGAGGGCTTCTACATCATCACCATAGCCCCTCTGATGAAGTGTGAGTAGTTTACTTCAGACCTTTGGGTCCATAGCTAGTAGCTAGATGGCTTCTTCTCTCTTTTTGGATCTCAATACAATGTTCTCCCCCTCTCTCGTGGAGATCTATTCGATGTAACCTTCTTTTTGCGGTGTGTTTATTGAGACCGATGAATTGTGGGTTTATGATCCAGTATTATCTATGGAAAATATTTGATTCTTCTCTGAATTCTTTTATGTATGATTGAGTTATCTTTGCAAGTCTCTTCGAATTATCCTTTTGGTTTGGCCAACTAGATTGGTAGTTCTTGCAATGGGAGAAGTGCTTAGCTTTGGGTTCAATCTTGCGGTGTCCTTACCCAGTGACAGAAAGGGTTGCAAGGCACGTATTGTATTGTTGCCATTGAGGATAACAAGATGGGGTTTTTATCATATTGCATGAATTTATCCCTCTACATCATGTCTTCTTGCTTAAGGCGTTACTCTATTTTTAACTTAATACTCTAGATGCATGCTGGATAGCGGTCGATGAGTGGATTAATAGTAGTAGATGCAGAATCATTTCGATCTACTTGTTTTGGAGTGATGCCTATATACATGATCATTGCCTAGATATACTCATAACTATGCTCAATTCTGTCAATTGCTCAACAGTAATTTGTTCACCCACCGTAGAATACTTATGCTCTTGAGAGAAGCCACTAGTGAAACATATGGCCCCCGGTCTATTCTCATCATATCAATCTCTATCACTTTATTTACTTGCTTTGTTTTTACTTTGCCTTTTACTTTTTACTTTGCATCTATCTATCAAAAATACCAAAAATATTATCTCTATTAGATCTCACACTCATAAGTGACCGTGAAGGGATTGACAACCCCTAAGCGTTGGTTGCGAGTTGCTATCGTTTTGTGTAGGTACGAGGGACTTGTGCGTGGTCTCCTACTGGATTGATACCTTGGTTCTCAAAAACTGAGGGAAATACTTACCCTACTTTGCTGCATCATCCTCTCCTTTTCGGGGAAATCCAACGCAGTGCTCAAGAGGTAGCAAGAAGAATTTTTGGCGCCGTTGCTGGGGAGGCTCACGCAAGCAAGTCAACTATACCAAGTACCCATCGCAATCCCTATCTCTCGCATTACATTATTTGCCATTTGCCTCTTGTTTTCCTCTCCCCCACTTCACCCTTGCCGTTTTATTTGCCCTCTCTTTCCCAATCTCCTCCTCTCTTCCCCGTTTGCCCTTTTTTCCCTTTGCCTTTCTGTTTTCTTGTGTGTTGGATTACTTGTTGCCATGGCGCAAGATAATACCAAATTGTGTGATTTCTTGAATACCAATAATAATGATTTCCTTAGTACTCCGATTGCTTCTCTTAATAATGATGAGTCTTGTGAAATCAATACCGCTTTGCTGAATCTTGTTATGAAAGATCAATTTGTCGGCCTTCCTAGTGAAGATGCCGCTACTCATCTAAACAATTTTGTTGATTTGTGTGATATGCAAAAGAAGAAAGATACGGATAACAATATTGTCAAATTGAAATTATTTCCATTTTCACTTAGAGATCGTGCTAAAGTTTGGTTTTCATCTTTGCCTAAAAATAGTATTGATTCTTGGAACAAGTGCAAAGATGCTTTTATCTCTAAGTATTTTTCTCCCGCTAAGATTATCACTCTTAGGAACGACATCATGAATTTTAAACAACTTGATCATGAGCATGTTTCCCAATCTTGGGAAAGAATGAAATTAATGCTTCGCAATTTCCCTACTCATGATTTGAATTTATGGATGACCATACAAAATTTTTATGCCGGATTGAATTTTGCTTCTAGAAATCTTTTGATTCGGCCGCGGGAGGCACTTTTATGGAAATTCATTAGGGGATGCTATCAAATTGCTTGATAATATTATGGCTAATTATTCTCAATGGCACACCGAAAGATCTTCTAGTAAAAAAGTGCATGCTATAGAAGAAATCGATGTTTTGAGTGAAAAGATGGATGAACTTATGAAGATGTTTGCTCCTAAAAATACTCCTCTTGATCCCAATGATATGCCTTTATCTACTTTGCTTGAGAATAACAATGAATCTATGGATGTGAATTTTGTTGGTAGGAATAGTTTTGGAAACAACGCTTATAGAGGGAATTTTAATCCTAGGCCTTATCCTAGTAATCCTTCTAATAATTATGGAAATTCCTACAACAACTCTTATGGAAATTTTAATAAGATTCCCTCTGAATTTGAGAGTAGTGTTAAAGAGTTTATGAATTCACAAAAGAATTTTAATACTTTGCTTGAAGAAAAGTTGCTTAAAGTTGATGATTTGGCTAGGAACGTTGATAGAATTTCTCTTGAAATTGATTCTTTAAAGCTTAGATCTGTTCCTCATAAGCGTGATATCAATGAGTCTCTTAAAGCCATGAGAATTTCCATTTATGAGTGCAAAGAAAGAACAACTAGGATGCGTGCTTCCAAAGATGCCTTTATTAAAGCGTGTTCTTCCAATTCCTATGAAAATCAAGATGAAGATCTAAAAGTTATTGATGTGTCCCCCATTAAATCTTTGTTTTGCAATATGAATCTTTATGAAACTGAATATGATCTTCCTTTACCTAGAAGGCGTTCTAAGAATTCGGAGTTTCTAGATCTTGATGATGAAATTGATGAAAGTGGGATTGAAATAAATAAAAACCATGATGTTGCTAAACCCACTATTTTGGATATCAAGGAATTTAATTATGAAAATTGCTCTTTGATTGGTTGTATTTCCTTGTTGCAATCCGTGCTAGATTCTCCTCATGCTTATAGTCAAAATAAGGCCTTTACCGAACACATTGTTGATGCCTTGATGCAATCTTATGAAGAAAAACTTGAGTTGTAAGTTTCTATCCCTAGAAAACTCTATGATGAGTGGGAACCTACTATAAAAATTAAAATTAAAGATTATGAGTTTCATGCTTTGTGTGATTTGGGTGCTAGTGTCTCTACTATTCCCAAAGCTTTATGTGATTTGCTAGATTTCTGTAATTTTGATGATTGCTCTCTAAACTTGCATCTTGTGGATTCCACTATTAAAAAGCCTATGGGAAGAATTAATGATGTTCTTATTGTTGCAAATAGGAATTATGTGCCCGTAGATTTTATCGTTCTTGATATAGATTGCAATCCTTCATGTCCTATTATTCTTGGTAGACCTTTCCTTAGAATGATTGGTGCAGTTATTGATATGAAGGAAGGAAATATTAGATTCCAATTTCCCTTAAAAAAAGTGTATGGAACACTTCCCTAGAAAAAATAAAATTACCATATGAATCTACCAAGAGAGACACTTATGGATTGCCTACCAAAGATGGCAATACCTAGATCTATCCTTGCTTTTATGCCTAGCTAGTGGCGTTAAACGATAGCGCTTGTTGGGAGGCAACCCAATTTTATTTTGTGATTTTTGTTTTTGCTTCTGTTTAGGAATAAATAATCCATCTACCTTCTGTTTGGATGTGGTTTTATGTTTTAGTTAGTGTCTGTGCCAAGTAGAACCTATAGGATAACCTACGATGATAGTTGATTTGATTCTGCTGAAAAAATAGAAACTTTGCGCACATGAATTTAGTTATGATAAATCACAGAAACGTGCTTTTGCGTTGATTATTTTTTCTGCTATTCAATAAATAAATTGTCCAGGACTTCCTATTTTCTTAGAAGTTTTAGAGTTCCAGAAGTTTGCGTTAGTTACAGATTGCTACAGACTGTTCTGTTTTTGACAGATTCTGTTTTACGTGTCTTGTTTGCTTATTTTGATGAATCTATGGCTGGTAAAATAGTTTCTAATCCATAGAGAAGTTGGAATACAGTAGGTTTAACACCAATATAAATAAATAATGAGTTCATTACAGTACCTTGAAGTAGTCTTTTGTTTTCTTTCTCTAACGGAGCTCACGAGATTTCTGTTGAGTTTTGTGTTGTGAAGTTTTCAAGTTTTGGGTGAATTCTTTTGATGGATTATGGAACAAGGAGTGGCAAGAGCCTAAGCTTGGGGATGCCCATGGCACCCCCAAGATAATCCAAGGACACCAAAAAGTCAAAGCTTTGGGATGCCCCGGAAGGCATCCCCTCTTTCATCCACTTCCATCGGTAATTTACTTGCAGCTATATTTTTATTCACCAACATGATATGTGTTTTGCTTGGAGCGTCTTGTATTATTTGCATCTTTGCTTGTTAGTTTACCACAATCATCCTTGCTGTACACACCTTTTGAGAGAGCCATATACAAATTGGAATTTGTTAGAATACTCTATGTGCTTCACTTATATCTTTTGAGCTTGATAGTTTTGCTCATAGTACTTCACTTATATCTTTTGAGCGTGATAATTTTTGCTCTAGTGCTTCACTTATATCTTTTAGAGCACGGTGGTGGATTTGTTTTAAAGAAACTATTGATCTGTCATGCTTCACTTAGATTATTTTGAGAGTCATTAATAGCATGGTAATTTGCTTAATGTTAATATACTTAGTGTTCAAGACATGTGAAACTTTCTTTTGAGTAAATTGAATACTAAGATAGGTTTGATGCTTGATAATTGTTTTGAGATATGGAGGTAATAATATCAAAGTCGTGCTATTTGATAATTGTGAATTTGAGAAATACTTGTGTTGAAGTTTGCAAGTCCCGTAGCATGCACGTATGGGTAAAGTTGTGTAACAAATTTGAAACATGAAGTGTACCTGGCTTGTGCATCCTTATGAGTGGCGGTCAGGGACGAGCGATGGTCTTTTCCTACCAATCTATCCCCCTAGGAGCATGCGCGTAGTACTTGAATTTTTTGATGGCTTCTAAATTTTTGCAATAAGTATATGAGTTCTTTTGACTAATGTTGAGTCCATGGATTATACGCACTCTCAACTTTCCACCTTTGCTAGCCTCTTCGGTACCGTACATTGCCCTTTCTCACCTTGAGAGTTGGTGCAAACTTCGCTGGTGCATCAAAACCCCGTGATACGATTCGCTCTATCACACATAAACCTCCTTATATCTTCCTCAAAACAGCCACCATACCTACCTATCATGGCATTTCCATAGCCATTTCGAGATATATTGCCATGCAACTTCCACCATCATCATCATGACATACATTACTTTTGTCATATTGCCATTGCATGATCATGTAGTTGACATCGTATTTGTGGCAAAGCCACCATGCATTATTTTCCATACGTGTCACTCTTGATTCATTGCACCATCCCGGTACACCGTCGGAGGCATTCATATAGAGTCATACTTTGTTCTAAGTATCGAGTTATAATTGTTGAGTTGTAAGAAAAATAAAAGTGTCATGATCATCATTATTAGAGCATTGTCCCAAGTGAGGAAAGGACGATGGAGACTATGGTTCCCCCATAAGTCGGGATGAGACTCCGGACGAAAAAAAAGAGGCCATAAAAAAAGAGAAAGGCCCAAACAAATAAAAAAATGAGAGAAAAAGAGAGAAGGGACAATGCTACTATCCTTTTACCACACTTGTGCTTCAAAGTAGCACCTTGTTCTTCATGTAGTGAGTCTCATATATTGTGCTTCAAAGTAGCACCAAGATCTTCATGATAGTGAGTCTCACGAGTTGTCTTTTTATACTAGTGGGAATTTTTCATTATAGAACTTGGCTTGTATATTCCAATGATGGGCTTCCTCAAAATGCCCTAGGTCTTCGTGAGCAAGCGAGTTGGATGCACACCCAATAGTTTTCTTTTGTTGAGCATTCATAGCTCTAGTGCATTCGTTGCATGGCAATCCCTACTCCTCATGTTGACATCAATTGATGGGCATCTCCATAGCCTGTTGATTAGCCTCGTCAATGTGAGACTTTCTCCTTTTTTGTCTTCTCCACACAATCCCCATCATCATATTCTATTCCACCCATAGTGCTATATCCATGGCTCGCGCTCATGTATTGCGTGAAAGTTGAAAAAGTTTGAGATTATTTGAATATGAAACAATTGCTTGGCTTGTCATCGGGGGTATAGAAGTTGGGAACATCTTTGTGTGATGAAAATGAAGCATAGCCTAACCATATGATTTTGTAGGGATGAACTTTATTTTGCCATGATATTTTGACAAGACATGATTGCTTTGATTAGTATGCTTGAAGTATTATTATTTTTGTGTCAATATGAACTTTTGTCTTGAATCTTTTGGATCTGAATATTCCTATCACAATTAAGAAGATTTATATTGAAATTATGCCAAAGTATCACTCCGCATCAAAAATTCTTTTTTATCATTTACCTACACGAGGACGAGCAGGAATTAAGCTTGGGGATGCCTGATACGTCTCCAATGTATCTATAATTTTTGATTGCTCCATGCTACTTTATCTACTGTTTTGGACTATATTGGGCTTTATTTTCCACTTTTATATTATTTTTGGGACTAACCTATTAACCGGAGGCCCAACCCAGAATTGTCGTTTTTTGCCTATTTCAGTGTTTCGAAGAAACGGAATATCAAACGGAGTCCAAACGGAATGAAACCTTCGGGAACGTGATTTTCCAACCGAACGTGATCCAGGAGACTTGGACCCTACTCCAAGAAGTGCCAGAGGCGGTCACGAGGGTGGAGGGCGCCCCCCTGGGTGCGCCCCCCTACCTCGTGGGCCCCCTGACGCTCCGCCGACTTACTCCTTCCTCCTATATATACCTACGTATCCCCATACGATCAGAACAGGTGCCAAAAACCTAATTCCCCCGCCGCAACCTTCTGTATCCACGAGATCCCATCTTGGGGCCTGTTCTGGAGCTCCGCCGGAGGGGGCATCCACCACGGAGGGCTTCTACATCATCACCATAGCCCCTCAGATGAAGTGTGAGTAGTTTACTTCAGACCTTTGGGTCCATAGCTAGTAGCTAGATGGCTTCTTCTCTCTTTTTGGATCTCAATACAATGGTCTCCCCCTCTCTCGTGGAGATCTATTCAATGTAATCTTCTTTTTGCGGTGTGTTTGTTGAGACCGATAAATTGTTGGTTTATGATCTAGTATTATCTATGGAAAATATTTGATTCTTCTCTGAATTCTTTTATGTATGATTGAGTTATCTTTGCAAATCTCTTTGAATTATCCTTTTGGTTTGGCCAACTAGATTGGTAGTTCTTGCAATGGGAGAAGTGCTTAGCTTTGGGTTCAATCTTGCGGTGTCCTTACCCAGTGATAGAAAGGGTTGCAAGGCACGTATTGTATTGTTGCCATCGAAGATAACAAGATGGGATTTTTATCATATTGCATGAATTTATCCCTCTACATCATGTCATCTTGCTTAAGGCGTTACTCTGTTTTTAACTTAATACTCTAGATGCATGCTGGATAGCGGTCGATGAGTGGAGTAATAGTAGTAGATGCAGAATCATTTCGATCTACTTGTTTTGGACATGATGCCTATATACATAATCATTGCCTAGATATACTCAGAACTATGCTCAATTCTGTCAATTGCTCAACAGTAATTTGTTCACCCATCATAGAATACTTATGCTCTTGAGAGAAGCCACTAGTGAAACCTATGGCCCCCGGGTCTATTCTCATCATATCAATCTCTATCACTTTATTTACTTGCTTTGTTTTAACTTTGCCTTTTACTTTTTACTTTGCATATATCTATCAAAAATACCAAAAATATTATCTCTATCAGATCTCACTCTCGTAAGTGACCGTGAAGGGATTGACAACCCCTAAGCGTTGGTTGCGAGTTGCTATCGTTTTGTGTAGGTACGAGGGACTTGTGCGTGGTCTCCTACTGGATTGATACCTTGGTTCTCAAAAACTGAGGGAAATACTTACGCTACTTTGCTGCATCATCCTCTCCTCTTTGGGGAAATCCAATGCAGTGCTCAAGAGGTAGCAAGCCCGCGATACGGCTAGTGAATGTGTAGGCGTATTGTGTGCGGCCCATCCAAAGCGTCAGTCATCGCCCGTCGTTGGCTTGGACCAAGGTTAGGGCCCTTGTTCGGTCCTTCGAAACAGCAGATGTGAGAGAATCTTGTCCAACACACCCCCTCTCACTGCTGGGTTGCATGGAATGAACCAGAGCCACGCAGCGGGTCGTCTCCTCCATTCCAATCTGCATCAGTTTGTCGAACAGCGGCGCTCGTGCTATTCCATCGCCGGCGAGATGTCTACCAATGGTGTCGAGATTAACGGGTACATTTTGTTCCCCTCCGACCACCCATCTTTGGTATTAACCGGCACAGATTTGGCGGATTTCTCACCGAGTTGGCTTCTCCGTCAATATACAGGATCGTCCGGTGTGAGGAGCAGTTCCGTCTTCCCATTGGAGTCTCAGGATTCCATGAGCGTCCCAAACAGCATGTTCACTGCCACCAGTTGTGCTCGACCGCCTGTGGATGCAGTGGTGGGCGAGGTGTGCTCTAAACCACCAGCGCCTGGATGCGCAGGTCAATGAAAATCATATCCCCTCTTTTTTTCTTTTGTCTTATGTTGTGTAGTCTTAGCTCTGTACCCTAGGTAGGTTCTTAGTTACAGAAAGATGTTTATTGTGCGAAAAATGGCAATAGTAGCCGCGCTGCAGTCAGGCCGTTACATCTGTTGTTTGGGGTTCATTAAGGATTCATAGTATTTGTTAGGTTCGCAGGCACCTAATTCTTGGAAGTGATCAATTGGGTTTCCTATACCTAATTTGTTCATGAGGCATTTGGATTAGATTCATGAAAGGCTTTGACGGCTGATTAGTTTGAGATTTTGTTCTGCTGGTTACTGAACACTTTATTGGATTACATAGCTGATTAATTTTATGTTGATCTTAGCTTATTAGCCTAGATGATGTTGGTAGCTGGTCTGTTGATGGTTGAGAATCTGGAATAGAGAACCATGGGGTTTCCTAAAATGTATTTGTTCATGAAACACTGGGATTTTGATTCCTGAAAGCTGTTGACGATTGAATAGTTTGAGGAATTGACCTGCTTTTATTGGATTACATAGTTGATTATTTTACGAGAGCTTATTAGTATATACGATGGTTTGGATCTCTCCTATTGAGGCCTGAGAAACTTGAAACTGCATGTGCCGAATATGATATACTCACTATTCTCCTGCTGAGATCTTTATGTGACTATTTATGTACTTAAAAAAAGCAAAGAGTTTCATTAGTTGTTTTCATGTGTGTCGTCTCCTACCGAGATGATTATGCAGGGTCAGGGTTGGTAAAGCTCCCGAGGAGAGGGAGATGAATCCAAACAAGATCTCAGCTCTGGAATTGTCTGTCCGCGCTTATACAGAGAAGAGGGATGGACCTGTTGTGTACCCAAGCATTGGGACAAGTTTTGACTCGTTGGATGAAGCTTATGAATTCTATAATCTGTATTCGTGGGAGTGCGGTTTTGGTGTTAGACTTGCCAAGAGCAGATTGAATGTTGAAAGGAAGAGATGCATGCAAGAGATTGTGTGCGCTTGTGCGGTATGTTAAATGAACAACTGTCAAAATGTTCGCATCATTGGCTGACTGATTCTAATGTCATGATAAAATGTCTGACGGCATTTCTTATTTCTGTTTTAACTTTCCAGGGGAAACCATTGAGGGAAAACAGTCGGTTGTCCAGATGCGGGTGCAATGCCATGATCAGGCTGTTGCGGTCAAATGACAAGGGGTGGTACATAGCAGAACACAAAGATGACCATAACCACCCATTGACGTTCGCGTGCGGCTAGAAGATGCACTGGAAGTCGCATAAGCATATAGACAGATACACAAAGGACATAGTGAAACAGCTGAGAGACAACAATGTAGGTCTTGGGAAAGTGTTCAACATTGTTGGCAGTTTTTTCAGGACAGTGGATAATGTGCCATTTTCCAAGAGGTGTTTGAATACTCTTTGCCAGAAGCTGAACAAAGATCAGTCTGACATGGATGCAGTTAAGACGATGGCGATTCTAGCCGAGATGAAGGCTAATGATCCTGACATCAATTACACAGTACAAGTGGATGATGAGAGCAGGGTAAAAACACTGATGTGGGTAACAAGCAGAGGTTTTGACCAATATAGGTGTTTTGGAGATGCAATCACATTTGATACAGCGTACCGTACAAATCTTTATGACATGCCAATTGGGTTGTTCGTTGGTGTAAACAACCACTTCCAAAGCATATTTTTTGGTGGTGCCATGATGAGAGACGAGAAAGAGGACACATTCAAGTGGATATTTAAAGAGTTCATCCTTATGGTTGGCGGGAAACACCCGCAGACAATCCTTACTAGTTAGTATCTCCCTCAAGCTCTGGTGTTTACCACTTTATGCACACCGCTGTTATTTTTCTATAGAAAAAGATAGATCTAACCAACAGAATGTGCAACCCCCTGAAATAATGCAGATCAGGCACGGGCGACGGAGCTGGCTATCGAGGCAGAACTACCCAACACAGTGCATCGTTGGTGCAAGTGGCATGTTTTGAAGAAGGCAAATGAGTCTATGGGTGTGCTGTGGAGCAAGAACAGTGGCTTTAAATTGGAGTTCCACAAGCTAGTCCATCACATGATCATGGAGGAAGAATTTGAAGTTGGTTGACAGCAGATGTTGGACGAGTACTCGTTGAAGAAGCATCCATTCTTGACATAGATATATGAGGTGCGCCATAAGTGGGCAAAGCCATATTTTAGAGGAGTGTCTGTGCAAAAATGACTAGCACACAACAGAGTGAGAGTGCTAATCACATGTTGAAGGGTTACGTGCTACCGGGGTGTCCTATGCACCTGTTTTTGAAACAATTTGAGAAACTCCAGTTCGACAGGGAGTCAGAGCAGAGCTTCCAGGAGAAGAGAACATTACTGGTATTTTTTTCCTCTGCATCTGCTATAACAGTTGTGCATGCTATAAATTGTTTGATAGAAATGCTGCTAATAACTAATGTGTGGTGGTTTTGTTTGCAGAGTGGTGTGTCACTTAGACTTAACCTACCGATAGAGAGGCATGCTAGCAACGTGTACACCAGAGCTATGTTTGAGAAGTTTGGTGAAGAACTATACAAATGTGGTGCATATGTATTGGATGAGATTGTAGTGAGGAAGGTTTACAAATCAACACATGTAGATGCTGCAGCCAGAGAGAAATGGAGTAAGGTTGAGTTCACGGTCGAAGTGGATGATGAAGAGAGTTTTTTCACATGTGAGTATGGCATGTTTGAACACTCTGGTTTGGTTTGTTGCCATGCATTGCAGGTGAACATTTACATCTTATTTGTAGTCTGTTCGTTCTTGATAGCGGAAAATACATGCTTGTTTAGAAACAAGGACTAGTGGAATGAAAACGATTTACTCTTTTGCATGCAGGTTATGGTCCTCTTCCGCCTGTCGAAAATACTAGAGAAGCATATAATGAAACGCTGGACAAGAGATGCAAATGATGTTTTGCCTGCACATTTGGTCCGGTACCAGAAAGATAGAGGGCCTCCTTCCAGCGATACATTCAGGCATCACACAATGTACATGAAGGCATTAGAGTGTGTGCTGCTTAGCGATAGCAATGTTAGGTGCTATGATGTTTTCATGACCATGATGAAGGAGGTCCAAGCCACTCTGTTGCCATTAAGCGCTGAGAAGGATGGGATGGGGCTAGCAGAGATGGAGCAACAAAATCAGGTTTTAGTTCAGAAGCAGCCAGAGTGGCTATAGATGCAAGGGTGCAGCACCAGGCCTGCTTGTGATGGTGAATCAAGTTGTTCAGCATTTGCTGGGCAGCAGAATAAATGCCCGAGAGGCAGACCAACGACTAGCCGGGACAAAGCTCCTTAGAAGCAACATTTTAAGAGATCGAGGTTTTGCACGATTTGCCGGGGGCAAGGTCACAAGTGCACAACTTGCCCAGAGAGAGGCGACGTGCCAAAAATGCCAAGGACATTGTTGAAGTGTACAAATTGTGGTGTGCTTGGGCATCGGCGCAATGCTTGTGGCACGAGGAAATCTAGACCTTTTGAACCCAAATTTCTCTAAGGAAGTTAATCCGTTCGTCGTGTCGAGACTGTTTCCTAGTCAGGACTGCCTTGTTGTGCGATTATCATGGTGTCGTTTGCACTGGGTCGACAAATTAAGAATTGTCTTATCTGGGCTGTTATGATCAATCCTGTGTTGGTTTCATTTGAGACATTGCTTATTTTTTCGTGCTAGTGTTGGTTTCATTTGAGAGACAATTTTTTATGCTTGTGCTGGGTATGCTGGATTCTAGGTTGGAACGGTTACCATGATGATGGTTGGATGAGCTTTCATTTTTGTTGGTTTTGATTGTGTCCTTTGGCCGGCCTCATCTAACAAAAAAATAGTTCAAAGAATTCTGATCTCGGTAATCTATGGCTCCCATGTGTACATGACTAGGAATCCCAACGACAAACAGTTCCAATAATTTTGACCTCGCTATTTATGGTTCCATGTGTACATGACGAGGAATCCTGGCAGGTGAGCAAGTAGACGTGCGTTGGTGAATGACAAATTGACAGGGCTTCTATCCTAGCTTTGACTAGGAACATCCACTACAGCGTGACTCCTGGGTGAGCATGCCTGTTCTGACGGACACAGATGTGCCTGGCGAATGGTACATGCATTGAATGGCCGCGCCCTCTCTCGATTGGGAAATTGTTAACTACAAGAACAGGTATGGCAGGTGATGAATGTGGCTGGCCGTGGCATCAGCCTATGTTTTCCGTTAGCAAAATCAAAATCATCATAGATGGATAGCTGGTTATTTGATTTTTCATGAGCGGTACATAGAAAACACTCACTTCAAGAAAAAAATGGGTTAGTCACTTGCATTGTGCTGTGCGTGTGCGTTGATCGGCTAGTTTGCCTGTTCTCAAGCATGGCATGGAGGAGTTAGGGGAGAGGAGCGGTGTCCATGCTTAGGAGATGCACGCCACTGGCTGTACGGGTTGACAGGTGATGGAAGCACTGCTACCGAAATCTTTTCACACTGGGCATCATGACGCTCCTTTTCGCGCTGCGGAACGTCGAGCAGTTGGTGACAAGATGTGTGCAGAGATACAATGGGCCATCCATCTGTTCCCGGTTTAATGCACACAGAGAGTCATGAGCGATAGGGGAGAGAAAGGCTAGGCATTGCGTGTGTGCTTCCCATCCACATAATTCAAATTTGAAACTTCGGTTGCCATCCCACCATGTTGGTTCAAATTTTGAATGTGGTTCCTCGGGAGGGAAAGCAAAATATTTTGCTGTCTATATATGTATGTGGCGCAGGGGGGGGGGGGTCGGGGTGGAAATCCATCCAAACCAGAGTAGAGATTGCGCCCAGCAGCATAGTTTCGCCGGCTTCAGAGCTGAGCAAAACATCTGGCTCCACCTTGACAGCAGGTGGGGTGCAGGTTAGTAACCTCACCTTGGAGGTAACCATGTGAAACTAGTCATCTACTGCACTATACTTACACTTGATCATGCATACTTGCAGGTGGTTAGTGACGCTGTAGGTCTGGATGCTCTAGTTTTCCCTGATCCTTCGTCTGTAGTTGATAGTATGATTGATGAGGTCTTTGATCTTTACCATAATTTCAATCCATATTGCTTGCTTACCCCTGTCTAACAATAATGATGCATTGCCCCGCGTAGGCTAGTGTGATGGCGCAAGGCGCAGGGTGCCAAGAGGAGGTTGTTTCTAGCGGTGCATCATTTGAGAATGTGAGTTGTTCTTAGTTGTTCGTACATCTATTGTGCAAACGTTTGCATTTGTTCAAATCCATCAGGATCAAAAACTCCGGTCCCAGGCTGATCTAGACATGGAGATCCCGCTCTGGTGGATGGAGGAAGAGACAACAGATTTCGACCCCTGCATGGGGGATGCGGGCCCGGTTGGTGCATGTGAGTTGTTGGATGGGATCACATGTCAGGGACGTGGGCTGCTGAACCGGGATGCGAGGAAGATGACACCGAGAGTCCTCCATGCAAGCGTCCAAGGATATGATATTCTCGTGAGATAATGTATTAGGTTAATGCATGCAAGTGCTTGAGGCCGCGTGTGCTGCTTATACTGTTAACTAAATGTACTTGAAGCTGTTACTGGTGTTGATCGCCACTTGTATTTTCAGTTTCATTTACTGTCCGTATGTCATTCAATGAAAAAAATTGCAGTTGCTTTACCTAATTAGTTTTATTTGTGTCCATTGTTTTTTTATTAATGGCAGATGTGCCCTTGATTAATGGTTTTGATTGGTGTTGTGCGACTTGCTAAACAAATCTAAAAAATGAGATAAATGGGCGAGAGAGGTGTGGTGCTTCCAATAGGCATACGCGGACCATTTTATAGCCACTTGGTCAGGGTGTGGAGGTGAGCACACTGTCACCTCGTACTGGCGCATGTATATGAAACGTGCTCCCTATGCCCAAGACTCGCAGCACAGAGACGAGGCACCACTGCATCTGTCGTTTGGATGGAAGGAGAGGAAGCAAAGGTTTGTACTAGTCCTTACATGGCTTCTCGATTTTCTCCTCCCTTCCGTTGTTCCATTCTATCAAGTATCTCACTTGCTCCTCTTCCTTGTTTGTGTGCCATTTGTGCAGTCCGCTGCTAGAGATGGGGCGCCGGGCGAAGCTCTCCTCGCCTCCAGTTGTGCCAGATGGAGCTTCTTCCTCGACCATGTTGGCCGCCAAGAAGGTACCTACATTGACCACGGCGTACAATGTCGGGCTGCTCCATTCCATCGCCATAGAATGGAATCCAAACATCAAAGGTGTGTTTTCCGGGATAGGGATGGAAGAAATGTGCAAGATAAAGGATATGGGAAACAACAACCATATCTTTAGCATGTCCCTCCTAGCTAGGATAGATCCCAAAACCATGAAGATGGACATGAGCGATGGAAATCACGTTGTGATAAACTCTAGGGAGGTAATGAAGTGCATAGGATTGAATCCATGTGGTAGAAAGATACATATCCCAAGCGGCGCTTGCTTAGCAGACCGGGAACGCTTGCTAGAGAACTTGCATGTGATCTTAGAGACAAACATGTCTCGCACCTGTAAGATTCCTATGGTCAGAGTTAAGAAAACCATCCAGAATGCAAGCAAGGTGGCGATAGTAGGAGCAGAGAGGGAAAATATGATGGTGGCATGTACAATCATAGCCGCGTCATCGTTTCTCCTACCCAGGGGAGTACACCCAAAAATTGCCAATGAACTGCTGCCGGTGCTAGCTGAGCCAAACCAAATCCCCGACTATGATTTTTGCGATTATGTCATGGAAGGTCTGAGAGAGGGCGCGTCCAAGTTGAGGGAGGATCTACTACATGACCCAACTCATCTTACTCTGTAGGGTTGCCTTGTCATCCCACAGGTTAGCGAGCTGCATCTCCATTTAATATTGCAAAACTGTTTGTTTCTCCGCAATCTAGCTGATGCCTGTCTTTTTTGTCTGTCCGAACGAACGTGGATTATTTTATGCGATTACCATGAGAACAGGATGGAAGGGCGAGAGGCACTATCGTTCCCTCGTCTAGATCGTACTTGGATCTGATGATGAAACTACATATCAAAAAGCATGCAACAAGGAATGGTGTGGACGCTGGGTTTGAGGTACATTTCTCTTCTTAAATGATAGTTCAATAAATATAGTGTGGTTGCTAATATCCACTTCGATTGTTCCCTTGCAGGCAGCGGATGTTCCCAGATTGCTGGCACCTAATGTTGTTTTCCTAGCTCAGCTCAAGCACAAGGCTGGACCACGCCAAGTTCTAGTGTGCATGTTGCTCCCCCTGGATTTGGTGTGGCCCATGAGCCAATGATACCTGCAGAGGTTAGCCATCCAAACTTGTTCACTTGTGATCCAACTTGCTATTTTGTCCTCATGTGTTAACTAACTGCCTTGTCTTCTTGCTATCTGCTGTCGTAGATTCTTGATGCGATGAAGGAGGCAGTGTGTCATCGGTTGAAGCAGAGGGAGGAGGAATTCCTCAAGATGGTGGAGGAGACGCAGGGCAAAGTGCTTCAAGAAATCAGGAACAAAGCGGATGCTAAACAGCACAGAGGCCTCGAGGACACACTTGATGATTTCATGGAGCGGGTGAAGAGACAAGCTCCAATGGCAGCATCATTTCCTAACATGAGCAAGTGTTCGCATCGTCCCAGGACGAGGACAGGCAATCTTCTCCCAATCAATCCAGAACTAAACTGTTAAAGTCTATTAATTAGATAGTGTGTTGATGTGTGTGGGGGAGAGCATGCATGCATGGGCGAGCACTAGGCACGGGTTTGTTTACTCCTGCATACATGACATACGTGGGCCTTCCATGCATGGGGTGCATGGGCCATGGAACCGTGGTCATGGTGGGGTGTGTTTTTGGTTTATTGTTCGAAAGTGACTAGAAACAAAACTATTTGTCATATGATTACCATGTTGATTTGGTTCTTGTTTACTGCTTAGATGTTGCCCAAGATATGGCTGAAACTTCACGTGAAGCTGCAAGGGCTTTGATGTCAGTGGTTGTTGTTAATGAGGCCACACTTGTCCAACCAGGTGCGTAGTGCCTCTCGGAAGAAGGAACCAATTTTTTTTTTCAAAAAAGCATTGGTTGGCCAAAAAAGATCTGATTACCATTTTGTTGCATGTGCTTTTCAGAAACGCCTGGTGTGGCCGCTGCAACCATGGGGGTGCAAGGGCCTGACCTGAACGCATGCCCTGGGTGAATGTGAGTTTGCTTGGGAAAGATAGTGACGATGACTGACGATCTTGAAGTTCACTTGATTATGTGCTAAACTAATTTGACTGTGCCTTGATTTTGTATGCAGAAATTGTTGTCCACGGGCCAGTTGATGAACCAGAGGACAAGCCTATGATTATGGACCGCAAATGTAACGCCCGAATAATCATGCTACAGTAATCCCACGTTAACGATGCCACGTCATCCCCCGGTTATTGTTGCTAATCTCACGCCGGATCAAAACTATTCAAATCAAATTTGAATTAACGGCAAACCACCAAAGTTTTCAAACATTAAAATAAAAATGTTCGGACTATGTCTAATGTTGCATAGGTAATTATGGTGAAGTAAACACATTTTTAGAAAATGTCTAAATACTTAAAATAAATTAAAACAGAAAAGAAAATAAAGAGAAAGAAAAAAACAAAAACAAAAAACTAACAAAAGGGGAAAAGACCCCCCCCCCCCCCCCCCCCCCCCCCGAGCCAACCGGCCCAGCTACCGGCCGGCCAGCCCAGTTGGCCCAGCCGCCCCCCCCTCACTCCCCTTATCCCCTCCCGAACCCTAACCGACCACCCCGTCGCCCCACTCCCCCACTCCCCCTCGAATGGATCTGAATCGGGAGCATCCCGATCCCCTCGCCCCGCCCGGAGCTCCCCGGCCGGACTGCCTCCTCCTCCCCGCCGGCCTGCTTCCCCTTCGCCGCGACGTCCCCGACCTCCTCCCCGCGCCCCACTACCCTTTCTCTACGGCCACCGTGAGCCCCTCTCCTCCTTTCTCCCTCGCACGCCACGACACCGTCCGCGCCCATGGACCTCTCCACGCCCCTGCTCTGGTCAGGCCGGCCCTGCTCGCTGTCGCGGCTCGCCTCACCTTGCCGCTCCAGCCGCGCGGCCCCGCGACCCACCGATGCGCCCGCCGCGCCACTGACCACCTCGGCCTCCTCTTCCCTGCTCGTTGTCCCGCTGTGCCGCCACTGCCTCGCCATGGCTGCGCTGCCCACGTGCGCCCCACGCAGTGCCTCGCCTTCCCCCGCACGCGCCCGCACCGGCCGCGCTCACCGCAGCCACCCGTCGTCCCGCCTCGCGCTCTCTGCCCCCCCCCCCCCCCCCCCCCCTCCCCACTTGCGTCCTCCTTCTGCTGCTTCACTGCTCTGCCGCCTGCACCGCTCCTTGCGCCGGCCGCCTTCTCCCCTATCGCGCCGCCCGCATCCGCCCCCTCTGGCCGCTCGCTGCCGCTGCGCGCGTGAGCGCGCATCCACGCTTGGCTGTGCCCCTGCTACCCTCGCCCCGCCGTGCCAGTCGGGCGGGCTAGCCCCCGCACACCCGCAAGCCCGTGCGCCCGCTTAGGCCCCAGGGGCCACAGACAGCTGGGCCCGCCACCCTGTACCTATGACAAATGGGGCCACGCCCCTGGAACGTTTTTCTAAAAATAAAAATAAATAAATAAGTAAGATTAAAAATTAATTAAGTAATTAACAAAATAATTAACTTAATTAATTCGGTTTAGATTAACTAATTAAGATTAATTAACCTAATTAACTACTGTTAATTAACTAAACAGTCCCTGACAGGTGGGACCCACCTGTCAGGTTGATCGTTGACTGCTAAACGTCATGTTGACATCATGCTGACGCATTAATTAATTTTTGAATTTAATTAATTTATTAAATCCAAGAATTGATTAAATCCTTTTTAAATTAATATAAAATAAACCGTAGCTCGGATGGAAAAACTTTGTACATGAAAGTTGCTCAAAACGACAAGACGAATCCGGATACGTTGCCCGTTTGACAACCACACGTCCTTAGCATAGCAAACCTGCAACATTTCAGCTCTGGTTCATCTGTCCGAAAACGTGAAACACCAGGGATACTTTCCCGGATGTTTCCCCCCTTCACCGGTACCACCTGCTGCCGCGTTAGGGCACACCTAGCACCGCTCATTGTCATGTCATGCATCGTCATGCTTATGTTTGCATTATATTTATTGTTTCTTCCCCCTCTTCTCTCCGGTAGACTACGAGACCGACGCTGCTATTGCCTCGTTCGACTATGGAGTTGACAACCCCTCCTTCTTGCCAAAGCAACCAGGCAAGGCCCCCCCTTGATCCCCAGGTATCGCCTATTCTTCTCTCTACTACTTGCATTAGAGTAGTGTAGCATGTTACTGTTTGGTTAATCCTATTCTGTTGCATAGCCTGCCATTTTTGCTACAGTTGTTGATACCTTACCCGCAATCCTAAATGCTTATTATAGGATGCTAGTTTATCATTAGTGGCCCTACATTCTTGTCAGTCTGCCTTGATATACTATCGGGCCGTGATCACTTGGAAGGTGATCATGGGTATATACTATACTTACATACATACTATACAGATGGTGACTAAAGTCAGGTCGGCTCGTTGAGTACCAGCAAGTGATTCAGATATGGGGGCTGAAAGGACAGGTGGCTCCATCCCGGTAGAGGTGGGCTTGGGTTCCCGATGGCCCCTGGCTGTTACTTTGTGGCGGAGCGACAGGGCAGGTTGAGACCACCTAGGAGACAGGTGGGCCTGGCCCTGGTCGGCGTTCGCGGTTATTTCATAATAACATGCTTAACGAGATCTTGGTATTTGATCTGAGTCTAGCCACTGGCCTATACGCACTAACAAACTACACGGGAACAATTATGGGCACTTGACGTCGTGGTATCAGCCGAAGCCTTCTTGACGTCAGCGACTGAGCGGCGCGCGCCGGGTTGGACCGCGTAATGCAACTTCCTTTGTAATGGAGGTTGCTAGGTTAGCTCACCGGCCACCCTTGCAACATGCAGGTGTGCAATGGGCGATGGGCCCAGACCTCTGCACGCATAGGATTTAGACCGGCGTGCTGATATCTTTGTTGTGCCTAGGTGGGGCTGCGACGTGTTGATCTTCCGAGGCCGGGCATGACCCAGGAAAGTGTGTCTGGCCAATGGGGATCGAGCGTGTTGGGTTATGTGGTGCACTCCTGCAGGGAAGCTTATCTATTCGAATAGCCGTGTCCCTCGGTAAAAGGACGACCCGGAGTTGTACCTTGACCTTATGACAACTAGAACCGGATACTTAATAAAACACACCCAGACAAGTTCCAGAGACAACCCGGTGATCGCTTTCCCACAGGGCGACGAGGGGAGGATCGCTGGGTAGGATTATGCTATGGGATGCTACTTGGAGGACTTCAATCTACTCTCTTCTACATACTGCAAGATGGAGGCTGCCAGAAGCGTAGTCTTCGATAGGACTAGCTATCCCCCTCTTATTCTGGCATTCTGCAGTTCAGTCCACCGACATTGCCTCTTTACACATATACCCATGCATATGTAGTGTAGATCCTTGCTTGCGAGAACTTTGGATGAGTACTCACGGTTGCTTTGCTCCCTCTTTTCCCCCTCTTTCCTTTTCTCCTCGGATGCTGCAACCAGACGTTGGAGCCCAGGATCCAGACGCCACCGTCGACGACGACTCCTACTACACTAGAGGTGCCTACTACTATGTGCAGGCCGCTGACGACGACAAGGAGTAGTTTAGGAGGATCTCAGGCAGGAGGCCTGCGCCTCTTTCGATCTGTATCCCAGTTTGTGCTAGCCATCTTATGGCAACTTGTTTAACTTATGTCTGTACTCAGATATTGTTGCTTCCGCCGACTCGTTTATGTTCGAGCACTTGTATTCGAGCCCTCGAGGCCCCTGGCTTGTAATATGATGCTTGTATGACTTATTTTACTTTTAGAGTTGTGTTGTGATATCTTCTTGTGAGTCCCTGATCTTGATCGTACACATTTGCATGCATGCTTAGTGTACGATTGAATCGGGGGCGTCACAAGTAAGGCAAGGGGCTGGCTGTTGACGGTGAGTGATGAAATCATTTACATGGTTTAAAAAATGCATTGATGACCAGATAGCTTGCATGCATCTCACATGGTTGCCTTGCCCACCTTGCAAACAGTGGTCTACCGTAGGTGCACTAGAAAGACAACCATGCATGCGATGCTGGGAGTGGGAGGTTCTTCCTCTAGAGATCATGTGCATGTCGATCATCCGGTGGCGGCGCCGGTTGACACTGATATGACTGAAGGTGATGATGTTAACCCGATGAGTTAACTCATCGTCAGTGACAAAAATGCCTCGGTTATGATGAGAACTTGATCCTTCTTTGATCCGTGCAGCTGTTGTGCCGGATGCATTGCAGCTGCAAAATGATCAGGTTGCAGGGATTGCCACAACCACGCCAATAGGGAACAGGAGGTTTGCACTGCCTGATGTAGGGGAACAAAGCAACCCGGCCCCTCTTGGTTAGTGTAAACATGTGGTTGACTTGTTCAAACAATTTAATAGTCGGAAAGCTAACATATGTGTGTTGACAGGCTTGTAGCGGTTGTTCCAGCTTTGCCACCTCCACGTGATTACGGCTACTCTCCATTTGAACTGGATCTACAACACTTTTTACCCAAACCACGTATGTGTTGATTCGTACGAGAGCGTTTCACTTCTCACTAAGTCGTCTGAGCTCAGCAGGTGCGTTTGTTTCCAATGATTGCACGTGTGCATCTAGAAAGTGTGAACTTGACTGCTGCTAACCGCATGAGTACTTGTTGTTCCTAAACAGAACTTGGTTCGAGCATCACAACCCCACGGTGCTCAGGCTGGATGGGCTTAAGATGAAGTACCAATTCAGCTTGCATGGCGAGATGATGTACACTGGCCTTGATGCATGGGTGCGTGGATGGAACGACAGGGAGAGGAGCATGATGCAGAGAGTTGATCTCCCAAACTGGAGAGGATTACTACCAGCTGATGTTTCGGTAAGTTCACCCCTTGCAGAAAAATGCTATCCAGTGCGAGTGAAAGGTGATTTAAAGTGATAGATCTCCGTGCGTGTATTTTTTGCAGTTACACATGGAAAATATTGATACTAAGCACGCCCGTGTTGTGCTACTTGTGTTGCTTTCGACGCCCAAGCTTGGTTTCCCACTATGCATGTGCCGTCTGGTACGTAGAACCCTATGTTTCTACCAGCATCTGCATTTCTTCTATATGACGGGAGACTGAAACTGCATGCATGGACTGCAGATCTTGATCCCTGTGTGGCTTGCTCATAGTTGGTCCCTGTACACCTTCGACATGGAGCTGGCCAGGGTCACAGTGATGGACCCGTTCTATACGCAGGGATCCCAAGTGTACGAGGCGAAGCATGGGTCAACCATTCGCATGCCGCTTAAAGGACTCAAAATCCTAGGCACCATGCTGTTGGACGGCTCAGAGATGGATATCTCCAAATGGACTGTTTGGTACAACATTAATATGCACATAGGTTGCAGCATGTGGGTGCATGTGTACATCATTTGATGCTTTTATATTGCTAGGTGTGATGCTAACCAACTTCCTCCTGGTATTGTGATTTGCAGCGGTGAATCGCTTGGCTACATTGCGTAGTATGCTGATAACTTCTATGCTTATGAGTTGAGGAGCTCGTTCCTGAGGTAAGATTGCACATACCTACGTAATAGTTTCTGTGTAGATGCATTAGTGCTCATATCAAAAAATGATCAATTGAACATTTTCCTCGCGTGTGGTTAAAAAGGTTGGCCTTCCGCTGCGTCGAAGAAGGATGCTCTATGAGACACTGGCCTGCTCGGGCAACATGGCTCCTCACCTAGGATTCATGGAGGAAGTGGAGGAGGAGGAGTAGAACACTGTAATCCATGCTATCGACGTGTGGCGCTTTTGGAGCTTCTTCGTGCAAGGACACCCTTAATTCTATGCCGTGAGGATCAATTGTTCTGCCCTTTTTGTAAATGTCTTGTTGACAGTTCTGTAAGCCCATGCATTGTGTCATGGGCTTTGCACTGTGGCATGTGTTGAACCTAGTAAATCTCTAAGTATTTTGGCATGGAACTATACTAGCCATTTAAACCAATGACTAATGAGTGTTTGTTATAAGAATGATGTCTGCCATAGTTTTAGCGTGCCTGCAATTTTGCTGTTTGTAAATGTCAGTCTTACTCCCCGTAAATTATCGTGCAAGGCTCTGGCAAGAGTGCCATTGGCACGTGACGGGCCTGCCATGCAAGCAAATTAGAAAAACAACGGTGAGAGTCGTTGCCCACCACCACTCCTTTCGAAAAGTGACCGTTGGTGGGAGCCCTTGGCTATATATACACCATGTCGCCTACACTGCGTTGGCCTTCACTCCATCAACATCAAATCTTCCCCAACAAATGTCTTCGTCCTTCTCTTCCAGCTCAAGGTGTGCTTCTTCATCCCAGTGGCGTTGGGCCGCCCCAAGCAGGTCACCGGTGAGATACAAGGTGGGGCCACTCGACTACGAACCAGCGATGCCATGCTGGTGCAAGGAGAAACCCAAGGCCGCCGTGTGGATCTCCTGGAGCGACGATAACCCTGGGAGAAGATACAAGACATGCGCCAAGTCACATGTATGTGTCCTGATAACACTCGTTTTTGTTTGCTGGCTTGGCTAATCTGTGGTTCTTCCATGCTAACATTTTTTTGTACTCAACTCCTGTCAGATGGGAGGGTGTGAAATGTACGAGTGGCATGACAATCCTATTGAGGATTCATTCCTCAAACAGCTGATCATTGATCTCCGCGACAGGGTGCGTCATTTAGAGAGGAGCAGCTCAGAGTTACATGATGCAGCAAGTGCAGTACCACAACAGCAAACTCGCCAGCTAGAAGTTCCTCCTGCTCCTACAGATAATTTAGCTCAGAATCAAGGGTCTGGCTATGTGAAGATGTTTGCAATGTTCATGCGGCTGGCAGCATTTTGTTACAAGTGCTTCTACGGTTAGGAGCAACTATCTTGCAACTGCATCCACAAGTAGTTGTAACCCTTGTGCTCTAGATGTGAAAGTGTGTGCTCTAGATGTGATAATTGTAACCCTAGCAGTTGTAGTAAGGTAGTTGCCATTGTTTGTCTCCTAAATGGTTAGCTTGTACCTCCAAGATATATGAACTAGTGTAAACGATGATCCAGTTGCACATGAAGTTCTGCTTCTACCAGCCATGCTAAAAGATTCGCATCTGATACAATAAAGAGGTACTCAATGAACCGGCTAAGTTTTGGTCCAGGTGTCCCTAAATGGTTGTTACAAATCAGTTAGAAAGATGTTTCCACTGCTTAGGGGCTTCAAAGAAAGTAAAGCTAAAGAGCAGTGAACGATCCTTTGACCGCTTCAAGGGCGTCGTTTGCCACTGCAGTTTGGTTGCCTTGCATCCTCATTAGTTCATAGATCATCAAGCTGTTGTGTGATGCGAGGGTGTCCTAGTGGAAGACATGGTGTGGATTAGCAAACAAAAACAACCAAGCAGTTTCCATGTGGTATGACCTATTAAAAACATACTTTGTTCAGTGGTGTCTACAGTTTGCCGTCTTCATAATTCCATGCAAAGAAGGTGGCGCACAGCCAGGTCTGCTCTCTGCATTTGGGTGTAGCGAATAAGCCGAATGGAACGGTTAAAATGATGAGACGAATATATGATTTAACTATGAAGGTCGAGTGGTCGACATTCAAAGTGCATACTTCTCAATCTTTTCCCTCATTATGATTGGGAAAGTGCGCCCCCAGTGGCTTGATTCACAATGCCAAGAGCTGAAGAAATTCTGGATGCATGTGAACAACGCGGCATGGAGTTTGTTGCTCACAAATTCATGCATGCTGATTTGATGAATGCTATACCCAAATGGGCCAACTTTTGGGTCAAATACAATGATTCTTTTCCGCGGCATATCAAATGCGTATACAGCCCAGCAATCAGGTAGTATCGTCGGGATGTACCAGTGCATATGTATAGGCATATCAGTGAGTGGGGATCATAAAAAATGACACTAGCTCTGCTAACAACGCCTACCATTCGGCACGAAGCTGGCTTGCAGGATGATGTTCCTTCTTGGAAGCTCGCCCTGATTGAGTGTATGGTTAATGGGTTAGCATTCGCCAAAACAGTTATCTGCACATATGCGGTTTGGGGGCGGGGGGAGGGGGGGTCATCAAGACATAAAAGGGTGTGCAATAAAGGGGAGGTGCTGGAAACACTCACGGCAAAGTCAGGCTCGAGGAATTTCCTCCATATAAGTCCAGGAGTGTCCTTTGAGAAAAACATATCAAATTGTCCAAGCCTGCGGAAAATAGTTGTAGCCATCTCATGGGTCATTGGATCGTTAGAAGCAAGTTGACGATGGATTTCAACACCCTCTAATGTTATGAGTCTTGGCTTAGGATGCACGATCCATTTCCTGCAGTGGTTTGATTGAAAAAATGCAGTTACTAAATGAGAAGACGAAAATGGTTGTGAGCATGCAGTAAAATGTTTGATGCACAGGGGATGCGTTCTTGCCTCTCAAGATTTAGCATGGAGGCTGCAGTCATCCAGTCTCTTATGGCCCTGAGTACAGTTGGAATTGGTGGTACTGGGACTAATCCAACAACCCACGGATCTCTTCCAAAATTGCATTGAGGTAGATCGATCTTCACATGTGCTCCATTGGTGGTTGATCCAAATAATATGAATCCGGGGCTGGGCGTATCTCAGCATAGTAAGTAACCAAGATGGCTGTAAGTTCATCGTAAAATGCAACAATTTTGCTCGCAATTTCATTCACGGTTGCATCCTGGGATATGGGAATTTGGTTGACTGGGTCTTGCCCACATGTTGGTGTTGCGGCAAGGACGTTCTGCGTCTCACGTGAACATGTTTTCTTTGTTGTTCCCGAGTGAACGCTTGATGATAAACTTCCATCCCTTTTCCCAGACGCAGAACTATTGGCAGATAGGCAACCTGCCAAGGGAGAATGAGTAGTGTGAGATTGGATCATCGTTTATATGCATTTCAGTGTCGAGAATGTAAAAATGATGGATCGGTTACCTGAAGGGTTGCCAATCTTGCTTACTAATGGGGTGCTAAGTTGACACATGAGGCGGTGCATCACAAGTATTCGTGCCTTCCTTTTCCAAGATGCACCTTTTGTTCCCGTATGCCTTGCAGCAAGTGCAACTATCTGCTAAGCATGCCATAAGCTTGTCTGTGAAAGTAAACATATTGGACTAGAATGCTTGACGCATTTCCGATTTGTTTGCTAGGCCACAGGCATTCTGCTCCCGTAGAAGTATACCAAGCTTCTCTGCTTACTGTATATTAGATATATAAAATGGGGTTAGATGCGAGGGGTGACAAGTTAATGCTAAAAAATGTTTGAATGCGTTTTTAAGTGAATAAACGTGACTTACTATGCTTGGGTACCGTGTTCGTATGTAATTTGAAAACTCCTGCGGCCCGGTTTTGGTATAACTACTTTGCAACATTGGCGCGCATGTGGCATTTGCTCTTCTGGGCGCCGGCTTTGCTGTTTTTGCTGTGAAAGTTTCCTTAGAAGGGAAGCCAATTAGATTGCTCACTGACAGCTCGGTCCGTACCTGTTGAGAGGCGAAGATGGTCATTGCATCTCATGGATGAAAAATGATTGCATTTGCAGACTGAAATCTATTTAGCACGTGTGTGGGGGAGTGATTACCATTGCACCGTGGTAGGAAACTTCACCGGCGCCCACATTAACTGTAATTTTGTCCACCATCTTCTTCATCAAATCATAGTCGTACAGACCTATCCGCGGGGTCACATCTCGCATCATGTTTAGAACACCAAGATCAAGGCTATCTAGTACGAAAAGCTGTGATACAAACACCAATAAGCAAAACAAAATTATCATGTCAAATCTGAATAATGTAAAATGTGCGATAACGTACTTCATGAAGACCAAGAAAACAGAGCAGCAAATACCTGCAGGAACAAATGGCAGCCAACTATGTGGATGGTTGGGTTTCTCTTGGACACATCTACCTTAAACTTCTTGATAGCTTGGAACAGATTCTTCAGTACATATCCTCCCCAATTCCAATCCTTTATCTTGCTTATATCACTCAGCGCAGCCCAAAAATCTATGGATATGTAATCGTGCTTAGCAGTTGGGGTAAGCACATGACCGACTACAAAAATAACAAAGGCAATTTTGAAATAGTCCTGCTCTATCTGGGTGGATGATTCCGTTATGTCTCGAATTAAGTACGCCTCAGCTGCTTTAAGGCTATGGGTGCCTCTCTCGCTAAATGATGCAGCCACACGCGGGTACTCGATGCATGCTTCAGACGGCTCTACGCCTTCACCTTGTATGACTGAATTGCCACATGGGATACCAAAGACATAGTTCAGGTGTTGGTCACATAATTCAGGAACACCTTGGCCCTCGAGATTTATTATGCTGGAATCTACATCAACTATGTCCATTAGGTAAGCGCCGTACTTAAGGCTGATCTTCTGCCATGATTTAAGCTCTAACATTCCATCGAAACCGGTTTCCCTAATTAACTGCCGCTTAAAATCACTAAACTGGCCTATGACCGATCCAACTTTTGGCAAAGAAAGCCTGGACGTGAAGCATGGGGTGCCAGACAAACCTGTTGAACTACCGGATCCATCACAGCAGGTGACTGCTCACTATTCTCTTCTCGATTGATAACCATAGCTGCTTGGATCCCGCTAAATAAGTCTGACATCTTCTCCCTCTATGACTAATCCACCCTTGAATGAAAAACCTAGATAATGAAAGCAAGATCTAAGAACAATGGCGAGCGAGCATTACAATCGAACATGTAAATGCTAGGGGTGTGGTTCGGGTGAGTACCTCTTTGCCTTGCTCGGGCTGTTACCCTGGCACACTAACGGAGGAGGATAAGCCTCGCCGCCGTCGACCAGCTCCACGGCGAGGGGGCTCTTCATCCGTCTGGTGGATTCTCCTTGGGCGGCGAAGAACAGGGGGAAGAACAGAGAGGCCTTGCCTCTGCCTGAGGTGGGTGGAGGTAGATGACAGGGAGGAGGGGTGATGTGAGGGCGTAGTAAATTACATGACGAGACATCTCGGGGGAAAGCGACACCGCCTGCACGGATGTGTGCTGTTCCAGGAAACCTGTACCTCACGTAGATCAGGCTCGCTAATTGGGTTGTTTTGGTTAGAGTAAACATACAAACGTGAACATGATGGGGATTATTCTTTTCCTGTGCGAAAAAACGTTGATCTCACATGGCAAAGCAATGCCCAGACCTGCAGCGCGGCCGCTATTGGCATTTTTCGACCTTACCTATCCTTGCTTTCGAAATATACCCATATGATCTCCAGTTTCAAAACAAAGCGCCAGCGAAGCAGCAGTAAACCATATGCATGGTTAAATTAAATTACTCCATCAAGGCGCGCGCAGGCCAGCTCTGTGGCAGCTCGTCGGGTAGCGTAACCGCTCCGCTGACAGAGGAATCAGAGACTGCAAAGAGAGAGCGGATCCCGAGGCGCGCCCTCCACCTCTCCATCTTGCCTTGCGTGCAAAGGAAGGAACCTTCCCGGGCCTGGACGTGCAGGGATGCATCCGGCCGTCCGTTGGGGATGAGCACGAAGGGCAGCCGTCCGTGGCCCTGCCACCCCAGCTATTTACACGGGGGTGCCTCGCCCTCCGCTCTTCCCATTCTTTTGCTTCTCTTCTCCGGTCCGATCCACCCAACTACCCAAGGAGTGCAGCGTAGTGTAGCTAGTGTGGCAGATCTGCCGTTTGTTTGTTGGATCTGGCCCTCTCCCATGGCCATGGCTCCTCTCTTCTTTGCTTACTTTCGTTTGCTGTGATGAACTTCTCTGGCCTTCTCTCCGTCTTCTTGGTTTCGTTCGTTTCTTGTTTGCATCCTCCTCTAGTGTTTTTGACGTGCCTGCCGATGAGATGGATCTTTTGCCGGACCAACTCCACTGCCTGTGGAGGTTTCGTCCCCAGATGTCGAGGCGCGCATCTCTTTGAGGTTTGGATGTTGTTTGATTTCCAGTCACATATATATTTTCGTGAGGCGCAAGAATCTTCCTTTATTTGCAGCACTTGCGGCTGCCTATCTATCTATCTCTCGTTTTCTTTGTGTCTTGTCCGAGCCGATGATCCAGTAGTCGTGCAGTACGCACGCACGCTGGGTAGGCACGTCATGTGTGGATCTGCGCCTTCGTTTTGAGGCACTTGTGTTGTTGTTCCTGCGTTTCACGGGATGCCGGTGATGGTTTCTCTCATACATAGGTTGTGATGGTTCAACCAGAGGGGAGTGCTTCGGTACAACCCCGTATAGTGGATAGTATGGTAATTTCACATTAGGTATAGGAATACCCACCCGACGCCGTACGTCCGCACGCGACGGCATACGCCCGCCCGCGTATGCCGCACCCGTCGCTGTACGTACACCCGCCCGCGTATGCCGCACCCGTCGCTATACGCACGCCCGCCCGCGTACCCGCACCCGTCACTGTACGTCGCCGTCGTACGCCCGCACGTCTCGACGTTGGCGTCGGCACTTGTTCGAGGAAAAACAAAACTGAACCCTAATGCATCCACGCCGTCTCCACGTCGTCCCCCGTCTGCGTTAAGTCGCCGCCGCCCGGGTCGCCGCCGAAAGAGGCCGCCGCGCGTGCCCCGGTGCCGTTACGGCTGCCGCCGCGCCTGCCCAGGCTCCGTTGCCGCTGCCGCCGCGTTCCATTCCCGTCGCCCAGATGGCCGCCCACCCACGATCTACGTCGCCGCCTCCCTCCGCGCAGTACGCCGGCTACGACCAGCCTTCGTCCTCACGCCGTCGAGACCTGCCTCCGCCGGCCAGCAACGTCAGGCCGTCGTCGCAAGAAATGGATCCTACTGAAATCCTGGCCGCCGTGCAAGAGGTTGGTTAAAAACAACATTGTGCTTGATGAAATAATTATTTTAGGGATGATGTTACACGGTGTTTGATTGATCGTATAATTTTTTTTTAACTATGTATAGTTAGAGGAGGAGGGCGATTATGATGGCAATGATTACGACGAGGACAACGAAACCTCGTCACTAAATATGAATGAACATGCTGAGGAGAACTACATGAGTTTGGATGAATCTTATAGTGGCAATGTAAGTGTGATCAAGATTGATAAAAACAATAATTATGGTAGACTGCACGGAAATTTTCATAATTTTTTGCATCATGCAGCGACATGGCGATGATGATGATGATATGGATATAGATGATTCATTTGCCCAAAGTGCACTCCGGGTATGTCATAAATAAAATCAGAGAAGAAATGACATAATAACCATATTACCACTTACATGTTTTTTTTGCAATGCGCGCAGATGAACGAGGACGGGGAATTTCTGAGGAATATTGTGGACGATGAAAGTGACAAATCGCACGTTGATCCATCTCATGATGACATCTCCAGCAAAGTAAGTTTTCAAACTTACAGAACTACATTAATACATATTACACTATTAAAATAATAGCTGACTGACATAAATGGTTTAATGCATTAATTTACAGGGAGATATAGATGGTACAAGTGGGAACGATGAGTATCTTGGTGATGATCTGTTTAATTTTGACATCGGATTTGATCAATATCAGCAAGAATCATTGGACATGCATTGGAAGGTCATGAGGAAGACGTTCAAGTCACTAGGAGAGGCTTACATTTTCTATAACCAGTATGCTTACGAGCATGGTTTCAGCGTAAGAAAGGACTCACTGAAATATTCGAAAGGTCCTGAGGGAACTAAGCGCTTGAGAAAGTATCGGTGTGCAAGAGCTGGGAAACGACTGGCAAAACTTTGTAGAATGGAAGGCAGGACCCGCAGACTGAGAGGGGAGACTCGTTGCTTCTGCGATGCACATATAACTTTGAAACTTGATAAAGAGCGTGACGTTTGGTATGTCAGCAGTTTCAATGATGATCACAGTCACGTTCTAGCTAGACCGGATGAAGTCACGTTTCTTCGGTCTCATAATCAGATAAAAGAATATCAGAAAGCTGAGATCTTAACCATGGCAGGTGCTGGAATCAGGAAACATATGATTTATGATAATCTCATCAGTAGGTATGGGTCATATGCAAAGGCTGGTTTTGGGAGGAAGAAGCTTTATAACATGTGTTATAGAGAAAAAATGAAGTTGCTTGCACAAGGTGATGCAGACACTGCCATTGGGATCATGTTGACCAGAAAAGAGAGAGATCCAGATTTCTTCTTTGAGCACATCGTCGATGAGGAAGGAAGGCTGAAAAACATATTCTGGTGTGATTCTCAATCACGTCGAGACTATGTTGACTACGGTGATGTGACAGTCTTCGACAGCACATACAGGATGAATAGGTATGGCATGCCATTTATACCTTTTGTCGGTCTGAACAACCACCGTTGCACCACGGTATTCGATTGTGCTCTTGTGTCTGACGATACGGAGGATACATATGTCTGGCTACTTCAGACATTTTTGAGGGCTCATTGTCAGAAGAGGCCCAGGTCAGTAATTACTGATGGAGATGCAGCTATGATTAAGGCCATAAGAAAGGTACTTTCGGAGGTTTGGCATCGTCTTTGCTCGTGGCATATTGAGAAGAACATGCAGAAACACCTTCATCATAAGTCTCTAAAGGAGTTCAGGTCTCTACTTTATTATGCCACTTCAAAGAAGGTATTTGAGGAGAGATGGGCAGCGTTTTGCGCCAAATGGCAGTCGGAGAAAACAAAAACATGGTTACGTCGGATGTACAAGAAGAAAAGGCTTTGGGCTGCATCATATTTGTCAGGTGGGTTTTTCTCAGGCATGCGAAGTAACCAGCGAAGTGAGAGTCTGAATTCATGCCTTCACTTGCATCTAGACTCCGGTATGACTATTGTTGATATGATTGTGCACTATGAGAACTGCATAGTTCGTCTTCGTGAGAACGAGGCGCATGACGATTACAGAAACTCACAGACAGTTCCAGTACCAGTATTGGACGAGTGTAAAGATATTGAGAAATCAGCTGCCCGTGAGTTCACTGCGGCAAACTTTTATATCTTGCAGGAAGATATGAAGAAGGCACGGGAGCTTGAGGTCCTTGAGAGACTGAGAGGAGCAGACACTCACAGATTCATACTAACATGGAAGGAAAATAGGGATATCAGATTCATTGTGGAGTACACCCCAGGTAACTCCGAAGAAACTGTGAGGTGCAGTTGCAGAAGCATGTATCGCAAAGGACTTCCTTGCAAACATATTCTTCATGTTCTGATTCAGCTACGCTTACGTGAGATACCTAAGTGTTTAGTGCTGTGGAGGTTGAGCCAAGTTGCAAGGGGTGGACTTCCCGTGAAGCGCACTAGCGATCTGTTTGCGTGGGGATGGG
This sequence comes from Triticum timopheevii, assembly GCA_963921465.1. Classification (NCBI taxonomy): domain Eukaryota; kingdom Viridiplantae; phylum Streptophyta; class Magnoliopsida; order Poales; family Poaceae; genus Triticum; species Triticum timopheevii. The sequence goes on along the minus strand of OY997268.1, from coordinate 559,012,897 downwards.
CAGGTGCAGGTGACAGAGCTAGGTACAGTGAGTTGACCATCTTATTTGCTGAAGCAACTCATAAAGCATGTCAGAAACCATTTTTATTCGACAAGTTGAAGGCGGCTCTGAGGGACATAATAGATAATGATTACACTGAGGAGGATGAGCCTGGTGCGGGGGTACAGTTTGTGAACGACGATGCATTTGAGCCTAATCAAGATCATGGTCTTGTTCGTGATCCCGCTAAAGTTAACACCAAAGGCGCACCAAAACAGAATGTTAAAGGCCGCGGTAAGGATGGTCCTGATTTCACTAAAAACGGGCGACCTAAACCTTTTGATGAGAAAAGCAAACGTCAATGTGGACAGTGCGGTCTTAGGGGTCATTATAAGTCCACGTGCCCTCAAAATCCTAAGTACGATATTCTTATGTTATTGTAAATCTTATTGTTCAACCCAAATTTAATTGTTTATTGTGACACTTATTGTGAATTAACACATATCTTATTGTTATGTAGGAACTTTGTTTGAATTGTGGAGTATGGAAGATTGCTATGGATTGATATGGAAGATTGTTTCACCCTTTCATTGGAGACAGTTATTGATGTTCTATATATGTGATCTCTAATAATTGTTGAAATATGTTATATGAACTTATTTTACTTTGTTGATGTCAGACTATTTGCTACGATATACTGACATAAGTAGTAGTTTTGATGAAAGACTATGTAATGCAACAAGGAGTTTTTACTTTGTGTTTATTCATGTGCTCATTTTGCACAGAACTGCCGTCGCTGCTGTTTACTGTTATTTTGTGCTTTACTGTACGAACACCGTCACTTACAACCCCGTCGGTTTTATTATTTTTTTTAAAAAATACTGACAAGTGCACCGGCGGCACTGTCCCACAGGCAACGTCGGGCTGCTGGCGGTAGTACGAAGTAATCAGCTGGTTCGACAGCTCATGTGCCGCCGGGTATATAAGCCGGTCGTCGCGCCCTCCATCGGGCGAGGTGGGACTAAACATTTCCCGTCGCCCCGCGTCGAACTTGGGTCGTCGTCCCGCCGCTTCTAATTGGGCCGTCGTCCCGCCGCCTGTTATTTGACCGGCCCACGTGGTCTCGCGCGTCGCTGCAGTCACGGCGGCTGCGGGCAGCCAGGTTTTTAGTCCCAGCTCGCCCGACGGAGGTCGCGACGACCGGCTTATATACCCGGCGGCACATGAGCTGTCGAACGTTTTTGATAAATCTACTGTGCCACCCGTCGTCCGACGCTGCCCTGTTGGACAGTGCCGTCGCTCCTGTCTGACCTTAGACTAGCCGGCGCACTTGTCGGGCAATTTTTTTTAGGATGGACAACTAAAAACGTCGGTGTTATAAGCGACGTCGTCTGTACTCACGTCGGTCGGTATTACACGCACAAAAAAATACATGTGCATTTTTATTAACGTTCAGCAGTACAAGAAAACATGGACTGATGTATCCAAACAATTTGACGACGACAGAACTATCAATATGCATATCAAGATTTCAAATTGAAAGACAATGGCTTGACGACAACATAATAATCCAAATGTCATTCTCGCCTTAATAAATATTCAAAATAGTACTGTCATCTTCGACACAAGATATCAAAGTAGAAATAAATGTAAACATTATTTGAGCCTACAAAATTTTCTAGTACAAAATTTTTGCCACATTTATTTCTTCTTTGCAAGCCGGGTAACTTTGTCCTTCACATCGTTGAGCGTATTTCCCTCCGCAAAAATAAGATGCGCAATCATTAAGTCCCTCGATTTATCAATTAACCCCTGTTAGAACTTCATATTAGTACAATTTAAATAGTATTACATTATGAATTTAATTTAATAGAAGCATTTGAAATAAAACCAGACCTGAGAAAAATGGCTTGTCCAGTTTTCACCGTTCCAATACTGAAAGCACCGAAGAACAAATAATCCACATGAATTGCTGGTCCATACAAACAATGGTTCATAAGTTCGCATTTCATGTAAGATATTACAACAATATAAAAGTATTTAATCACCCGTCTTTTTGTTGTGGCATCTCATACGTTTTGATAGGCCATTTAGACACATCCGGATAATTCACAGCACCGCTAGCATACGCATCACGTATGTCATATCCAATTTGTTTTCTCTGTTCATATAGATGATAGCACGAAAAGAATTTAACATAGTTCAGTTACTAAATGATAGTTTCAATATGCTCATGTAAATTTATATCGTACCAGCTCCTCAACTTTTTCTCTAATTTCTTTGTCAAGTTCGGGTCCCATCAAAGAATCAAGAACCTGAAACTCTTCCTTGGGGCGATGCATGACAACCGAAACCCAGTGGGTATTTTCCTTATTAAGAGGAATATAAAGCTGCATCACAACGAAAATATGATGCAATCAACACATACCCTCTTATTATTATTTCTATGCCATACATGCATACATTAAGGCAGTTGAAATTACCTTATCTTTTTTGAAATACTCATCGGTGCATCTATTCACGGGTCCATTCTTCTTCGCCACAACTTCATTCACGTTTCTCCTTGGCTCGGTGTCCGATCTAATTTCAAGTAACCAGTTGACCAGATAGGTCGGCATTATATGACGATCGTCACCAACAACTCCCAACAGATACGACGAATAAGCATTGATAACCTAAAAATAATTTATATGATGTATAACAAGATATTCCAATTTGCATTGAAAGGTAATATAAAGCACAACAATAACTTACATCACCGGTTAGCCATTGATGGTCAAGAATTGTACAAGCCCTCTCTGCAGTGAGACCATCGCGCATGGCATCATTGAATATTTCCTTCTTTCTATGTTCTGCTGACCGCTCATAAGCACGAATAAACTTAACACTAGCTTTAATCACATCGTATTCATCTTGAAAGACTTCTTTCTCGAATAGTTCTGCAATACAGGACGGTGATATGTTAAGAAGTCAATGATAAGTACAAGGTTCAGCTAGAAAACAATATGATAAAACTTGCTTGCTTTTGCTGTACGTTTTGCACGCTTTGTAGGTATAATAGGAATGTAAGGAGACTTCACATGGTTTGATAGCCTCCGCTTCCGTTTCCCTACACCCTCCTTTTGTACCTCATCTACTCCAATACAATCTACGGATCCACGTGATGCGATTTCATCTGTTCCTAAAGATGTAACAGATTTCTCGTCAGATACCTCCGGAACTTCGATAGGATCTTCTTTATCACCCTTGAAACTATCCCAATATTCAGGTGTGCAATAATAAGGTCTCTTCTCTTCTGAATCATTAATATCATCTTCATCATCCTCTTACACATTCTTTTTTGCTGGTGTTCTGAAATTGTCCACGTCAGGATTATATACAAATTCTTTACGAGGTTTCCCATCATAGTTTCTACTTTCACTATTTTCACCATACTTATTCTCTTCTTCTTTTTCAATATCACCGGCTTTGTAGAATACAACACTTTTGTTCATTTTCTCTATGACCCTCTGTGATTAAAAATTAGTTGTAATTACTTATGTGACACATCAAAAAAACATAGTGAACGGCAAAATCAGAACACTTGTACCTGTGCGCATAGCTCCGGCATACAAAGCATATCCTTACGAATGTGCTTCAGCTCAGTCAAAATCCGATCCATCATAGTGTTCTGTGTAGCTGAAGCCTCAGATGTACTGACTCCTGTTCTCCTTCCAGTAATGTTAGACTTTCTCGTACTGGATCTCTTGTTCTTTTCAGCCTGTTCCATTCTAATTTTGTTTAAGCGGTACTCTTCAGTAATGGTGTCATCGATCTACAACATAAAGAATCATACAGTCATATTTAATTAATAATAAATTTCAGACTTTAAATGGATAAATATGTATGTAACCTATTACCATTCCAACACCACGACCATATTGAAAGTCGTACTTGTCTCTTTTCTCCGCTGCCGCTTCTGTCCAAATCCTCATCAAGGGGCTCAACAGCGTTAAAGGATCATACTGTGGACCGGTGCTTGGCTGCACCTTCTCCCAATATAGATACTGCAACACAAACAAAGAACCATTTAGCATGTGGTACAGTATTACTATATAAAACGACTATTCAATTTAAAAAACAAATCATACCTGCAGAAGTGCAAGGTTGCCACGTGGTCATTCCCTAACACGACCGGGTTGCAAGACCATACCAATCTCCGACAAACAAAACCGCAAAGTGAATGCATTCCAGTTGAACTTTTTTATCTGCCTGACATCTTGCACTAGTGCATAATAATTCTTCGGAATGTACTAATCAGACACTGGTGCAATTATAGTCCCTAACAGGACGAGAAACGCCATCCGAACAAATTCATCGTCCGCGTTTTTATTTCTCACAATCTTCTCAATAAGATCATCAATCAATATTTTACCATTCTTCTTGTTAACAAAACTAGCTGGAATTTTTTTAATTGCTTTGCCTTGGTCCATACTCACAAAACTAGAAACGTCAACTCCTTCATTCTTCAAACCAAATATAGCGAACACATCATCAGGCCTTAGTGAAATCAATCCTTTTTTTTCGGCTGCCTCTTGCACCATGAATTTTTTACTACTAGGATTGTAACCTTGAATCATAAGCGCAAGCAAATTATCACGCATCTTGACCGAAGGTATTCGTAACATGCCCTCCATCTCCGTTTCGTAAAACGTAAATCGCTGACTTGGTGTTAACTTATTAACAAGACTAACCCACTTTTCTACGGAACATGCAATCACACCATCGATGTCCATACTGCATATAATAATATCTATGTGACGTTGCATGCAGCTAATGTGATATATACTATTAAAAATATTAAAAAATATACCTGCCAGACGGGGCGTTGACGACCGGCGCTGACGGCGACGGTGACGTTCACTAGTGCGGGGTGACGATGGGCGTTGACGGCCTGTGCTGACGGCGACGGCGACGGCGACGGTGACGTCCACTAGTGCGAGGTGACGATGGGCGTTGACGGCGGGTGCAGACGCTGTCGGGCGGGTATAGACGTCGACTGGTGGGGGTGACGGCGGGCGTTGACGGCGGCGCGACGTTGTCGGGCGGGGGAACGACAGTGCGGGCGGCGGCGGGCGACGGGATCAGATCGGGCGCGTCGTCGGCACGTACGACGCAAACAACTGCATGCGCAACGTGATTGGCCGACGTGCGCGTTGTCGGGAATATTCCCTCAGATAGCGACGGCTCTGGTAGATTTTTTGCCATGTCGGGCCCGCGGCAATTATTATGTGTGCGACGGCCCGTCTACTGTTTCCTTACGGGCGACGGCAAGTTGCCTAGTTTAGTCCCACCTCGACCGCCGAACGACGCCCTTACCAGCTTATATACAGGCGTCAGTTAACCCATACATGGTCATAATTAATATTGTGATGTGGCTCTACCTAACTGCTGGGTAGTACAACTGTCCGGGTTGTACTGACCCAGCAGTTGGGTAAGTCACGTCGCAATATTAAATATGAATTTATTTATTTGCAGAATTTTTTTTCATTTATTATATTTTTTTAAACTTTGCACGAAAAACATACATGTTTGTATTATTATTATTTTTTGAACTTTGCACGAAAAACATACATGTCGCAATATTAAAGTCACGCGCACGCCAAAATTTGTCGCGTTCCGACGCTGTACGGATTTTCTATGATTTTCCGCACCGAAAACACCTAAAACACTGCCCGCACGTGACGCAACTTGCGTTCGTAGTCCATTTTCGTTCATCTCTGGCGTGGGGTCCCCGGACGGGTCCCCACACGCGCCGCCGAAAGTTGGGTGCATTCCGGCTAACCCAACTGGCACTTGTTGTGCAACCATATGGTTTCGGTATGGGCGGAGGGGACCCACGGTCGTACTTCTCCCGGTCGCATCCCCCAAATTCGATCATTTTTTTTCGACGGGCAACAGTGACCATGCAGGCCGCGCACGCCAAAATTTGTCGCGTTCCGACGTTGTACGAATTTTCTATGATTTTCCGCACCGAAAACACCTAAAACACTGCCCGCACGTGACGCAACTTGCGTTCGTAGTCCGTTTTCGTTCATCTCTGGCGTGGGGTCCCCGGACGGGTCCCCACACGTGCCGCCGAAAGTTGGGTGCATTCCGGCTAACCCAACTGGCACTTGCTGTGCAACCAGGTGGTTTCGGTATGGGCGGAGGGGACCCTCGGTCGTACTTCTCCCGGTCGCATCCCCCAAAGTCGATCATTTTTTTTCCACGGGTAACAGTGACCATGCAGGCCGCGCACGCCAAAATTTGTCACGTTCCGACGCTGTACGGATTTTCTATGATTTTCCGCACCGAAAACACCTAAAACACTACCCGCACGTGACGCAACTTGTGTTCGTAGTCCGTTTTCGTTCATCTCTGGCGTGGGGTCCCCGGACGGGTCCCCACACGCGCCGCCGAAAGTTGGGTGCATTCCGGCTAACCCAACTGGCACTTGCTGTGCAACCATGTGGTTTCGGTATGGGCGGAGGGGACCCTCGGTCGTACTTCTCCCGGTCGCATCCCCCAAAGTTGATCATTTTTTTTCCACGGGCAACAGTGACCATGCAGGCCGCGCACGCCAAAATTTGTGGCGTTCCGACGCTGTACGGATTTTCTATGATTTTCCGCACCGAAAACACCTAAAACACTGCCCGCACGTGACGCAACTTGTGTTCGTAGTCCGTTTTCGTTCATCTCTGGCGTGGGGTCCCCGGACGGGTCCCCACACGCGCCGCCGAAAGTTGGGTGCATTCCGGCTAACCCAACTGGCACTTGCTGTGCAACCATGTGGTTTCGGTATGGGCGGAGGGGACCCTCGGTCGTACTTCTTCCGGTCGCTTCCCCCAAAGTCGATCATTTTTTTTCCACAGGCAACAGTGACCATGCAGGCCGCGCACACCAAAATTTGTCGCGTTCCGACGCTGTACGGATTTTCTATGATTTTCCGCACCGAAAACACCTAAAACACTGCCCGCACGTGACACAACTTGCGTTCGTAGTCCGTTTTCGTTCATCTCTGGCGTGGGGTCCCCGGACGGGTCCCCACACGTGCCGCCGAAAGTTGGGTGCATTTCCGCTAACCCAACTGGCACCTGCTGTGCAACCAGGTGGTTTCGGTATGGGCGGAGGGGACCCTCGGTCGTACTTCTCCCGGTCGCATCCCCCAAAGTCGATCATTTTTTTTCCACGGGCAACAGTGACCATGCAGGCCGCACACGCCAAAATTTGTCGCGTTCCGACGCTGTACGGATTTTCTATGATTTTCCGCACCGAAAACACCTAAAACACTGCCCACACGTGACGCAACTTGCGTTCGTAGTCCGTTTTCGTTCATCTCTGGCGTGGGGTCACCGGACGGGTCCCCACACGCGCCGCCGAAAGTTGGGTGCATTCCGGCTAACCCAACTGGCACTTGCTGTGCAACCATGTGGTTTCGGTATGGCCGGAGGGTACCCTCGGTCGTACTTCTCCCGGTCGCATCCCCCAAAGTCGATCATTCCAGAAATATACGTGAAAATCTTCTGTTTTACATCTGTTTCTTTGGGTCGGTTTTGTTTCGATTTTAAAAGATTTTACTTACTCAGTTTTAATAATGTTCACTGGACATTAAAAATGTTCATGAAACTAAAAATGTGAGTGCAATTATAAAAAGATGTTCGGACCATTTCACAAATATACGTGATATTTATTTAAAAAATCATATGTTGAAAAACATGATCATCATTTTCAACTAAAAATAGCACATTTTGATATACATTTGGCTCCAGACCGTTTAAGCTACTAGGAAGCATCTGACACAACCAATAGGAATTGTTTTTAGCAATGTTCTTATAGAAAATATTGCGAAACGAATTTGATTTCTTTTCTCCATAGAAGCAAATTCACCTAGGCCGGGAGCAAAATTTTATTTCTCTATATGCACATCTTCGGTTGAAGCATGTATTTTCATGATAGTGAGAATAATTTTGTTTTTTATGGAAAGCAATTATTTGGTTGGTGGGGACAATATTGTGATTTTTTAGACCCAAAAAAATAAACCTAAATCACACTGAAAGCAAATTCTTCAATGGTCACATCTGAAACAATATTTGGTACGCCCACTTAATTAAACATGTCTTAATTAAACATTAAAACATAAAAACTTAATTATACATGACTTAATTAAACTTAATTAAACATAACTAATTAAGCCTAATCTACTACTCGATGAAAAAAAAAAGAAAACCCAATCTACTCGTCCTCCTCGGAGTCGGCGAGGTCCACGATCTCCCCCGCTCCGACGTCACCGTCGTCGTCACCGTCGCCGTCGTCGCTGCTCTTGCCGCCGTCCTCCCAGTAGTCGTCGCCGCCCTGATCATGAGCAAGCTGCGGCTGCGCCGCTTCGATGGCCGCCGCCGCGTCGAGTGCGGCCTGCAGCTCGGCGGCCTCTCTCGCCTCCGCGGCCGCCGCAGCGGCCGCCGCTTCTGCCTGCGACACCCGCAGCGCGATGAGGTAGCCGGGGCAGTCGTCGGGGTCGCCGTCCTCGCGCAGTGCGACCTGCTCCGGCGGGATCTCGACGACGGGAGGGGAGGCGGGCCGGGCGATGGCGGGAACCAGACGGCGTGACGAGCTCGGTGACGGCGCGGCTGCCGGAGGGGGACGACGGGACGAGCTCGGAGACGGCGCGGCTGCCGGAGGGGGACGGCGGGGCCGGCGCGGGGCGGACGACGAGCCGCCACTCCGCATCTCCCGACGGGCCTGCGCGACGACGGCCCAGAAATCCTTGCCCTTCCAAAACCTCGTGCGGCCGACGATGTTCCACTGGGCGCCCTCGTGCGGGCGGAGCTCGGCCGTCGTCGCGCCGGGCCCCCTCGTCGGGTACCCGTCGGCGGTGATGTGGAAGACGCGCGGCAGACGGCAGCCCGGCGGCACCATCAGCCCGAGACGGATGAGCTCGTCCGTCTCCGGCGTGTCCAGGCTCGTCGGCCACGAGCTGCCACCGCCGCCGCCGCCGTCGGACGCCATGGAGGCCGCCGGGAATGGGAGCTCGTCGGCGGTGGAAGTGCGTCGGTGGGTGGAGGCGCGTCGGCGGGTGTGGGCGGTCGAGTGCGGGAGGCAGACGGGCGACGGGGGGCGGTGTTTTAAAGGCAGCGTCGGTGGGTGGGGGCGCCGTCCGGTAGGTGACCGACGCCGCGGCGTAACGCCGGCATTAATGGCGCATCAGGCCGGCCGCCGCGTCGGGAACCGTCTTTGACCGACGCTGAGACGGCACGCAACCGCCCCGTCCACACACGTCACGTCGTCTTATTTTTTTTTTCGCCCTGCCGACGCCACATCACCACGAGTACGTTGCTCGTCGTTTTTTTCTAGGGTCGTCATCGTACGTACGCGTCGCGTCATTTTTTTTTCTAGGGTCGTCGTACTACGTACGCGGACGGACGCGTCTACGGGGTACTCGGCGTACAGCCCGTCGCGCGGGTACAGCCCCGTCGCGCGGGCGGGGGTTTTTATGTGCTGGGACGATCCTACCCTCTTTTATGAAGCGGTACGGAACGATCTCAGCCGTTGTTGTGTTTAGGGGGGTTGTACCGAAGAAGAAGTGTCAACCAGATTATTTACAGGAGGCACTACCCGTTTCTACAGCGTCAGTTCTTGTTTTTTTTTTGTGTACGTCCCCGAATCCCTAATAAACTTGAAACATACCTTCGTGAGTGCTCTCCGGTTTTTCCACAAGGCCGATGATGAAACACCGATGGCTTTTGAGATGTGCTATGCTGTGCATGCACAGATGACAAGAGCAAATCACTTTCTTCGAAGTGTGTGAGGCCGGCCAATTGATCTTCCATGCGTTGCTAGCCCCTTTCGTACGTAGCCAATTAACTTCCAGTTCTTGGACCTGGCTGAACCGACACACACGGTCTGCGTGCCTTCTTGTGTCCCCGAATCCGTACGTAGCCTTGAAAGAAAGATACCTTCATGCATGCATTGCATGGGTCCTTCGATTTTGCTGATTTTTGACCAGGCCAATGACGACGCATCGATGGCTTTTGAGATGTGCTAGCTATATGCATGCACAGATGACAACACCTAATCACTTTCTTCAAAGTATCCGAGGCCGGCTAACCATTTTTCCTGAGAAGTTCCGGTTCTTGGATCTGGCTGGCTGCCCGCCCCCTCCCATGCATGCATGGGTTGCTTTATTTTCCTTTGATTTCGGGTCATGGCCGGCGCCGATGATGACATCGCTTGCTTTTCTGATATTGCCAATGACGAGCAAAAACAATTTCTGAGACGCCGAGCTAACCAGCGCCTTTTTTTTAACACGCTAGCACGCTTGTTTTGTGACGCTTTTTCACCTTAATCCGAGAATATTTCAGTAGTATATGTTATTCCCATTTCACCATTTAGTTCGGGCCGATGATGACACATCAACAGCTTTTGAGATGTGATATATATTCACAGATGACAAGAGCTAATTTATTTATTTCTTCAAAGTATCTGGCACAGTTGGATTTGACTGATCTGCCATGCATGCATGGTTGATTTACTTCAGTTTTGATGAATTTTTTGCTAGCTTCAGTTTTCCGGTCCATTTTGGCCAAGAATCTTTGGCTGTAGCGATGTATAGCAGGTAGTTCGTTGATTTTGGTGACGTGCACCGTTGACGACATTTCCTGCTTTTCAGATAATGAAATAAATCAAATGACCAGCAAATTACTATCAAGTATCCGAGGCGCGACATTGCTCCTTGTTTTCAAATTGCTTGTTAATTTTTCCTCCCTATTATTTGTCTGCTCCCATCCGTTATGGCCGATGATGTGAAACAACACAGTTCAAATCAGAGCCGACGCATGGAACCTATCCGTTCGGCCATGACAATGCACATTGGCTTGCTGAGGCCAAGGTCACGAATTGTTCTTCCGAATTTTAGTATCTGCCAATCTCTAGCACAGAGGACAGGCCACAACTTTAGATTCTAGAAAGGATGTTGTGACTGCACTTGCGTCTCAATTTCTCTGCTTGCTCTGTTCTTAGATCAACTATGGTTTCCCTGTTCTTTCCGTTTCTGTTTTCTTTTACACTCTGATCCTTTAGCTGAGGTACAAACTTGCAGAGCCGATGATGTGAAAGTGAGAAAGAGTTATCAATTTGAGCCAATGGGTCTGTCCATTCGGCCATGGAAACTGCACTATCTTGCTGAGGCAGAGGAAGCGGCCTGTTCTTTGGTTTATCAAGTTTTCTGTGTTTCTTGATATACGTGCGTGTGTCAGTCGATTATTTGTGCCTGTGATGATGAAATCCTGATTTGTGCTCTGAAATGGACCTCTTAAAAGGTTCCATCAATCATGTGGAAGTTCTGTAAGGTTATCTGAGGCACCTATGGCTGGCAAATTATTCGTTGCTGCTTTCAGTGTTTGTACACTTTTGGTCCTTCTTACTTCGTTTTCAGTTGCTTCCTAATGGAGATGGTTTCTGTTCACAAACTTGCAGTTGCAGTGCCAATGATGAGAAAGTGAAAAGGTACAAGTTTTGAGCCAATCAGCCATGAAAACTGCACTACACTTTCTGAGACCAAGATTGCAGTCTGCTCTTTGGTTTATCAAGTGCTTGGTGTTTATTTTGCCCTTAGTTTCCTAACCTGCACTGCTCCTTTGTTCAAAAGATTCAACCAATTGCTGCCATGTATAATCCTGAGGTGTACAGAGGCACGGGTCACAAAACTAGGAGGATTTAAAGACCAGTTCTTGCATCAACATTCAGCAAGGTGTGTGGCCTGGAACGTGCCTGATGTCTGTTAGGATCACTGAAGAGAATTGTTCCTGGCAGCAGGCAAGAGTAGTAACACAATTGCCCAATAAGACTTTATTTGTGTTGTTGCATTGATCGTTGTCCAACCTTCTTGGTGTGTAATCTGTATTTCGTACCCTTGAGTGTAAAAGGCCGTTTCTTACTCTGTTTCTGGGGTTTCTAGGACCAAAGTTGCTTGTTTTCATCAAGCTTTACATGAATGTGTGCAGTGCAGCTAAATCGAGTAAGATCCGGCTTATTAGATCCGGCTTATTAGCTGTTTTAACCATGTGGAAGTTTTGTAAGGGCATCTCCAGCGGCGACCCGCAAATTTCCTCCCGCATCCGTTCACGGACAGGGGGACCAGTCTACGGACATGATGCGGGAGGCCGCCATTCAATGCTAACCGCATACATTGCAAACTCTTTTTCAACAAACTGGATGAAATTCATATAAACTCGGACGGATTTCATGTAAACATGACGGATTCCATACAAACCGGACGACAACAGTTACATCTTGGATATATTTTCAATTAAAAACGAAACCGGACTAGTCTATGATCAGCGCGGCGGGTCTCCAACGTCGTCCCCATGACAAGCAAAGGACGGCTCGCTTCCCCACCGCTCATCACAGTGGAACCGCCGCCTGATGCTTCAGCCGGATGGGAAGGGTCCTGCACGGACCAAAGTTGGCTCTTGAGTAAGGGGACGATGGTGGTCGGCGATAGGGCAAGATATCGATTATGTACGCCAGTGGTGCCTCGGCGGTGGCCTTCCTGGGACCCAAGCAGCGGCGGTCTCCTGTGTTCTACTTCTCCTTGATGATGGAGGCGGACGCAAGCACGGGACGTGCAGTCGCAGGCATGGGAGGCGCGGTCACAGGCACTGGAGGCACAGGACAACGTGGCGTCATCAATGTCGGTGTCAAAAACGGCGGATCTCGGGTAGGGGGTCCCGAACTGTGGATCTAGGAACGATGGGGAGCAAGGGACGTGGGACGCGGTATTTACCCAGGCTCGGGCCCTTTCTAGGAGGTAAAACCCTACGTCCTGCTTGATTATATTGCTTCTGTATATGAGGATTACAGAGTCGATCTACCATGAGATCAGATGAACTAAATGCTAGGCTAGTAGGATAATAGATGTTCTCTAGCCTCTACGAACTAAACCTTCTGGTTTATATAGACACCATGGGTACTAGGTTACACGTAGTCGGTTACGTCAAGGGAAAAGCTACGCTTCCAGCTTGACTTGGAGTATTTTCCAAGGCACAAAAATGATCTCTTGTCCGGATACAGTGCCGCCACGTAGTTCGGCCCACGAGAGATAGGCCGGCAACCCGAAGACCCCCTAGTCCAGGACTCCTTCAGTAGCCCTCGAACTAGCCTCCAACGTCGGGGCTCATTGACGATGCCATAGACCTAGGATAGGGTCATAGGCCTGACCTATACGCCCCACCCAAGGTCACTACCCTAGAAGTAAAGACATTCAAAGCACAACAGGAAGTATCAACTGAAGTGATCCACTCGACCAGTCACCTCACTCGGATACCCCCAATTTCACTCGACCAAGATGAAGCCATTTGACCATACAGGAAACCATTCGGAGTACAGAAGACCTAGAGTCACTAAGGATGGCAACGGTCAGGCGTTCATTCGTAGTCTTAAAGATCATTAAATACACTTTATAGTTGGCGTTACCAGTAACGCCCTATCTTAATGTACATTGAACCCCTGTAATGGGGGACAGCTGGGGTCCTGGCGCACTCTATATAAGCCAACCCCCCTCCTCTGGGACAAGGGTTCGCACACCTTGTAACACACACCCATATTCCAGTCGACCGCCTCAGGGCACCGAGACGTAGAGCTTTTACCTCCTCTGAGAGGGGCCTGAACTCATAAACTCGTGTGTACAACCTCGTCGTAGCTAGGGCCTCGCCACCTCATACGTACCCCCTATTCTTACTGTCAGACTTAGTACCACGACAGTTGGCGCCCATCGTGGGGCAAAGCGTCTTAGCAACTTCCGGCGAGGTTGCATTTTCTTCGATTTTCATCAACATGGTTTCCAGCGGCGGTTTGGTCATGGGCCGCGAGTTCCGACTCGGTACGCTCACTTTCTTCGCCGACGACTCTGCCAGGCTCTAGGAAGCCCCCCTCAATGTCGAGGCTCTCCCGATCCGTGGTTCGTCGCACTTCCGCGTGAGTGCCTGCGGTGTCCTCCTTCGGCAACCGTTGACCCCATATCGGTCGGTCCTCGCGTCACCTTCTCACTCCGCTAGACGCCGCCGCAAGCGATCTGGTCAGTCACGGCTCCAACGGTGGGTGAAGCATGCGGTGGCTCATCAGACGGTCACCCCCCAAGTCGCGGCAATCGAGCCCGACGAATTTCACTACAGTCCAGTCAGTGTGTCGACTGGATTTGTAGACACGTTTTCCGAGAGCGGGAGCTGTGACCCCGTAGCAGAAGTTTTTATGGTCGACTCCCATCGTAGCCCACCTGGGTTTCGCCGCAGCGGCGGCAACGATGGCGGCGATGGCCCGTCATTCGGCCACGAGGAGTACCAGCCCCAACCTCTCATCTCGCAGTAGAGGGAAGAGCTGCAGCGCCGCAACATGGAGGCCCTCCAGACCCCCATCATAGGGGAAACCGCCGAGGCTCGGGCCTTGGAAGCAGTGCGCCTAGCCACGCTGGCTGAGCGCACTCGTTTGGAGAATCTCCAACATTCTCTCGACGAGCATGCCCATCGACTGATCCCTGAATCCAGTCGACATCCACGACAATTGATTCCGCCTGAACCTCAGGTATTCCGCACACCGAACCAAAATCTTGTAGCTGCTGCGTGAATAGCGGAGTCCATTCAGCTGTCCCGTTCATAGGCTGGAAGAGTCTTGGAACAGATCAGTACGCTGCTCCGAGCAGCAAGAGAGCTGAACTCCGCCGTGTCCCAGTCGCAGAACATGATCCATAGCAGATCAGTAAGGGCAGATACCATTCAGTCGGCACAGAGTCCTGGGTCGCCTTTGTGACGTGAAGATCGCTATCACCATCGAGATCGGCGCCTGGGAGGAGCTCATGGAGAGTTCAATCGGGAGTATGCCCGTGACAACCACCGTCGAGTGCCTTCGCCTCTTCCGAGAGACGGGTCGTACGTGCCCCAGCGGTATGACGACAGGCGCCTGTATGGTAATGACCACAGAGTTCCAGTCGACCCAAGAGAACCTGGTTTCGACGCAAGGTCAGTCCTTGTTTAGGGTTTGGTCGACTGGAATAGAGCATACAGAGAGGGGCTGGATAGAGACAGGCCCAGTGGAAGCAGGGTCCACGTTTCTGGCCCTGAGTGTTTTGGAAGAGCCATCAAAGCCGCTGAGATCCCTCACAACTTCAGATTCGCGACTGGCGTCAGTAAGTTCACAAGAGAATCAAAGCCCGACACTTGGCTTGAGGACTACCGAGTGGCTGTGCACATCAGTGGCGGCAGCGATGAGGTGGCCATGAAGCACCTCCATCTGATGCTTGAAGGTTCTGCCAGAGCTTGGCTGAATCAGTTGGCCCTGGAAGCATTTTTAGTTGGGATGAGTTGGCCCGAGTGTTTACCAAAACATTTGAGGGCACCTGCAAGAGACCTGCTGGTTTGCCGGAATTGCAGCATTGCATGCAGAAACAGAATGAGACTTTGAGAGATTATATCCAGAGATGGATAACTCTGCACCACACAGTGGAGAATGTATCAGATCACCAAGCAGTTTGTGCCTTTAAAGAAGGCGTCTGCTACAGAGAGCTCAATCTGAAGTTCGGTCGGAACGGAGACATGTCTCTAGCTTGGATGATGGAGATTGCCACTAAGTACACTAACGGCGAAGAAGAGGACCAACTCCGGAGTGGCAAGAATAGACCAGTCACCCAAGACACTGGAGGAGGAAATTCCAGTCATAAGCAGAAGCGAAAGGCTGCGGCAGTAGGCCCTGCCGAAGCAGCAGTTTTGAACCAAGGAAAGTTCAAGGGGAAGCCTAAAGGGCCTTGGATCCCTAAAAAAGTGAAGGATCAAGTAGGAAATGATGTGATGGATTTGCTGTGTCATATACACACCAAAAAGGATGAGGAGGGGAATCTGATTCTCCCCAAGCATACCACTCGACAATGTCGACTCCTAATCCAGAGCTTCCGAGAAAGCCAACCCAGTGAAAATGGCAAGGAGTCTGATAAGGAGGAAGACAAAGATGATGATGGTGGTTACCCCAATGTTAATGCCAACTTGGTGATTTTTGCTGATCTCGAGAGCAAAAGTCGACTGAAAGTTATTCACAGAGAGGTGAACATGGTTTCTCCGGCAACACCGAGATATTTGAAGTGGTCAAAAACCCCTATTACATTCGACCAGTCCGACCACCCGCCGCACGTTGCTACCCCTGGGCGGCTGATACGTCTCCAACGTATCTATACTTTTTTATTGTTCCATGCTATTATATTACCCGTTTTGGATGTTTATGGGCTTTACTTTACACTTCTATATCATTTTTGGGACTAACCTACTAACCGGAGGCCCAGCTCGAATTGCTGTTTTTTTGCCTATTTCAGTGTTTCGAAGGAAACGAATATCAAACGGAGTCCAAACGGAATGAAACCTTCGAGAGCGATCTTTTTGGAACAAACGCAATCCAAGAGACTTGGAGTGGACGTCAAGAAGCAGCCGAGGCGGCCACAAGGCAGGAGGGCGCGCCCTACGGGGGTGGGCGTGCCCCCCACCCTCTTGGACCCCTCATGGCTCCCCTGACCTACCTCCTTCGCCTATATATATCCACGTACCCTGAAAACATCGAGGAGCACCACGAAAACCTAATTCCACCTCCGCAACCTTCTGTATCCGCGAGATCCCATCTTGGAGCCTTCGCCGGCGCTCCGCCGGAGGGGGAATCGACCATGGAGGGCCTCTACATCATCTCCAAGGCCTCTCCGATGAGTTGTGAGTAGTTTACCACAGACCTTCGGGTCCATAGTTATTAGCTAGATGGCTTCTTCTCTCTCTCTTTGAATCTCAATACCAAGTTCTCCTCGATCTTCTTGGAGATCTATTCGATGTAAATCTTTTTGCGGTGTGTTTGTCGAGATCCGATGAATTGTGGGTTTATGATCAAGTTTATCTATGATAAATAATTGAATCTTCTCTGAATTCTTTTATGTGTGATTGGTTAGCTTTGCAAGTCACTTCGAATTATCAGTTTGGTTTGGCCTACTACAATTGATCTTTCTTGCAATAGGAGAAGTGCTTAGCTTTGGATTCAATCTTGTGGTGTCCTTTCCCAGTGACAGCAGGGGCAGCAAGGCACGTATTGTATTGTTGCCATCGAGGATAAAAAGATGGGGTTTATATCATATTGCATGAGTTTATCCCTCTACATCAAGTCATCTTTCTTAATGCGTTACTTTGTTCTTCATTAACTTAATACTCTAGATGCAGGTAGGAGTCGGTGGATGTGTGGAGTAATAGTAGTAGATGCAGAATCATTTCGATCTACTTGTTGTAGACGTGATGCCTATATACATGATCATGCCTAGATAATCTCATAACTATGCACTTTTCTATCAATTGCTCGACAGTAATTTGTTCACCCACCGTAATACTTATGCTATCTTGAGAGAAGCCACTAGTGAAACATATGGCCCTTGGGTCTATCTTTTATCATATAAGTTTCCCATCTACTTTTATTTGCATCTTTACTTTCCAATCTATATCATAAAAATACCAAAAATATTTATCTTATCTTATTATCTCTATCACATCTCACTTTCGCAAGTTACCGTGAAGGGATTGACAACCCATTTATCACGTTGGTTGCGAGGTTCTTATTTGTTTGTGTAGGTACGAGGGACTTTTCAGGAGCCTCTTACTGGATTGATACCTTGGTTCTCAAAAACTGAGGGAAATACTTACGTTACTTTGCTGCATCACCCTTTCCTCTTCAAGGGAAAACCAATGCAGTGCTCAAGAGGTAGCAAGAAGGATTTCTGGCGTGGTTGCCGGGGAGGTATTCGCACAAGTCAAGACATACCAAGTACCCATCACAAACTCATCTCCCTCGCATTACATTATTTGCCATTTGCCTCTCGTTTTCCTCTCCCCCACTTCACCCTTGCTGTTTTATTCGCCCTTCTTCTGTTCATCTTTTCGTTTGCTTTGATGTCTTACTTGGCTCGTTTGCTTGTGTGCTTGGAATAGTTGTTTATTTATTGCTAAACAAAGAACCTAAGATCTATGGATCCTCATCCGCTTGCTAATCTTTTTAAGAGATCCAATTATGATGAACCAATTGCTAGTGAGTTTTGTGCACTAGATTATCTTTATGAAGCTTTGCTCGAAATTCGTGAATCTGAAAATTATGATGAAGAAATTTATGAAGAGATTCACGATAACTCCTTGAATAAAAAGAATGATTGCAATGATTTTACTATAAATTATCTTGATGTCAATTGTGCTAATAATATGCAAAACCCTAAGCTTGGGGATGCTAGTTTTTCTATGTCTACTACTTGTTGAATGATCATGATTGGAGTGATTCTTCTTATAATCTTGAAAATTTATTTAAGCCCCATGATGAATATGAGATTGATAATAGTGTTTGCAATAATATTGAAAGTGGGTTTGGAAGAGTGTCAACTTTAGATCCCACATATTTGGAGTATGTTCAGTCTTATGATATTTTTGATAAAAGTGGGTTTGGAGAGGTCATGACTTCAGTTAATGTTAATACCACTATCTTGGAATAGTGTCAACTTTGCATGCATATGGATCGTGTTGAGAATATGTTATGTGATACATATTTTGTTGAATTTCCTTATGATCCTACATGTAATTATTATGAGAGAGGGAAATATGGTTGTAGAAATTTCCATGTTACTAAATTACCTCTCTTCGTGTTGAGATTGCTATCGTCTTCTTCCTTGCATATGCTAGTTTTTGCTTGCCTTGATAATTTTTTTGCTTATAAATAACCTATGCATAGGAAGTGTGTTAGACTTAAGTGTGTTTGTCACATGTTTTATGATGCTCTCTTTATGCTTCAATTCTTGTCTTTCATGTGAGCATCATTGAAATCTCAATGCCTAGCTAAAAAGGCTTTAAAGAGAAGTGCTTGTTGGGAGATAACCCAATATTTTTCCTTGCTGTTATTCAATAAATAATTCATCTAGCCTCTGTTTAGATGTGGTTTTATGTTTTAGTTAGTGTTTGTGCCAAGTAGAACCTATAGGATAACCTACGGTGATGGTTAATTTGGTTCTGCTGAAAAACACAAACTTTTGTGCGCACGATAATAATTTTAATAAATCACAGAAAAGTGATTTTTAGTTGATTCTTTTTGCAGTAGATAAATAGACAAATTTCCCAGGACTTCTATTGTTTTAGGATTTTTAGAGTTCCAGAAGTATTCGAAAGTTACAGATTTCTACAGACTGTTCTTTTTTTGACAGATTCTGTTTTTCGTGTGTTGTTTGCTTATTTCGATGCATCTATGGCTAGTATCGGGTGGTATGAACCATAGACAAGTTGGAATACAGTAGGTTTAACACCAATATAAATAAAGAATGAGTTCATTACAGTACCTATGTGGTGGTTTTTCTTTCTTGCACTAACGGAGCTTATGAGATTTCCTGTTGAGTTTTGTCTTGTGAAGTTTTCAAGTTTTGGGTAAAGATTTGATGGACTATGGAATAAGGAGTGGCAAGATACTAAGCTTGGGTATGCCCATGGCACCCCAAGATATTCAAGGACAACCAAAAGCCTAAGCTTGGGGATGCCCCGGAAGGCATCCCCTCTTTCGTCTTCGTCTATCGGTAACTTTACTTGGAGCTATATTTTTATTCGCCACATGATATGTGTTTTGCTTGGAGCGTCTTGTTTGATATGAGTCTTTGATTTTTAATTTACCACAACCATCCTTTCTGTACACACCTTTTGGGAGACACACAGATGATTTAGAATTTATTAGAATACTCTATGTGCTTCACTTATATCTTTTGAGCTAGATAGTTTTGCTCTATGTGCTTCACTTATATCTTTGAGCTAGATAGTTTTGCTCTATGTGCTTCACTTATACTTTTAGAGCACGGCGGTGGCTTAATTTTGAAGAAATTGTTGATCTCTCATGCTTCACTTATATTATTTTGAGAGTCTTTTAGAACAGCATGGTATTTTCTATGGTTATAAAATTGGTCCTAGAATGATGCGCATCGAAGTTGGGTATAATAAAAACTATCATAGGAAATGAATTGGATGCTATGATCAATTTGATGCTTGATAATTGTTTTGAGATATGAGGATGGTAATATTAGAGTCATGCTAGTTGGGTAATTGTGAATTTAAAGAATACTTGTGTTGAAGTTTGTGATTCCCGTAGCATGCACGTATGGTGAACCACTTTGTGATGAAGTTGGAGCATGATTTATTTATTTATTGTCTTCCTTATGAGTGGCGGTCGGGGACGAGCGATGGTCTTTTCCTACCAATCTATCCCCCTAGGAGCATGCGCGTAATACTTGGTTTTGATGACTTGTAGATTTTTGCAATAAGTATATGAGTTCTTTATGACTAATCTTGAGTCCATGAATTATACACACTCTCATCCTTCCACCATTGCTAGCCTCTCTTGTGCCGCGCAACTTTCGCCGATACCATACACCCACCATATACCTTCCTCAAAACAGCCACCATACCTACCTATTTTTGGCATTTCCATAGCCATTCCGTGATATATTGCCATGCAACTTTCCAACGTTCCGTTTATTATGACACGCTCCATCATTGTCATATTGCTTTTGTATGATCATGTAGTTGACATCGTATTTGTGGCTAGGCCACTTCCATAATTTTTCATACATGTCACTCTTGATTCATTGCATATCCCGGTACACCACCGGAGGCATTCATATAGAGTCATATTTTGTTCTAAGTATTGAGTTGTAAATCAATAAAAGTGTGATGATCTTCATTATTAGAGCATTGTCCCAAGTGAGGAAAGGATGATGGAGACTATGATTCCCCCACAAGTCGGGATGAGACTTCGTACTTTACAAAAAAATAAAAGAGGCCAAAGAAGCCCACCAAAAAATTGAGAGAAAAAGAGAGAAGGGACAATGTTACTATCCTTTTTCCACACTTGTGCTTCAAAGTAGCACCGTGATCTTCATGATAGAAAGTCTCCTATGTTTTCACTTTCATATACTAGTGGGAATTTTTCATTATAGAACTTGGCTTGTATATTCCAATGATGGGATTACTCAAAATGCCCTAGGTCTTCGTGAGCAAGCAAGTTGGATGCACACCCACTTAGTTTCTTTTGTTGAGCTTTCATACATTTATAGCTCTAGTGCATCTGTTGCATGGCAATCCCTACTCACTCACATTGCTATCTATTAATGGGCATCTTCATAACCCATTGATACGCCTAGTTGATGTGAGACTATATTATCATTTTTTGTCTTCTCCACAACCACCATTCTATTCCACATATAGTGCTATGTCCATGGCTCACACTCATGTATTGCGTGAAGATTGAAAAAGTTTGAAAATACTAAAGTATGAAACAATTGCTTGGCTTGTCATTGGGGTTGTGCATGATTAAATACTTTGTGTGATGAAGATAGAGCCTAGCCAAACTATATGATTTTGTAGGGATAACTTTCTTTAGCCATGTTATTTTGAGAAGACATGATTGCTTAGTTAGTATGCTTGAAGTATTATTGTTTTCATGTCATTATGAACTTTTGTCTTGAATCATTTGGATCTGAACATTCATGCCACAATAAAGACAATTACATTGAGAATTATGCTAGGTAGCATTCCACATCAAAAAATTTGTTTTTATCATTTACCTACTCGAGGACGAGCAAGAATTAAGCTTGGGGATGCTTGATACGTCTCCAACGTATCTATAATTTTTGATTGTTCCATGCTATTATTTTACCCGTTTTGGATGTTTATGGGCTTTACTTTACACTTTTATATCATTTTGGGACTAACCTACTAACCGGAGGCCCGGCCCAAATTGCTGTTTTTTTGCCTATTTCAGTGTTTCGAAGGAAAGGAATATCAAACAGAGTCCAAACGGAATGAAACCTTCAGGAGTGATCTTTTTGGAACAAACGCAATCCAGGAGACTTGGAGTGGACGTCAAGAAGCAGCCGAGGCGGCCACGAGGCAGGAGGGCGCGCCCACCACCCTCGTGGGCCCCTCGTGGCTCCCCTAACCTACCTCCTTTGCCTATATATATCCACGTACCCTAAAAACATCCAGGAGCACAACGAAAACCTAATTCCACCTACGCAACCTTCTGTATCCACGAGATCCCATCTTGGAGCCTTCGCCGGCACTCCGCCGGAGGGGGAATTGACCATGGAGGGCCTCTACATCATCTCCAAGGCCTCTTCGATGAGTTGTGAGTAGTTTACCACAGACCTTCGGGTCCATAGTTATTAACTAGATGGCTTCTTCTCTCTCTCTTTGAATCTCAATACCAAGTTCTCCTCGATCTTCTTGGAGATCTATTCGATGTAACTCTTTTTGTGGTGTGTTTGTCGAGAACCGATGAATTGTGGGTTTATGATCAAGTTTATCTATGAGAAATAATTGAATCTTCTATGAATTCTTTTATGTGTGATTGGTTATCTTTGCAAGTCTCTTCAAATTATCAGTTTGGTTTGGCCTACTAGCTTGATCTTTCTTGCAATGGGAACTGCTTAGCTTTGGGTTCAATCTTGCGGTGTCCTTTCCCAGTGATAGCAGGGGCAGCGAGGCATGTATTGCATTGTTGCCATCGAGGATAAAAAGATGGGGTTTATATCATATTGCATGAGTTTATCCTCTACATCATGTCATCTTTCTTAATGTGTTACTCTGTTCTTCATGAACTTAATACTCTAGATGCTGGCAGGAGTCGGTCGATGTGTGGAGTAATAGTAGTAGATGCAGAATCATTTCGATCTACTTGTTGTGGACGTGATGCCTATATGCATGATCATGCCTAGATAATCTCATAACTATGCACTTTTCTATCAATTGCTCGACAGTAATTTGTTCACCCACCGTAATACTTATGCTATCTTGAGAGAAGCCACTAGTGAAACCTATGGCCCCCGGGTTTATCTTTTATCATATAAGTTTCCCATCTACTTTTATTTGCATCTTTACTTTCCAATCTATATCATAAAAATACCAAAAATATTTATCTTATCTTATTATCTCTATCAGATCTCACTTTTGCAAGTTACTGTGAAGGGATTGACAACCCCTTTATCACGTTGGTTGCGAGGTTCTTGTTTGTTTGTGTAGGTACGAGGGACTTTTGAGGAGCGTCCTACTGGATTGATACCTTGGTTCTCAAAAACTGCGGGAAATACTTACGCTACTTTGCTGCATCACCCTTTCCTCTTCAAGGGAAAACCAATGCAGTGCTCAAGAGGTAGCAGCGACAAGCGTTGGTGGTTGACCCAGTCGTTGGGGACGCCCGACTGACCAAGGTTTTGATGGATGGTGGCAGTGGTCTGAATATATTGTTCGCTGAGGCCCTCCGGGGAATGGACATTCGATGTTCAAACTCAGTGAGAGCAACATGAGATTCCATGGTATCGTCCCGGGAAAGAAAGCTGATTCACTCGGTCAGATCACTCTTGATGTGGTTTTCCGTGATTCTCTGAATTACCGCAAGGAAAAGTTGGTGTTTGAGGTAGTGGATTTTGAAAGTGCCTATCATGCCATTCTAGGCAGACTTGCCTATGCTAGTTTCATGGCTCGACCGTGTTATGTGTACCTCAAGATGAAGATGCCTGGCCCCAAATGCGTGATCACGGTCACTGGAAACCGGCAGAGAGCAGAAGATTGTCTCCAGAACGGTTCGAAGATAGCAAATGAGAAGATGGCAGCAGTGGAGTTTCAAGAGTACCAGAAGACGGCGGATCCGAGTAACTTGCTGCGTGCCAAGAGGCCTGCCTTAGAATCCTCATTCCAGTCGGCCGGCAAGACAAAGCCGGTTCACATTCACCTGACCGACCCCAATGCTGCTTCGAACCATATCTCAACAACACTCGACAACAAATAGGAAGAAGCGCTCATCCAGTTCCTCCGTGAGAACTAAGACATCTTTGCACGGAAGCCATCTGACATGCCAGGTGTACCCAGGGGACTGGCTGAGCACCATCTGCGAGTCGATTCAAAGGCAAAACCCGTTAAAGAGCATCTCCGTCGGTCCGCTGCGGAGAAGAGAAAGGCAATTGGCGAAGAGGTGGCTCGGCTCCTGGCTGCCGAGTTCATCTGTGATATATAGCACTCCGAGTGGCTCGCCAATGTCGTTATGGTCCCTGTCGGTGTCAAAACCGGCGGATCTCGGGTAGGGGGTCCCGAACTGTGCGTCTAGGCGGATGGTAACAGGTGACAAGGGACACGATGTTTACCCAGGTTCGGGCCCTCTCGATGGAGGTAAAACCCTACGTCCTGCTTGATTAATATTGATGATATGGGTAGTACAAGAGTGGATCTACCACGAGATCAAGGAGGCTAAACCCTAAAGCTAGCCTATGGTATGATTGTTGTAATGTATGTTGTCCTACGGACTAAAGCCCTCCGGTTTATATAGACACCGGAGGAGGCTAGGGTTACACAGAGTCGGTTACAATGGTAGGAGATCTACATATCCGTATCGCCAAGCTTGCCTTCCACGCCAAGGAAAGTCCCATCCGGACACGGGACGGAGTCTTCAATCTTGTATCTTCGTAGTCTTGGAGTCCGGCGGACGATGATAGTCCGGCTGTCCGGACACCCCCTAGTCCAGGACTCCCTCAGTAGCACCTGAACCAGGCTTCAATGACGATAAGTCCGGCGCGCATAATGTTCGGCATTGCAAGGCGGGTTCCTCCCTTGAATAATCCAGAGAAGATCATGAACACCAGGATAGTGTCCGGCACTGCAAAATAAATTCCACATTCCACCGTAGAGAGAATAATGCACATAAATCCAATCTGCTGACGTATTTTGCGGCATGACATCACATCGCTACTAGGCTTTTACTCGAATCGTTTTTTATTATACCACCTCAGCACGTTTAGCGAAGTGGTTTCCTTGGCACGTCTTGTCGAGGCAGAGATCGTGCTCCCCTTATTTCGGGATTCTCATCAATACGAGCGTGGGTAACCCAACCGTGCCTGTCGCCACGCCTCCTCTATCGAAGGTGAATCCTGAACGGTCACGGAGACGGATCTTGGTATTTTCCCCTTTATAAGGGGACCGAGGCTCGTTTCTTTTTCTCAATCTTCCCTCGAATCCTTTCTTTGCTCCAAGTTCCAACACCCAGAGCCCCAGATTCGAGCACTTCGGATCTTCAACAATGTCCGGCTCCGACCTTCAGGGCCGGTGGATGCCCTCCTCCGTCACGGAGGAGGACGTGTTAAAGCTGCGTGAGGCCAAGTACCTGTCCTACGAGATTTTGCACAGGTTGCCTACCGAAGGGCAGGCCGTGCCCGCTCCCGAGCCCGGTGAGTTGGTTGTCTTCGTATCCCACCTCCGTCGGGGTTTAGGCTTCCCGACGGACCCCTTCGTCAGAGGGCTCATGTTCTACTACGGGCTGGATTTTCATGACTTGGCTCCGGAGTCCATCCTCCATATCTCCGCATTCATTATCGTTTGCGAAGCCTTCCTCCGCGTCACTCCCCACTTTGGCCTGTGGCTGAAGACCTTTAATATGGAGCCAAAGATGATCGGGGGGCGTCAAGCAGAGTGCGGCGGGGCGGCCATAAGCAGAAGGGCCGATGCCCCGTGGCCCGAGGGCTCCTTCCAAGAGGAGCTCGGCTTGTGGCAGCAGGAGTGGTTTTATATCACCGCTCCGAAGGGCAGCAAGCAAAAGCCGCCACCTTCATTCCGCCCGGGACCCCCACGCCGACTGATGTCGTGGGTCAACCAAGGGCTCAATTGGGGGCCGTCCGAAGACGTGCCTTCATTGCAGGGCCGGATTTGAGACCTCCAGGCGAGGGAGATCGATCTGGTGGTGGTGATGCAGGTTATGCTAATCAGACATCTTCTGCCCTGCAAACGCCATCCTCTCCGGTTATGGGAGTTCAATCCGGAGGGACCACGAATTCTCCAACACTTCATGGGTACGACACCCATGGAGATGTACGAGTTGTTCTTCGGACCGCAGGTGGCGTGTCCGGAATTGACCGAGGACGCAGGCCTAAGCTGCAATCGCCCGGATACTCAGGTAAATAGCTCAGAGTCCGGACGTTCTGTTTATCTGCTTTTCTAGAATTTGCTTTCTGACCCATTACTCTTCATCAGGAGTGGGTAGCGCGATCGAAGCTAATAAGGTGTCCGGCCCCCCTCCCAGAGACCGCACTAGAGCCCGTGCTGGTCAGAATGTTGGAGGTCGCGCCCGAAGAAAGGGGCGATGGGGAAAATAGAGTTAATACCTCGCCCAAAGGGGCGCCTGAAGAGGGGGGGGGGATCGAAAATCCCTCCTGCCAGGGGGAGAAGAGGACCGCCTCCGAAGACCTGGAGACCAAAGCCTCTAAGTGGGACAAGAAATCTCCACCGAAGGGTCCTGCGTCCGGGGAGAACCCGGACGTACAATCGTCTCTAAAGGATCAGCTCTCCAGCGAGCCGTGAGTAGAGAAGGGGGAGTTCATTAATAAGAAAATACCTCCATTTGTGCTTCTGTGGATAACCGAAGTTTTGCTTTACAGTTCGGATTTGTGGACTTCTCAGATGAGTTCGTCTTCGGGGGATCTTCGTCCGGAGATGATGGAGAGCGAAACGCCTCCGACTGCTGCGTCGCCGGACAGGGCAGACGAGCCTGAAGTATCGTCACGGAGGGTGTCCCCGAGTCCGAAGGGGCCGGAGAGTTTGGCGCCCACTAGTATCCGGCCGGGAGAACTGAAGAATCTGCTTGAGAGGGCGTCCATCTCAGAAGATCACCGTGCTTTGATGCGTATGGTGATTGGAAGGATTTCGTCCGCCGAAAGCGGATTGCATAATGCCGCCAAGAGTTTGCTGACGGGATTTGAGGTACGCAAGAATGACGCACCTTTTTGACAGTTCTGCATATAAAAGTGTGCCTTGTAGAGATAGTAGCCCCTGAGACTCGGTAGGTTGTCGAAAGCGACATCGTGCCGAGGATCAAAATCTCAAGTAATGAATGTCGCCATTCCTATGCAGGTGGCGGATAGTCCGAGGGCTAGCCGGACTAGTGGAGTTGCCGAGTTAATGCGGCAACTTGATGTGGCAGGTGCGGACATTGCACTTGTCAACCGGCGACTTGACGAGTCGCAAGGTAAATGAATTCTCCACAGTCGCTTATTTAAGGGGGTCAAAGCCCGCCTCTGATAATGTATATGCTGGGGTACAGACGGTGCTGCTGCTGTGGAGAGCCTTCGGGCCGAACTTGCTCAAGCTAAGGAGCAAGCCCGAAGGAGTGATGCGGCTGCCTCGAGGGCGGCCGAGGAGTTGAAAGCCGAAAAGGCTGCACACTACCTATGCAGGGAAAAGATGGCCGAATTGGCCGTGAAATTAAAAGATGCTGCCGACCGCAATGAGGCTCTTGAGAAGGAGCGCTTATCAGAGCGGGAAGACCTGGGGAAGGCCACCGCCGAGGCCAAGGATGCCCGTTCTGCAATGCGGGCTATGAAGGAGGAGCTGCGCCAGGCCGGAGATATTGTGGCTGGCAAGCCTTTTCTGTTGCGTCGCCGGTTTACGGATCAAAAGTATGCTCAAGTGCGGCAAGTGCGGCTGATGCGTCGCCTTTTCCGTAGGATCCATATATGGACTTAGCGGCAAGTGCGGCTGATGCCGTTGAGCACTTCCGGAGCCAGAAGGATCACAAGACGGAAGAGCTATTTTGGTCTCAATTCCATAGTCCGGATCGTTCACTTCCGTTGACCGATCGGTTGGCCGAATGGGCCGAGCTAAATAGATTGTCCGGACTTGCCATGACTGACATCATGGCTCATGTCTGGCCAGAGAGGCCCAAGGCGACGAGCTATTTCGGCTTATTGCAGCAATTTCTTGGAGCGGTGCCGCATATCAAGGAGATGAAGCGGTCGGCCTGCATCGAAGGCGCGCGGATGGCTCTTGCCCGTGTGAAGACACATTGGACAGAGATGGATGCCACCGCTATTGCCGCCCAGGGTTCAGACGAAAGCCGGTTACCCGCCGAGCACTATTTTGGGGAAGTTATGCATGGCGCTCGTGTAATAGAGTCGCAGTGCTCGAAAAATGTCACATTCAAATGAACGTTTTAGCTTGTAAAACGATGATTATGCTACAACTGCTTTTTATACTTGTGCGTCCCAAGTAGTAAAATATCTCCTATGCGGCCGTTTACGTATACATTTGTATAACCTGAAAGATTGCAGTCTTCGGCTTCAGCCCCCACGCACAAGGTGCGGGGGTGTTCGCAAAAATAGCGTGTTTTCACACTTAATCCGACGTCTCGGTCCTGTTAAGGAGGTGGTAGCGTAGCAAACAAGGCAATCCGGACTATAATGCTTTATCACTTTCACTTAGCCAGTGGATTTCGAGGGTGGGGCTACGATATAGCCCCTTGGGGCACTGCGCTTCTCCGAGTTCGGGGCGCGTGTGTGCCTAACCGGGAAACGGTCCTTCGTCAAAGCGGGGAATTCTAAACATTCCGGTAGTCGATCGAGTGGTTGACCAGTCTCTCTCTTTATCATGACAGTCAGTTTTCGGCTTTCTCTACTGAGGTGCTCGCCCAGCCGAACTGGGGCACAATCGTAGTAGTTCTCCTAGTGCCGCGTTAGCCGATGATACGGAACGTAAGGCAGCAAAACGCAGGAGCCGGGCAAACCCAACATTTGACCAAAGACATGATTCGGAGCTGATGCATATAATGCCTAACTCGAGACGCCGAACACTCCCTAAGGTGGTCGGCCTTTATAATAATGGGCACAACAATGCCCTAAGCCCCTAGTGTCCAGGTACGGGCATGTTCCTTTGATGCGGCTGATGCCAAAACGTCAGGCTCCGCTTTGGTTATAAGAAGAAACCAAGGGAGAATAACAACAAGAGACAGTAAAAAAGGTTTACGCAGGGTCTTAATCTGAAAAGAATCCTTGCAACGGGTCCCTACTGCACGTCTGCGCCTGTGTCTCCGTTGTGCCATTATCCTGGACGGGTGTGCATGTTGTTCATCTGTAAAAAGAGAGGAACTTAGTTTGAAAAGAACTCGTGCGAAAAAAGTATATGTGAAAGAAGAAATATAAATAAGTAAAGCGGGGTCTGTATGAACTCGCTGTTGTTTGTGCGCGCAGCCCCTTGTGAAGGGATGTGTGGCTAGGGAGCCCCTAGCTTACTTATGCCGGACTCGTCTATCCGTGCCCGGGGTCTTTAAGTGACCCTCGCACTGAAATGATGCCACGTGGACCGGGCATTTTGAGTGTAAGAGACGCGTAATGTGGTATGGCGTTGAAACGGACAAAAGCCTCTCGTCCCAAGAGTGCTTGATATCCACTTTTAAATGGGACGATATGAAAGATTAGTTTTTCGCGTCGAAAGTTGTTCGGTGATCCGAACACAACTTCTAATAATAGGGTGCCTGTGCACTTGGCGTAAGGGCCTGGCGTCACTCCTTTGAAGGAAGTGCGGCTGTGTCGAATTTTAGTAGGGTCTATCCCCAACTTGCGGATTGTGTTTGGATACAGCAGGTTTAAGTCGCTACCTTCGTCCATCAGGACTTGAGTAAATTGTAGTCCGTCGATTATAGGATCCAATATCAGGGCAGTCCATCCTGCGTTTCGAACGCTTCTGGAATAATCCAGGTGGTCGAAAGTGATTGGTTTTGATATCCAATCTCTATGGTCTGCTGGGTTGGACCGTGCGAGGCTCTTTTTAGAGGGTGCCGCACTATTTTTCCGTATTATCACATGAAGTGAGTTTACTGCTTTGACCTCTTGTGGGAAAGTCTTTTGCTTTCCGGTGCTCTGCTGGTGGGGTTTATCGTCTTCGCTTGACGCGTCGAGCCCCTTGTGTTCGGCGTTTGTTCGGCCGGACTGTTTGAAAACCCAACAATCTCGATGGGTGTGGTTTGCAGGCCTTCCGGGGGTACTGTGGATTTGACATATCCGACCCAAAATCTTGTTTAAGTTGGATAGCTCATCGCTGTCATCCTTAAGAGGCGGTGTTTTGTTGTTTGGCCGCAAGCTTTTGAATCCGGCGTTGACTATCGTGCTCTTTGGGCTTTTCTCTTTATTCCGGCGCTGCTCTTTTCTGCGCAGTGATTTTCCGTTTCCATCTCTTATCTCGGATGTACTTGGGTCGCTGGTGCTGCATCTTGCTAGCCAGCTATCCTCTCCCGCACAGAAGCGGGTCATGAGGCTTGTTAGCGCGGACATTGTCCTCGGTTTCTCTTGGCCGAGGTGTCTGGCAAGCCATTCGTCTCGGACATTGTGTTTAAAAGCTGCTAAGGCTTCAGCGTCCGGACAGTCGACTATTTGGTTCTTTTTGGTGAGGGACCTGTTCCAGAATTTGCGCGCTGACTCTCCGGGCTGTTGAGTTATATCACTAGATCATCCGCATCCGGAGGGCGGACATAAGTCCCTTGAAAATTTGCTCTAAACGCGTCCTCGAGCTCTTCCCAACTTCCAACAGTGTTTTTTGGGAGGCTTTTAAGCCAATGACAGGCTGGCCCTTTGAGCTTGAGGGGTAGGTATTTTATGGCGTGGAGATCATCTCCTCTGGCCATGTGTATGTGTAGTATATAATCTTCTATCCAGACTCTAGGGTCTGTTGTTCCATCGTAGGCCTCTATGTTTATGGGTTTAAATCCTGCTGGGAATTCATGGTCCAGCACCTCATTGGTGAAACATAGTGGGTGTGCGGCGCCCCTGTATTTGGGTGTGCCACTATCTTCGGACACTTGACGTGTTGCATTTCTTCCTGGGGCCTTCTTCTTTGGCCCATAAATGGACCTGGCTGGGCCATCTGTCTTTCCAGGTTCATTAGTCGGTTTATGTGCGGCGCCGCTTTCAGAATTTGGCCTATCATCTGGCCGTCTATCCAACCAGGCAGCCTCTTTATTTTTTGACTGTGGGGGCTCTATGGCCTCCTCGTCAAATTCTGGCAGCAGCTTGCGCTTTGGGTAGCTCTTTGATTGGTGTCCATTGCCGTATTTATCCGCGGTTTTGAGCACTTTGCTCCACCTCACTCTGAGTGTGTCTTCCGCTGTTTTGAGCTTCCGTTTTTCCTTCTTCAAGCTTCTTGCGGTGTTGACGAGTCTTTTCCGAAGGTTTTTACTCTCCGGCGGCGTGTCCGGCATGAGGTCGTCCGGACTGTTGTTTTCGCCGGGCCTGGACTGATTATCTGACTCGTCCTGTTCGGACGGTTGCTTATCTGCATGTTCGTCGTCCACTTGTGTGCCCTGCTGTATTGCGGGGTCCTTAGGAGCGTTTTTGTTGTCGAGGCGGGACTTAGGGTGGCGTCTGCGCCGCCGTTTTGGTTGTTTGTCGGCGGGGTTATGTTCTGCCGCGGCCCGTTGGTCCTTGTTATCGCTCTCTTTTGGCGTATCCACCATATATACATCGTACGACGAGGTGGTCCTCCCATGCCCTATAGGCGCTGGTTCTTGTTCGTCTCCGGCATCGTCGTCCATACCGTCGATGTCTTCGGAGTCATAGTCTAGCATGTCGGTTAGATCGTCGATAGTGGCTACAAAGTGGGTGGTGGGTGGGCTCTGAATTTCTTCGTCGTCCGTATCCCAACCATCCTGGCCATAGTCCGGCCAGGACTCTCCTGATAGCGAGAGATGCTTTAGCGAATTTAGGATGTCGCCAAAGGGCGAGTGTTGGAAGATGTCCGTGGCGGTGAATTCCATAACCGGCGCCCAATCAAATTCGATTGGTAGGGGTGGGGGAGGTCCGGAGTCCGGCAAGGGGTCCGGCACCTCAGAATCACGAGTTTCGCGAGGGACAAGGTTAGTGTCTGGCTCCATCTCCGTGGAAGTTGAAGCCCCCGAGGTGGCGTCCATCCACCGATCCTCGATCTGGGCGATCGGCTCCGGACTAAGGGCCGAAGCGGATTCGAGTGCGTCCACCAAGGCACTGTTCGGCGGCAGAGTTAGTTCGTGCCCATCGTAACAGTGCGGCGCGCTTGGCTGTGGCTCGAGCCCGTCGAAGATCAAGTATCCGCGGACATCGGCCGTGAAGTTTAGACTTCCGAATCTGACCTGATGGCCAGGGGCGTAGCTTTTGATCTGCTCCAGATGGCCAAGTGAATTAGCCTGCAGTGCGAAGCCGCCGAATACGAAGATCTGTCCGGGGAGAAAAGTCTCACCCTGGACAGCGTTGTTGGTTGAATATGCCATCGAGCCTATCGGTGACGACACAGAGGAACTCTCAATGAAAGCACCAATGTCGGTGTCAAAACCGGCGGATCTCGGGTAGGGGGTCCCGAACTGTGCGTCTAGGCGGATGGTAACAGGACACAAGGGACACGATGTTTACCCAGGTTCGGGCCCTCTCGATGGAGGTAAAACCCTACGTCCTGCTTGATTAATATTGATGATATGGGTAGTACAAGAGTGGATCTACCACGAGATCAAGGAGGCTAAACCCTAAAGCTAGCCTATGGTATGATTATTGTAATGTATGTTGTCCTACGGACTAAAGCCCTCCGGTTTATATAGACACCGAAGGACGCGAGGGTTACACAGAGTCGGTTACAATGGTAGGAGATCTACATATCCGTATCGCCAAGCTTGCCTTCCACGCCAAGGAAAGTCCCTTCCGGACACGGGACGGAGTCTTCAATCTTGTATCTTCGTAGTCTTGGAGTCCGGCGGATGATGATAGTCCGGCTGTCCGGACACCCCCTAGTCCAGGACTCCCTCAGTCCCCAAGAAAGACAAATCACTTCGAATGTGTATTTATTTCAAGCACATCAATCGGGCCTGCCCGAAGGATCATTTTCCTCTGCCCCGCATCGACCAGATAGTCGACTCAACTGCGTGATGCGAGCGATTGTCCTTTTTGGACGTTTATTCCGCGTACCATCAGATCCGACTTTATGGACCCGACGAGATAAAGACAACTTTCATCACCCCGTTCGGGTGTTTTTTCTATGTTACTATGCCCTTTGGCCTCAAGAATGCTGGTGCCACATTCATGCGCATGATTCAGAAGTGCCTGCTCATTCAAATCAGTCGGAATGTGGAAGCATACATGGATGACATAGTGGTTAAGTCACGCAAAGGTTCTGACCTGCTGACTGACCTCGCTCAAACCTTTGCCAACTTAAGAAGATATGATATCAAGATCAATCCATCAAAGTGCACATTCGGAGTGCCAGGCGGAAAGCTACTCGGTTTTCTCGTTTCCGAACGAGGGATCGACGCAAATCCAAATAAGATTGGCACAATCCTCCGAATGAAGCGCCCTGTGCGTGTGCACGATTTTTAGAAGCTTAGTGGTTGTTTGGCTGCATTGAGTCGATTCATCTCACGCCTCGGTGAAAATACACTGCCTCTTTACCGACTGATGAAGAAGCTTGACGAGTTTGAGTGGAATGATGAAGCTGAAGCAGCGTTTGAAGAGCTCAAAGCCCTGCTTTCCACCCAGCCGGTGCTTGCTGCTCCAGTCAGCAAGGAGCCTTTACTGCTTTACATCGCAGCCATTGGACAAGTTATCAGCACTGTGCTCATGGTCAAGGGGGAAGAAGGCAAAACCTTTAAAGTTCAACGCCCTGTGTATTACATTTCAGAAGTATTGACCCCATCCAAGTAGAGATATCCTCATTATCAAAAGCTTGTTTATGGGATTTACCTGACCATGAAGAAAGTTGCACACTACTTTTCAGACCACTCAGTTTCAGTCGTCAGCGACGCTCCAATTGTCAGAAATTCTGAATCACAGAGATGCAACTGGTTGAGTGGCAAAATGGGATTGAACTCCTTCCTTTAGATATCAAGTTTGAGGCAAAGAAAGCCATCAGGTCCCAAGCTATAGCATACTTCCTCGCAGAGTGGATTGAACAACAGCGATCGACTCAGATTCAGTCGGAACATTGGACTATGTTCTTCGATGGGTCCAAGATGTTGAATGGCTCTGGCGCAGGGGTGGTTTTAGTGTCCCCAAGAGGAGACAAGCTCAGTTATGTCCCCCAGATCCACTTTGATTCTTCAAATAATGAAGCTGAGTATGAGGCACTATTGTATGGGTTGCGTATGGCCATTTCATTTGGCGTCCGACGCTTGATGGTCTACGGAGACTCAGACTTAGTGGTTAATCAAGTAATGAAGGAATGGGACATCAGGAGTCTAGCAATGACCGGTTATTGTAATGCAGTGAGAAAGCTAGAGAAGAAGTTTGAGGGGTTAGAGCTCCACCGCATACCCCGAATCAAGAATCAAGTTGTTGATGATCTGGCGAAGATAGGTTCCACTCAGAAGCCTATCCCCAGCAATGTGTTCTTGGAGCATCTCCACATTCCGATCGTACAAGAAGATCCCTACAAGGAAGAGCCCCCGCAACCAATAAGTTCAACCAATCCGACTGAGATTGAAGTCCCAGCTGTGGTTGACTTAATCATGGAAGTCTTAGTGATCACGCCCGACTGGACGGTGCAGTACATCGCATACTTGATCAAGCAAGAACTCCCAGAGGATGAGGACAAGGCCCGCTAGATAGTCCATCGATCGAAAGCCTTCATCGTGATAAAAGGGCAGCTTTACAAAGAAAATGTCACAGGAGTGGCTCAGCGTTGCATCATCCCAGAAGAAGGTCGAATGATCTTGAACGATATCCACTCAGGGACCTGTGGTCACCATGCGTCCTCTCGGACCATCGTGGCCAAAGCATACTGAGCGGGATTCTATTGGCCTCGTGCGAATGAAATGGCAAAGGATATAGTCGACAAGCGCGCAGGTTGCTAGTTCTACTCCAACATGTCTCACAAGCCTGCGTCTGACTTGAAGACTATTCCACTCGTCTGGCCGTTTGTAGTCTGGGGGTTGGATATGGTTAGACCCTTCAAGACTGGCAGAAGTGGTTTCACTCATTTGCTCGTAGCAGTCGACAAGTTCACCAAGTGGATTGAAGCCAAACCCATCAAAAACCTTGACTCAAGCAGTGCAGTCAGTTTCATCAAGGAGTTGATATTCAGATATGGAGTTCCTCACAGCATTATCACAGATAACGGCTCCAATTTTGATTCTGATGAGTTTAAGGCGTTATGTGCTTCCTAAGGCACTCGGATCGACTACGTGTCTGTCGTACACCCGCAGTCGAATGGGCAAGCAGAAAGGGCGAATTGTTTGATCCTTGAAGGGTTAAAGCCCCGACTGATGTGCGACCTCAAGCACGCTGCCGGAGCTTGGGTGACTGAGTTATCGTCCGTCCTATGGGGGCTGAGAACGATGCCAAACCGGTCGACTGACCAAATCCCTTTCTTCTTGGTGTACGACGCCGAGGCTCTGCTTCCGAGTGACTTGCTGCACAATGCTCCCCAGGTGGAACTCTTCTCAGAAGCTGAAGCAGAACAGGCATGCCAAGACGGGGTTGATCTCCTGGAAGAGGAACGTGAGATAGCTCTGATCCGATCGACAATCTATAAGCAAGATCTGCGTCAATTCCATGCCCATAATGTCAGAGGCCGAGCGTTCCAGGAAGGAGACCTTATGCTCTGAGTGGATCAGAAATGGCCCCACAAGCTTGCTCCGGCCTGGGAAGGGCCCTTCATCATCACCAAGGTGCTTCACAATGGAGCATACCACATCTACAATATAGCCAAGAATATGGACGAGCCATGCGCATGGAACGCAGAGCTTCTTTGCCCTTTCTATACTTAAAATCACAGTTTGCTTACCAAAGACAAGATTTTTGCAGTATCTTAATGGTTGATTTCCCATAATCATTTGTGTCAATCTCCCAGTGGGTGGCTTAGCCACGAACCTGATTCGCCTAAGTTAAATACACTCCGAGTGGAGAGCAATCCTCCCACTCGGGGGCTTAGTTGCGAACCCTCGCCTAAGTTAAAAACACTCCGAGTGGACAGCAATCCTCCCACTCGGGGGCTTAACTGTGACCCCGTACTCGCCTAAGTTAAAAACACTCCGAGTGGAGAGAAATCCTCCCACTCGGGGGCTTAGCTGCGGCCCCGTACTCGCCTAAGTTAAAAACACTCCGAGTGGAGAGCAATCCTCCCACTCGGGGGCTTAGCTTCAACCCCATACTCGCCTAAGATAAAAACACTCCGAGTGGAGAGCAATCCTCCTACTCGGGAGCTTTGCTGTGACCCCATACTTGCCTAAGTTGGAAACACTCCGAGTGGAGAGCAATCCTCCCACTCGGGGGCTTAGCTGCGACCCCGTACTCGCCTAAGTTAAAAACAATCCGAATGGAGAACAATCCTCCCACTCGGGGCTTAGCTACAACCCCGTACTTGCCTAAGTTAAAAACACTCTGAGTGGAGAGAAATCCTCCCACTCGGGGGCTTAGCTGCGACCCCGTACTCGCCTAAGTTAAAAACATTCCGAGTGGAGAGCAATCCTCCCACTCGGGGGCTTAGCTGCGACTCCGTACTCGCCTAAGTTAGAAACTCTCCGAGTGGAGAGAAATCCTCCCACTCGGGGGCTTGGCTGTGACCCCGTACTCGCCAAAGTTAAAAACACTCCGAGTGGAGAGAAATCCTCCCACTCGGGGGCTTAGCTGCGACCCCATACTCGCCTAAGTTAAAAACACTCCGAGTGGAGAGCAATCCTCCCACTCGGGGGCTTAGCTGCGACCCCATACTCACCTAAGTCATAAAGATCCTCTGAGCTGCGTCACAAGTACAATGTATGCTCCATCCCGATCTGCAAGGATGACGAGGTGTCGACTGAACACATCGTCAGAGCTGCATCACAAGTACAACGTACGCTCCATCCTGATCCGCAAGGACGGCGAGGTGTCGACTG
The DNA here is from genome assembly GCA_963921465.1 of Triticum timopheevii. Classification (NCBI taxonomy): domain Eukaryota; kingdom Viridiplantae; phylum Streptophyta; class Magnoliopsida; order Poales; family Poaceae; genus Triticum; species Triticum timopheevii. The sequence goes on along the minus strand of OY997268.1, from coordinate 558,976,189 downwards.
AACACATCGTCAAAGCTGCATCACAAGTACAACGTACGCTCCATCCCGATCCGCAAGGACGATGAGTGTCGACTGAACACATCGTCAGATCCACTCGACGAAAGGTGGAAGGGTCAAGTTCCCCTCGGAATCGAAAAGCATCCAAAAGCGATAAAGGAAAAGCCAACGTATTCAAAGAAAACCAAGTTCAGAACCGCAGCGGGCATAAGTACTCAGGCGTCAGGCCTGAAAGAGTTTAACGGTTACAAAATCACTCGACATTCCGAGGCAAATAAAGGTGGGGCATAATGTTTGTTCACTCAGCGGGAGGAGGACTTGCTGGCTCGACGAAGCTGTCAAGAGCAATGCTGTCTGCGATACGAGTGGCGGCATCGATGAAGCTGTCCATGAAGGACTGGAAGTTGAGCTTCTTAGTGTTGGTAACCTTGAGAGCCACCAGTTTGTCTTCTCTGACATCCTTGTAGTGGACTCGGACCAACGACACAGCAACATCAGCGCCACAACGAGCAGACGACTTCTTCCATTCTTTCACTCGACCAGGGATTTCGTTCAGTCGAGTCACCAGAGACTTGAGATTGTTCTGGAGTTCCGCCTGAGGCCAGAATTTAGTGTCAATCCGCGACGTCGCCACCTTCAGACGAGCAAGATAATCCACAGCACTGTCCAGGCGAGACTCCAACCGCAACACGTTCATCGCAACATCATCTTTGACAGGAGATTTTATGGGGTCGAGACCTGTCTGGATCCGCCCAGTCTCTGCTTTGAAGTCTTGACAGATTTCTGACAGTTGGAAAAGGGGTGAGTCGACAGTTAAATAAGATGTGTCACTCGACATCAGCAAATCAGTCGGATAAGAGGAAATACCTTCAAGCTTCAAGACCAATTTCTCGGCAAGCCGTCCCAGATAAGCCTCCAGCTAGCCCTTCTTTGTCGTGAGATTTCCAACCTTGTCAGTCAAAGTATCCTTGTCCTTCTTCAGTCTCGCAACCTGCTGGTTAGCTTCAGCAACTGTTGTCTTCAGCTTGGAGTTCTCCTCTTCCAACTTGTTGAATGAGGTCGGTTTCTTATCAGCAAGTGTCATTTTCTCTCGCGCCTCCTTTTGAGCTGCAGCAAGGTCTTGATCCTTCTTCTCGAGAGCATGCTTCATTTTCTCTAAAGAAATAACATTCTTCAGACGAGCTTGAAGTTGACGGTTTTCACTATGCACATCTGTTCGAGTGGAGTCACTCGGTTCAAGAGACTAAAAGAAAAAAAAGAGTCATAAGGTGGAAAGTCGACGAATTATTACCTCCCATGGTAGCTGCTTCTTCCTGGGCCTTCTGGAGATTTTTCTTGGCCAACTCCAGGTCGAAGTTGAGGCTGATCTGCTTCTTCTCCAGTTCAGCAAATTGGGCTCCAAGATCACAAGATTTCTGCGGTCAGCAAATAAGATATGTCAGTCGACAGAAACAAAGGTCATTCACAGCGGAAATTGCTCTAAGATTACTGTGGAATCAAACATTAAACAGTAGTCTCGGGGTCTACACCCAGTGGGTGCACTTGGCGTGCCCCCACTGGTCCGGCTTTCCACTCTGCATGGTCTGCCTAGCATGAGTATGCAAAAAAAAGAGATTCTCAGACCCTAGCCGACTACCAGTAGTCGACCAAGGTCTCGGGGACTACACCCAGTGGGTGCCCTCAGCATGCCCCCATTGGTCTGGATTCCACTCGGATCGAGCTATTCAACCGAGTGAAAGAACAATGAAATAACATTCGACAAAGAGCCCCTCCGCATCAAACACCCGACGGCAGTCTCGGGGACTACATCCAGTGGCTGCACTCTGCGTGCCCCCACTAGTTCAGAAAAACACTCGACTCAACCTGGCCAACTCAAGTGGAAGTACTATTCAACACTAAGTGAAAACACCCAGTGGGTGATTGGATGCGAAATGCAGACCCATGATAGATGCACATAAAGGTTCCAAAATGCTCATCCAGGGACACCTTACGAACAATGAAGCAACAGTTGCAACTACCACGAATCGAGAGACCAGTCGGAAACCAACTGACCTTGATATTGACTTGCAGAGCGGTGCTGACATTGTAGGCAACCTGACTGGCCTCGTGCACCACCTTCATCTGCTCCATCACAAGGTTTACCTGGAGAAGGGCTTCCCTGGCGTAACTCGATGGGTCGTCTGGAGTGTGATATGCAGCAAAGAGCGATGACGGCAATACAGTCGGAGCGATCACAGGATCTGAAGCATGGAGTTGTGCAAGCGAAGCGGAAACTTGAGCAGTCGACGCTGAGGGACATTCAGTCGACAATGGATTGGAAAAAGAAACATTGGCCCAAGCCGGATCTCCGGATTGCTGGACCACCATCTCCGGTGCTGATGTTGACTGAGACCCCTTGCCTGCGGCCGTCCTCCTGCTCGAAGCCCTGCCCCTCCTTCCCGTGTCTTTCATAGGCACTTCTTCCTCGTCGTCTGGAAGCTGAGTGACATCCCACGGAGCTACAACAAAATGCAACCAGAAGGGTGCAATTGATAGATAATCCAGTCGACAAAACAAGTTCAAGATTGCATGAGCGTACCAGCTTTGAGAGTAGCCGCGCCATCAGTCTCTTCATCACCCTGAACCTTGTTAATATCCATAGAGGTCCCGGAAGTTGCAGCACTGAAAAGTTCATAATCCACTTGGTTAGAGCAGGAGTATGAGTCGGTAGGGAAACACAGAAAGATAGATCACTCACGCAGAAGCAACAAGAACGTCCATCTTGATCTTGGGCAAGGTCTTCCGAGACTTTGAAGGAGCAACTTTGGGCTGCTTGGCGACCTTCTTTGACGGCTCCGGAGTCGAAGTCTAAGTGCGCTTATGCGCTTGCGTACTTGGAGCCATAGTCTTGCCACGCCCGCCCGCTGGATCGTGGAACTGCTTGGATCGGTGCTCTGTGCGAGGTGGTGAGTCGACCTCCTCTTCATCGGCCTACTCATCACTCTCTTCTTCATCATCATCATTAGGGGATTGCTAGTCGCCGCTCTCTTCTGTGTTGTCCACTCCCTCCTGGGCTTCTTCCCCATTCGGCATTGAATACATCTCAGTGTAAACCTACAAGGCAAGAAGTCAATCAAACATCAGTCAGATTCAGAAACAGTTGCAAAACAGATTGAAGTACACTTGGTGGCAAGGATCAAACCTTGTCCGGCTGGTTGTCAGCGTCGAATGGGTCGACTCTCCTGCCCCCCTGGGGTTATCTTTGTTCCCAGTAATGCTCTTCGGTCACAGGGCCACCATCTCATCCGGAACCTCCTCTGGGTGGATCCGAGCAGTGTCATTGGAGCCCGAGTACATCCACATCGAGTGGTCACGAGCTTGGAGCGGCTGGATGCGTCGACTGAGAAACACCTCCAGTAAATCCATGCCAGTTACACCCTGACGGACCAACTAGACCACCGTCTCGACCAACATGTCCATCTCTACTTTCTCCGCTACGGTCACGGTCAGTGAAGAAGGTTGCTGGGCTCGATCTAGGGAAAAAGGAGGAAGACCGGTCGACTGACCAGGGGTCGCTATATCCTGGTAGTAGAACCAGGTCGATTGTCAGCCCCTGACCGACTCGGGAAGAGTCATGGTAGGAAAAGTGCTCCTCTTCCTCACCTGGATCCCTAAACCCCCGCACATCTGGGTCACGTGCGTCCTCTCATCACTCGGATTTGCCTTCTTCACGGTCTGGGAGCAGATTGTGAAAATGTGTTTGAAGAGACCCCAGTGCGGTCGACAACCCAATAAGTTTTCACACATAGATACGAACGCAGCGAGATATGTGATGGTATTGGGAGAGAAGTGGTGAAGCTGAGCACCAAAAAAGTTCAGGAAACCCTGGAAGAAAGGATGCGGAGGAAGGGAGAAGCCAGGGTCGACATGGGTAGCAAGAAGGAGACACTCAGCCGACCATGGCTGAGGCTCTATCTCACCCTCCGGCAGCCTCGTAGCCCTGGCGGTGATCAAACCAGTGGCGGACAGATCTTCCAGATCCTCGGGCCGGAGTGTAGATCGGATCCAGTCTCCCTAAATCCAACCCGGCGGCAGCGCGGACCTCGACGACGACCCCCGATTCATCTTCTTGCCCTTCGCCGTTGTCGTCGCCTTTTTTGCACGCTCCAACGCCACCGTCTTGTCCTTCACCATGGTGGCAGGCTGCAGGCTGGCGGAGCGGCGGCGTCGAGGGCGAAAGAGGATGTGGTGGAGAGGAAGAGGAATAAGAAGGGGAATGGAAGTGCACAATGCAGATGCCTCGGCCTCGACGCCTTTTAAGGGCCTACTTTCAAGTGGCTGACGCATGGGCCTGAGCGATCCTGTCAAATCCTGCAACAGTTGTGCACCGGATACGTGGCGAAAAAGGTGGCGCAGAAATCGAGGCGCCCCTGTCTATCAGTCCGGTTTACTATGGTGCGCTTCGCCTCACACGCTTCCCTAGATTTTTGAATCTCGTGAGATCCGGGATCCGCAGTAACCAATCGCACCAAAGATTTTGCGTCATAACAACACTCGAAGAGTGCCAACATAAGTTCACTCGACAACCTCTGAATCGATCAAGGCGACTGAAATGAAGCCGAAGTTTCAATGTAGACCTCAAATCTAGTATGAATAGTTGTGACGGACAAGTGTCAAGGCAGGGCCAACTTCAACCTTCTTTCCACTCGAACCTCAATCCATTCGGGGGCTAATGATGATTCAATAGACCTAGGGTAGGGTCATAGGCCTGACCCATACGCCCCACCCAAGGTCACTACCCTAGAAGTAAAGACATTCAAAGCATAGCAGGTATCAACTGAAGCCATTGAGTGCAATCCACTCGACCAGTCACCTCACTCAGATACCCCCAATTTCACTCGACCAAGATGAAGCCATTCGACCATACAGGAAACCACTCGGAGTACAGAAGACCTAGAGTCACTCAGGATGGCAATGGTAAGGTGATAACCCACAAGTATAGGGGATCGCAACAGTTTTCGAGGGTAGAGTATTCAACCCAAATTTATTGATTCGACACAAGGGGAGCCAAAGAATATTCTCAAGTATTAGCAGTTGAGTTGTCAATTCAACCACACCTGGATAACTTAATATCTGCAGCAAAGTATTTAGTAGCAAAGTAGTATGATAGTAATGGTAACAGTGATAAAAGTAACGGTAGCAGTTTTGTAGTAGTTGTAACAGTAGCAACGGTAAAGTAAATAAGCAAAGCACAATATGTGAAAAGCTTGTAGGCATTGGATCAGTGATGGATAATTATGTCGGATGCGATTCCTCATGTAATAGTTATAACATAGGGTGACACAGAACTAGCTCTAGTTCATCAATGTAATGTAGGCATGTATTCTGAATATAGTCATACGTGCTTATGGAAAATAACTTGCATGAAATCTTTTGTCCTACCCTCCCGTGGCAGCGGGGTCCTAGTGGAAACTAAGGGATATTAAGGCCTCCTTTTAATAGACTACCGGACCAAAGCATTAACACATAGTGAATACATGAACTCCTCAAACTACGGTCATCACCGAGAAGTATCTCGATTATTGTCACTTCGGGGTTGTCGGGTCATAACACATAGTAGGTGACTATAGACTTGCAAGATAGGATCAAGAACTCACATATGTTCATGAAAACATAATAGGTTCAGATCTGAAATCATGGCACTCGGGCCCTAGTGACAAGCATTAAGCATAGCAAAGTCATAGCAACATCAATCTCAGAACACAGTGGATACTAGGGACCAAACCCTAACAAAACTAACTTGATTACATGGTAAATATCATCCAACCCATCTATCCAGCAAGCCTACGATGGAATTACTCACGCACGGCGGTGAGCATCATGAAATTGGTGATGGAGGATGGTTGATGATGACGACGGCGACGAATCCCCCTCCGGAGCCCCGAACGGACTCCAGATCAGCCCTCCCGAGAGAGATTAGGGCTTGGCGGCGGCTCTGTATCGTAAAATGTGATGATACTTTTTCTCTGATTTTTTTCTCCACGAAAGCAAATATATAGAGTTGGAGTTGAGGTCGGTGGATCTCCAGGGGGCCCACGAGGCAGGGGGCGCGCCCAGGGGGAGGGGGCGCGCCCCCCACCCTCGTGGACTGGGTGTGGCCCCCCTGGCCTTGATTTTTTTGCCAGTATTTTTTATGTTTTCCAAAAGTTATCTCCGTGGATTTCCAGGTCATTCTGTGAACTTTTGTTTCTGCACAAAAATAACACCATAGCAGTTCTGCTGAAAACAGCATCAGTCTGGGTTAGTTTCATTCAAATCATGCAAGTTAGAGTCCAAAACAAGGGCAAAAGTGTTTGGAAAAGTAGATACGTTGGAGACGTATCAACTCCCCCAAGCTTAAACCTTTGCTTGTCCTCAAGCAAATCAGTTGACAAACTGAAAGTGATAAAGAAAACTTTTACAAACTCTGTTTGCTCTTGTTGTTGTAAATATGTAAAGCCAGCATTCAAGTTTTCAGCAAAGATTATGAACTAACTATATTCACAATAACACCTAGGTCTCATGTTTACTCATATCAATGGCATAATCAACTAGCAAGCAATAATAATAAAACTTGGATGACAACACTTTCTCAAAACAATCATAATATGATATAACAAGATGGTATCTCGCTATCCCTTTCTGAGACCGCAAAACATAAATGCAGAGCACCTTTAAAGATCAAGCTGACTAAACATTGTAATTTATGGTAAAAGAGATCAAGTCAAGTCATACCCAATATAAACTAATAGTAATACATGCAAATGACAGCGTGCTCTCCAGCGGGTGCTTTTTAATAAGAGGGTGATGACTCAACATAAAAGTAAACAGATAGGCCCTTCGCAGAGGGAAGCAGGGATTTGTAGAGGTGCCAGAGCTCAATTTTGAAATAGAGATGAATAATATTTTGAGCGGTATACTTTCACTGTCAACGCAACAACTATGAGATCTCGATATCTTCCATGCTACATACATTATAGGCGGTTCCCAAACAGAATGGTAAAGTTTATACTCCCCCACCACCAACAAGCATCAATCCATGGCTTGCTCGAAACAACGAGTGCCTCCAACTAGCAATAGCCCTTGGGGAGTTTTGTTTAATTATTTCAATTTTATTTGATTTTTTTGATCATGGGACTGGGCATCCCGGCTACCAGCCATTTTCTCGTGAATGAGGAGCGGAGTCCACTCCCCTTGAGAATAACCCACCTAGCATGGAAGATACAGATAGCCCTAGTTGATACATGAGCTGCTCGAGCATACAAAACCGAATTTCATTTGAAGGTTTGGAGTTTGGCACATACAAATTTACTTGGAACGGAGGGTAAATACCGCATATAGGAAGGTATGGTGGACTCATATGGAATAACTTTGGGGTTTATGGAGTTTGGATGCACAAGCAGTATTCCCGCTTAGTACAAGTGAAGGCTAGCAAAATACTGGGAAGCGACCAACTGAGAGAGCGACAACAGTCATGAACATGCATTAAAATTAATCAACACTGAGTGCAAGCATAAGTAGGATATAATCCACCATGAACATAAATATCGTGAAGGCTATGCTGATTTGTTTCAACTTGTTGGAAATATGCCCTAGAGGCAATAATAAAAGTATTATTATATTTCCTTGTTCATGATAATTGTCTTTTATTCATGCTATAACTGTATTATCCGGAAATCGTAATACACGTGTGAATACATAGACCACCATATGTCCCTAGTGAGCCTCTAGTTGACTAGCTCATTGTGATCAACAGATAGTCATGGTTTCCTGGCTATGGACATTGGATGTCGTTGATAACGGGATCACATCATTAGGAGAATGATGTGATGGACAAGACCCAATCCTAAGCATAGCACAAAGATCGTGTAGTTCGTTTGCTAGAGCTTTTCCAATGTCAAGTATCTCTTCCTTAGACCATGAGATCGTGTAACTCCCGGATACCGTAGGAGTGCTTTGGGTGTATCAAACGTCACAACGTAATTGGGTGACTATAAAGGTGCACTACAGGTATCTCCGAAAGTGTCTGTTGGGTTGACACGGATCGAGACTGGGATTTGTCACTCCGTGTAAACGGAGAGGTATCTCTGGGCCCACTCGGTAGGACATCATCATAATGTGCACAATGTGACCAAGGGGTTGATCACGGGATGATGTGTTGCGGAACGAGTAAAGAGACTTGCCAGTAATGAGATTGAACAAGGTATCGGTATACCGACGATCGAATCTCGGGCAAGTAAAATACCGCTAGACAAAGGGAATTGTATACGGGATCGACTGAGTCCTTGACATCGTGGTTCATCCGATGAGATCATCGTGGAACATGTGGGAGCCAACATGGGTATCCAGATCCCGCTGTTGGTTATTGACCGGAGAACGTCTCGGTCATGTCTACATGTCTCCCGAACCCGTAGGGTCTACACACTTAAGGTTCGATGACGCTAGGGTTATAAAGGAAGTTTGTATGTGGTTACCGAATGTTGTTCGGAGTCCCGGATGAGATCCCGGACGTCACGAGGAGTTCCGGAATGGTCCGGAGGTAAAGATTTATATATGGGAAGTCCTATTTTGGTCACCGGAAAAGTTTCGGGTTTTATCGGTAACGTACCGGGACCACCGGGAGGGTCCCGGGGGTCCACCAAGTGGGGCCACCTACCCAGGAGGGCTGCATGGGCCATGTGTGGGAGGGAACCAGCCCCAGGTGGGCTGGTGCGCCCCCCACAAGGGGCCCAAGGCGCAGGAAGTGGGGAAGGGGGGGCAAACCCTAGGGCAGATGGGCCCTAAAGCCCACCCTGGGTGCGCCTCCCCCCTCTCCCCTTCTGGCCGCCACCCAGATGGGATCTGGGGGCTGCCGCCACCCCTGGGGAGGGAACCCTAGAGGGGGCGCAGCCCCCTCCCCTCCCCCTATAAATACTTGAGGTCTTGGGGGCTGTCCAACACACGAGAATCTCTCCCTTCTCCTCTTGGCGCAGCCCTACCTCTCTCCCTTCTCCTCATATCTCGCGGTGCTTGGCGAAGCCCTGCTAGACTACCACGCTCCTCCATCACCACCACGCCGTTGTGTTGCTGCTGGATGGAGTCTTCCTCAACCTCTCCCTCTCTCCTTGCTGGATCAAGGCGTGGGAGACGTCACCGGGCTATACGTGTGTTGAACGCGGAGGTGCCGTCCGTTCGGCACTAGGATCTCCGGTGATTTGGATCACGGCGAGTACGACTCCTTCAACCCCGTTCTCTTGAACGCTTCCGCTTAGCGATCTACAAGGGTATGTAGATGCACTCTCCTTCCCCTCGTTGCTGGTTTCTCCATAGATAGATCTTGGTGACACGTAGGAAAATTTTGAATTTCTGCTACGTTCCCCAACAGTGGCATCATGAGCTAGGTCTATTGCATAGATTCTTTGCACGAGTAGAACACAAAGTAGTTGTGGGCGTTGATGTTGTTCAATATGCTTACCATTACTAGTCCAATCTTGATTCGGCGGTATTGTGGGATGAAGCGGCCCGGACCGACCTTACACGTACTCTTACGTGAGACAGGTTCCACCGATTGACATGCACTTGGTGCATAAGGTGGCTAGCGGGTGCCAGTCTCTCCCACTTTAGTCGGAACGGATTCGATGAAAAGGGTCCTTATGAAGGGTAAATAGCAATTGGCATATCACGTTGTGGTTTTGCGTAGGTAAGAAACGTTCTTGCTAGAAACCCATAGCAGCCACGTAAAACATGCAACAACAATTAGACGTCTAACTTGTTTTTGCAGGGTATGCTATGTGATGTGATATGGCCAAGAAGAATGTGATGAATGATATGTGATGTATGAGATTGATCATGTTCTTGTAATAGGAATCACGACTTGCATGTCGATGAGTATGACAACCGGCAGGAGCCATAGGAGTTGTCTTTATTTATTGTATGACCTGCGTGTCATTGAAACAACGCCATGTAATTACTTTACTTTATTGCTAACCGATAGCCATAGTAGTAGAAGTAATAAGTTGGCGAGACAACTTCATGGAGACACGATGATGGAGATCATGATGATGGAGATCATGGTGTCATGCCGGTGACGATTATGATCATGGAGCCCCGAAGATGGAGATCAAAAGGAGCAAAATGATATTGGCCATATCATGTCACTATTTGATTGCATGTGATGTTTATCATGTTTATGCATCTTGTTTACTTAGAACGACGGTAGTAAATAAGATGATCCCTTACAAAAATTTCAAGAAGTGTTCTCCCCTGACTGTGCACCGTTGCTAAAGTTCGTCGCTTCTAAGCACCACGTGATGATCGGGTGTGATGGATTCCTACGTTCACATACAACGGGTGTAAGACAGATTTACACACGCGAAACACTTAGGGTTAACTTGACGAGCCTAGGATGTACAAACATGGCCTCGGAACACAGAGACCGAAAGGTCGAGCATGAGTCGTATAGTAGATACGATCAACATGAAGATGTTCACCGATGATGACTAGTCTGTCTCACGTGATGATCGGACACGGCCTAGTTGACTCGGATCATGTAATCACTTAGATGACCAGAGGGATGCCTATCTGAGTGGGAGTTCATAAGATGAACTTAATTATCCTGAACATAGTCAAAAGATCTTTGCAAATTATGTCGTAAGCTCGTGTTTTAGTTCCACTGTTTAGATATGTTCCTAGAGAAAATATAGTTGAAAGTTGACAGTAGCGATTATGCGGACAGTAGAAAGCTTATGTCCTTAATGCACCGCTCAGTGTGCTGAACCCCAAATGTCGTTTGTGGATGTTGCGAACATCAGACATACACGTTTTGATAACTACGTGATAGTTCAGTTAAACGGTTTAGAGTTGAGGCACCAAAGACGTTTTCGAAACGTAGCGGAACATATGAGATGTTTTCGAGGGCTGAAATTGGGATTTCATGCTCGTGCCCACGTCAAGAGGTATGAGACCTCCGACGATTTTCTTAGCCTGCAAACTAAGGGAGAAAAGCTCAATCATTGAGCTTGTGCTCAGATTGTCTGAGTGCAACAATCACTTGAATCGAGTGGGAGTTGACCTTCCAGATGAGATAGTGATGTTTCTCCAAAGTCATTGCCACCAAGCTGCAAGAGCTTCGTGATGAACTATAACATATCAGGGATAGATATGATGATCCTTGAGGTATTCACGATGTTTGACACCGCGAAAGTAGAAATCAGGAAGGAGCATCAATTGTTGATGGTTGGTGAAACCACTAGTTTCAAGAAGGGCAAGGGCAAGAAGGGATACTTCATGAAACGGCAAATCAGCTGCTGCTCCAGTGAAGAAACCCAAGGTTAAACCTAAACCCGAGACTGAATGCTTCTGTAATAAGGGGAACAGCCACTGGAGTAGGATTACCCTGGATACTTGGTAGATGAGAAGGCTGGCAAGGTCGATAGAAGTATATTGGATATACATTATGTTAATGTGTACTTTACTAGTACTCCTAGTAGCACCAGGGTATTAGATACCGGTTCAGTTGCTAAGTGTTAGTAACTCGAAATAAAGGCTATGGAATAAACGGAGACTAGCTAAAGGTGAGCTCATGATATGTGTTGGAAGTGTTTCCAAGGTTGATGTGATCAAGCATCGCACGCTCCCTCTACCATCGAGATTTGGTGTTTGCGTTGAGCATAGACATGATTGGATTATGTCTATTGCAATACGGTTATTCATTTAAGGAGAATAATGGTTACTCTATTTATTTGAATAATACCTTCAATGGTCTTGCACCTAAAGGAATGGTTTACTGAATCTCGATCGTAGTGATACACATTTTCATGCCAAAAGATATAAGATAGTAATGATAGTACCACTTACTTGTGGCACTGCCATGTAAGTCATATTGGTGTAAAACGCATGAAGAAGCTCCATGTTGATGGATCTTTGGACTCACTAGTTTTGAAAAGTTTGAGACATGCAAACCATGTCTATTGGTGTATACGCATGAAGAAGCTCCATGTTGATGGATCTTTGGACTCACTCGTTTTGAAAAGTTTGAGACATGCAAACCATGTCTATTGGTGTATACGCATGAAGAAACTCCATGCAGATGGATCGTTTGGACTCACTTGATTTTGAATCACTTGAGATGTGCAAATCATACCACATGGGCAAGATGACTGAAAAGCCTCGTTTTCAGTAAAATGGAACAAGATAGCAACTTGTTGGAAGTAACACATTTTGATGTGTGCAGTCCAATGAGTGCTGAGGCATGCAGTGAATATCGTTATGTTCTTACTTCACAGATGATTCGAGTAGATGTAGAGTATATTTACTTGATGAAACACAAGTCTGAATTATTGAATGGTTCAAGTAATTTCAGAGTGAAGTTGAAGATCATCGTGACAAGAGGATGAAATGTCTATGATATGATCATAGAGATGAGTATCTGAGTTACGAGCTTTGGCACGCAATTAAGACATTGTGGAAATTGTTTCACAATTAATACCACCTGGAAGACCATAGTTTGATGGTGTGTCCGAACATCATAGTTGCACCCTATTGGATATGGTGCGTACCATGATGTCTCTTATCGAATTACCACTATCGTTTATGGGTTAGGCATTAGAGCCAATCACATTCACTTTAAATAAGGAACCATGTAATTCCATTGAGATGACACCGTATGAACTATGGTTTAGAGAAACCTAAGCTGTCATTTCTTAAAGGTTTGGGGCTGCGACGCTTATGTGAAAAATTTTCAGGTTGATAAGCTCGAACCCAAAGCGGATAAAATGCATCTTCATAGGACACCCAAAACAGTTGGGTATACCTCCTAATTCAGATCCGAAAGCAATAGGGATTGTTTCTTGAATCGGGTCCTTTCTCGAGGAAAAGTTTGTCTCGGAAAGTTGAGTGGGAGCATGGTAGAAACTTGATGAGGTTATTGAACCGTCACTTCAACAAGTGTGTAGCAGGGCACAGGAAGTTGTTCCTGTGGCGCCTACACCAATTGAAGTAGAAGCTTATGATAGTGATCATGAAGTTTTGGATCAAGTCACTACCGTACCTCGTAGGGTGACAAGGATGCGTACTACTTCAGAGTGGTACAGTAATCTTGTCTTGAAGGTCATGTTGCTAGACAACAATGAACCTACGAGCTATGGAGAAGCAATGGTGGGCCCAAATTCCGACAAATGGTTAGAAGCCATGAAATCCGAGATAGGATCCATGTATCAGAACAAAGCATGGACTTTGGTGGACTTGCCCGATGATCGGCAAGCCATTGAGATAAATGGATCTTTAAGAAGAAGACCGACGTGGATGGTAATGTCACCATCTATGAAGCTCGACTTGTGGCGAAGAGTTTTTCACAAGTTCAAGGAGTTGACTATGATGAGATTTTCTCATCCGTAGCGATGCTTAAGTCCGTCGGAATCATGTTAGCATTAGCTGCATTTATGAAATCTGGCAGATGGATGTCAAAACGAGTTTCCTTGCCAGTCTTCATAAGGAAAGGTTGTATGTGATACAATCCGAAAGTTTTTGTCAATCCTAAGGATGCTAAAAGGTATGATGACTCCAGCGATCCTTCTAAGGACTGGAGTAAGCATCTCGGAGTTGGAATGTACGTTTTGATAAGATGATCAAAGATTTTTGTTTATGCAAAGTTTATGAGAAACTTGTATTTCCAAAGAAGTGAGTAGGAGCACTATAGAATTTCTGATGAGTTGATCAGAAATGATGTAGAGTTTTCTGTAAAGCATATAGGGTTATTTGAAAAATGTTTTTCAAGTGAAAACCTGGATTAGGCTACTTGAATAATAAGCATCAAGATCTATAAGATAGATCAAAATGCTTAATAGTACTTTCAAATGAGCACGTACCTTGACATGATCTTGAAGGAGTTCAAGATGGATCAGTCAAAGAAGGAGTTCTTGCCTGAGATATAAGGTATGAAGTTAAGACTTAAAAGCTCGACCACGGCAGAATAGAGAGAAAGGACGAAGGTCGTACCCTATACATCAGACGTAGGCTCTATAGTATGCTATGCTGTGTACCGCACCGGAAGTGTGCCTTGCCATGAGTCAGTCAAGGGGTACAAGAATGATCCAGGAATGTATCATTGGACATCGGTCAAAATTGTCCTTGGAGTAAACAAGGACATGTTTCTCGATTATGGAGGTGATAAAGAGTTCGGCGTAAAGGGTTACGTCGATGCAAGCTTTAACACCTATCCGAATGACTCTGAGTAGCAAACTGTGGAGCAACCATTTGGAATAGCTCCAAGTGGAGCGTAGAAACAACGTTTACAATATGACCTAGAGATTTGTGAAGTACATACGGATCTGAATGTTGCAGACCCGTTGACTAAAACCTCTCTCACAAGCAAAACATGATCAAAACCCCAAAACTCATTGAGTCTTAATCACATGATGATGTGAACTAGTTTATTGACACTAGTAAACTCTTTGGATGTTGGTCACATGGTGATGTGACCTGTGAATGTTAATCACATGGCGATGTGAACTAGATTATTGACTCTAGTGCAAGTGGGAGACTGTTGGAAATATGCCCTAGAGGCAATAATAAAAGTATTATTATATTTCCTTGTTCATGATAATTGTCTTTTATTCATGCTATAACTGTATTATCCAGAAATCGTAATACACGTGTGAATACATAGACCACAATATGTCCCTAGTGAGCCTCTAGTTGACTAGCTCGTTGTGATCAACAGATAGTCATGGTTTCCTGGCTATGGACATTGGATGTCGTTGATAACGGGATCACATCATTAGGAGAATGATGTGATGGACAAGACCCAATCCTAAGCATAGCACAAAGATCGTGTAGTTCGTTTGCTAGAGCTTTTCCAATGTAAAGTATCTCTTCCTTAGACCATGAGATCGTGTAACTCCCGGATACCGTAGGAGTGCTTTGGGTGTATCAAACGTCACAACATAACTGGGTGACTATAAAGGTGCACTACAGGTATCTCCGAAAGTGTCTGTTGGGTTGACATGGATCGAGACTGGGATTTGTCACTCCGTGTAAACGGAGAGGTATCTCTGGGCCCACTCGGTAGGACATCATCATAATGTGCACAATGTGACCAAGGGGTTGATCACGGGATGATGTGTTGCGGAACGAGTAAAGAGACTTGCCAGTAACGAGATTGAACAAGGTATCGGTATACCGACGATCGAATCTCGGGCAAGTAAAATACCGCTAGACAAAGGGAATTGTATACGGGATCGACTGAGTCCTTGACATCGTGGTTCATCCGATGAGATCATCGTGGAACATGTGGGAGCCAACATGGGTATCCAGATCCCGCTATTGGTTATTGACCGGAGAACGTCTCGGTCATGTCTACATGTCTCCCGAACCCGTAGGGTCTACACACTTAAGGTTCGATGACGCTAGGGTTATAAAGGAAGTTTGTATGTGGTTACCGAATGTTGTTCGGAGTCCCGGATGAGATCCCGGACGTCACGAGGAGTTCCGGAATGGTCCGGAGGTAAAGATTTATATATGGGAAGTCCTGTTTTGGTCACCGGAAAAGTTTCGGGTTTTATCGGTAACGTACCGGGACCACCGGGAGGGTCCCGGGGGTCCACCAAGTGGGGCCACCTACCCAGGAGGGCTGCATGGGCCATGTGTGGGAGGGAACCAGCCCCAGGTGGGCTGGTGCGCCCCCCACAAGGGGCCCAAGTCGCAGGAAGTGGGGAAGGGGGGCAAACCCTAGGGCAGATGGGCCCTAAAGCCCACCCTGGGTGCGCCTCCCCCCTCTCCCCTTCTGGCCGCCACCCAGATGGGATCTGGGGGCTGCCGCCACCCCTGGGGAGGGAACCCTAGAGGGGGCGCAGCCCCCTCCCCTCCCCCTATAAATACTTGAGGTCCTGGGGGCTGTCCAACACACGAGAATCTCTCCCTTCTCCTCTTGGCGCAGCCCTACCTCTCTCCCTTCTCCTCATATCTCGCGGTGCTTGGCGAAGCCCTGCTAGACTACGACGCTCCTCCATCACCACCACGCCATTGTGCTGCTGCTGGATGGAGTCTTCCTCAACCTCTCCCTCTCTCCTTGCTGGATCAAGGCGTGGGAGACGTCACCGGGCTGTACGTGTGTTGAACGCGGAGGTGCCGTCCGTTCGGCACTAGGATCTCCGGTGATTTGGATCACGGCGAGTACGACTCCTTCAACCCCGTTCTCTTGAACGCTTCCGCTTAGCAATCTACAAGGGTATGTAGATGCACTCTCCTTCCCCTCATTGCTGGTTTCTCCATAGATAGATCTTGGTGACACGTAGGAAAATTTTGAATTTCTACTACGTTCCCCAACACAACTACATGCGTGAACATGTGCCAAGTCAAGTCACTCGAATCAATCAAAGGAGGATACCACCCTATCATACCACATCACAACCATTTTAATAGCATGTTGGCACGCAAGGTAAACCATTATAAGATCCTAGCTAATTAAGCATGGCATAAGCAACTATAATCTCTAATTGTCATTGCAAACATGTTTATTCATAATAGGCTGAATCAGGAACGATGAACTAATCATATTTACAAAAACAAGAGAGGTCGAGTTCATACCAGCTTCTCTCATCTCAATCAGTCCATCATATATCGTCGTTATTGCCTTTCACTTGCACGACCAAATGATGTGTGTAATAATAATAGTGCACGTGCATTGGACTAAGCTGGAATCTGCAAGCATTCAATTCAAGGGAGAAGACAAGGTAATATGGGTTCTGGGTTAAATCAACAATCACGCATATTAGAGCCACTAAGCATTTTCATTATGGCCTTCTCCTCTCGACCCCCAAAGGAAAGAAAAGAAATAAAACTATTTACACGGGAAAGCTCCCAACAAGTAAAAGAAGAACGAGAAATCTTTTTGGGTTTTCATTTTAATTACTACTACAAGCATGGAAATTAAACTAACTAATTTTTTTGGTTTTTCTTAAGGTTTATCAAACACACAAGAAGAATGCTAGAAAAAGAAATTAAACTAGCATGGATAATACAATGAAAAAGTATGAGCACCGACAACTAGAATGAGTGTGTGAACATGAATGTAATGTCGGTGAGAAATACGTACTCCCCCAAGCTTAGGCTTTTGGCTTAAGTTGGTCTATTGCCAAGGACCTCGGCTACTCTCCCCGGTGTACTTAGGAGTGCCATCTAGATACCACTGGCTGGCGATCTCCTCCGGATCCCACTTATAACATGATGGACGATAAGGATCCAGTGGTGGTTCCGGCTTAGGCTCTAGAGCTGATGTCTGGCCTCGGTGCGCGTACACGGCCGACGGCAAGACGATGTAAGGGCTGTTTGATCCGGTCGTGGAGGAAGTCGGTGAGGCCCGCATTATCAGCCAAAGAATAAAAGTCTTCATAAATCACGACTGCTCTCAAGAAATTATCACAAGGCCACTCACACGGCCTTACTTCCGCTACGCGAGGAAGATTATACTTGGCCTTTTCTTTCTACTTAGCTTGTTTATCCTTGGAGCTTTGGCTAGAAGAGCCCCTCAATAATCTCCTCATCATTTTCTGAAAATTTCTGAAATTTTTAGTAACTTCAAGATAAAAGTGAATCAAACTCAATAAAACTGATAGCAACTACTCCCACAAGTGCGTAGAGCCTATATCATGCATTATAATTACTTGGGACCGCATAAATTTGACATGCAAGCTCAAGAATAGGGTCACCTAGGCAGCAAAAATTTGCAATGAATAAAGCACTAGAACAAAAACTAATTAGACCATCGGAGGAGTCACATACCAAAGAACAATCTCCCAAAGCAGTTTTGTGAATGGAGCTTTGAGCAAGGAGATTGAAAATCGCAGCAAAATGAGCTAGAAGTCGTGCTTGAGCTGGATGGGGATTTTTTTGGGAGGAAGATGGAGTGTGTGGGTGCAGGAATAAGTGGAGGGGGGCCACCGTGGGCCCACGATGCAGGGGGCACGCCCAGTCAGAGTGGGCGCGCCCTGGACCCTTGTGGCCAGGTGCATGCCCCCCTGCTGTGTTCTCAGTGCCTAAAATCCTCAATTATTTCATAAAAAATCGTACTAAATTTGTAGGGCATTTGGAGAACTTTTATTTTCGGGATATTTTTTTATTGCATGGATAATTCAGAAAATAGACAGATAACACTATTTTTGCTTTATTTATTCTAAATAACAGAAAGTAAAAAGAGGGTACAAAAGCTTGTGCCTTCTTGTTTCATCCATCTCATGATCATCAAAAGGAATCCACTAACAAGGTTGATCAAGTCTTGTTAACAAACTCATTCTGAATAACATGGAACCGGAGAAATTTGGAATAACACTAGATTACCTCAACGAGGATATGAACATCCCCTATAATAAGAATATCATATTTTTTCTTGACAGTAGGAATAGGAAATTCAAAACCTCCAATAATGATAGTTGGAACTTTTCCAATAGAATTGATGCTATGAACCTGAGGTTGTTTCCTCGGAAAGTGTACCATATGCTCATTACCATTAACATGAAAACTGACATTGCCTTTGTTGCAATCAAAAATAGCCCCTGCAGTATTCAAAAAGGGTCTACCAAGGATAATCGACATACTATCGTCCTTGGGAATATCAAGAATAACAAAGTCCGTTAAGATAGTGACATTTGCAACCACAATAGGCACATCCTCACAAATACCGACAGGTATAGCGGTTGATTTATCGGCCATTTGTAAAGATATTTCAGTAGGTGTCAACTTATTCAATTCAAGTCTACGATATAAAGAGAGAGGCATAACACTAACACCGGCTCCAAGATCACATAAAGCAGTTTTAACATAGTTTCTTTTAATGGAGCATGGTATAGTTGGTACTCCTGGATCTCCAAGTTTCTTTGGTATTCCACCTTTAAAAGTGTAATTAGCAAGCATAGTGGAAATTTCAGCTTCCGATATCTTTCTTTTATTTGTAATGATATCCTTCATGTATTTAGCATAAGGATTAACTTTAAGCATATCAGTTAAGCGCATACGTCAGAAGATAGGTCTAATCATTTCAACAAAGTGCTCAAAATCCTCATCATCCTTTTTCCTGGATGGCTTAGGTGGAAAAGGCATGGGTTTCTGAACCATGGTTCTCTTTCTTTACCGTGCTTCCTAGCAACAAAATCTCTCTTATCATAATGTTGATTCTTTGATTGTGGGTTATCAAGATCAACAACAGGTTCAATCTCTACATCATTATCATTGCTAGGTTGAGCATCAACATGAACATTATCATTAAAATTATCTCTAGGTTCATGTTCATCACCAGATTGTGTTTCAGCATCAAAAATAGAAATATCATTGGGATTACAAGCATGCAAAGTCCTATCGTTTTTCTTTTTCTTCTTTTTAGAAGGACTAGGTGCATCTAAATTATTTATCTGAGAATCTTGCTCAATTCTCTTAGGGTGGCCTTCAGGATACAAAGGTTCCTGAGTCATTCTACCAGTTTTAGTAGCCACTCTAACAGCAAAATCATGTTTATTATTTAATTCATCGAGCAAATCACTTTGAGCTTTAAGTACTTGTTCTGCTTGAGTGGTAACCATAGAAGAATATTTGCTAATGAGTTTAAGTTCACCTTTAACTCTAGCCATATAATCACACAAGCGTTCAATCATGTAAGCATTACTCTTTAATTCTCCACCAACATAAGTGTCGGTGTCAAAACCGGCGGATCTCGGGTAGGGGGTCCCAAACTGTGCGTCTAGGCGGATGGTAACAGGAGACAAGGGACACGATGTTTTTACCCAGGTTCGGGCCCTCTCGATGGAGGTAAAACCCTACTCCTGCTTGATTGATATTGATGATATGGGTAGTACAAGAGTGGATCTACCACGAGATCAAGGAAGCTAAACCCTAGAAGCTAGCCTATGGTATGATTGTTGTAATGGTTGTGTGTCCTATGGACTAAAACCTTCCGGTTTATATAGACACCGGAGAGGGATAGGGTTACACAGAGTCAGTTACAATGGTAAGAGATCTACATATCCGTATCGCCAAGCTTGCCTTCCACGCCAAGGAAAGTCCCATCCGGACACGGGACGAAGTCTTCAATCTTGCATCTTCGTAGTCTTGGAGTCCGGCTGTCGATGATAGTCCGGCTGTCCGGACACCCCCTAGTCCAGGACTCCCTCAGTAGCCCCTGAACCAGGCTTCAATGACGATGAGTCCGACGCGCATATTGTTTGGCATTGCAAGGCGGGTTTCTCCTCCGAATAATTCATAGAAGATTGTGAATGCCAGGATAGTGTCCGACTCTGCAAAATAAGTTCCACATTCCACCGTAGAGAGAATAAGATGTACACAAGTTCAATCTGCTGACGTATTTTGTGGCATGACATCATACCACCACCAAGCCTTTACTTGAATCATTTTTTATTATACCACCTCAGCGCGTTTAGCGAAGCGGTTTCCTTGGCACGTCTTGTCGAAGCAGAGATCGTGTTCCCCTTATTCTGGGATTCCCATCAATACGGACGTGGGTAACCCAACCGTGCCCGTTGCCACGCCCCCTCTATCAGAGGCGAGTCCCGAACGGTCACGAGGACGGCTCTTGGTAATCTCCCTCTTTATAATGGGACCAAGGCTTGTTTCTTTTCTTCAATCCTCAATCGAATCTTCTCCTCGCCCCGAGGTCCAACACCGAGAGCCCCAGATTCTATCGCTTCGGACCTTCAACAATGTCCGGCTCCGACCTACAGGGCCGGTGGATGCCCTCCTCCATCACGGAAGAAGACGTGCTAAAGCTGTGAGAGGCCAAGTACCTGACTTACGAGATTTTGCATAGGTTGCCCGCCAAAGGGCAAGTCATTCCCACCCCCGAGCCCGGCGAGTATGTCGTGTTTGTATCCCACCTCCGTCGGGGTTTAGGTTTTCCGATGGATCCTTTTGTGAGAGGGCTCATGTTTTATTATGGGATGGAATTCCACGACTTGGCTCCAGAGTCCATCCTCCATATCTCTTCATTCATTGTCGTCTGCGAAGCCTTCCTCCGTGTCACCCCTCACTTCGGCTTATGGCTTAAGACCTTCGACGTGGAGCCGAAGATGATCGAGGGGCGTCAAGCAGAGTGCGGCGGGGCGGGTGTAAGCAGAAGGGCCGACGCTCCATGGCCCGAGGGCTCTTGTCAGGAGGAGCGCGGCTTGTGGCAGCAGGAGTGGTTCTACATAACCGCTCCCAGGGGCAGCAGGCAGAAGCCGCCGCCCATCTTCCACTCGGGCCCTCCACAGCGGCTGATGTCATGGGTCAGCCAAGGGCTCAACTGGGGGCCGTCAAAAGACGTGCCCCTATTGTAGGGCCGGATTCAAGACCTCCAAGCGAGGGAGATCGATCTGGTCGTGGTGATGCAGGTCATGCTGATTAGGCGTCTCCTGCCCTGCAAAGGCCGTCCTCTCCGGCTGTGGGAGTTCAATCCGGAGGGACCACGAATTCTCCAACACTTCATGGGTACGACACCCGTGGAGATGTACAAGTTGTTCTTCGGATCATGAGAGGCATGTCCGGAATTGACTGAGGACGCCGGCCTAAGCTGCAATCGCCCGGATACACAAGTAAGTAGCTCCGTGTCCGGACATACTGTTTGTTTGCCTTTCTATGATTCGCCTTTTGACCAATTGCCCTCTACATAGGAGTGGATAGCGCAAGCAAAACTGATACGGTGTCCGGCCCCCCTCCCAGAGACCGCGCCGGATCCCATGCTGGTCAGGATGCTGGAGGTTGCGCCTTCAGAGGAAGACGAAGGGGAGAACAGAGGAACTACCGCCTCAACCAAGGAGGCTTTTGAGGAAGGGTAGATCGAGAATCCCTCCTTCTAGGGGAAGAAGAGGACCGCCTCCGAGAACCCGGAGGCCAAAGCCCTGAAGCGGGGGAAGAGATCTTCACCAGAGGGTCCTGCGTCCGGAGAGGCTCCGGCCGCACAGTCTCCCCTAAAGAATCAGCCCTCCAGCGAGCCGTAAGTAGAAAAAAGGGAGTTTTGTAATAAGGGACATCCCTATTTGTGCTTCTGAGGATAACTTAAGTTTTTACCTTGTAGTTCGGATCTCCGTCCTTCTCAGATGAGCTCGTCTTCGGGGGAACTCCGTCCAGAGATGATGGAGAGCGAGACGCCTCCATCTGCCGCACCATCGGATAGGGCGGACGAGCCTGAAGTGTCATCACGGAGGGTATCCCCGAGTCCGGCAGGGCCGCATAGTTCGGCACCAACTGGTGTGCGGCCGGGGGAACTGAAGGATCTGCTTGAGAGGGCGTCTGTCTTAGAAGGTCACCGTACACTGATGAGTTCGGTGATTGAAAGAATTTCATCCGCCGAAGGCGGATTGCGTGATGCCGTCAGGAGTTTACCGGCGGGGTTTGAGGTACGTAAAAATGACATACCCTTTGACAGTTTTACACATAAAGTGCGCCCTGTATAGATAGTAGCCCCTGAGACTCGGTAGGGTGTCGAGAACGACAGCGTGCCGAGGATCAAAATCCCAGGTATTGATTTTCGCCTTTCGTATGCAGGTGGCGGATAGTTCGGTGGCTAGCCGGACTGATGGAGTTGCCGAACTAAAGCGGCAGCTCGACGTTGCAGATGCGGACATCACGCTGGTCAATAAACGACTTGACGATTCACAAGGTAGGTTTTTTCTCCGTGGTCACCTAGTAAGGGAGCCGAAGCCCACTCCTTACGACATGTGTGCTCAATGCAGATGGTGCCGCTACTGTGGAGAGCCTTCGGGCAGAACTTGCTCAAGCCAAGGAGCAAGCCAGAAGGAGTGATGCGGCTGCCTCGAGGGCGGCCGAAGAGCTAGAAGCCGAAAGGGCTGCACACTGCCGAAGCAGGGAGGAGATGGCCGAAATGGCCGTGAAGTTGAAAGATGCTATCGACCACAATGAGGTTCTTGAAAAGGAATGCCTAGCGGAGCAAGAAAACTTGGGAAGGCCACCGACGAAGCCAAGGATGCCCGTTCTGCAATGCGGGCTATAAAGGAGGAGCTGCGCCAGGCCGGAGACATTGTGGCTGGCAAGCCCATTCTACTGCGCCGGAGGTTTATAGATCCAAAGTATGCTCAGCTTGGCCAGCTGTGGGGTCCGGAGGATCCTTATATGGATTTAGCGGCGAGTGCGGCAGATGCCGTTGTGCACTTCCAAAGTCAGAAGGATCACAAGACGGAAGAGCTGTTTTGGTCTCAATTCCATAGTTCGGAGCGTTCACTTCCGCTGACCGATCGGCTGGCTGAGTGGGCTGAGCTGAATAGGCTGTCCGGACTTGCCATGACAGATATCGTGGCTCATGTCTGGCCGGATAGCCCTAAGCCGAAGAGTTATTTTGGCTTATTGCAGCAATTTCTTGGGGCGGTGCCGCATATCAAGGCGATGAAGCGGTCGGCCTGCATAGAGGGTGCACGGATGGCCCTCGCCCGTGTGAAGACACACTGGACAGAGATGGATGCCACCGCTATTGCGACCCAGGGTTCGGACAAGAGCCGGTTACCCGCCGAGCACTATTTTGGGGAGGTTCTGCGTGGTGCTCATGTAATAGAGTCGCAGTGCTCAAAAAATGTCATGTTCAAATGAACGTTATGGTTTGTAAAACGATGTTTATGATGTAAGCGCTTTTTGTACTTGTGCGTTCAAGTATTTAAATATCTCCTGTGCGGCCGTTTACGTATACGTGCGTATAACCTGAAAGATGGCAGTCGTCGGCTTCAGCCCCCACGCACAAGGTGCGAGGGTGTTCGCAAAAATAGCGCATTTTCACACTTAATCCGACGTCTCGGTCCTGTGAAGGAGGTGGTAGCGTAGCAAACGAGGCAACCGGACTATAATGCTTTATCACTTTCACTTAGCCATAGGAGTTCGAGGGTGGGGCGCGTATGTGCCTGATCGGGAAACAGTCCTTCGTCAAAGCGGAGGAATTCTAGACATTCCGGTGGTCAATCGAGTGGTTGACCAGTCTCTCGCTGTATCATGACAGTCAGTTTTCGGCTTTCTCTACTGAGGTGCTCGCCCGGCCGAACCGGGGCACAATCGCAGTAGTTCTTCTGGTGCCGTGTTAGCCGATGATACCGAACATAAGGCAGCAAAACACACGAGCCGGGCAAACCCAACATTTGACCAAAGACATGATTCGGAGCTGATGCATATAAGGCCTAACTCGAGACGCCGAACACTCCCTAAGGTATTCGGTCTTTATGATAGCGGGCAGAACAGTGCCCTAAGCCCCTAGTGTCCAGGTACACGCAAGGTCCTCTGACACGGCCGATGCCAAAACGTCAGTCTCCTCTCTGGTTATGATTAGAAACTAGGGGATATATAGCAACAAGAGACAGTAAAAAAGGTTTACGCAGGGTCTTAATCTGAAAAGAATCCTAGCAACGGGTCCCTACTGCAGTCTGCGCCTGTGTCTCCGTTGTGCTGTATCATGGACGGGTGTAACACGCTGTTCATCTGTAAAAGAGAGGAACTTAGTTTGAAAAGTAATCGTGCAAAAAATGAATTAAAAATCGAAATATGAATGAATGAATAAAGCTGAGCTTATATTAGCTCATACGCACAGCCCCTTGTATAGGGGTGTGCGGCTAGGGAGCCCCTAGCTTATTTATGCCGGACTCGTCTAGCCGTGTCCGGGGTCTTAACGACCTTTTAATGAGATGATGCCGCGTGGACCGGGCATTTTAAGTGTAAGAGACGCGTAGTGTGGTATTTCATTAAAGCAGACAAAAGCTTCACGTCCCAATAGTGCTTGATGGCTACTTTTGAATGGGGCGACATGAAAGATTAGCTTTTCGCGTCGGAAGTTGTCGGGTGACCCAAACACAACTTCTAGTAGTAGGGAGCCCGTGCACTTGGTGTAAGGGCCTGGCGTCACTCCCTTGAAGGAAGTGCGGCTATGTCGAATTTTAGTAAGGTCTATCCCAACTTGCGGATTGTGTCCGGATATAGCAGGTTTAAATCGCTGCCTCCGTCCATCAGGACTTGTGTAAATTGTAGTCCGTCGGTTATAGGATCCAATATCAGAGCAGTCCATCCCGCATTTCGCATACTTCTGGAATAGTCTAGCTGGTCGAAAGTAATTGGTTTTGACATCCAACCTCGAGGTTCCGCTGGGGTGGACCGTGCGATACCTACTTTGGCGGGTGCCGCACTGTTGTTCCGTATTATCACATGAAGTGAGTTTACTGTTTTGACTTCTTGTGGGAAAGTCTTTTGTTTTCCGGCGCTCTGCTGGTGGGGTTCGTCGTCATCCTCGCTTGGCGCGTCGAGCCCCTTGTGTTCGGCGATGAGTCGGCTAGACTGTTTGAAGACCCAACAATCTCGGTGGGTGTGGTTTGCAGGCCTTCCGGAGGTGCTGTGGATTTGACATATCCGATCCAAAATTTTGTTTAAGTTGGATAGCTCGTCACTGTTGTCCTTAAGAGGCAGTGTTTTGCTGTTCGGCCGCGAGCTTTTGAATCCGGCGTTGACCGCCGTGTTCTTTGGCCTTTTTGCTTTGTTTTGGCGCTGGTCCTTTCTGTGCCGTGATTTTCCGTTTCCATCTCTGATCTCGGATGTACTCGGGTCGCTGGTGCTGCATCTTGCTAGCCAGTTGTCTTCCCCTGCGCAAAAGCGGGTCATGAGGCTTGTTAGCGCGGCCATAGTTCTCGGCTTCTCTTGGCCGAGGTTTTTGGCGAGCCATTCGCCTCGGACATTATGTTTAAAAGCTGCTAGGGCTTCGGCGTCCGGACAGTCGACTATTTGGTTCTTTTTGGTAAGAAACCTGTTCCAGAATTTGCGTGCTGACTCTCTGGGCTGTTGAGTTATGTGACTTAGATCGTTTGTATCCGGAGGTCGGACATAAGTCCCTTGAAAATTTGCTCTAAACGCGTCTTCGAGCTCTTCCCAACTTCCAACAGTATTTTCTGGGAGGCTTTTGAGCCAATGCCGAGCTGGCCCTTTGAGCTTGAGGGGCAGATATTTTATGGCGTGGAGATCATCTCCTCTAGCCATGTGTATGTGCAAGATGTAATCCTCAATCCAGACTCTGGGGTCTGCTGTTCCGTCGTATGCCTCTATGTTTACGGGCTTGAATCCCGCTGGGAATTCATGATCCAGCACCTCATCGGTGAAACATAGTGGGCGTGCGGCGCCCCTGTATTTAGGCATGCCGTTATCTTCGAACATGCGACATGTTGTGTTGCTTCCTGGGGCCCTCTTTTTTGGCCCATAAATGGACCTGACCGGGCCATCTGTTTTACGAGGATCATGTGTCGGCTTGTGTGCGGCGCCGCTTGTCGCTTTTGGCCTGTCCTCTAGTCGTCTATCCGGCCAGGCGGCCTCTTTGCTTTTTGACTGTGGGGGCTCTATGGCCTCCTCATCGAATTCTGGTAGCAACTTGCACTTCGGGTAGCTCTTTGTTTGGTGGCCATTGCCATATTTGTCCGCGGTCTTGAGTACTTTGCTCCACCTCATTCTGAGTATGTCTTCCGCTGTTTTGAGCTTCCGTTTTTCCTTCTTCAGGCTTCTTGCAGTGGCGACAAGTCTTTTGTGGAGGTTCTTATGCTCCGGTGGTGTGTCCGACGTCAGATCGTCTGGACTGTTGTTTTCGCCGGGCACGGATTGATTATCCGTTTCGTCCTATTCGTATGGTTGCTTGGTTGCATGTTCGTCGCCTACTGGTTTGCCCTGCTCTATTGCTAGGTCAGCAGGAGTGCTGTTTTTGTCGAGGCGGGACTTAGGGCGGCGCCTGCTTTGCCGTTTTGGTTGTTTGTCGGCGGGATTGTCTTTTGCCCCGTCCCGTTGTTCCTCGTTATCACTTCCTTTTGGGGTGTCCACCATATATACATCATGAGTTGAGGTGGCCTTCCAGTGCTTGGTAGGCGCTGGTTCTTAGTAGTCTCCGGCATCGTCGTCCATACCGTCGATGTCTTCGGAGTCGTAGTCTAGCATGTCTGTTAGATCGTCGACAGTGGCTACAAAGTGGGTGGTGGGTGGGCTTTGAATTTCTTCGTCGTCCGCATCCCAACCATCCTGACCGCAGTCTCGCCAGGGCTCTCCTGATAACGAGAGATGCTTTAGCGAATTCAGGATGTCGCCAAAGGGTGAGTGCTGAAAGATGTCTACAGCAGTGAACTCCATGATCGGCGCCCAATCGGATTCGATCGGTAGGGGCGCAGGAGGTTCGGAGTCCGGCAAGGAGTCCGGCACCTTGGAGTCATGAGCTTTATAAGGGACAAGGTCAGTATTTGGCTCCATCGCCATAGCAGTTGCAGCTCCCGAGGCGGTGTCCAGCCACCGGTCCTCGATCTGCATGGTCGGCTCCGAGCTATGGGTCGGAGCGGATTCGTGTGCGGCCTCCAAGGTACTGTCCGGCGGCAGAGCTAGATCGTGCCCATCGTGACAGTGCGGCACGCTCGGCTATGGCTCGAATCCATCGAAGATCAAATCTCCGCGGATGTTAGCCGTGAAGTTTAGGCTTCCAAATCTGACCTGAAGGCCAGGGGCGTAGCTTTCGATCTGCTCCAGATGGCCAAGCGAATTGGCCCGCAGTGTAAAGCCGCCAAACACGAAGATCTGTCCGGGAAGAAAAGTCTCACCCTGGACGGCGTTGTCGTTGATTGAAGAAGCCATCAAGCCTATAGGTGACGACACAGAGGAACTCTCAATGAAAGCACCAATGTCGGTGTCAAAACCAGCGGATCTCGGGTAGGGGGTCCCAAACTGTGCGTCTAGGCGGATGGTAACAGGAGACAAGGGACACGATGTTTTTAGCCAAGTTCGGGCCCTCTCGATGGAGGTAAAACCCTACTCCTGCTTGATTGATATTGATGATATGGGTAGTACAAGAGTGGACCTACCACGAGATCAAGGAGGCTAAACCCTAGAAGCTAGCCTATGGTATGATTGTTGTAATGGCTGTGTGTCCTACGGACTAAAACCCTCCGGTTTATATAGACACCGGAGAGGGCTAGGGTTACACAGAGTCGGTTACAATGGTAGGAGATCTACATATCCGTATCGCCAAGCTTGCCTTCCACGCCAAGGAAAGTCCCATCCGGACACGGGACGAAGTCTTCAATCTTGCATCTTTGTAGTCTTGGAGTCCGGCTGCCGATGATAGTCCGGCTGTCCGGACACCCCCTAGTCCAGGACTCCCTCAATAAGCATTAAAACTTTCTTGCCTAGCCATAAAGTCATCAAATTCATCCAAACATTGTCTAGGAAACTTAGTAGAGGGGATTTCAACTTTATCATATCTATAGAGAGAATTTACCTTTACTACCTGTGTCGGGTTATCAAGACCATGTGTTTATTCAATAGGTGGTATATTAAGACCATGTATTTCTTCAACATGAGGTAAGTTCTTAGTGTCTTCAGCTTTAATACCTTTTTCTTTCATAGATTTCTTTGCCTCTTGCATATCTTCAGGATTGAGAAATAGAACGCCCCTATTCTTTGGAGTTGGTTTGGGAATAGGCTCAGGAGTTGGCTCAATTGGCTCAGGAAGAGTCCAATTATTTTCATTAGTCAACATATTATTCAATAACAATTCAGCTTGGTCGACTGTTCTTTCCCTGAAAACACAACCAACACAACTATCCAAGTGGTCCTTGGAAGCATCGGTTAGTCCAGTATAAAAGATATCAAGTATTTCATTTTTCTTGAGAGGATGATTAGGCAAAGCATTAAGTAATCGGAGAAGCCTCCCCCAAGCTTGTGGGAGACTCTCTTCTTCGATTTGCACAAAATTATATATTTCCCTCAAAGCAGCTTGTTTCTTATGAGCAGGGAAATATTTAGCAGAGAAGTAATAAATCATATCCTGGAGACTACGCACACAACCAGGATCAAGAGAATTAAACCAAGTTTGAGCATCACCCTTTAATGAGAACGGAAATATCTTAAGGATATAATAGTAGCAAGACTTTTCATCATTAGTAAACAGGGTGGCTATATCATTCAACTTAGTAAGATGTGCCACAACAGTTTCTGATTCATATCCATAAAAAGGATCAGATTCAACCAAAGTAATTATCTCAGGGTCAACAGAGAATTCATAATCCTTATCAGTAACAAAGATAGGTGAAGTAGCAAAAGCAGGGTCATATTTCATTCTAGCATTTAGAGATTGTTGCTTCCATTTAGCTAATAACTTCTTAAGATCATATCTATCATTGCAAGCAAGAATAGCTCTAGCAGCTTCTTCATCCATAACATAACCCTGATGAACAACACGCAATTCATACTTAGGGGGAGAACCTTCATCATCACTATCTTCAAAAATTTCATCATCAATAATTTCATTCTCTCTAACCCTAGCAAGTTGTTCATCGAGATATTCACGTAATGGCACAGTAGTATCAAGCATAGAAGTAGTTTCATCATAAGTATCATGCATAGCAGAAGTGGCATCATCAATAACATGCGACATAGGAGAATTCATAGCAGTAGCAGGTTTAGGTGTCACAAGGTTACTCAAAATAGAAGGAGAATCTAGAGCGGAGCTAGATGGCAGTTCCTTACCTCCCCTCGTAGTTGAGGGAAAAATCTTAGTGCTTTCGTCTTCAAAGTTCCTCATAGTGATCAGCAAATATAAATCCCAAGTGACTCAAAGAATAGATCTATGCTCCCCGGCAACGGCGCCAGAAAATACTCTTGATAACCCACAAGTATAGGGGATCACAACAGTTTTCGAGGGTAGAGTATTCAACCCAAATTTATTGATTCGACACAAGGGGAGCCAAAGAATATTCTCAAGTATTAGCAGTTGAGTTGTCAATTCAACCACTCCTGGATAACTTAATATCTGCAGCAAAGTATTTAGTAGCAAAGTAGTATGATAGTAATGGTAATAGTGATAAAAGTAACGGTAGCAGTTCTGTAGTAGTTGTAACAATAGCAATGGTAAAGTAAATAAGCAAAGCACAATATGTGAAAAGCTCGTAGGCATTGGATCAGTGATGGATAATTATGTCGGATGCGATTCCTCATGTAATAGTTATAACATAGGGTGACACAGAACTAGCTGTAGTTCATCAATGTAATGTAGGCATGTATTCTGAATATAGTCATACGTGCTTATGGAAAAGAACTTGCATGACATATTTTATCCTACCCTCCCGTGGCAGCGGGGTCCTAGTGGAAACTAAGGGATATTAAGGCCTCCTTTTAATAGAGTACCGGACCAAAGCATTAACACATAGTGAATACATGAACTCCTCAAACTACGGTCATCACCGAGAAGTATCCCGATTATTGTCACTTCGGGGTTGTCGGATCATAACACATAATAGGTGACTATAGACTTGCAAGATAGGATCAAGGACTCACATATATTCATGAAAACATAATAGGTTCAGATCTGAAATCATGGCACTTGGGCCCTAGTGACAAGCATTAAGCATAGCAAAGTCACAGCAACATCAATCTCAAAACATAGTGGATACTAGGGACCAAACCCTAACAAAACTAACTTGATTACATGGTAAATCTCATCCAACCCATCACCATCCAGCAAGCCTACGATGGAATTACTCACGCACGGCGGTGAGCATCATGAAATTGGTAATGGAGGATGGCTGATGATGACGACGGCAACGAATCCCCCTCTCCGGAGCCCCAAACGGACTCTAGATCAGCCCTCCCGAGAGAGATTAGGGCTTGGCGGCGGCTTCGTATCGTAAAACGCGATGAAACTTTTTCTCTGATTTTTTTCTCCGCGAAAGCAAATATATAGAGTTGGATTTGAGGTCGGTGGAGCTCCAGGGGGCCCACGAGGCAGGGGGGCGCGCCCAGGGGGAGGGGGCGCGCTCCCCACCCTCGTGGGCAGGGTGTGGGCCCCCTGGCCTTGATTCTTTCGCCAGTATTTTTTATATTTTCCAAAAGTTATCTACGTGGATTTCCAGGTCATTCCGAGAACTTTTGTTTCCGCACAAAAATAACACCATGGCAGTTCTGCTGAAAACAGCATCAGTCCAGGTTAGTTTCATTCAAATCATGCAAGTTAGAGTCCAAAACAAGGGCAAAAGTGTTTGGAAAAGTAGATACGTTGGAGATGTATCATCAGGCGTTCACTCAGTAGTCTTAAAGATCATTAAATACACTTTATAGCTGGCGTTACCAGTAACGCCCTATCTTAATGTATATTAACCCCTGTAATGGGGGACGACTGGGGTCCTGGCACTCTATATAAGCCACCCCCTCCTCTGGGACAAGGGTTCACACCCCTTGTAACACACACCCATATTCCAGTCGACCGCCTCAAGGCACCGAGACGTAGGGCTTTTACCTCCTTCGAGAGAGGCCTGAACTCGTAAACTCGTGTGTACAACCTCGCCATATCTAGGGCCTCTCCTCGTCATACGTACCCCCTATTCTTACTATCAGACTTAGTACCACGACACTCATAACTGTCAATAGCTCGGGGCATCCCAAAGTCTTTGGCTTGTGAGGCGAGTTCTCCATCTTCTACCTGCCCAGTCGATCTAATAGTTCGACCGCAGATAACTTCTTAACCCGTCAAATTGTAGTGGGCACCTTGTCATCAGCTCTGTCGAAGATGATTCTTGATTTCCGTGCATCTGCCAGGAGGTGAACAGTCTCATGCCTTTTTTACAAGGGCTTATTCCATCTGTGCCCCCAATTCCTTAGTTGTGCTCAGTTTTCCCCACGCTTCAAACTTTTTCTCACTTTTCCCCATTCCCTTAGCTGAAACTCTCACAAATGTTCATAACAGACGTTTGCCGTCTTGGCCGTTAACTGACTTGTGGGGCCACGTTGGACTCTGTTGACTGTGGCTGTGGCTTCACTGGTTAGGCCGTGTTTGTGTTCATAGGAAGGGCCTGTTAGTTTGTTGGTAATAAATTAAAAAGGGAGCCCAATTAAAAAAGCCTGCTATGGATGGATGCAGCCTGCTATGCATGCCTGGCTTTGGCATCGATGTAGCCTGCTATGCATGCGAACACCGCCACGCACGCATCTAGTGACCTAGACCTAATCGCATGCATGCACGCCGACAAGCACGCATTGATCCGTGCCGCACGGTTGCCGGTGGATTCAGTCGCTCCGCAGCGTCGTTTCACGCGTCGCAGGCATACGTGCCGGTGGCAGAAGGGGTGGGCTGCACGCACGGTCGCGTCCATATGTCGAGGCATCGGTTCACGCCGCAGGTTGCACGCACGCTCGTGAATGGGAGGCAGGCAGCCGCCAACGCAGAGCACGCAGAAGGGGGAGGCAGGCAGCCGCCAACACAGAGCACGCAAAGCACGCTCGCATCGATTCACGTTCACAAATTGATGATCGCATCGGTTCACGCACGCACTGAGTCACGATCTACGCCGGTTGCGCGTGTACCCACTTCGTCTCCCCCGGCTATTTAAACTGCCCTTCATTGCCTCTTCTTCTATAGATCCATCTGCGCCTCCAACTTCTCTTCTTCCCCCAAAAGCCAAAGCCGTTCCACTCAGCAAAGTGAGCAAGATGCTGTACAACGGGCCGACGTTCCAAGCGCCGCCCACCGTGCCGGAACGGCGGTACCCCGCCAACGTCGTCGTCGAGGAATCCCTCCGCGTGTGGGCGTTCTCCCGCTGGAGGGGAAGCACTGAGCTTGCACGGGGGTTCCTCCGTGCGGGCTTCCACCACCTCCCGGCGGGCTCGCCGCCCATGTTCAACCTCGTGGAGCAGCGTCCCTACGCCAACGCTCCAGTGGTAGGGCTCGTCGTCCACTTCACCAACAGGTTCGATGCCTACTACCTGCTCGGCAAGGTGTATTGGTGTGGGTGCGAGTTCATCGCGCTCACGACCTATAACATCTTCACCGACTTCGAGAGCGTCTTCCCCGCTCGCAACCGCATGCACAGCCTCCCGTACTACGTCGGCGACAACGGCCTTGAGGAGGAGGAGTATTGAAGCCGGCGGCGACGAAGACGGTGAAGCCGGCGGTTAAGGTGAAGACGACGGTGAAGACATGGCGGTGTTGCCCTAGCTACCCTATCTATCTACTATGTACTGTGAGTTTGGTGTGTGTGTTGCCCGAGCTAGCTACCCTATGTATGTAAGGTTAATTATTAGGGATTATCTATCGGTGTCTATGTAAGAACTTATGTTGCCCTAGCAACCCTATCTAAGTTAAGTTATGTGTGTTATATTAATGCTTTGTTATGTTTGTATTTTGTTTGTCCCAAGTTTAGACACGACTAATTGGCGTGGGAAAAATTAACCAAACAAACTAATAATGATGTGTTTATAGATGCCTTCTAAAAATAAGAACATATTGTACATTTGTACACGGCTTTAGTTTGAGAGCTCTGTATTTTTTAGGTATTCAAAGAAGGGCTCCCTTCAAAGAATACTTTGGTTTTCAGAAATATTGAAGTATCAAATACTTTGAGATATTTGTCTTTAGTCAAAAGTGTAGTTTTAACTACACCATGTTTGCAGTATATAAAAAAGAGGGTTAGACCTCTTTTTCTAATCATGAAGTATTGGTTCGCTAGGCATAATAATACTGCGGTTTGCAAATACTTTGATTCTAAAAAATGAAGGGACCCATAAAGGAAAGCCAAAGAAATTCCTCAATGAGATAGAAGAGATTGGGCAATCAAATTAATGAAAAAAGCAATTAGAAACAAAAAAGAACAAAGCAATCCTTCCTAAACAAAAAAAAAAGAAACATCGCTTGTTTCTGGGCTTTCTCTTTGGGCCCGCGAACTAGTTCTTTTTAGCAGAACTGGCGGACTCGAGGACAAAAGTTTGGCAAGTGCGAGAGGGAAGAGATGAACTTGATATATATCCCTTGTGCTACTCAAGTACTACTTACTGTCATCTGACGAGCTAGGGTATGATCCAACACTCGAGGTTATTAGCTAACGAAATAATCCTATCACTGAACTGGTAGTTGTTTTCTGCCGAAACTGAAAGTGTCGAAACTTAACAGTAAACTGCATACATTCAGAGATCGACAGTTGCACTAAACAGAGTTGCATTTGAGATAAACAGACTTGGATTGCTAAACAGTGGCAACAATAGTAGACAAACATCTCTAACGAGAGATGGCCATCAAGTAAAAAAATCCTAGAGCAAGTATTCCTAAAGCTATTAGATTGGATTGCTTCTTCAACTCAATAAGCTCCTTGAAGTTCTTGTTCATCTTCTTCAATTCCGTCTTCAGTTTGAACACCGGCGGGTATTCCGGACGCGCTGCTGCTGCCGGAGCAGCACTGTCATGTGGCAGATTGGACTCTCAGATTGCATTCCCCCTCGAATCCAGCAAGCCCGACCCTTGAAGCCTCTGGATGTAATCATCCATCCACTCGAAATGGTGGCATTTCTTCACGATCTGAAAACGAAATCATGTAACCTAAATCCAAATCTGGCAGATTTTTTGAGAAATTAGAGATAAAGGATGCGAGGAAAACTCATATCTAACCTGACCCTCCGGCTTGCTCTCGCATTTGACGAACTCGCGCCCAAAGTTCCCATTCTTCTCCTCCTTCGAAGTCAACCGCTTCAGTGGCGCAGTCCGTGGGCAGTTAGTGCATCGAGTCATCGGCACTGGACCATACACCGGCCACATGGAACGGGGGGCTGACGAGGAGGTTGACATATCGCCCGAGAGGAAGAAACAGAGGAGTTGCTCGAGAGGAAGAAGAACGAGAAGATGGGGAAAGAAACAGAGGAATTGCTCGATCTGCTCGATGCCTTTGTCTGTCACATGGAGAAGAGGAGAAGGGGAAGCTATATTGACGATTTGCCACATTGTATTTTGCAGTTTGAATATTTGAACCAACTCTTAACACTGACATGTGGTGGTCATGAGGCGAAAATACAATTTCATATGTAAAGTGGGGCAGATTGTAAAAAACCCGAGAAGGACAGTGCAGTAGCCAATCAGGATGCATCACGCGGATCGCGCATGCCTGCCCCACATCTGACGGGTGGTGTTTGACGCTTGGTAGGATCCGACGGCGCACGTTCGACGCTAGGGTTTGGAGCATTTCTACGGGGTTATGAGTGAGTCAACGGGGTTATTAGGGTTTGACCAGATTTCAAATGGCCATAACTAAATTAGAAAAAATCGCAAAAATATAAAACAAACGTAGTTCATCCGTTTATGAGACCTAGTTACCATAAAAAAATATAAACTCGGTATAGGGGCGTTTTTTCGAAAAATCATTTTTTGAAGTGATCTGTTGAAATCAAGTTCAAATGTTTTTAAAAAATTCAAAAAAAATCAAAATTTTTTAATTCTTGCGCACATAGCCATCATATGTGACAAGGTTATGAGAAAAAATATAAACTTGGTGTAGGTCATTTTCATGAAAAAAGTCTTCACACAAATGAGCTATCACCTATGAACATTTTCAGAGTTCGTAGAATAGGGAGAGAGGGTTTAGGGTTTGAAAAAAAATCAAAATAATTATAAAAAATCAAAAAAATCTCCATAGCTTCATTTTGGAGTGAGTAAGAAGGATTTGAACTTACTTTTTCATTTTCATATCTAAAACGGGTTATTTGACGGTTTTGAAATAAAAGCATATTTTTTCAAAAAATGTAGTAATATGAATATTAATCAATAAATAGTGAGACTTTGTTTTTACCCTATATATGGAACAAGTGTTAATAAAAATATATATGCCTCATTTAGGCAAGGTCAAAAAAAAACTTGATTTCAAATAGGGCTGTTTACCCTAGCTTTCGAGCTCGTTTCTAGCACATTTCTCATTTGGACTGTTCACCTATGAACATTGGACTTCAAATGCTCGATCAAATACACCGCACAGAGCAATGAACCTCCAATGTTCAACTTCAACTTTGACTCGAATCCAAATTTTGGCCCAAATTCAAATATTGATTCAAATTCAAATTTTGATGGAAATTTGAATTCTGACTCAAATAAGAAACCAAAGTAGAAGCAACATTATTACAACTGATAAGTTTTCACAGTAGCTCAAATCTACCAAGTTTTAAGATGCCAACATCTTAATACAAATCTACCAAGTTTTAAACGATCCACTCGCCCTCAAATTGACAACACAAACATTTCCCAACAACTTAATTCAAATTTTTGACTTGCTCCTTGTGTTTGCAGCTGGCTTCACCGTCTTGCTCCTGGTTTCCCTAGTTGAGATGCTCTTTTCTTTCAGACTCTTGTTCCTTTTGATCTTGGGCTTTACTTGTGGTTTTCCTCATGGAGGTGCTGATCGAGTAGTTGCACTCGCCGAGCAGTTGACGACCATTTGACGGTCATCTATGGGTTCAGTAATCTTTAAAGGCACAATTGGAATAATTACGCCCTCCTCTTCCTCTCTTATAGATTCAAAACCATCAAAGGCCATGGTTTCAAAATCTTCTTCTTCTTAATCTCTTGGCCTTTTCTCCCTAGAGCTGGTAAATAAAATTATAAGCCATAGGCAAAAAAGAGAACAAATGAAAACAAAAGGGTAGCTGCATTCTACAAAGGGTGCAAACACATACCAAGATGCTTCATTTGCAGCTACATTCTCCACTGCTTCATTTGCTGCTGCATTCTCCACTGCATCTTCAGTCTCCATTGCTACTACATTATCCTCAGCATTGGCTGTTGTCCATCTTTCCTCCTCTCCAAATGATGCATCCACTGCATTGGTACAAAGCCTAGCAATATGCCCCAGAACTCCACATTTTTTGCAAGCACGCTGCTTTGGTAGACGACCCTCCTCACCTGCTCTAATCCTCTGGTTCCTTGGTATTCCTGGTGGTCTAGTAATGACAGGAGCGTGGAGTTTGAACCCTGGATCTACTATGTTCCATTGATCTTTCCCCAATAGTGCAGGCACATTGTCAGCATAAGCAGCCATAAATTTGGCTACAGAGAAATACTCAGAGCAATATTGATCAACTTCACCATCTGCACCCCCGATAACGGTCATCAGATGTAGGGCATGTATGCATGGCTTCCCACGAATCTGCCATTTCCTACAACTACATTCTCTAGTACTTAGGTTC
The DNA here is from genome assembly GCA_963921465.1 of Triticum timopheevii. Classification (NCBI taxonomy): domain Eukaryota; kingdom Viridiplantae; phylum Streptophyta; class Magnoliopsida; order Poales; family Poaceae; genus Triticum; species Triticum timopheevii. The sequence goes on along the minus strand of OY997268.1, from coordinate 558,939,229 downwards.
ACAGGATACCTCCATACCCTATTTTTAGTGTCAGTATAGGTAACCTCTCCCTCATATGTACCAAATCGAATACATTTCATCTTCAGTCCTCTTGCCTTCAAGTGCAATGCCTTAATCAGTGATGGGAGCATTTGATGACCAACATATTGTGTTTCTGCAATTCTTTTGCGAAGAGCCATCTTTATCATGATCATTTGCCTCATCTTGTCAAATGCTTGCCACAACAAGAGCCCTTTCACTGACTTGAACTTTGAATTGAAGCATTCTGCAAGGTTACTGGTCACATAATCTACTTTGCAGATTTCGTTGAATTTGCTTCTTGACCACACCTTGCCATGATGTGCATCCATGTACTCCTTCACAAGAGGATTTTGAGCATACAACACTCTCAAATGGTGTTCATGCTTCCTTCTGCTGCATGTGTATGATGCTGGCCATAAGTTCTCATCATAAACTTTACCTTTGAACTTCTTTTTGAAATTATGCGCTAGGTGTTGCATACATTCCCTATGCTCCACTCCAGGGAATACAATTTCCACTGCACTCTCTAAACCCTTGCAAGCATCTGTGTGTATAGCTAAACCTTGGGGTGTGCCTATAATGTTGCGCAACTGCTGCAGAAACTAGACCCAACTTTCCTCAGACTCTGCCTCCACGACACCAAATGCAACTGGGAATAGCCAGTTGTGTCCATCAACTGCAGAAGCTGCTACTAGCTGCCCTCTCCATCTTCCAGTCAAATGTGTAGCATCTACAGCCAAATAGGGCCTGCAACCATCTAGAAACCCCTGCCAGCAAGCTTTGAAACAAACAAAAGCCCTTCTGAAGCACTCCTTCTGAAATGACTTCCTTTTTATTTTGAATGGAACTGTATGCTTGTCAATCTCTACAACACTCCCTGGACTTGCCATCTCCACTTCAGCTTTGAAAGTGTAAAGCAGCTGAAAACTGTCATTCCATTGACCATTAATTCTGTCAAGAGCCTTTTCCCTAGCATTGAAAATTCTCATGTAAGGAATTTCTATCTTGTACTTCTCAAAAAGCTTCCCATGGAGTGCTGTTGGACCAAGTCCAGTTTCTTCTCTCAGCCAATCCAATATAGCATCTGCCACCCACCTAGTTTTTGCTAGCTTGGTTTTGGCCTTCCCCCCTCCCCCTCCAGGTGGACAGGTGTGCTTGTGTGCATTTTTATTTATCTGAAACAAAATAAAAGGGTAAAGAACAGTTAAGAAACCTTACTCAACAATCTGAAACTAAATTACTAACTAAACTTGCATTACTTGAATATATTTGCTCTTTCTCATACGAGATGCATGCAACTTCCACCTACACCTAGGATATGGACAAAAAAATGTGAACCTTGCTGGCTCACTCCTTTTAATCTTATATGTGTTTTCAGATATAATGCACCATGTTGTCACTGCATTCCGACAGTCCACCATTGATTGGAAAATGGTACCTACAGTAAGCTCAAGTTTTTCCCTGTTCCACTCAATTGTTGGCATGTCATCACCATCGTATTCATCCTCGATTAAGCTGTCCATGTTCTCCACCTTCTCTTCATCGTCAGTGTCATCAAACCTAGCTTGGCTGATGGGCTCCTCCATATATTCGTCATCAACTGCTTGCTGACTGGCTACATCGACCAGTTCAGGAAACATCATCTCGTCTTCATCATCATTTGTAGGCACTGCCTCGTCAGGTTCTGCATCTTCTTCTACACCAACTGCAGAAGGTACACGAGAAGCAGCAGCTGAATCGGAACCAGAATTGGCAGCAGGCATGTTGTGGCTCCACGAACCACTTGCTTCACTTGGTGTCGACCTACAAGGAGTGCCGGGGTGCTGGCTATTAGCACAGACAGATGATGTCTGAACTCCCTTCCCCTTCGCCCGTTCTGCGCATGGCTGAAGCACATCGATTTGGAGTTTACCGAATCGGCAGCCAGCAATCCCAGCAAAAAGCAATGGCATATGATCGTCGCAAGTTAGTGGGAGAAATCTTTGCTCGTCCCTGCTAAAGTAATTCAGTTCAACAGCATCGGCATCACTCCAGGGATAGGTGTTTCGGAGCTCAGCTCGCAAATCTTTGAAAGATATGCTGGTTTCTACCACTTTGGGATAGAAAAGTGATGAAATCAAATGCGGTTTAGTACCACGCAGCACACCAGTTTCCATTCTAATCGCAAGCCGGAAAGCCAGCGCGGGATCAATCCTATTTTGTTGGGGGAAGGAAACAAAGGCTTCAGTTAGCTGGGTAAAATCGAGCACAAATTCGAATGATTCAAGCAAACAGAAGTCAAATACGGCCTACAATATGACTTAGAACGTCAATTCGAGAGGAAACAATGCTTACCCAGGTTTAATCCATGAATTATCTGCCGCGGATTCGACCCAATCCTCTCGATGGTCGACTGCATTCCGGGCGTCCTCACTCAACATCGCTATGTAATCCCAGATGGGGAGGTGGGCTATATCTGGCGGAGACGCGGCGTCGCCCACGAACGGAATAGGGCATAGGGTGGAGGAAACAACAGATTCAGACAAGCTGCCCAATACGTGTCTCCTTGCGGTCCCACCTGTCAGCAAGCAACAGTCAGACAAAGACTCGGCCCCACTCGTCAGCAATTAACGGTCAATGGACGTTCAAGACAGCAAACGCCCGCTATGAGCATTTATGAGAGTTTCAGCTAAGGAAGAGGGGAAAAATGAGCAAACGTTTGGAGCATGGGGAAAAGTGAGCAAACGTTTGGAGCGTGGGGAAAAGTGAGCACAACTAAGGAACCAGGGGCACTAATTTAAATATCCCTTTTTACAAAAACGCCCTTTCGGGACCAGAGGGTACATCTATTAAATAGGCCAGGGGTGCATCGAGCAGCCCATCCATCCCCAAACAAGAAATCCAATCTTGTTCAGAGAAACCTTCAGGTAAATGGCTGGCGCCCCCGGTTCATCCTCACGCCCTCACGGCCAACTCCCGGGCGACTGCTCCAGCTGCTCAGTCTCCCGCCTCTAGTTATGCGACCTCCAGCGACAAGGTTATCTCCCAGCTGCAGATTTCATACCTGTCCGTGACGGCCAAGGCACAAAAAGGATCTCATGTCCGGATATAGTGTCGCCACGTAGTCCGGCCCACGAGAGATGGGCCGGCAACCCGAGGACCCCCTAGTCCGGGGCTCCCTAAATCAATGGCAGCAACGATGCCCATGCCATCGTGCTCCTCGTCGTGCCAGCGTGGAGCAACTCGCCACTCCTCGAGCTAGCCTGGAGTGACGAGTTGCTAAACCACATACCTGCTTAGGGCGACCACTTGCTCCATCGAGCTAGGAGAGGGAGGCGGAGCAGCGAGCTTCCTTGCTCGTATCCGACCGGCTTTTATGCCGGAGAACTACTCTTCCTCCTCATCAGATGCCATCGAAAAAGTGTAGAAAATGGTGGAAGGAGGAGATGGGGAGCGGCGAACTTGATGCTAGGATTCTTGCCCGGCATTTGACCTTGTTGAAATAGAGGGCAGACGGGAGGAGCTTGCCCAGCGTTGTGTTTAATGCCGGCCCACTCGTGAACGGACATGTGGCCGGAGTAGGTTCCTCGGCTTCCACGCGGGTTCAATGGAGGAGTTTGAATGCGGCGAGGAGGCGTGTTTGGCCGACGCACCGCTTCAATGGCGAACGCAGTGAGAGGTTGCATCCATCCTGAGCCGCCTTCAATGTGGAGTGACGCGCTCTACAGCGACATGAATGTGGGCAGCTAGCACTAGGCAGGAATATGCACAGACAAGGGAGGAGGGGTTTGGGTGGGCCAGGGCAGCCAGAAGCGGGCGTGGCGGTGGTCTGGACTCCCGCAAACCTCACTCACGTTTGTCTCCGGTTTGTGAGAGAAAATGCGTCAGGACCATGCCGCGAACCAATACAGGACCGCATTGGATTGTTTCCGTGGTCCGGACGGTTGTGGAGGGTTTGAGGGTCGGCGTTGGAGATGCCCTGAAGGGGCAGTGTTGTGGGTTTCCTCTCCGTGTTAGGGCTCTAGATTAAAACCCTAGTTCGGCGTCTTGGGCTCGGTGGCGGTGGCAGGTTGCGTCATCACTCTCTTCGAGACGGCGTCATGGAGCTCAGGTACCTAACGGTCACACCATGTTGGTCTCCAGGCATGTTTTGATCCTGACGTGATGTATGGTTGTGATACTCTCTAGTTTTTTACTGGGCATGTTTCTAGGACCAAAAAATGCGGAAAATACGGGCTCTAAGCATTAAATGAATAGGTTAATCCAGAGAAAATAATATAAAATAATGTAAAAAGCATAAAAAATAATAATATAATAGCATGGAACAATCAAAAATATAGACACGTTTGAGTCGTATTAGCTACCCATATAAGATGTTGGTGTGACGAGCTCTGACCCAAGAGGGGGCGGATGAAAATGCGGGTTCAACCGGTTACAAAAACAAGTTGCACTAAGTGTTGAATTGCCTGGCCTTTTATAGTTGGCCAAAAGTCCCAGTTATACCGGCCTTCCAAAGAAGACCACTTTGTTGCTTTTTTTTCACCGATTGGAGTGGCCTTGTCACAGCCCTAGATTAATGCTTGTAGTTAGTGGCTTTGCGTCCATGCATCATGTTTAATTTTCATGAATCTTGAAATGGGGATTGATCCAAGCCCTAGCACCAAATGAAATTCAAATAGGTTCAACCTAAAATAATTTTCAACGAACCCAAAGTGCCTTTGAAAATGTTCATGACTTCTGATAAAGGTTAAAACCTCTGTCAAAATTGATGAATATATTTCTAGGTCATCTCTGGATTTTTGATTTAAATCATTATGTATTTGGATTTGAACATTTAATTACTTTAAATATTTAAAATGCTCAAATAATTCTGAAACTAAATGTGGGCCACTGGATTAATCCACGAAGTGTCCACAAATTATTTCAGGATTTTATAAAATGCTTTAGTATTTTTACTAAAGCCAAAACAGTTGCAGAAAAAATAGAAAACAGAATTTAATAGAAACAACAGAGAGAGAGAGATAGTACCTGGGCCACTTACCTGTGCGGCCCAGGAGCCGGCCCAGCCCACCACCTGGCCCGTGCCAGTCATCACCTACCTCTGCCAGTAGGCAGAGGAGGGGGACATCGCACGCACGCGCGAGGCGCCACGCACCTCCCTGCTTGCCCCGACCCTCTGGACGTCTCACTCTCCCCCCCTGCTCTCTCCCTCGCCGTTCCCCATCCTACCCGAACGGGGTCGTCGCCGCCGACCGTCACCACCGCGGCCACCAGCATCCCCATACCCAGCCAGCTAGTGCCCGAGCTCCACCTCCTTGCGCTGAACCTCTCCAAGCCGAAGGAAACAAGCCGGAGGGCCCCGCTTCGTCGCCATCGTCGTTGCCTTCGCCATCGGCCGCCGGAGATCCGCCTCGCCGCCCCGCTCGCTCCGACGCTTCCCCGCCCCGTCGTCTGCACCGGCCAACTCTCCGTGAGCTCCTCTTCCTTCTCCCCCCTAGCCACGTCGCTCGAGCTGCCCCCTAACCCCGTTGGCCATCACGACCGAGAGCTCGGCTCCGCCGGCCATGTCGCCGCCATGGCCAAGTCCACTGGAGCTCGAAACTGAGCGCGTCACCGCGCTCAGCGCGTCACCACGGGGCCGTAGCAACCACCCGTTGCTCCTTTTGTGCCCTGCGACGTTAGAACGGTCGACGTCCGAACTCCGGCCGCCGCGGACGTGCTTGCCGCCGTCGCCTCCGGCCACCCCAGCACCTGCCACCACCACCGTTGGACGTGCCGCCTCGCGGGCGTTCCAACGAGCCCAACCCCGCCTCTTCTAGTCGCCAGAATCGCCGGGACGAACGACTCCGCCGCGTCTGTGTGCTCGCCGGTGATTAGCCGCCGATGACAACCACTGTTAGGGGCTAATCACCCCGCTAACCACCCCCCTGGGCCACTGACGCATGGGCCCCATGCCTAATTAATTCCAGCTTTATTTTTGCTTAGGTTAGTTATAACCCAGTGGGACCCACCCGTCAGCATTGACTTTGCTGACGAGGATGTTGACCGGACCCACCTGTCCGTGACACCAATAACGCTGGGTCACTGACCAGTGGACCCCACTGGTCAGGTTTGACCCTGGTCAGCCTCGGTTGACTCACTGACGTCATGCTTACACAATGCTGACGCAGTAATTCTTCTGGAATTTAAATAAATCTTAAATGGTTTATTTATTTCAGAAAATGTTATAAACTTCTAAAATTCATAGAAATTCAACCGTAACTCCAAATGAAATAAATTATATATGAAAAATGATCAGAAAAATCCAATCTGTCTATCGGTACCATTTTCATGCATGTTTGAACAACCTAAGGTTGCTGTATATGACAATTTGCATAATTGGCATTTAAATAAGCACATATGGAGTTTGAATTTGAACCCTTGGTTCAAACCAACTTCATTTAATCTGTTCTAAGTTGCATTAGGAAAAACACACTCATTTTGCCATGTCGTATTCATGCATCATATTGTTGCATTGCATTGATTGTGTTTTCTCTGTGTTGCCGGTATTTGTCCCCTCTCGATAGACTTGGTTCCGACGATGAGTTCGATGACACCGATGAAGAACTATATTATCTTCAGAAGTGCGAGGCAAGCAAAACACTCTTGTTCATTCCGATACAATTCCACTCTCTCGCTCCTGCTCTATTTTACTGCATTAGGACAACAACGATACAACTGTTACTTGCTGAGGTAGTTGAACCCCTTTATCCTCTGCATGACCTGTCATTGCCACAGTAAATAGATGAAACCCACTAGCATGAGTAGGAGTTATTTGAGCCCTGATGTGCCTACTCATTCATGCTTGTTTGTCATGCCTGCTATTGCTTAGAGTTGTGTCAGGTCTAATTCATCGGGGATGAATTGGAAGTGGTGAACATGTCCTACTGTGTGTGAGCTAAGTGTGTGAACACGATTTGGTAAAGGTAGCGGTGAGAGGCCATGTAGGAGTACGTGGTGGGTTGTCTCATTGAAGCCATCCTCAGGAACTGAGTTCTGTGTTTGTGATCCATGACCAGCTACTACCACGCATTGGAATGCTTAAGTGCCCCTCTCGACTTATTAATCAACCTATTCTCTGTCCAGGAGTTGCAACTAGTTTCTGGTGTTTGTAGGTAGTGTTAGTAGTCTACCAAGTGGCACCCGGTACAGGTGGGCTTGGGACAGACTAGGCACCGTGGCACAGTGTACCAAGCGTAGATCCACCCGTCGAGGTGGGCTTGGGAACCCTGCACACATCGTTTGGGGCTGTGAGCGACACCCCGGCCGGATCTCCTTGCGGATGGAACCCGAATAGGCGATAAACCTGGACAAGAGACTTGTGTGGTTAGTCAGGTCGTGGCCGACTCCCTCACCAGGCTTCCGCTTGAAGGTTGCCGAGATACACGAGGTGTACATGGCGGTAAGTGGCGAGAGCGTGTGTGAAGAAGTACACCCCTGTAGGGTTAATATGATCTATTCGAATAGCCGTGTCCGCGGAAAAGGACTTCTGGGTTACTTGTACAGTTCATAGACAAGTGAAAGTGGATACTCTAAAATGCGCAAGATAAGCGTGAGTGCTATGGATGGCGTTCTCGTAGGGAGACGGGAGCGGATCCATAGTGGTGTATTGATATGGTGAATATGTGGACTCGTGTGCGCCACCTCAAAAGAGTTACTTGCAGTCGTAGTTTAGGATAGCCATCGAGTCAAAGCTGGCTTGCTGCAGTTAAACCCCACCACCCCCTTTGTTGATAATGATGCATATGTAGTTAGTTCTGATGTAAGTCTTGCTGGGTACATTTGTACTCACGTTTGCCTATTTTATGTTTTTGCAGAGAGACTTCAGTCTCGCTAGTAGTTCTGCTTGGACTTCGACGTTTAGCTTGTTACCTCAGCTACGATCTTGTGCCCTCGGCAGGATCTTGCAGATAGTCAGGCTTCTCAGCCTTTTTCATTTGTAGATGTCTGTACTCAGACATGTTAAGCTTCCGCTTGTGCTTTGACTTGTGTGCTCTGAATGTTGGGTCATGTGACCCATGTTTGTAATATCTCGCTCCTCGGAGCCTATTGAATAAATACTTGAGTTGTAGAGTCATGTTGTGATGCCATGTTGTATTTGCACATATCGAGCATATTGTGTGTATGTTATTGAAATGCTTGGTATGTGTGGGATCTGACTATCTAGTTGTTTATCCTTAGTAGCCTCTCTTACCGGGAAATGTCTCCTAGTGCTTCCACTGAGCCATGGCAGCTTGCTACTGCTCCGGAACACTTAGGCTGGCCGGCATGTGTCCTTCTTCGTTCCTGTGTCTGTCCCTTTGGGGAAATGTCACGCGATGAATACCGGAGTCCTGTTAGCCCGCTACAGCCCGGTTCGCCGGAGTCCTGCTAGCCCAGTGCTACAGCCTGGATTCACTCGCTGATGACCGACACGTTTGATGCTGGGTCATGGATGCCTGTCCCTGTAAGTTTGTGCCACTTTGGGTTTACGACTAGCCATGTCAGCCCGGGCTCCTTATCATATGGATGCTAGCGACACTATCATATACGTGTGCCAAAAGGCGCAACCGGTCCCGGGCAAAGGTAAGGCGACACCCGTGGGGATACCGTGCGTGAGGCCGCAAAGTGATATGAGGTGTTACATGCTAGATCGATGTGGCATTGAGTCGGGGTCCTGACAACTTTGGTATCAGAGCTTGACTGCCTGTAGGATTACCAAGCCAAACTGGTCGAAGTTGAGTCCAGAAATGCTTTAGTTATATGTACGGGAATTGATTGTGGGATGGAACGTAAGGCTCTTTTTACTCCTTATACCTTATGCCTTCTAATCTGAGTAATTTTATCTTTCCTACGGGGTTAAGGAACTAGGATTTCTCTTCTTTCTATTAGGATCACGTGTTACTAATCCGTAGACTTATAGGATTGATGGATTTAAGCCTCTGTTCAGTTCCTACTACTTCCATATGTTAACTGTTGATCTCTAAACCTTGATATTGTGCTTCTGAGTGGCGATGCCACCATTTTTTGTAGCATGTCTAAATTCTTTTGAGCATTTACAGCCGATATGCTGTCCGAGTCATCCCAGGTTTCTAAACAATCTGATGCATTTGCAAAATCCTTTCCCTCTAGTTTTGATGTTCCTTTAGGCCAGGTTAATCACACCAATTGTTGAGTTGAGGTATTCTATTGCCTCGACATATATGTTGGAATTATTATTATGACCTTAGGTGTCTTAGGGGATCATCTAGTAATCTGGCCATGTTTTGTGTTCCTAGTGTGATGATTCTGGCCATCGTTCTCAAAAGCATCTCGTGATGTTATTAGTTAGTAGGTATTCTACTCCTGGGTTTTTGAACCCAAGATCCACCCTACTTACTTCATATTGATAGTGTTTGCTAGTTCCTTTAGGTTATTAGTAACCTTGTGATAGTTCTCAAGGTTCGTGGTATATCGTTCTTCCAAATACCATGAACTGCTTATGCAGAAGTTCCTCGCTGATCGAAAGATCACAATCAGAGTGCTCCTGATGAGTTCTCGATTCTATATTGTGACTCTGCCAGTTCTACCTTTCTGCATGGGTTATCCGGAAGAAATATGTTGAATTCGTTCGACATGCTAGTCCATGCATCCACAGCTCAGAAAATTGTATGTTCCATTGAGTTGTCCCTCTTAGTTGTCCTCTGACCCTCGTCTATCAATTGATAGACAGGAGTAGTTGTGCAACCATGTTCATCGATGCCTATTATTCTTGTGGCCCGTCGAGCCATTCTATTCAGGATGACTAGGAGAAACAAACTCCAGTACCTCATCCATATCTAGGATTGGGTCAAAGCAGTTGTAATCCGCAAATCAAATGCCAATCCAGCTTTTGATTCTGTTCTACCTCGGAGTATTACCCCCTTTATGTCAGGATTGTCATGAGAATTGCACCAACTCTTATGTATTCTTGATGCAGTGATACTTCTCACCATCATCATTCGCTCCTCGGTTCCGTGTTGTTGCAACCGGAATACCGACAAGTGAATTGTGATGTGTGAAATTAATACTTCTAGCAACCATGTTGCTTAGTAGTAAATGGACAATAGTTTCACTCTTAGCGTGTTGGTTTTGAATCATCATTCTAAGATAGACTGTGCTACCTAGTCCTTATTTCTGGTGCACTCTTCGATTAATGAGTTAGGATTGTGTCAATCCCTCACTCTTTTGATCATATCTTCTTGCTCTGAAAAGCAAGATTGTTCTCGAGCTTAGTAACATACAGGTGGTTCGTGATTTTCTGAATATCTTCTCGGAAGTATTACCAGGTTGTCACCTGACCGCTATGTTGAGTTCGTGATCAAGATTGTTTCTTGTAAACCACCCCTTCTCCAAGAGTCTGTGTGGGATACCCCTGAGCTAGTTGGTCAAGCTAAACAACAACTTGGAGAGTTGGAAGATAAAAGCTTGTCTGACTTAGTTCATATTAAGGGATATCTTGTATGTATGTTGAAGAAAGATGATGTCTTCATCGATTGGTCCCTGTGATCAGTTGTTGGACCTATTATCTTGTCAAAACTTTGATTTGAGTGTGGGCTATTCTCAAATCAAATCAGAACCAACGATGTTCGTAATGTTGTCTTACTCGTTGTTGATTCCTCGAGCATACACCATTAAATCTTTTGGGTCTGGCCAATGCTATCACTTGTTCACATAATTATGGAATTCCTTCTTCATGGAAACCGGGATGAATTGTTGTTGAGCCCATCAGCAACATATTTAACCTCTCCATGATTGTGTTGAACATCAGGCTAGTGTTTGAAACTTGTGTAAGCATTATCTTCGTGTTCCGTCATGAGGTATATGTTCAGACGAAAGAAGTGACTTCCTCTAATTCATGACACTTGGTGTAAGTTGCCGCTGTGAATTCGATAAAGTCAATGTTGCTTCCTTGGAATCATCCCAAGTTAGTCACACATGTGCAAAGTATATTATGGTTTGGTAGATTAATTACCTCCACTCCATATGTATTCTGTAGCACACCAAGCCACTGACTGATTTGTTCCAGGAAAAGGAGTTATGTGTTAATCCATGGTAATGCACAAGACTTCGATATCCTCGATGATGGTTCCCAACCTGAACTCGGCAGTGTTTTATTATAAGACTACTACGTGGTCATGCTTGTCTGGGACAGCGTGTTCACATGTATGTAGCAGAAACCAGCTCATGTTTTGGGGCTTACTATCGTAGTTCATCGCCCGAGAATCTCGCAATGTCATCTCGTCGAATTGTGTTGCAAAGTTTCATTTTCCTTTCTAGACTTGATGAGTCTGGAATATCCTGACACCAACCTGATCGGAATCTCAGGCAGATATGATGGTCAGAATGTCTCTCAATAGCTATAATATTGGTCTCTATAACCCGGTAAAGTGGATGTCGTGGCCAATACGCCCAGCCGGAAGACCTATTACTGTAGTATTCTGATTGAGGAAGTTGGCCACCTCACCATAAGGATCTCATAGGGTTTACTTCAGTAGTTGTTCCTTATGGACTCTTGTGTTCCCGAAGTCCGACCTTTTACTTGATGTTCTAGATATCAAACCATATTTATGAATGGGATACACTAGCACATCAAGGAGAACATTAGAAGCGGAGTGCTAAATGTCTCTCGGTCGATCCTCCAGATTTTGTTTCCTTGGTATAGTCAAGGTAAAGTCTGAGAAGGTGGTATCTTCCTTTGCATCTGCATCTTCCACCGGTATTCATCATGGTAGTACGTTGTGTTGCCAGGATCCTTGACACGGATATTGGTAAAACCTTGATGAATATGGAAATGCCTAAGTTCTTGAGAGCACGCACAAGCGCTAGGTGTTAGCACCGGCACTAACTGGGATCGATCTCAGTTTCCTTGGTTATGCTATAACTTTTCAAATAGTGGACTCACTCTCTACTGTCGAGCTTCTCCCCAGTTACTAAAATCATCCCTTGTGTTGTTTTCAACAAGGTAATCCACATCATCCATACTAGTCCGAGTATGCTACTCCTTCGAACTCCATCGAACGATCGCTCGAGAATTGCCTTAGGCTGGTATAAAGAGTTTCAATGATCTCTGAATCAAAGGTAATTCTTTTTGCCACTTAAGGGAATATTTCTACGAGTCACCTCTCCCAAGGTGCCCCGTTATGGGATCATAGTAATTGTTTCCTCGCTACTTTGAAACCCTCGTCAAATTGTTTCTTCCGTCCCCCCTGATGCATGTCTTGCCTCTCAGCTCCAGATATATTTCTACTTCTCATTCCGTGAGTTGATATTGTGACCATTGAGATGATCCTAAGTTGCTCGAACATCAAGAAGATTGATTCTTCTAAAATTCTCCCTTTCCTCTCGTTGTCATGTTGGATGAAGTTCTCAAAGCAAGACGTCAAGATCAATTTGAACCAATGAATCAACATCTTTGAGAAGGACAGTTGGATCGTGAAGATCGTATTAGTTTTGTGTCCTCTCTGTCTTCTTACCTTACGTCTTGAATCTCGGGACGAGATTCTTGTTTAGTGGGGGTGAGCTGTCACAGCCCTAGATTAATGCTTGTAGCTAGTGGCTTTGCGTCCATGCATCATGTTTAATTTTCATGAAACTTGAAATGGGGATTGATCCAAGCCCTAGCACCAAATGAAATTCAAATAGGTTCAACCTAAAATAATTTTCAACGAACCCAAAGTGCCTTTGAAAATGTTCATGACTTCTGATAAAGGTTAAAACCTCTGTCAAAATTGATGAATATATTTCTAGGTCATCTCTGGATTTTTGATTTAAATCATTATGTATTTGGATTTGAGCATTTAATTACTTTAAATATTTAAAATGCTCAAATAATTCTAAAACTAAATGTGGGCCACTGGATTAATCCACGAAGTGTCCACAAATTATTTCAGGATTTTATAAAATGCTTTAGTATTTTTACTAAAGCCAAAACAGTTGCAGAAAAAATAGAAAACAGAATTTAATAGAAACAACAGAGAGAGAGATAGTACCTGGGCCACTTACCTGTGCGGCCCAGGAGCCGGCCCAGCCCACCACCTGGCCCGTGCCAGTCATCACCTACCTCTGCCAGTAGGCAGAGGAGGGGGACATCGCACGCACGCGCGAGGCGCCACGCACCTCCCTTCTTGCCTGTGTCACTGAGGCCACCACGACGCCTCGGTGCTTCTCTTCGGCGCCGCCCCGACCCTCTGGACGTCTCACTCTCCCCCCTGCTCTCTCCCTCGCCGTTCCCCATCCTACCCGAACGGGGTCGTCGCCGCCGACCGTCACCACCGCGACCACCAGCATCCCCATACCCAGCCAGCTAGTGTCCGAGCTCCGCCTCCTCGCGCTGAACCTCTCCAAGCCGAAGGAAACAAGCCGGAGGGCCCCGCTTCGTCGCCATCGTCGTCGCCTTCGCCATCGGCCGCCGGAGATCCGCCTCGCCGCCCCGCTCGCTCCGACGCTTCCCCGGCCCCGTCGTCTGCACCGGCCAACTCTCCGTGAGCTCCTCTTCCTTCTCCCCCTAGCCACGTCACTCGAGCTGCCCCCTAACCCCGTTGGCCATCACGACCGAGAGCTCGGCTCCGCCGGCCATGTCGCCGCCGTGGCCAAGTCCACTGGAGCTCGAAACTGAGCGCGTCACCGCGCTCAGCGCGTCACCACGGGGCCGTAGCAACCACCCATTGCTCCTTTCGTGCCCTGCGATGTCGGAACGGTCGACGTCCGAACTCCGGCCGCCGCGGACGTGCTTGCCGCCGTCGCCTCCGGCCACCCCAGCACCTGCCACCACCACCGTTGGACACGCCGCCTCGCGGGCGTTCCAACGAGCCCAACCCCGCCTCTTCTAGTCGCCGGAATCGCCGGGACGAACGACTCCGCCGCGTCTGTGTGCTCGCCGGCGATTAGCCGCCGATGACAACCACTGTTAGGGGCTAATCACCCCGCTAACCATCCCCCTGGGCCACTGATGCATGGGCCCCATGCCTAATTAATTCCATCTTTATTTTTGCTTAGGTTAGTTATAACCCAGTGCGACCCACCCGTCAACATTGACTTTGCTGACGAGGATGTTGACCGGACCCACCTGTCCGTGACACCAATAACGCTGGGTCACTGACCAGTGGACCCCACTGGTCAGGTTTGACCCTGGTCAGCCTCGGTTGACTCACTGACGTCATGCTTACACAATGCTGACGCAGTAATTCTTCTGGAATTTAAATAAATCTTAAATGGTTTATTTATTTCAGAAAATGTTATAAACTTCTAAAATTCATAGAAATTCAACCATAACTCCAAATGAAATAAATTATATATGAAAAATGATCAGAAAAATCCAATCTGTCCATCGGTACCATTTTCATGCATGTTTGAACAACCTAAGGTTGCTGTATATGACAATTTGCATAATTGGCATTTAAATAAGCACATATGGAGTTTGAATTTGAACCCTTGGTTCAAACCAACTTCATTTAATCTGTTCTAAGTTGCATTAGGAAAAACACACTCATTTTGCCATGTCATATTCATGCATCATATTGTTGCATTGCATTGATTGTGTTTTCTCTGTGTTGCCGGTATTTGTCCCCTCTCAATAGACTTTGTTCCGACGATGAGTTCGATGACACCGATGAAGAACTATATTATCTTCAGAAGTGCCAGGCAAGCAAAACCCCCCTTGTTCATTCCGATACAATTCCACTCTCTCGCTCCTGCTCTATTTTACTGCGTTAGGACAACAACGATACAACTGTTACTTGTTGCGGTAGTTGAACCCCTTTATCCTCTGCATGACCTGTCATTGCCACAGTAAATAGATGAAACCCACTAGCATGAGTAGGAGTTGTTTGAGCCCTGATGTGCCTACTCATTCATGCTTGTTTGTCATGCCTGCTATTGCTTAGAGTTGTGTCAGGTCTGATTCATCGGGGATGAATTGGAAGTGGTGAACATGTCCTACTGTGTGTGAGCTAAGTGTGTGAACACGATTTGGTAAAGGTAGCGGTGAGAGGCCATGTAGGAGTACGTGGTGGGTTGTCTCATTGAAGCCGTCCTCAGGAACTGAGTTCTGTGTTTGTGATCCATGACCAGCTACTACCACGCATTGGAATGCTTAAGTGCCCCTCTCGACTTATTAATCAACCTGTTCTCTGTCCAGGAGTTGCAACTAGTTTCTGGTGTTTGTAGGCAGTGTTAGTAGTCTACCAAGTGGCACCCCGGTACAGGTGGGCTTGGGACAGACTAGGCACCGTGGCACGGTGTACCAAGCGTAGATCCACCCGTCAAGGTGGGCTTGGGAACCCTGCACACATCGTTTGGGGCCGTGAGCGACACCCCGGCCGGATCTCCTTGCGGATGGAACCCGAATAGGCGATAAACCTGGACAAGAGACTTGTGTGGTTAGTCAGGTCGTGGCCGACTCCCTCACCAGGCTTCCGCTTGAAGGTTGCCGAGATGCACAAGGTGTACATGGCGGTAAGTGGCGAGAGCGTGTGTGAAGAAGTACACCCCTGTAGGGTTAATATGATCTATTCGAATAGCCGTGTCCGCGGAAAAGGACTTCTGGGTTGCTTGTACAATTCATAGACAAGTGAAAGTGGATACTCTAAAATGCGCAAGATAAGCGTGAGTGCTATGGATGGCGTTCTCGTAGGGAGACGGGAGCGGATCCATAGTGGTGTATTGATATGGTGAATATGTGGACTCGTGTGCGCCACCTCAAAAGAGTTACTTGCAGTCGTAGTTTAGGATAGCCATCGAGTCAAAGCTGGCTTGCTGCAGTTAAACCCCACCACCCCCTTTGTTGATAATGATGCATATGTAGTTAGTTCTGATGTAAGTCTTGCTGGGTACATTTGTACTCACGTTTGCCTATTTTATGTTTTTGCAGAGAGACTTCAGTCTCGCTAGTAGTTCTGCTTGGACTTCGACGTTTAGCTTGTTACCTCAGCTACGATCTTGTGCCCTCGGCAGGATCTTGCAGATAGTCAGGCTTCTCAGCCTTTTTCATTTGTAGATGTCTGTACTCAGACATGTTAAGCTTCCGCTTGTGCTTTGACTTGTGTGCTCTGAATGTTGGGTCATGAGACCCATGTTTGTAATATCTCGCTCCTCGGAGCCTATTGAATAAATACTTGAGTTGTAGAGTCATGTTGTGATGCCATGTTGTATTTGCACATATCGAGCATATTGTGTGTATGTTATTGAAATGCTTGGTATGTGTGGGATCTGACTATCTAGTTGTTTATCCTTAGTAGCCTCTCTTACCGGGAAATGTCTCCTAGTGCTTCCACTGAGCCATGGCAGCTTGCTACTGCTCCGGAACACTTAGGCTGGCCGGCATGTGTCCTTCTTCGTTCCTGTGTCTGTCCCTTCGGGGAAATGTCACGCGATGAATACCGGAGTCCTGTTAGCCCGCTACAGCCCGGTTCGCCAGAGTCCTGCTAGCCCAGTGCTACAGCCTGGATTCACTCGCTGATGACCGACACGTTCGATGCTGGGTCATGGATGCCTGTCCCTGTAAGTTTGTGCCACTTTGGGTTTACGACTAGCCATGTCAGCCCGGGCTCCTTATCATATGGATGCTAGCGACACTATCATATACGTGTGCCAAAAGGCGCAAACGGTCCCGGGCAAAGGTAAGGCGACACCCGTGGGGATACCGTGCGTGAGGCCGCAAAGTGATATGAGGTGTTACATGCTAGATCGATGTGGCATTGAGTCGGGGTCCTGACAGGCCTGGAGACTCCGACCAACTAAAAACTCCAAATTTGACTGCACTGACCTTGTTGAGATTTGCATTTATATCATTTTGGTCATCACTCAATCTTCTTCATGTTTTAACACAATCACTTGAGAGAGACAATTCACTTGAATGTTTGCACCAAGACTTGATCAGACATGGCTCAACTATGAGCACACTATGACCTTATATTGGTGCCATGTCTTGAATTCTTCTCTTTAATACATTCTCTGATGACCTTGAATCATATCTTGTTGTTGACGACATCCACTCCAAGTCCATCCAATCTCCTTCCTGCATCACACATGTAACATATCTTCATATAGCTTGATACAATTGTTGCTCCATACGAACCGTCATTCATTACTAAATCTCAATGCATATATTTAGCTTGATGGCTTCAACCTTGAATTCATCAAATATTCTCCCTGCAATGCCAATGGAACATCCCTTCAAGTATATCTCAATGAAATCATTAGTCCATAGAGATTGTCATTAATTATCAAAACCACACACGAGGGCATCAAGGGCTTTCAACTATCCACCACACCTGATAGCTCACGAGCTACACAAAAGTTCTTTGAAAACAACGCCTTCGGTATAAGGGTACAATGCCCAAGCGCCATCGTCGCCGGATCCAACCGCTGAAGGTCAAATCATTTACAAGTGGTCCTTACCACCTAAACATGTCTCACCCTTGCTTGAACGCCATTTGAGTGGGTAGACCACATGGCCAGCCACCCGTTCAACCATCCATCAATATAAAAATCTTAATGCTGGCATATACTGTAAGAGAGAAAGCCTGGGATGCGTTTTGTGCCCGAAGTGGACTGACGGTCATGGAATACCGAACTTGAAGTGGCTCAACATAGCTCTGCGATCCCAGTGGCTTTGGTTTGGACGAGATGTCCTATTATGGGAAGACAGATGGATCGAGGGGCACCGGATCCAGGAGCTCGTACCGCTATTGTATATTAGAGTCCACCGGCGCATCAAGTGCAGGTGTACGATGTTTGAGACTGCTGTGGAAAATGCCTGGGCTAGGGATATTGCGCCTAACATCAACAGCCATGCCCTCCAGCAATTTCTATAGCTCTGTCCAAGGATTGCAAATATACAACTTTCTAAAGGAGTGTTGGACTCCATCAAATGGGCTTGGGAACCGAACGTCATGTATTCCGCCCGCACTGCCTACGTTGTTAAGTTCGTCGGCCAAACTATGGCTCCCTATGGTGATTTTGTGTGGAGGAACAAGGCACCCTTGCGCAGTGCCGCTTTTTTGAGTGGCTGGCAATGAAAAACCGATGTTGGACCTCGGATAGACTTTTAAGGAGAGGCCTACCGCATCACCCTCCAAGCCCATTTTGTGATCAACTTGAAGAGAGGACCAACCACTTTGCTTAGCTTTAATTTTGGAAGGAGAGTCTGGTTCAGGATTTGGAGTGCTCTTGGTGATCCGAGCCAGCTGCCAGCTCAAGACGATACCATTGTGCAATGGTGCAATGCAAAGTGTTTGATACGCTGCTCCAAGAATGGACAATCATGGTGCTTGTCATGTGGGAGCTTTGGAAGCACATGAACGTCATGGTCTTCGATGGAGCCACACCATCAATTCAAAGAGTCATGCGGAAAGTGGATAGCGAGGGATGTGCCTGGAGGCAGGCCGGTTTACTAAAAGGGAACCTAGTTTTTTTTTTTCTTTGGGGCTCTTGCTAGGTGGGTCTCGGATGTGTAGTTCAATACACTGAGTGTGGCGGCGTGGTGAACGTTGTATTCATTGTAACACCCTTGTAATTGTCATATGGAGGGGTCTCTTGTACCCTCTCCTCTCTTTAGTATACGATACGCACACTTGTGCATATTCTAAAATTTGATCAATATTGTGACTTGCGTCCTTAGTCTTAGAAAATAGAAGTATTATTCTAAAGTTTAAATGGGTGATGTCAAGATTTTCTTTACGCAGTTGGTTGAACAGCCGTAACAAGTCCACCTTAATCACATATGAGAAACTCAGATAAAATTATACGAATTCTGACACGTATACACGGCCGGGCACACCGTAACACATATAATCCTACTGGCAATTACTACTCCCTCCGTCCGAAAATACTTGTCATCAAAATGGATAAAAAGAGATGTATCTATAACTAAAATACGTCTAGATACATCCTCTTTTATCCATTTTGATGACGAGTATTTTCGGACGGAGGGAGTACTTCAAAATACATGACATATACATGTTCACAAGATGAGGCGAGATGTCCATGTAGCTATCGTAATCTTTCTATAGCTAGCTATCCTCTGCTGTGGGCCGGGAGCGGTATGTCTGCCAGGTCCTCACGGTAGGGCACGGGCTCGTCGTCGTCCTCCCCGCTGCCGCCCGCCGCCTTCTCGGCGTCGGCCTTGCATGAGTCGGCGACGAAGGTGACGACGGTATCCTTCCTGAAGGTGAGGTAGACGACAGCGACGAGGTAAACGATCATCAGCGGGCACACGACAACTCCGACGAGCACCTTGGCGTACGTGGGCAGCGAGCTGTTGATGAGCCACCCCATGAAGCTGGTGCTGAGGAAATAGACGTTGATGCCGATGAGCATCAGCCCAAGAGTCCACGAGAACACAATGACCTGCACGCAGGTAGGAGCATTTAATTTGCGATAAACAGAGCAGCAGAGTGGCGGCGCGGGGCTAGACAGAATCAGCTGGAGGGAAGAAAGGTAAAATATGAATCTCATCTTAGCCTTCATAATTTAATTTTCTTCACAAGTTGCTTCAATGTTGGGGGGGGGGGGGCACGGCCCCCCATGAGCCTACGTAGCTCCGCCGCTGCATGCCAGCCAGCAGCGTAGGTGCACTTGTAGTGAAATACAAGCTCAATTTTGCTTGATATCATGATGCTATTATCAACATGATATCCATCGACGACGTTGTACTAGCATTATAATCATGCATGTGAATCGGTCGTCCAGATGCTTGATAGCAGTACCTATTTGTTTGGTTCAGCTTGGACGTACATGCGCTGCGTGTACAAGTGGTCAAGTGCATCGATCGATCATTGCATTTTCATCAAGAACATGGCATGTAGGGTGACCATCGATCAGTACAAGGCTAGCTAGGCGGATAGCTAGGGTGGAACTGGTACGGTTGTGTGGGTATGCAGCACAATTATTGAGGTGCATGATCATGCATGCAGGCAGGAGTACGTGTCCAAAAACAAGCAACATGGAGGGAGGGAAAATATATAGCGATTGCTTACGTAGATGGAGTTCTTGTGCGGGCCCATCTTGCTGCTGCTGCTGCTGAACTTGAGAAGCGGGATGAGTGCAAACGGCAGCTCAAATGACAGTATCATCTGCAGAAAGAAGATCCCATCACATGAATGAATGAAATCAATTATGCACAAGATAGAACCCAATCATTCCGTCGCGGTTGTTACGAGAAGGGCATAGAAGTTTTCAGATGCTTAATTTGCTAGTGCATATTTGTCAGTCAAGCACTCGATCGCTGGCTGTTAGTAAAGTCGTAGTTAACTCGTGCGAAATATAGTATAGTGGACGGGGCACTATATACGTGTGTGTGTTTTCTGACCGAGCAGTGACGGGGACCGGCGTTTCGCCGGTGCAAGTGCAGCCGCCGTCGTTTTCGTTCTCCCTAATATTGACAGTGAGGGGGGCTCGTGTAAAGAGAGGAGGTGAGGTCGCCGTACCGACGCGATGATGATGAGACGCCCGGCGCCATTCGACCCGCCGATGATGGAGACGACTAGGCTGGGCGCAATGGCGATGCAGCGCGTCATCAGGTTCCTCAGCCACGTCTTCATCTTGATGTCCAGGAACCCCTAATTTTCACAAGGAGAAAAAGGAAGGGCCATTTGTGGTTAATAAATATTTAAGAGTGCGACCGGATTACCAGACCAAGAAAAGCACAGATACATGCACGCGTGGACTAATTAAAAGGAGGAATTAGTGGTGGAGTATCAGAAAAAGATGACAAGTAACTCTACTTACTTCTAGAATAGACATGTCATACATATATAGCTGGAAAGTACCTGCATGATGTACTGGCCGGCATATGTGCCGGTAATGGTCGAGCTTTGCCCTGAGGCCAACAGCGCCACACCGTACACGATCGAGCTGGACCTGCCCAGGACGTTCTGATGCGTCCAACAGCACAAAACATTTCAATCAAATTGTTGTACTGTATTATCTTGTGTCAATACTTTGTACTAACTAGTCGTGTTGTTATGTACCTTGAGCAGAAATGAGGAGTTGTCCAGACTGAGGTCACTGCATTTGTCGATGTCCTCCGCCGAGAGGTTCTCCCCGAAGCAGACGGTCCCGGACACAGAGATGACGGCTATGTTGATGAGCAGCGCCACGAACAGCGCGAAGCCGCTCTCGTACAGGAAGAACCTGCAAGCATCCTGATCGACACACACATATGTTTAGAAGAATAATCGAAGGAAAAAATAGGGGGCTTAAAGCCCTTTCAGATTTTATTTCTTGTTTTTTTGTGACGAAAAATAAAGCATTGCTGATTTTCATTGATGTAGTAGGGAAGAACCGACCTTGATCCCTCTTACAGATGACGGCGTCTTCCTGGACAGCACCAACGCGGAATGCAAGAACAAGTTGTGGCTGTCCTCAAACAAAATGAGAAACCATGTTTAATTAGTTAGCCATAATTAATAACATTTTCACAATTATAGTCATAGATAGTTTCTAGCAATAGACCCTTACGGCATAACTAGAGCTCCAAGGAGGGCAATGGCGTCTCCGGTGGCGCCATTCCCCTTGAGCTTGGGAATGAACAACCCCTTCAGTACCTCCTTCGCCGGAGGCTTTACTATGCTCAGCTCCCCGAAGAAGCATGCCGCCATGACGAAAACCAGCATTGAGATCAAAAACTCCAACTTCCGCACCCCGTATCTTTGCAGGCCAAGGAGGAGGAGCGTGCTGGAGCCGGTGATGAGAACCCCGATCCACACCGGGATGCGGAACAATAGGTAGAAAGCAAAGGCCGTCCCGATCACTGCATAAACAAACAAGTTAACTGATCGATTTTGTAAGAAACTTAGAAGACATGCATGTTATTATAGATTACTGCTAGATTGTAGCTATTTTCAACTGCTGCCGTCGTTCCACCGCGAGAAAACAATGACAAAAAACTTGTTTTCGCCGTTGCTACGTAGTGTTTTCAACAAAAGACAATTGGGTACGTCAGTAACAAAGTAATACAATTATGTAGACCAGTTCAGCATGTTGACTCCACCATGTGCATACTTGCTATTAGTGTTTTTTATTAAGGGATGTGGTTAATTTAAGATTCATATGGTTAGCAATGGTTGACTAAGGACAACAAGATAGGAAGGAAAGAATGCCGTCCACGGGGGCGGAGCTAAGGGGGGTCGAGCGGGGGCCATGCCCCCCCCCCCCCCCCCCCCCCCCCAAGCCCAGATTCTGATCATGACAGGGTCAAATATATGTCACTGATCAGACGTCAACTTTGTAATGAGCATTATTGCCAACATATTGATTTTGCCCACAAAAGTAAATAAACATAGACAGCATAATGATTCGAACCTTCGGGGATGTCCGCCGCTATCACTGCCACCTCCGCAAGAAGCCACAGGCAGATCATCACCGGCTTCGGATACTCGCTCTTGCATATCTCGGCAAGATGCTTTCCTGCACGCGGGCGATCGAGTTAGCTAGCACAAGTTGCATTTTGTTTTGTATGTTGTGGTTGGCGTTGTGAACTTTTAATATACCTGTAACCACGCCAAGGTTAGCTGCTAGTGATTGTATGATCAGCGCGAAGACGAGGCCAATCAGAATCACCCAGAGGAGCTGCAAACACACAATCGACAGGACAAAGCAAAAGACAGAAGTGCCAATTAGTCTCAACTCCTTTTGGTTTTGGTTTTGGGATGAGCTGGAAACGGTAAAAAAAAAATTGAGATTTACTAGAAAGAGAATGCATACTCGATGAACAAAAGATCATTAAAAAAGTGCAATGTCATGGAAAAGTAGAATCGCCTGGCAAAAGGTAGAATCAACCAAAAATGTGCACTACCTCATATCTGTGGTTGGCGCCGGCTTGCAGGTCCGTCTCCACTGCACCAACAATTCCATCAACGTGAGTGAGAATCAAAGTGTGAGTAACAGAGATGATCTAGCAAAAGAGGAAGAGAAAGAAGGTGCTCACAATTGCCAGGATCAAGGTAGGCCAGGGACACCATGAACCCGGGTCCAACATGGGAGAGGAATCGCTTCCATGCCGGCTCCTGTGTAACGCAGATATCGTAAATTAACCGATCTCTATAGCTAGCTAGAGCTAGACACACCATGGACATGAGCACACGAGCTTCTTCCACATATGTGCAAGGAGAGCAAGACATAGCACTGTACCTTGACGAGCGTCTCATCACCGTCTTCAAACTTCTTGCCATCCTGCGCATCTTGCGCGGCGTTGGCCCGCCAGCTCCTCCCCCTCTCGCTGCCCGGCGCCTCCCTCTCGATCTCCATTGCCGCCGGCAAGGACCAGAGCACACTAGGCTGCTGGCCGGCAAGGGCTGGAGAAGATGGGGGCAGTGAGGTGACCTGAGTTGCCACCCTCCGGTGGTGCTTAAATAGACCCAGGAACGATGCATGTCCCTTTGCGTGAACGTACAAGTGATAGCGCCATTCCGCATCCGCTGCCCGACGGATCAAACGAGGGGTGCCAGGGTAGTCTTACCACGTCTTCTTTTTTTCTGCTAGAGCTTGTGTGTGGAGGGTCACGGTCGCTGAAGCCCCGGATGGCGCCTGCATCTAGTGTTTGTCTGCTGGGAATAGCTACTTGGATGATAAGCCAAGATTGGTGATGCCTTATTGTTTTTTGGAGGGATATGTTATTTTTCTACTGGACTGCCTGGCTGCTCTCGAGCAAATAATTGGCTGGAATATACCCCGGAGATGGGTGGTTCTTTGTTTACTGAGGTAAAATTGTAATTGGTTCATAGTATTTTACTGTCGCTCCTGAAATGTAGCGTGTCGTGTAGGAGCAGGTGCAGACTATACGGGCAAGCATTTGTTAATTAGGACGTGTCGTCACAAAATACATGAATAATTAGAACGGCACGACTGGTTCTAACTTCTGAGGGGTGAGCCAGTCTGAGAAGAAGAAAATTCAATAGTCGCAAGTGCAGGCTCTTCTCCTATGGGGACCCAATGCCGCCTCCAGCAATTTGGGGCCCTTTTTTAAGAAAGAAAAAAGTATATGTGTAAAGAATTTATATAACAAAAAAAAAATACCCTCACTTAATCATATAATTTAAGTATGTATTGTATACTATTTGGAAATTTATTGAATATCAATGTAGAAGGAGTAAAAGTGGTGCTGAAGGAATAAATTGACCTCATGTTCTAACAAAAGCATTACTCCTGAGACACCAAGAAGAAATCGCCTCCCTGGTGGCACAAGGGAAACCCAGATCCGCCGGGGCCTTTCTGCTCGTCTCTTTGGTTGGGGTAGCGGCGGGTCTCAAGTGAGGTGGTGTCAAGGTCATGGATGCTGGGGCGGGGGTCCTGGTGGTGGTATTGCCGTACTCATGGGCAAAGCATGTGCCTCGGTGCTACCCGGTTGCCATGGCCGTGTGGGCGGCGTGGTAGCCGGGGTGTGGCGTCCGGTGGTGGTGCGTGACTGCTGGGGGTCAAAACCTGCTTTATCCTCGGACGAACCGGCGGCGGCGAAGCTCGTTCCCTTCTTGCGTGTTGCTCCAGGGAAAACTCTGATCCTTGGATCGGGCGGTGACGGCGCTCCGGTGTCGTATCCTTACTGAAGGCGCCGCCTTGAAGCCCACGGTTCGTCATATGCGACTTCATTTCTTCGTGATGGCGTGTTCACGGTTGAAGCCTCCGACTGCTCTTTGTAGCGTTAGGGATGATGTTGCTGCGCTCAGCGTCTATGTATCCTGCTTTGGGTGTGTGCATGTGTTGAGGTGACGTGCTTTTGCATCGGACTGTCTGACTGCTCTGGACTGCTCTGTAGCAAATAATTAATTGGCTCGAATATACTCCGGAGATGGGGTGTTTTTGTTTACTGAGAGGTAAAATTGGAAGGCTTCGAACATTGCAAGATGCTTAGGAGAGGTGCTCGGAGAAATAACCGAGCCTTTCATAAGCACTGTTGCTTATTTGTACAGGACAGACATTTAATTGCGCGTCTCTTCTCTAAAAATAAGCATTGATGCTTTAAGAAAATCCGCTTTATTTTTCTAAGCACCTAGCATTGTACAAGGCCTAAGTGGTTCATAGTATTTTACTGTCGCTCCTGACCTCAAATGTAGCGTGTGGTGTAGGAGCAGGTGAAGATTATAAGAGCGACCATTTGTTAATTAGAACGTCTCATCACATGCATGAATAATTTGAACGGCACGGCTGGTTCTAACTTCTGAAGGGTGAGGGCCAGTTTGAAAAAATAAATAAACTCAATAGTTGCAAGTGCACGCTTTTGTCCTATATGGGGGACGCAATGCCGCCTCTAGGAATTTAGGCGCCTGTTTTTTTATAAAAAAATTGAATGTGTAAAGAATTAATATAACAAAAAATTATACCTCACTTAATCATATAATCTAAAAATGTATTAAATTGTATAATATTTGAAAACTTATTGAATATTAATGTTAAAAGAGTAAAAGTGGTGCTAAAGGAATAAATTGACCTCATGTTCTAACAAGAGCATCGCTTATGAGACACCAAAAAGAAGTCGCCTCCCGGGTGGTACAAGGAAAACCCATATCCGACGTCGTCGGTTCACCATCCACCCCGCCTGTCCCCTCACCGTTGTCGAAGGATTCCGGTAAGCTAAGCCCGCACGATGGACGGCGGGGTTCCTCTCGGCGACTTCGCCTTTGTTTCAGGCCGAGAAGTTGTCGAATGGCAGAAACTTTTTTCGGTAGTCTGGTGGTCAGGCGGTCCGGCGTGCTAGTTTTGCAGTTGCAACGGCTACGTACGCGGCGCCCAATGGAGGGGGTGTGGCCCAGTGACTGCGGCAACTTCCCTTGTCGGCACGATTCAGACCAACAATGACGGATCTACTCAACCTGGCTCATCTGCGGCGTCTCGGTAGTGACTTCAGTTGTCCACCGGCTCTCCCTGGTGAGGCCCGCGGTAAGAACGCGATCTAGTCTGGATCCCTCTCTGCCTCCAGATCTGTGACGTGGGCTCCAGGGCCGATGGGCCTGGCTGGGCTCCTTGCCACGAGGTGGTTGTCATCTATGGATGTTTGATGGGTGATGACCCACAAGTATAGGGGATCAATCATAGTACTTTTGATAAGTAAGAGTATCGAACCCAACAAGGAGCAGAAGAAAATGGCAAGCGGCTTTCAGCAAGGTACTATTTGCAAGTACTGAAATTAGCGGTAACAGATAGTTTGATAGAAAGGTAATTTGTAATAAGTAGCAAGTAGCACTAGTAACAAAGGTGCAACAAGGTTGCCAATTCTTTTTATAGCAAAGGACATGCTAGAAAGTTCTCTTATAATAAACATAGCGTTCTTGAGGAGACATGGGAATTATCGTCTAGTCACTTTCATCATGTTTATTTGATTCGCATTCGCCACTTTAATAATTTGATATGTGGGCGGACCGGTGCTTGGGTGTTGCTCTTACTTGAACAAGCCTCCCACTTATAATTACCCCCTCCCGCAAGCATCCGCAACTATGAAAAAAAATTAAGATAAATCTAACCATAGCATGAAACATATGGATCTAAATCAGCCCCTTACAGAATAACGCATAAATGGTGAAGTGTCATGTAGTCGACGTTCACATACTAAAGGAAGCAACAACATACATATCATCAAAATATCAAATGAATACCAAATTCACATGATTACTTGTAACCGGACTTCTCCCATGTCCTCAAGGACAAAAGTAACTACTCACAAATCATATTCATGTTCAAGATCAGAGGGGTATTGAATATCATTAAGGATCTGAACATATAATCTTCCACCAAATAAACTAACTAGCATCGACTACAAGATGTAATTAACACTACTAGCAACCCACAGGTACCAATCTGAGGTTTTGAGATAAAGATTGAATACAAGAGATGAACTAGGGCTTGAGATGAGATGGTGTTGGTGAATATGTTGATGAAGATTGGCCCTTCTATGATGAGAAGATCATTGGTGATGTCGATGGCTTCAATTTCCCCCTCCCGGAGGGAAGTTTCCCCAGCGGAATCGCTCATCAGGAGAGCAAAAGTGTTCCTGCCCAGGTTCCGCCTCGAGACGGCGGCACTTCATCCCGAAAGTCCTCTCCTTATTGTTTCTAGGGAAAATGCCTTCATATAGTAGAAGATGGGCACTGGAGGCCAGCCAGGGGCCCCACAAGCTCGGGGGGGCACCCAGGGGGGTAGGGTGCGCCCCCGGGCTTGTTGCTTCTTGGTGGATCCCTCCTGGTATTTCTTCCGTCAATATTTTTATATATTCCAAAACAATACTCCATAATTTTTTAGGTCCTTTGGAGTTATGCAAAATAGCTATCTCTATTGTAGCCCTTTCCGGTCCTGAATTCCAGCTGCCGGCAATCGCCTTCTTCATGTAAAACATGCAAAGTAGGAGAGAAAGGCATAAGAATTGTATCATAAAGTGAAATAATGACCCAAGACATAATAAATAATAGTAGTAAAACAAGATGCAAAATGGATATATCAACCCCCCCCCCCCAAGCTTAGACCTTGCTTGTCCTCAAGCGGAAGTTGAAACCAATAATCATGACCACGTGAGAGATGTCGATAAAACAAAATATGGACACGAAAGCATCATGATAATTATCATAACAACAATATGTCATCATAAAACTTCTCATGAATAAGTGACAATTCGTCCGCAAGATAAAGTACGAACCACAAACTTCATTGAAAACTAACAAATTGTGATCTCAGTAACTGAAACAACTGCAATTTATCATATTGTCATAAAGAGTCTATGTAGGAGCTTTGTTTAGCAAGTTCACATACTTAACTATCATTTAGTCTTCTATGATTGCTGACACTGATGACATATTTATGGAGCAAGAGTTTCAGTCAGACACATAGAAAGATAGGGGCTTATAGTTTCACCTCCCAACTTATTTACCTCAACGGTAATGTCAACAACAATAACTTATTATCACCTACATCCAACTAGATATATATGTTGGATCTTTTCCCACCACTTGATGCTTGCCAAGAGAGAAATTAAAATGGAATAGAGGAGAATACTATCGACTCTTGCATAAAAGTAAATACATAAAGTGAAAGATAGGTCCTTTGCAGAGGGAAGCAAAGGTTGTCATGTGCTTTTTATTTTTGGATGTGCAAGCTTTTAATGTAAAGGAATGTCACTTTACACTAGTACAACGAGCATCTATACAAACGGTTTTTAACCCCTTTTCGCGATGGCATTTTAAACCATCGCCATGCCTGTGTGGGCGATAGGGGGGGTACTTCCCACACGACCCAGAAACCGTCGGGGATAGAGAGCCATGATGCAGATGCGTCGCCAAATGTAATCGTATGTGATGCAGCAACATATCGCACACACCACATTTTGGCACACGTGTGGGATTGGTGATCAAACATTTTTAATGATGCAGTGAAACCAAACAGTGTTTCATAGTGGATAGTTTGCGAAACAGTACCCCATCGCACACGAGTATTCTGCGGAGATTATCTGCCATACATGACATCATCACACACGTTTCCCAAAAAAATAATACGTGCGATAATGTGCTATCACAAACGGTTCATTGATGACCCACAACTATATGGGTCAATTGTAGCCTTTTCAGTAAGTAAGAGTGTTGAACTCAACGAGGAGCATAAGGAAATGACAAGTGGTTTTCAGCAAGGTAATGTCTGCAAGTGCTAAAATTGTAAGTAGCGGAGTAGTTTGATAGCAAGATAATTTGTAACGAGCAAGTAATAATAGTAGTAACAAAAGTGCAGCAAGGTAGCCCAATCCTTTTGAGGAAGAGGACAGGTGAAAACGGTCTCTTATAATAAGCAAAGTGTTCTTGAGGGTACACGGGAATTTCATCTAGTCACTTTCATCATGTTGGCTTAATTCGTGTTCGCTACTTTGATAATTTGGTATGTGGGTGGACCGGTGCTTAGGTGTTGTTCTTACTTGAACAAACCTCCTACTTATGATTAACCCTCTTGCAAGCATCCGCAACTACGAGAAAAGTATTAAGAATAAATTCTAACCATAGCATTAAACTTATGGACCCAATCGGTCCCTTATGGAATAACGCATAAACTGGGGTTTAAGCTTCTGTCACTCTCGCAACCCATCATCTAATAACTACTCCACAATGCATTCCCTTAGACCCAAATATGGTGAAGTCACTAGTAGAAAAAGGGTCTAATGTGCAGCTCATTAGTCCCGGTTTGAAATTGAGCCGGCACTAATGTGACCATTCGTGCCGGTTCCAACGGCTAGGCGGGCCGCTCTCTTTTGTACCGGTTCGTGCGGAACCTTTAGCACCAGTTCGTGCCACGAACCGGTACTAAAGGGTGTGGTGGCAGGATGTTGTCAGACTGGGGCCCGTCCAGCACCTTTAGTACCGGTTCTTTCCACGAACCGATACTATAGGTCATCCTACATATAAAACCTTCGTCCAGCTCACTCTGTTCTTCCCCCTTTCCCCTCTCCTCCTCTCTGTTCTTCCTCTTCTCCCCTCGAGCTCATCACACATTTTGCCCAAATTTTGTCCAGATTTGAAGGCCCCCATCCATTCAAGTGATCACAAAAGGTTAGCAACTTTGTCCTTTCATCTCTCATTACTAGATTAGCTCTTGCAATGCTTTATATAGTGATTAATTTGTGGGTTTTAGTAATTTGGGAGGAATTATATGTGGTAGTATATTTGATTTATATGCAATTTGAGATTAAAATAACTCTTAGTTTGCATATGTAGGTGTGGTTTACTTAGTGCCTTCCCATCTCCGTCGTAACCACCGTTGATCGTCCGCACCGACCCGTCGCCAGCACCACCTTGTGGTGAGCCTCTTTTTCTTATCTTTTTTATATAAAAAATCATGTTTGTGTGATTTAGATATATAGTTACTTGTATAATTATCTTACCCGTATGTTGTTTGTTATACATAGTGCCATGGTTTTGATATCCGTCCCCGTCAGCCCTCGTCCGTGTTATGATTCGGATGTGGTATATTCTCTTTTAAAACTATTTGTTGCATTTCGTGTTTATGAAAAATTGTGCCCATCAAGTTGACATAGATATTTTTATCTAGGAGGTATGTGAACCGGAAATTCCAACCGACCCTATTGTCGAGAGGTTAAATTTAGTTGAAAGAGAAAACGAGTATTTCAAAGAAAAAGTGAAAAGAATTGAGGGGGAGAAGATGGAATTGGAGTTGCATGTTGCCGATGTCGTCAATGATCACAAGATCAAGATGGAGAAAATGCGGTTGAAGATTAGAAAGATTAGAAAATATGCCATTGATAGTGTGGCTTGGTATCATTATGCTATTGGATCAATTGTTACCTTAGTTGCGATCATGATCGCATTTGTTGTTGCATTTAAATTCTTTATCTAGAGAGTTATTTGTATGTTGCATTTAAGTGTTGTATGAACTTTATGTATGAACTTGTATTAATTTGGTCTATTCGATGGTGTGTAATGAAGATGCACTGGCAATGGATGTACGATTACCGATGCTCTCCCCAGTTCATTGATGGCGTGCATACTTTTTTGATTGCGGCTCAGGCAAACAAGCGGGCGGATGGTTTTATGCCTTGTTCATGTGTTGGCTGTAAGAATGGTCACAATTACTCTAACTCAAGAACCATTCACGTCCACCTGTTTGAGTCCGGTTTCATGCCCCACTATAATCTTTGGACCAAGCACGGAGAAGGTGAGGTTATGATGGAAGACAATGAAGAAGAAGATGACGTCAACGATAGCTATCCTGGCCATGGGTTCCTTGAATACGATGATACAACAATGGGGGAAGAAGCTGAGCCGGCCATGCGGGAAGAAGCTAAAGAAGAGGCATCAGATGAGCCCACTGATGATCTAGGTCGGGCCATTGCCGATGCAGAGAGAAACTGCCCAAGTGAAAAGGAGAAGAAGAAGTTGCAGCGCATGTTAGAGGATCACAAGAAATTGTTGTACCCGAATTGCGAAGCTGACAAGAAAAAGCTGGGCAGCACACTGTAATTGCTGCAATGGAAGGCAGAGAATGGTCTATCTAACAAGGGATTTCGAAAGTTGCTGGTAATGATAAAGAATATGCTTCCAAAGGACAACGAATTGCCCGAGAGTACGTACGAAGCGAAGAAGGCTGTCTGCCCTCTAGGTTTAGAGGTGCAGAAGATACATGCATGCCCTAATGACTGCATCTTCTACCGTGGTGAGTACGAGGATTTGAACGCGTGCCCGGTATGCGGTGTATTGCGCTATAAGATCAGTCACGATGACCCTGGTGATGTCGAGGGCGAGCACCCCAGGAAGAAGATTCCTGCGAAGGTAATGTGGTATGCTCCTATAATACCATGGTTGAAATGTTTGTTCCAAAATAAAGAGCATGCCAAGGCGATGCGATGGCACGGAGAAGACCGTAAGAAAGACGGAAAGTTGAGAGTGCCCGCTGACGGATCGCAATGGAGAAAAATCGAGAGAAAGTACAGGGAGGAGTTTGCAGGTGACCCAAGGAATGTATGGTTTGGTCTAAGCGCAGATGGCATTAATCCTTTTGGGGAGCAGAGCAGCAACCATAGCACGTGGCCTGTGACTCTATGTTTGTATAACCTTCCTCCTTGGTTGTGCATGAAGCGAAAGTTCATTATGATGCCAGTGCTCATCCAAGTCCCTAAGCAACCCGGCAACAACATTGATGTGTACCTAAGGCCATTAGTTGAAGAACTATTATAGCCATGGAATGGAAAAGGTGTACGTGCGTGGGATGAGCACAAACAGGAAGAACTTGACCTAAAGGTGTTGCTGTTCGTGACTATCAATGATTGGCCTGCTCTCAGTAACCTTTCAAGACAAACAAACAAGGGATACCGCGGATGCACGCACTATTTGGATGATACCGACGATATATATTTGGATAGTTGTAGGAAGAATGTGTACCTAGGACATCATCGATTTCTTCCGAGCAGGCATCCGGTAAGAAAGAAAGGTAAGCATTTCAAAGGTGAGGCGGATCACCGGACGAAGCCTCGCCATCGTACTGGTGCTGATGTACATGATATGGTCAAGG
Source organism: Triticum timopheevii (assembly GCA_963921465.1). Classification (NCBI taxonomy): domain Eukaryota; kingdom Viridiplantae; phylum Streptophyta; class Magnoliopsida; order Poales; family Poaceae; genus Triticum; species Triticum timopheevii. Next base: position 558,907,204 of record OY997268.1, on the reverse strand, counting down.
ATTTGAAGGTAATCTTTGGAAAGGGTCCTGGCGGACAACATGTTCCGAAGGACGCTTACGGACGCGCACCCATGTGGAAGAAGAAATCTATATGTTGGGACCTGCCCTATTGAAAAGACCTAGAGGTCCGCTCCGCAATCGACGTGATGCATGTGACAAAGAATCTTTGCATGACCCTGCTTGGCTTCTTGGGCGTATATGGGAAGACAAAAGATACACCGGAGGCACGGGAGGACCAGCAACGTATGCACGGAAAAGACAGCATACATCAGGGTCAGGCCAGCTACGCTCTTACCAAAGAAGAGAAGGAAATCTTCTTTGAATGTCTGCTCAGTATGAAGGTACTGTCTGGCTTCTCGTTGAATATAAAGGGAATAATAAATGTGGCAGAGAAAAAGTTCCAGAACCTAAAGTCTCATGACTGCCACATGATTATGATGCAAATTCTTTCGGTTGCATTGAGGGGGCTTCTACCGAAAAACGTTCGATTAGCCATTGTGAAGCTATGTGCATTCATCAATGCAATCTCTCAGAAGGTAATCGATCCAGAAATCATACCAAGGTTACAGAATGATTTGGTGCAATGTCTTGTCAGTTTCGAGTTGGTGTTCCCACCATCCTTCTTCAACATCATGATGCACATCCTAGTTCACCTTTGCGAACAGATTAACATTTTGGGTCCTGTATTTCTACATAATATGTTCCCCTTTGAGAGGTTCATGGGAGTCTTGAAGAAATATGTTCATAACCATGCTAGGACAGAAGGAAGCATCTCGAAGGGCCATGAAAATGAGGAGGTCATTGAGTTTTGTATTGACTTTATTCCTGACCTTAAGCCGATTGGTGTTCCTGAATCGCGGCATAAGGGCAGACTGGATGGAAAAGGCACGCTAGGAGGGGATCAAGTAATATGTATGGACGGGCATTCTCTCACTGAAGCACACTACACAGTTCTACAGAATTCCTCCTTGGTGGCTCCGTATATGGAGTAACACAAGAATTTTCTACACTCCAAACACCCGGAGCAGTCTGACGACTGGATTACACGTGAACAAACGAGGACTTTTGCTGGTTGCTTGCAGACACGTGCCATGCATGATGGCGATATTGAAGATGACATGTACTTGTTGTCCTAGTTACCATCTTCAAATATAATGACTTTTAAAGGGTACGAGATAAATGGGAATATATTTTACACGATCGCCCTAGATAAGAAGAGCACCAACCAAAACAGTGGTGTCCGCTTTGATGCAACAACCAACGCGGGAAAGAAACCATATTATGGTTACATAGAGGACATATGGGAACTTAACTATGGAGGTGGTTTGAAGGTCCCTTTGTTTCGGTGAAAATGGGTCAATATGACACGAGGCGGGGTAACAGAAAACCCGCAGTATGGAATGACAACAGTGGATCTCAACAATCTTGCGTATGCAGACGAACCATTCGTCCTAGCCAATGATGTGGTGCAGGTTTTCTATGTGAAAGACATGTCTATCAGGCCGAGAAAAAGAAAAGATAAGGAAGCGAATGGATCATACGATGAGCCAAAGCGCCACATAGTTCTTTCAGGGAAAAGAAACATCGTGGGAGTGGATGACAAGATAGACATGTCAGAAGATTATGAAAAGTTTAATGAAATTGCTCCATTCAAAGTGAATATTGATCCGAGCATCTAGTTAAATGATGAAGATTGTCCATGGTTACGGCGCAAAGGGACACACACGAAGAAAAAGTTTCACACCCAAAGATCCTACACTGGCATGTGATAGGCTTCACCGTCATCACTTTCTTCTGTACTTTCCAGACTTACATATCTTGAAAGTGCGACTTCGAACAAACCGGAGGGAATCTTTGTAATAGTTAGGGTACTTATGTGTTTTGGTATTTGAAACGCAAAGAAATTTTATGTGCAAAAACTGGATGCACTTCGTCTACAAATTAGTTCGTCAAATAATTCAAATTTAAACTATTCAAATTTGAAAACTACTGGCACTAACAAAAAGTTTGTAATTTTTTATAACTATAGAAAAAATATTCAGAATAAATAAATGAAAATAAATAAAGTAGAAAAGAAAAAAACTAAATTTTTGTTGAGACAAAAACTAAATTAAAAAAAATAAACTATTCAAATTTGAAAAGTACTGGCACTAACAGAAAGTTTGTAATTTTTTGTACCTAAAGAAAAAATATTCAGAAATAAATAAATGAAAATAAATAAAGTAGAAAAGAAAAAAACTAAATTTTTGTTGAGACAAAAACTAAATAAAAAAGCCCACCTACTGGGCCAAAGCGGCCCGCATACGACTAGAAACCCAACCTGTATTTGGGCCAGGATGCAGGCCCGCTAGCCCAGTAGGCCCAACAGGGCAGAGTAGAAGAGGTAGGCCCAGAAGTCCTGCATTGGAGAGGAGCTCAATGCAGTGCCCGCGCCGGGGCATATAAACTGGCCTCGGCGCTCCTCGACTAGCGAGGTGGGACTAAACTTGCGCGCCGCCTGGAGCCAGCGCACCCCCTTTAGTACCGGGTGGTGGCTACAACCGGTACTAAAGGGGATGCCTTTAGTACCCGTTATAGCCACCACCCGGTACTAAAGGGGTGCGCTTCCCGCCGCTTCGCCTGGCCAAAACCTTTAGTACCGGTTAGTGGCTCCAACCGGTACTAAAGGTAGGTTCTATATAAGAAAATACTTCAAAAAAATTTGTCAGTTCTTCCTCTACTTCTTCTCCTTTGCCCCGTCGCCGCCGCCCCTCGTCGCCGCCCCCATCACCGTCCCCGTCGCGCCGTCGCCCCGTCCCGCGCCATCGCCGTTCGGCCCCTCGCCTCGTCGTTGCCGTCGCCTTGGATCGACATCGCCTCGCCGTCGCTGTCGCTTGGACCTCGTCGTCGCCTTCGCCTTGACCTTGCCTGCGCACGCTGTGAGCCCCTCCCCCGGCCTCTCCTCCCTCCAATCCACTGCGCCGCTGCCTGCGCCGGCCACGCACGCACGAACACACACACACACACACACACACACACACACTACACACACGCGCGCACACACACAAACACACACTCACTCACACTACACGCGCGCACACACACAATTTTTCTGTTTTTAGTTTTTACTTTTTTCTGTTTTTCTGTTTTTCATACAAAGTTTTAGATGAATTAATTAATTAGATTAGATTAATGTCAAATAGTATATAGAAATGTTATAGAAATGTCAGAAATTTTAGAAATGTTAGTTTTAGCTAGATGAATTAGATTAATTTCAAATTGTTATAGAAATGTTAGTTTTTAGTTTCTTATAATTTTAGTTATACAAATTTAGAATTTGCATATAAGAAATCACAATTCAATCATTTAAAAAATGTTACTTTTGCAACGTATAGTATTTTTTCTCGACGATGCCCGGCCCGCATCCTCATCGTCGACCCGTTCGCGATGACGTCCTGCTTCAGAGGACCCATGTCCGGGACTGGGCTATGCCGGGCTGGCACTGGGAGGTGCTACCTTCAGGGGCTCACCGCTTGGTGAGGAACCCGGGTCCCGTCGTCGACCCTGAGCTCCTTGGGTGGCGATCCCGTGGGCCACTTTCGGTGCTGAGGGAGCCGCCCCGCCGGAGGTGGTGCGTCGCCATGTTAGGGAGGAGGACAAGAACGTCGCTTGCTACATGGCTACTATGGACGTCAGGTTCTCCAATACCTGGCAGGGTCTTTGGGGAGATGACCGGAGCTATGATCCTGTGATTGTTCCTTTCCTTTGGGTGTCCACCGCCCGCGCCTCAGGAACCGCGAGTGTCCTAGATTATTATGTAGTATTCGATCTTTATTTGCTAGCTAGCTAGTGATGTATTCGATATATAATATTCGAGACGATGTATTCAAGACTATATATTATTCGAGACGATGCATATTATGTACTATGATTCAGGATTTCCTCTTATTGATTGCATGCATGCATATTGTAATTTGAATACTAAATTGTTTTATATTTCTTCTGGATTTGTTAAATAAAAGCTATGGCGGACAATACCGGCAGAGAGGGAGAAGAGGCCTTGTTCGAGATCATACGCTCCCCGCATGCACCAGATAATCAAAATGAAGAAGATGACGGCTCCCAATATCTGAACAATACCGGGGAGGGTGATGATATGATATTTGATCGCGACGACCGAATTGATGAAGTCATGGATTATGATGGTGAAGAAATTAATGATTATGATGGCGATGAAATTAATGATTATGATGGCGAAGAAAATGTTGATCTTGATAAAACAGAGACCGGCGGGGTATATTTATATAAGCAGGCATCTGGTGATCATCACATGTTTTAAATGATTTGAAGATATATTAACAAATCGATCTTTATTCTTTTCAGCCCTCCGGATCGAGCAAATCTTCTACAGGCAGAGTGCGAGGCCCGGGAAAAAGTTGAAGCAGGGCGTAAAGTACAACATCGATGCCATCAAAACTAATGGCGAACCAATAGCGCCTAAGAACATTGCGAACAAGTTCGTTCGTCAGTGCGGAGTTCTTGTGAAGGACAAACTCCCGATCTCCCTTCAAGAATGGAAAAAGCCATCAAAGCCCCGTTCAGATCTTACTTTTGTCGATGATAGAGCAAAAAAAAGCGCTTTGGGAAGATCTCATGGAACATTTCACCCTACCAGATCATTTCACAGCTGCAGATGTGGAGAAAGTCAAGGACGCTGCTCTTAGGAAGATGGCAATTCCATTCAACAACCACACGAAAACTGTATGAAAGGACTACGTCAAAGCAGGAAAAAAGACTCCAGAATTCAAGGGAACACTGGAGAACCAAAGAGAACACTAGGACGATTTCGTGAAATTCAAGGAATCAGAATTATCTAAGGAACGGTCCAGAAAAAACAAGGCCAATGCCATAAAAAAAGGAGCAATTCTATAGGCTAGGGCCAGGTGGCTACGCGGTGGCAATGCCTAAGTGGGATAAGTCTGAACAAGAGATGTTGGCTGCACAGGTCACTCCAATTACATTGAGCTGGCCCCCCAGGTGCAGAAGTTGGTTCTACTAGCAAAAGAGCCCGTGCGTTGCAACGGGAGAGAAAATATAACACACGCTCTTAACTCAACAACCATCACTCAAGACCACAATAGGTCCATCTCCTTTATTTTTGCGAGGCATCATATTCGTGTTGCTGCTTATCCTCCTTCTCACCCTCGCCGGCGATGGCCTCAGTGTTCACATAAAACAACAAAAAACGTGTGTTGAATATGGTTAATCCTAAGGCGTCTCTCTCTCTCTCTCTCTCTCTCTCTCTCTCTCTCTCTCTCTCTCTCTCTGGCGCGCGCGCGTGATGAGAAATCTGTTGTTTTCCCCTGCGACATTTTTCAGAGGTATGCATGTGTAGTTATCGATGTTTTCTTTTCCCTATATGGTTATAGTGGGGTGTTTATTTGCAATCTGGATCGCCGCTGGTATGAAAAAAACGGACCCTGTGCTATAAATTATAAGTTTGCTTCGATAACAATATTTTAAAATATTTAACAGGTAAAATTAACATCATATTTAGATTCCACACATTTTTCTAATCAAATTTCATATATAATACGTTAAAATCGAAGTTACGGCTTAGAAGATACAAATAATTTAGAAAATCATTTAGTTTGACTCTAATATATTGCAAAATAATATTTTAATGTACTTAACAGGTAAATATAATCTCATATTCATATTCTACATGTTTTTCTAATCAAATTTCATATATAACATGTTCAAATCGGAGTTACGGTTTAAAAGATATGGATGATTTAAAGAAGTATTTGTTTGACTTAAATATGATCCGCGGATGAATTACCTAAAACATCAGGGGGTTTTCGAAAAACGTAAAATAACGGTTCGAGTGTGACTTAAATCCAGACGGCGGGTTGATTTCAAGAAAAGACAGGGACTTTTATGTAAAATACGAAAATAACGATTCGGTTTGACTTAAAACAGGACCGCGGGTTGAATTCTCTGAAATAGAGGGACTTTTCTAAAAAATGCCATGACGGACGAAAGAAACCCAATTTGCTTTATTATTAGGTAAAGATGTGCATGGGGGGCGTTGGACCCGAAGACAGGCTTGGTTTCGAAGAAGGCATGTCTTAAAGGAGCCGATGAAAAGTTAGTTGAAGCAATAGAAGAAGCTCGAAAGGGGGTGGTCATGCCCAACAGAGAGAACGACGAGCTTACGCACGCCCTGGGAAATCCTGAACACCCGGGAAGAACACTAGGCAAGGGCGTTGTTCCGTGGTATGAGGGCTTTTCTGAGTGGAACGCCGACTACAGAAGTCGTGCGAGAAGGAAGATGGAGGAGGAGGAGAAGAAGAAGCTGGAGGATGAGCGGAGGAAGCAGGAAGCAGAACGGCTTCAAGGCCTAGAATCAGCGCACGCGGACTTGGCACTCAAATTGCAGAGGCGGCAGGAGTAGATCAACTCGCTTAGCCAAGAAAGGGGGTCTCAGCAGCGGCCGCAGCTAGCGGATGATCCAGCATTGGATAGCACCGTCCCATCCATGCCGAGAAGCGGCGTGGGTTCCGTCCCGGGCAACGCACGGCTGGATAGATACCCTGTGGATGACATCATGGAGAACACTAACTATGAGCTACACTTCAAAATAAAGAACATATCCGTGAAGGCGGCGGACGTCGTTGCTTATACAAATCCCCCCGGAGCAACCTACCATTGTAGAACGATTCCAGCTGGCTATGCTCGTGTCGTGGTTGATGAGGTGGTGGACCATTATTCGGGGCTACAGCTTGACATTCCTGGAGGTGACGAGGAGCACACACTGGGAGAGGCCATACATCATATCATCCTATGGAGAAAGGATTGCATCATCTTTCGAAGGCCACCGACACCGCGTCAGCTAGAGCTTGAAATTCCATGAGGTGACGAGGAGCAGACGACTCACGCTCCTCCAACGCATGAGGCCACTCCTGCTTCAACTCAGCCAATGCATGAGGCCACTCCTCCTGCTTCAACTCAGCCAACGCGTGAGGCCACTCCTCCTGCTTCAACTCAGCCAACGTGTGAGGCCACTCCTCCTCCTCCAAGTCCACCAATGCGTGACACTCCTCCTCCAAGTTCAACACCGCGTTAGCCGTCTCCGCTGCCTCAGCAATCGCCGGAAGAGAGCCACCACAGCTATGGTGCATAGTGCTACAAGTCGAGGTACTACAGGAGGTACAGGTAGAGGCAAGCGATTTCAATATGGTCCAAAAAGCCTCGCGCCTCTTCTGCAGAGGCCTCACGACATGACCAAGGAGCAAAACGAAGCCATAGTGAAGGCCCAAGTGGAGGCCCATTTCGCACCAAAACCGGCACCGCCACCAAGGGAGAAAGTGCCCAAGGAGAAGATTGACCACTTTATTCGTATGGCGCGACCACCAGCTCCCAAGCCTATTGACTCAGACTATGAGCGCCAAATCAGGAAGGCACATCGAGCACGACAAAAGGGGTCGAGCTCGAGCTCGAGCCAAGAAGCTGGGCAAAAATGCTGGAAAACCGTTCCCCAGCTAGGAGAACAGGCGGAGCAATCGACCCCCCCCCCCCACTTGTTGTACCAACACATGAGAGTACCAGCGCCGGTCAGCTGGTAATAACCGACGAGCATAGACGGAACGCGGAAATGCTCGGTATCACTGTTGGACGACTCCTCGAGATTGAGCCCATGCCTAAGCTTAAAGAGCAGGACATAAAATAGAAATATGCCCGCGGCCAACCTTTGGTAAGGCCTGAGGAGGTCAAGAACCTCCCAACGAGAATGTATCAATTGCATAATGGGTACATGAAAATTACCAAGAGTAACAATCGAGAGGGCCTCATGGTGAAAGTCAAGGAAGAGTATTGCTTCCATAAGCTAGCTCTGTCCATTGAGTATTCAGAACTATTTCAGTTATTCCATCAAGACGCACTCGACAAATCCATCGTCAGTTTGTATTGTCTGTAAGTGAATTTTTTTCTGTAATTCAAGTCTCAAGCTAGCTGTAGTGCTCATTGATCGATCATTACCTATAATTATCCTCACTATATTCTTTTCTGTGGTATTATGCAGGATGAAGATGTATGAAATGAAAAAAGATGGACGCTATGGCATTGGGTTCATTGACCCAAATACCATTAATGAAGAAACATGGACATATCAATGGTATCAAAAACAAGTAGAGAAAAACATGCTAGAGTTCTTGAAGCGCCTCAATACCAATGAACATATACTACTTCCTTACAACTACACGTGAGTCACACTGTCTTACTACAAATTCTGTCTTTACTTACTAGCTAGCTAGATGTTAATAATTAAGTGTATAGGGGTTTAGGGTAGTTGATGAGTGTTATGCACATGCCCGCTTAATTAATACATGAAAACATGTGTGCATGCAGTTACCATTGGATCTTGTTAATCATTAAAGTTGACGAAGGAACAGTTGAAGTTCTGGACTCATTACTTAAAGAAAAACACACCTACTCAACCGTGAAGGGGATAGTCGACAGGTAATTTCAATCATTATTAACTATATGTCGGCCTCTTTAGTTCGTCATTTCCTGATATCAACTATTTAATAACTCGTTTATTCATTTTCTTTGCCGGCGGGCAGGGCTTGGGCAAAGTTCAGGAATTCGAAAGAGGTTCCAGGCGAATGGAAAGAAAAGCTGTATTGGTTTCGACCCAATGTATAATTAATTAAGTAGTACTAGCTAGCTACCATGCATCTCTTTAATTCCGGGCTATAGAACCGGCACTAAAGCCCCTTACGAACCGGGGCTATAGCCCGGTTCTACACTAGTGCATCTCTTTAATTCTAGTTTCAATACCATTAATTATCATGCTTGATTAATTATTATCTGATTAAATTCTATTCTCGTAAAGGCCCTGAAGCAGGCGCATGGGAGAGACCAGTGTGCATACTGTGTTTTTGAGAACATTCGCATGATGACGTCCGGAAGGACCAAAACTGATAGACAAATATGGGTACGCGCGTTTGACAGAATACTATTCACAATTTTTATGTCATTATCGATATCTAGTCACATAACTAATACACATGCATATTGATCACCTTCTTAATAGTTCGAATCGGTGCAGGACACGCTACTACCAGAGGAGCGCATACGAGCACTTCAAGAGGAAATAGCAGGATTTTTGCTCGACGAGGTCATAGATCCCAGGGAATTCTACTACAAGCTACCGCCCCAATGAACTACTCCCAATTTTCATCGTGCTCCGAAGGCACCAAGGCAAATGCCAGTGGCTCTGAAGGCTACATGTAGGAAAAACTATATATATATATATATATATATATATATATATATATATATATGTATATAATCGGTTCTACGAGAAATTCTATATATATATATATATGCATAACGTGTACAATATGTAGTATCGTAAAATACGAGCAAACGAAAAAGAATTAAATGGAAACACGTGAGTAACACCAAAACCCCCCAAACACAAAATTAAAGGAAAAATAAATAATAAAACCAAAACCCCCCAAACTTTTTAGTACTTGTTGGTAGTACCAACCGGTACTAAAGCTCTCCCCACACCCGGCCCTGGCTCGTGCCATGTGGTGGCCCTTTAGCGGCGGTTCGTGCCTAACCAGTACTAAAGGGGGGGGGACCTTTAGTCCCCACCCTTTAGTGCCGGTTATAGAACCGGCACTAAAGCCCCTTACGAACCGGGGCTATAGCCCGGTTCTGCACTAGTGAGTGTCATGTAGTCGATGTTCACATGACACCACTAAGAGAATGACAACATACATATCATCAAAATATTGAGCACGTATCAAGTTCACATGATTACTTGCAACATGATTTCTCCCGTGACCTCAAGAACGAAAGTAACTACTCACAAATGATAATCATGCTCAAGATCAAAGGGGTACTAAATAGCATAATGGATCTGAACATATAATCTTCCACCAAATAAACCATATAGTAATCAACTACAAGATGTAATCAACACTACTATCACCCACAAGCACCAATCTATAGTTCCGTACAAAGATTGAACACAAGAGATGAACTACGGTTTGAGAGGAGTTGGTGATGTTGAAGATGTTGATGAAGATAGCCCTCCCCAAGATGGGAGAGTTGGTGGTGATGATGATGACGATGATTTCCCCCTCCGGGAGGGAAGTTCCCCTGGCAGAATCGCTCCGCCGGAGGTCAAAAGTTCTCCTGCCCAAGTTCCGCCTTGGGACAGGGGCGCTTCGTCCCGAAAGTCCTCCCCTCAATTATTTTAGGTCAAAATGACTTATATACTAGAAGATGGGCACCGGAGGTGGGCCGAGGAGAGCAGCACCCACCAGTGCGCGCCTGGGCCTCCTGGCGCGCCCAGGTGGGTTGTGCCCACCTGGTAGCCCCCCTCTGGTACTTATTTGCTCCAATAATTCTTAAATATTCCATAAAAATCCTCGTGGAATTTCAGCTCATTTGGAGTTGTGCAGAATAGGTAGCTTGACGTAGCTTTTTCAGGTCCAGATTTCCAACTGCCAGAATTCTCCCCCTTTGTGTATACCTTGCATATTATGAGAGAAAAGGCATTAGAATTACTCCAAAAAGCGTTATTATGCAATAAAACATCATAAATAATAGTAGGAAAACATGATGCAAAACGGACGTATCAACTTCCCCAAGCTTAGGCCTCGCTTGTCCTCAAGCGAAAACCGAAATCGAAAAACATGTCCACATGCGTAGAGAGAGAGGTGTGGATAAAAACAAAAATATAGACATAGCAGCATCATGTAACTTATTACAACAGCAACAAACTTTAACACAAAATTTTATCATAGACTTCTCATGAACAAGTGACAATTCATCACAACATTGAAGTATAAAGCATAAACTTTATTGGAAACCAACAAACTATGTTCTGAGTCAACTTTGCAACAACAATTCATCATCTTTTCAAGAAGGGTCACATATCGGAGCCTTTAGGCAAGTCCACATACTCAAGCGGCATTTAGTCTTCTATGATTGCTAACACTCACCGCGTACACATGAGCAAAACATTTCAACCGAACACATAGAAAGATAGGGGCTTATAGTTTCGCCTCCCAACGCATTCACCTCAAGGGTGATGTCAACAATAATAACTCATGCTACCCATATTCAACTGGATATATGTGCCTAGATCTTTCCTCACCACATGATGCTTACCAAAGGAGAAAAATAAAAGGAATAGAGAGAGAACTTTGACTCTTGCATGAAAGCAAATACGTGAAAATAAAAGATAGGCCCTTTGTAAAGGGAAGCATAGGTTGCCATGCGCTTCTTGTTTGTATGCTCAACCCCTTAGTGCAAGAGAACATCACGTTATATTGCCCCTTGTGATGGCAACCTTTATTATGTAGTCTGTCGCGTTTATTTTTCACCACCACAAGTTCGTACAATGCTCAATTTTCCCTTACACTAAATGATCTCACACTTTTAGAAGCAATTTTTATTGCCCTTTTTGCACCGATGACAACTTACTTGAGGGATCTTGCTCAATCCATAGGTAGGTATGGTGGACTCTCAAACAAGATTTGGGTTTAAGGGTTTTGGGTGCACAAGTAGTATCTCTACCTAGTGCGGAGTTTTTGGCTAGCAAAGATAGAGGCAAGTACCACATGTTGAAGGATCTATGACAATATAACTTCCATGTGAATATGAACAAACATAAATCATTAAGTTGTCTTCCTTGTCCAACGTCAACGATCTTGGCATATAATATTTTGATGGGTGCTCACAATCACAAAAGATTTCCAGGATAGTGTATTTGTATGTGAATCTTCTCTTCCCTTATTAATTTTTTTCATGAGTTGCATCATTGACCAATGCTATGTTTGTCAATCTACAATAAAATTTTCTACTTATACTTTTCCTTGTGTAATTTCATCACCTACCATAAGTTTAGCATATGATCTTTTTCATTATTTGCTTTCTTTTTATTAAAACAAGAAAGAAAAGAAGGCAAAACTCACACTAAACTTTATTATATATGTCGCACACGATTACAAGGATTGATCACTAAGAAAACTCTCAAAAAGAAAGGATCGAACTAAACTTTTATTCATCTAAAAGCAAAAGATAACCATGGATCAAACTAAGAAAGTAAAGGCAAAAGATAGTGGAGATGATACGATATCGGGGCACCTCCCCCAAGCTTGGTGAAAGCCAAGGGGACTGCCCAGTTTTCTTTTGGTGGTGAAGAAGGAGGTGATGGTGATGAAGTAGAAGCGATCCGGTCCAATATATCTCTGTGGGTATCTCTCAAGCTGTGAATCTCCCGGAGATCTTGATGAAGTAGCTCAGTGTTCTTCTCTACTTCAGCCATGATATGTTTATTTTCCGGGCCCCAAGAGGTTGTCCCTGCATCACTTTCTCTTGGACGAGATATGTCCCAATTGGACGGTATATGCACATGAGGAGTGTTTTCGAACCCATAATTATGTATCAAATTGTGAAAATTGTTTTGATGTAACCTTTGTAAAGGTCTCCTTGTAGGGAGTCCTTCCTGATCTCTTGGGCGTTCTTGATTGTTTATGGGCATCATGGCTTTATGGGGGTTAGGATGAGTGGAGATGCCAGCCAGAGTGCCTCTCTCAGAGGCCGGACGCTGAAGTCCAAACGAGTCCCCCTCATCTTCCTCCATAACGACCTATTCAAACCCTCTCCCCTAGATTCTAATTGAAGCAACTAAGCGTCATCTTCTTCAGTGTTGGAGGAGGGAGAAGACATGATGCCTGGCTCAACAGATCTGACAGAAAAACAACAAGAAAAGAAAATAGGAGATTTCTCCATGATGCGGAGGTCAACAGGTGCTGGAGGTATATCAAGATTTTTTTTATCTTGGAGAACAAGCAGAACAGAAGAAAAATGGAGTCCGGAGAGTACCCGAGGTGGGCACAACCCACCTGGGCGTGCCTGCATGCTAGGCGCGCCCTGGTGTATCATGCCCACCAGGGTCACTTTCCTAGAAGTTTCTCGTTTTCCTAATTTTTTAAATATTCCAAAACTGAAAAAAATTGTGGATTTTTCGGAGTCCGTTCACTTACAGTATCACATACCTCCCTTTTTCCATGATTCTGAAGTGTTCCGGAAGGTTTCCTTTATGTGTTCTTCCGGTGTCAAAGTTTGGATAATATTGCTTTCAACATTAATGGGCGTACATGAGATATAGTGTTTTATTCATTGCCCATTCACAACCTTATGGTTAGTACCTTCGTCATTATTTATTTTGATAGCTCTGGATCGATAGACCTCCTCGATGACATAGGGTCCTTCCCATTTGGAGAGGAGTTTTCCTGCAAAGAATCTGAAACGAGAGTTGTACAGAAGAACATATTCTCCAACTTTGAACTCACGCTTTTGGATTCTTTTGTCATGCCATCTTTTAACTTTTTCTTTGAATAACTTTGCATTTTCATAAACCAGGGTTCTCCATTCATCTAATGAGCTAATATCGAATAGCCTGTTTTCACGAGCAAGTTTGAAATCATAATTGAGTTCTTTAATTGCCCAATATGCTTTGTGTTCTAACTCAAGAGGCAAATGACAAGTTTTTCCATAAACCATTTTATATGGAGAGATACCCATAGGATTTCTATAAGCTATTCTATAAGCCCAATGTGCATCATCTAATTTCTTAGTGCAATTCTTATGGGACCTATTAACAGTCTTTTGTAAGATTAGCTTTATTTCTCTATTGCTAAGTTCAACTTGACCACTAGACTGAGGATGATAATTTGATGCAATTCTATGGTTAACATCATACTTAGCAAGTATTTTACAGAAAGCACCATGAATGAAGTGTGAACCACCATCAGTCATTAAATATCTAGGGACTCCAAACCTCGGGAAAATAACTTCCTTAAGCATTTTAATAGAGGTGTTGTGATCAGCACTACTGGTTGGAATAGCTTCTACCCACTTAGTAGCATAATCAACAGTAACCAAAATATGTGTATACCCATTAGAGGAAGGAAAAGGTCCCATGAAATCAAATCCGCAAACATCAAATGGTTCAACAGCAAGTGAATAATTCATAGGCACTTCTTGACGCTTAGAGATATTACCTATTCTTTGGCATTCATCACAAGACAAGACAAACTTACGGGCATCCTTGAAGAGAGTAGGCCAATAAAAACCAGATTGTAATACCTTATGAGCGGTTCTGTCTCCCGCGTGATGTCCTCCATAAGCTTCAGAGTGACATTTCGGTAGGATTTGTTCCTGTTCATGCTCAGGTACACAACGTCTAATAATACCATCTACTCCTGCTTTATAAAGATGTGGGTCATCCCAAATATAATGCCTTAAATCATAGAAGATTTTTTTTCTTTTGTTGGTATTTGAAACTAGGTGGTATGTATTTAGCAACAATATAATTAGCATAGCCAGCGCACCAAGGTGTACTATTAGAAACATTTATTGTAGCTAATTGTTCATGGGGAAAGCTATTGATGTCTACTACGCAACTTTATTCTTGTAGACACATGTGGGGCCTCCAAGCGCAGAGTTTTATAGGACAATAGCAATTTTATCTCAAGTGGATGACCTAAGGTTTATCAATCCGTTAGAGGTGTAGGATGAAGATGGTCTCTCTCAAACAACCATGCAACCAAATAACAAAAAATCTCTTGTGTCCCCAACACACCCAATACAATGGCAAATTGTATAGGTGCACTAGTTCGGCGAAGAGATGGTGATAAAAGTGTAATATTTATGGTAGAAATATATTTTTATAATCTGAATAAATAAAATGATTGGGTTCCTTCTGGTCCAGAAAAAATCTCAAAAAAGTTACGCGGTGATTGGACTCCGTTTGATATTGATTTCTTGCGATGTAAAAAACAAGCAAAAAACAGCAACTGGCACTGGGCACTGGGTCAATAGGTTAGTCCCAAAAAATGATATAAAGTTGCTATAAAATGATTGTAAAACATCCAAGAATGATAATATAATGGCATGAATACTTCATAAATTATAGATACGTTGGAGATGTATCAGCTATCATTAATAGGTTGTGGGACATCAAGAATATTTTCAAGCCTCGAAAAGTTATCAGCTATGGGGTTCTCCGCCTCTTTCCTATCGGTGATATGCAAATCAAATTCTTGTATCAGAAGAACCCACCTAATGAGTCTAGGTTTAGCATCCTTCTTTTCCATAAGTTATTTTATAGTACCATGATCGGTGTGAACAATCACTTTAGAATCAACAATGTAAGATCTGAATTTATCACAAGCAAACACCACCGCTAAGAATTCTTTTTCAAAAGGCACTATCTAGAGTTTTACTAGCATAACGAATAACATTCAGTTTCTTATCAACTCTTTGTCCTACAATAGCACCAACAACATAATCACTAGCATCACACATAATCACAAAAGGCAAGTTCCAATCAGGTGGTTGAACAACATGTGTAGTAATTAAGGCTTTCTTTAGTGTTTCAAAGGCTTTCAAGCAATCATCATCAAACACAAAGGGAATATCCTTTTGCAAAAGATCCGTAAGAGGCCTAGAAATTTTAGAAAAGTCTTTGATAAACCTCCTATAGAAACCAGCATGACCGAGAAAACTACGAATACCTTTGATATCTTGAGTACATGTCATTTTCTTAATTGCATCAACCTTGGCTCGGTCAACCTCAATGCCTCTTTCCAAAATTTTATGGGCCAAAACAATACCTTCGTTAACCATAAAGTGGCACTTCTCCCAATTCAAGACAAGATTTGTTTGTTCACATCTCTGCAAAACTCGACCAAGATTTCTTAAACAATCATCAAAAGACTTCCCATAAACAGAAAAGTCATCCATGAAAACCTCAACAATCTTTTCACAAAAATAGATAATATAGCAGTCATACATCTTTGAAAGGTAGTAGGTGAATTACATAAACCAAAAGGCATACGTCTATTAGCGTAAGTTCCAAAAGGACAAGTAAAAGTGGTATTTTCTTGATCAGGTTGTGAAACAAGTATTTGTGAAAAACCAGAATATCCATCAAGGAAGCAAAAATGTGTGCGCTTAGATAATCTTTCTAACATTTGATCAGTAAAAGGCAGAGGGTAATGATCTTTTCTACTTGCTTTGTTTAATTTTCTATAATCAATTACCATCCTATAGCCTGTGACAATTCTTTCTGGAATGAGCTCATTCTTATCATTAGGAACAACAGTAATACCTCCCTTCTTAGGGACACAATGAACAGGACTTACCCATCTACTATCAGCTATAGGATAGATTATACCTGCTTCCAGAAGTTTCAATATTTCTGTTCTTACCACTTCTTTCATCTTCGGATTTAACCGACGTTGGTGACCAACAATGGGCTTAGCATCAGGCTCCATATTAGTCTTGTGCTGACATAGAGTGGGACTAATGCCCTTAAGATCATCAAGAGTATATCCAATAGACTCTTTGTGCTTCCTTAAAACTTTCAATAATCTTTCTTCTTCATGTTCTGAAAGGTTAGCACTAATAATAATAGGATATATCTTTTTCTCATCAAGATAAGCATATTTGAAAGTGTCTGGCAATTGTTTTAATTCAAACACAGGATCACCTTTAGGTGGAGGAGGACCTCCTAGAGTTTCAATAGGCAAATTGTCTTCAAGCGGAGGTTGTTGTTCGAAAAAGATTCTATCTATTTCATTTCTTTCACGCATATGCAAATCATTTTCATGGTCTAGCAAATATTGTTCCAAAGGATCAGTACGAGGCACTGATAACCCACAAGTGTAGGGGATCGCAACAGCTTTCGAGCGTAAAGTATTCAACCCAAATTTATTGATTCGACACAAGGGGAGCCAAAGAATATTCTTGAGTATTAGCAGTTGAGTTGTCAATTCAACCACACCTGGATAACTCAGTATCTGCAGCAAAGTATTTAGTAGCAAAAGTGGTATGATAATGAAGGTAACGGTAGCAAAAGTAAAGGTAATTGTTTTTGGGTTTCTGTAGTAGTTGTAACAGTAGCAACGGAAAAGTAAATAAGTGAAGAACAATATATGAAAAGCTCGTAGGCAATGGATCAGTGATGGATAATTATGCCAGATGCGATTCCTCATGTAATAGCTATAACATAGGGTGACACAGAACTAGCTCCAGTTCATCAATGTAATGTAGGCATGTATTCCGTAAATAGTCATATGTGCTTATGGAAAAGAACTTGCATGACATCTTTTGTCCTACCCTCCCGTGGCAGCGGGGTCCTAGTGGAAACTAAGCGATATTAAGGCCTCCTTTTAATAGAGAACCGGAACAAAGCATTAGCACATAGTGAATACATGAACTCCTCAAACAATGGTCATCACCAAGAAGTATCCCGATTGTTATCACTTCGGGGTTTTCGGATCATAACACATAATAGGTGACTATAGAATTGCAAGATAGGATCAAGAACACACATATATTCATGAAAACATAACAGGTTCAGATCTGAAATCATGGCACTCGGGCCCTAGTGACAAGCATTAAGCATAGCAAAGTCATAGCAACATCAATCTCAGAACATAGTGGATACTAGGGATCAAACCTAACAAAACTAACTTAATTACATGGTAAATCTCATCCAACCCATCACCGTCCAGCAAGCCTACGATGGAATAACTCACGCACGGCGGTGAGCATCATGAAATTGGTAATGGAGGATGGTTGATGATGACGACAGCGACGAATCCCCCTCTCCGGAGCCTCGACTGGATTCCATATCAGCCCTCCAGAGAGAGATTAGGGCTTGGCGGCGGCTCCGTGTCGTAAAAGGCGATGAAACTTTCTCTGATTTTTTTCTCCCCGAACGTGAATATATGGTGTTGGAGTTGAGGTCGGTGGAGGTCCAGGGGGCCCACGAGATAGGGGGGCGCGCCCAGGGGGAGGGGGCGCGCCCCCCTTTCTCGTGGACAGGGTGTGGGCCCCCTGGTGTATTTCTTTCGCCCAATAATTTTTATTAATTCCAAAATGTGCCTCCGTGGATTTCCAGGACATTCCGAGAACTTTTCTTTTCTACACATAAAACAACATCATGGCAGTTCTGCTGAAAACAGCGTTAGTCCGGGTTAGTTTCATTCAAATCATGCAAGTTAGAGTCCAAAACAAGGGCAAAAGTGTTTGGAAAGTTAGATACGTTGGAGACGTATCAACTCCCCCAAGCTTACACCTTTGCTTGTCGTCAAGCAATTCAGTTGATAAACTGAAAGTGATAAAGAAAAACTTTTACAAACTCTGTTTGCTCTTGTTGTTGTAAACATGCAAAGCCATCATTCAGGTTTCAGCAAATATTATGAACTAACCATACTCACAATAACACTTAGGTCTCACAATTACTCATATCAATAGCATAATCAGCTAGCGAGCCATAATAAAAAAACTCAGATGGCAACACTTTCTCAAAACAATCATAACATGATATAACAAAATGGTTTCTCACTAGCCATTTCTGAGACTGCAAAACATAAATGCAGAGCACCTTTAAAGATCAAGGATTGACTAAACATTGTAATTCATGGTAAAAGAGATCCAGTCAAGTCATACCCAATATAAACCAATAGTAATGAATGCAAATGACAGTGTGCTCTCCAGCGGGTGCTTTTTAATAAGAAGGGTGATGACTCAACATAAAAGTAAATAGATAGGCCCTTTGCAGAGGGAAGCAGGGATTTGTAGAGGTGCCACAGCTCGGTTTTAAAATAGAGATTGAATAACATTTTGGGCGGCATACTTTCACTGTCAACGCAACAACTATGAGACGGCTGTATCTTCCATACCACATGCATTATAGGTAGTTCCCAAACAGAATGGTAAAGGTTTATACTCCCCCAACCACCAACAAGCATCAATCCATGGCTTGCTCGAAACAACGAGTGCCTCCAACTAACAATAGCCCTGGGGGAGTTTTGTTTAATTATTTTGATTTGCTTTGATCTTTTTGGATCATGGGACTGGGCATCCCGGTTACCAGCCCTTTCTCGTGAATGAGGAGCGGAGTCCACTCCTCTTGAGAATAACCCACCTAGCATGGAAGATATAGACAGCCCTAGTTGTAACATGAGCTGCTCGAGCATACAAAACAGAATTTCATTTGAAGGTTTGGAGTTTGGCACATACAAATTTACTTGGAACGGCAGGTAAATACCGCATATAGGAAGGTATAGTGGACTCATATGGAACAACTTTGGGGTTTATGGGGTTTGGATGCACAAGCAGTATTCCCGCTTAGTACAGGTGAAGGCTAGCGAAAGACTGGGGAGCGACCAACTGAGAGAGCGACAACGGTCATAAACATGCATTAAAATTAATTCACATCGAATACAAGCATGAGTAGGATATAATCCACCATGAACATAAATATCATGAAGGCTATGTTGATTTGATTCAACTACATGCGTGAACATGTGCCAAGTCGAGTCACTCAATTCATTCAAAGGAGGATACCATCCCATCATACCACATCATAGTCATTCTAATAGCATGTTGGCACGCAAGGTAAACCATTATAACTCATAGCTAATCAAGCATGGCACAAGCAACTATAATCTCTAAATGTCATTGCAAATATGTTTACTTCATAATAAGCTGAATCAGAAACGATGAACTCATCATATTTACAAAAACAAGAGAGGTCGAGTTCATACCAGCTTTCCTCATCCCAATAAGTCCATCATATATCGTCATTATTGCCTTTCACTTGCACGACCGAACGATGTGTATAATAATAATAGTGCACGTGCATTGGACTAAGCTGGAATCTGCAAGCATTCAACTCAAGAGAGAAGACAAAGTAATATGGGCTCTAAGTTAAATAAGCAATCATGCATATGAGAGCCACTAAACATTTTCAATATGGTCTTCTCGACCCCCAAAGGAAAGAAAAGAAAATAAAACTATTTACATGGGAAAGCTCCCAACAAGTAAAAAGAAGAATAAGAAATCTTTTTGGGTTTTCATTTTAATTTCTACTACAAGCATAGAATTTAAACTAACTAATTTTTTTTCTTAAGGTTTATCAAACACACAAAAAGAAGGTGAAAAAGAAAATTTTAAACTAACATGGATAATACAATGAAAGAGTATGAGCACCGACGACTAGTGTGTGAACATGAATGTAAAGTCGGTGAGAAATACGTACTCCCCCAAGCTTAGGCTTTTGGCCTAAGTTGGTCTAGTACCAAGGACCGCTGCTATAGTAGCACCTTGTTCTTCATGTAGTGAGTCTCATAAGTTGTCTTTTTATACTAGTGGGAATCTTTCATTATAGAACTTGGCTTGTATATTCCTACGATGGGCTTCCTCAAATGCCCTAGGTCTTCATGAGCAAGCGAGTTGGATGCACACCCACTAGTTTTCTTTTGTTGAGCATTCATAGCTCTATTGCATCCGTTGCATTGCAATTCCTACTCCTCATGTTGACATCAATTGATGGGCATCTCCATAGCCCATTGATTAGCCTCGTCAATGTGAGACTTTCTCCTTCTTTTGTCTTCTCCACACAATCCCCATCATCATATTCTATTCCACCCATAGTGCTATATCCATGGCTCACGCTCATGCATTGCGTGAAGGTTGAAAAAGTTTGAGATTATTTAAGTATGAAACAATTGCTTGGCTTGTCATCGGGGGTATAGAAGTTGGGAACATATTTGTGTGACAAAAATGAAGCATAGCCTAACTATATGATTTTGTAGGGATGAACTTTCTTTTGCCATGTTATTTTGAGAAGACATGATTACTTTGATTAGTATGCTTGAAGTATTATTATTTTTGTGTCAATATGAACTTTTGTCTTGAATCTTTGGGATCTGAATATTCATATCACAAGTAAGAAGATTTATATTGAAATTATGCCAAAGTATCACTCCGCATCAAAAATTCTTTTTTATCATTTACCTACTCGAGGACGAGCAGGAATTAAGCTTGGGGATGCTTGATACGTCTCCAACGTATCTATAATTTTTGATTGCTCCATGCTACTTTATCTACTATTTTAGGCAATATTGGGCTTTATTATCCACTTTTATATTATTTTTGGGACTAACCTATTAACGGGAGGCCCAGCCCAGATTTGCTGTTTTATGCCTATTTCAGTGTTTCGAGGAAAAGGAATATCAGACGGAGTCAAAACAGAACGAAATCAACTGGAGAAGTTATTTTTGGAAGGAAAGCAACCTGATAGACTTGGAGTGCATGTCAGGGGAGTCCCGGGCTGCCCACGAGGGTGGGGGCGCGCCCCCTGCCTCGTGAGCACCCCGGAGGTCCACCGACGTACCCCTTGCACCCATATATACCTACGTACCCTAAAACTTCCAGAACAGAAGATAGATCGGGAGTTCTGCCGCTGCAAGCCTCTATAGCCACCAAAAATCTCTCGGGAGCCCGTTTCGGCGCCCTGCCGGAGGGGGATCCCATCACCGGTGGCCATCTTCATCATCCCGGCGCTATCCATGACGAGGAGGGAGTAGTTCACCCTCAGGGCTGAGGGTATGTACCAGTAGCTATGTGTTTGATCTCTCTCTCTCTCTCTCTCTCTCTCTCTCTCTCTCTCTCTCTCTCTCGTGTTCTCTCTCGTGTTCTTGAGGTGATACGATCTTGATGTATCCCGAGCTTTGCTATTGTAGTTGGATCTTATGATGTTTCTCCCCCTCTACACTCATGTGATGAATTTAGTTTCCCCTTTGAAGTTATCTTATCGGATTGACTCTTTTATGAGAACACTTGATGTATGTCTTGCCGTGATTATCTGTGGTGACAATGGGATATCATGTGCCACTTGATGTATGTTTTGGTGATCAACTTGAAGGTTTCGTGACATTGGGAACCTATGCATAGGGGTTGGCACACGTTCTTGACTCTCCGGTAGAAACTTTGGGGCACTCTTTGAAGTACTTTTGTATTGGTAGGATGAATCTGAGATTGTGTGATGCATATCGTATAATCATGTCCACGGATATTTGAGGTGACAATGGAGTATCTAGGTGACATTAGGGTTTTGGTTGATTTGTATCTTAAGGTGTTATTCTAGTACGAACTCTTTTATAGATCGATCCAAAAGAATAACTTTGAGGTGGTTTCGTACCCTACCATAATCTCTACGTTTGTTCTCCGCTATTAGTGGCTTTGGAGTGACTCTTTGTTGCATGTTGAGGGCTTGTTATATTATCTATCTATGTTATTATTGTTGAGAGAACTTGCACTAGTGAAAGTATGAACCCTAGGCCTTGTTTCCTATCATTGCAATACCGTTTACGCTCACTTTTATCATTAGTTACCTTGCTGTTTTTATTATTTCAGATTACAAAAACCTATATCTACTACCCATATTGCACTTGTATCACCATCTCTTCGCCGAACTAGTGCACCTATACAATTTACCATTGTATTGGGTGTGTTGGGGACACAAGAGACTCTTTGTTATTTGGTTGCAGGGTTGCTTGAGAGAGACCATCTTCATCCTATGCCTCCTACGGATTGATAAACCTTAGGTCATCCACTTGAGGGAAATTTGCTACTATCCTACAAACTTGTGCACTTGCAGGCCCAACAATGTCTATAAGAAGAAGGTTGTGTAGTAGACATCAGGGTCCAGTTTTGCTTCCGCTCAGGTTCAGGTTCTGGAGTGAAAGCTTGGGCTCGATGATTGTTCACCGCTTCCGGCGTGACAAGAAAATTTTCTGCAAGCAAATCAAACAACAGAGGCGCAGGCAAAATAATAATCTCAATGTGTTTTTTATTAAATCTAAGTTTATACAAGAGCATCTTCTCTTCGTTGTCAACAATGAACTTGTGTGCTACCATGCTCTCGTAATCTAAAATATGAGGCGGCAATTTTATCTCCTCTTTCTCATGGTGCCTAATAGGTATCTGAAAATGTCTAGCAAGACGTGAAACTTAGATACCTCCAAATATGGGGCCTTTTGTACGATTAAGGGCTAGTCGCTTAGCAAGGACGGCACCCATACTAAAAGTATTGTCTCCAAGCAAGGCATGTTGAAGAATGATAATATCAGGAACACTAAAACTTCCACTATTTCCACGACCAATCAAGCATCTACTAGCAAATATGGCAAAGTAGCGTAAAACAGGAAAGTGTATGCTAGAGATTTTTGCCTCGGAACCCTTCTTTGGTTCCTCTACAGCTATAGTGTTAACAAAGCCATACACATCTTTATGATGGGGTTCCTCTAATTCTCCCTCATAAGGTATCCTACACACCGCGCAAAAATTACGTAAAGACATTTCTCTGAATTCATCATATAAGTGAAATGATACTGAGGGCGGTGACTTCTTAGGATAATAATAAAAGTTTTGCACGAAAGTTTTGGTGAGTAAGAGATACTGATCGATTCGGTCGTTCACGAAACCGGGGAGGCCTGCATTCTCGATCAAAGAATAAAAATCTTCATGAATTCCAGCTTCTTTCAAGAAATCATCGCATGGCCATTCACACCACCGTACTTCCGCTAAGCGAGGAAGATTATACTTGGCATTTTCCTTCTCTTTAGCTTGTTTTTCCTGACAGCCTTGGCTAGAAGAGCCCCTCAAAAGTTTCCTTAACATTTTCTGAAAATTTCTGAAATTTTAGTAACTTCAAAATAAAAGTGAATAAAACTAAACAAGATTGATAGCAACTACTCCTACAAGTGCCAAGAGCCTATATCATGCATTGGAATTGCTTGGGACCTCATAAATTTAACATGCAAGCTCAAGAACATGGTCACCTATGCAGCAAAAAATTGCAATGAATAAAGCACTAGAACAAAAACTAATTGGACCAATGGAGGAGTCACATACCAAGCAACAATATCCCAAAGCAGTTTTGTGAATGGAGCTTTGAGCAAGGAGATCGAAAATCGCAGCAAAATGAGCTAGAACTCGTTCTTGAGCTGGATGGGGATTTTTTTTGATAGAAGATGAAGTGTGTGGGTGCTGGCATAAGTGGACGGGGGCCACCAGGCGCCCACGAGACAGGGGGCGCACCCAGGGGGAGGGGGCGCCCTCCACTCTCGTGGCCTGATGCTTGCCCCTCCTGCAGTGTTTTCAGTGCCTAAAATCCTCAAATATTCCATAAAAATCATACTAAATTTGCAGGGCATTTGGAGCACTTTTATTTTCGGGCTATTTTTTAATGCACGGATAATTCATAAAACAGACGGATAATACTATTTTTGCTTTTTTATTCTAAATAACAGAAAGTAAAAAGAGGGTACAGAAGGTTGTGCCTTCTAGTTTCATCCATCTCGTGATCATCAAAATGAATCCACTAACAAGGTTGATCAAGTCTTGTTAACAAACTCATTCCGAATAACACGGAACTAGAGAAATTTCGAATAACACTAAGTTACCTCAACGGGGATATGAAAATCCCATACAATAAGAATATCATACTTTTTCTTGACAGTAGGGAGAGGAAATTCAAAACCTCCAATAATAATAGTTGGAACTTTTCCAATAGAATTGATGCTATGAACTTGAGATTGTTTCCTCGGAAAGTGTATCGTATGCTCATTACCATTAACATGAAAAGTGACATTGCCTTTGTTGCAATCAATAACCGCCCCTGTAGTATTAAGAAAAGGTCTACCAAGGATAATAGACATACTATCGTCCTCGGGAATATGAGGAATAACAAAGTTCGTTAAGATAGTGACATTTGCAACCACAACAGGCACATCCTCACAAATACCGACAGGTATAACAGTTGATTTATCAGCCATTTGCAAAGATATTTCAGTAGGTGTCAACTTATTCAAATCAAGTCTACGATATAAAGATAGAGGCATAACACTAACACCAGCTCCAATATCACATAAAGCAGTTCTAACATAATTTCTTTTAATGGAGCATGGCAAAATTGTAGTTCTATCGTCTTTCAAGTTCTTCATAGTGATCAACAGATATAAATCCCAAGTGACTCAGAGAATAGATCTATGTTCCCCGTCAACAGCGCCAGAAATTAGTCTTGATAACCCACAAGTGTAGGGGATGCAACAGCTTTCGAGGGTAAAGTATTCAACCCAAATTTATTGATTCGACAAAAGGGGAGCCAAAGAATATTCTTGAGTATTAGCAGTTGAGTTGTCAATTCAACCACACCTGGATAACTTAGTATCTACAGCAAAGTATTTAGTAGCAAAAGTGGTATGATAATAAAGGTAATGGTAGCAAAAGTAAAGATAATTGTTTTTGGGTTTTTGTAGTAGTTGTAACAGTAGAAACGGAAAAGTAAATAAGCAAAGAACAATATATGAAAAGCTCGTAGGCAATGGATCAGTGATGGATAATTATGACGGATGCGATTCCTCATGTAATAGCTATAACATAGGGTGACACAAAACTAGCTCCAGTTCATCAATGTAATGTAGGCATGTATTCCATAAATAGTCATACGAGCTTATGGAAAAGAACTTGCATGACATCTTTTGTCCTACCCTCCTGTGGCAGCTGGGTCCTAGTGGAAACTAAGGGATATTAAGGCCTCCTTTTAATAGAGAACCGGAACAAAGCATTAGCACATAGTGAATACATGAACTCCTCAAACTATGGTCATCACCGAGAAGTATCCCGATTGTTGTCACTTCGGGGTTGTCGGATCATAACACATAATAGGTGACTATAGACTTGCAAGATAGGATCAAGAACACACATATATTCATGAAAACATAATAGGTTCAGATCTGAAATCATGGCACTCGGGCCCTAGTGACAAGCATTAAGCATAGCAAAGTCATAGCAACATCAATCTCAGAACATAGTGGATACTAGGGATCAAACCCTAACAAAACTAACTTGATTACATGATAAATCTCATCCAACCCATCATCGTCCAGCAAGCCTACGATGGAATAACTCACGCACGGCGGTGAGCATCATGAAATTGGTGATGGAGGATGGTTGATGATGACGACGGCGACAAATCCCCCTCTCCGGAGCCCCGAACGGACTCCAGATCAGCCCTCCCGAGAGAGATTAGGGCTTAGCGGTGGCTCCATGTTGTAAAACGCGATGAAACTTTCTCTCTGATTTTTTTCTCCCCGAACGTGAATATATGGAGTTGGAGTTGAGGTCGGTGGAGGTCCAGGGGGCCCACGAGATAGGGGCGCGCCCAGGGGGAGGGAGCGCGCCCCCCTGTCTCGTGGACAGGGTGTGGGACCCCTGGTGTATTTCTTTCGCCCAATAATTCCTATTAATTCAAAAAAGTGCATGCGGATTTCCAGGACATTCCGAGAACTTTTCTTTTCTACACATAAAACAACATCACGGCAGTTCTGCTGAAAACACCGTCAGTCCGTGTTAGTTTCATTCAAATCATGCAAGTTAGAGTCCAAAACAAGGGCAAAAGTGTTTGGAAAAGTAGATACGTTGGAGATGTATCAGGCACATCAACAGAAGCAAGACCAATAATTTCATCCTTACTAGGCAAATCTTTCTTCTGAGGTTGTCTACTAAACTTGGAAAAATTAAATTCATGAGATTCATCATCAAAGCTAACACCGACAGTTTGTTTCTTACAATCTGGCATTGACGGTGTTCAAGAAAGGTCTTCCAAAGAAAATGGGGCAAAATTCATCTTGTGGGGAGCTAAGAACAAGAAAATCAGTAGGGTATTTTATTTTTCCACACAAGCCTTCAACATCTCTAAGAATCCCAATTGGTGATATAGTATCTCTATTGGCAAGTTTTTAATAGTGACATCTATGCCTTCTATTTCAGCAGGTGCTATTTCATTCTAAATCCTTTATATAAGGAAAAAGGAATAGCACTCACACTAGCACCCAGGTAACATAACCCATGATAACAATGATCTCCTATCTTAACTAAGATAATAGGCATGGCAACAACTAGTCTATGTTTATCCTTTTGTCAGGTTTGGCAATTCTAGAAGCTTCATCACAGAAGTAAAACATGCCCATCAATATTATCGACTAAGAGATCTTTAACCATAGCAACACTAGGTTCAACTATGATTTGTTCAAGTGGTTTGGGTGTTCTAACATAACTTTTGTTAACCACAGTTGAAGCTTTAGCATGTTCCTTAATCCTAATAGGGAAAGGTGGTTTTTCAATATAAGTAGTGGGAACAACTGGATCAACATTTTTAACGATAGTTTCTTCTTTAGCTTTTACCAGTTCTTTAACTTCTTCTTTAATTGGTGGGTGATATTTAAACCACTTCTCCTTAGGAAGATCAACATGAGTAGCAAAAGATTCACAAAAGGAAGCTACTATCTCAGAGTCAAGTCCATATTTAGTGCTAAACTTCTGAAAAGCATCGGTATTCATAAAAGATTTAACACAATCAAACTTAGGTTCAATACCTGACTCTTTACCTTCGTCGAGTTCCCAATCTTCAAAGTTGCATTTAATTCTTTCTAAAATATCCCAGCGGAATTCAATAGTCTTCTTCATAAAAGAACTAGTACAAGAAGTATCGATCATGGATTGGTCATTACAAGAAAGCCGAGCATAAAAATTCCGAATAATAATTTCTCTTGAGATCTCATGATTGGGGCATGAATATAACATTGACTTAAGTCTCCCCCAAGCTAGAGCGATACTTTCTCCTTCACGAGGCCAAAAATTATATATATAATTCCGATCACGATGAACTAGTTGAACCATGTGTGCATTAGTGGCCAGGTTAAAGCAAAAATATCGCATTTGAATCAACATGCAAAAAAGAAAATTTTCCACAAGTGCAATTGAACAAATAGTGTCCACGGGAAGAACATTCATCAGAATTCACAACAATATGCATTTGAACAAATGGTAGCTAAACTCCAATGATTTGTCGACATATGCAGCACATAATTAATCATAGTGTACGAAATACGAAGACCTCATCAGATGAAAAACAATGGATCCATGCATATATGTTTAGCGGCTAACTCTTACTCATTATTTCAGGAGAAGCTATGCTAAAATCTTTATTATCACTAGTGGGCTTGATGTAGTGATTCAGGAAGAAGATGTTGATAAATCTCCTAACCATCAACAATTCACCAGCAGCGAGCGGCTCAGGGGTTATCGGTTGAAAGATGATCTGCATGATTTTTAAGATCAGAATGTGCCATATGAGTGGAGGTAGAAGATATTAATTAAGACAGACTAACTGGTACTAATTCGCCAACATCTTCACAACAATCAACAGATTTGCAGATGGAGATCATGTGTCTGCAAACATAGTATCCACAAAGGTTGGTCCTTGCTTGTTGCTAAGGACACTGAAATGTTTTGTACAGAATTAGTGATGTATTTGCCCTGTTAGGAACAACCTAACTGGTGCTAGATGTATTATTTTTCTTTGGACGGAAATAGAAAGAGGTATATTTAGGAACTTGAACATTTGACTAGCGTAAGAAAAGGTATTTGCAAAGTATTGGATGTATTTTCCTAAAATAAGGAATTTTGGTGTCTTACCAGAGAAACGGTCTCGTGCTGCATAGGCAGTTCCCTCTTGAACAGGTTCCCTGGTTTAGTTTTCCACAATGCCAACACATTGCAAATGAAGATGAATTTGCACATACTCAATTCTTGAACCAGATATGAATGCCAAATATTTTCAACATCATAGAATTCAATACCTATCCATGAATTATTGAAGATGTGTCAGCCCTTGAGGCTTTATTGACTCTCTGAGAGAATCCAGGTAGTAAACTATGTTCTTGTTTGGAACAATGAATACCAAGATCCAGTGATTGCTACAGACCAAGAAAACCATGAACTTACGAACTATGTCGAAATCTAAAAGACAATCAATGTATGTGTGGTTGTTTATTTGACTTACCCTTCATGATATGGCCAGATCTTGTTAATGGCCCACTCCCGTTCATCCTTATCATGTAATAATGTGCCATTTGCTAATGTAGGATCTATGAAATACACACTCTGACTTTTTCTTATCTGTGCGATCAATCCCCTAAGAGGAATAAAATACAGTTAGTTGTTTATCGTTTACAACCTTGTATGGAGAAGTTGATCGGATTTGTTAAGTACTTACAAGATTAGGCATTTAACAAGAGTGGCATTGAGAACATGTAAGTTGAAGAAGAGATGTAAGTTCTCGAAACCCACACTGATGGAACTCGGATCGTGGCAGAAATCATCTCTGTTTGTTTTGGTGGACTAGCAGAACATGATGACATGTTGACATTTGATCCATGCAATATTTATGTAACATATGGCAACTGGAGCTGCACTCATCAAAGTATTCGCCAACAAGAAGTGGCAGGCCATGGACATGATTGCATGCTTCAAGTGCACCTGCTTAATTTTTAGCAAGCATCACATTGCATTCTTCATCGTCCATGTTGTCATAAAAATATTACTCTCTGATTCAAACAACTTGCTGGTAATTTGGTTATGGCAGTGAGTTCCTTAAGTAAGAGGCTATCGTTCTCATTCCTCCTCGGTCTCGGGGCCCGATTCCTCATGGGTGCAGCCTTTTTGCCCATTTCCTTCTTGTTACTTGAAGCACCTCTGGTGCAAGGTCTGGATGGTTGAAAGGTGGACTGTCGAACAGTTGGTGAAGCTATGACGGATTGTTGAGCGGATGGTTTAGCTACGCTAGACTACTGAGCTGGCGGTGCTTCATACGTCTCCACTGTATCTATAATTTTTTTATTGTTCCATGCTATTATATTATCTGTTTTGGATGTTTTATATGCATTTATATGCTATTTTATATTATTTTTGGGACTAACCTCTTAACCTAGAGCGCAGTGCCAGTTTCTGTTTTTTTTTGCATGTTTTAGAGTTTCGCGGAAAAGGAATACCAAATGGAGTCCAAACAGAATAAAACTTTCGTGATGATCTTTATTGGACCAGAAGCAAACTAGGAGACTTGGACATGAAGTCGCAGAAGCAACGAGGCGGCCACGAGGGTGGAGGGTGGAGGGCGCGTCCCCCTACCTCATGGGACCCTCGGAGGTCTCCTGATCTAATTCTTTCCCCCATATATACTCTTATACCCCAAAACCATCAGGGGGAGCCACAAAACACTTTTCCACTGCGAAAACCTTCTATACCTATGAGATCCCATCTATGGACCTTTTCCGGCGTCCTGTCGGAGGGGGGTTTGATCATGGAGGGCTTCTACATCAACACCATTACCGTTCCGATGAAGCATGAGTAGTTTACCACGGGCCTACGAGTCCATAGCTAGTAGCTAGCTGGCTTCTTCTATTTCTTTGATTCTCAATACCATGTTCTCCTCGATGTTCTTGGAGATCTATTCGATGTAATACTCTTTTGTGGTGTGTTTGCTGAGATTTGATAAATTGTGGTTTTATGATTAGATTATATATGAATATTATTTGAATCTCCTCTGAATTGTTATATGCATGATTGATATCTTTGCAAGTCTCTTCGAATTATCAGTTTAGTTTGGCCTACTAGATTGGTTTTTCTTGCAATGGGAGAAGTGCTTAGCTTTGGGTTCAATCTTGCGGTGTCCTTTCCCAGTGACAGTAGGGGCAGCAAGGCACGTATTGTATTGTTGCTATCGAGGATAAAAAAGATGGGGTTTTCATCATATTGCTTGAGTTAATTCCTCTACATCATGTCATCTTACTTAATGTGTGACTCCGTTCTTCATGAACTTAATACTCTAGATGCATGCTGGATAGCGGTTGATGTGTGGAGTAATAGTAGTAGATGCAGAATCCTTTCGGTCTACTTTACACAGACGTGATGCCTATGTTCATGATCATTGCCTTAGATATCGTCATAATTATGAGCTCTTCTATCAATTGCTCGGCAGTAATTTTTTCACCCATCGTATTATTTGCTATCTTGAGAGAAGCCACTAGTGAAATGTATGGCCCCCAGGTCTCTTTTCCATCATATTAAGTCTCTTTTCCATCATATTAGTTTCCGATCTACTATTTTGCAATCTTTTACTTTCCTATTTATGAACCAAAAATACCAAAAATATTTACTTTACCGTTTATCTATCTCTATCAGATCTCACTTTCGCAAGTAACCGTGAAGGGATTGACAACCCCTTTATCTCGTTGGGTGCAAGTTTGTTTGATTGTTTGTGCCGGTATTTGGTGACTTGTGCGTTATCTCCTACTAGATTGCTACCTTGGTTCTCAAACTAAGGGAAATACTTACTCTACTTTGTTGCATCACCCTTTCCTCTTCAAGGGAAAAACCAACGCAAAGCTCAAGAGGTAGCAGGAAGAATTTTTGGCGCCGTTGCCGGGGGGATCTACGCCAAGTCAAGCCATACGAAGTACCCATCATAAACTCTCATCTCTTGCATTACATTATTTTCCATTCGCCTCTCATTTTCCTCTCCCCACCTCTAAAACGATTTTCAAAAAGATTTGCCTTTTCTTCGCCCCTCTTCCATTCGATCTTTTGTTCGCTTGTGTTATCATGTGCCTTCTTTTTCCTTGCATCTTCGCTTGATAAAAGTTTATGGATCGCCATCCACTTGCTAATATTTTTAAGCGATCCAATTATGATGAACCAATTGCTAGTGAGTTGAGTGCACTAGATTATCTTTATGAAGTTTTGCTTGAAATTCATGAATCTCAAAATTGTGATGAAGTGTTAAAAGAAGAAATTTATGAAGTGGTTCATGATAGCTCCTTGAATAAAAAGCATGATTGCAATGATGTTATTATAAATTCTATTAATATCAATTGTGTTGATGATATGCAAAACCCAAAGCTTGGGGATGTTAATTTTGCTATGTCTACTACTTGTTGCAATGATCATGATTGGGGTGATTCTTCTTATGATCTTGAAAATTTATTTAAGCCCCATGATGAACATGAGATTGATAATAATGTTTGCAATAATATTGAAAGTGGGTTTGGAAGATTGTCAACTTTAGATCCCACATATTTGGAGAATGTTCAATCTTATGAATTTTTGATAAAAGTGGGTTTGGAGAGGTCATGACTTCAATTAATGTTAATCCCACTATTTTGGAAGAGTGTCAACTTCGCATGCATGTGGATCGTTTTTAGAATATGTTATGTGATATCTATATTGTTGAATTTGCTTATGATCCTACATGTAATTATTATGAGAGAGGAAAGTATGGTCGTAAAAATTTTCATGTTATTGAATTAGCTCTCTTCATGTTGAGATTGCTATCGTCTCTTTCTTCTTCCTTGCATATGCTAGGTTTTGCTTGCCTTGATAATTTGTTTGCTTATAAAATGCCTATGCATAGGAAGTATGTTAGACAACATCATTAAAATTATCTATGCCTAGCTAAGGGCGTTAAACAATAGTGCTTGTTGGGAGGCAACCCAATTTTATTTTTGTTCTTTAATTTTTATTCCTGTTTAGTAATGCATAATTCTTCTAGCCTCTCGTTAGATGTGGTTTTGTGTTTTAGTTAGTGTTTGTGCCAAGTTAAACCTTTAGGATAGCTTACGGTGATAGTCGTGTTGATCCTGTTGAAAAACAGAAACGTTTGCACCTAGTAAATAATTTCCAGGATTTTATTGAAATGTGATTTTGATCTGATTCTTTTTGCTCTGGATTTGTCCACAAATTTCTCAAGTTGTCTTCAGAATATTTGGAGTTACAGAAGTATTCGAGAGTTACAGATTGCTATAGACTGTTATGTTTTTGACTGATTATGTTTTCTATGTGTTGTTTGCTAATCTTGATGAATCTATGGGTAGTATTGGGGGGTATGAACCATGGAAAAGTTGGAGTACAGTAGATATTACACCAATATAAATAAATAATGAGTTTGCAACAGTAACTTAAAGTGGTGATTTATTTTCTTATACTAACGGAGCTTATGAGATTTTCTGTTGAGTTTTGTGTTGTGAAGTTTTCAAGTTTTGGGTAAGGATTTGATGGAATATGGAATAAGGAGTGGCAAGAGCCTAAGCTTGGGGACTCCCAAGGAAACCCAAGGTAATATTCAAGGAAAACCAAAAGCCTAAGCTTGGGGATGCCCCGGAAGGCATCCCCTCTTTCATCTTCGTCTATCGGTAACTTTACTTGAGGCTATATTTTTATTCACCACATGATATGTGTTTTGCTTGGAGCGTCTTGTATGATTTGAGTCTTTGCATTTTATTTTACCACAATCATCCTTGGTGTACACACCTTTTGGGAGAGACACACATGAATCATGATTTATTAGAATACTCTATGTGCTTCACTTATATCTTTTGAGCTAGGCAATATTGCTCTAGTACTACACTTATATCTTTTAAGAGCACGACTATGGCCTTATTTTATAGAAATTGATGAACTCTCATGCTTCTCTTATATTATTTTGAGAGTCTTTTGAACAGCATGGTAATTTGCTTTGGTTATAAATTTAGTCCTAATATGATAGGCATCCAAGAGGGATATAATGAAAACTTTCATATAAAGTGCATTGAATACTATGAGAAGTTTGATTCTTTCTGATTGTTTTGAGATATGAAGATGGTGATATTAGTGTCATGCTAGTGAGTAGTTGTGAATTTGAGAGATACTTGTGTTAAAGTTTGTGATTCCCGTAGCATGCACGTATGGTGAACCGTTATGCGATGAAGTCGGAGCATGATTTAGTTTTTGATTGTCTTCCTTATTAGTGGAGGTCGGGGATGAGCGATGGTATTTTCCTACCAATATATCCCCCTAGGAGCATGCGCGTAGTACTTCTTTTTGATAACTAATATATTTTCGCAGTAAGTATCTGAGTTCTTTATGACTAATGTTGAGTCCATGGATTATACGCACTCTCACCCCACCACCATTGCTAGCATCTCTAGTACCGCACAACTTTCGCCGGTACCATACACCCACCATATACCTTCCTCAAAACAGCCACCATACCTACCTATTATGGCATTTCCATAGCCATTCCGAGATATATTTCCATGCTACTTTCCACCGTTCCGTTTATTATGACACGCTTCATCATTGTCATATTGCTTTGCATGATCATGTAGTTGACGTCGTATTTGTGGCAAAGCCACCATTCATAATTCTTTCATACATGTCACTCTTGAGTCATTGCACATCCCGGTACACCGCTGGAGGCATTCATATAGAGTCATATTTTGTTCTAAGTATCGAGTTGTAATTCATGAGTTGTAAGGGAATAAAAGTGTGATGATCTTCATTACTAGAGCATTGTCCCATGTGAGGAAAGGGTGATGGAGGCTATGATTCCCTCACAAATCGGGAAGAGACTCCGGACGAAAAATAAAAAAAGAGGCCAAAAAGAGAGAGAGAAAGGCCCAAACAAAAAACAATGAGAGAAAAAGAGAGAAGGGGCAATGTTACTATCCTTTTACCACGCTTGTGCTTCAAAGTAGCACAATGATCTTCATGATAGAGAGTCTCCTATGATATCACTTTCATATACTAGTGGTAGTTTTTCATTATAGAACTTGGCTTGTATATTCCAATGATGGGCTTCCTCAAATTGCCCAAGGTCTTCGTGAGCAAGCGAGTTGGATGCACACCCACTTTGTTTCTTTTTGAGCTTTCATAAACTTATAGCTCTAGTGCATCCGTTGCATGGCAATCCCTACTCACCCACATTGATATATATATTTTGATGGGAATCTCCATAGCCGGTTGATACACCTAGTTGATGTGAGACTATCTTCCTCTTTTTGTCTTCTCCACAACCACCATATTCTCTTCCACCATAGTGCTATATCCATGGCTCACGCTCATGTATTGCGCGAAGTTGAAACATTTTGAGAACATCAAAATTATGAAAAAATTGCTTGGCTTGTCATCGGGGTTGTGCATGATTTAAATATTTTGTGTGATGAAGATAGAGCATAGCCAGACTATATGATTTTGTAGGGATAGCTTTCTTTGGCCATGTTATTTTGAGAAGACATGATTGCTTTATTAGTATGCTTGAAGTTTTATTGTTTTTATGTCAATATTAAACTTTTGTTTTGAATCTTACGGATCTGAACATTCATGCCACAATAAAGAGAATTACATGGATAAATATGTTAGGTAGCATTCCACATCAAAAATTCTGTTTTTATCATTTACCTACTCGAGGATGAGCAGGAATTAAGCTTGGGGATGCTTGATACGTCTCCAACGTATCCATAATTTTGGCTTGTTCCATGCTATTATATTATATGTTTTGGATGTTTTATATGCATTAATATGCTATTTTATATTATTTTGGGACTAACCTATTAACCTAGAGCCCGGTGCCAGTTTTTATTTTTTGCCTGTTTTAGAGTTTCGCAGAAAAGGAATACCAAACAGAGTCCAAACGGAATAAAACTTTCGCGATGATCTTTCTTGGACCAGAAGCAAACCAGGAGACTTGGAGATGAAGTCAGAGAAGCAACGAGGCGTCCACGAGGGTGGAGGGCGCGCCCAGAGGGTAGGGCACGCCCTCCTATCTCGTGGGCCCCTCGGAGGTCTCTTGACATAATTATTTCTCCCATATATACTCTTATGCCCCAAAACCATCAGGGCGAGCCATGAAAACACTTTTCCACCGCCACAACCTTCTGTACCGTCAGATCCCATCTAGGGACCGTTTCCGGCGTCCTGCTGGAGGGATATTCAATCACGGAGGGCTTCTACATCAACACCATTACCCTTCCGATGAAGCGTGAGTAGTTTACCACAGACTTACGGGTCCATAGCTAGTAGCTAGATGGCTTCTTCTCTCTCTTTGATTCTCAATACCATGTTCTTCTCGATGTTCTTGGAGATCTATTCGATGTAATAATCTTTTGCGGTGTGTTTTTCGAGATCCTATGAATTGTGGATTTATGATCAGATTATCTATGAATATTATTTGAATCTCCTCTAAATTCTTATATGCATGATTTGATATCTTTGCGAGTCTCTTCGAATGATCGGTTTAGTTTGGCCTACTAGATTGGTTTTTCTTGCAATGGGAGGAGTGCTTAGCTTTGGGTTTAATCTTGCGGTGTCCTTTCTCAGTGACAGTAGGGGCAGCAAGGCACGTATTGTATTGTTGCCATCAAGGATAAAAAGATGGGGTTGTCATCATATTTCTTGAGTTAATTCCTCTACATCATGTCATCTTACTTAATGCGTTACTCCGTTCTTCATGAACTTAATACTCTAGATGCATGTTGGATAGTGGACGATCTGTGGAGTAATAGTAGTAGATGCAGAATCATTTTGGTCTACTTGACACGGATGTGATGCCTACGTTCATGATCATTGCCTTAGATATCATCATAATTATGCTCTCTTCTATCAATTGCTCGGTAGTAATTTTTTCACCCACCGTATTATCTTGAGAGAAGCCACTAGTGAAACCTATGGCCCCTTGGTCTCTTTTCCATCATATTAAGTCTCTTTTCCATCATATTAGTTTCTGATCTACTATTTTGCAATCTTTTACTTTCCGATCTATAAACCAAAAATACCAAAAATATTTACTTTACCGTTTATCTATCTCCATCAGTTCTCACCTTTGCAAGTAAACATGAAGGGATTGACAACCCATTTATCGCGTTCGGTGCAAGTTTGTTTGATTGTTTGTGTAGGTATTCAGTGACTTGTGCATTGTCTCCTGCTGGATTGATACCTTGGTTCTCAAACTGAGGGAAATACATACTCTACTTTGCTACATCACCCTTTCCTCTTCAAGGGAAAAACCAATGCAAGCTCAAGAGGTAGTAGTGCTGCAGTGACGGACTGCTGACTAGGCATAGAAGCTATGTCGGGTTTCTGCGTAGGTGGTGCCAACTTGTCGGTGTGCTGAGGAGGTTGTGCCAACGCGTTGGTTTGCTGAGCAGGCAGTGTCGACACATTGGTATGCTGATCACGTGGCTTCGGACCGGCAAACTAATGAGCAATCGGTTCTAGACCTTCGGACTTCTTAGCAGGCGGTTCCGAAGCATCGAACTGTTGAGCATGCGATGCCGCCGAGTCTCCCCCTGCTGCTTCAGTAGCCGACATCTAAACCGGTGCTGCTTCTTCAACAGTTGTAGGTCTTGTCATTGGCTGCTTAGGGGCGGACGATGACATGGCATGTACGGCACAATGTTGGGTGGGCTGATCATAGGTTAATGCATCAGCCATCAGATTATGAGTATTAAGTTCCTTGGGGGAAGCATGCGAAAGCTTCTGTGGCAAGGAGAGAGTCATCGGTTGAAGGGCGACATTGCTTGCTCTTGGCGGGGCTTCAGGGATCTCATCCATGAAGTCTATTTCCTTTCGTGACCATTGGATATGATGTAATAGTGTTTCTCCCAAGGTCCTCTTCTCATAAAAGTCTCCTAGGACATTCTTCAGGGAAAATTCATTGAATCCAGGCTTTACTTTAGTGAGTAGCACTTCACACAGCCCAATTTCAATGGCACATTGTCCAACAAGAGCCCCCCTTCCAAGAAGAGGTGGAAAAGCCAGGTTGTTGCACATTTTAGTGTACCTTCAGAATGTGTAAGCACGCCCCTCAGTTTGTCTTTCATTCTAGATAGATCAGATATAGAATCATCATGCATGTTGTAGTCTTAGTGTCGCGGGGTCAGCTGATGCATAGCTACGCTTGTGCGGTGTTGTCGCGCAATAAGCAACATCATCCATGCCCACCTCCCCTCCTATATGCTGGCTATCTATCAGTGTTAGAGTCTTCTGCGTCATCATTGACTCCTCAATTTCCTTTCGAAGCCCCGGATATCTGTCCCTCCTTAACCTTTCATACAATTGATTATGCTTCAGTTCACTCCTCACTTTTTTCATGTTGAGCCTCTCTTGTTTGCTGAGTGTGAAAGCCCTCTTGTGTGGGACATTGCCAACTATACCCCTTGCACGGCCAGGGGGCTCTTTTGTTTCCAGAGCATCGGGCAGAATGTCACATGGCCCTATGTTCATGTAGAACCTTTCAAGAATATTAGAAGCCTTTAATACCACGTGATAAAGTTCTTTGTCATGTGAGTTTTCAAAGTAATAAGTTCCGTCATCACGCCTCCTTTCACGTGCCCACAAGTAGTCTCTAGTGTGTTCGCCCCCGATTTTACTATAGGTCGCTTTCCCACCCGTGGCTACTGCTTCTTTGTCCTCCTGGTCCCATATCGGTTTCATGTCGTAGTATCCTACCACACCCATACAGCGGGGTGTGTGTTCCTCTTCTGAACTTCCGATTGCTTGGAACTCTTCTCAGTAAACTCTATAGCTGCCATGGCCCTTTTGAATTCTGCCCAGTCTGCCTTTGTAATTTGAAGGTACACGGGGATTAGGTCCTTGCCTTCACTCAAGTACTTCTTGTACAACATGTGCTTCCAGTTTCTCCAAGCATCCCTGGCCTTCTTGAGTGCAGCGTGTTCCACCTACATTCTCCACTGCTCTAGAATGTTGAAGTCATCAATGATCTCCCAAACTATCCTTTGTCGTGTTTCTATGTCAACCTTTCGAAACCCCGGTAGATTAATGTTGAGCCTTGCCCTACTAAAAAATCCACACACACTCCTGAACCTCGTGCGTGCTTTATCTGGTTTTGTTGGAGCCCAAGACTTTAAATCGATGTCAGTTACTTCATATAGACCTTTAGGCTGGTGTGTGTGCTTTCATGGAGCGTTCTTTCATGTCCTAACCGGAAGGGTGATTGCGGCAGCTCTATCCCATTCTATATTACTTGATCCCTGACCATCTGCTAAAGACCTAGGGTTGTCATACTCGGATGAAGATACATCGCCTGAAGCATGAGTGTTGTCGCTGCTACTCGGCATCTAGAGAAAACAAATGCGAAACTCAGGAAAGGAGGATAAGCATAAAGGTAACAACTTGGTAGCAAGTAGTCTAAACATGGCATGCAATAATTTTGAAAATATACGGCTAATTTGTTAACTTTATGTGACTCGGGCGCCCACGATCTATAAATCGACAATAACTAACTGAAACAAATACAACTTATATGTACTTGTTAGGAAGGTAGATAATGAACATATATACGCTCTCCATTATTTTATAAACAATTTGGGAACATACCGAACACAATATGAAGAGGGATTGCAAGGAAATATGTCTCACCGCGATGGAGTGCGGTAACTAACAGGTTTTTGTGCAAACCCGGCAGGACCACATGAGAGGCAAGGGTTATAGGATCGATATGCTCGAGGGCAGCTGGCGAGCAAACAAAGACGGCGAGGCGCGGGCAGCCGCGTGTTGGGAACGACACTGGAGGTAGGGTTGACGATGAAGAGTGGGTACATGACTGGGTTGAGCATGCTGGTGCCGAAGAGGGTTCTGGTGTGGATCTGGGGGAGGGAGGAGCGGGCGATGGAGATTGGGTGGGATATGCGGACTATTGAGTGAAACGGGTCGGGCGGTGGGGGGATGTTGGCGGCTTCGGTAAAAAAAGTAAAAAAAAAAAAGAGCGTCAGTCGCCGCGCGGAAAGGCCTATGCAAACGGTTGCCTCTACACGCTCGTGTGCACAAACCCCTTAGTTGGTGCTTTATAAGAGAAGATGGAGACTCAAGTAAAATAAAAATTGCATAAATTAAATAGAAGGGCCCTTCGCGGAGGGAAGTAGGGATTTGTAGAGGTGCCAGAGCTTAAAGCGAAAAAGATAGAGATAAAACATTTTGGGTGGCATGCTTTTCCTGTCAACGAAAACGATCGAGTAGTTCCCAATACTTTCCATGCTAGATACTCCCTCCTTCCATCTATATAAGGCCTAACCCCAAATTTCATTTTTCCATCTATACAAGGCCAAACAAGCTAACCAATGCAGCTTCCACTTAATTCCCTCCTCGTGAAAATGCAATGGATGCAGCATTGATTTGCATGCATGCACAAAGCAGTTATTACGCGTGCTTCACCTCGCCTCCTCCTCCTTTCTTCTCCACAAAGCTGTTTCTTTTGGCCAATGCATGCAGGACTGGAGGAGTTATTGTTGGCTGCATGCAAAAAAGGAGGAGAGGAAGTTGCGTGTGAAGGATTAATGAAGTACTATTCAAATATTTGCTTGCCCCTCTTTTTATGCAACAATCTTGGTATGAGAGATTCAAAATTTAAGCCCTGTATAGATGGAAGGAGTGAGTATATCATAGGCGGTTCCCAAACAGAAAATAAAGTTTATTCCTTTTTCCACCATACTTTCACTTTCCATGGCTAACCGTATCCACGGGTGCCTTCCATACCAACACTTTCCAAGGAATTTATTATTTCGGGACTGGGCATCCCTAATACCTTTGTCGTACTCTCATGCAATGACAAGTGAATAAATACTCATCTTGAGAATAACATATCTAGCATGGAAATATATCAGTCACCCCCTACCATTTCATGAGCGGTATGAGCACACAAAAGAGAAATTTATTTTGAAGTTTAGAGAAGGCACATACAAATTTGCTTAAAACAGCAAAAGAATACCGCATATAGGTAGGTATAGTGGAATCATGTGGCAAAAACTGGTTTAAAGGATTTGGGATGCACAAGTAGCTAGTGATGATACTTAGTGCAAATGAAGGCTAGCAAAAGATTGGGAAGCATCCAACCAAGAAACAAAAAATCTCATAAACGAGCATTAAGCATAACTAACACCGAATAATGCACCACAAGTAGGATGTAATTTCATTGCATAACTATTGACTTTCGTGGTTGCATAGGGAATCACAAACCTTAACACCAATATTCTTACTAAAGCATAATTACTCATCAACATGACTCACGTATCACTATCATCATATCTCAAGATTATTACAAAGAATCAAGTTTATTTTGTCCAATGATCTTCATGAACTTTTTTATTATATCCCTCTTGAATATCTATCAATTTGGAACTAATTTCATAGGTTGCTTTTGATAGCTCAAACAAATCTAAGTGAAGAACATGAGCATGAATAATTTTCTTCTCTCAAAATAATTTAAGTGAAGCAAGAGATAATTTCTTAAAAAATTTACTAACTATCAAATAGACTTAAGTTAAGCATGATAGAATTTATTCAAAAATAGTAAAGCACACCATGCTAAAAAAGATTTAAGTGAAGCACTAGAGCAATTCCATAGCTCATAAAGATTTAAGTGAAGCATACAGAGCAATTCTAACAAGTCATAACATAATTTTGGCTCCCTCAACTAGGTTATCCAGCAAGGATAGATGACTTAAAACACAAATCAAAATAAGCAAAGACTCATATCATACAAGACGCTCCAAGCAAAACTCATAATGTGTGACGAATAAAAATATAGTTTCAAGTAAAATACCGATGGTTGTTAGAAGAAAGAGGGGATGCCACTCGGGGGCATCCCCGAGCTTAGTTGCTTGATACTTCTTGAATATTATCTTGGGGTGCCTCGGGCATCCCCAAGCTTAGCCTTTTGCTAATCCTTATTCCTTCATCCATCGCGATCTCACCCAAAACTTGAAAACGTTAATCACACAAAACTCAACAAAACCTTCATGAGATCCGTTAGTATAAGAAAGCAAAACACTACTTTAAGTATTGTTGCAAACCCATTCATATTTTTCTATTGTGTTATATCTACTGTATTTTAACTTTTCCATGGCAAAAACTCTTCAAAGGAAATCATAGAATCATTCAAACAAGCACATAACACAACGAAAACAGAATCTGTCAAAAACAGAACAGTCTGTAGTAATCAGGGAAATTCGTGTACTTTTGTAACTCCGAAAATTCTAAAAAAACAGGAAAATGTTGGAATTTTTTATATAAATCTTGTATAAAAAATTCAGAGCAAAACAACATTTCTGTGATTTATGAAAATTGTTTTTCTGAGTGCAGAAGTTTTTGTTTTTCAAAAAGATCAAATCTACTATCGCCCAAATTATCCCAAAGGCTTTGCTTGGAAAACACTAATTTAAACCACAAAAACACATCTAAACTGAGCAATAATTGGGTATTTTATTAAAAACAGCAAGAAAACTAAAAAACAAAAATATACAAGTTGGGTTGCCTCCCAACAAGCGTCATCGTTTTACGCCCCTAGCTAGGCATAATGCGAAGTATCTAAGTGTTGTCATCTTTGTTTCTGTTTTCCTTGGAGGTGTTTTTGTCAGGGAGTTTTGCAAATAAAACGTAAAACACATCGTCCATGGAAACCCTAGCACTATCGAGTTGCTTATCATCATATCCCCTTTGGTTTCCGACATCAATCCAAGAATAGTGTTGATTAAAATCATTGAAAACTTGTTGGATTATATCTAAAAGAAGGACTTGCTTTTTAATATTCTCGTCAAAGATTTGATTATTCCCAAGCAAATGTCTTAAAGCATAATCACTATTATAAAGAATTTCATCAATCACGGGTTTTTCACTATTCATACCATAAAAATCAAAGATTTCCCTAGCTTCCCGTATTATGTAGTCAAATTCATTCATGAGAACAAGAGTGGCTAACTTTTTAGCTTTAAGATTCTTTATAACGGGTAACTCATAGAACAATCTTTGCAAGGTAGGATGAGTATGAACTTTCAAGTTTCAAAACTAGTGCCGAAATAGCTTCTGCATAAGATTTTGTTCTCTTAAGTATAGGAGCATCATCAAGAGTTAAATTTCTGATACAATCGAAAAATTCTTGGATATGTTCTTTTCCCATAATATTCCCTTGCCCCAAAATAAAAGTTTTAGCATCCAGATTGCCAGATCATCCAATTTTAAGGAGTTAGGCCATCATCTATTTCTGCCATGCTAAAGCCACTCATGGTGACAATTTCAAGAAAATAAGAGATCTGATGAGAAAAATGGCGAACGAAAAAGAGAGCGAATAAAACGGCAAATTTTTCTGAAGTGGGGGAGAGGAAAACGAGAGGCAAATAATGTAAATTACAAGGAGATGAGATTTGTGATTAGGAACCTAGTAGATGTTGATGATGTCTCCCCGGCAACGGCGCAGAAATTGGCACGTGGCCGGGAGACTATCTTGACTTGATCCTCCCCGGCAACGGCGCCAGAAATTTCTTTTGATGTTTGCTTCAACTACGTCGGTATTTCCCCAAAGAGGAAGGGATGATGTAGCACAACAACGGTAGGTATTTCCCTCAGTAATAAGATCAAGGTCATCGAACCAGTAGGAGAACCACGCAACACCACGTAAACAGCTCTTGCATACAAAGAACAAATACTTGCAACCCGACGTAAGAGACGGGTTGTTAATCCCTCACGGGTAAAAAGATAGGTAATTGTAGTAGTTTGGATAAATAGATCTTGTGGGAATGCAAGATAAAATAAATAAATATTGCAGCAAGGTATTTTGTATTTTTCGATTAATAGATCTAAAAATAAAAGCAAATAAAAATAGATCTCGAAGGCAAATATGATAAAGAAGAGACCCTGGGGCCGTAGATTTCACTAGTGGCTTCTCTCAAGAAAAATAGCATGCGGTGGGTAAACAAATTACTGTTGGGCAACTGATAGAACTTCAAATAATCATTACGATGTCCACGCAATGATCA
Organism: Triticum timopheevii; assembly: GCA_963921465.1. Taxonomy (NCBI): domain Eukaryota; kingdom Viridiplantae; phylum Streptophyta; class Magnoliopsida; order Poales; family Poaceae; genus Triticum; species Triticum timopheevii. Next base: position 558,863,852 of record OY997268.1, on the reverse strand, counting down.
TTATATAGGCATCACGTCCAAGATTACTAGACCGACTCCTGCCTGCTTCTACTACTATTACTCCACACATCGACCACTATCCAGCATGCATCTAGTGTATTAAGTTCATGGAGAAACGAAGTAATGCATTAAGAACGATGGCATGATGTAGACAAGGTCTATTTATGTAGAAATAGACCCCATCTTGTGATCCTTAATGGCAACGATACATACGTGTCGGTTCCCCTTCTGGCACTGGGATCAAGCACCGTAAGATCGAACCCATCACAAAGCACCTCTTCCCATGGCAAGAAAAATCGATCTAGTTGGCCTAACTAAACCAGAGATTCGAAGAAGAAATACGAGACTATAAGTAATCATGCATATAAGAGATCAAAAGACCCAAATAACTTTCATGGATAAAAACATAGATCTGATCATAAACTCAAAGTTCATCGGATCCCAACAAACACACCGCAAAAAGAGTTACATCAAATAGATCTCCAAGAGACCATTGTATTGAGAATCAAGAGAGAGAGAGAGAGAGAGAGAGGAAGCCATCTAGCTACTAACTACGGACCCGTAGGTCTACAATGAACTACTCACGCATCATCGGAGAGGCACCAATGCAGATGATGAACCGCTCTGCGATGGTGTCTAGATTGGATCTAGTGGTTCTGGAACTTGCGGCAGCTGGAATTGATTTTCGTTGACTCCCCTAGGGTTTCTGGAATATTGGGGTATTTATAGAACAAAGAGGCGGTGCGAGAGGCCACCGAGGTGGCCACAACCCATTAGGGCGCGCCACCCTGGTGTCTTGTGCTCACCTCAGGCCCCCTCTTCGATACTCGTTGGCCCACTGGATGTCTTCTTGTCTAAAAAAATCCACACAAAGTTTTGCTGCGTTTGGACTCATGTTGATAATGATTTCCTGCGATGTAAAAAACAAGTAGAAAATAGCAACTGGCACTGGGCACTATGTCAATAGGTTAGTCCCAAAAAATGATATAAAGTTTCTATAAAATAATTGTAAAACATCCAAGAATGATAATATAACATGGAACAATCAAAAATTATAGATACATTGGAGACGTATCAAGGTGCGGCCACCGGCGTAGGCCTTGTTGGTATTTTAATTACAGGAAATGCATATACAGACCAAAATTCACGAAAATCGGTGTGTCACCATGGCGTGCTCTCATGACCCCATGGAAAAAAATTGGCAAAGTTTGGCACAAGTTTTGATGATCACTCCTTGTAAACCAGAACATCTCACAAGAAGGATCACAGTTTCCAAAAGGAGACGCAACAATTTGGACTCCAATCATCGGTGACTTCATCGTTCCGCCTCAATTTTGTTTCCATGATAAGCAATCACCAATATACCCTAGGTTTGATTTTCTGGCTCATTTCAGGTCTCTTTTGTTGGGGAACGTAGTAATTTCAAAAAAAAATCCTACGCACATGCAAGATCATGGTGATGCATAGCAACGGGAGGGGAGAGTGTGTCCACGTACCCTCGTAGACCGAAAGCGGAAGCGTTAGAACAACGCGGTTGATGTAGTCGTACGTCTTCACAGCCCGACCGATCAAGCACTGAAACTACAGCATCTCTGAGTTTTAGCACACGTTCAGGTCGATGACGTCCCTCGTACTCCGATCCAGCCGAGTGACGAGGGAGAGTTCCGTCAGCATGATGGCGTGCTGACGATCTTGATGTTGTACCGTCGTAGGGCTTCGCCTAAGCACCGCTACAATATTATCGAGGAGGACTATGGTGGAGGGGGGCACCGCACACGGCTAAGAGATCATGAGATCAATTGTTGTGTCTAGAGGTGTCCCCCTGCCCCCGTCTATAAAGGAGCAAGGGGGGAGGGGGCGGCCTAGGAGGGGGCGCGCCATGGGGAGTTCTACTCCCACCGGGAGTAGGACTCCCTCCTTCCTTGTTGGACTAGGAGAGGGGGAGGAAAGGGAGAGGAGGAGAACGAAAGAGGGGGGCCGGCCCCCCTTTCCCTAAACCAATTCAGTTTGGGCCTTGGGGGGCGCGCCCCACACTCCCCTTGATGCCCTCTATTTCCACTAAGGCCCATGTAGGCCCATTAATCTCCCGGGGGGTCCGGTAAACTCCTGGTACTCCGGTAAAATCCCGATTTCACCCGGAACACTTCCGACATCCAAATATAGGCTTCCAATATATCAATCTTCATGTCTCGACCATTTCGAGACTCCTAGTCATGTCCGTAATCACATTCGGGACTCCAAACAATCTTCGGTGCATTAATACTCATAAACTCATAATATAACTATCATCGAAACCTTAAGCGTGCGGACCCTACGGGTTCAAGAACTATGTAGACATGACCGAGACTCGTTTCTGGTCAATAACTAATAGCAGAACCTGGATGCTCATATTGGCGCCTAAATATTCTACGAAGATCTTTATCGGTCAAACCGCATACCAACATATGTTGTTCCCTTTGTCATTGGTATGTTACTTGCCCGAGATTTGATCGTCGGTATCCAAATACCTAGTTCAATCTCGTTACCGGCAAGTCTCTTTACTCATTACGTAATGCATCATTCCGTAACTAACTCATTAGCTACATTGCTTCCAAGGCTTATAGTGATGTGCATTACCGAGAGGGCCCAGAGATACCTCTCCGACAATCGGAGTGACAAAACCTAATCTCGAAATACGCCAACTCAACATGTACCTTTGGAGACACTTGTAGAGCTCCTTTATAATCACCCAGTTACGTTGTGACGTTTGGTAGCACACAAAGTGTTCCTCTGGTAAACGGGAGTTGCATAATCTCATAGTTGTAGGAACATGTATAAGTCATGAAGAAAGCAATAGCAACATACTAAACGATCAAGTGCTAAGCTAACAGAATGGGTCATGTCAATCTCATCATTCTCCTAATGATGTGATCCCATTAATCAAATGACAACTCATGTCTATGGTTAGGAAACATAACCATCTTTGATTAATGAGCTAGTCAAGTAGAGGCATACTAGTGACATTAAGTTTGTCTATGTATTCACACATGTATCATGTTTCCGGTTAATACAATTCTAGCATGAATAATAAACATTTATCATGATATGAGGAAATAAATAATAACTTTATTATTGCCTCTAGGGCATATTTCCTTCATCTTTGCCATATTTAAGCTATTTTTTACAGTTACCATGCATTTAGTGCATATAAAATCAAAACCCTACTACAACTACATGTGGATGTTAGCAAACAAGGTGTACAAATCATTTATGTGTCGCTTTGCAAGTTTTCGTTCATTGTCCAAGAAGCAGGGAGAATTTTCACACATTTCGGCTATGAGGTGCGGCCACTTTGTAGGACTTGTTTGTATTTTAATTACAGGAAATGCAGATGGAATCCAAAAATCATGAAAATCGGTGTGTCATCATGGCGTGCTCTCACACCCCCGTGGAAAAAATTTGGTCAAGTTTGGCACCAGGTTTGATGCGTGCTCCTTGGAAACCGGAGCATCTCATAGTTTTCAAAAGGAGACATGGCCATTTGAACACCGATGACTGGTGACTTCATCATTTCGTCTCATAAAAATTTCCACGGTACGCAATCACCATTATGCCACATGATTGCTTTTTTGGCACATTTCAGGGCTCATTTGCTATATTTAAGGCATTTTTTGCATTTACCATGCATTTTGTGCATATAAATCAAATTCTAACTGCAACCTCATATGCTGAAGAAAGGGATGAGGATTGTCACTTGATCTAAGAGCATCCAATGGTGCAGACGTACGATCCATGGGGTTTGGGTTGTGACCAATCAGAATGCATGACTCACATCACACGCGGTAGGGGGGCATCGGCCACTGTTTGGTAGGCCCACGGCTTTCATGAATGAGCCGTGTGCTATTCGCAAACCAGATTGCTTATGTTCTATTCGCTCACAAATCATATTCGTGTTCAATACCATATGGGTATTAAATATCATTAAGGATCTGAACATATAATCTTCCACCAAATAAACCAACTAGCATCAACTACAAGATGTAATCAACACTACTAGCAACCCACAGGTACCAATCTGAGGTTTTGAGACAAAGATTGAATACAAGAGATGAACTAGGGTTTGAGATGAAATGGTGCTCGTGAAGATGTTTAGGAAGATTAGCCCTCCCACAATAAGAGGATCGTTGGTGATTGATACATCTCCAACATATCTATAATTTTTTTATTGTTCCATGGAATTAAAGTATCAGTCTTCGATGTTTTATATTCATTTACTAGCAACTTTATATCATTTTTTGGGGTCATTTTTTGGGACTAACGTATTGACATAGTGCCCAGTGCTAGTTGATGTTTTTGCTTGTTTTTTACTTTGTAGAATATCAATACCAAACGAAGTCCAAATGCAACAAAACTTTTGGTAGAATTTTTTCTACCCAGAAGACACCCGGGCAGGCAAAGGAGCACACGGGAGGAGGCCTATGGGTCCCACTAGGAACCAGGGCATGCCAGAGGCCCCCGGCGCGCCCTGGTGGGTAGTGGAGCCCACGGGAACTGCCTTACCTCGCCCCTGACTCTATAAATACTCTAAAATACCCAAAACCCTAGGGGAGTCGATGAAACACTTTTCCAGTTGACGCAAGTTCTAGAACCATGAGATCCAATCTAGAAGCCTTTTCTGGCACTCTGCCGGAGGGGGCAACGATCACGGAGGGGTTCTTCATCATCATTCCTGCCCCTCCAATGATGCGTGAGTAGTTTACCATAGACCTACAAGTCTGTAGCTAGTCTCTAGATAGCTTCTTGTCTCTTTTTGATCTTCAATACAATGTTCTCCTCGATGTTCTTGGAGATATATTTGTTCTGAGTCTTTTTTGAGGTGTATTTGTTGGGATCCGATGAATTGTGAGTTTATGACCAGTTCTATCCATGAATATTATTGGAGTATTAGTTCAACTCTTGTATCGGGGGGTATAAGCCATGGTAAAGTTAGAATACGGTAGGTATAATGTGATAAGAAAATATGAATGGGTTTGCAACAATACTTAAAGTAAAAGATTGGTTTTCTTATACTAACGGGTCTCACGAAGGTTTTGTTAAGTTTTGTGTGATTGAAGTTTCAAATTTTGGGTGAGATCGCGATGGATGAAGGAATAAGGAGTGAAAAGAACCTAAGTTTGGGGATGCCCATGGCACCCCAAGGTAATATTCAAGGAGTACCAAGCAACTAAGCTTGGGGATGCCCCGGAAGGCATCCCCTCTTTCTTCTAACGACCATTGGTAATTTTACTTGGAGCTATATTTTTATTCGTCACATATCATGGGTTTTGCTTGGAGCATCTTGTATTATATGAGTCTTTGCTTGTTTTTATATTTAGTTTGTCACAATCATCCTGGCTGGACACACCTATTTGAGAGAGCCATAATTATGCTATGATTTATTAGAATTTCTCTATGTGCTTCACTTTTTTGAGTTGTGGAATTGCTATAGTACTTCACTTATATCTTTTTTAGCATGGTGGTGATTTAATTTTTGAACAAATACTCTCATTCCTCACTTATATTATTTTGAGAGATGAAAATTTTGAATAAATATTTATGCTCTTGTTCTTCACTTAAATTTGTTTGAGAGCTTATAAGTAGCATTGGTAATGTATGAAATTAGTCCCAAAGTGATAGATATTCAAGAGGGATATAATAAAAACGGTCTCGAAGATCATTGGATATTAGAAACTTGATGCCTTGCAATAGTTTTGCGATATGGAGATAGTGATATGTGAGTCATGTTGATGAGTAATTGTACTTTAGTAAGAATATTGGTGTTAAGGTTTGTGATTCCGTATGCAAGCACCAAAGTCAATAGTTATGCAACAAAGTTACATCCTGTTTCTGGTGCATTATTCAGTGTTAGTTATGTTTAATGCTCGTTTATGATCGTTTTGATTTCCTGGTTGGTTGCTTCTTAATCTATTTGCTAGCCTCCATTCGTACTAAGCGGGAATACTGCTTGACATCCAACTCCTTAAAACCAAAGTTGTGCCAAATGAGTCCACCATACCTACCTATATGCGGTGTTTCCATGTCGTTCCAAGTAAATTTGTATGTTGCAACTCTAATATTAAAAATGAATTTCCTCTTTGTGTGCCCATACCGCTCATGAAGCGGCAGGAGGTGGCCAATATTTTCCATGCTAGGTAGTTTATTCTCAAGATGGGTGTTTATTCACTTGTCATTACACAAGAGTGTGGCAGGTAATAGGGATGCCTAGTCCCGAAATGAAAAAAAAATTAATATGTTTTTCAATAATAAATTCCTTGGAAAGTGTTGGTATGGAAGGCACCCGTGGATACGGCTAGCCATAGATTGTGAAAGAATGGTGGAAAAAGGAATGGAATTTATTTTATGTTTGGGAACCGCCTATGATTTATCTAGCATGGAAGATATTGGGAATTCTCAGTCGTTTTCGTTGATGGGAAAAGCACGCCTCTCAAAACAATTTTATCTCTAAATTTAAGCTTTGAGCTATGGCACCTCTACAAATCTCTGCTTCCCTCTGCGAAGGGCCTATCAATTTACTTTAATGCAATTTTTATCTTTTTTGTTGAGTCTCCATTTTCTCTTACAAAGCACCAACTAGGGAACACTACTATCATACTTGTGCATTGGATATAGCTAATATTTGGGTATGTTTCATGAATGGATCAATGATTGAGCATAATGAGCTAGGGATAGCTTTCTTTAGTGTTGATATTTTGGGAGACATGGTTGCTTGTTGATATGCTTGAGTATTGATGTCTTCATGTCAATTATACACTATTTCTTTGAATCATCTAAAGTCCAAATGTCCATGCTACAAAAGAAAAGAATATGAGATGAATATGATAGGTAGCATTCCACATCAAAAATTCTATTTTGATCATTTACCTACTCGAGGACGAGCGGCAATTAAGGTTGGGGATGCTGATATGTCTCCAACGTACCTACAATTTTTTATTGTTCCATGCTATTAAAGTATAGATCTTGCATGTTTTATATTCATTTACTAGCAACTTTATATCATTTTTTGGGACTAACCTATTGACATAGTGCCAGTTTCTGTTTTTTGTTTGTTTTTTACTTTGCAGAATATCAAACAAAGTCCAAATTTTATGAAACTTTTTCAAGAACTTTTTCTGGCCAGAAGACACCCAGGGAGCCAAAGGAGCACACGGTAGCAGGCACGTGGGGCCCACTAGGCACCAGGGCGCGCCAAAGGCCCTCGGCGCGCCCTGGTGGGTAGTGGAGCCCACGGGAACCGCCTTACCTCGCCCCTGACTCTATAAATACTCTAAAATCCTCACAACCCTAGGGGTGTCGACGAAACACTTTTCCAGCCACCGCAAGTTCCAGAATCACGAGATCCAATCTAGAAGCCTTTTCCGGCACTCTGCCGGAGGGGGCAACGATCACGGAGGGGTTCTTCATCATCATCCTTGCACCTCCGATGATGCGTGAGTAGTTTACCACATACCTACTGGTCCGTAGCTAGTAGCTAGATGGCTCCTTCTCTCATTTTGATCTTCAATACAATGTTCTCCTCGATGTTCTTGGAGATCTATTTGATGCAACTCTTTTTTGCGGTGTGTTTGTTGGGATCCGATGAATTGTGAGTTTATGATCAGTTGTTTCCATGAATATTATTGGAGTCTTCTTTGAACTCATTTATGCATGATCTTTATAGCCTCGTATTTCTTCTCCGATTTATTAGTTTGGTTTGGCCAACTAGATTGATTTATCTTGCAATGGGAAGAGGTGCTTTGTGATGGGTTCGATCTTGCGATGCTCAATTTCAGTGACAAAAAGAGACATGACACGCATGCATCATTGCTATTAAGGGTAAAAATATGGGGTTATTCATACGTGAGTTTATCTTGTCTACATCATGTCATCATTCTTGTTGCATTACTCCGTTTTTTCATGAACTTAATACACTAGATGCATGCTAGATAGTGTTCGATGTGTTGAGTAATAGTAGTAGATGCAGGCAGGAGTCGGTATACTAATCTTGGACATGATGCCTATATACATGATCATTGCCTTGGATATCATCATGATTATTCGCTTTTCTATCAATTGTCCAACAGTAATTTGTTTACCCACCGTATGCTATTTTCTTGAGAGAATCCTCTAGTGAAAACTACAGCCCCTGAGTCTATTTCCTATCATATTAAAATGAAAAATACCTTGCTACAATTTTACTTTATTTATTTTATTTTGTGTTTTAGTTAGATATAGTTATCAAATCTCATACAATTTGATCTATCTCAATGCCATGGAGGAATTGACAACCCCTCTTACGCGTTGGGTTGCAAGTATTTGTTGTTTGTGTGCAGGTGTTGTTTACATAGTGTTGCTTGGTTCTCCTACTGGATTGATAACCTTGGTTTCATAACTGAGGGAAATACTTACCTTTGTTGTGATGCATCATCCATTCCTCTTCGGGGAAATACCAACGCAGATACAAGCAATCAGTGATGTATGGCTCTGATTTCTCCCTCCCGGGGGGAAGTTTCCCCGGCGAAATCGCTCCGCCGGAGAGCAAAAGTGCTCCTGCTCAGGTTCCGCCTCAAGACGGCGGTGCTTCATCCCGAAAGTCCTCTCCTTGTTTGTTCTAGGGAAAATGCCTTCATATAGTAGAAGATGGGCACCGGAGGCCTGCCAGGAGGCCCATAAGCTCGGGGGCGGGGGCACTCCCCTAGGCTTGTCGCTTCCTAGTGGCTCCCCTCCTGGTATTTCTTCCGCCAATTTTTTTGTATATTCCAAAACAACTATGCGTAAGTTTTCAGGTCATTTGGAGTTGTGTATAATAGCTATATCTATTGTAGCCCTTTCCGGTCCTGAATCCCAGCTGCCAGCAACCTCCCTCTTCATGTAAAACTTGCAAAATAGGAGATAAAAGGCACAAGAATTTTCATAAAGTGAAATAATGACCCCAAGACATAATAAATAAAAGTAGGAGAACATGATGCAAAATGGACGTATCAATGGGCCAGTCGACGATGGACTTAAGAGGCAAGTTGGACGGCGAAAGCGAAGCTCGGATGTTTTCCAGGCTGATGACAGATGCATCTATGAGCGTTGTCACCTTGTTGAAGGTGTTGTTTTAGGTTCTCACCTCCTTGTCCTTGTTACTCCAGGGGAATCCTGGATTCAGGATCACCGGATCAGAAGATGGCGTCACTTGTGTCATGTTTCCCTCTTGGGAGAAGTGTTTTGGAGTTGCTGCCTACTAGCAAGCCCCGTGCTTGGAGATGGTGGTCGTCGTTGGTTTGTGTGGCAAGATAGAGTCTACTGTACTCAAAAAGGTGGACGGATGTTACATAGATTGTCTCCTTTCTTCGGGAGTGGGATGGCATGTTCGACCTTCTAAGAGGGTATCAATTAGTGGATGGGTCTCCCTCCATGGAGCACTTTGGCATGAGAAGTGATAGCTATGTATGGCTTTTTCAAGATCCAGGAAGTAAAATTCGGATGTGGATGAGAGGTGACAGGGTCACGACTATGGATGCAGTAGTCGACTCTTCGACATGTCCTCGAGGTCGTAATGGTCTTCTTTGTGCGATGGAGTCGGAGTTGCACGGCAGCGAGGTCCATGCGACAACGATGACAGGCGTCCAATAGCCTAGCTCGGTGGTTCTTCGTGGCATGGTCCTTGCATAGTTCATCGCCGTGGATTGTTCTCTAATCCGTTGTCGCCCTGTTCCGGCGTGTGGTTGGTTGTTTGGCTTAGGTCATCTTGTGGCTTCTCTACACCTTTGTGATTGGCTTTGTCGATGGTCGCTTGCGGTGAAGTCGAAGTCATTTTATCGGGGAGAAGTGATGATGATGACACCAACAGTCAACCTCGACGATGCATTCTTTGCAACGATGTGTGTGATTTATCTTTTGTGTGCCATGGTAATTGGGTTTTTGTTTGGTTTCCGCTAATTAACCGGACAACTCTATTATTAATTAATAAAAATGACAAATCTTTTGCCTTGTTTTTTAAATCTAATAAGAAAAGAACGCGACTAACTTCCGACAAGTCGCTCCATAGCAACAGGTTTGAACGATTAAACTTTCTTTGCCTTTCTTTGTCCAGGCCCGCGATTCACTCTATGAGTTTGTGAAAAGTGGATCTACTAATTGTTCTTAATTAATCTTAAGTATGCATGCAAGAATGTATGAACAAAATTGATGATGTCAGCAAAATATTTCTCTGAAACTCAAAATTCAAAATGTTTTGTAGCTCAAATCATCGCTCTGATTGAAAAATTGTTTTCACAAAAAACATTCGTCACGATGAGACCTTCGTAACTAGATCTCATGTTGATATATTTCAACAACATTTTTTCGGGTAGAAAGTTACCACATGTGTGCTATGCAAGTTATCATGCTAGTTGTGCATAAGTTATCATGTTATTTTCGTAGAAATTACCGAGGCATAAAAAATACTTCCTCCAATCTTCCCTTCACATGCACATGCGTGCATGTATTAGAGGGAAATAAATTGATGTCATCCTAGTTTCTCAATATTTCAAAACTTTAAAATGTTTTATAGCTTAAACTGTCGCTTTGAACGAAAATCATTTTACAAAAAAAATAGTAAGTTATCAACTTTGATGTGTGTATATTATCATGCTATTAAACATGAGTTACCATGGTACGTTTTCAACAACATTTTTTCGGGACAAAGTTACCGCGGTGTTTGTGCATGAGTTACCACGCATCACGGTAAATTTACACATAAGTTATCGAGCGTACATTTTCAAATAACTTCCTCTTCTCGGGGTCAAAGTTATCACGGGGTTTGTACGTGAGTTATCAAGTCTACGGTCAAGTTATCATGGTGTTTGTGCTTTAGTTATCAGGTATACGGTGCATATAGTGACATGTTATTGACACGAAAGTTATCGGGTGTATGTTTTCAAACAACCTCTGGGTCAAAAGTCATCGTGATGTTTGTGCATGAGTTCTCAGCTATGTTGAGTGTGTTATCATGCTATTTATGCAGAATTTACCTTAGGTATGTTTTGAACATTTTTATTGTCTCGGTCAAAAGTTATCATGATATTTGTGCGTAAGTCAGATATGCAGTTTGTATATCACAATGTTATTTACACAAAAGTTACCGTGGCATGTTTTCAACAACTTTTTTCCCTGGTTAAAATTTTACCAAGGTCTTTGTACCCAAGTTATCAACTCTACGGTGCGTAAAAAAATTCATGCTACTTACACGAAAGTTATCGGGCTATATTTTCACGGTTCAAAAGTTATCATGGCTTTTGTACATAAGTTATCAGGTATGTGATGTGTGAGTTATCATGTTATTTGCACAAAACTTACCGTGGTGCTGTTGAACACCCCTCCCCCCCCCCCCCCCCCCGGTTCAAAGTTATCATGGTGTTTGTGTGTGAGTTATCAGCTCTGTTTTATGTGTGTTACCATGCTATTTACACAAAATTACCGTGCGTATATTTTCAACAAAAAAATTTGCCCTGGTCAAAAAAGTTATCATGGTGTTTGTGCGTAAGTTATCAGGTCTGCGGATCGTATATTATTATGTTGTTTACATATAAGCTACCGGATGTATGTTTACAGGAACTTTTACACTTGTTCAAAAAAGTTATCACAATATTTGTACGTGAGTTGTCGACTATGTGGTGCTTAAAAATTTATTGAAATCATATCCCGGATAACTTCTATGGAAATAGCATGGTAATATACACAGCGCAGTGCTGATAACTCATATATAAGAGCAACTCCAACGCGCCGACACAAACGGACGGCGTTTTTGTCCGCTTTTTTCCGTTTGGGTCGGCCGCCCGTCCGGTGTCCGCCCCGTTTGAGATTTGGGTCGGTAGTGCGCCCAACACACCGACCCATATGTGCCGGCGTGGCCAACTGGCCGCCCTTTTCAACAAATAGCACAAATTTTGCATTATTTCACACACAACTTTTGCATAATTTCACAAGAAAACATATAGTCCACAAAGCAAATAAATAGCATAGTTTGAACCAAATAAAATATTATAGTTTTACAAGCCGAATAAAAGTAAAATTGTCTCACATAGTTTTACAAGACGAATAAAATAGATACATCTATTGGTTGCCAACATGATCCCACATATGCTCAACCAAATCATTTTGCAGTTGCATGTGAGTTTCCCAATCACGCATGTCATGATGAAATTCTGTGAACTGTTCAAACGTTGTCGATCCTCCATGCTCAGGCATAACATTCTCACCCTGAAACTGAAACCCTTGACCGTAGACCGTTCCAGGCACTCATCTTCTACGATCATATTATGCATGATCACACAAGCAGTCATCATCTCCCATAGTTTCTGCGTGCTCCAAATATTAGCAGGATACTGAATGATGCCCCATCAAGATTGCAAAACACCAAAGGCACGCTCGACGTCCTTCCTAGAATTGTCTTGCTCTTGGGAAAATCTTTTCCTCTTCTCTCCGACAGGGTTGGAGATTGTCTTCACAATAGTGGTCCATTGAGGATAGATACCGTCACCCAAGTAGTATCCTTAGTGTGAGGACTTAGTCACGAGGCCAACGCATCTATGTGGTAGCTTGAGAGGGGTTGAGCGGAATCGAGAGACGCAACACAAGACAAGGGTTTAGACAGCTTCGGGCCCCGGGAAACATCATCCGGTAAAAACCCTACATGCTGTTTGAGGCTAGATCTCATTATCATCACGATGGAGTCACCATAAACCGGCTCTCCTCTAGTTGTGTCTAGCCCTAGAGATTGTTTCTTGTTTGCTTGTCCCTCTTTGGGGAGCCCTGCCCCTCCTTATATAAGTTAGAGGGGCGGGTTACATGTGGAGTCCTAGTAGGACTAGGACTAGTTTATCTTTTCTTACAAGTTGAGTACAAGTCCGGGTCTTGCTTTCTTCCTCTTAAGCCGGCCTACCATAACGTAAGCCGGCCTTCTGGGCCTTGAGCCTCTTGGGCCCCCGGGTCTTGTCGCTCCTCTAATCCGCTTGCCAGGTCACCCATAAGTCGCCAGGCTCGGGTGGGTCACTTAGTGAGTCGTCCAGTCAGGGCGGGTCATTAGTGAGTCGCCAAGTCCGGCCGGGTTATACATCCGGCCAGGTCATACCGCGGGGTATATCCCTGACATTAGCCCCCGGTTTAGCTTGGATTTATCCATGGTAAACTTATGCTGCAAAAATAAGTACAAGAACAAAATTGATAGGCTGTGCTCCGGGTTAATATTCTTGTAAGCCGGCACTTGATCATCCTTAAGTCCTTGTCATTTCCTCCTTCTAAAAAATCCGGGTCAATAAACCATCTTCATACTCAAATTGCTGACGTTGGTGTCTCATAGAGAAATATTGTGAAGAATAATCCACTTGAGTCGGCTTCCAAAGCGCCGAATTAAGAAATATTGGTCTTGAAATACTCATATGATAATCAGCCGGTTTGAAAATATAGAACTTGCCGACTCTGGTTTCCAAAATCACCGGATTATAAAAATTGATAATTCTTGGTCATGATTGTTTCCAACGACGGTTCATGATTGTTGCCAATGCCGGTTCATGATTATTGATGACGCCGGGTTATGATTGTTGCAGACACCGGGTCATAATGATTGGTGATGCCAGGTTAATATGGTTTGCTCAAAACTGGAAATTGGAAGATATTTCTCCCTTATATCCATATTACCTGTAGCCCCCAAGTCTTGAACGGAACAAAGTAATGATTTGAGACTTGTTTCCATATAATTACTGCCACTTTGAAGAAATCCATGTTCATCTCAGTCACTAGTAAAAATTGAATACTCCATATATGTAGCCCCCAAGTGCCGGGTTGACATGCTTGCAGCAACCTGGGACTTGAAATTGCCTTATGCTCATAAAAACTTCAACCAGTGTAGCCCCCAAGGTTCGGGTCATTATGCAATAATGAGCAGGGACTTTGTAGATATAACCATGTAAACTTGAACAGCAATGTGTAGCCCCCAAGGGCCGGCTTAGTAAGATAATACTGAGCTGGGACTTTGATAACAACATCATATAATATAATCTCCACCATAGGGCTTGAACCCACGTCCACAAGTTTAAGAGTTTTGTACTCTACCAACTAAATAGTGAACCGTTCAATATAATGGATTAATGCTTGTGTACCTTGAATTTTTGACAGGAGCAATTGGTAGCCCCTAAGGGCCGGCTCATTACGATGTGATGAGTCGGGTCTTCAATGAGGTGAACAACAAAAATGACTTTGCATTAGCCCCCAAGTGTCATGGTGCATGCTTGTAGTGACATGAGACTTGCATACTTGATGTAACCTCAATTTGAATAATGTAGCCCCAAGTGCCGGGTCGTAAGCCTGCAGCGACTCGGGACTATTCCTTCCATTGTAGAATAAATCATATCCATTAATAAAATAATAGCCATTGCGCCAAAGCGACTTTGAATACCTCATATGTTGATAAGTAAATCCAGAGTTTAAATACCCGACGGCTCTTGGCCGATGGCGATTTAATACACCTCCATTGTAAGCCGGAATTTTTATAACCCGACGGCTTATAGCCTTTGAGAAAAATCCAGAACGAATAATCATTTTGAAGCATCAACTTTGGTAATGAGCTTGGACTTAATCATTTATATGTCATATTTCTGCAAATCCTGCAAAGAGTTAAAACAACATATGCCCTGGCGACTTAACGTCAAAAGCCAGGGCGGGTAACCACCCAAATGTAGTCTTATCCTGCAAACAAGTAGATCACAAGATCCCTATGATCCTTTGAATGATACCGCCGGCTTATGTGACCCGGACAGTGAAGTTGATAACTCAAGTCTGTAAGAGCCGGCACATGTGATATTTGTGATAACTCAAATACTTGCGATTGTATAAAAACAGATAAAAAAATTGAGGCTTCTGATTCGAATACGATCAGTAAACCATTCCAAAGGGGTTAAGCTAAGATTCGAATACGATCGTATAGCCCCCAGTGGCATTGGCGTTGCCGATCAAAGTGGGTATCAACAGCTATGTTCTCTTTGGTTCAAATACGACCTATGTTTGAACAGGAAGCCCCCAAATGACCTTAAAAGTTGTTTAACGACGCTGATTCGAATACGATCCACGTCGATTCCCAAAGGGGTTGAGCTATGATTCGGATACGATTAAGAAGCCTCCAAGTAGGTTCAGCTGTTTGCTAATCAAAAGGGTATCGACAGCTATGTTCTATTTGGTTCGAATACGACCTATGTTTGAACAGGAAGCCCCCAAGTGACCATATAAGATAAGCCGTAAGGCAGGATACCCAGGTTTTGAACCATGCATCATGACAGCAAGTTCTCTTTGGTAACCATTAATTTGTCTGAGATCTCGAACTTGCGAGAGAATAATTCTTTTTGAACCGGAAATTCTTAAACCGGATATTGAGATCCCCAAAGCTTTGTAAGGGACAAATTTACCTTGAGCCGGATGTTGAACCGGTTTTGAGATCCTCAAAGCTTTGCGGGAGAGAGATGTCTCTTGAGCTGTATTTTAAACCAGAATCTTCATTTTGAGCCGGAAATTTTTCTGACGGCTTTTAAATATTTGCCAATAAAGCAGTAGCCTCCAGGGCCAGGTTATCTTCCCTTCAATGACCCGGAGTTCTTGAATTCATTGAAACCGGCTAATTTTGCCGAGCCATACCATTGTAGCCCCCGAGTCTCAAGATGACTCAAAGTGTTGGCTTGAGATTCTCCATATTTGACCATAGCAGAAGGTGTATATCATTGGCGTTGATAGCGCGATGTGAATCCACAGAAGGTTGAGGTGACTGCGGCGGGTTATAAATGATGCCGTCTGAGCCGTGTCAGCAACTCGGCCAATGGTTCCTTCCAACTAGCTGTTTGAAGTTAACCAAACCGTAGTGGCGACGACTTGTGCGCCTGCCCATTGAGCCATCCAGTGCAGACGGCGGCTGATAATACATGATAATTTGCCTCCAGTTTGTTGGAAAAAAACCGGCTTCCCAAGTAGTGACTTGCTCATACTCAATAAACAACTCATGCAGACAGGTGTGGCCCGATGTGTTGATGTAGATCAGGCCACAAGAGACGGACGGTAAAAACGACCGCCACATCTGAGGCGGCACAGACTGATGAATCGGACGTGGTGTTGTAAGCCGGTGCGGACGGGCAAGTTGTCCTCCTTGTTGTAAGCCGGCGTGGTCGCGAGAGAAGGCCACGGTGTTGTAAGCCGGCGCGGTCGCGAGAGACGGCCACGGCATTATAAGCCGGTGCGGGAGTTCGTTGAGTAACGACGACCACCTATGCCAAAAGATGTTGGCATACCTCCACCTCCGCGGTATAATATCACATTTTGTCATAAATAATTGCCTTGCATAAACAATATTACATACCAAGGCAAAGATAAACTTGTTCTTTGACAAAAACAACATGTGATAATAAACAAACTTGGATGGATATCACCTGATTTGTTTGGATGACGGATGATCCGTTTATCGCAACAGAGGTGGCTCAAGCAGACCAGCAACTCAATATAGTTCCGGCGGCTCAGGCAGACCGGCGACTTAATATAACCCCGGCACCTCAAAGCGGCAAGGGCGGCTCAACGCAGCTCCGGCGGGTTGATGTAGATTAAGCTGCACGGGCGGCGTCTTGCGCACGTATCTATCCAGAACATGGCACGAACGTGCTAGCGCAAAAATAATATTGGCGCACACTCCTTGGTGACACCTTTGTAATAAATATGGTCCTACGAAAAATAGCACAGACCAGTGTAATTGTTCTTAAATAAAATATATGCTGATAAAATACTTAGAAAAAATAGCACCTGATGTTTTTGTCAGGCGGACATATTAGTATGATTCCTCTGGCTTCCTCTGTATTATAAACCATGCCATGCATTGCCTGCCCGTCCTTTCCTCCTTTGACTCGATAGTTGACGAGTTCACAGCGGTGACTCAGGCAGACGGCGGCTCAGGGCGTCTCAAGGCAGAAACGGAGTCCAGGCTCAGCGTGCTACAGCGAAGGGCAGCCTGGGCGGTGGCGGCTTGAAGCTCGGGTAAGGCAGGAACAAAACCCTGGCGGCTCAAGGAAAAAGTACGCGATGGCGACGATGACTTGGCAGCACGGCAGTGCGGCGACTCTCCCACTGCAGCTGAAAACGGGCGGCGAGACAGCCAGCGGCTGTCCCTGACTGCAGTTGAGGCGAGCGTCCGTGCCGGTTTAGACGCGGTAGCGGAGACCGACCGCAGAGATAGTGGCGGAGTGCCGGCGAAAGGAGGTCGATCCCAAGTAGGTTGAGGCGGCCGGAGACTTGAGACAGTACCCGTGGCCACGGGCTGTCGGCGGCGGCGGCTCAAGGAGTCGACTCAACGCGCGTCCGCGACGGCGGATTGAAAGCAGGAGGCCGTGGCGACTCATGATACAGACAGGCGCGAGCTCAAGGCGACGAAGGCCGGGACGGCTTGGCGATGAAGACGACGACGACTTGAGGCGGAACAACAAGGCGGCGAAGTGACCCGGAGCAAGAACGACCCAAAGTAGAAGGAGAGGCCAGCTCAGCAGCAAGGCAGGCCGTCGTAGCGGCTCTCCACAGAGGTAAGACGGCCGGCGGCTCTAAACGAGGTCGTAGCAACTGAAGTATACGGAGGTGTCAGCGAGGTTAGCAAAGGTGACTCGACAGCCGGCCTTGCTGGGTGCGCTGGCGGCTTGGTGCGTCGGCAGGGGCCGTTACTGTAGAACGGCGCGCCGGCCGTGGTTGAATCGCAGTGGTGGAGGTGTTGACTCGACGCGAGGTCAGAGAACGACTCGGCGTCCAAGTTTGTTTCCGGGTCGTAGCTCGGCGAGTCCGATCTCGGCGGTTCAGCGGTATTGGCCCTGTTTGGATACTCTAACTCAGTTAGAGGTTAGAGTTAGATTCTAACCCTGAACTAACTCTAAGTAAAGAGGTGTTTGGATGGCAGGGTTAGATGGAGCGCGGATACGGCGAGGCACCTTCACGGGCGGTGCGAGAGGGAGGGAGGGAGAGGACAAGAAGCTTCAAGGAAGTGGGGAGGGATCTGCTGCGGGGAGAGCGAGAGAAAAAAGTGTTTATTAGTGGTCCCGAGAAGAACTAACCCAAATAAGCACCTCTTGGATGGGTTAGTTTTTTTGGATGGGTTAGATGCATCTAACCTAAACTAACCCTCCTGTTTGGATCTTTTTGGGTTAGTTGACTCCAAACTAACCCAAACTAACTCTAACCCATGGATCCAAACAGAGCCATTGCGGTTCTAACACAGAGTCAACGGCGACTTCAAGTGAATCCCATTGAAAATTGACGATGTTGATGATCTTCACGTGGAGTATGATGTCCCATTGGAGATTGCGCCATTGTCTATTGCAATTAGTACTAGTTTTTGGAGAAACTGTCATGGGGACACTAGAACGTGACCAGACTACCGTCGTTTTTTATTTATCTTCATCTGCTGCTCCGTACAACCCGCCATGGAAAATAAAAGGAGGCACATACGACAGAGTTCGAGTTGCAATGGAAGTTGATTTTTCTTCAGATTGGATGAGTCGCTCGTCGCCGCGTACGTGCTATCTCGCCGATTCTTTTTCCAGTCCAATCCTGGACTCTGCTTGTCCAAAATTACTCAATGTACCATCGTAGTGGTTTGTGCGCCTGATCTGATGGTTCCTTGGATTTGATGCCGTAGATGGTAAGACGTGGCCGTATTTTCTTGACTGGCCATACACAGCCACAGCGAGGTTCGCCTCTGATCCGGAAGACAAGATGTCTTTTGTAGATTTCTGCAGCGGTGCGAAGGGAAATTTTCTGTCCGTCTCGGCGACTTCATAAAATAGCGGAAACCGATTCACACAGATTCGTCTGGTCGTCTGCCGCCACGCGTGCAACCCTAAATCTTTTTATCGGGAAAATTTTGAACTTCTCGATTCCTGAGAGATCCCTCTAAGAATTCAACACCACCGTGCGCCAGCCCCACGATGGGCGCCAACTGTCGAGGGATTAACACGTCAGATGTCCTTAGTGTGAGGACTTAGTCGCGAGGCCAACACATCTATGTGGTAGTTTGAGAGGGGTTGAGCGAAATCGAGAGACGCAACACAAGACAAGGGTTGAGACAGCTTCGGGCCCCGGGAAACATCATCCGGTAAAAACTCTACATGCTGTTTGAGGCTAGATCTCATTATCATCACGAGGGAGTCGCCGTAAACCGGCTCTCCTCTAGTTGTGTCTAGCCCTAGAGATTGTTTCTTGTTTGCTTGTCCCTCTTTGGGGAGCCCTGCCCCTCCTTATAAGTTAGAGGGGCGGGTTACATGTGGAGTCCTAGTAGGACTAGGACTAGTTTATCTTTTCTTACAAGTTGAGTACAAGTCCGGGTCTTGCTTTCTTCCTCTTAAGCCGGCCTACCATAACGTAAGCCGGCCTTCTGGGCCTTGAGCCTCTTGGGCCCCCGGGTCTTGCTGCTCCTCTGATCCGCTTGCCAGGTCATCCATAAGTCGCTAGGCTCGGGTGGGTCACTTAGTGAGTCGTCCAGTCAGGGCGGGTCATTAGTGAGTCGCCAAGTCCGGCCGGGTTATACATCCGGCCGGGTCATACCGCGGGGTATATCCCCGACAGTCATAGTTGTGGTCGTTGATAGTAAAGTTCACTGGTGGGTTGTTGCCTTCTGCAAGCCTAGCAAACACAGGCGAGCGCTGAAGCACGTTGACATCATTGTGTGATCCGGCCATGCCAAAGAAAGAGTGCCAGATCCAGAGATCTTGAGACGCCACGGCCTCAAGTATGACAGTGCAAGCCCTGACATGGCCCTTATACTGCCCTTGCCAAGCTGAAGGGCAATTCTTCCACTCCTAGTGCATGCAGTCTATGTTGCCAAGCATCCCTGGGAAGCCCCTGCTGGCATTCATCGCCAACAAACGGGTTGTATCTTTAGGAGTCGGCTCCCTCAAGTACTCAGGGCCAAACTCAGCAATAACAACCTTGCAGAACTTATACAGGGTTAGGCATGTAGACTTGCTCATATGGATGTACTCGTCCATGAGATCACCGGGCACTTCGTATGCAAGCATCGGATGGCGACAGTGCATTTTTTATAAGAGGAGAAACCAATATTTCCAGCGGCATCCTCTTTGCACTCGAAATAGTCATCATAACCGACCACCCCCTCTCTAATACGGTTGAAAAGATGCCTACTCATACGGAAACGGCGGCAGAATTTCTGATGTTTGAGCAACGGTTTGTTGTGTCAAAGTAGTCCTTCCAAAGAAGGAAATGCCCGCTCTCTCGGTTGCGATTCAACGCCGGAAGGTGGCCCGGAATGGAGTCACGGAACGCCGGGCGCTGGCTATTGAGGTGGTGATGGACCAACACGGCAGCCAAGATCTCCTCCACATCATCGGACAAGGAATCGTCGGAGTCGCAAAGGAAATTGTGAAAAAAGAACTCGCCGGCGGAGTCCATTTTGTACCTTGGCAAACTGTCGAACAATTTGTGGGCGTCGACGAAGGAGATGGCCGGCGAAGGAAGTCGATGTCCAGCTAGCTGCCCTGCCGGCGTCCGACGAGCGTGCCTGTGAGGATCTGGTCGGGGCAGCGAGGCAGCTTCTTGGTCGTGGTCGCGGCTGTGTTGGGGGGAGCAGGGGGTGGGAAGCTTTCGGTTCCCCGGCGGCAAGACGGTGGTGGCGGGCTACGTGGGAGGTGGCGGCGTTGCAGAGGGGATGTTGCGGCGCCGGCAGCTGGCGGCAGAGGCACCGGAAAAATGGGCGGTGGTGTCAACGACAAAGGAGGCGAGCGAGGATTTGCTGCTGGAATGCAAGAGGATGGCCAATGTGCCACCGACCAGCGGGCCAAAGGGGAGGAGTAGGCGGCCGCGCGCACGTCCGTCTCGTGTCCGCGCCGATGCAAATCCGGCTCAAAAATGGACCGGAAATGGGTCGGCAGGCGAACGAAAAGCGAACGCGCGTCCGTTTGTGTCGGCGTGTTGGGCCGACTTTTCTCTCCGCACCGACCCAAACAGACGTCCGCGGACGAAATGGATCGCCCCATTGGAGTTGCTCTAACTACCAAAAACAAAATCTAAATTACAAATGGGTGTATGTCATCCGGCCCATCACTCGATTCCAACCGAGGGATGCCCAGCACCCGATTCCGGCCGAGTGATCCCGCCTCAGGGATGCCCACGATTTGGCGGCATGCTCACGAACGGGGTCGGCACCTCTGGAGCTTTTTCACGCGGCCCTCTAGAGCTCGCGCGGTCGTGCTCGCCCTCTCGAGCTCACGAGGCGGGCGCCCTCTGGAGCTTCGTGCATCCGGGCAGATGCGGTCCACATCCACCCACACAGTCCTGCTCATGCGGCGCTGAGCCTCGGCCTCCTCCACGCATGTGCCGGGTCCCGAGGCGGGACGGTCGGAGGCATGACGGCCGAAGCTCGAGGCAGGACAACCAGAGCTCTCTTATTTGGCCGAAATCGAGCTTGGGAGGTGGTGGCGCTCCCGTCGGCTGCGGTGGAAGCGGTTCATGAAATCTTCCTCCCATCAAGGATAGAGGAAACTTTAAAACGAGAAGTAAAAACTGCAGATATAGCTGACACGGGTTGAAATATACAGCTCCCAGCACAAAAAAAATACAGGACCGATATACGCTATCATTTCGGGACATTTTTTTTTGTCTCGGTACTCGGTCATTTTACGGGATGGATGAATTTATGGTAGCTTCTAAAGTTGGTACCATAGCGGAAATTCACATTGGCTCGTAGGTGTATATGCACTCATTGTCTAAATACACATTTTAAAAAGTTAAAAAAATCGATAAAAAATCCCGCTTTCGGACATTATATGCACATGCACCAAGTTTCGATGAAAAAAGACATTTGTTGTAGCTTGTCTAAAAAAGACAATTTTCGATGGTTGATTACAGCTATTCATGAGGCATTTTTTATCTTTTCTATACATGCCACAGAAAATGTCTTTTTTCACCAAAATTTGTGTGCGAACATAGGATGTCTGGATGTACACGCGGGATTTTTTTTCTCAAAATTTTTAACATTTTAAAATGTTTTTATACATATTTCATAATTGCTTGCCAAAAATCCTACTTCTACAATTGGTAGGTCACCGGGTTATTCAAATAAGTCGTGTTTTCTGTGCTTTTCCCATGTTACAACTTCCGTACCAATTCAATAGATCCAGAATGGATCGGTTAGACATTCTATCAGAGAGCCCGGTCTTGAATCTTCTGTGTGGTATTCATTCTCGTTCGGCTCTTGGAATCACATCCAGCAGTGGTTGGAACAGTCGCAAAATCCAACCACGTCACCTACTTTATTTCCCCCAACCGTTTCCCCTACCTCTATAGAAACAGAAGGGTTTCATGTTCTTTCATCGATTGGGTATTCCTCTCTTTTTGTATCTCTTTATTCAATTTCGGTCCCGATTAGTTCACAAGATCGAATGGCCAAGTCATGAAAAAACCGTTATTCGATTGTTTTAAAAGAATGTTGAGCCGGGCCCGGGTATGTAAGTTCAGCGACGTACTATGTGTTGAAACGCCACTCTCGTACCATAGCCGGAATCTTTAGCGCCAAGTACTAACAGTCAAACATGTCATACTATTAGAGGTTGCGTGCGTGGCCATGCCCTGCCACCCGTGAGCAGTGGACGGAGGGAGGCCAGCCAGCCATGCACTGCCACTCGTGTCAGCCTCTGCTCTGGTGTACCGACGGAGGGAGGCCAGCCAGCCATGCCCTGCCACTCGTGTCAGCCTCTCCCCTGCGCGTATCGTACGGGGTGAATGTGGTGTGCGGTTCAATGACCGGAGTCGCTGGAAACGCAGGACCATGCGGGGAACAACTCCATTGTGTGCAGGGTACTTTGGTCGATCGTGACGGCGGAAAGAAGGGTCGTTCGGACCTGTTGCATAACCCCGACCGCTCGGATTTTAGCTTTGTCGATGAGAAAAATATAGTTATATTTAATATAGTGTTTGGCAAGATGAATTGGTGCACACATGAATATGTACTCCCTCCGTTCGGAATTATTTGTCTCGGAAATGGATGTATCTAGAACTAAAATACATCTAGATACATCCATTTCTAAGACAAGTAATTCCGAACGAAGGGAGTACATTATATGCTCCCCGCAGAAAGAAAAGAATATGTGTAGTATACTCACTCATCGGTCATTAATATAATTAGTCAACAAACATGACATAATTAAATGGGCCTTTGGCTTGGACAGTTGGGCGCATGCACCTGATAGACAGAGTCCACAAGCAACTAACAGCTTTATTCGATCTTACCTAGCAGACTTGAAAGCCCTCGAAGAACCAGCAAGGGAAGATCCACGGAGACATGTCCATCGCCCGCGTCAATGGATCAAGCCTCCGGCGTTGTCTTTCAAGATAAACGATGACGCTGCCGTGTCGCAGAATAGAGGACGAGGAGTTGCGGCCGCTTTATGCCGGGATCACAATGGAGTTTTTCAGGGAGCATCGGCCATTGTTATTAAGGGAGTACACGACCCTCCCACCCTTGAAGCTTTATCGATCCGTGAAGCCCTGGCCCTTGCTGAAGACCTAAACTTGCAGAGACTACATGTGGCATCGAACTGTCAGGTTGTAGTGGACGACATCAAGAATAGAAGCCCGACAAGTTATGGAGCCATTCTACAGGAAATCATAGAGCATAGTTCTACTTTTGAAGCTTGTAGCTTTGTGCATGAATATAGGAGCTCGAATTTCGAGGCTCACGGGCTAGCGAGGCATGTTTTAAAGTTGGGGGTTGGCCACCATGTTTGGTTAGGCAACCCTGATAATCTTTCGTTTGTGGATGTAAACATTGATCATAATTAATAAAAAGCCTCGCGGACTGTCTCAAAAAAAAAAACATGATAGACAGATCGGTGATGCAACGAGCCGCCGGCTGCTCGTGTACTAGTTGTGCATGGCGGCCTTGGTTGGGAGAGGATCACGCCGTGCTAAGAGCAACTCCAACGGCCGATCCAAACAAACGACGATTTCGTCCGTTTTTTGTTCGTTTGGGTCGGCCAGACGGACACGAGCGTCCGCTTTCGCGTTTGGGTCGGCGCGTGCGCCCAACGCTGGCGCGACCCATTTTGACGGCGTAAAAAAACTGAATGCATGCATATTTAACATAAAACTAAATTAATTAAATATTAAAGCCGGACACGAAGGCCGGCGGGAGTCCACGCGTCTACATTAGAATTTAAAAAAATAAAAACAAACTAAAACTAGGCGCCGGCGCGCTGCCCTAGGCGTCATCGTCGTCATCCTCGGGGTCCATGAGGTCGATGAGTGTCGGCGCCAGTCCGGCCCAGCTGAACGTCGTGTTCCAGAGCGCAGCCATGTCGGGTGTGGGTTGTGCCGGCGCTGGCAGTGCCGCCGCCTGGGCCGCCGCGGCCTGGCACGCCTCCTCCTCGGCCTCGAGCCGCTCGGCCTCGGCGTCGCGCTCGAGCATCTCGAGGTACTCGGCCACCCGGATCTGCCGCCACTGCTCGAGGTACGCCGCCTCTTGCTCCGGCGTGGCCTTCATCCAGACCGGCGACGCCCTCACCGACTCACGCACTACTCCCGTTCAAGAGTAGTGCTCGATGGGCTCCGGCTCCGGCTCCGGCTGCGGTTCGGCTTTGGCGAGGCGGCAGGGAGGGGACGGCGGGGCCACCGGCGGCACCACATAGCCGCCGGCCGCGGAGAGGGCCATGGCCTGCGCCATGGCCGCCTCGTACCGAGCTTCTTCTTCTTCTGCCGCCTCCGCCCTGCGCCGCTCGTCCTCCTCGCTCTCCCGGGTAGATGGTCGCAAGGGCCGCCTGGTAGGCGTCCTCTGCCGCCTGGTCTTCCTCCTTGACGATGAGCGGCGGCGGCGGCACGCTGTGGTCGACCTCGCGCACGCCGCGCCGCCTCGCCTCCTCGTGCTCGAAGGTGAACCAGCGCGCCCAGTTGGGTGAGTCGTAGGCGTAGGCCTCGTCGCGGCGCTGCTCCGGTGTCAGGAGCGCCCGCCGGCGATGCACCTCCTCCGCGTGCGCCCTAGCCGACCGCGGCGCCGCCGGCACTGGGATCCTTTCCGAATCCAGATGCCAGTGGTGCGGCAGCGTCACGTCGGGGTACGAGAGCGGCACGCGGTGGCGCCAGTGCCACTCTGCCTGGTTCACGGGCACGTTCACCCGCTGCCTCTGCCGGCGAGCCGACGCAGGCGGGCGCGGGGTGAACTTCGCAGGGAAGGGGATGGTGGGGGCCTTGCCCTTCGACTTGCTGCTGCTGCCGGAGAAGAGCCCCATTTGGGCGGCTGGGGTGGCTAGGGTTTGCTTGCCGGCGACGGGGGAGCGAGCGTGGCCTAGATGGGGACGGGGATTGGATGAGGACGGCCCCGCGACACGGTCGGCTTAAAAAAGGACGATCGACGTCGCTGACGCATGGGCCCGGGGTCATAAATTAAGCTGACCGGCGAGGGGGCGGGTAGTTGGGCGACCGCCAAGTGGGGCCGCGGCGGACATCGAGAAGACGCGCATGGCGTCCGTTCCGCGTCCGCACCGACGCATTTGGGACGCAAATTTGGGCTGCAAATGCGTCGGCGCGCTCGCGAAGCGGACACATTCTGGGTTTGGGTCGGCCCGTTGGGCCTCCACTTTTGTCCGCGTCGACTCAAACGGACGGCGGCGGACAAAATGGGTCGCTCCGTTGGAGTTGCTCTAATTCCTCTACAGCTACCGTGCTGATCCCCGGATTGGTCCTTGCTCCTTGTCCTCTATAGCTTGCCGCTTGCCGCCGTGTGACTTCGCCTTCCTGGCTGCCTTCGTGCGTGCGTGACTCGGGAAAAGGGGTAGGAGAGTCTATAACTCCGCGACAGCCAGAAATTCAATTCGGTGCTTCTGGGCTCAAAAATAATTCTTGAAATGTCGAAAAAGAATCAATAATTTCTTTTATGTGTTCTTAGTCACATCCATATGCCACCTGCAAATTTTGATTCAAAAAGGTTAAACATTGGCCTGTGCAAAAAAACAAATTAAATACCAAATGCCACCCCAAATTTGTTTTTTCACCAACAAAACAGCGCTGCTCTGTTTCGCGTGAAAATTGTCAGGCATGTTTCACTGACCCGAACATCTAAAAAAACAAAAAAAATTGAAAATATTTACAATTTTTTTTCGTGTTACTGTTCACCCGGGAGCATGTGCTCCCGGAAGCCAAAACGCCCCTCCCCGCGACAGCTATGTATCCTCCGTACTGATTCCTACGAGAAATCACTTATGGGCGACATCTAGGCAGGCTGGCCCATTTAGCTGTCACGGGCGATGTCGCTCGTAGCGACCGACTGAATGTCCAGCGATCAGTTCTTCTATGTTCTTTTTTCGTTTTCTTGTTGTATTTTGTTGGTTCTATTTGTTTTTCTCCGTTTTCTTTGGTTTTTCTTTTTTTTAATTTTGTCATGGGGTTAACACGGCACCTGCCCTAGTGAAAGGACTTAGGTGCAAGGCCATCGCTCTAGGAGCAGCCAAGATGGGCGGCTCAGCCAGCTTTTTTTGAGCGCCTCAAACGCCTCATTAGCGGAATCACTCCAAACAAAGTGATATGTCTTCATCATCTTATATAAAAAAATCGCCTTCTCCCCCAGGCGACTTATGAACCGGCTTAAAGCCGCAATACGACCTGCCAGGCGCTGGACATCGTTGACACACACCGGCTTAGAAAGTGAAGTGATGGCCTTTATCTTCTTCGGGTTAGCTTTAATGCCTCGCTCTGAGACCAGGCAATTTACCTGCAGGCACACCAAAGACACACTTGGTCGGGTTAAGCATCATTTCACAGACACGGAGATTGTCAAAAGTTTCCTTTAAATCAGCAAGTAGAGTCTCCTTCCTTGACTTGACCATAATATCATCCACATAAGCATGAACGTTGCGCCCAATCTGACCATGAAAACAATTCTGGACACAACGCTGATAAGTCGCCTGGGCACTCTTGAGCCCGAAAGGCATAGAAACATAGCAAAAAGCCCCAAAAGGTGTGATAAAGGACGTCTTCTCTTGGTCTTTGACTGCCATCTTGATCTGATGATATCCAGAATAAGCGTCCAGGAAGCATAAACTCTCACAACACATTGTTGCATCAATGGTCTGGTCAATACGGGGGAGAGCAAATGGATCAGCCGGACAAGCCTTGTTGAGATCTGTGTAATCAACACACATACGCCATGTGCCATTTTTCTTAAGTACAAGCATAGGGTTAGCCAATCACCCAGGGTGAAAAACTTCCACAATAAACCCAGCTACCAAGAGCCGGGCTATCTCTTCTCCAATAGCTTTACATCGCTCTTCATTGAAACAACGGAGGAACTATTTGGCCAGCTTAAATTTGAGATCCACATTAAGGTGGTGCTCAGCGAATTCTCTCGGTACACCTGACATGTTAGAAGGCTTCCATACAAAGATGTCCCAAATCTCACGGATGAACTCGATGAGCATGCTTTCTATTTAGGATCCATGTTAGCCCCCACGGTGAACTACTAAGATGAGTCGCTAGGGACAAAATCCACTTGCTTGGTATCGTCTACTAACTTGAACTTCAATAGAGGGTCATGTTCAGTAGTAGGTTTCTTCAGAGGGGTCATACCAGTCAGGTCAACATTGTCCTTGTAAAACTTGAGCTCCTCAGTGGCACGAGCCGACTCTGCATAAACTGCATCTCCTTCCTCGCACACCAGGGAGAGTTTGCGAATTCCATGAACAGTGATTGTCCCCTTTGGCCCTGGCATATTAAGCTGCAAGTAAATATAACAAGGGCGAGCCATTAACCAAGCATAAGTCGGCCGTCCAAATAAAGCATGATATAGACTCTTGATTTTGATCACCTCAGACCACAACGTCTCTGCTCTATAATTGTATCCATCACCAAAAGCCACTTCCAATGATATCTTTCCAACAGGGTAAGCCGACTTGCCAGGCACCACGC
Organism: Triticum timopheevii; assembly: GCA_963921465.1. NCBI lineage: Eukaryota > Viridiplantae > Streptophyta > Magnoliopsida > Poales > Poaceae > Triticum > Triticum timopheevii. The sequence goes on along the minus strand of OY997268.1, from coordinate 558,835,898 downwards.
CGTGGAATACAGTGGTTGATAGCTTGAGATCCTTGTCAGTCAGATTCATCTGGCAAAAAGTATCATAATATAGGATGTTGATGCTGCTACCACCATTCATAAGTACCTTCGTGAATTTATAGCCGCCTACCTGAGAAGCTACCACCAAGGCTAGATGACCCGGATCATCAACCCGGGGCGGGTGATCCTCCCAACTCCATGTGATCGTATGCTCTGACTGTTGGGGAACGTAGTAATTTTAAAAAAATTCCTACGCACACGCAAGATCATGGTGATGACATAGCAACGAGAGGGGAGAGTGTTCGTCCACATACCCTCGTAGACCGTAAGCAGAAGCGTTAGCACAACGCGGTTGATGTAGTCGTACGTCTTCACGATCCGACCGATCCAAGCACCGAACATACGGGGCCTCCGAGTTCAGCACACGTTCAGCTCGATGACGATCTCCGGCCTCCGATCCAGCCGAGCTCCAGAGATGAGTTCCGTCAGCACGACGGCGTGGTGACGATGATGATGTTCTACCGGCGCAGGGCTTCGCCTAAACTCCGCGACGATATGACCGAGGTGGAATATGGTGGAAGGGGGCACCGCACACGGCTAAGGAGCGATCCGTAGATCAACTTGTGTGTCTATGGGGTGCCCCCCGCCCCCGTATATAAAGGAGCCAGGGGGGAGGAGGCGGCCGGCCAAGGAGGGCGCGCCAAGGGGGGAGTCCTACTCCCACCGGGAGTAGGACTCCCTTCTTTCCAAGTAGGAGTAGGAGAAGGGGGGAAAGAGGAGGAAGAGGGGAAGGAAAGGGGGGGCGCCGCCCCCCTTCCCTTGTCCTGTTCGGACTAGGAGGGGGAGGGGCGCATGGCCCCCTCCTGGCTCCTTCCCTCTTCTCCCTCGTGGCCCATGTAGGCCCATTAACCCCCCCGGGGGTTCCGGTAACCTCCCGGTACTCCGGTAAAATGCCGATTTCACCCGGAACGATTCCGATGTCCAAATATAGGCTTCCAATATATCAATCTTTATGTCTCAACCATTTCGAGACTCCTCGTCATGTCCGAGATCACATCCGGGACTCCGAACAAACTTCGGTACATCAAAACTTATAAACTCATAATAAAACTGTCATCGTAACGTTAAGCGTGCGGACCCTACGGGTTCGAGAACTATGTAGACATGACCTAGAAACATTCTCGGTCAATAACCAATAGCGGGACCTGGATGTCCATATTGGTTCCTACATATTCTACGAAGATCTTTATCGGTCAAAACGCATAACAACATACGTTGTTCCCTTTGTCATCGGTATGTTACTTGCCCGAGATTTGATCGTCGGTATCCAATACCTAGTTCAATCTCGTTACCGGCAAGTCTCTTTACTCGTTCTGTAATACATCATCTCATACTAACTCATTAGTTATAATGCTTGCAAGGCTTAGGTGATGAGTATTACCGAGAGGGCCCAGAGATACCTCTCCGACAATTGGAGTGACAAAACCTAATCTTGAATTATGCCAACCCAACATGTACCTTCGGAAACACCTGTAGAGCACCTTTATAATCACCCAGTTACGTTGTGACGTTTGGTAGCACACAAACTGTTCTTCCGGTAAATGGGAGTTGCACAATCTCATAGTTGCAGGAACTTTGTATAAGTCATGAAGAAAGTAATAGCAGTATACTAAACGATCAAGTGCTAGGCTAACAGAATGGGTCATGTCAATCACATCATTCTCCTAATGATATGATCCCACTAATCAAATGACAACACATGTCTATGGTTAGGAAACATAACCATCTTTGATTAATGAGCTAGTCAAGTAGAGGCATACTAGTGACTATAGTTTTGTCTATGTATTCACACATGTATCATGTTTCTGGTTAATACAATTCTAGCATGAATAATAAACATTTACCATGATATGAGGAAATAAATAATAACTTTATTGTTGCCTCTAGGGAATATTTCCTTCAGTCTTCCACTTGCACTAGAGTCAATAATCTAGATTACATAGTAATGGTTCTAACACCCATGGAGTCTTGGTGCTGATCATGTTTTGCTCGTGAGAGAGGCTTAGTCAACGGGTCTGCAACATTCAGATCCGTATGTATCTTGCAAATCTCTATGTCTCCCACTTGGACTTGGTCCCGAATGGAATTGAAGCGTCTCTTGATGTGCTTGGTCCTCTTGGGAAATCTGGATTCCTTTGCCAAGGCAATTGCACCAGTATTGTCACAGAAGATCTTCATTGGTCCGATGCACTAGGTATGACACCTAGATCGGAAATGAACTCCTTCATCCAGACTCCTTCATTCGCTGCTTCAGAAGCAGCTATGTACTGCGCTTCACATGTAGATCCCGCCACGATGCTTTGTTTAGAACTGCACCAACTTACAGCTCCACCATTTAATAAAAACACGTATCCGGTTTGCGATTTAGAATCGCCCGGATCAGTGTCAAAGCTTGCATCGACGTAACCATTTACGACTAGCTCTTTGTCACCTCCATATACGAGAAACATATCCTTAGTACTTTTCAGGTACTTCAGGATGTTCTTGACCGCTGTCCAGTGATCCACTCCTGGATTACTTTGGTACCTTCCTGCCAAGCTTATTGCTAAGCATACGTCAGGTCTGGTACACAGCATTGCATACATGATAGAGCCTATGGCTGAAGCATAGGGAACATTTTTCATTTTCTCTCTATCCTCTGCTGTGGTCGGGCATTGAGTTTGACTCAACTTCACACCTTGTAGCACAGGCAAGAATCCTTTCTTTGCCTGATCCATTTTGAACTTTTTCAAAATTTTGTCAAGGTATGTGCTTTGTGAAAGTCCTATTAAGCATCTTGATCTATCTCTATAGATCTTGATGCCCAATATATAAGCAGCTTCACCGAGGTCTTTCATTGAAAAACTTTTATTCAAGTATCCCTTTATGTTGTCCAGAAATTCTATATCATTTCCAATTAATAAAATGTCATCTACATATAAAACTAGAAATGCTACAGAGCTCCCACTCACTTTCTTGTAAATACAGGCTTCTCCAAAAGTCTGTATAAAACCATATGCTTTGATCACACTATCAAAGCGTTTATTCCAACTCCGAGATGCTTGCACCAGTCCATAAATGGAACGCTGGAGCTTGCACACTTTTTTAGCACCTTTTGGATCAACAAAACCTTCCGGCTGCATCATATACAACTCTTCTTCTAGAAATCCATTCAAGAATGCAGTCTTGACATCCATTTGCCAAATTTCATAATCATGAAATGCAGCAATAGCTAACATGATTCGGACAGACTTAAGCATCGCTACGGGTGAGAAAGTCTCATCGTAGTCAACCCCTTGAACTTGTCGAAAACCTTTTGCAACAAGTCGAGCTTTATAGACAGTTACATTACCATCAGCGTCAGTCTTCTTCTTAAAAATCCATTTATTCTCAATGGCTTGCCGATCATCGGGCAAGTCAACCAAAGTCCATACTTTGTTTTCATACATGGATCCCATCTCATATTTCATGGCCTCTAGCCATTTTGCGGAATCTGGGCTCATCATCGCTTCATCATAGTTCGTAGGTTCATCATGGTCAAGTAACATGACTTCCAGAATAGGACTACCGTACCACTCTGGTGCGGATCTTACTCTGGTAGACCTACGAGGTTCAGCAGAAACTTGTTCTGAAGTTTCATGATCAATATCATTAACTTCCTCACTAATTGGTGTAATCGTCACAGGAACCGGTTCTCGTGAAGAACTACTTTCCAATAAGGGAGTAGATACAGTTATCTCATCAAGTTCTACTTTCCTCCCACTCACTTCTTTCGAGAGAAACTCCTTCTCTAGAAAGGATCCATTCTTAGCAACGAATGTCTTGCCTTCGGATCTATGATAGAAGGTGTACCCAACAGTCTCTTTTGGGTATTCTATGAAGACACATTTTTCCGATTTGGGTTCGAGCTTATCTGGTTGAAGTTTCTTCCCATAAGCATCGCAGCCCCAAACTTTAAGAAACGACAACTTTGGTTTCTTGCCAAACCACAGTTCATAAGGCGTCGTCTCAACGGATTTTGATGGTGCCCTATTTAACATGAATGCGGCCGTCTCTAAAGCATAACCCCAAAACGATAGCGGTAAATCAGTAAGAGACATCATTGATCGCACCATATCAAGTAAAATACGATTACGACGTTCGGACACACCATTTCGTTGTGGTGTTCCGGGTGGCGTGAGTTGCGAAACTATTCCACATTGTTTCAAACGTAAACCAAACTCGTAACTCCAATATTCTCCTCCACGATCAGATCGTAGAAACTTTATTTTCTTATTACGATGATTTACCACTTCACTCTGAAATTCTTTGAACTTTTCAAATGTTTTAGACTTGTGCTTCATTAAGTAGATATACCCATATCTGCTCAAATCATCTGTGAAGGTGAGAAAATAAGGATATCCGCCACGAGCCTCAACATTCATCGGACCACATACATCTGTATGTATGATTTCCAACAAATCTGTTGCTCTCTCCATAGTACCGGAGAACGGTGTTTTAGTCATCTTGCCCATGAGGCACGGTTCGCAAGTACCAAGTGATTCATAATCAAGTGATTCCAGAAGTCCATCAGTATGGAGTTTCTTCATGCGCTTTACACCGATATGACCTAAACGGCAGTGCCACAAATATGTTGCACTATCATTATTAACTCTGCATCTTTTGGCTTCAACATTATGAATATGTGTATCACTACTATCGAGATTCAATAAAAATAGACCACTCTTCAAGGGTGCATGACCATAAAAGATATTACTCATATAAATAGAACAACCATTATTCTCTGATTTAAATGAATAACCGTCTCGCATTAAACAAGATCCAGATATAATGTTCATGCTCAACGCTGGCACCAAATAACAATTATTTAGGTCTAAAACTAATCCCGAAGGTAGATGTAGAGGTAGCGTGCCGACCGCGATCACATCGACTTTGGAACCGTTTCCCACGCGCATCGTCACCTCGTCCTTGGCCAGTGCTCGCTTATTCCGTAGTCCCTGTTTCGAGTTGCAAATATTAGCAACAGAACCAGTATCAAATACCCAGGTGCTACTACGAGCTCTAGTTAGGTACACATCAATAACATGTATATCACATATACCTTTGTTCACTTTGCCATCCTTCTTATCCACCAAATACTTGGGGCAGTTCCGCTTCCAGTGACCATTCTGCTTGCAGTAGAAGCACTCAGTTTCAGGCTTAGGTCCAGACTTGGGTTTCTTCTCTTGAGCAGCAACTTGCTTGCCGTTCTTTTTTTTTTTGAAGTTCCCCTTCTTCTTCCCTTTGCCCTTTTTCTTGAAACTAGTGGTCTTGTTGACCATCAACACTTGATGCTCCTTCTTGATTTCTACCTCCGCAGCTTTCAGCATTGCGAAGAGCTCGGGAATAGTCTTGTTCATCCCTTGCATATTATAGTTCATCACAAAGCTCTTGTAGCTTGGTGGCAGTGATTGGAGAATTCTGTCAATGACACTATCATCAGGAAGATTAACTCCCAGTTGAATCAAGTGATTATTATACCCGGACATTCTGAGTATGTGTTCACTGAAAGAACTATTCTCCTCCATCTTGCAGCTATAGAACTTATTGGAGACTTCATATCTCTCAATCCGGGCATTTGCTTGAAATATTAACTTCAACTCCTGGAACATCTCATATGCTCCATGACGTTCAAAATGTCGTTGAAGACCCGGTTCTAAGCCGTAAAGCATGGCGCACTGAACTATAGAGTAGTCATCAGCTTTGCTCTGCCAGACGTTCTTAACGTCGTCAGTTGCATCAGCAGCAGGCCGGGCACCCAGCGGTGCTTCCAGGACGTAACTTTTCAGTTGCTTGAAATATTAACTTCAACTCCTGGAACATCTCATATGCTCCATGACGTTCAAAACGTCGTTGAAGACCCGGTTCTAAGCCGTAAAGCATGGCACACTGAACTATAGAGTAGTCATCAGCTTTGCTCTGCCAGACGTTCTTAACGTCGTCAGTTGCATCAGCAGCAGGCCGGGCACCCAGCGGTGCTTCCAGGACGTAACTTTTCTGTGCAGCAATGAGGATAATCCTCAGGTTGCGGACCCAGTCCGTGTAATTGCTACCATCATCTTTCAACTTTGCTTTCTCAAGGAACGCATTAAAATTCAACGGAAAAAAAGCATGAGCCATCTATCTACAAACAAACATAGACAGGCAAGATACTATCAGGTACTAAGTTCATGATAAATTTAAGTTCAATTAATCATATTACTTAAGAACTCCCACTTAGACAGACATCTCTCTAGTCATCTAAGTGATCAAGTGATCCAAATCAACTAAACCATAACCGATCATCACGTGAGATGGAGTAGTTTTCAATGGTGAACATCACTATGTTGATCATATCTACTATATGATTCACGCTCGACCTTTCGGTCTCCGTGTTCCGAGGCCATATCTGCATATGCTAGGCTCGTCAAGTTTAACCTGAGTATTCCGCGTGTGCAAAACTGGCTTGCACCCGTTGTAGATGGACGTAGAGCTTATCACACCCGATCATCACGTGGTGTCTGGGCACGATGAACTTTGGCAATGGTGCATACTCAGGGAGAACACTTCTTGATAATTTTAGTGAGAGATCATCTTAAAAGGCTACCGTCAATCAAAGCAAGATAAGATGCATAAAGGATAAACATCACATGCAATCAATATAAGTGATATGATATGGCCATCATCATCTTGTGCTTGTGATCTCCATCTCCGAAGCACCGTCGTGATCACCATCGTCACCGGTGCGACACCTTGATCTCCATCGTAGCATCATTGTCGTTACGCCATATATTGCTTCTAAGACTATCGCTACCGCTTAGTGATAAAGTAAAGCAATTACAGGGCGTTTGCATTTCGTACAATAAAGCGACAACCATATGGCTCCTGCCAGTTGCCGATAACTTCGGTTACAAAACATGATCATCTCATACAATAAAATATAGCATCACGTCTTGACCATATCACATCACAACATGCCCTGCAAAAAAAAGTTAGACGTCCTCTACTTTGTTGTTGCAAATTTTACGTGGCTGTTACGGGTTTAGCAAGAACCGTTCTTACCTACGCATCAAGAACCACAACAATAGTTCGTCAAGTTGGTGATGTTTTAACCTTCGCAAGGACCGGGCGTAGCCACACTCGATTCAGCTAAAGTGAGAGAGACAGACACCCGCCAGCCACCTTTAAGCACGAGTGCTCGTAACGGTGAAACCAGTCTCGCGTAAGCGTACGCGTAATGTCGGTCCGGGCCGCTTCATCTCACAATACAGCCGAACCAAAGTATGACATGCTGGTAAGCAGTATGACTTGTATCGCCCACAACTCACTTGTATTCTACTCGTGCATATAACATCAACGCATAAAACCTAGGCTCGGATGCCACTGTTGGGGAACGTAGTAATTTCAAAAAAATTCCTACGCACACGCAAGATCATGTTGATGACATAGCAACGAGAGGGGAGAGTGTTCGTCCACGTACCCTCGTAGACCATAAGCGGAAGCGTTAGCACAACGCGGTTGATGTAGTCGTACGTCTTCATGATCCGACCGATCCAAGCACCGAACATACGGGGCCTCCGAGTTCAGCACACGTTCAGCTCGATGACGATCTCCGGCCTCCGATCCAGCCGAGCTCCGGAGATGAGTTCCGTCAGCACGACGGCGTGGTGACGATGATGATGTTCTACCAGTGCAGGGCTTTGCCTAAACTCCGCGACGATATGACCGAGGTGGAATATGATGGAAGGGGGCAACGCACACGGCTAAGGAGCGATCCGTAGATCAACTTGTGTGTCTATGGGGTGCCCCCCGCCCCCGTATATAAAGGAGCCAGGGGGGAGGAGGTGGCCGGCCAAGGAGGGTGCGCCAAGGGGGGAGTCCTACTCCCACCGGGAGTAGGACTCCCTTCTTTCCAAGTAGGAGTAGGAGAAGGGGGGAAAGAGGAGGAAGAGGGGAAGGAAAGGGGGGGCGCCGCCCCCCTTCCCTTGTCCTATTCGTACTAGGAGGGGGAGGGGTGCGCGGCCCCCTCCTGGCTCCTTCCCTCTTCTCCCTCGTGGCCCATGTAGGCCCATTAACCCCCCGGGGGGTTCCGGTAACCTCCCGGTACTCCGGTAAAATGCCGATTTCACCCGGAACGATTCCGATGTCCAAATATAGGCTTCCAATATATCAATCTTTATGTCTCGACCATTTCGAGACTCCTCGTCATGTCCGAGATCACATCCGGGACTCCGAACAAACTTCGGTACATCAAAACTTATAAACTCATAATAAAATTGTCATCGTAGCGTTAAGCGTGCGGACCCTACGGGTTCGAGAACTATGTAGACATGACCTAGAACCATTCTCGGTCAATAACCAATAGCGGGACCTGGATGTCCATATTGGTTCCTACATATTCTACGAAGATCTTTATCGGTCAAACCGCATAACAACATACGTTGTTCCCTTTGTCATCGGTATGTTACTTGCCCGAGATTTGATCGTCGGTATCCAATACCTAGTTCAATCTCGTTACCGGCAAGTCTCTTTACTCGTTCTGTAATACATCATCTCATAACTAACTCATTAGTTATAATGCTTGCAAGGCTTAGGTGATGAGTATTATCGAGAGGGCCCAGAGATACCTCTCCGACAATCGGAGTGACAAAACCTAATCTTGAATTATGCCAACCCAACATGTACCTTCGGAAACACCTGTAGAGCACCTTTATAATCACCCAGTTACGTTGTGATGTTTGGTAGCACACAAAGTGTTCTTCCGGTAAACGGGAGTTGCACAATCTCATAGTTGCAGGAACTTTGTATAAGTCATGAAGAAAATAATAGCAGTATACTAAACGATCAAGTGCTAGGCTAACGGAATGGGTCATGTTAATCACATCATTCTCCTAATGATATGATCCCACTAATCAAATGACAACACATGTCTATGGTTAGGAAACATAACCATCTTTGATTAATGAGCTAGTCAAGTAGAGGCATACTAGTGACTATAGTTTTGTCTATGTATTCACACATGTATCATGTTTCCGGTTAATACAATTCTAGCATGAATAATAAACATTTATCATGATATGAGGAAATAAATAATAACTTTATTATTGCCTCTACGGCATATTTCCTTCACTGACCATCGTAAGTATTGGGGTACTGTCGGCTCAACAGCGCTGACTACTTGCTTATGAACCTTCCGGTCACGTTTTTACATGTGTTCATAGTGAAGACATGATATTGACCCTCATTAAGCTGTTTTGGATTACTCTGATATCCTGACTGATTATTTTGCTACTGGTTACCCTGGCCGGACTGCTGATTATGACCACCATTGTTACCTTGACCCTGATAACCGGAAGTTGAGCCACCGCCACCAAAGTCGGACCCTTGAGAGCCAGATCCTGACCCGCCAGGCAACCCATTGTTAGGACCATGATGTTGGCCAGGGCTGTAATTCCTGAACTCCCGCATCACGTAACAATCCTTCCAGGCATGAGTGGACTCTTTGTTAAGAAAACTATGTTTTGGGCAAGGTTCATTAAGCATTGCCTCAAGGTTGAAAGGCTTTCCTCCACTAAAAGGCGGCTTGCCATTACCGTTGTGGTGCTGGTTTTTATACCCAGTGTTGGTGTTAGCTACTAGATCTGACCCACCATCGAGGTGTCTCCGCTTACCACCATTACCTTGGTTATTGCCATTATTCCCTGCTACATTCTGCTGTTGACCCTTACCGTTGCCATTCTTCTTGCCCTTGTTGGATTTTTCTGAAGGAAATATGCCCTAGAGGCAATAATAAAGCTATTATTCATTTCCTTATTTCATGATAAATGTTTATTATTCATGCTAGAATTGTATTAACCGGAAACATAATACATGTGTGAATACATAGACAAACATAGTGTCACTAGTATGCCTCTACTTGACTAGCTTGTTTATCAAAGATGGTTATGTTTCCTAGCCATGGACAAAAGAGTTGTCATTTGATTAATGGGATCACATCATTAGGAGAATGATGTGATTGACTTGACCCATTCTGTTAGCCTAGCACTTGATCATTTAGTATGTTGCTATTGCTTTCTTCATGACTTATACATGTTCCTGTAACTATGAGATTATGCAACTCGCGTTTACTGGAGGAACACTTTGGGTGCTACCAAACGTCACAACGTAACTGGGTGATTATAAAGGAGTACTACAGGTGTCTCCAAAGGTACATGTTGGGTTGGCGTATTTCGAGATTAGGTTTTGTCACTCCGATTGTCAGAGAGGTATCTCTGGGCCCTCTCGGTAATGCACATCACTATAAGCCTTGCAAGCAATGTGACTAATGAGTTAGTTACGGAATGATGCATTACGTAACGAGTAAAGAGACTTGCCGGTAACGAGATTGAACTAGGTATTGGATACCGACGATCGAATCTCGGGCAAGTAACATACTGATGACAAAGGGAACAATGCATGTTGTTATGCGGTTTGACCGATAAAGATCTTCGTAGAATATGTAGGAGCCAATATGGACATCCAGGTTCCGCTATTGGTTATTGACTACGAATAGTTCTAGGTCATGTCTACATAGTTCTCGAACCCGTAGGGTCCGCACGCTTAAGGTTTCGATGACAGTTAGTCAGTTATATTATGAGTTTATGAGTTTTGATGTACCGAAGGAGTTCGGAGTCCCGGATGAGATCGGGGACATGACGAGGAGTCTCGAAATGGTCGAGACGTAAAGATCGATATATTGGACGACTATATTCGGAGTTCGGAAAGGTTCCGAATGATTCGGGTATTTTTGGGGGTACCGGGGAGTTACGAGAATACGAGGAAGAAGCATTGGGCCTCATGGGCCAAGTGGTGGAAGAGAGGAGTGGTTGAATTGACAACTCAACTGCTAATACTTGAGAATATTCTTTGGCTCTCCTTGTGTCGAATCAATAAATTTGGGTTGAATACTCTACCCTCGAAAACTGTTGTGATCCACTATACTTGTGGGTTATCAATGTCCCTTGAATTTTTTTGATGAAACGCGCCTTCAACTCCGCCCATGAACTAATAGAATTAGGAGGCAGGCCTTTTAACTATGTACGAGCCGGCCATCATAGTGAAGTACTTGGCACAGATAGCATCATTGACATCCAACATCTCCATGGCTAACTCATTACTTTCAATCCATGCATCAGGAGGGGGATCAGCTGTGTAATTGGCCACCTTGCGAGGACCCTTACAATTTTTGGGCAGATGCTCGTTATGCAAAGCCGACACTAAACACGGCACTCCAACAACCCTAGAAATTGTCCCGGCTCCCACCGAGGTTGAAGGGGTCACCGAAGGCTGCTGATAAGCCCCCTGGTGGGTCGTCGCCGCCTCACGGCAGACTCTGGCCTCATCCACAATCGCCTGAGCCTCAGTTTTGGGGTTAAAGGGCGGGTTTCGGTGTCGCTCACTGCTAGAGACTGCGGGGCGAGTCAATACGCCGGTTGTAACTGCGACTCGGCCGGGGAGTGGAGTGCATCCTTTCACGACTGTATGAGTAGGTGGCATGTTTTTTCAGGGCAGTTTGTAGGAGCTCGACTGTGTTTCGGGTTTCCACCGCTGCTGGTGAGTCACAGTCATCGAGATCGCCGCAAGCCAGGTCGCTGGTGCCACCATGTTATCTACTGGGTTAGAAAAAGGACCTGGCGGTGTTGAAAAACATTGAGGCGGGGTCTGGCCCCTACGGGGCGGGTCTGACTATCGAGGTTGAGCCGTCGCCCTGTTCCCAGGCGCCTCTACAGACTAGGGTATAATCGATGGAGTACTTGGACCTGCCCCCGGCGTATTGAATAGATTCATGGGCTGATAATGCAAAGGTAGGCGGGTCTGGTTCCTCCTACGAAGAACTGCGTTGGAAGCGTTTTGATCCAGACTTAAACACCAAGCTTGTGCCTTCATGCGCTTCGACTCAGCCTCAATCTGAGCCCACACTGCTGCCATCCTGGTATTCTCTACATTGATATCCTCCTCGGCCTTGATCATCTGTTCCTTGAGCCTCGCAATCTCTATGTTGCGCTCTGCTTGATTTGCTGTTGTGACCTCGGTCCCCATTAAGGTTGTTAACTCGTTCATCAACCCTAACAAGACCTAAGCCGGCGGCCTAGCTGAGCCGGAGCCTGAAGGGTCAATAGCCGTTGTTGCTCTAGCCACCGTGCTATTGAGAACCGGCGTTGTGCCAGCCATGAAGATGGCAGATCGACGCGGCGGCTCATAAGGGTCCGGAATACTATTGCCGTCGGAATAGCCCCCAAGCCTGCCGTTTTGAAACTGGTAAAATGACTCCGTCTCTCCAGTCGAGGACTCGTCACCTGAGTAGATGAAAGTCTCTCCTCCCGACGCCGAGTCTTCCGCAAGTTCCATGCCTTGTGAAAAACCGACGAAAACGCGCTTTCGGCCGGGTTGAATCCAGGCGGGTTTCGCGCGCCGAGCCGACTCGATGAGGTCAGTGCAGGTGTCCGGATTAAGCTCAAATCCGCCGATATTTCCAATGGAAACGTGAATTCTGCTGAAAAGGACCCGGTACCCGTACTCAATTGAGTCGGCCTCGGGACCCCAGCCAGCGTCGTCGATGCAGAGCTTGCCGCGACGACTCTTGGTCATCCTTCCAACGGCGTATCCCTCGATCCCTGGGAAAGAGCCCTTCAAGAACTCGAAACCACCGTGCACTAGCCCCACGGTGGGCGCCAACTGTCATGGGGTTAACATGGCAGATGCCCTAGTGAAAGGACTTAGGTCCGAGGCCATCGCTATGGTGACTGGCTTGAAGGGGTTAAACGGGACGAGAGACACGAGTTTACTCAGGTTCGGCCCCTCACGATCGAGGTAAAAGCCTACGTACTGCTTTGTGTTGTATTTCTTGAGTATTGGTTACAAGGGAGCGGATTCGCTTGACCTAGCTATCGATTGATTGTAACCTAAGTTTACCCGCCGCAGGGACTCGCCTTTATATACACAGATCGAGGCCCTGGGCTTACAAGAGTCCGGGTCGGGTTATACTTCGTAACCGATTCCGGCTCTAAGTTGCCTTGCCTTCCTTGGCAAGTCACAATCGGGCGGCTTACACTTCCGGGTCACGCACAGTCTTCTGGCATTGGGCCTCCATCCGGCCCACATCGTAAGTCGCCTCCCTGGCTTCATGTCTTGTCTCTTGGGCCTGTCTAAGGCTTCATTGTTAAGTCGCCAACAGCCTAACCCGGCCCTTCTAGGGCGGGTTACACCATGGGGTCATATCCCCAACAACTTTGGTTATCTTTGTTTTCTTATTGATTTTTGTGCTTGCTTTTCTTTTTTGTTTCTTTGTGGTTTTTATTGGGGGTTTTTAACTCTTGTCTACTTTTTTCTAGATATACAATGTATTGCTTGAATAAAAGAAATAAGTTGAGTACCACTTAGTTAGCTCCATTGTTAGATGATCCATCCATATGTCATAAGTTCAATAAAAGATACATATGTCGAAAGTAATTGTAATTTCTGCGGCTTTTCTCTAACTTCTCAAATTCAATTAGGTAAAGGCCCATTAATCCCAACAGGGCCATTAATTCTAGCAAGTGTTTTAATAGGACAGATGACATCTTACTATATTCATATTGATTGATGTGTGCAACTTGTCACCGGAGTTGACTCTAGAAAACAAGTAAATAAAAAAAAGAAAATCGGTTGTTCTCAGGAGTCGTTGATGAATGCAACTAGATCATACACTTCTTTAGTATCGACAAAAAGAGTAGCTCGGGCGTCCACTTGCTTGCAATGTACTTCCTCTGTTCCAAATTAGTTGACTTGAATTTGTCTAAATACAGATGTATCTATACTTGTTTAGTGCATCCGTGTCTAGATAAATATGGGTCAAGTAATTTGAAACGGAGGGAGTAGTATTGTTCAAGATTAAAAGAAGTAAGCTGAGTACCACTTAAATAGCTCTATGCGCTTTGATGGTTTATCCACGTCATAAGTTCAATAATAAAAATATTGGATGTCTAAATTAATCATGACTTCTTTGACTTCTGACAAAATTGTGAAATTCAGTTGGCTCAAGGCCCATTAAACTCAACATGCCCATTAATTCCAACATATTTTCAATCAGAGAGATAGCATCTTATATGCATATCAAATGATGTATGCAATTGGCATTAGAGTTGACTCTAGAAAACAAGGAAATACAAAAAAGAAAAGAGAATAAGTTGTCGTCAGAGGCGGCTGATGAATGCAGCTTAATCCTCCACTTCTTTTTTTGTTGATAGACAGCTACTGAAAACTTTAGGAATTCCTTGATACATCATTCACTTGCTTACAATGTTTTGCTTGACTACAAGAAGTAAGCTGAGTACCACTGAAATAGCTCTATGCACTTTGATGATTCGTCCACATGTCATAAGTTTAACATAAAAGAAAACTGGATGTCAGAATAAATTGGGACTTGTCTTAGCTTTCTGTATGTTAGAAACATATTTCGGGTATAATTCAGTCTGGTGACCAAAGCGGATATACACTTCAAGTTTGATGACGATTGATATATTTTTACTCTGTATTTAATTATCAATTTACTTCAACGTGTTATGTTCTTTTTATTACAACTATTGTTTATGAGGTAGATAGAGAATTCCAACTCCATAACAACCGTGGAAAGCTACATGTAGGATCCTTAGTTCGCTGAACTCACAACCTTGATCATTATATACATCTCAAAACCAGGCAAAGTCCATGCCTTGCCAGACTCATCGAGGTCGTCGTAGGCGGCTCAGATCTTGCTTTCCAACCCTTTTTTTTTTACATAAACCCAGGGAAATGTTCGAATTATTTCAACACATAAGATCTTTTTTCTTTCACTCCTATTAATCTACAAATTGTATGAAATATGAACCAATGAGTTTGTAAAAAAAATTGTATGACATGAATCAATGAGTTTGACAATCCCTTGTGAATATTGGCAGAAACAACTATGACCGTCTGTAGATGAATGTGAGCATGATGTGGCTGAAGCCAATAAATTTCAGTACTCCCAAAGAAAGTTGCAAGACTATTGAAATCGCTTGCATTCAGATGAACAATAATAACTACACAACTCGGATAAGGAACCCCCCAGGTTTTTATTTCAGAACAAAAAGGCATATAGGACCACTGAAATCCCCTGCATTCAGATGTACAGGGATAACAATTGCACAGGAATGGATAACAGAAGATTGTCCTGACATATGAGAACAAGATCCATCTTTTCCAGCGCATGAAATTCATCGACAATATCAAACTCAAGATCTAATCTATCAATCATTTGAGTATGTAACAGTTACAAGCATAAAACATGGCATTTATGAAGAAAGATCTGTATCATGATGCTTTAATTCTTGCGGAACCTTGTAAACGTCACCGGGTCTTGATAAGATGAGAGACAGACTCCTTGGCCATCTCAACCTGTGCAATTGCCCAATATGTCTTCTCATGCACAAGCTCAATGAGAGGTGCGTGCTCGTCAAAGTCAACTGTGATCATTCGAGGACAGCCTACGGCCTAGTTATTTGAACGTTAACTACAAACTCTTGCACAGCTTCCATGACTTTGAGACTGCTTGGTACCCGCCTTCCACAGTACCTAACGAGGTTGATTACCTAGTTTAATGCTTCAGGGTTTGCTTCACTGGGTCTGCTTGCAGAGGACACGCTGCTGCTTGGTCCAGCAATACTGCTGCTACCTACGTTCGGTTCATCATTTCTGCTTCCAGAAACTGCATTCTCAGTGGGTCCACGGTTTGTGTTACCCGGAAACTGACTGCCAGTGGCAGGTCTTCCAGTGTTCATATTACCAAGAATCAGTTGCTTCTTAAATTTGTGCTTTTTCCCTCCAATATGGGCGCCGAAATTGAATTCAGTGACACAATCCACCTTGCATATTTTGCACCAAAAGGAAGGTACAGAATTTGTTCTGGGTATTTGAACAGCCTGCATAGCCTGTGATGCAGGCTGTCGAACTATTACTTTTTTCTTTGGGGGGTACCAATTTGCTGGCTGGCTTCTTGCAGCCGTGAAATTAAAGCTTGACTGCGGTGAAGGCATATTACTCTCAGGAGTTAACTTTCTCTTCAACACATCAGGTGTTGAATCTGTACAGGTCTCCTGAAAGTATATTTTTAATCCAATAGTAGATAAGTAAAGTGCATCTAATTTCTCCGACAAATTTTTCTAGGTTTCAAACAAAAACATAGTAACAAATACTCCCTCCGTTCCTAAATATAAGTCTTTCTAGGGATTTCAATATGGACTACATACGAAGCAAAATGAGTGAATCTACACTCAAATCACTCATTTTGCTTCGTATGTAGTCCATATTGGAATCTCTAAAAAGACTTATATTTAGGAACGGAGGAAGTAGTGCATAGCCTTATCATGCTTTCAGATAACATCTTCCAATATCTAACTATAGTTTGATACAATTAGGGAAAGTAGCATCGAACCTATGCAGAAGAATGAGAACACGGAATGGTTTAACATCAGAAGTAAAAGAGAGTGGTGCCAGGAGCCCAGGACTGTCAATAGTAAACTGCATTTCAAATGAATACTCAATAACCAGAAATCGTCCAGAATAATTGTTTCTCTAAATATGGATGTAGTTTACTTAAAACTTTAGCAAACTTTCCCCACTGATCAAAGAACTACTACAACTCTGCAAGCTGAACTCTTCATCCTGTCCAGAAAATGGTAAGAACAAGGATAAAGGTCTAGAGGTAATTTGGAGTGGCATTGAAACAACAACACCTTTGTTGCAGCTTCTCACATGGGTGGTTGGATCAAACTCGGGTATGTTTCATCACATCTTGTAAAGCAATATTAAACTCAATGTGCGGCTTATGGATATTTTCTCAACAGCATGAATGTGACAATAGAACTTGAGAAAACTGACTCCTGTTTGAGCTTTCAACATATGAAGTTGAGACTCGATTCAATGCCTTGCACAAGAAAACACTCCCTCCGTTCACAAATATAAGATGTTCTAACTTTTTTCTGAAACAACTGTATATAAACACGTTTTAGTGTGTTTGTTCACACATTTCAGTCCATATGTAGTCCATACTGAAATATCCACAATATCTTATATTTGTGAAAAGAGGGAGTAGAAGATACCTATTGAATAAAAGGTACTCCGTCCGTCCCATAATGTAAGACGTTTTTTTAACACTACATTAGTGTAAAAAAACGTCTTACATTATGGGACAGAGGGAGTACAAAATAGCTTTCTGCAGTACACAGATAGCACAAATGATAAAACTGTGTTGACATATAAAGTAAACTAAGATGAAATGGTAAATTTCTGTTAATGATTGGTTACCCAGACTAATTACTTCCCATGCATGCAAGTTATCAACCATAGGAGCACAAATGTTCATTACCAAAAAAAACCTGCTGACAAGTTATCAGACAAGAAGCTTACTCTGGATACCGCAGGAGCTTCATTAAGAGCAATCAACAGATGTGGATGAGTACGTTCCAACCTTCGCCGATATTCCAGTTCCCTTCTAAGAGCTTCTTCGTATGTGATAGTAGGACAGGACGGTGTATGAGACTTTTGCATGCTTGATGAGAACAAATCACATCTACTTGCAAGCGCCAGTTCTTTCTCAGCTAGCAAAGAATTCCCTAGCATATTTGTGCATTTAAAAACAGAAGTGGTCTGATTTCCAGCATCTAAAACCACAGGTCTTTCGCATATTCAGAATGCAAGCTCGTATGGTCCAATGCTGAAACAAACATAGTGAATCAAAACCCAAAAAAGAGCCATAAATTTGCTATAACAATGTGCGTTCAGTGACATTTTAAAAAAAATTATAAGAAATCGTCAGTGTCCTCTAGCAACAGAGTACAGATCAATCAGTTAGCTTGAGCAACTTTGGTCAAATGTTCAGCACTATATGTACAAAAGAAAAACACCAGATGCGGACAAAAGCTAATCAAAATTGTCATGGAAAATTTCAGCATACGGTATGTTTTTCTGTGATCTACAAGTTGTTGTTGTCACTTGTCAGTCTACAAATTTACCTTCTAATTTGTTGCTTTTTACAACAAAATTCTTTCGGAAGTAAACTGTTCTGGTTACTCCAGCACGCATCACACCGATCCACAACAGATCGGAAGCAAGCAGGGTGAATTGGAGTGCCGATCCCACAAAGAGCAAGACAGACTGCTTGCTCAAAGAAAAAGAAATGCAGTAACCACACTCACAGAACAATCCAAGCAAATTAGCACCGTCAACCAAGGAAACAGATCCAGATCAGAATGGATCTCCACTCCGCCAAGCCAGTCCAGTAAGCCGAGGACAAGGACGACGACTCTGAGAGGAGGATCTCCTCGAAGTGGAGTGAGCCAGGAAGTGGCCTTAGGCGGGGAGGACACGATGTTACTGGATGGCGAGGGCTAAAGAAGAATATGAGCATTCAAAAAGAAAAGAAAAAAAAAGCCTCCATTGCTCTATCATCCTCCTCTCTCAGGGTAACCAGTGTGCACATCGCATCCTCCTTCACCGGAAAAAATGGGCCTCTCAACATCTTGTTCGATGACAAATTGACAAGACCTCACCAATCAAACGAGGCAAAGGTTACCCACACGCTGCGTTACAACTCTATCAGTTAATTGCTAACCGAAGACAGCGTCATGGCGCATGTTTTCTGCCACAATAGATTAGGTGCGTCCATGCATATCCACATCGAGCCTAATTGGCATGAAGATCCCATCGATCTCAACCACAACTACATCTGAGAAGACGAAATTCGCGAGACCCACAATAGTAATATGGTTCCAATAAACAGAGACAACGAAATCTAGGGGTTTACCTCGACTCCGGGCACTGCCCTTTCTAGAGCGGGCCGTTTCCGGCCGCCGGAATCCGCCTCCCTCTACACCTGTGCGCCGTCGGTTAACAGGGAAAATGAGAGAAGGAAAGTGTGAAACGAGAAAGGGATGGATGGGGACAGCACATCTCATACCTCGCCGCCGGTCGGAACCGTCTCGCCGGAGCGGGTCCAGCTAAAGGGGACGGCGACTCGAGGAGGCGGAAGGTGTTGCGTCGGGGGGGCGGGTCGGGTCGGCCTGTTAATTCCTCAATAAATCCTCAAGGTTAATGTCGTATTTTCCGGATGGATCAAAGGGGGCAGTAAGGCTAGTCATGGTGGGAGTAACATAAGTAGTAACATAGATGCCACGTAAGCAAAAAAGATGACGTGTCATATAATTAAAGAGAAGAGAGACAAATAGAGTAACATAATATGTTACCATCACATAGTGGTTTTCAATACAAAATGAGTCTACGAAGCAATAAATGAAGATATGCATGTTACTACATCTATGACACTTCCCACTATGAAGATGGTAACATGGACTAGTAACATATGTATGTTACTAGTTTAAGTTACTCCCCACTATGAATAGCCTAATTCTGTAACAACGCCCTCTGTATTTCGCTCTTGCTCACTCTTTTTCGGTTTATTATAGGGCTTATTAATTTGGAAAAATCCCCGACCAAGATGCGTGATGAACGACGGAGATAAACTCGTACTAGTTTGTAATAAAATTGCTTATTATTTAGTAAAATTTTTTCTTCAAAAGTGGTGTTTATCCCTGCATTAATTACAACGCATGCATGCATGACCACTAAATGACCAAGAACTCGTACTTACATTGATGAGTTTTCTCTTGATCCTTGCATGCAGTGATTTAATGCACCTTGAAATTTGCACATATGATAAGGCTGGTCATAGTGGGGAGTAACTTAGGCCCTGTTTGTTTCATAAGTCCTAGGACTTTTTTAAGTCCCAACTTATAAGTCATAAGTCCCTACCTGTTTGTTTACAGGGATTTATAAGTCCCGAGTCCCTACCTGTTTGTTTACAGGGACTTATAAGTCCATGTTGCACCGCTGCAACGAGGCTCGGGAGAGGGCCTGTCCAGCGATTGGAGGCACCGCTGCAACGAACCGAGGCAGAACGAACCGAGGCGGGGCGGCGACGGGGCGGCGAACCGGGGCAGAACGAACCGAGGCGGGGCGGCGACGGGGCGGCAAACCGAGGCAGAACGAACCGAGGCGGGGCGGTGACGGGGCGGCGAACCGAGGCGGGGCGGTGACGGGGCGACGAACCGAGGCGGGGCGGCGACGGGGCGATGACGGGGCGAGAGGCGGGCGGCGACGGGGCGATGACGGGGCGAGAGGCGGGCGGCGACGGGGCGAGAGGCGGGGCGGCGACGGGACGGCGACGGGCGAGAGGCGGGGCGGCGGCGGCGATTGGACCTAGAGGCAGGCGGCATGCGGGGAACGAGTCTGCAGCGACGCGGGGTAGGTCCGGCCCGAGATAAGTCCCAATAAGCTCCTCCCTGAGAGTCTTATTTGATAAGTCCCAAATCACCACAATAAGTCCCAATAAGTCCCTTGTGTTTGGTTTAGGTGGGACTTATAGGGACTTTTTTAAGTCCCTAAACCAATAAGTCCCTGGAAACAAACACCCTCTTAGACTAGTAACATGCATATGTTACTAGTTTATATTACTACCTCTATAGTGCATAGTATTATAGATTAGTATCATAGGTCTTATTTATTGCCATGCATGACACATATTAGCATCACATTTATTATGTTACGGTATCTACCTATGTTACTATAACCATCTCTCTTTTCTTTTATTGCATGCCACGTAAGCATGTTTGCGAGTCCCAAGAGCATGATACTACTACTTATGTTATCCCCACTATGGCCAGCCTAAAACTACGTACTCATAGTGGGAGTATCACACATTCCTAGACGAAATAGATGATGTGACAAGTAATTAATGAGAAAAGAGTGGCATGTAGTACTCACACTATGAGTCACATCACACATATCAAGACAAGATGAATCTACAACCGAATAAATAAAGTGATGTATGACAGCACACATATATTATTCCCCACTATAGAGATGGTAATATAGACTAATATGCATGTTGCTAGTCCAAGTTACTCCCCACTGGATAGATCTGATATAAGTAGAACTGAGACTAATAAAACGAAAAAGAAAAATAGATAAGCTCTATAAACCGGAGAGTAGAAAATATAAAGTACAAAAATTCATGAAAAATCATCACTCAAGCTAGCCAGCCCCATGCGTAACTCAATGCAAGCTCCGCCACTGGATGTAACGGTGACACTGGCTCGGGAGCGATCACTGCGACGACAAGGGCTACTTTCTTGCAGCAAGCTCTAGTGGTATTCCTTTCGTTGACGTACGATGATGATGCGGCAACAGCCAAAGCTAGGGCTCTCCGGGGTTGTTTGATTTTAATGAACACTGCGGGGTTGCAACAAGTTAATGATCGAGAATGACGCATTGTAGACATAATCTTATAGAGGTCATGCACAATGTTGGAGCTCAATCGGCCCAACGGCAACGATCTAGCGAGAATGTAATTTTGTATTCTATAACTTTTACTTATGTCAAGTTTTGGCATTGCCCTAGGGAAGCTAGCATAGCTGCTGATTTGCTAGCTAGTACGGGCATTTACAGCTGGACGCCCCAAACTCATTTCAAACAGTCGGCCGGGTGGGCCTATCACTGGCTGGTCATAAAAACTCAACCCAGCCCGATGCCTCGAACGGGCCTCAAATGTCCGGGGCGTCCGACGTCTCTCATATCCAGCCCAAATGTAGAGCGGATATGATGAGCCCCAGGCACGCTGGACGCATCCGTTTGACAGACTCGGCCCATCACCGACCACATCGTTGTCCCACTAAAAATTCCGATCCGGCTCCTTGTTCAGAACCCTAGCTCACTTGCTCTCCTTCCTCGCTCCATCCTCTCATCTGCCCTCTACAATTTCGGTCCAATCTGATGACCATGTCGAGCTCCGGCAGGTGCTTCGACTCCGACCTGGATGCCGACGAGGAGCTGGCCCTCTGCATTGCCTTGGAGCGGTCCAAGGTGGACACCGGTGGCAACTCCAGATCTGCAGCGTCGCCGCAGCTCCCCCTGCTGGCGTTGGCCCCTCTCGGCCCGCGCTAACTTCGCAAGGGTAGCGCAGTTCGCGCCTCCCCCACGTCGTCCCCTCCCCCCGTCGGCTGCTGCTCCCTCACGTGGGCAACGGTGGGTGCTTGTGCCAGCCCCGCCGTCACGGCCGCACGCGCTGGAATCGGAGGCGCGTGCCGCCCGCCGCGAGAGGCAGCGGGCAAGGTACAGGACGCTGCGGAATAGTTTGTGCGTCGTCGCCGCGGGAGGCAGTCGGAGCCCGATGAGAATGAGCGCCTGCTTGCTTGGGTATACAGCCGGTCACTTACGACACCGGAGACAGACGCTCGGCAGCTCCGCCGGAAGAATGCCAAGGTGCTCTGGGTTGCCATTGAGCAATTCGAGTGCGAGGTAGTGACGAAGGCGGCTCGGCTGGCGAAGCTCAAACTGCAGCAAGACAGGGGCGGGCTCAAAGGGCTCGTCATCCTCTCCGACACCTCCGGCCACGACGACGGCGACGACCACGACGCCTCGTCCAACGATTCTCCACCAACCGCCGACACCTACAGCTTCGCCTGCGACCGGAAGGGGAAAAGGCCGGCGAGGAAGTGGTCCACTTTAAATTCAAGTTTATAGATGTGGTTTAAACTTGTCCGTCGTATTATGTGCATCTTTTGAAGATCCGGCTGATTTCTTGGTGAACAGATTGTTCATCTGTATGTATGTTTCTGTGTCTGCTCATGATCTAAGTAGTTTTTATCGATGTTTCATGGTTTAGTATGGATATAGGGATCAAATATGAGATACATGAATGTGGACGACACAATATAAGGACTAGCCGGTCAATGCCCGTGGAAACGCGGACGTGTCCGTGGGTGGCCGGATTTTCCATGTCCGATTGTAGATACTCAAAGACGGAGAACTCGTGCACAACTGTTTTGACAAAATGATCTCCGTGCTTTCGTGTTGACATTTTCTTTTTTGACATCTGGATTTTTTGGTTGACATAATCGCAAAGGATGTAATGCCTTCATTTGTCCAATTAATATAATCTGCCATGAAGTTTTTCCTAAAAACCAATACAGAAAAAGCCCCACCATAACACGCAACTATATAGCAAACTTGTAATGTTATTTATTTATATTCAGTAAATATTTCACAACTATGCCATAATCAAATACAAGAAATTGTATCTATTTTCAGTTTCAGTTCTTATATTATTGATCCAGATATTCATCTTCTAATCGTATCACAATATATTGTACTAGTAAATTTCTGAGTACCATCTAGTTTTTGCAAAAGGAAAGCACAAATGTAAGCCAACTTTGCAAGAAAAAACTTTGCAATTCTCCCTTGAAAATTTGGGGCAAACAAGAAAGGTGAAGAATGATTGATATTTTGATATAATTGGTTTTAGTTTGTTTTACCGCACGCGAGCCATTTCCGACCACAACAAATGGTGGTCACCTTTTTTCATCCTTCTCCATGCATGGCGACTCAAACGAGGTTCGCGGTTACTAGCTCGCCTTTTTTTGCCCGTGGCCATAGTTCTTGAGGAAATATTACCTCTGCACGCTAACATAAGACGCTTTTGCAGTTCAAGAACATCTTCCATTAGATTAATTTACAGAGGGCATTAACTAACTAAGGCCCCGTTCGGGGATCCACCGGCTCCAAGGATCTGCGGAGCGGCTGTTTGCCGCTCCGGAACTTTGAACTACAGCTCCGTCCGCTCCCGGAGCGGAGCCGTGGAGCAGAGTGACGCCGAACATGCCCTAAATATAAGACTATTTTTGAACTACAGTTATGAGGAAATACTACCTTTGTATGCTAATATAAGACTATTTTGCAGTTCAAAAACGTCTTGCATTAATTTACGGAGGGCATTGATAACTAAATAAGCGGTGGAATGTGTGCCTAAAGAAATGGTTTATCACAATTCTCACTCACGAGGGCATGGAATTTAATCAAAAGGAAAAAATATATATAGCGTGCACGGCGACGTGCGAGACAGCTTCTTCCTGCGGCAAGTTGAGGGACGTGGCCTGCACCAACGAAGTGCACGGAATGTCGCGCCGACAAATGGCAGCTGCCACCGCGGAAGGAATATGATGATATGTGCCAGGCGTCGTGTGTCGAGAGCATGTTGGTTGGCGCGCCACCGACACGGCCACGGCTCACGCCGCCGACAATCCGGCGAGCTGGACCGGAACATTGAGGTGTTGAGCGCCGTCGTCGGCACCATGCATGATTTCCCTGTGCCTCCCAATGTGTAAGAATAAGCTGAATCTCCAGTCTAAAACCCCCTAAAATTCAGATGAATATTGCAGCATGCAAACAAGACCAGTTTGCTTTCAGATGCAAATGTAGTACAGGATAATAACTGCTCCACGCAATTTGAGCAATGTTCACACTCCAGAAGAAAGCGCCTTGCAAGACCCACTGAAACCCTCTGCACACACAATGTTAACAGCATCAGATCCGAGAACGAGAGCCGGATGCGTGCAGTTTCCAGTCATCTCATCCAGCACACGAAATTCGTCCGAAGTGTATCAAACTCAAGATCCAGTTCATCAAGCACTGGAGTCGGTCAAAGTTACAGGCACAAACACACGGTAGTATTCAAAACATTACAAATTTACAAGCTTTTTTTCTTTACACCTTCGCAAATTTACAAGTTCGCGTTTTCTCCGTAGATATAATTTCCATGAAGACTTCACAGCCCGTGATCGGAGAGTTCTGCAGCACGGCAGTTGAGTAAACAAAAGGACTTGGCTTATCGCAGAACGAACACAAATCTGGCAGTTCTAACACTTCTACTTTTTCTTTTTGCGGAAAATAGTTTCAACACATCCGCCAGAAGGAGAGCACACCGTGTTACGCGGCTGCTGTGAGCCTCCTCCTGGCCAGGAACATCATCATGCGGCGGAGGAACGGCGGCTTCTTCGCCTTCTTCGCCTTCTCGCGCGAACCTGGGCCGGCAGGGCTGCTCCTGGCTGACATATCTGAGGACAGTGGATGAACCAAGGCACAGCCGTCTTCTTTGCATGTGCCCTTGGTGTCCCGATCGCGCTCAACGACGATCACCACCGGGTTTGAATGTTTAGTTTCGGATTTCAAAGCCTCAGCGGTAGCCTTACGACGCTCCCCATGCTCCTCCCTCCATGTCCTCAGCTCTTGCTCCATGGCCAGCTTGCCTTCCGTGGCACTCTCCGCCCGCTTTTTGGCAGCAAGCAGCGCTTGCCTTCGTTCTTCCAGAACCTTGTAAACTTCGCTGAGCTTTGCCAAGACAAGAGACTCGGAGTCCTTGGCCATCTCAACCTGCGCAACTGCAAAAGATATCTTCTCGTGCAAAAGCTCTTCTGCCTGATGGGACTTCTCGATGAGAGACGCGTGTTCATCGAAGTCGAGTGTGATCATTCCAGGAGAGCCTTGTTCTGCAATGCTTGCTGCAAGCTCGCTCTCCTCCAGAGCTCTGAGAGCATCAAGCGACAGCCTCTCGGATTCTTTCGCTGCTTCCGTCTCCTTCAGGACCGCTTGGAGCCTGAATTCCATAGCACTCAGATCAGCCTTCGCTTGCTCCATTTCCCCCTTGCTCGTTCTTAGCACCTCCTGTGCCTTCATAGCAAGAGACTTTGCCTCATCAGCTTCCTGGGCTGCAGCTTGCAGAAGCCCAGGCAACTCGCCCATTCTATCGCGGGATTTCTTCTCCTTGGCCTGAACTGTTTCCAGTTCCTGTTGTGCCAGCTTAATCTCCGCCTTGAGAGAAGTAATGCTGGTCGATGCCATTGCTTCCAGCTGCTGCATGGTGGCAAGTGCTTCTTTCTCTTTGCTTAACTCTGACTGAAGTGATGCAGCAGCAACTTTCAGGGCACAGACTTCATCTCTCGCCTCATCAATGCTCTTCTTCTGCTCTTCGAGCTCATTTCTTGATAGAATGGTTTCTTCTTGCATGGTCTCATCAGTTCTGTTTCCTTGTTCTTGTGCTTCTTCAATTAGCTTTGCCTCCACATATGCATTTAGCTCTTTGTTGCACTTCACCAGCAAGCTGGATGATGTTTCGAGCTCAGATTTCAGATCTTCAACAGAGGAAAGCTTCTTGTTGAGTTGACTCAGCTCCTCTTCTGCTTGCCCTAGATCTTTCTCCCATTTAAGACGGTCCTCATCTCGAGCTAAGGAGGCACACGCCTTGTGTTCTTCAGCATCACGGCACGTGGCACGAGCCAAATCCAACACTTCCTTCAGTTTGTTCAGCTCTACAGTGAGATCCTTTGCTTGCTTCTCAGACTCTTTGGATACTATGATGGCTACCTGAGATTTTTCAATGGAAATGTCCTGTTCAATCAATAAAGAATCATAATCCTCCTGAACCCCTTTTAACTCATCATTGACCAACTTCAGTTTGGACACCAGTACTTTGTGCCGGTCATGGATATTTTTCAAAATCTCCTCGCCTGCAACACTATCATCGCTAGCTCCTCCTTCCTCCATCTCTGGTACAATAAATTGGAAGAAATCCAAGTCCTCCTTGGCATCTGCCTCTTCATGTTCTGCCCTCTCCAGGTCATGTTTCAGGTCTTCAATAAGCTTATTTGTTCTCTTAATCTCATTGAATACAGACAGCTTTGCAGCCTCTGCAGCTTCTGCTTTCTGTTTGCAATCTGAAATTTCGTTCTTCAGCAGACCAACCTCGAGTTTGACATGGTCACCCACCTGGATATACCAAGATTGTTAATCATACATAGAAAAAGTAAAAAAAATATGTGTCTGTAAGTCTCAATAAAACTACAAAAGATGGAATTAAGTTGTACTCCCTCCGTCCGAAAAAACTTGTCCTTCAAATGGATGTATCTAGCACTTTTCAGACGGAGGGAGTAGCTGAGAGAATTAATGTAAGATAATTTATTAAGTTGTAGCTGAGAGAATTATTAAGTTGTAGCTGATGCAAATGAAAGATAATTTATTAAGTTGTAGCTGAGAGAATTAATGTAACAAACAAGAGAAGGTATGTTGTGAGTTACCTGCACTGGTTTTGATTTGTGCGTTTTCCAGTTCACGCTACCACCAAATCTTGAGGCAGCCACCTTCACTGACTCAATGGGCTTTGTTGTATCGACAAAAAAATTACTGGTTCTCGAATAATTCCCACTGTTCAATCTCCTCACAGGTGCAGGCATTTTCTGTCTAGTGTCTCGTAGGCTCATTTGGCGATCAGGCAATCTATGCATGAACCGTGGTTTATCTTCTTTCACCTTTTGTAAGATAGCAGGTGGCGCCTCACAAACAGTCTTCTCAGAATCAGAACAGGAAGCACCATCTTGAACGTTATGCAAATGTGCACATTGGACCTCTTCTCTCGAGTTAACTGAAGTCTCTGCCGTTGCATCTGTGTTTTCTTCTGAAGAATGCATGGTCATCAAGTCATTGATAGCATCCTTTGATTCATCAACTTCGTTAGAGGCAGATGGAAAACTGTGAGAATCTTCTTTGATTGATGGCAACCCACTGTGGTCTACTTCTGATGAACCAATTATGGAATCACCAATGGGAGCCTTTTGTTCAACCGAAATCTCCTGCAGATTGCTTTCTTCGTCACTCAGTATCAAGCTTGCAGGAAGTTCTTGGTGCATCGGTGTCTCCAAATTGGCACATGCTGTTTTCTCAAGGTTACTGTTGTCATCTTCATTAGTGCCTTCAGTTGGCTTAGGCTCTAATGAATTTTGCACAGATTTTGGTGAAGACAAAGACGAGTTGCCCACTTCAAGATTCTCCTCTACCATTCTTCCAGTCACGGTTTAATTTTAAATTAACTGTGGAAGAAAACATTGAAGATGAGAATTAGACTAGAACAGCCAGAACCTAAGTATGAGTACCGGTTTACTTGCCAAATAAAGTAAAACATGCAAACACACACACAACTACAATAAACTCAGCAAAGGGAAGTCCTGAGATACAGATTTTTTAATGAAGGAGGGGTCTTCATATATGATGTTCTCATCCAAGAACATTCAGGAAAGGTTTGAACTTGATAAGATTATATAGATGATAAATCCATGGTATAAGAGCAAACCAAATAGTACTTTTTTTCAACCCTAACTATCTGAGAAGCCACAAAGCATTGACTTGATGATTTGTCACGGCAAAGGTTCATCTAGCATAACTATTTTGGCTAAATGTTCTTGGACATAACAAAAGTACGATCTAGACATGCAAACAAGTTGCAGGACACCTCTTTTTGGTTTAATTTCTGATCCATGTAAAACCAATATCGCTTTATGTATGTGAAGAACTGAGGTCTTCATATGTAAGCAAATTGCATGGTTAAACAAAATAATCCAACTTCAAGCTAAGTAAACATCCTAGAAATATCCAAAAATAAAACTCAAGAGCTCATGAAATGAAAAAAAGTTGAAAGGAAAACATGATTACAACTGAGCCACACATAGGACAGTATCTGAAAGCCATGTGCATGATCAGAAAGTAAGCAAAAGCTGAAACTTACTGAAGAGTTGAGACCTCGTGCCTGTATCTTTTGTAATCGAAGGATGAAGGATCTTCAAAACGAGGGGAGGAGACTGGAGGTGGGGAAAAGGTTTGGGCAGTTTTTGCAGGTATTGGGGAGACAACACTGGAGGAAGGGTTGAAAGAATTGGGACAGTGGAGAGCCACCTGGGAGTAGAGAATAGGATCAATTTAAAAATATTCATATGTGGGGAAGACTTGGACTTATTCCCCTAATGCAATATTTGGTTTGATTTCTTCCTGTAGTTTTTGTACACTATTTTACTTTTATCAAAGCTACTGGCACAAGCTGGATGGTTAAGGAAATTGTGTGCCAGCATGAAGCAGGAAGCAGGAACAACTGTATTGGAAATATTCATTTAGAACGTCATGATAGTTGGAAACAATAGAAAAGCTTAGTGCTTCAAGTTCCTCTTTCTTTAGTTTAGTTGGCATTTCATTGGTTGAATCATTCTTCATATGTCATTCAGTGCGCAGATTGGTTAAAAGTAAATAAAAAAGAAAGAAAGAAAGAAAAAAAGTACAGCAAAAGAAGGCGCGCGCTCTTCTTTGTAACATAGCATTTTTTAAGAAACTGGTTGGATCTGTTTTTTTCTTTAGAGTAAATAAAGCAGGAAGAAAATATGGAAACAATTACCTACATCTATGCTGTATTTTTCTAACGGAACAGCTGATGTCAATCATTGTGTCTTCATTTCTACCGTAGCAATTTACTGTGTGTATACCTAATCAATGATAACATGGAAGTTACCATATGTGAAAGTAGTAAGTCGAGCATTGCTGGGATGGGATACGAACAATCTTTACAGTGGTATAAATGTGGAGGATTGTCTGGAAAGCCACCCTGAACGTTCTTTCTTTCTGAAGAAGAAAAAATAGATACTATAATTGATTCGAGAAACATTAGCCCTTTCTTAATAGACCAGTGCTACAAAATATTTCGCATGTAGCTTATTTCATAATTAAACCGAGACACTTTTGCAGGTAGAATGATTTGTGTTGCCTGTTTGGCAGAACTGAAGTCTTCCCAATGGGCATCTGCACCACAAAAACAACTGCTAAGACGATATATAAGCATAACAAGAAAATGGCAAAGCCACGTACCCTTATACCAACATTACGAGGTGTCAAGAGTATAACATCTATAACTGGCTGCCCAATCGTCAGGAGATCTTGTTGTGTTCATCTATGTACCTGCTACTCGAATTTGATAGAATGGATATCTCATTGAGATTCTGTTGACCTAGCTTGTCCATAGCTTGTCCACAATCTTCTCCAAATCAGACGAAGCAATTCTTTAAGGTATCACCATAACAGCAATGCAACAGCTGTGGAGCGCATACCATTTAAATGACCACAATCTTCCATCAAGGATAACAATGCATTCAGCATTTTAAAAGCAAACAATCCTGGTTGCACTGAGATGGAGATATTTCAAACTTTGTGTAACAACTAGCTACTCCAAGAAATTAATGCATGGATGAATGATTTAGACTATTTTCTTGCGTTAAAAAAATGCTCTAACAACTGTCAATCTCGCAGAAGAATGATTTTGCATGTTTTCTTGTGTTAAACAAACATCAACTTAGGCTTGAGCAGGGTTTCAACACATTCCCCACAATTTTAATGCCTTGTGGTTGACAAAAAAAAAGTTCTCTAGCTAATGGAGCTTGTTGTAGGATCAGGGCTACTCAATCAAACTGATTCCCACATCTTTCCTCAACCCTTTTCCTTCCATATCTAACCGCAGCCACTCATAGTCATTCCATTTACCAACTGAAGCATAGATGTTAGAAAGCATGACATAAGACCGTGGATTTCTGTGGTCAGAGTCAATGAGCAATTTCCCCACAGCCTCACCAATTTTGGAATTTCCATGGAATCTACAGGCTCCAAGCAATGACTCAAGCAAACTTTCTGATGGTCTGAATGGCATTGACCCGACAATATCATAGGCTTCATCCAAGTGGCCAGTTCGACCTAGCAGATCCACCATGCATGCATAATGCTCCATCCTCGGTGTGATGCTGTAGTCTATCTGTAGTGATTTAAACAAGGATTTTGCTTGCTCTACAAGGCCACTATGACTGCAAGCTGACAAGATACTAACAAAAGTTACGTCATCTGGCTCCACTCCTGAGGCTATCATCATGGAGAAAAGGTCAAGGGCAGACTTGCCATCCCCATGTAAACCATATGAGTTGATCATTGCACTCCAAGTAACAGAATCTTTTGCCCCTGAGCTATCAAAGAGCTCTCTTGCAAATGAAATGCTTCCACACCTTGAATGCATGTCAATGAGAGCATTGACAACAAAAAGGCTTCCACCAAAGCCATTCTTTAGTAAGAGAGCTGTAACACATTCTGCCAAATCTCCTTTTCCAATCTGCGAACATGCTGAGATGAGTGCCAACATGGTTACTGCATCAGGATTCACATTAAGGAAGCACATCTGCCTGAAGAAATCAAATGCAATATCAGCCAGCTTGCACTGAACACAGGCAGATAAGATGCAATTCCATACTATGGTGTTTTTTTCACCAACCGAATTGAAGAGTTTGCAGCTGTAATCGAAATTGTTGAACCTACTGTACATACAAATGGCTGATGTGAGCATAGAGGTTTCTAGCCTGAAGAAATTTCGAACTGCATAGCAGTGGACAGACTTTCCTTGCAACTGACTCTGACAAACAGGCAATACGTTCAGTAATGTAATATGATTTGGTTCCTTTTTATTCTTCACCATTTCATAAAACAGAGGTAAGATCTCTTCAGATAGGTTGTTTTTCCGGTATCCAGTCATCAGAACATTGTAAGAGACTGTGTTCACAGAAGGCAAGCTGTCAAAGAGTCGCTGGCATGCCTCAACAGAACCACAGTTGCTGTACATGGTAATGAGGGTGTGTGTAAGAGAAACATCCGTACTGCATCCACTTTTAACTGCCAAAGAATGAAGTGATTCTCCAATTGCGGCGTCCTCAGCCACCGAAATACTGCTGGTAAGGCCAATCAGGGTTACTACATCAAACTGCAAGTCTGCTTGGCGCATCTGGCGGAAGAGTCTTACACAAGCCTCTGCATCTCCAGCTTCAGCATAGCCAGATATTATCGTGTTCCAAGATATCAACATAGGTACTTCCATTTTCTGAAATAACTTGTAGGAATTTGAGAGTTCTCCACAGTCATCGTACATAGCCAGTAGTGCATTCATCACGCTTTGATTCAACTCAAAACTGTTTCTCACAGCATATCCATGGATGGACTTTGCCATGCGTAAATCTTTTATGTGCCTGCATCCGGAGATCACCTTAATAACAGTTGTTGGATCGGCTGCAACACCTTCCGTTAGCATCCTGCGGAATGTATCAAGAGCAGTGTGCCATTCGTTGTTCAAAATGTACCCAGAAATGATGGAGTTCCACAGAAGATGGTTCTTTCCGGTACAACTACAGAAAAGCTGCACAGCTGAATCCAACTCCCCAAGTTTAGAATACATGGAAACAAGAGCGCTGACAACAGAAATCTGCTCTGCTAGGCCAAACTTGATAACCATGCCATGCACAGATTCGCCGACGCATACACCAAAAAAGTCACTGCAGGTTGGAAGGACAGATACCACTGTTACCAGATTAGGCCCTAGTCCTGCGCAACGCATCAACCTGAAGACCTCAAATGATTCCTTCCATTTGTCCTGCTGCATGTACGCTGAGATCATGGAATTGTAAGACACCGAATCCTTCACAGGTTGCAGATCAAAGAGCAACCGTGACGAAGAAAGATCATTGAATGCGGCGTACATTGAGATGAATGCAGGCGCAAGGGACTCATCATCAAGCACCCCACATTTCAGTGCAAACGCATGCAGCGAATCACCGGCATCCGAATCTGCAACGGCACTAGCGGCAACAAAAGTGCTAGCGTTCGGCCTCATGCCATCCTCCTGCATCTCCCTCATGGCCTCGACAGCTTCTCTGAAGCACCCATTCAGAGAGTACCCCGAGATCAACGCGTTCCAGGAAATCAGGTCCCTCTGCGCCATGCAGTCAAACACCGCCCTGGACGCGCCAACCCAGCCAGTCTTGGCGTACATGTCAAGCAGCGCGGTCTGCACGCCGACATTGGCCCCGTGCCCATCCCGCAGGACCCTGCCGTGCGCCTCCCTCCCAAGGCGAAGGCAGCCCACGGCCGTGCACGCCTTGATGACTGGCGGGAACGTGAAGTTGTCAGAGCCGCCGAAGACGCACGCCCTCCTGTACATTTCGAGTAGCTCCCGGTGGAACCCGTGCGCCGAGAAGCAGCGGACGGCGAGGTTGAGCGAGTACACCGTGGGGCGGCGGCGGTGGGACCCGGCGAACACCGACGCCGCGGCGTCCGGCATGCCGAGGGAGAGGTAGCCCTCGACGGCGGCCGTGACGGCGGAGGTGTCCCGGTTGATCGCGCCCGTGACGGCCAGCAGCGCGTGGAGCCTGCGGAGGCATTTCGCCGAACGGGTGGCGTGCACGAGCTCCGCGAGCGCGTCGGCGTGGGCAAGTGCGCTCGACGGGGCTGGGGCCGAAGAGGCGAAGGATTTGACGAGGGTTTGGTTGGGTCTGCGGAGGAAGCTTGGTGCTTTGTAGGATTTGGGGAGGGTTTTGTAGCGCGGGTTCATTCTCTGGCGCCTGGACTCTGGACGGAGCAATGGAGCGATTGCTCTTTTGTCAGCTCCTGTGCGGATGGGTTGGGTTAACAACTGCGAAGTGCCAATAGAGCGCCTGTTTTAGAGTAAGTTGGGAATATTCAAACAACTTTCACTCTCTTTCTTTTCAAAAAATTCAGATCTATTATAAAAGTTTGTAGAAGTATAAAATACATCAAACATACTAATAAAAAATACATTTGATGTCTCTAGACCACCGAGCCGCCTATGTGATGTTGTCGCCAGCTCCCTACTGGAATCGGCTGGACCTTGTTTATGACAAGCAAGAAGTCTTTGTGCATGCGCCCCTAAGGACCAACGTCCTGAAGTTGCAGTCGACGATGTTGAACTCTTGAAGAGATCTGAAGCAACTGATACCAAATCTCATCGTTGTACACGCACGACGAGAAGGGCTAACGTCGCCGCCCCAAGAAGATGGCGGAATCTATGCCGGAGCTCCATCGACTATGTCCAGGTGCTTGAACTCGAGGAGGTCATTGCCCGAAAGACAAACTCAAACAAGAAGCGACATCCATCCAAGAGCCGCGCATGTGAGGAACAAATCAACCGACGGGGGTGGTAGGCGTAGGGAAGGCAAATCTAGACTCACTGGCGAAGCCTGGAAAAGAGAGTTTGCCTTGGTCGCCGAAGCAAAGAAAAGGAAAACGCCCAGAAAAAAAGTAAGATAAGCACCATTCTCTTTCCTTTTGAGATAAACATTTTCCATATTAATAATATATCAGAAGTAGAGAAAAATAGGACCTACTACATAAGTTGCCTGAAAAACAAATTCATGCAAGTCGATTTTGACAAATCGAACTATGACTCTCCTTTCTTCCTCCTCCAGTTAACTTATATAAAAAAAACTAACACAATCATCTTCCTCCTTCAGCCCCTCGCATACGTGCCTCGCCTTTGGATGTGACGGCGCGGCAAGCGGCAAGGTCGCTATCTAATCCCTGTGGTTGGATGGTTAGAGGAAGTGTGGTATCCCCAGCCCACCAGGATTCGAATCCTGGTGCTCGCATTTATTCCTGAATTTATTTCAGGATTTCCGGCGATGCGCATTTAGTGGGAGGAGACGTTCCCGTCGACGACGAGGTGCCTACGGTGATTTCGTAAATCTCAAGATGATATGCCGGCTTAGTCTTTCGAAGGTGCTCATAGGGGTAGGGTGTGCGTGTGTGCATTCATAGAGGTGAGTGTATGCGCGTGTATATGTGCGCTTGGCCTCTCAAACTCCCATGGACCGGTCACACCTCATATTTGGTGATATGCATCCGAATACCTCAAATTGCATCCCTAGATTAATATAAACCATGCAAAAGTTTTCCTACGTGGTACGTACACCACGCTATTATAAACTAAGTTTCATCATTGGAGATGTCCATGACGTTCATGTTGGGCGCCGGGTAGATGGGCGTGTGAGAGGGCTTCGACTCCTACTCAGCGTTCGCGGCGTGCTTCGCCTCTGCCTCTTGCACAGGACACCGTTTGGCCTTCGCCGCCAATTCCGACTGAAGGAAATCGAGGATCACCTGCTGCTTCGCTTGCAGATCCGCGGCCCCAGCGTCCCTCACGTCCTCATGCTCCTCCTCCTCCTCCTCCGGATCTACCGCATCCGGAGGTAGCCCCGCGGCTATTCGGGCTTCGCACCTTGCCACGACCTGCTCAAGGAGCTGCAGCCGGCGGTCCGGTGTTAGATAAGTTGCCCGGCGGTGTGGGGGGCATAGCTACTAGCGGAAAGTGGCCGATGTCGAGCTTTAAGTGGCGGGCGGCGAGCGGAAAGTGACGGCGGTGGCGGACGGGAGGGGTGGATGTGGAAGAGTAGGGTTTTGGTGTCGGCGGTCGGCTTAAATAGCCGGGCAATGGCACTACGCGGCCTGTCGGAGCAGCGTCACGCGATAATGAAGGAGACGTCTGTCGGACGTGCCTGGTTTCCGGGCGATTCCGAATGAGACCCTATCGTCAGTCTCACACGCCCGGGCGCCCCCTATCCGTCCAGATTTGGGTTGGATATGAGGAGTGTCGGTTAACCCGGACGTCTGAAACCCATTTGAGGAGCCCATGAATCGCATTTTCATGACTGATCAGTGACCAGACCGTTCATCCAAGTATTTAAGACAGATTTGAGACGCCCCGCTGTAGATGCTCTTAGGAAACCTTGTCCTCGTCTACAGCGGCAACACCACGACCGCCCGTGGCATCCCCATCTCAGCCACCGAGCTCCACACACGGCTCTGCCCTTCATCTTCTTCTCCGGGGAAAATCAACTTACATCATTTTTATAGCAACTTGCGTATACACGGAGAAAAAATCAATAACTTTATTTTTTTATTTATTGGCGGTCATCCTACGGAAATGTTTTTTTTTCCTGTCCAAGCCCACTAGGAGCGTTGCCATTGTTTAAGAAGCTGGGGAGAAAAGGTGCTAGTACTATTTACAAACAGGCCACACAAAGTTACAAACTGCTGGAATGGGTGACACCTCATCAAATCATCACGATAAAAAAAAATTAGACCACTCCTTGTCGACGATGAGGCCACATGATCAAAGACAAATCGGAAATTGATTTTTTTTCGATCCCTGGCTCCATGGCAACCGAATTTTTGAAAAATACAAAATAATATTTTAAAGTTCCAACAAAACTGGAAAAACAACATGAACCTACGGATGTATACTACTCCCTCCGTCTGGAATTACTTGTCGCGGAAATTGATAAAAGTGGATGTATCTAGAACTAAAATATGTCTAGATACATCCATTTCTTTCACAAGTATTTCTGGACGGAGGGAGTATATCTTAATAATTTTTCATGATGAGATATGCTTTGGTGAAAGCTACACAAAAATTAAATCATGTGCAGCTCACACCATAGCATATTTCATCACCGAAATTCTACAGAAATGAAATATACATCTGTATATTCAAGTGTATTTTTTCAGATTTTTTTCAAACTTTAAAATTTGATATTTGATATTTTTTCCTAAAAAGGGCTCCATGTAACTCGGGAGCAAATTCCACTCTCAACGAAAATAGCCTATGTTGGATGCTTACATGTGTGGTCGAGGCCAGCTCCCCCGGGATTAAGGGGATTGCAGACGAGCGATGAAGATCCTCCATGTTTATGTTCCTACCACACATTCCAGCAAGCGGATAACTGCACCAAATGTTCTTTTCAACAACACCAAAAACTTTGATTTATTGCACTGCATAAGCAGGAGACGTACAGTGGCCAGAAGGACAAAAAAAGGGCGGAACAAGCAACTGGGCATTTCGCTCGTTCCAGATCTGGTTGGTACCTCCACATCTCTTGAGTAGTTGAGTAGAAGATCATGTTACAAGTATTTTTCCATTCATGTCAATACCAATTGAATCAGCGTTATCAATTTGGTTTGTGGTTTTATACCATGCTACTCCACATGTGTGTAGCATCTAAAAAGAACAATTTAGGGCCGCTATTGTCTTGTGGCAAACATGAACATTTCATTCACATTGCAAACACCAACATTTCATTACATCCATAAAACAAAACAATATTACTATCTACCACGATACTACTACTAAGCAGTGAGTGAGCCTGTTGTTCCTCATAATGGGGCACTAGAGCGGCCCACACAATCGACTTTTAACTGCAAAATAGAGATACATAGCCAGAATCTAACCCTCCAGTGCTTGCCGGTGGCGCATTTACCGAGAAATACTCTTGCATGCTTTACTTCAGAGCATCCTTGCTTCCAAGTTCCAACAGGTTTTGAGGTAGCAAGCAGGCTCTTTGAGTAATTGGGTGTGTTGCTTTTGTCAACGATTGCAACAGACTATGCTAATTGATCCTGTAAACTCACTGGATCGTTTGGGTGAAGTAAGTGGAAGAACTGCTCAATCGCCTTTTCTTGCATGCTTTGCTTGATTCTGCGCCAACTTCCGCCTCGTCGTCGTCAGCAAAGTTCTGATCAGAGACCTCTGCAGAGAGAAACATGGCATCAGAAATTTAGTTCGCCGCAGGATGCTGATATAGAACATGGTTACCATGAAACGACAACGCCCATAACCATGCATGTGTTATGAGCTTATGGAAACATAGGTATGCATCTTCCATAAAATCAGCTAAGATTAAAAGAACATATGCGTGTATGATGATGCACCGGAAACTGGATGAGGTAATTGAGCTAGGTACCTGAATTTTCATCGAGAAGGTTTTCTCCCTTGCAAGCTCCCAATTCCCTTCCATGTGACAACGGAGTGCTCCCAGGGACAGTCCGGATACCCGATTCGTGATCACCCACTGAAGTTTGTGCCCCATCACCTCTTGCATTGCTGCTGCTGCTGCAATCACGCGATCTGAAATGCTGGATCCAGGGGTTTGCAGGCAGGCTTGGGTTGGCCCGGGCTTGAGCACAAGCACTGGTCCTCTCAAATTCGACTTTCTTCCACACTCCAGCTCCACCTTGGAGAACCTTGAACCCAGTGGTACCTGGATCTTTCTTGTTCACATTGCGTCCCTGATTGTAGAGTCGGTTGATGAAAGAGGCTTCCATGGAGCTTATGTAGTCCGTGTGCCTCTCATCCGTCCATCCTGCCGACATCAAGTTAGTGACCTGGTTACCCTGTGGAAGAACAACATGGTGGGACTAATCAGTTTATCTCCAGTGTGTAGGAATTTCCCAACCGCATGAAAGTAAAGCAGGGTTCCCAAATTCCATGTTCAAGGGCACACTAGTAGTATTTCCAAATTTATTTATTGATTTTTTTTGGCACACTAATCTTATGTTATAGTTTACAGAGGGAAATAAAGTCTTTTTAGAGGTTCCACATACGGAGCAAAATGAGTGAATCTACACCCTAAACTATGTCTATATACATTCATATTGAAATCTCTAAAAAGAATTATATTTAGAAACGGAGGAAGTATTTCTTAACAAAATCGAGCAATCATGCATCACACGCAGTAGATAAATAAAATAATATAAATGGAGGAGAGGAGCATGTGGAGGACCGGTCGTTACCTGGGCAATGCCGACGTCCGCTGGCTCCGGCTTGGCCGATCGATCCAGGTACACCTCGCCCATCTGATTCTACTTGTCAGGAGAAGAAGGAGGCGACAAGGGGGACGGACAAGCGGAGGAACGGATTCGCCTGTGTTGGCCTGAGACAAGAAAGATCTCCCCGATTTCCTTTGGGAGATGTGGCGGGAAGGAGATCCAAGGGACGGGAGGGAGGGAGGGAGACGCAAATCCCCTTCAATTGAGCCCAGCTGGAGGTCAGGGAAGAGACGGGCGCGGGAGAGATTTGGCGCCCCAACAACCGGAAAACAATCAAGAAGAGATTCCGCAGGATCCAGGCCAAGAACCGACCCCGCGGAAGACAGATCGAGCGAGCGAGCAAACGGTGGCGGGAAGGAGCGAGGATTCGTGGGATTCGGCCGGCGACGTCTCTCCGGACGGGAGGGGAGGGGAGGGGAGGGGGAAGAAATAGCAGCGGCGGAGCGGAGGGAGGAAGAAAGCAGGCAAAGAATGGAT
Source organism: Triticum timopheevii (assembly GCA_963921465.1). Taxonomy (NCBI): domain Eukaryota; kingdom Viridiplantae; phylum Streptophyta; class Magnoliopsida; order Poales; family Poaceae; genus Triticum; species Triticum timopheevii. The sequence goes on along the minus strand of OY997268.1, from coordinate 558,797,150 downwards.
GAGCAAGCCAAGCGGACGGGCGGAGGAAGGAAGCGGACGCAAGTATTTCTCCTCCGCCCGCAAATATCAGAGCAGGGATGGACGCCCTTTTTGCGCCTACGTGCCGGCGCTTTTCCAGCGTGGCGGGGCGACAGGTGGGGTGGCGCGGCGCGGGGTGGAAATATCTCGCCCCGCCGCCAGATATTTGTTGGCCGCCCCGCCCGCCACAAAGATCTGCGGGGCGGAGGCGGAGCGGAGCACGGGGGAGACCGACCAGACCAGAGCGGAGGGGATCGGCGTGCGCTTTACAGCCCTTTACTGCCCAGTGGGCCACTCTCATCCGCAACGCTGTGGCGGGCGGGCGAGGACGGAGCTCTCCCGTGCGGCTGGCTACGTGGGCGCGCCGTGTTTTCGCTAGCCGACATGCGGGCGGACGGACGGGTCGACGTGGGCGACGGTGCACCGCACCGGGGGACGACGACGAGGACGGCCAATGCTTTCCCTGTCCAGCTCCGATCGTGCGTATTCCCTCCCGTTGTTACCAACTTACCATGGCTTTTGCTTTGCTTTGGTGTGGATCGACGACGCGCTCGACGAAAAACAGCCCACGCAATCCGCAGAGCTAGCTTAGCCTGCTTGAGATTAGAATATAAGAGCGTTTAGATTACTACTATTAATCTAAACGCTTTTATATTAGTTTACTGAGGAAGTACTACATCAGAGGGAGATGTACGACCACAGGGTAGAGCAGCGCGCGCCACTCGTGACGGAACAAGTTTTATTGCATCTTATCTCTGTGTGCGCCGCCGCCAGAGGAAAAAAGATCTTGGTAGATAGAAAAATCTGTGTGTGGGCGTTTCCGTCAACTATGAAGGCGTCTGTGGCAACAACATATTTGGGAGGTACGTATGTGTATGAATGTGCACCGTGATAGGCCTAGTCTTGACGGGCGCCCGTACTCAGCATGTCCTCCTACCATGAATCACGTACCCAAGCCTAATGCAAGCATTCAGGCTTCAGATAATTCCCCTGATAATATCTAATCATGGAGTAGGATTTTCTTTTCCTTCCTTTTGAATTTTGGATGCTTTTGTTCAGTCATTATCCACAACAGGAAGGCTTGAGCTACAGCCCACATGGAATGGAACATCCATCCGTTCCAGACAATCTCATACAGCTAGCGAAGCCCCATGCCACGAGATATGATCCGCCCTTTTTGAAAAGGAAAAATAAAATGATATGCCCTACTAGCACCTCAGATATATGTCTGGCCTACTAGCCTGCCAGTACTATCTCCTGATGTGTTTTTTTTTTTTTTGAGTCGATCTCCTGTTGATATACCTACCACAGGAAATATCTCACAAGCACGTACAATTATCGGGGGGGCCCACAAGGAATATCTTGAGAGACTAATCCAGCCTGTACACACACCCTTCTGAAAATTGCAGCTGACCAAGCCCATCAAATGCATCCAAGCAGACAAAGATCTTAGATATCGTTAGGATATTGTCCATGCTTTCTTCTCCCACACAAACCTTGACTTGGGTTTTACTCCAGGGGACATGAAAAAGCAATCGGTTATTGCTTCAGTTTCCAACTGCAAACAAGATAATAATATCTAAGATTCCTTTATCACTTTTGCCCTTTTGCAAAAGGTCTTCTTTGTTTTACAAATTTCCCTTTTTGTCCCAATATGGCTGTCAGCTCAATTCACCGGTGGACTCTACAACAATGTGACAATGACATATAGGAAATGCTAAGAAAAAAAATTGAATCACGCTAACTAGCTACAACTTGGAGGCGACGGGGACTTCGGATTGCAGGCTCTCCTGGCTCCTGCGGGACAGCATCTTAGAATCCTGCGAGCAGAAACGCGATAGCATATTAGACTACGATAATGGTCGCACCGTGATGCACGAAGACAACAGCGTACAAGTTTGATGTATCTATCAACACCCAATGCAATGGAGAGAGCATTTACCTGCACTATGGACTGAGCACAAAACTTTCCTGACAAAACCGCACCCTCCATGGAAGCCAAGTATTTCTGCTTTGTGTAATCGCCGGCCAGATAGAACCCTTCGATCGGTGATCGTTGCAGAGGTCGGCAAGGTTCGCAATTCGGGACAGTCTTGTAAACGGACCTGTAACAGCGAGCCAGGAAGTGTAAACCATGTAAGAGAAGAAGAGCACATCAAAGCCGCCTCTTGATTAGTTATCACTTTATCAGGAAGGGTGTCAGGGAAATGTCCTGACCTCGGTGTCTTCACAACATGGTATTTAAGAATCTTTGCTTTACTCTGGTCAGCAGCGATTTCATCAGGAAACAACTTGGCTAGCTCTAGCATAGTTGCTTCGATGATTTCGGTGTCACTCCGTCCGATCCATTCCTCTGCTGGAGCAAAAACCAACTCCAGCATCGAACGGTTTGGATCATAGTACTCCTGTAAACAGTTAGAAAAGAATATGAAAATGAAACGATGAGTATCTGTTCATGTCCTTGGTTCTTTGTCCTAACCTATTACGATACTATTATAGGAAAAAAGCAATTACGATTAATAAATCAGCAGTCAACTGACATGTCAGCAATGACAAAATGGATGCCATACTTCATTCTTTGAGATAACTATAAAATTTGCAATGCCAACAGTAATTATTAGTTTAATAATGAATTCCTTCTGCGGCACATGCATATTTTTTACATAGGCATATGGACTTTGGGGCATTTGGTCATAGTGAAATATAAATTCAGGTTAACCCGCATGCAATACTTAGAAGTGAACTGCAAACTAAGCATAAATCGTCAAGTTAGTACCTTGCACGCTAAAGACATGTCTGCATAAACGCTTAAAAGTGAACTCCTGAAACAGAAAGATCAATATATTGTAAGGGACATATGTTATTTAGTACAGTATCAACCAAGAATTCAAACATGGAGTAGGAAAGAATGCACCCAATTTGAATACTGGACAACAAATTCATTAGGCGTCAACAATAAGATCAGTATGACCAAAAGACATACCTGCTGAAAAGAAGGTGGTCATACGTGTTCTTCAGTTTTCTGTCAAACCTGAAATATTCAAATCAACAGAAACACTAAGAGGTATTTCAAAAATTCATGGGGCACACGGGGCACAAGTAGAACCACAACACATAAATGACGTATTAACTTACAACCAAAAATTTAAATCAACTAACCATATATGAACATTGATGACAGGAACTCCCACCAACTTATCCAGCCTTTTGAAATAAGAGATCTCTCTCCACTCTTGTGGTACAAGAAGCTTGAAGATATCAACTGAATCACAAGCTAGTCAGTTAAACTGAATAGGTGCAAAGGAAGCATGATTCTTGAAAATAAATCGCACCTGGTGCTGCAAAAACATATGCATCTCCAGTTATTTGAGTCCCATCAGTAAGTGCAAAGTGCTTCACTGTTCCGTCAGGGTTCAGTTCAATTTTCTGAATACGAGAATTCAGCCGGACCTCACCACCCAAAGACTGAATATGGTTAACAATAGGCATGCATAGCCTTTCAGGAGGATTACCATCCAAGAATGCCATTTTCGAGCCATGCTTCTCCTACACATTTACACAGTTTTTTCATTAAGTAACACCCCCAAGTTGTCGTTATGGTGTGATTGTGTGAATTGTTTGTATCTTCTAAAGGTAATAAAGTCCAGAATATGTCATCCATGTCTCCAGGAGAAATAGAGGAACTGAAGTTGTACCTGGAGAAATCTGTTTAGAGCAATCAGAATGCACTGCATGGATAACTCATCAGGGTTTATGAAATTGAGTGCCTTGGACATTGCAATAAAAACCTCGTCGTTGACTCGATCAGGAACACCCTGTGCTGATTAAATAACTGTATCAGAAACTGTATTGACTCAATTACTGAGAACAACAAAAGAAAGAAAATAGCAGTTATCAACATTTTAGTTCAAATAAGAATGGTGAACCTGCTGTGTATTAATTAACAAATAAGAACCTGCATTCTCTTCGTTTGCTCACTTGGGATTTAACTTGAAAGATTCATAAAACTATAAGCATTGCTCAAGCCTAATTTGCATACAAAAGGGCTTGGTTAAAGATGAAAGATGGAAGCTTGAGCATTTATGGACCAAAGAATATGACAATAAAAGGCAGCAATGTATTAGCAAACAAAACATTTTCTCGTTACAACGTAGCCTCATAGAGATTGCAATATGTTTACTACAGTGACGAGTCTAAATGACACAGTGAGCTCATACCTGCTTTTCCATCCATTCGGAAACAGTTAAGCCATCTTGAGCTTCAACGTAAGCTTGACCACCAAGCATTGCTGGTAGAAGCCCAATAGCAAACTTCACCTTCTCCGGCCAAGTAAGCATTTCATTGTTTTTCAGTATGGCCCACACTCCTGTTAAATGCATGCATAGTCAATGATAGCCTGATATTGATTGGCAGAGTAGCTCAACAGCCATGATCGAAGTTGTTTCTATTTACTAATTGACCCACTAGTTGATTCATATACTAGCACTTAAAGAACTAACACTAGGATGCATTTCTGAGTTCTCTTGGCATTCTTTCTTTTATTGAGCAACACCAGGGCTATGTATAACCTTACCATTTAAGGGCGCCGGCAAAGTCTCTGGGAAATCAAAACGGCTGTATTCTCCTGGTTTGTTTGGCATGGCAAATATCATGGAGTGTTCCTTCCATTGCAAGCGATCACTAATACCAAGCTCAGCAAACAAATTCTGTACATTGGGATAAGCTCCAACTGAAAAGAAAAAAAGACATATGGTTACATATATGCACAGAATGAAAAGTATCGTACACATGCTATTAGAAGGGAGAGAAGGCTGGTACAAGAAAAAATTATAGGTAAAAAGAAACTATTCAACCAAGCCAACCATGCCGTATGGAACATTAAAATCTAAACTATTGTATGCGATGTTAGTGTACAAACTTCCAGGCTTAAAACGAGTTTGGGACCGATCTTTACTTCCGCAAGAATTCCTTTCTTAATAACGGCCATGCATAAAGTCCACTAGAAACATTATTTTTTTTAAAATAAGGCCCATCTGGTAGAAATGCAAACAAAAATAAGAGTTGACAGAACGAAAGACTTTCCTTTTTTTTTTTTGCAATTTCAGAACCTGAACATGACTCCTCAGAGATCGGTTCGTACTTCACTCAAGGTGTTTTATCATATTTGTCTGAAACGTCTACCTATACACTGGTAATGGAAATAACCTAGATAACATACAGAAGCACAAAGAGAACCTCGAAGAACTAGAACCAGAGCTTACAAAAAATATGAAGGCCAGTCTCGTACCAATCACCATCTTCATCCTTCCAAGCAGCTAACTGTTCAAGGCATACAACGATAGAAACAATAAGAAACAACAATGATAGCAGTGAATGTGAGCTACTTAGGCTGAAGACAATAAATGAAAATTAAGATCACATGACGAGCACAATTTTAGAGATGAATGTGAGCTACTTAGGCTGAAGACAATAAATGAAAATTAAGATCACATGACGAGCACAATTTTAGAGATGAGATAAGCAAGTATCTAAGTAACGATCAGACCTTTCCGCCCAACACATCTCTTGCCTCAAGCACTATGGGTTTGTGGCCAGCGTCTGCCAGGTATTTTGCAGTTGATAGACCAGCCAGTCCTGCAAAATTCACACCAGAAACTAGTAATGCTAAGAGACAATGGCGATTCTCTCAAGGTTATCTGGTGTGCGAAAAATTATACATGTTTTAAATTTTGGAGTTACATCAGACTTCAGACCTGCACCAGCAATCACGACCTGTAATGGTTTACTGGGGCGTTCACTGCTTCTAAATGACGAAGAAAGCTGGCCAGCTTCCAAATAGTTAATCGTGTTCTCTAGTGGAGGCCTTGGAAAATCTTGGCAAACAACCTGCAAAGAAGGCAAGCAATTATTTGACAAGAAATGCTATGGGGAGATAAAATAAGGAATAGGCTTTTCCAAAAATAGAAACAGAGGCAAAAGATTAACCTGCAGAGCACGAAGTCCACGACGTGATCCTTTTACTTTATTCCTTAAGCCAAGGGAGGTGGTACGGTGACTAGTTTTTAGTGCCTGGACACTGCTACTTGTGAAGCACCTCTGTGTATGAAGTTGTCCAGCAAAAGATCTTACTTGCTTCGCTCCAGCTATGTTCATAGACGATAGACAGCCGGTGTCCATACTGAAGCAAGTAAACTGGCAGATTCTTGTCAACCTTATTCAACCAACAGGCGCAGGAGAAATCTGCATAATCAAGAAGAGCAATTAGACTCGTAGCTCACGAGGCCCTCTGCTATTAAGCCAAGTTGTGTAACAAGTCAATCGATTCAGACTGCCATAACAAGTCACAATCTGCCGAGAGCCAAATGACAGAGAATTTTGTCCATTCTGAGTGGAGCGGTCTTTCAGTTGAGGAGACGAGAATAAAAGTGTGGAGAAAAGGATCAGGGCAGCTGTATCAACTATAGACATGAGAGCTCCACATGATCCATCACTTATTTTGCAGCAGAAATATGAGTTGATTGTGGTAACTTGTTGAACCAAAGCATGAGATGGGCGAATGGGGTGAGCAAATCAAGCACGCAGCATCCGCCCGGTGAAGTCTACGGCTGATTTTCGCAGTCGATCGGGGGGAATTCCAACGCCTCTAATCTAATCTGAAGTACGTATAATAAACCCCGAGAAAATCCCCAGCTCCGGGGCTGCCACCCAGCGCTTGCCGCGCGGATTCTTGGCAGCGGCGCGAGAATTCCGCTAAACGGGGCCGGCGCAAGGGAATGACGGAGTAAAGCCGCCTGGCTGCGTCGTGCGGGGAGGGGAGACTTACCGGAGGAGGGCGGAGGAGATGGACCGAGCGGCGAGGCGGATGGGAAGAGGGGGGAGAGAGTCCAGGGTCCAGCCGCGAGGGGAGGGGAGGGGCTTTATGTCCGGCGCGGGATAAGGCTCGTCGCCGGCTGGGGCGGGGGGAAAGGGACAAAGGCGGGGGAGTCACTGAGGCGAGGAAGATGTGGTGGCGGAGGATGCCTTTTGGCGCCTGCTGCGCTCTACGTTTCCCGTGGAATATACCGCGGCCACCTCACCACCCACGTTTTCATGGCCTGTCTTCTGGTTCGAGTCAAGCCGGACGCACCGTGCCTGGCCTGCAGGAGTTGCACGAACGAAGATGCTTGTTTGGTCGCTATCCACGAGAATGCTCTCGTGGTAGCAACGACGGCGTTCAGGGCAACTCCAGTGCGCGTCACAAAATCGCCCCTGAACGTTTGGACTAGCGCGTCCGAGTGTTTTTTTTTTATCTTTTTACCGAAAAAGGCTTTCACCCCGCTTTATAAATAAAGCAAACCGCCACAAGACATACAATCACAACAGGTCCACACACACACCACCCAAGTACCACAACAAAGAATTAAGGTTCTGCTGAGGGCACAGCTCAACAAGCCCAGAAGAAAGAGAAAAAACAAAGCCTGCCCAGTGCAGGCGATCTAGTCAGGCTTCGGCGGAGGCGGGGGCGACAGGCGGACGGCCATCGAGCGGAGATCGGCGATGAAGGCAGAGATGGCGTCCCGATCCAGGGGGCGGCTAAGCGGCCGCCAAAACTGCAAGAAACCCGAGAATTTATAGAGAGCATCAGTAGCGCGACGAAGAGGAGTACGCTGGATCACTAGCTTATTGCGAACGGTCCAAAGCGTCCAGGCAAGGACCCGAACCTCGAGCCACCTAATGTGGCGAGAGGACGAAGGGGACAATTGGAGTTCAGCAAATAAGTCCGGGAAATTGGTGTGGCACCAACTCCCACCGACAATCTCGCGAAAGCAGCTCCAGAGGAACCGGGCGGAGACGCAGGCGAAGAAGATGTGGTTGGAGTCCTCGGGAACAGCACAGAGGGGGCAGATACCAGTGCCCGGGCCATTACGCTTGCGGACCTCCACACCGGACGGGATCCGTCCACGGATCCACTGCCACATGAAGATGCGAATCTTCAGGGGGACGCGGACGGACCACACCATCGATAGGGGGAGGGGAGCGGAGGAGGGGGCAATGGCCAAGTATAGCGATTTGGTAGAGAACTGGCCCGACGGCTCCAGGTGCCAGCGCACAAGATCCTGATCCCCATCCACCACCGGCTCATGCAGAGCAACGCAGTCAAGCAACTCACGCCAGGCGGCGGATTCCGCCGGCCCAAATGGCCGACGGAAAGCGAGGCGCCCTAAGTCAAGAAGGGCCCTATCAACAGAGATCATGGGATCGACAGCGATAGCGAAGAGGGTGGGGAAGCGGGCCGCAAAGGGAGAGTCGCCGGCCCAGCGATCAAACCAGAAGAGCGTCGAGAGGCCGGACCCCACCGAGATAGAGGTACCAATGCGGAGCACCGGAAGAAGCTGGACGAGGGACTGCCAGAACTGAGAACCTCCCGATTTCTGGCAGAAGGCAAGGGGTTGACCACGCAGGTACTTATTCCGGATAATGTCCAGCCAGAGGCCACCATGACCCTGCGTGATACGCCACAGCCACCGGGATAGAAGGGCAATATTCATCCGTTTAGAGCACATGATGCCCAATCCACCCTGCTCCCTGGGCTTGCAGATGTCAGGCCAGCTGACCATGTGATACTTCTGCTTGCCATGCTCGCCAACCCAGTAGAATCGGGACTGGATTTTGGCGATCTCCTTATGGAGAGATTCATGGAGGCTGTAGAAACTCATAAGAAACAAGAGGAGGCTGGAGAGGGAGGAGTTGATAAGGATAGTCCGGGCCGCCTTGGAGAGTCACCTCCCCTGCCAGGGCTCGCATCTGGTCTGGAGCTTGGTCACGGAGGGGCGTAGGTCTGCGACAGAGAGGCGCGAGTCACTAATGGACGTCCCAAGGTAGGTAGTGGGGAAAGAGCCCAGGCGGCAATTAAGTCTGTTGGCAATGGCCACAGACTCAGCGGGGGAATATCCCATCACCATAACATCGCTCTTATCGAAGTTGATCTTGAGGCCCGACATCTGTTGGAAGCAAAGAAGGAGGAACTTGAGGTTGGTGATGTCCATCTCCGAGCCTTCGACCATGATGATCGTGTCGTCAGCATACTGGAGGATGGAGATTCCTGAGCCCCCAGAGAGGTGGGGGGTAATACCTCGGATGTGGCCCGCGGCTTTAGCCTTATCGAGAATGGAGGCCAAAGCGTCCACGACCATATTGAAGAGGAACGGGGAGAAGGGGTCGCCTTGGCGCACCCCACATAGGGTAGGGAAGAAGGGACCGATCTCGCCGTTGATGTTGACCGCCGTGCGACCGCAAGAGACCATTTGCATGACTCTCGTGATCCACCGGTCGTCAAAGCCCTTCCGAAGAAGGACTTCCCTAAGGAAGGACTAGCTAACCGTATCATAGGCTTTGTGAAAATCGATCTTCAGAAAGACCGCCTTCAGGAGCTTGACCCGGACCTCATGAAGAACCTCATGAAGCACCAGGACACCATCCAGGATGTACCGACCCTTAATGAAGGCTGATTGGTTAGGGTGGGTAATCCGATCTGCAAGCAGGGTCACCCTATTGGCGTACCCCTTGGCCAGGATCCGGAAGATCACGTTAATGACCGTAATCGGGCGGAACTGGCGGATGTCAGTCGCCCCAGGGACCTTGGGGATGAGGAAGATGGTCCCGAAGTTGAGGCGGCCTAGGTCATAGATCCCACAAAGAATTCATCAAAGATGGCCATGACCTCTGGTTTAATCACGTTCCAGAAGGTCTGGAAGAAAATGACCGGAAAACCGTCCGGGCCCGGAGCAGAGGAGGAGTTAATACCCTTGATGGCCTCCCAGACCTCCTACTCAGAGAAGGGGGCCGTCAGGGACGTGTTCTCTGTGTCAGAGACAAGTTGGGCACCGGCCCAACAATCAGGGGCGAGGGAGATGCCGCTCCGAGGAGCGGGAGAGAAGAGGGAACGATAGAAGCCGTCGACATGGGAGCGGATGTCCCGGGGGTCCTGGAGGAGGGTTACCCCATCCCAAAGGCAGGGAATGGTGTTGCGTCTACGGCGCCCGTTGGCAATCGCCTGGAAGTAAGCCGTATTCGCGTCACCCTTCAGGACCCAACGCTGAGTGCCCCGAAGGCGCCAATAGGCTTCCTCATCGGTGTAAATCACGGAGAGTTGGTCTTCGAGGTCATAGCGGGAGAGCCACTCGTCCGGGGAGAGACCCACCGCGTCAGCCCGAAAGTCGAGGGCCTGGATCGCGGTGAGCAACACCTTCTTACGCTCCCTGGCGTCACGGCCCAGGTTGGCCCCCCAGCCCTTCATAAATTGCCGGCCACGCTTCGCACAGAAGTGCCACGCGTCAATAGCAGAAGGGGGCGAGGGTGGGGGTGGGCCCGAGCCTCGATCCACCGAGCACAGACGGCGTCGGTAAACCCGGCCTGGGAAAGCCAGAAGGTCTCAAACCGGAACCGAGGGGGGATCGGCGAACGCTCGTCCGCGGAGGAGAGGAGCAAGGGGACGTGGTCGGAACCAATCCGGGTGATGGCGCGAAGAGAGGCTAGGGGCATCGGAGGTCCCATTCCGGGGAAACTAGGACCCTGTCCAAGACGGACAGGGTCGGGGAGGCTTGTCGGTTGGTCCAAGTAAAACGGGCCCTGAGGGAGTCCTGGATTAGGGGGTGTCCGGATAGCCGGACTACCATCATCGGCCGAACTATCATCGGCCGGACTATCATCATCGACCGGACTCCAAGACTATGAAGATAGAAGATTGAAGACTCCGTCCCTTGTCCGGATGGGACTTTCCTTGGCGTGGAAGGCAAGCTTGGCGATACGGATATGTAGATCTCCTACCATTGTAACCGACTCTATGTAAACCTAGCCCTCTCTGGTGTCTATATAAACCGGATGGCTCTAGTCCGTAGGACAGAACAACAACCATTACAATCATACCATAGGCTAGCTTCTAGAGTTTAGCCTCCTTGATCTCGTGGTAGATCCACTCTTGTAAACATCCACAATATCAATATCAATCGAGCAGGATGTAGGGTTTTACCTCCATTAAGAGGGCCCGAACCTGGGTAAAACATCGTGTCCCTTGTCTCCTGTTACCATCCGCCTAGACGCACAGTTCGGGACCCCCTACCCGAGATCCGCCGGTTTTGACACCGACATTGGTGCTTTCATTGAGAGTTCCTCTGTGCCGTCACCGATGGAGGGATGCCTTCTCCCGTCTTCAAGGACGGTATTTTTGCCAAAGGAGCCTTGGCCGCCGGCCAAACTATACGGCTAGGTGGTTTCCTTATAACCGCCTGTCCGGCCACCGCTTCGACAATGACTTCTCAAGTCGTTAAAAGCAATCTTCACGTCAGCTTGGAATTTGCCGAGCGGCTGGATCCAATAGAGCTTTCGTCTGTCAATGAGCTCTTGGATCGCATCGCCGCCCTAGGAGTCGCTACAGACTACAATCAGATTGGGCTTAAAACCGATCTGAGAGAGATTAACTCTCCCCAGGTCACCCACCACGTTGCGGTGGTAGAAGAACAATGCGGCGACTCTTCTCCTGTATTGAAAACTAGTCATGTCCGGGCTGCCAAACCCTCCATGCCGGATTCCCGCGGAGGGACGGACTTCGATCGAGCACTGAACTTAAAATCAGGCCTCGTCCCGGACTCGTTGGACAACGTCCAGCAATCAAAGCTTCCAAATTTGGAAACTTCTCGGCCTTCGAGCCTTGAGATGGGCAGGGTTCCGGACTTAATTCCACCCACCCGACCAGATATATGCGATCTATCTCTAATTCGGCAAGAGCCCGCTGAAAAAGTACATCACTACTGGGCCAGATTCCTCCTAGTTATGGACAGGATAAAGGACTGCCGAGAGGAAAACGCAATGTCAATTTTTTGCAATAATTGCACGGACGAGGGAATCTTGAACGCCGTCAGCCGTCGTAAAATTACACGCTTTGCCGACCTGGCATCGATAGTACGAAAGTACTGTGCGATGGAGAGTGTCCGGAAAACCGAAAATAAATTTTGGGACAATCCGGTCCCGAATACAACCCCAGTCCGCAACAAAAGGGTGCACTATACTCAGGCACCGGACACAAAAATCAAAAAGCAAATACCCCATAGAGGGCACGAAACCGTACTGGAGGGATGGCTTAGCGGACCCTGTAAAATTCACAGTACAGAAGGCGCCATCCCAACACATAGCCTTCGAGCATGTTGGATATTACGACAGGTGGCCAAAAGTGGAGAGGAGCTTCTAGCCCCGGAAAACCACTCCAACAATATCGGTACGGTATCAACAGTCTTCGAGACTTCCGCATCAAATAATATGCGGAAACAAACAATCCGCAACCTCGCCGAAGTCTACCAAGTAGCAACAACTAATCCATGGAGCGACACAGCCATCACCTTCAACGCCAGCGACGAACCTAAATTCCGAAAAGCCCGAGCTCCAGCTGCACTGGTACTTAGTCCAATAGTGGACGGCTTTCGACTTACAAAGGTCCTCATGGATGGCGGTAGCGGATTAAACCTCATCTACGAGGAAACCCTTCAAAAAATGGAAATAGACTGGAGCCACATTGAGCGAAGCAGCACAACCTTCAGAGGAATAATCCCTAGCAGGGAAGCGCGCTGCACAGGAAAAATCACACTCGATGTGGTATTCGGCTCGCCGGACAATTACAGATCCGAAGAAGTCACGTTCCAAGTGGCCCCATTCTACAACGGATATCACGCTATATTAGGACGAGAGGCATTCACAATTTTTCAAGCCGTACCCCATTACGGGTACATGAAGCTCAAAATGCCTGGGCCCGGCGGAATAATCACTCTCGTTAGTGATCCGGACATAGCACTCCGCGCCGAAAACAAGACAGCCGCATTAGCCTTAGAGGCACTATCCGAAGCCCTAGCGGCAGAGGAACTCACCGCGCTGCGCTCTACGGTGAATAGGGACGATGTGATACTCGATAAGAGGTCCAAGTCCACCTCCTTTAAACCAGCAGATGAAATAGTAAAATTCCAGGTCCACCCAATGGACCCGACAAAGACGGCCTCCATCGGGCACAATTGAACCCTGATGTAGACGCCGCACTGCGAGAATTCCTTCGGGAAAATTGGGACATTTTCGCCTGGCACCCCTCGGATATGCCCGGAATCCCACGCAGATTGGCAGAACACAGCCTAAACATCCTAAAAGGATTCAAGCCAGTCAAACAGGCTCTTCAACGATTTTCCGAACCCAAAAAACAGGCAATGGGAGAAGAGCTAGCCAAACTATTGGAAGCCGGATTCATCAGAGACATCAAACATCCGGATTGGCTAGCAAACCTGGTAATGGTACCAAAGAAGGACAAATCCTGGCGCCTATGTGTCGATTTCAAAGACCTAAACAAAGCCTGCCCAAAGGATCCCTTCCCCCCCCCCCCGCATCGACCAAATCATCGATGCCACCGCGGGGCACGATTCATTGTGCTTCCTGGACGCATACTCCGGCTATCATCAAATCAAGATGGCAGAAGCAGATCAAGCCGCAACGGCATTCATTACTCCATATGGACCATTCTGCTTCAACACGATGCCCTTCGGACTTAAAAACGCCGGCGCAACATATCAGCGCATGATTCAGACATGTCTGGCTACCCAGATCGGCAAAATAGTAGAGGCATACGTAGACGACGTAGTCGTCAAAACTAAACACGTTGAAACTCTAGTAGACGACTTGAGGGTCACATTCGACAACCTCCTAGCATATGACATCAAGCTGAATTCGGAAAATGCGTTTTCGGCATACCAGCCGGAAAGCTCTTGGGCTTCATTGTATCCGGTAGAGGAATTGAAGCAAATCCGACCAAGATCCGAGCTCTATCACAGCTCGATATTCCAAAAAATCTCAAACAGATCCAAAAACTAACGGGATGCGTGGTGGCTCTCAGCCGCTTTATCTCCCGCTTAGGAGAAAAGGCATTGCCCCTCTATCGCCTCCTCAGACACACCGAACACTTCGAGTGGACGGATGCTGCCACTGCCGGACACGAAGAAATAAAGGCCATATTGGCAACAAATCCGGTCCTGGCTACGCCCAACCTGGGCGAACCTATGTTGTTATACATCGCGGCAACACATCAAGTTGTGAGCGCGGTGCTCGTCATAGAACGAGAGACAGAAGGGCATAAATTCCCTCTTCAAAAACCAGTGTACTATGTATCCACTGTTTTAACTCCCTGCAAGTCCCGCTACCCACACTACCAAAAAATAGTGTATGCGGTGTTCATGGCATCCCGGAAGCTGCGACACTACTTTCAAGAGTGTTCGATAACAGTGGCCTCCGAAGTACCCCTAAATGACATTATAAACAACCGCGAGGCGACGGGAAGGATTGCAAAATGGGCCATCGAGCTCCTACCATTTGATATAACTTACAAACCCCGGCGAGCTATAAAGTCGCAAGTTTTGGCTGACTTCGTCGCTGAATGGACTGAAGCCAAACTCCCTAAAGAGTACGACGCATACTCCAACTCGATTATGCACTTCGACGGCTCCAAAATGTTGGCCGGATTGGGGGCTGGCGTCGTATTGACGTCCCCAACCGGGGACACAGTCCAATACGTACTTCAGATAATGTACACGGACTCCAACAACGCAGCCGAATACGAGGCCCTTTTACATGGCCTCCGGATGGCAATCTCCATGGGCATTCAACGCCTAGAGGTGCGCGGGGATTCAAACCTCACAATATCCCAAATAAATGGAGACTTTGACGCCAAGGATCCGAAAATGGCAGCATATCGCAACGCTGTCCTAAAAATGTCAGCCCGGTTTGAAGGACTTGAATTCCATCACGTAGCCCGGGATAATAACCAAGCAGCCGACATACTGGCACGCATCGGCGCAAAACGCGACGCTGTCCCTCCTAACATCTTCTTGGAACGGCTCTTCAAGCCATCCGTACTATGGGAAGAGGAGTCCGGAAATAACAAACCGGAACAAGCCGCACCAACCGGCGATTCAGCCGATGACATAACACCTTCAGCCCACGACATAATGGCAGTAATTGCCCCGTGGACAAAACCATTCCTCGCCTACTTGCTTAGGCAGGAGCTTCCCGAAGACCAAAATGAGGCCCGCTGCATTGTCCGGCGATCTAAAGCCTACAAGGTCTATGAGGGAGAACTTTATAAGAAAAGCACAACCGGAGTCCTTCAAAGGTGTATCTCCGAAGAGGAAGGGCGAAACCTCCTGGCTGAAATTCATGCCGGACTAGGTGGACACCACGCAGCAGCCCGGGCCCTTGTAGGAAAGGCATTCCGTACAGGATTTTATTGGCCGACGGCCCGGGCAGATGCTCAGGATTTAGTCCAAAGATGCGTCGGTTGTCAGCTCTTTGCTAATCAGAGCCATATGCCACCCACCGCCCTGAAAACTATACCCATTACCTGGCCGTTTGTGGTCTGGGGGCTTGACATGGTTGGACCACTTAAAGGGGGAACCCACAAGCAAAGATACCTATTGGTCATGGTGGATAAATTCACCAAATGGATAGAGGCCAAGCCAGTTAAAACGGCAGAGTCCGGACCAGTGATAGACTTCATATCCGGGGTAGTACACCGTTACGGTGTCCCCCACAGCATCATCACCGATAACGGCACGAACTTCACGGCCGACGAGGTTAAATCATGGTGCAAAAATATGGGCATCAAGCTCGATTACGCCTCAGTCTATCACCCTCAAACCAACGGTCAAGTGGAACGAGTAAATGGTCTAATAATGAGCGGCATCAAACCCAGACTAGTGCGGTCCCTTACGAAATCAGACACGCACTGGGTAGAGGAGCTCGACTCCGTACTCTAGGGGCTGCAGACAACGCCTAACCGTACTACCGGATTTACACCATTTTTTATGGTATACAGTGCAGAAGCAGTTTTGCCCTGCGACATCATTCATGACTCACCTCGAGTGCGCATGTACAAAGAAAGAGAAGCCGAGTTGGATCGGCAGGACAGCTTGGACGCATTGGAGGAAGAACGTGACGTCGCCAAGGCTCGTTCCACATTTTATCAGCAACAGGCTCGAAGATACCAAAGCAGAGAAGTACGGGCCAAGACTTACAACGTTGGCGAACTAGTTCTAGGTCTGCCGGACAAGAAAAAGGACAAGCTCAAGCCCAAATGGGAAGGCCCCTTCATCATCGATCAAGTCCTGACCGGCGGAGCGTACCGTCGACGAAATGCATCGGATAACCCACTCGAGCCGAACCCATGGAACGCAGCCCGCCTCCGAAGATTCTATGCCTAGCGCCGGACTAAGAGTTCGTCCCTTTCCCCCGTCCAAATTTTTTATACTTCAGCTGCCTTTTTGTTTCTCTTTTTTCTCTCACCCCTATTCATAACAGCCTTAAAAGGCTTATTTACGCATAGTTCACACTTAATTGATGTGCTATTCGCACTCACTATACCTGGGGGCTTCTTTACAAGAAGCTTAATTACAAGGGCTTCATGCCCAGCACGCATGTTAAACTTCCACGTGTACCTTTTATTCACCAATATATGCATCGATATGACTTAAGTTTTGGCCAAGCTGGGTTGCCTGGCTCCTGTGCTTACCCCTATGTTCCCGATTGTTCGGCTAGGAGGTAAAGGGAGCACCTCTGCGATTGTTACTGCCGGGTCAGCCGGATGTGTACCTCAGACTGGGTGAAGCCGAAAGCTAGCGTTCTTAAGGGAATATTCGGTCGGTGATTCGAAAGATGATTTTTTACCAATTTATTTATCTGCCCCCAGATGTTTTTCTGCTTTTTTTGCAGTCCGGACATGCACTTTAGGGCATGCCTCCCCCAGAGGAAAGGAACCCTTAACGGAACTATTCTCCCTGGAAGATGTTTCTTACTAACCATGTAATATAACATAACTAGTTGGGCACTTGTCTGATAAAGCACTAATGACCCCTACGCCTGGTCTCCATGCATACCCCGGTTGTTTCATAGCCGAGAAGGTATTCGGACACACTCCGGACTCTAGGGTCCCGAGGTCGAAGCGAAAAGGTCGGCAAAGACAAACGATCTACAATCCGGCTAGAAGGCATTTTACATGTCATTTTATAATACATTGTCAAATTGACTGACTGTATTCTTCCTCAATCCTGTCTAACAGGCTGTCTAATTTACAGTCCTGTTGGGAAAACTTAGCGGCCAACTCTACTTGGCCATATACTAAACTTACAGGGATCTCCTTCCCATCGGGCCCCACAGGTCCGACTTCGGCCATGTGGTTGGGATCCGCCTTCTTGTACCGCGTCTTCACCATGGCCCAGGCCTCCCTGGCACCTTGGCGGCAGGCTGAAATCTTCCATAAATGGAAGCGCTGCCGCACTCCCTGAAGCTTCTCCGCAAGCTCCCCAAGGCCCTCGGGTAGGGAGAAGGCTGGCCATAAAGCCTGGATGACGCCGCGCATTGCCTGCCGAGCTCGTTCGATCAGTTGCAACAGCTCGGGAAGTTGATCACCCGTTGATACGGGCATCTCCTCCGCAGGACGACCTGTGAGTATACCTACAGACATATTTTGTCAATTGACTTCCTCGCCGAACTCTTCTTTTCAAAGGAGTTTGCTCAAGCACTTACTATAAATGCCGCGACGAAGTCGCTGATTCTCCTTAATGGAGCCGGACAGCTCGGCCCGAACGCCTTTCAGCTCTTCTCCAAGCTGGGCATGGGCATCTTGGAGTTTGTTCCTTTCTTGCTGTACTCTATTCAGCACCCTCTCGCCGGCCTTCAGCTGGCGCAGAAGTTCTTGCCTGTCCGGATCTTGTCCGGTAGCACCTGCAACGTCATTATTAGACTTGCGCACAGGCCAAACACTACTTATCTTTTTAAATAATGTGTTACCAGGAGAGGTCCCTGTGTTTCCTCCTGCAGCAGCGAGTGCGGCCTCAAGTTGAGCCTTACACTCTTGCAGCTCCTGAGACAGTTGGGTATTCTTCTCGGTAAGACCCTGCGTTTCATATGATCCTTAAATCAGTTAATATAACTACTTTAAGTCTCGGGGGCTACTGGCATATATAACTATTAAATTCTCTTACCCGTATGTCTTTTACATACTGCTCCGTGGCTCTGGTCAAACCATCTTGAGCGGCACGGAGGTGCGCGTCCCCTGCGTTAAAGGCATCCAACGCCTCAGGGGAGAAGCACGCGTCATGAAAAACTGTCCGGCGGCGCCTGTGGTTCATGGCGCTCTCCACCTCAGATTTGGTGGCGGACAGTCTGTCGGCATCCTCCGTTGGAGGAGTATCCGGCTCGCGCCTTGCGCTTGCCTCCCCCTCCGGACCAGGCGCTGGAGCTTGGCTGGTAGAGGCCGGATTGGCAACCTCTACGCCCGCAGTCCGGCGGGCGCTTTTTCTCCTGCAAAAGTTATAAGCACTCAAGCACTTCCTAGGGACGTTGTTCTAAAAAACGAACCGTGAGATATACCTTTGCGGCGACGCTTCGACTCGCGCCGCACTCCTCTTCCGCCTGCTGGGCCGAACTGACCCTTGTTGGTCAGCCGTCATGGGTTCGGCTTCCTGCCTTGAAGGCGCAGCCTGCACGACACAGTTGTATATGGTGGTCAGAAACTCGCGAAGATGGAGTAATGGTGTTAAGAATCCGGTCATAAGTACTTGGGAAGCCGGTGACAAGCCGGGGTAGTCGGCTGTGATGGCGACTAAAGCATTATCGATGCTGAGCTGATGGAACACCCATCAATTAGCTCCACCTTTATATCCGGATCCTCTTCGGAGGTCGGATCGAGGAATCTTCTCGGATCCTCGGGTTGCGGAGCCGGACTATGAATGTCCTCCACATCCCGGCGCAGTTCCTGCGCCAAAATCACAGAGTAAGGAACTCGGCTTCAGAAGCGCGGGTCGGATGAATAAACGTTCGCTTACCCAGCTCCGAGGGTTACTCATGGAAAACCCGTTTAATGGGTTCGTACGGAGGAAGTCTTCTTTCTCCCCCTTGTACAGGCCGGACAGGATCTTCGCCAGATCCTCGGCCGAGCCCGGCCACTTGCGGCCGTGGCGGGTGGCGTCGTCCTCCCTATTAAAATCCCACATTGGGTGGCCCCTGTATTGTAGCGACTGCACCCCCCGCATAATGCATGTTGCCATGACTCTAATCATGGTCAACCCGGAATGGGCCAGTAACCTTATCCGGCCCATCAAATAATGGACGCTCTTGTCTTCCTCCAGTTGGGGGCTCCGCGGACGCCAACTAAGGCGTTTCTTTAGAGGAGCATTACTAAACTCCGGGAGGCCGATCCGAACAGGGTCCGGCAGCGGAGCGTCTTCTATATAAAACCATTCCGAAGGCCAGTCTTCGGACGCCTTCTTAGGGGTTCCGGATGGATATCCGGTCCCGGCAACGCGCCATATTTCGGCGCCGCCCACTTGATATATGGACCCCTCGTAAGAGCGGGGTACAAGGCAGAACAACCTCTTCCACAGCGCGAAATGGGGCTCGACGCCCAGGAATAGCTCGCAAAGAGCTACGTAACCCGCAATATGCAGGATCGAGGCGGGCGTGAGGTGATGAAGCTGGAGTCCGTAGAACTCCAGGAGCCCGCGGAGGAACGGATGTACAGGAAATCCGAGCCCCCTTTGTTGGGACTTGGGGTAGCCTCCGCTTGCTTCCCACCTTTGTAGGTGGCCAGCCCGGCTTGAACCGGAACCATGAAGGCCGGAGGGAGATATCCCCCCGCTTGGAGCTTCACCAGCTCATTGTGCGGAACAGAGCATCTCCTCCAATCTCCTGGCAGAGGGCTGGGAGCGCGAGAAGAGGAGCCGTGTTGACGGTCCATGTTGGAATGGATTCTTGGTCGAAAGCGCTCTGATGAGTATTCGCGGGAGGAAGATGGTATGATTTGGATCTGGATTCTTGCCTCTCTTATAGGCAGATTATTCGCACAACTAGGGGGTAAAACATAAAAGACACCCTGGCTTTTCGCATTCGTGCGACGCGTGGAAGAAGGCCATTATTGGGCGTGGGAGCCAAGAAGCACAACATTGATGAGGAAGCCGGACACTGTTCGGCAGGTACATGGAACTTGAAGGAGAACCCGCCTTGCAACGCCGAAGACTACACACATGCTGGACTTATCGTCATTGAAGACTGGTTCGGGGGCTACTGAGGGAGTCCTGGATTAGGGGGTGTCCGGATAGCCGGACTGCCATCATCGGCCGAACTATCATCGGCCGGACTATCATCATCGACCGGACTCCAAGACTATGAAGATAGAAGATTGAAGACTCCGTCCCGTGTCCGGATGGGACTTTCCTTGGAGTGGAAGGCAAGCTTGGCGATACGGATATGTAGATCTCCTACCATTGTAACCGACTCTATGTAACCCTAGCCCTCTCCGGTGTCTATATAAACCGGATGGCTCTAGTCCGTAGGACAGAACAACAACCATTACAATCATACCATAGGCTAGCTTCTAGGGTTTAGCCTCCTTGATCTCGTGGTAGATCCACTCTTGTAAACATCCACAATATCAATATCAATCGAGCAGGACGTATGGTTTTACCTCCATCAAGAGGGCCCGAATCTGGGTAAAACATCGTGTCCCTTGTCTCCTGTTACCATCCGCCTAGACGCACAGTTCGGGACCCCCTACCCGAGATCCGCCGGTTTTGACACCGACAGGCCCCAACCCGATCAATCTCCCGGAGGGCGAGGTCGGCAATGAAGTCGTTAAACATGTCCATCCTGGCAAAGCAAACATTGCCATTGTTATTGTCCTCCGCAACGCGCAGCAGGTTGAAGTCGCCCCCGACAACCACGGGGAGGGAGGCGGCCGAGATTTTCCGGTGGAGCTCCTCCAGGAAGGAGGCCGACCTACTATGATCGGCCGGTCCATAGACAATGATGGTCTCCCACTTGAAGTTGAGCGACCTCTCGAAAAGCTCCATGCTGACGAAGAATTCGCCCCTATCCATGCTGCCCACCTCAAAGGTGGCATCCTTCACACCTAAAAGGATGCCACCCGAGTGGCCCGCGCTCCCACTAGAAGGGAGCCAGTGCCACGCAAAGAGGTGAGAGCTCAGCCGGTCAAGCTCAGGGAGCGCAAAATCGCGATGCATGGTCTCTTGCACAGCCACGATGTCGATGTGCTCATCTCGCATGTATTCCACTAACTGGCGGCGGTGGCCATCATGGCCAAAGCCGCGGATGTTCCAGAAGAGGGCCCGTGTTAAGGAGCCATTGGGGGGCTGCTTGACCCCAGAACACAGGAAGCACTAAGCGCATGAAGGGCCGCCGTGCGGGAGTGGGTGCGTCCCTGAATCTCCGGCACGGCCACCAAGGGAGGAGGGGCCGTCGACTGCGGCCGAGGCGGAGAGGAAGATCCCCCAGACGTAGAGGCGGCTGGGGGAACGAGGAGGGCCTCCCGGGCCTCCGCAAGTTTCCCATCGAGAACCTCACGGGCTCTGATGGCCGCGATCTGGGCGAGAGGGGGGCCAACTTCCGCTCAGAAAATGATCGCGGAGTCGGAGGCCACTTTGGCGAGATGACCCAGCGGAACAGACTCAAGCGCAGAGAAAGAACAAGACGAAGCAGAGGGGGGAATGGAGGGCGTACCTGGCTCCAGGTTACGGGCGGCAGCGCGGAGCTCCGCCTGCTCGGGGATGGGCAGCGCCGAGCTGCCCTCAGGGTGGGCAGCGTCCAGCCGAGCACTCCGGCGGCAGGCCACCACCGGGGAGGAGGCCGACCGACTGCGATGGGAGTAGGCGGCAGACCGGGAAGGGAGGGCTGGGCCGCCAGAGGCGTGATGATCCGGGCTGCCCCCGCCCCAGGAGACGACGGAGGGGAGGGCAGCAGTCCCGACCCAGCACAGCCGAGGAAGATCTGTGTCGGGGGTGATGGTGCGGCCAGAGGGGGAGGAGGCGCACTGGGGGCCGGAGAGCAGGCCTTCGAGGGAGCCCGTGGAGACGACGGGGCCGGAGGAGCGTCAGGCTGCGGGGAGGAGACGACGACGGGGGGAGGCGAAGCCGGAGTGGGGGGGACAACCACAGGAGGCGTCCCCACCCACGGGCGCCGCCGAAGAGTCGGAGAGCAGGCCACCAAGCAGGCCGACCGGGGCCAGCACAGGTGGCGGGGACGAGGTGGGGGAGCGCGGGGAGGAGGCCGGACAGACCACCAGGCCCACACTGGAGATGTCGCTCCCCTCGGATGGCGACATGTCAGAGATCGGCGGGCCATCCATCGGGGGGCGAGAGGCGGCCTGGCGGCCCTTGCCCCCCGCAGACGGAGGGGGGGGGGGGGGCGGCGAGGGGGATGGGGAGCGGGAGTCCTCGGACGCCCCTCCTCATCCGAGCGGTGAGAACGAGAGCAACGGCGGCCGTGGTAGTCTCCGCCGGCCCCCGGGTTGTCACCAGGGGGGCCGACGTCAAGGGAGCGGGGACGCCCAACGTGGTTGGGAGGCTCGGGGGCGATCCTGAGGTCGAAGCCCTGGTCGTTGAAGAAGACCCGAACCGAAGTGCGCAGCTTGGAGGAGTCGAGGCACTTGACCTTGACCCGCACCTCCTCCTCCTTGCGCAATGAGAGCTTGTCGACCACCACCACCTTGCCCAAGAGGCGAGGCATCTGGCAGATGACGAGCTCGGACCGTGCAATATCAGGGAGACCGGAGATGAGGATCCAGGCGGTGTCGAGGACAGCCACGGCCTGAGCGTCGAGTACTGGCTCGGATATCTCGACAACCAGCTGGTTGAGCGCGAGAGTGATCCGGCCACTACGCGTCGCGTAGCCGAAGCTGACGGAGTCGGGGAAGACGACGGAGAAGATGTGACCGGCTGTGGGGGTGACCACCCAGTCCCACTGGTGGCGGTAGAGGTGGTTGAGCTCAGCCTCGATCATCTCTGGGGACGCCACCCCATCAACGACCGTGACAATCGCCTGAAGGGAGGGCGACGGAGGAGGGGCGTCTGGGACCTCGAGGTGGAAGAAGCCCAACCCCTCGATCCCATGCCCATACATCATGAGCTCCGAAACCACCGGTCTATCCGGGCACAGAATGGCGGGGTGGCCGGGATCCTTGCAGAGGTAGCAGCACTGGGGGTTGACGCAAGCAACCTGAGAATGCCCCCTCACCCCACAGTTGAAGCATGGGGGGCGAGGGAGACCGGAGATGGGGCCCGGAGCGGAGGAGGCTCCCGGACCCGCGGGGGGTGGCACGGCCGGAGTGAGGCGGACACCCCGGCGCGTCTTGTTCTTGGCAGGCCCAGGACAGCCGCGGGAGGTGCCACCACCATGAGCCGGAGCCGGGGACGCAGCCCCAGTGGAGGCCGCGTGCGGAGGGACGTAGCGGCGAGTGTCCGGGGTGGGGAGGGTACCGTCCCGCGAGCGAGGCGAGCCGACCCGGGCCGGACGGGAGAGGGACGGGGAGCGTTCCCGATGACGGGACGACGACGGGGAGCGCCGGCGGGCGCGCCAGTCCCCCGACGGCGCCCGCGGCGACCGGGACCGCGCCCGGTCATCACGGCGGGAGGGGGAGCGGCGGCCGTCCCGAAGCTCCCGGAGCTCGCGCCGGAGCTCCTCCTCCCGCCGGAGGGAGTCGGGGGAGGGGCGGGACGAGTCGCGCGGGGGGGGGGGGGGGGTCTCCTGCCTTCCGCTTCGCCCAGGGAGCCGGGTCATTCCACTCCCGCGGCATGGCCGACCGCGACGCGACGGGGGCCGGGAAGGACGGGGCGAGGGGAGCGGGTGGGGAAGGGGGAGCTGGCCGGCCGGACGATGGAGGGGGAGCGGCAGGGGGCGCCGGAGGAGCGAGGCGAGGGGTGGAGGTGGGCAGGGGAGCGGGACGGGGAAGGGGAGAGGAGGCGGCGGCGCACAGGGACGGGGGCAGAGGAAGACCACGGGGAGGCCAAATCGAGCCGATGCCCCCTCTGATGGGCCTAGGGCACGGGGTTGGTCCACCCAGATTGGGCCGGCCTGCGAGGGGAGGGGGGGGCCAACCCGCGGTGGGCCGCGCAGGGGCCACCGGGCGCGATGGGCCGGGGCCCAGCAGCCCAGCAAGCCCCGCCGGGTGGCCTGTGTCGCGGGGGAGAGCGGGGGTGGAGGGGAAAACCCTACCGGAAGCGGCCAGCGGCGCCGCCGCCGGTGCTGGACCGGCGAGGGCAGCGGGAGGGGGCCGGGTGACCCGGGCCGTCTGCACATGGATCCTAGAGGAGCCGAAATGCGCTATGAACGGCCGGTACGGCGCCGGGCGTGGCGACGGGACCGGGAGGAGGGGAGGGAGGGAGAGGGACAGCGGGGGGGAAGGAGGAGCCGGCGGCCGGGCCCCCACCGCCGGCAGGCGCCAGGAGGAGCAGGCGGGGCCCCGATCGGCGCGCCCGGCCACGCCCCAGGCCAGCACGTGGCGGCAGCGGAGAGCCCTACCGGCCAAGGCCACACCTTGGGGGGGGGGGGGGGGGGGGGCGGCACCCGAGCCGGGCTCCGGGGCGCCGAGGGGGCCGGCGGCGGCGCCCGCCTGCCGGGAGCAGAGCCCCTCACGTGGGAGGCTGAGCTAGCCAGCCGGCGGGGCAGGACGGGCCGGCGGGAGGAGCGGGGGGTGGAGGGAGCCGGGGGAGAGGGTGGAGGGGGGAACGGCGCGTCCTCCGCGCAGTCAGCCCACCGGAAGGGAGCCGCCGGGGCGACCGGCGCGGAGGGCGGCGGTGGGGCCGCGGCCGCAGAGGCCGGCGGGGAGGGGGCGGGGAGGGGCGCCGACGGCGCGGAGGCAGAGGCGGCGGAGGGGCCCGCGAAGGCGCCAGCGGAGTCGCCCATCCGTCCCCTAAGCCTTCTTTGGTCCCCTAAGCCTTTTTATCTTTTTTGTCGTCCAATGCCATACCTTGGAGCATCTACAGTCGGCACCTTTATGTTAGCCCTATACATCCACGCGGACTGACCGATCAATGAAACCGTAACCTAGACGGCCCTCTTAAGCTGGTCCTGTATGTCCAAACTGACCGGCACCCCTCGTGTCAAACCCAGGACAAATATGGGGGAGGCCTAAATGCGCCCGAACGCTTCTGAAACGTCGGATCAGACATACAGGACCCACCACAAATTTCATCAAATCGCCCCCGACCTAGCAAAACCAGCCCTTTTTTCCTCTCCTCTATTCTCCATCATCCGAGCCGGCCCTCCACTAGCTTCATCGTCACCCTTGCTCCGCCGCCGTCCCGGCCCCATAGTGCTGCCACCACCGTCACGGAGCTCCTCACCGTCATTTTCGCCGCTCCAGACGCGGCTGTGATACGTCCCGTTCCTCCCGTCCTGCACTTTGCCCTCTATGTGTTCGACAAAATGTCTGACCGTTTTTTTATTCTTTTGTAGCCAAAACTGTGGATTCTTCGGGTTCTTCGAATGAGGAGTATCAAGACAAGGAGCTTGATGCATTCATTTGAAAAGAGTTTATCGATTCGTTGGATTCAGACAGCGAAGATGTTGAGTTCATGATGATGATCAACATCCAGGAGTAAATGGAGAGAGGGAAGTGGAGCACATTCTGAATTTCAAGGGTTCGGTCAAAGGGAGGAGAGTTCTAAACCAGGATAGGGTCGTTGGTGCATATCTGCTCTATAAGGACCACTTTCGGTCCAGACCAACATTCCCTGATACATTTTTTTGTCGATGCTTCCTTAGGCGCAAACCCTTGTTTTTTGTGTGATGTGGGCGGAGTGGAGGCACATGATCCCTACTTCAGGCTCAAGAGGGATTGTTGCAGACAACTTTCGTTATCTCCTTTGCAGAAATGCATGGATGCTTTGAGAATGCTTGCATTAGGTACCATTGTCGATGCCGTTGGTGAGATGATCC
Organism: Triticum timopheevii; assembly: GCA_963921465.1. Classification (NCBI taxonomy): domain Eukaryota; kingdom Viridiplantae; phylum Streptophyta; class Magnoliopsida; order Poales; family Poaceae; genus Triticum; species Triticum timopheevii. The sequence goes on along the minus strand of OY997268.1, from coordinate 558,771,347 downwards.
AGATGGGGGAGAGCACATGCCTTGATACCACTATGAAATTTGCCCGCGTCGTGGTGTAGGTGTTTGGAGTAGAGTATCTGAGAGAACCAATTGTGCAAGATAGAGAAAGGTTGATGGCAAGAACTCCCCCCAAGATTTGCGCAGGATGTACCAAGGTCACACCAAAGAGGCCACTATCATACTAGAAAGCAGTGGTGTAAGGGCATCTTCTACCTTAAGGTTTTGGGGATGATGACAACACTCGTGTGGACTAATCATGCGTCCTAGTTGCTCAGGTACACATTGTGCGGCACAAGACGGTTAGGCCTTCCCTCTATGCGGAAAATATCGAAGATGGAGTTTCCGACGTTTTATTCCTTAGATCATAGGATATTCGTACTTCTAAGAGGGAATCCACATCGGATGGTATTGGGTGAATCTCTTCACGTACACGTTCTCTGCACCCACCGACACCCTCAGTTCGAGAAGAGAGAGGCTCCCCAAAGTTCTCTGTTCTGTGCAGTTTTGCCCACGACGGTAGTACCGCTCCTTTGGGCGGTTGTACCGGTGGCTGGTAGTTCCAGTCTTACCACCGCCCCAAGTACCACTCAGCGGTGACTCCCTTCTGTACCAGGTACGGTGGTAGACTAATAGTGGAATAGAAGTTTCGGTTTTTCTTGAAAAACCGGTACTACCGATGTTCAGGGCGGTAGTACCGCCTCGGACTCCACTACTCAGGAACTGCTGACCCAGCGGTAGCTCCGGCCCAACCACCGCTCTAACTACCCGTCTGGGGTGATTTCCTTCTGTGGTGAGGCGGTAGTCGGGCGATGGTGGGACGGTAGTTCCGGTATGTTTTGATATACAGGTACTACCGGCTCTTCCACCAGAAGTACCGCCCTGGTGCCCTAGCAGGGGTTCCCCGCATTCACCGGTTGTACCGGTGACACTTGCGGAAGTACCACTCCTATGTATTTCTGCGCATAACGGTTGGATCTGAGGGGACCCTATTTAAGGAGGTGCTTCACCTTCCTCCCACCTACCTCTTGCCCCTCTCTCTCCTCCATTAATGCCCTTAAAGCTTTCTTGCCCGATATCTCTCTCTAGCCACTCAAACTGTTGATGTGCTAGGATTGAAGGAGGAGACCTAGATCTACACTCTCACCAAAGGAAAATTGATTCCCCCATACCTTCTTGTGTGGATTTTGTTACTCTTAGGTGCTTGGGCACCCTTGTTGGAAGAGGTCACTTCGGAGCCACATTCCATTATGGTGAAGCTCCGGGGTTTCGTTGGGAGCCTCCAATTAAGTTGTGGAGAGAGCCCCAACCTTGTTTGTAAAGGTCCGGTTGCCGCCTTCAAGGGCTCCAATAGTGTAATCACGACTCTCGCATTGTGTGAGGGCGTGAGGACAATACGGTGGCCCTAGTGGCTTCTTGGGGAGCATTGTGCCTCCACACCGCTCCAACGGAGATGTACTTCCCATCAAAGGGAAGGAACTTTGATAACACATCCTCGTCTCCATCGGTTCCACTCTTGGTTATCTCTTACCTTTACTTGTGCAAGTTTTATTGTGTTATATCCTTCACTTGCTTGGGTGCTTATTGTTGTTGCATCATATAGGTTGCTCACCTAATTGCATATCTAGACAACCTACTTTGAGGCAAAGTTTAATTTGGTAAAGAAAAGCTAAAAATTCTTAGTTGCCTATTCACCCCCCCTAGTCAACTATATCGATCCTTTCAATTGGTATCAGAGCCTCGTCTCTTTATTAAGGACTTTGTCATCTGAAGAGTATGGTTGACACCGTAGACAGTGAGGAGGAGCACCCCGATGTGATTCTGTCCTCGTCTACGGCCGATGGGGCATTGCCGGTCTCACGTGAGGAATTCAATGTGGCTTTGGACACATTGAAAACCTCCATGACGACCGAGGTCAAAGGCATGTTCAAAGAGTTCCTTGATGGTCTTAAATTATCCACCGCACCTTTGGAAGTGGTTGCTCCCACTAACAAGGTGGCGGATGCCAACTCCGATAAGGGGGAAGCTTCTAGTGAAAAGGTTCCTTTGCCTAGTGGTAAAAGTGGTAATGGCATCTATTCTCATGTTAAACCACCTCTCACTTATGGAGGACCGGTTCCCTCCACGCATCTAAATCATGCGGGGTCTCCTCCCAAGATTGTGAAGAATGAGGACTTTGATGCTTGGGTCTATCGCTTTAAGCATCATTTAAATCATGTTAACACTAATCTTTGGAGAATCATTGAAGAAGGTTTCTATCCGCACGACCGAAGCAACTTCACCCCAAGAGAAGCCGCGGATAATCAATTCAATGAGAATGCTCTCTTCATCCTCCAAGATGCTATTCCACCCGAAGATATTTCTCATCTCCGACCCTTCACCGTGGCCAAGGAAGCATGGCACCATGTTGTCTCCCTTTACAAGGGAAGCACAAGCATTCAAGGCTAAAACTATGAAGTGGTGCAAGATGAAGCCGATGAGTTTGCAATGAATGAAGATGAAGAACCTCGAGAGCTTTACCGAAGACTAACCACTCTCGCGGTCTCACTCCGAGATCATGGGAGCAAAGATACGGATGACAATTGGATAAAGAGCAAGTTCCTCAAGGCCATGATGCCCTACCACAAAGCCATGTCCTCCATCATCCGCCAAAGGCCGGACTTCCACACTTTGTCCTCAAGTGAAGTGTTGGATGAGTTTGTGGCAATGAGGATCTTGGACAAGACCGCCGACAATGTGGTGTTGCGTTCTCAAAGAGCAAAGAAGCCCAACCTTGCCTTGAAGGCCAAGGTTTGTGTGGAAGAAGAGGATGATGAGGAAGAAGAGGAGAGCAACCCCGAAGATACTAAGTATGATTATCATGAGCACATGGATCTTGCTTCAAGGCAATTTTGGAGCAAGAAGAACAGAAGGCCAAACTTCAACAAGAATAACTCAAGTAGCTTTAAGGGCAAGCAACATGTGAGAACATGTTACAATTGTGGCATTGTGAGCCATTTTGTTGCGGAGTGCCCTTACAAGAAGAGGGAAGACAATGGTGGCAAGCTCATCCGAAAAGACAAAGCCAAGTCCTTCCCCAACAAGAACAACTTCACCAAGAAGACTCCAACGAGAGGGTTGGTGGTTCAAGAAGAATACCATGAGTATGATGATGATGATGAAGATAGTGAAGCCATGGCCACGGCCTCCGTTGCCATAGCCACAACTCCACGGGTGTCCCTCTTCGACTCACCCAACGAGAACATCACCGCCAAGTGCCTCATGGCTAAAGCCACCAACAAGGTAACCCCCAACATCAAAACCACCATCATTACTAATCCCTCCTTGACGGATTGCATTGATGAAAGTGAGGGGTCTAATGAGGAAGTAAATGAATTTGAGTCTTTTATGAGTAAGCTCAAGGGAAAATCCAAGAAGCACTTCGTTGCTCTCTTGGAACAACTTGGTGAAGCCAATGACATGATCGAGGCTCATGAAGAAACCATCTCTAAGATGGAAGGTCATAGTCGTGACTATGCCGATGAGATATCGGATCTCTCTAATGCTCTTGAGGAAGAGCGTGGGCATCGTTTGGATCTTGAGGAGTCACACAACGATGACCATGCTAAATTAAAGAAAGATCTTGATCATGCTCTTGTTGTATCTCGTGTGCTAAATTGCGAGAAGGCTAAACTGGGGTTGACCATGCTAGACTCAAGGAGGAGTTTGATATACTCGACAAGTCCCACAAGGTCTTGAAGGGTGAGGGAGTCCTGGATTAGGGGGTCCTCGGACAGCCGGACTATATACCTTGGCCGGACTGTTGGACTATGAAGATACAAGATTGAAGACTTCGTCCCGTGTCCGGGTGGGATTCTCCTTTGCATGGAAGGCAAGCTTGCCAATTCGGATATGTAGATCTCCTTCTCTGTAACCGACTCTGTGTAACCCTAGCCCCCTCCGGTGTCTATATAAACCGGAGGGTTTAGTCCGTAGGACAATAACAATCATAATCATAGGCTAGCTTCTAGGGTTTAGCCTCTACGATCTCGTGGTAGATCAACTCTTGTAATACTCATATCATCAAGATCAATCAAGAAGGGAGTAGGGTATTACCTCCATCGAGAGGGCCCGAACCTGGGTAAACATTGTGTCCCCCGCCTCCTGTTACCATTAGCCTAGATGCACAGTTCGGGACCCCCTACCCGAGATCCGCCGGTTTTGACACCGACATTGGTGCTTTCATTGAGAGTTCCACTGTGTCGTCACGATAAGGCTTGATGGATCCTTCAATCATCTGCAATAATGCAATCCAGGGTGAGGTTTTCCTTCCCGGACAGATATTCGTATTCAGCGGCTTCGTACCGCGGGCCAACTCGCTTGGCCATCTGGAGCAGATCGATAGCTATGCCCCTGGCCATCAGGTTAGGTTTGGAAGCTTGAAATACACCGCCAACATCCGCGGAGACTTGATCTTTGATGGATTCGAGCCCATGTCAGGTGCACCGAACAGTCACGACGAGTGTGACTTAGATCTGCCATTGGACGGTGTTCGGAAGATCACACCTGCGGCTGCCCCAGCTCTTAATCCGGAGCAGATCATGCCATCCGAGGACGGGTGGATGGACCCCGCCACGGAGGCCGCACACTCAGCGACGTTAGAGCCGAACACAGACTTCGCCTCCAATGAGATCTGTGTCATCGGACCCTCGGACTCGTCTCCGGCCATAGGCTCCGAACCACCTGCATCCACGCCTATCAAATTTGATTGGGCACGGATCATAGAGTTTACCTCCGCGGATATCTTTCAGCACTCGACCTTGGGCGACGTGCTAAATTCATTAAAGTCTCTCTCCCTGTCAGGAGACTCCTGGCCGAACTATCACCGGCTTGAGTGGGAAGCGGACAACGAAGAAATTCGTTCCCCACCCACCACCCACTTAATAGCCACTGTCGATGACTTAACCAACATGCTTGACTTCGACTCCGAAGACATCAACGGTATGGACGACGATGCAGGAGAAAAAACAGGAAGCACCGCACACAGGGCGCTGGACAACCACCTCATCATATGATATATACATGGTGGACACACCTAAAGAAAACAACGGCGAGGAACGGAAGGATGCAACGGAGGATAATCCTCTTGAGAAGCAACCAAAGCAATGACGTTGGCGCTGCTCCAAATCCCGCCACAGCAAAAACAATGGTAACAGTGCAAGAAGGAATAATACCCTGGTCGGCTCCAAAGGAAACGATGACCCCATGGACCTAGCGATGGAGCAGGATGAGCCAGGGGACAGTGAAGATAGTCCGGGGCCGCTATCCGATCATAGCGACGGCGGAAATAAAACTCATAAATCTGTCTCCGGAGAGGAGAACAGTCCGAGCAACAATGCACTCATCATCCCGGAAAGGCACTTGGAACAAGAGAACCTCCATAGAAGGCTTATTGCCACCGTAAGGAGCTTGAAGAAGTAGAAACAAAGGCTTAAGGCCATGCAGGATACGCTCAACCACAGATGGAACAAAGTGCTAGACACTGAAGAAAAATACGGTGGCGATCGCCACGCAAAGAGCTGCCCAAAGCACAAGCTACTGCCCGAATTCGACGACGAGGCTATAGAGCCCATTCCGCCAAAAAATAACACGGCCGATCCGCCGTCGTGACCAGCCCATGGCCGCGACAGGGTGGCTAATGATGCCGCACACAAGTCAGCACACGATTTACGTAAGCACATGGACAAAAAGGCCGGTATGGCCAGGTCCATCTATGGATCTAGGAAGCGTGCTGTGGCGCAGAATCACGGCCACCAAAACGGCTATACTGATCGAATGTCAGCTCGGAATCAACACCGAAAACGACAACCATCGGAGACATGCTATGACATATCCAAATACAGGGGTGCCGCACACCCTCGGTGCTTCAACGACGAGGTGCTGGATCATGAATTTACAGAGGGGTTTAAACCCGTAAATATAGAGGCATACGGCGGAACAACAGACCCTGCGGTCTGGATTGAGGACTTTATCCTTCACATACACATGGCTCGCGGAGATGATCTCCACGCCATCAAATACCTGCCCCTCAAGTTGAAAGGACCAGCTCGGCACTGGTTGAAAAGCCTCCCCGAAAACTCAGTCGGAAGTTGGGAGGAACTTGAGGACGCTTTCAGGGCTAATTTTCAAGGGACTTATGTCCGACCTCCGGATGCAGACGATCTAAGTCACATAATCCAACAAGATTTCTCACCAAGAAGAATCAAATTGTCGACTGCCCGGACGCCGAAGCCTTAGCGGCTTTCAAGCACAGTGTCCGGGACGAATGGCTCGCCAGACACCTTGGCCATGAAAAACCGAGGACAATGGTGACCCTAACAAGCATTATGACCCGCTTCTGCGCGGGCGAGGACAACTGGTTGGCCCGTAGTGGCACCAGCGACCCAGGCACATCCGAAATCAGGGATGGCAATGGGAAGCCGCAACGCAATAAAAACAAACCTCGAAACAACGAAGACAGCCCAGACAACATGGCGGTAAATGCCGGATTCAGGGGCTCTCGACCCAGTCAACGAAAAAAGGCATTTAAAGGCAGCAGTGATGGACCGTCCAGCCTAAACAAGATTCTAGACAGATTATGTCAGATTCATGGCACCCCTAAAAAACCTGCAAATCATACCAACAGAGAATGCTGGGTTTTCAAGCAAGCCTGCAAACTAAACGCCGAACACAAGGGGAGGGAGATGCCAAGTGAGGACGAGAATGAGCCTCGCCAGCCGAACACTGGGGGATAGAAATTTTTTCCACCAAAGGTCAAAACAGTGAACATGATTTACGCAACTCACTGATACGTCTCCGTTGTATCTATAATTTTTGATTGTTCCATGCTAATATTCTTCAACTTTCATATACTTTTGGCAACTTTTTATACTATTTTTGGGACTAACATATTGATCCAGTGCCCAGTGCCAGTTCCTGTTTGTTGCATGTTTTATGTTTCACAGAAAACCAATATCAAACGGAGTCCAAACAGGATAAAAACGGACGGAGAATTATTTTGGAATATTTATGATTTTTGGGAAGTAAAATCAACGCGAGACGGTGCCCGAGGGGGCCAGGAGATAGGGGGCGCGCCCAGGGAGGCAGGCGCGCCCTGGAATCTCCTGGGCCCCCCGTAAGGCGGTTGACGCTCTTCTTTTGCCGCAAGAAAGCTAATTTTACGAGAAAAATCTGGGCGAAAGATTCACCCCAATCGGAGTTACGGATCTCCAGATATAAAGGAAACGGTGAAGGGGCAGAATCGGAGAACGTAGAAACAGAGAGATAGATCCAATCTTGGAGGGGCTCTCGCCCCTCCCAAGCCATGGGAGCCAAGGACCAGAGGGGAAGCCCTTCTCCCATCTAGGGAGGAGGTCAAGGAAGAAGAAGAAGAAGAAGGGGGCCTGTCGGTGTCAAAACCGGCGGATCTCGGGTAGGGGTTCCCGAACTGTGCGTCTAGGTGGATGGTAACAGGAGACAAGGGACACGATGTTTTTACCCAGGTTTGGGCCCTCTCAGTGGAGGTAAAACCCTACTCCTGCTTGATTAATATTGATGATATGGGTAGTACAAGAGTAGATCTACCACGAGATCAGAGAGGCTAAACCCTAGAAGCTAGCCTATGGTATGATTGTTGTTCGTCCTACGGACTAAAACCCTCCGGTTTATATAGACACCGAAGAGGGTTAGGGTTACACAGAGTCGGTTACAATGGTAGGAGATCTACATATCCGTATCGCCAAGCTTGCCTTCCACGCCAAGGAAAGTCCCATCCGGACACGGGACAAAGTCTTCAATCTTGTATCTTCATAGTCTAGGAGTCCAGCCAATGGTGATAGTTCAGCTATCCGGACACCCCCTAATCCAGGACTCCCTCAGGGCCTCTCTCCCCCTTGCTTCCGGTGGCACCGAAGCGCTGCCGGGGGCCATCATCATCACCGCGATCTTCACCAACACCTCCATCATCTTCACCAATATATCCATCACCTTCCCCCTTCTATATCCAGCGGTCCACTCTCCCGCAACCCGCTGTACCCTCTACTTGAACATGGTGCTTTATGCTTCATATTATTTTCCAATGATGTGTTGGCGTCCTATGATGTCTGAGTAGATTTTCGTTGTCCTATCGGTGATTGATGAATTGCTATGATTGGTTTGAGTTGCGTGTTTTATTATTGGTGCTGTCCTATTGTGCCCTCCGTGTCGTGCAAGCGTGAGGGATTCCCGCTGTAGGGTGTTGCAATGCATTCATGATTCGCTTATAGTGAGTTGCGTGAGTGACTGAAACACAAATCCGAGTAAGTAGGTTGTTGCGTATGGGATAAAGGGGAGTTGATACTTTAATGCTATGGTTGGGTTTTACCTTAATGAATCTTTAGTAGTTGCAGATGCTTGCTAGAGTTCCAATCATAAGTGCATATGATCCAAGAAGAGAAAGTATGTTAGCTTATGCCTCTCCCTCAAATAGAATTGCGATAGTGATTACCGGTCTAGTAACGTAGTCAATTGCTTAGGGACAATTTCATAACTCCTGCCACCACTTTTCCACACTCGTCATATTTACTTCATTGCATCTTTATCTAAACAGCCCCTACTTTTTATTTACGTGCTCTTTATTATCTTGCAAACCTATCCTATCACACCTACAAAGTACTTCTAGTTTCATACTCGTTCTAGGTAAAGCGAACGTCAAGCGTGCGTAGAGTCGTATCAGTGGCAGATAGGACTTGAGAGAGTATTTGTTCTACCTTTAGCTCCTCGTTGGGTTCGACACTCTTACTTATTGAAAGAGGCTACAACTATCCCGTATACTTGCGGGTTATCAAGACCTTTTTCTGGCGCCGTTGCTGGGGAGTCATAGCGTGGGGTGAATATTCTCGTGTGTGCTTGTTTGCTTTATCACTAAGTAATTTTTATTTGTTGTTCTTAGTTGTTCTTTATCATTAGTTATGGATATGGAACACGAAATACCAAAAAAATTAGGTGTACTTGCTACTCATGGAGATGGGGCAACTCCTAAAACCCTCGATTCTCATTATGTGAGAGATATTATGTACTACTTTGATAATGCTGAGAAAACCACATTCAACTTTATAATGGGAGATACGTTGGATCAACGTGAATACTTTAGGGATTATCGCTCGACACAAAAGGGAAACTATTATGGGATCAATTTATTATGTTGCGTTGGTATGCCCGGGATCTATGCTTGAGATATGATATTACTTGTTGCTCTAGGATGAAGGCTCCACACCTTCCCTTTTCATGCAAATTTAATGCTAATGAAACCTTAGCTTCTTATGCTAATGGTATATATGATTACTATGATGTGGAACAAATAGAAGAATTTGTTGCTTTTAAGGCTGCTTATGAAATTGAATCTTTGTTTGAAAAGTATGAAGCTTTTGATGATGATGGTGTTTATAGGGCTCATTATTGAGGGCGTTACTGTTGTAAAGTCCGAATACCTTAGGGAGTGTCCGGCGTCGCGAGTTTGGCCTTATATGCATCAGCTCCGAATCATGTCTTTGGTCAATAATTGGGTTTGCCCGGCTCCCGTGTTTTGCTACCTTACGTTCCGCTCTATCGGCTAAGGTGGCACCGGGAGAACTACTGCGATTGTGTCCTAGTTCATCTAGATGAGCACCTCAGTAGAGAAAGTCGAAATTGACTGTCATGATAAAGCGAGAGACTGGTCAACCACTCGATGACTTAGCGGAATCTTCACGATTCCTCCGCATTAACGAAGGACCAGTTTCCCGGTCATGTACGTATGTGCACCATATTCGGATGAACGCGGAAGTACCAGGGGCTATATAGTAGCCCCACCGTCAAACTCCTATGGCTAAGTGAAAGTGTTAAAGCTATATAGGCCGATTGCCTTGTTCACCACGCTATCACCTCCTTAATGGACCAAGACTTTGGATCAAATGTGATTACGCGCTTTACCGAACACCCCCGCATTATATGCATGGGGGCTGAAGCCGACGACTGCAAACTTTCAGGTTATATACATACATACATAAACGACCGCACAGGAGGCACTATAATACTTTTGGGCAAAAGTATAAACACAACCTTATAATCAAAATAGCATTGTTTTTACAATCAAGATACATGTCACTCGAACATGGTACTCTTCGAGCACTGAGCCTTTATTAAACGGGCGCCTTCTAGGACTTCTTCAAAATAGTGCTCGGGAGAGTCCTGGCCTCCGGTCGGACCCCTGGTTGCAATAGCGGTGGCCTCCATCCCTGCCCAGTATGTCTTAACACGGGCAAGAGCCATCCGTGCACCCTTTATGCACGCCGACTGAGGGAGTCCTGGACTAGGGGGTGTCCGGACAGCTGGACCACCATCATCGGCCGAACTATCATCGGCCGGACTATCATCATCGGCCAGACTCCAAGACTATGAAGATACAAGATTGAAGACTTCGTCTCGTGTCTGGATGGGACTTTCCTTGGCGTGGAAGGAAAGCTTGGCGATATGGATATGTAGATCTCCTACCATTGTAACCGACTCTATGTAACCCTAGCCCTCTCCGGTGTCTATATAAACCGGATGGCTTTAGTCCGTAGGACATAACAACAACCATTACAACAATCATACCCTAGGCTAGCTTCTAGGGTTTAGCCTCCTTGATCTCGTGGTAGATCTACTCTTGTAACATCCACATTATCAATATCAATCAAGCAGGACGTAGGGTTTTACCTCCATCAAGAGGGCCCGAACCTGGGTAAAACATCGTGTCCCTTGTCTCCTGTTACCATCCGCCTAGACGCACAGATCGGGACCCCCTACCCGAGATCCGCCGGTTTTGACACCGACATTGGTGCTTTCATTGAGAGCTCCTCTGTGCCGTCACCGATAGGCTCGATGGCCTCTTCAATCAACAACGACACAGTCCTGGGCGAGACTTTTCTCCCCGGACAGATCTTCGTATTCGGCGGCTTCGCACTGCGGGCCAACTCGCTTGGCCATCTGGAGCAGATCGAAAGCTACGCCCCTGGCCGTTAGGTCAGGTTTGGAAGCCTAAACTTCACGGCCGATATCCGCAGAGACTTGATCTTCGATGGATCCGAGCCGCAGCCGAGCGTGCCGCACTGTCACGATGGGCACGACCTAACTCTGCCGCCGGACAGCACCTTGGAGGCCGCACATGAATCCGCTCCGACTCATAGTCCGGAGCCAATCACGCAGATTGAGGACGGGTGGCTGGACACCGCCTCGGGAGCTGCAACTTCCACGGCGATGGAGCCGAACACTGACCTTGTCCCTTATAAAGCTCATGACTCCGAGGTGCCGGACTCCCTGCCGGACTCCAAACCTCCTGCGCCCCTGCCAATCGAATCTGGTTGGGCGCCGATCATGGAGTTCACCGCGGCGGACATCTTTCAGCACTCACCCTTCAGCGACATCTTAAATTCGCTGAAGCATCTCTCACTATCCGGAGAGCCCTGGCCGGACTACGGCCAGGATGGTTGGGACGCGGACGACGAAGAAATTCAAAGCCCACCCACCACCCACTTTGTAGCCACTATCGACGATCTAACCGACGTACTAGACTACGGCTCCGAAGACATCGACAGTATGGACGACGATGCCGGAGACGATCAAGAACCAGCGCCTACAGGGCACTGGAAAACCACCTCGTCATACGACATATACATGGTGGACACCCCAAAAGATGGGGACGGCGAAGAAGCAGCGGAGACAGATTCCTTAAAGAAACAGCCCAAACGCCGACGTCAGCGGCGCCGCTCCAAATCTCGCCACAGCAAGAATGGAGATTCCGGCATAGGAGATAACAACACCCCAGAAAGTGCCGAAAATAACCCCCTCCAGCAAGATTTAGCACAGGAGGAGGCAGAAGCAAGCCCTCACGAGAGAGCGGCAGACGAAGAGGTTGAGGATGATAATTACACACCTCCCTCCGGAGACGAGGCAAGCCTCGATGACGACGAATTCATCGTGCCTGAGGACCCCGTCGAACAAGAGCGTTTCAGACGCAGGCTAATGGCCACATCAAATAGTCTAAAGAAAAAGCAGCAACAACTTCAAGCTGATCAAGACCTGCTGGCTGACAGATGGACCGAGGTCCTCGCGGCCGAAGAGTATGAACTCGAACGCCCCTCCAAAAGCTACCCAAAACGCAAGTTGCTCCCCCGACTAGAGGAGGAAGCATACAAACCTTCATCACCAGCGCACAATACGGCAGACCAACCACCTCGTGGCCGCGATAGAGAGGCATGTAAGCCCTCCACCAAAACCGTACCCCAGCACCGCTCAAAAAGTACGAAGCCACGGGGGAACGCGCCAGACTTGCGGGATATATTGGAGGACAAGGCAAGACAATCCAGATCTATCTATGGATCACGTGGGCGCCCCAAGACCCACGACGAATACCGTCGCACCGGATACAACTACTCCGGCCGGGCCGAACACAGCAGACAACGCTCTCTTGAGTTACGTCGTGATATTGCTCAATACAGAGGCGCCGCACACCCACTATGCTTCACTGACGAAGTAATGGATCATCAAATCCCTGAAGGGTTTAAACCCGTTAACATCGAATCCTACGATGGCACAACAGACCCCGCGGTTTGGATCGAGGATTATCTCCTTCATATCCATATGTGTAAGTGCATCTAGTGCCCCTTAGTGATTTTGGTGTATTGAAGACTTATAGGTTAAGGGACTAACGCATTTGCGAGTGTACACAGGTCTATAAGTCTATGAGGAGTTTGATATTTACAGAGAAAGTCGACCCCTAAAAATGAAGTTCTTCAACTGAAGACTTTGATATTCTGAAGACTTTCTGAAGACTTTGAAAGTGAAGAAATTGGTGTGACCTTGAAGACTTGGTATTCATTTGAGGAACATGAAGCGTGAAGACTTTTGTTTTCGTAGTTTCATTTTCTCTTTCTTGAGTCATAGGAAACACCGTACTGTTAAAGGGGGTCGAGGAAATACTAAGGAAAAATTTCCATGTGATGCTCAACTCAAATCCTACACCTACCAATCCCTTCGAGTGAAGCCATTGGAAATCTCATACAGTTCAGTCAATTTCTTCAGTGACAGAGACACAGTTCTTCTGGTCACTGATGACTTTGCTCTGACTGAGGAGTTAGGAATTCGCCAGTGCGAATTGCCTACACAGTGAGGAACATGATAGCCCTGAGGAATTTGAGAGCCAAATTTCTGACTGTTGCTGTGCTGCGCGCCAGCTGTCCAAAATATCTTATCCACCTAACGATCATATCATTGAAGGGCATTTATGTCTTATCATGTCGGGCTGCTCCCTAGGCTATAAATAGCCGCCCCCTACAACCACTAGTTGGTTGGCTACTCCGAGAGAAACTTGACACTTGTCATTTGAGAGCAACCCATCCTCCGAGGACTTTGAGCGAAAATCATCAAGTGAGGAAAACCCAAAACCCAACCCCTACAAACCCAAAGTGATTGAGCATCACTGAAACAATTGATCCTGCGTGGATCCGACGCTTGTTACCTTTGAAGACTGTGCTTCTTCCAGACGGTTAGGCGTCAAGGTCTAGAGCATCCAAGAGGAATTGTGGATCGCCGAGTGACCAAGTCTGTGAAGGTTTGGAAGTCACCTGAAGACTTACCACGAGTGATTGGACGAGGCCTGCGTGGTCTTAGTTCAAGGATAATACGGTGATGACTGGGTGTCCTGAGTTGCGGCTCAGTGACTGGGTGTCCGGGACTGCGTGTCCTCGAGTTTAAATACTCAGCCGCTCCAACCAGACGTACAACTGAGACAGCAGTTGGAACTGGTCTACCAAATCATTGTCTTCACCAACCTAACTGGTTCTATTTCCTCAACCCTTTCATTTCCTCATTACTGTGTTGAGTGCTTGTTCATATCTCTGTTTGAAGACTTTGACTGAAGACTTTCTCAATTTCCTCAGTTCAATTTCTTCAGTCTGTTTGTATTCATCTTGTGTTATCCTGTGATTACGATTTCTGTACTCTGTGCTTGTCTTCATTTCATCATGATGACCATGCTTGTATCCTGTTATGTTTACTTCTGAGTACTTATTCCGCTGCTAACAGTTCTTCGCTAAGGAATTTCCTCACTGGCAAATTCCTCAGTGAAGAATTCATAAAAATCGCCTATTCACCCCCCTCTAGTCGATATAACGCACTTTCAATTGGTATCAGAGCAAGGTACTCCCTTGTTCTGTGTGATTTTGGTTTAACCACCTGGAGTTTTAGTTATGTCAACCGCAGGTATGAAGAAAGTGACATGCCCTATCTTTGACGGTCTTGATTATCCCAAGTGGAAGGCCATGATGAGGAAGCGCCTCATGGCAAGGAACAGTGAGCTGTGGACCGTCACTGAGATTGGTCTTACTGATCTATGCAAGATGGCGGGCGCTGATGATATTCGCAAGTACACTCGACTTGACATCGTGGCGAAGCATATCATCTGATCCTGCCTATCCAGAGACGAATTCAGGCGCATCATGCATCTTGGCAATGCAAAGCTTATCTGGGACCGAATCTCTGATGTCTATGAAGGTCATCGAACCCGTCATGATCCCTGGTTTGAGGACTTCAAGGAATCTCTCAAAACGATGACTTTCGAGCCAGAATCATCATCTTCTGCATCATGTCTCATGGCAAATGGTGCTGAGGTAATCGAATGCTTCTCATCCGAGTTTTGTGATGATGAATCTGATAATGATGAATCTGATGATGATATTGAATCTTGTTATACCAAACTTGTTTGCTTTGCCACTAAACAACAAACGGCTTTGGAACAAGTTCAAAACATGCTAGACAAAAGTGATGATATGTTGCGTAAAGAAATGGATCAGTCAAAAGCATTGGGTGAATGTCTTCAGAGAATTCACGCCAAGTTTGACGCCCTTCAAAATCAACATAATACCCTCTTGACTGATCACGAGAAGCTTTCTTCTGAATCTCTTCAAAGAAAGGAAGATCTTGAAAAGCTAAGAGTGTGTTATGAAGATCTTCAGAAGGAGCGCGATTCATTACTAGCTCAACAAATCAGCACTTCTCAGGAAGAATTTGTTCCTCCATGCTTAAAGTGCATTGAACATGAATCTGCTAATTTTTCACCTGAATGTTCAAATGCTTCAACTGTTACAAATTCTTCACCTGCCTCTGCTATCACTAATTCCTCACCTGAGGACATTGCTAGTATCACTGACAATGCAGGGCTGAAGGAATTGTACATGACAGGCATGTACAAATGCCTCAAAGGGCATTAGATTCTTTGTGATGTGCTTAAAAAGCAGATCCTCAACAGAAACCCTAGGAAAGAGGGTATCGCCTTTGAGAGGAAACTTAATGCTGATGGAACATATTGGAAGCCTGAGCAGTACCCCAAAACCTCATGGGTTGCTGCAAAGGGACCTCCAGTTGATCCATCTAACTTATCTGGCTTTACATGTGAATCTCCTCATTCTTATGATGAGTCATTTGACTCCAACTATAAACTGTTCAAAAATCAGAATGGTGAAGTATTTGCTAGATATGTTGGCACTAACTGCAGGAACGGTTCCCCTATGAAGAAAATCTGGGTTCCCAAAAGTTATGTTGAAAGTCTTTAGGTGAATGTCCTCATGACACCACCTGTGAAGAATAGGAACCCCAGATCAAATTCTTCATATGGACCAAATTCTTCATATGGATCCAAGTCCTCATACGGACCAAATTCCTCACGAGGATCAAATTCCTCAAATGGATCAAAGTCCTCATATGATTATCATCGTGCTAACAACTCTGTTTCGCAGGGTAGAGCTAAGGGCCATGAATATGTGCATTATTCTTCAAACCATTATGTTCATAAGTCCTCGAAGAATTTCACTGCTTATTCATATGCTTACCCTAACCCCTCTTATGTGAAACAAAATGGTTTGGCTTCTATGCCTCCATTCTCATATGGTGCTCGCAGAGTGATGAACTCTTTGCCACCCCTTCAGATGTGGGTGGTGAAGAAAAAGAACTAATTTCTTCTGCAGGGTCAGGTCTCCAGACGTGCCTTAACGTCTGAAGAATTTGCTGGGGACCTGACAAAATTGCCTGAAAGGACGTAGGCGAATCATGATGGAATGAACTTTCATTTCACACGTCCTCCTAATGCTATATATGTTTACTGCTTGATGAAATTCATCAGATGAACCAGCACCTGAGGATTCTATCAAGTTCAAGGCAACCGAGGATGTCATTCCTACTGAAGAATCTGCTGAAGAATTCATTCCAGTCCATGAAGAACATCGAGCTGATGCACCTGACGAAAATGCTGAGGAAAATGGTGCTGATCAAATTCCTCAGCGACAACCACCTCATCCTCACGTTGCAAAAGAAGTGCAAGTGGAGAAGATCATCGATGACATTAAAGCACCAGGTCCTCTCACACGCTCAAAAGCTTCACATTTATCTAACTTTTGTGGGCACTATGCTTTTGTCTCTATCACAGAGCCCACTAAGGTAGATGAAGCATTTCTGGAGCCGGAGTGGATTCAGGCTATGCAAGAAGAATTACATCAGTTCGAGCTCAACAATGTCTGGGAACTGGTCGAACGTCCAGATCCTCGCAAGCATAATATCATTGGCACAAAGTGGATCTACCGTAACAAGCAAGATGAAAATGGCCTTGTGGTGAGGAATAAGGCACGACTGGTAGCTCAAGGCTACACACAGGTTGAAGGAATTGATTTCGATGAAACTTTTGCACCTGTTGCTAGACTTGAGGCTATTCGCATATTACTTGCTTATGCTAACCATAACAATATTATCTTACAACAAATGGATGTGAAAAGTGCATTCCTCAATGGTAAGCTTGAGGAAGAAGTATATGTTGCTCAACCCCCAGGTTTTGAAGATCCAAAGAATCCTGACAAAGTCTTCAGACTTAATAAGCCCTCTATGGCCTCAAGCAAGCCCCTCGGGCGTGGTATGATACATTGAAGGAATTCTTCGTGAAGAATGGCTTCACACCCGGTTCACTCGACCCCACTCTCTTTACTAAATCTTATGATGGTGAACTGTTTGTGTGCCAAATATATGTTGATGATATTATCTTTGGCTGTACTGACCAACATTATAGTGATGAATTTGCCTATATGATGAGTGAAGAATATCAAATGTCTATGATGGGAGAGTTGAAATTCTTCTTAGGTCTTCAAATTCGTCAACAGCGCAATGGCATATTCATATCTCAGGAGAAATACCTCAAAGAAGTACTGAGGAAATTCGGCATGCAAGATTGCAAAGGCGTCAAAATTCCTATGCCCACAAATGGCCATCTATGCACCGATGAAAATGGTATTGACTTTGATCACAAGGTATACCGCTTCATGATTGGTTCTTTATTGTACTTATGTGCATCTAGGCCAGATATAATGCTTAGTGTTCGCATGTGTGCCCGATTTCAAGCTGCACCGAAGGAATCACACCATAAGGTTGTGAAGCATATTCTTCGATATCTAGCTCACACACCAACACTAGGATTATGGTACCCCAAGGGCTCTGCTTTTGATCTCATTGGATATTCTGACTCTGACTATGCTGGTGATCGTGTGGACCGCAAGTCAACATCTGGCACTTGTCATTTCCTCGGACGATCTTTGGTCTGTTGGCCCTCGAAGAAACAGAACTGCGTATCACTGTCCACTACGGAAGCTGAATACATTGCTGCTGGCTCTTGCTGTGCTGAACTGCTTTGGATGAAGCAAACACTCAAGGACTATGGCGTCAACGTGAAGAATGTGCCTCTCCTCTGTGACAATGAGAGTGCCATCAAGATTGCTCACAACCCAGTTCAGCACTCAAAGACAAAGCACATACAGATTCGTCATCATTTTCTTTGCGATCATGTGTTGAAGGGCGACATCTCCATCGAGCATGTGAAGACTGAAGAACAGCTAGCTGATATCTTCACTAAGCCCTTGGATGAGAAGAGATTTAGCAAGTTGCGGTGTGAGCTAAATATCTTAGAATCTTCGAATGTTCTTTGAAAAGGACACACATCCTAACACTTATGCAAAATTGATGACTTAGATGTGCAACACATGAAGAAACGTTTTTCTTCAATCAATGAAGAATAACACTCTAAGTGTGAAGAAATTAATGAAGAATTTGATTCTCAGAACCCTACGACAGTTGTACATGGTGTCTGAAATCATCATTCTTATACAGTGGGACACGCCACCACAAAAGTTGAAAATCTTCAATTTGAGTTTTTTTCTCAGTTTTGAAATTCTTCAACTTTGCAAAATCTTCACTGTTTCCGTCGTTTTTCTTCATTGGCTATATCTATATATGAGTTTTTGTCCTCTACAGCATTCACTTATAGCTATTTCTTCAAGTTGCAGTTTCTGCTAAGTGAATGTGATCGGACCCTTCCCCCTCTATGCTATACTCAACCCAATCTATTCACAAATTCTTCATGTGCGTTCTATTTGAAACTCGTTCAAAATCTTCACTGTGTCCTTGTCAGCTGAAGAAATTGCGAACGGAACTTTAAAACAAATCTTATCCAGATTTTCGGTTTTACCGCTCAAACCGTTCCGCATCCCATGATGCATTATTTTACTCACACACGATCGTACACGATCTCCACTACACAGTACGTGGGTGACACATGTCGTGAGAAGGAGAATGGTCAGGGGCACGTTCGTCCCAAATCTTCGGGCGAACAGTTTTTCACCATGTCTATAAATACCCCTCTCCCCTTCCTCACTTCATTTACTCCGCTCGACCTCTCTCTCCCGCTCGAGCTCCTCAAACCCTAGCGCCGCCGCTACTCCATCATCGCCGGTGAGGAAGAGCTTCACTGCCTCGACCTCGTCGCCGTCGTACTCATGCCGACCGCGGAAATCTTCACTCCGCCGCCGTCGTAGCTGTCTTCCTCTGCCAAGTTAGGGCGTGGAAGATCTGAACAGACGAGCTTCACATCTACAACACCCAGTTCGTCGTGTTCTTCATTTGGGCGTTCCTCGAAGAAAAACTGCATACTTCTTCAGAGTGTTCAATTGTTCAAATTCCTCATCTGAAGAATATGGCAGACGGTAAGAGACCGCATAAAGGAGGAAAGAAGCCTGAGGTCATGACTGCTTTCGAGATCCCTGATGAAATATATGCTGGCTATTGCACACCTGATGAATCAAAATTTGGCAAAGAAACTAAAAATCAGCGCAAAGTGTGCATACAGAAGATTGAACGGAGATGGGCAAGAGAGTGGAGGGAGTACAGATATGTTACTCCAAAGTATATGAAGAAATTCGCTTTAAATCCTCCATGCCCAAGAGCTCCATTGGCACCTGGCCAAGTAGCTGATCCCACCAGCATCAAGCGTGGTGAGGACTTTCCTGATGAATGGGCTAAGCGCCAAGCAAAACTGGCAAGGCAAGCCAAGGAGGCAGTGAAAAAATTCAATGAGGATTCTGCCACTGCTGCTGCTACTGAGGCCTCGGTCAAACCGAGGAAATCAATGCCAAAGAAGCCTGCTTGTAAGCCAAGTGCTTCACCATCAGCGCCCTCACGGCCAAGTTCCTCAGCTATGCCCTCACGGCAAATTCCTCAGACTGCTACTGCTCCACCAAAGTCCTCAGAAGCTCCATCAAAGTCCTCAGCTCCTGTGCATCTGGCTACATGTCAAAGGACTACGGGTTTCTCGATTGCCTCTGGTGTCTCAACAAGTTCCTCAGCTACACCAAAGTCTTCATCTGGCCCACTCTGCTGAAGACTAAGGTCACAGCTGGACGAGGTCCTCGGCCAAGTCTCAAGAAGAAACAGGTCGCCTTCCAAGAGCCACCTGAAGATGATGAAGCCTCTGATGATGAACTTGCAGAAATCATCAGAGACCGCCAAGAAAAGGCCGCTAGAGCCAAAGGCACATCTATGCCACTGCTTTTGGATCCTAAGTTGATCCTCGACTACATTGATCTCTGGCACAAGGACCCAAACACTCCTATGCCTGATTTTCATCTGACACCTGGCCAAAGTCACATGCTGACCCATTTCATCTCTGAAGAGAAATGGAAATTTGAGAAGGCCAGACAAATAAAGAAGGCTCAGTTCAGAAAGGAGAAGTTCCTGAAGAAAAACATTGTCAAAATGACACCTGAAGAACTTCTCAAGGTCTAGACTGAAATTCAAGACCTCAGCAAAAACTTCAATGCTTATTATGCTGATTGGCAAGGAGCCAAGGTCGGATTCGTCAACCTGACGAAGAATTTCACAAATGTTGCAGCCCCATCGCAACAAGAAAATCTTCAGGCTGCAGACTCTACTCAGCCGACTGAAGAACATGCCAGCACCGCTGATGACTTTCAGCCTGCTGAAGAAAATAACAGTTCCAGGGCTGATGATCCCATTCCAGCCGCTGAAGAAATTGCCAGGGCATCCACTAGTGGTGCGCCTGAAGAAACTGAACAAGACAGGGCAACTGCATCAGTTGCGCCTGAGGAAATTCATCCAGATTCCTCAGCTCCTCCTGCGCCAACACCAACTCCAATTCTTCCATCTGCCTTTGATGTGAAGAAAACTAAGGTTGCAGAACGAGCTGCAGTGAAGAAAAGGAAGGCATCAGCTGCGTCAAATTCTTCGGCTGCGAAGAAAATGAAGCCAATGACCAGCTCTTTTGAAAATCCTATTGATGCTATTCCAATTTCCTCCATGTCATCAAAGGACCTTGTTCCTTTTGGAGAAAACTATAAGATCCCAAGCGGATCTGATGAAGAAAATCATTCTGCTGCTTCGTCAGAGCAGATTGATGAAGAAATTGAAGTGGACGCAATCCCTTCAACACCAGTCATTTCCTCACCTATGCCTCAGTTCACAGCTGAAGAGGCAGGTGTTGAGGAAATTGAAAATGAAGATGAAGATGTGGATATTGGATGCACCACACCTATGATGAATGATGACTTTTGGGAAAGTCAGCATCCCAATACTCCTCTCTTCACCCCACTCCAACAGATTCCTCAGCCCCCTGCAACAACAGTCCAAATGGGCTCTGAAGAAACTCAACCCACTCCATCTGTTCATGAAGATATTCCAGCCGCTAGTGCTGAAGAACCTGCTGCTGCTGATCCCCAAGCTGCACAAGAAGAGGAACCAGAAATTCCTCAGCCTGAAGAACCTGAGCTCGTGATTCCTGAGGTTGTGCTACAAATCACTGACACTCCTCTGCCCAAGCCGAAGAATCCGTTCTCAAGCAAGCAAAAGTTCAAGGCTGAAGACTTCTTTTCGGAGCATGTGTTCTTCACTGATTATAATCCATATGACTCTGCTTGCATAAGGAAGAGGCGTTTCTGGACTGCTAGTCAAGCCAACTTCTATTCCTCAGTACTGTTTGACAAAGACAAAATCTTCGATCATGAACATATTCCTCATGTGGATATGGAATCTCTGCCATGCTTCGCACCAGTCCTCAGTGTTATTCACGAAGCAGGACTTCTGAATTTCTGCACTGACATCTGCGATTGGAATGAAGAACTCATTCTTCAGTTCTACGCCACACTGCATATCACCGGAGACGCTGAAGATGTCAATTCATGGGTGCTGGATTGGATGACTGAAAATACTCATTATAAGGCACCAGCAACTGAATTGCTTCGTGTCCTTCCTCTTGATCCTCCCCATGACAGTCCTCGTTGCATCTACAACGAAACAGAACTTTCAGATCAATATATGCAAGTACTGATGAAGCCTTTGAAGCCAGGGCAGGCCCCAAGAACCAAATTCCTCGTCAAGGAATTACTCTATGTGCCTCGGACTGTTTATCGAATTCTGACGAAGACAATGAGTCCTATCAAAGGCCACGACTCAAATGATGAAGAAGTCGTTGGCATCATGAAGAATATGCTTCTCAACATCATTCATGGCGTTCCCGTCAACTTCCATGATTTCTTCATGAGGACTCTGGCTAATATTGCTATTTCACCATTCGAGCTGAAGCCCTATGCTCCTTGGATTATGAAATTCATTAGGGCAAGATCTTCACTGAATTACAAAGCTGACACTCTGAACCACGGTAGCTACTTGCCTCCCATTGAAGTCCTCAAACGGACAGTTTCATCAGCTGATGATAAAGGCAAGGCCACTGCTGTGATCGATGAAGGCACTCGTCCATTGGATGGTCAATTTCGCAAGGCTGCATCTTACTCCACCAATGACGATTCTGCCACACTTGACACTGCCGCAAATACCTCAGCCAAGCAAAATCCTCAAGCCACAGCACCCAGGGTGATGACTGACCGTGAGTTACTCCTCAGTCTTCATCAGAAGGTTGATCGCAATCACAAATGGGTAAAGCGTTAGTTTGGTGCAATTCTTCACAACACGACCTCAACACATAATGCAGTGAAGAAGAACCAATACTACCTTCATGAAACCTTCAAACGCACCTGGGCTGTTCTCACTCATGTTTATAGCGCTGAAGAACTGGAGACTATGGGTCTCAAGGAAGAATTTGACTGGTCTGCACCTCCTCCAAAGAAATTCAAGAGAGTCAAAATTCCTCCACTGGTGGCCAACTCTTATTCTTCATCGCGTGATACTGATGAGTATGAAGATTTGGACGACACTGCGGCAGGCCCTACTACAACAAACAACCTTGACAACACTGGCGCTCCTCCATCGACTTGAAATTCTTCAGGGGTGTTAGTCCTCAGTTTCAATCCTTTTGGTCATTTGATGACAAAGGGGGAGAAATCTGAGTTAGTCTTCAAGCGGGTTTATTCTAAGGATTTTTTTAAGCTAAAAATCTCGTTCTTCCGAAACTTTCATTGGATCGAGTTGTAATCTTAAACCTGATGGTGCTCTGATACTTTTGGATGGTGCTCTGATACTCTTGATGCACTATGCTCTAATACTTTTGATGCTATTCTGCATGCTCATTCCTCGGTAATATTATTGCACGCATGCTGAATTACATCAGGCACCATATTTCATCATGCATTTCAAATTCTTCATATTATATATCAAATGCGTGTATGAATTACAAGATATAGGGGGAGATCTCCATGATTCGACTCTTCAAATGTGCATTGCCTCAAAAGCAAATTCCTCACTATGCACATCTTCAGGGGGAGTTCTTCTATATCTTGCAATCAAATTCCTCAATATCAATATATAAACTTCATATGTTTATCCCCGTTGAAAACTTAACCTATGTTGTCATCAATCACCAAAAAGGGGGAGATTGTAAGTGCATCTAGTGCCCCTTAGTGATTTTGGTGTATTGAAGACTTATAGGTTAAGGGACTAATGCGTTTGCGAGTGTACACAGGTCTATAAGTCTATGAGGAGTTTGATATTTACAGAGAAAGTCGACCCCTAAAAATGAAGTTCTTCAACTGAAGACTCTAATATTCTGAAGACTTTCTGAAGACTTTGAAAGTGAAGAAATTGGTGTGACCTTGAAGACTTGGTATTCATTTGAGGAACATGAAGCGTGAAGACTTTTGTTTTCGTAGTTTCATTTTCTCTTTCTTGAGTCATAGGAAACACCGTACTGTTAAAGGGGGTCGAGGAAATACTAAGGAAAAATTTCCATGTGATGCTCAACTCAAATCCTACACCTACCAATCCCTTCGAGTGAAGCCATTGGAAATCTCATACAGTTCAATCAATTTCTTCAGTGACAGAGATGCAGTTCTTCTGGTCACTGATGACTTTGCTCTGACTGAGGAGTTAGGAATTCGCCAGTGCGAATTGCCTACACAGTGAGGAACATGATAGCCCTGAGGAATTTGAGAGCCAAATTTCCGACCGTTGCTGTGCTGCGCGCCAGCTGTCCCAAAATATCTTATCCACCTAACGGTCATATCATTGAAGGGCATTTATGTCTTATCATGTCGGGCTGCTCCCTAGGCTATAAATAGCCGCCCCCTACAACCACTAGTTGGTTGGCTGCTCCGAGAGAAACTTGACACTTGTCATTTGAGAGCAACCCATCCTCCGAGGACTTTGAGCGAAAATCATCAAGTGAGGAAAACCCAAAACCAAACCCCTACAAACCCAAAGTGATTGAGCATCACTGAAGAAATTGATCCTGCGTGGATCCGACGCTTGTTACCTTTGAAGACTGTGCTTCTTCCAGACGGTTAGGCGTCAAGGTCTAGAGCATCCAAGAGGAATTGTGGATCGCCGAGTGACCAAGTCTGTGAAGGTTTGGAAGTCACCTGAAGACTTACCACGAGTGATTGGACGAGGCCTGCATGGTCTTAGTTCAAGGAGAATACGGTGAGGACTGGGTGTCCTGAGTTGCGGCTCAGTGACTGGGTGTCCGGGACTGCGTGTCCTCGAGTTTAAATACTCAGCCGCTCCAACCAGACGTACAACTGAGACAGCAGTTGGAACTGGTCTACCAAATCATTGTCTTCACCAACCTAACTGGTTCTATTTCCTCAACCCTTTCATTTCCTCATTACTGTGTTGAGTGCTTGTTCATATCTGTGTTTGAAGACTTTGACTGAAGACTTTCTCAATTTCCTCAGTTCAATTTCTTCAGTCTGTTTGTCTTCATCTTGTGTTATCCTGTGATTACGATTTCTGTACTCTGTGCTTGTCTTCATTTCATCATGATGACCATGCTTGTATCCTGTTATGTTTACTTCTGAGTACTTATTCCGTTGCTAACAGTTCTTCGCTAAGGAATTTCCTCACTGGCAAATTCCTCAGTGAAGAATTCATAAAAATCGCCTATTCACCCCCCCTCTAGTCGATATAACGCACTTTCAATATGGCCCGCGGCGACGATCTTCACGCCATCAAATATCTCCCGCTCAAGCTTAAAGGACCGGCTCGACATTGGCTCAACAGCCTGCCCGCAGAGTCAATTGGGTGTTGGGAGGACCGGGAAGCCGCATTCCTCGACAACTTCCAGGGCACATATGTGCGACCACCAGACGCAAATGACCTAAGCCACATAATCCAGCAGCCAGACGAATCGGCCAGACAATTCTGGACACGGTTCTTAACAAAGAAAAATCAAATCGTCAACTGTCCGGATGCAGAGGCCCTCGCTGCCTTCAAACATAACAGCTGCGACGAGTGGTTGGCCCGGCACCTAGGACAGGAAAAGCCGAAATCCATGGCAGCCCTCACATCACTCATGACCCGCTTTTGTGCGGGAGAGGATAGCTGGCTAGCTCGCAGCAACAACCTCAGTAAAAATGCTGGCAGTCCGAATACCAAGGACCGCAATGGCAGGTCGCGTCAAAACAAAAACAAACGCCGCATCAACGGCGATAGCAATGAGGATACGACAGTCAACGCCGGATTCCGAGGCTCCAAACCCGGTCAACGGAAGAAGCCATTTAAAAGAACCACTCCGGGCCCGTCCAATTTGGACCGAATACTCGACCGCTCTTGCCAAATTCACGGCACCCCCGAAAAGCCAGCTAACCACATGAACAGAGATTGTTGGGTATTCAAGCAGGCAGGCAAATTAATTGCCGAAAACAATGACAAGGGGCTACAAAGCGATGACGAGGAAGAGACCCAGCCACCGAATAATAGAGGACAGAAGGGTTTCCCCCCACAAGTTCGGACGGTAAACATGATATACGCAATGCATATACCCAAGAGGGAGTGGAAGCGTGCACTAAGGGACGTATATGCGATGGAGCCAGTCGCCCCCAAGTTCCACCCATGGTCCTCTTGCCCAATCACTTTCGATCGAAGAGACCACCCGACCAGTATCCGCCATGGCGGATTCGCCGCATTGGTTTTAGACCCAATCGTCGATGGATTTCACCTCACGAGAGTCCTGATGGACGGCGGCAGTAGCCTGAACCTGCTTTATCAGGATACAGTGCGCAAGATGGGCATAGACCCTTCAAGGATTAAACCTACAAAGACGACCTTCAAAGGTGTCATACCAGGTGTTGAGGCCAATTGTACAGGCTCAGTCACACTGGAAGTGGTCTTCAGATCCCCGGATAATTTCCGAAGCGAGGAATTAATCTTCGACATAGTCCCGTTTCGCAGTGGCTATCACGCTCTGCTCGGACGAACCGCGTTCACAAAGTTCAACGCGGTGCCGCATTATGCATACCCCAAGCTCAAGATGCCAGGCCCTCGTGGAGTCATCACGGTCAACGGAAATACGGAACGCTCCCTCCGAACGGAGGAACATACAGCGGCTCTCGCGGCAGAAGTACAGAGCAGCCTTGTAAGGCAATTTTCGAGTCCGGCCGTTAAACGACCGGACACGGCCAAACGCGCCCGGAGCAACATCAACCAAGACCACCTAGCACGTTCCGAGCACGCGTAGCAATGCGGCCCCAACCCCAGCCCTCGCACAATTGCAAGACAAACTCTCCGCGTACATAATTACGCTCTGGAGATACCATGGGCATAGGGGGAGAGGCACGACCACAACAGACCCAGAGTGCGGTTCGACCACACCAGGGGCTCCCAAGTGTGTCGCTCTTTTTATCTTTTATTTTTCTTCTTTTTTACACAGGACTCTGTCCGGCGGCGAACCTGCCGAACTCATGATGCAACAGCCAGGGAGGGACAAAGGCTGCGACGAACACTCAGGTGGTCTCCATTACGAGCATTAAATTTATTAAATACACCATTCCGCAGCCTACCCCTGGAGGGAGACACCTTTAATTAGTCCAATCCCTTGCTTTCCGCACTATTTGTATCATTCCACACTCATAGCAGATCTTCTTGAATAAATAATGCAGCACTTTTTGCCCATAATTGCATTACTTTATATATATATGTTCATTTACGACATGTTGCATCCGTATATTTTGGTACGGCCGAATACACCAGGGGCTTATGTTCCCCGCATTATGGTGTGATAAGTCCGAACACTTTCACAAGTGCGGCACCCCGAACTTATAGCATTATATGAATCGGCTCCGAATCATGTCTTGGGTCAATAGTTGGGTTTGCCCGGCTCCCATGTTTGGCACCTTACGTTCCGTTCTATCGGCTAAGGTAGCACTGGGAGAACCACTGCGATAGCGCCCCGGTTGAGCCGGGTTAACGCCTCAGTGGAGAAAGCTAAAACTGACTGTCATGATAAGGCGAGAGACTGGTCGCTGTTCGAGAGGTCCTTTCGAGTCCCTAAAGGCTTATGCCGCTTCGAGCGAAGAACCGGATAATGTCCGGCCAAGCCGTGGATAGCGCCCCGAACTCGGTCTTCCGAATACTAGGGGCTTCGCCGAAATTTAAAATTATAGAATTCTATGGCTAAGTGAGAGTGTTCAAGCACTATAAGTCCGGTTGCCTTGTTCGTTGTGTTGAGCGCCTCCCTAGATGGACCCAAAAATGGGAACAAGAGTGCTCAAGTTTATCCCGAACACCCCAGCACTCGTGGCATGGGGGCTGAAGCCGACGACTTGCCATCTCTCAGATTTAATAAACGGCCGCACAGAAGGTAATATTTTAAATCAATAAGCATTGCTTAGCGCATATGAACAAAGTTTTCAACGCACAGGATAACACATTGCGGATTTACTCAATAATTACATCCCTGGGGCACTCATCCGCAATCTTGCGGGCACCCTTCAGGACAGTCTTATAGTACATCTCGGGCGTACGATACTCCTTGCCCGTTGGCGGCGCGTCAGTGATAAGCTTCTCCGCATCCAGCTTGCCCCAATGCACTTTTGCGCGGGCAAGGGCCCGACGAGCACCTTCAATACAGGCGGAGCGCTTGATAACCTCCACCCAGGGGCACGCATCCACCAACCGCCGCACAAGGCCGAAGTAGCTCCCAGGCATGGCCTCTCTAGGCCACAGCCGAACTATGAGGCCCTTCATGGCCTGCTCAGCTACCTTGTGGAGCTCGACCAGCTACTTCAGCTGGTCGCTAGGGGGCACCGGATGGCCGGCCTCAGCGTACTGAGACCAGAAGACCTTCTCCGTTGAGCTCCCCTCCTTGGCTCGGTAGAATGCGGCGGCATCAGACACGCTGCGAGGCAGATCTGAAAACGCCCCTGGAGAGCTCTGAATTCGGGTAAGTAACACGTAATTTACATTCACATGCTTGCTTTGCATGAAAAATGCCTTACCCGCCGCTATCTTCTTCACCGACTCAATCTCCTGAAGGGCCTTATGGGCCTCGGCCTTGGCGGCTTTGGCACTTTCGAGAGCCGAGGCAAGCTCGGACTCTCGAGTCTTTGAGTCACGCTCCAAACTCTCATGCTTTTCCATGAGAGCCTGGAGCTCTTGCCGAACCGCCGCCACCTGCGCCTCCTGCTTTTCTCGCTCTACCCGTTCCGCGGCCGCATTGCGTTCGGCCACGGACACGGCCTCCTTCAGGGCTGCCACCTCGTTCGTGGCCCCTGCAGTACCCACCTTATCCCTGTTATTTTTGTTGCAACCTAAATCCTTTTCTGTAAGGTACAAATTCAAAGTGGTGTTACTCACCTTCTTTGTCCTCGAGCTACTTCTTGGCACGGCGGAGCTCTTGCTCGGACCGCTCGAGCTCCTGCTTTAAAGCACCGACCTCCGCAGTCAGTGCAGCAGAGGTCAGCAGCGCAGCCTACAAACCCATATTGACATTATTTTTTTAGCAACCCTGCGTATATCTTTTTTAGATCCTCAGTCCGGCTTTTCTTTCCGAACACCGAACCGAGCATCAGGGGCTATTGTCTATGCGGTATTACATTGCATATTTTTAAACTTCTTACCTCAAAGCCTGATAGAAGGCTACTGCAGGCTTCGGTCAGCCCGCTCTTGGCGAGCTGTACCTTCTGAATCACCGCACTCATAATAGTGCGGTGTTCTTCCTCGATGGAAGCGCCTTGGAGCGCCTCCAACAAATTGTCCGGCGCCTCCGGTTGGACGGAGGCCGCCGGCGTCACGGTCTTGCCCTTCTTGCGAAGGGGCCGCCGGCCGGACTCCGGAACCACTGCGGGTTCCGACGTGGAGTCCGGCGCAAAGTCCGGGAGGCTGCCTTGTGGCGCCTCCGGAGCCTCCCCCTGATGGGTCCCTTCTTGGGATCCCACCTCGGCGTCCTCGGCGTTGCGAGGGGTGGAGGCGGTCGGGATGGAGTCTACATCCGACGGAGCCAACGACCCGCTCGATGAAGCGGGGAGATCGTCATTGGCCGGACTACAGGCAGCGTGCGACATTAGAATGACACTATGTGACACAAAAAGAGAAATTGTAAATCATTCAGGAATCCGGATACTTACGATCTCGCCGGAGGCCTGGCCCTTGAAGGCCATTCTTCGTCACCAACGTTGATGTTGGCGGAGCTGTCCGGGGGAATAGTCCTTCCCCTCTTGGACCCTTCGGCCTCCCCTGTTGGGGAAGCCTTCCTCTTCCTCTCTCCCTCCTCTGGGAGAGAGTCCTCTTTCTCCTCCTCGTTTTCGGGGGAGGAGTCCGCCTCGGAGTCGTCGGACACCTGAAAACGGGAACTCTTTCGAGTACCCGTGGCCTCCTTCTTGGCCTTCTTCTCCGGTACCACGTGCGGTGCCAGAACCAGCAGCCCCGCTAGACGAGCGTCTACTGGGTTTTCTGGCATAGGAGCCGGACAGATGATCTGCTCCGCCTTCCTCATCCAGTCCTGTCAAAGGAAAAGGGGGAAATTGAAACCCGCATAGAGTCAAACTATGAATAGCAAGTGTCCCGTAAAGGGGTAGAATCACTTACCTCGTCAACTTGGCGCTGCGAGCGAAATCCGCGATCTTCAGTGGCGGATGCGGGGGCTTCGGCGCCCTTGAAGAGCACTTTCCAGGCATCTTCGTACCTAGTGTCGAAGAGCCTGCTCAAGGTCTGGTGCTGTGCCGAATTGAACTCCCATAATTTAAATGCCCGTTCTTGGCACGGGAGAATCCGGCGGATGAGCATGACCTGGACCACGTTGACAAGCTTGAGCTTCTTGTTCACCAGCCTCTGGATACAGGCTTGGAGTCCGGTCAGCTCCTCCGAATTACCCTAGGTCAGGCCGCTCTCCTTCCAAGAGGAGAGCCGCGTGGGGATCCCAGATCTAAATTCGGGCGCCGCTACCCATCTAGGGTCACGTGGCTCGGTGATGTAGAACCACCCTGATTGCCATCCCTTGATGGTTTCCATGAAGGCACCCTCAAGCCAAACGACGTTGGGTATCTTACCCAACCTGGCGCCTCCGCACTCCGCTTGAGTGCCCTTCACCACCTTCGGCTTGACATTGAAGGTCTTGAGCCACAAGCCGAAGTGAGGCTGGATGCAGAGGAAGGCCTCGCACACGACGATAAACGCCGAGATGTTGAGGATGAAGTTTGGCGCCAGATCATGGAAATCCAGGCCGTAATAGAACATGAGCCCCCGGACAAAGGGATGCAATGGGAAGCCCAGTCCGCGGAGGAAGTTGGGAAGGAATACGACCCTCTCATATGTCCTGGGGGTGGGAATGAGCTGCCCCTCGTCGGGCAGCCGGTGCGCGATGTCGCCGGATAGATATCCGGCGCTGCGCAGTCTTTCGATGTGCCCCTCCGTAACGGAGGAGGTCATCCACTTGCCTCCCGCTCCAGACATGACTGGGGAGGGTTGAGACGAGATGTGCGGGCTTGGGCGCTGGAGCTCGAGTGTGCGGAGATGGATAAGCAAAGGAGGAAGAAGGCGTAGGTGAAAGGGTGGATCCTAATCCCCTTATATATGGGTGTACGAAGTCTATGCGTCCCCACCGGCCTGGTAAAACTCGCTTATCTTTCAAGCGCCACCATCAATGGCGCGGTTGGGTTACCCACGTCCGTATTGATGAGAATCCCGGAATAAGGGGGAACACGATCTCTGCTTCGACAAGACGTGCCAAGGAAACCGCTTCGCTAAATGCGCTGAGGTGGTAAAGTAAAAAATGATTCAAGTAAGGGCTTGGTAGTGGTGTGATATCATGCCGCAAAAAACGTCAGCAGATTGAACTTGTGTATATATTATTCTCTCTACGGTGGAATGTGGAATTTATTTTGCAGAGCCGGACACTATCCTGGTGTTCACAATCTTCTATGAATTATTCGGAGGAGGAACCCGCCTTGCAATGCCGAACAATATACGTGCCGGACACATCGTCATTGAAGCCTGGTTCAGGGGCTACTGAGGGAGTCCTGGACTAGGGGGTGTCCGGATAGCCGGACCACCATCATTGGCCGAACTATCATCGGCCGGACTATCATCATCGGCCGGACTCCAAGACTATGAAGATACAAGATTGAAGACTTCGTCCCGTGTCCGGATGGGACTTTCCTTGGCGTGGAAGGCAAGCTTGGCGATACGGATATGTAGATCTCCTACCATTGTAACCGACTCTATGTAACCCTAGCCCTCTCCGGTGTCTATATAAACCGGATGGCTTTAGTCCGTAGGACATAACAACAACCATTACAACAATCATACCCTAGGCTAGCTTATAGGGTTTAGCCTCCTTGATCTCGTGGTAGATCTACTCTTGTAACATCCACATTATCAATATCAATCAAGCAGGACGTAGGGTTTTACCTCCATCAAGAGGGCCCGAACCTGGGTAAAACATCGTGTCCCTTGTCTCCTGTTACCATCCGCCTAGACGCACAGATCGGGACCCCCTACCCGAGATCCGCCGGTTTTGACACCAACACCGACCTCTTTACAGAGTCGATATGCGGCACAGCACGAAGAAATCATTGCACTAAACCAAAATAACTATCCGGACTTGGTTCCCTCGGCCAAAGATGATCCTCGACAGACCTCATGGCAAGCCCGGACAACCTATGGAGCTCGGCCCACTCGGCCATTTGCTCGTTTAACAGCAGCGGACGCTTTGGAGCGCTGAACTGCAACCAGAACAATTTTTCCACCTCATGATCTTTGAAATACTCAGTCGCATCAGCAACACTCTTCGCTAAATCCAAGTGCGCATCTGCAGAACTCCATAATTGATCAAGAGGGGCATACTTCGGATCACCGAACTTCGTCCGCAATAAAAAGGGCCTCCCAGCCGTGATATCTCCGGCTTGACGAAGCTCCTCCCGCGCAGCTCTGATTTCAGAGTGTGTTTCCTTGGCTGCTTCCAAAGCCTTCTTCAAGTCAGCCGCTTTTGTTTGGCTTTCCCTTTCGAGGAGCTCATCGCGGCTGGTGGCATTTTGCAGCTCAACAGCCATGCTGGCTATTTTATCTTCGCTCTGGCGATGAGCGTCCTGTTCGGCTTTTAACTCTTCGGCCGCCTTCAGGGCAGCCACATCACTTCTCCTGGCTTGTTCCTTGGCTCGGGCAAGTTCCTCCCAAAGGGTCTCCATGGCGGCAACTCCATATGTAGTCAAAGCATATTATAGATACTAGCATCATGCTCCTCTTAATATTTGCTGACCACCAGAATATACATACCTTGTGCCTCATCAATCCGCTTATTCACAAGCGTGATGTCGACATCCGCCACTTCAAGCTGCCACCTCAATTCGGCAAAATTAGCAGTCTGGTCAGCCGCCGGACCTTCAGCCGCCTGCACATAAAAGCAGCACGATCATTACCTGGGACTATGATCCTCTGTTTGCCACCTCTGGACGGCAACAAGAGTCTCAGGGGCTACTATCTATACGGAGCACACCTAGCATGTGCGGTACAACCAAATATATATATCGGATGCGTACCTCAAAG
Organism: Triticum timopheevii; assembly: GCA_963921465.1. Taxonomy (NCBI): domain Eukaryota; kingdom Viridiplantae; phylum Streptophyta; class Magnoliopsida; order Poales; family Poaceae; genus Triticum; species Triticum timopheevii. Next base: position 558,738,749 of record OY997268.1, on the reverse strand, counting down.
CCTCTTAGTAGGCTCGTAAAAGCTTCATTTAACTCGCTTTTGGCGGATGAAATCCTCTCAACCACTGCATCCATCAAGGTACGCTGTGCCTCTGAGATAGCCGCTTGCTCCAAAAGACCCATCAATGTGTCCGGTTGTACACCGGATAGTCCTGGCCTTTTTCTGTTGGTCTCCTCAGGAGCCAAGGACCCCGAACTTCGGGCGGCCGAAGAATTACCTGTTGGCCTTTGCAAATCGAGAGAAATCCTCCGTGACGACACCTCAGGGTTGTCCGTCTCGCGAGGCGGGGAAGCAGGGGGAGGCGTTCGCTCTCCATCATCTCCGAAAGAAGATCCCCCAAAGACGAACTTTGTTGAGAAGGGCTATGAGCCGGATTGCAAAAGATATGCCTCGGTTGTGATTCTCAGAGAAAAAGCAAGATATATTTATCAAAGTGCCTTTGTTCACTTACGGCTCGGTTGATGGCTGGCCCCCTTGTGGGCGTTGTGCAGCAAGGACGCCCTCCGAGCCAGGGCCCCTGGCGAAGGTTTCCTCCCTCGTTTGGAAGCCTCCGATTCCAAATCTTCAGGGGCGCCCCTTTTCTTCCCGTGGGGAGAGGGGATTTTAGATTCGCCTCCCCGATCACCCTCCTTTTCATGTCAATCTTCAACTTAGAGAAATTCTGATTTGAACATCTTCGTGTTAATCTTGTAAACCGCCATGACGTCATTTTCTGAAATCACCGTAAACCGCCGTGACGTCATCTGTGTAAAAACTCATAAAGATTTCCCTTTTATTAATTGATCTCCCAAGACCGAGGCGATAGCTGTGCCCCATTCTCGGTTCGGGCTCCTCAATTCCCGCGCTTGCCTTACTTATCCATTCGCCTTATAAATAGGACCAGGAGGTCTTTTCTTTTCCCCTTCCATGCTTTTTCTTCTTCCTCACGACGCTCGAACCCTGAAGCTCCGCCGCCGCTTTCGACCTTCAAGCTCTGCATCACCCCTGGCCGCTGCATCGACCTGAACGTACCAGAAATCCGCGGCACTTCTCCGCCACTCTTGTGAATCTGGTAAGCCTCCTTCCCTCAACCCTAGATCTGTATTAGGGTTTTGCTATTCATTCATGTTTCATCAGTGTTCATCAGTGTTTATTTCGACCTTACTGCTCCCTCGTAACTTGATAAACTTAACATCTTCCCTGTGCGCCGAAATTATAATCTACTTTTCCTCATCATAGCATCCTTTCGGCTAAGAACAGATCCCATCTGGATCTTTGTTGTTCTGCTGTCGCCACTTTAGGGCTTTCAAATTTTTTACTTTTCCTAAAATGCGCTAGATCCATAATGATAACCTTAGCTTGTGAAACCTGTTTGCGTAGCACTTAGCAATTTCCAGATTTATTTTCTTCCATACAACTGTAGGAGGTTTAACCTTTAGAAATTGATAATCCGCCGGGTACCATTAGCCCTCTCATAAACCGCCATCTTTACTTGAACATCAGTATCCGGCTTAACGTGCACACACGCTCTGATTAAATCCTCCGGTTTGACACCGGTTTATGCATATCAATCTTGAACCGTGAACTAGCATTTGAACTTCTTTTACAGTTTGTCATCAAAAATGGCCAAACAGTTCTCCTCTTGCAATTGGGTTCTCTGCCGGATTACAAAAGAGCAACTTACTGGATATGTTGTGACTGATGCTTTAGCAAAGAAAGAGATCATTCATTGGCGAGTCTCGGGTACTGAGAATCCTCCTGAACCTCAAGATGGAAAAGTAGTTGTGTTTATGCAGCATCTGGACCGAGGGTTTAGTCCTCCCGGATCAAAAAAATTCCGTGATGTGCTTGCCAGCTTCCAACTCCATCCTCAAGATATTGGACCAAACTCTGTGTCCAACATTTGTAACTTCCAAGTGTTTTGTGAAGTTTACCTGCAAGAAGAACCAACTGTTGAATTGTTCAGGGACTTCTTTCACTTGAACCGCCGTACTGAGTTCACCGACAGCCCCAACACAGAGCTTGGCGGGGTGTCGATTCAAAAAAGGAAAGAAGTCAATTTTCCTCATGCCAAACATCACAACCATCCCAAGGATTGGAATCAGACATGGTTCTACTGCCGGAACACTGCTCCTGATGATGAAAATCCTCTGCCGGGTTATCGTGCTCATCGACTCAGCAATGAACACCCACTGCCTCAACGGCTTACTGCCAAAGAATGATCAACATATGCACCACAACTTTCTAAGCTCCGGGCTCTTATGGCAAACGGTTTAACCGGTATTGACCTTGTCTGTTGCTGGGTTTCATGGGGTATCTTGACCTTAAGCCATCGCACCGGATTAATGTGTGAATATTCTGGGGATGCCAAGGATCCTCAACGGCACACTGAAATACAGCTGACTGATGATGAGATCACTGAGTCTGTCAAAAAGATGTTAGATGAACTAATATTTGAGTGCAGCAAGACTGGGTTGCGTCCTTTTTATGCCTCCAACAAACCGCAGCTGTAAGAATTTATCTTTCTGCTTTTAATCCGTCTCCCTTTTAACACTTTCTGATAGCCTTCTGTTTATCCTTACAGGACAAAGATCCATTCTGGAAGAGAAAAACTCAAGACAAACCGGCAAAACCACAAGACAAACCGGTGAGAGCACCTCGTAACAAGACCAAGGTTACAAAGAGGCCAGCAAAGAAGAAAACCGCTGAGTCCTCTGATCCACCTGAAGATGTTGATGACTCGGAACCAGAGGTAGAACTTGACTCCCTTGGTTCATTTTTCATGCATCTTATTGACAATGATCATTATCAGGATGATGCGGAAGCCAGCCGCGCTGACCACGTAGAGGTAATCTCCATTTCCTCCGATTCAGATCATGTGCCAATACAAAAACTTCACCGCACAGTCCGGAAAGTAAAACGTTCACACCCTCTTGCTCATTTGGATCCACACTTTTCTTTGAAGACACGGCAACATGAAGCTCGTCGCACAACCCGGCATAGTGGCCAACAGGTTACTTCCTCCGGTTTACCAGACACCCCAATTCGAAAACGCCGTCCAGAGGTCCCTTGTACTTCTAATACATCTTATTCCTTGGCGGGTTACTTCCGATACCCTCTTAATCCGTCTGATTCTAATTATCAGGGAACTTCCAATTCATCCTCTGGCGATTCATCAACCACACAGATGCCTCCACTCAAGACCGTTCCTGGGTAAGTACAATAGACTTTATTTTTATGTCTTGCTTCGGTTTACTGTACTAATCCCTGTACTTTATTCTTTTTAGTGCCAAAGCCAGACTTAGCAAGAAAGCTAAGCTAACTATTCCAACTGATGATAATCCGACTGCTGCTGAATCGGAAAGGACCTCAGAAGTTGCTGATCAGAATGCTGATATTGCTCTAGATGACCCAGTTCCGCAGGATCAGGACACATTTGTTGATCCGCCAGAAAGTAATCCCACTAGCCATCATGCTGATCCGCCAAGCCCAAGTGTTGATCACCAAGTCCGTCCAGAGCTTCTGATAAATCGTCAAGCCCACCAAAGACTGTTGACACAAGCGACGTTGTGATCACTGGTTTTGGTCACACTACTCCAGGCAACCCTGTCGCTTTATCAAAGCACAATGCCAAGGAAGAGTTCTCTGCCATGGATAAAGGCAAGTGGAAGACGGATCTATCCAGCTATGCTCACCTCAATGCTCAAGATCTCCACTCTGGATACCTAAACCGCCTATATACAAGCCGTGATTATGAGGCTGGTTTAGTCAACTTGATGAAAGGGCACTATGAGGTAATTCTTGTTCAAACGTTTCATAAATCTTCCTTCCTTTCGATTTATATCAACTCTAGTGTAGCCCCCAAGGGCCAGTTTATCTCTTCAAGATGGACCAGGACTTTGATAAGAAAAACTTCAATTGTGTAGCCCCCAAGGGCCGGTTTATCTTTCCAAGATGAACCAGGACTTTATGTTGTAAAGCTTAACGTTGTTGGATTCCTTCACATCTGGTTGATCTGATCAATTAGGCATTAGCCCCCAAGTGCCAAGATGAATACTTGTATTGAGCCTTGGGACTTCAGATAACAGTTATGAAGAAGCAATCCGCATTAGCCCCCAAGTGCCAAGTGTATAACTTGTTATGTGCTTGGGACTTTGGAACAATTTTGCCAATTTACTTGTTCTGTGTGTTGCAGGCTGATTTAACCAGCAAAAATTCTCAAATCACTGATCTCCAAGAAAACATCAAGTCCCAGCAAGCCGAAACATCCAAGGCGAAGGATGAACTGAAAGGCGCTTTGACAGCCATGGAGCAATTAAAAGATGGCTTTAAAAACGAGCGGGCAGGCTGGGAAACTGAAAAAGCCGCGTTGCTGAAACGGGCAGAAGATGCTGAAGCGGCACTTAAACTAGTAGCAGAAGAGCTGAGTGGCTTAAGGTAGCAAATCAACGCGATGACTTCTGCTGTATTTGGTAAGTACTCTTCTTCAGCTTTCTAGTAAACATTTTCGACACTGTCGGTTTAACAACAATTTCTTAAACCGTTGCAGGTAGTCGTGTTGCTCATCTGGGCTCGGATATGCGTAAGAAGTTGAAAGCAACCTATACTTTAATAGAACAACTGTATACCGGCGCTCAACGAGTCATCTGCGCAGCCTCATACAACAAACCGCCGCCAACGTTACTCAAGGATACGCTGGCCAAGTTATCTATGACTCCAGCTCAGCTAGAAGAGATGAAGAGATCTGCTGCAAGGGCTGGCGCTTTATCTGCACTGACTCGGGCCAAGGCTTGGATAGCTGATCTTGACCCAGTAGACATTGGAGATGGCTATCCTAGCGAACAAGAAGACGGGTCAGAATTTGATAATGAAGCCCTCAAAGCCTTGACTAAGGAGATGCGCCCGCTTGCCAGCAAATTGGTTGACGAAGTGGACTTGTCCATCTACCGGTCCAACTATGATGCGGACAACAAGCGGATTGAGGCATCTGTGAATGAAGTGCAGAATCTTATCCCGCCAATCCGTAAGCACACTTATGCCCCTGACGTTGAACCGTCCAATCTTATAAGCAACGAAGCTGTCTTCCAAGCCTTAACCGGGATTGATTGGGCCACCATTGACTTCCATCCAGTGGGTGGGGAGGAGGAGGTTGAACCGACGCGAGATGATCCATCGACTTCAGTCAACCTGGTGATGAATCATAATCCGGCATCCGGCTTTATTTCCATAGATTGTGTTCTGGGCAACAAACAATTATTCTTTTGGGCATCAAAGCGCCTTGTAATAGGCTAGTTGAAATACCTTCATCTTCTCCCATCATGCACTGCTACATGACACTATGTAATCCATCATGATTTTTGCTATGTGCTCATGTGCCTTAGTACTTTTATAAAATCCCGCTTTCTGCATTCGAGAAACTTAAATGTGCCCTGGCGGTTTACCGTCGGACGGGTTATAATACCCAATACAAAACCAGAGTTTTTATAACCAAGGCTGTAAAGCAATGAAATATGAAATATATCATACCTGTGATATTGAATCACATCGTTGGCTTACCAACTTGCATAGTAAGGGCGATAACCCAAATCTTGAGTGTTGATAATTCCCACCATGCTGTGCTGGTGCATAATAAGCCATGTCGGGTTATAATAAACACCAGATGATCATCCTAGCGACTTATAGTCAATGACAGACCGGGGTAAGGAACGCCGGGTCATAATTGATTAAGTGCTAACAACTGATAGTTGAAAGCTACTCCGGGTTAAGAAACACCGAGTTGATATAATGACTTATAGTCAGGCCGGGTCAAGAGACACTGGTTGAACTCAAAACTTTATCAAAGGAGAGAAAACTTTGCAAAAACAAAATCAAATAAAAATTTGTAGTCGAGGCTTTTCAAGGGCTGCCAGGCCCAAATTCGAGGCTTTTCATGGGCTGCCAGGCTGCTGAGTTAAACCATTTGACAAAGCCTTTTAAGATGGGTCTCCAATTAACCAATCGTTTGTTTAACTTTGACAAGTTCAGGGTCTGTATAAGATATACTTGTCAAACGGTCGGCGGGTCATACCAGGATTACCTGGACTGGAGTGGCTTACTTGATGAAGGCAGGTTAACCCGGGGTTTTGGGTGAATACACCAGGCTTCCAAGCCGTGGCTTGATAGCCAATTACAAGGGTCCTTTCAAACTCTTTGTTGCTTTGCACAAAGAGCCCCCAAGTAACTTTGTGAGCTGTGCTCAATGGGTGCCTATGTTTGAGCTGTGCTTAGCAACAAAACTCTCTTTGGACCCTTGGGTGTGAAGCTCCCAAGCTTTGTTGTGGCATGATAGCCGGTTTAATGAACAAACAGGACGTCGCTTTATAAGCAGAAGCCCCCTTGTAACCAAGAAATATTGGAAGAACGGCAGAGGCCCTGCTTGTAGCAAGGATGCCGGTTTATTATATTGATCATAATATATACATTGTCAAAATATGTACATAATGGGAGCCTATGGCTCAGGTGTAGTAAGGCCGAAGATGAGCGATATTCCACGGCCGACGGGTCTCCTCCTCCGATTTGCATGAGTATTTGTGCTCTCGAACATCGATGAGGTAGTATGATCCGTTGTGCAGATACTTGCTGACCACAAAGGGACCTTCCCAAGGTGGGGATGACTTGTGCATATCGGTCTAATCCTGGATGAGCCGGAGCACTAAGTCGCCTTCTTGAAAGGTTCTTGTTTTAACCCGGCGGCTGTGATAACGCCGCATGTCTTGCTGATAAACCGCCGAACGAGCCAACGCCATGTCCCGTTTTTCATCTAACAGGTCCAGTGCTTCTTGACATGCTTGCTCATTGTCCGCTTCAACATAATTGGCAACCCGGGGCGAGTCATGACGAATATCACTTGGGAGTACCGCCTCTACCCCGTAAACCATGAAGAAAGGTGTATAACCCGTAGATTGATTTGGGGTGGTGTTTATGCTCCACAACACAGATATTAATTCCTCCACCCAACAACCCGGCGTACGCTTCAAAGGAACCATAAGCCGGGGCTTGATACCTTTCAAGATTTCTTGATTAGCTCTCTCAGCTTGACCATTAGACTGGGGGTGAGCCACAGACGACACATCAAGCCGGATGTGCTCTCGTTCACAAAAGTCCTCCATCTCGCCTTTGGAAAGGTTCGTGCCATTATCTGTGATGATGCTGTGTGGAAAACCAAAGCGGAAGATCACCTTCTTGATGAATTGAACCGCCATGGCTGCGTCACACTTGCTTACTGGCTCCGCTTCAACCCATTTAGTAAACTTGTCAACCGACACCAACAGGTGGGTCTTCTTATCTTTGGAGAGCTTAAAAGGCCCTACCATATCAAGCCCCCAAGTAGCAAATGGCCAAGTGATTGGAATCATCCTTAGCTCCTGATCCGGAACATGAGCTCGTCGTAAGAACTTCTGACAACCGTCGCACCGCCTCACCAAGTCCTCAGCATCAGCATGAGCCGTCAGCCAATAGAAGCCATGACGAAAAGCTTTAGCAACCAAGGATTTTGAACTGGCGTGGTGACCACAGTCTCCTTCGTGGATCTCACGTAGAATCTCACGGCCTTCTTCAAGAGAAATACAACGCTGGAACACACCTGAGACACTATAGTGGTGTAACTCGCCGTTGTGAATAACCATGGACTTAGATCACCGGATTATTTGCCTGGCCAAAACTGCGTCTTCTGGCAACTCGCCCCGTTTCATATACGCCAAATATGGAACCATCCAATCTGGAATAATATGTAAAGCGGCCACCAATTGTGCCTCCGGATCAGGAATAGCCAGGTCCTCCTATGTAGGCAACTTAACTGACAGGTTATGAAAGACATCCAGAAAGGTATTGGGTGGCACCGGTTTACATTGAGATCCCAGCCGGCTTAAAGCATCTGCTGCTTCATTTTTGCGCCGATCAATGTGCTCAACCTGATAACCCTTGAAATAACCAGCAACAATATCCACCTCTCGTCGGTAAGCCGCCATGAGTGGATCCTTGGAATCCCAAGTACCTGAAACTTGCTGAGCCACCAGATCGGAGTCCCCAAAGCATCGTACCCAGCTTAAGTTCATTTCCTTAGCCACTCGAAGACCATGGAGTAATGCCTTACTCAACTGCATTGTTAATACAAGGAAACATTAAACAGAGAACATAACGAATTTTATCACCTCGAGGGGAAGTAAGGACAACTCCAGCCCCCGAGCCCTCCAATTGCCTGGACCCATTGAAGTGAATAGTCCAGTATGTGCTATCCGGTTTGTCTTTCGGTGCCTGCAACTCTATCCAGTCATTGATGAAATCCACAAGAGCCTGGGACTTGATAGTTGTTCGAGGCATATATTTCAAACCGTGTGGTCCAAGCTCAATAGCCCACTTAGCAACCCGGCCAGTTGCCTCCTTGTTCTGGATTATATCCCCCAAAGTAGCGGAACTGACCACTGTGATGGGATGGCCCTGAAAGTACTGTTTAAGCTTCCGACTTGCCATGAAAACCCCATACACCAGCTTCTGCCAATGCGGATATCTTTGCTTTGACTCAATGAGCACTTCGCTAATATAATAAACTGGCCTTTGAACCGGTTTTCCTTCCCAGCCTCCTTGCGCTCCACCACAATAGTTATGCTGACAGCTCAGGCATTGGCAGCCACGTATAACAATAGCGGCTCCTTATCGACCGGAGCAGCAAGAACCGGCGGTTCGGCCAACTGCTTTTTTAAGTCCTCAAATGCCGCATTAGCAGCATCACTCCAGACAAAATTGTCTGTCTTCTTCAACATCTGATACAAAGGGATCGCCTTCTCTCCCAACCTGCTGATAAACCGACTCAGAGTAGGAATACGACCCGCCAGATGTTGAACATCATTGATGCACACCGGTTTAGCCCGAGACGTAATAGCCTTGATCTTTTCTGGATTAGCCTGAATGCCCCTGTTAGATACCAGAAAACCTAAGAGCTTGCCTGCCGGAACACCGAAAACGCACTTGTCTGGATTGAGCATCATCTTATAAACCCGAAGATTGTCAAAGGTCTCCTTGAGGTCATCTATCAATGTCTCCTTTTTCCTGGATTTCACCACAATATCGTCCACATAAGCATGAATGTTGCGCCCAATCTGAGTATGAAGACAATTCTGCACACATCGCTGATAAGTCGCCTGGGCACTCTTGAGCCCAAAGGGCATAGATACATAGCAGAAGGCTCCAAAGGGAGTGATGAAGGTTGTCTTCTCCTGGTCCTTAACTGCCATCTTGATCTGATGATAACCAGAATAAGCATCCAAGAAACTCAAATGCTCACAACCCGCCGTAGCATCAATGATCTGATCAATACGAGGGAGAGCAAAAGGATCAGCCGGACAAGCCTTGTTCAAGTCTGTGTAATCCACACACATGCGCCAAGTGCCATTCTTCTTAAGCACTAGTACCGGATTAGCCAGCCACTCCGGATGAAAAACCTCAATTATAAACCCAGCTGCCAAGAGCCGGGCTACCTCCTCACCAATAGCCTTGCGCCTTTCTTCATTGAAGCGGCAGAGAAACTGCTTGACCGGTTTAAACTTAGGATCAATATTGAGATTGTGCTCAGCGAGTTCCCTCGGTACACCAGGCATGTCAGAAGGTTTCCATGCAAAGATGTCCCAGTTCTCACAGATGAACTCAATGAGCGCGCCTTCCTATTTCGGATCCAGAGTGGTGCTGATACTAAACTATTTGGATGAATCGCCAGGAACAAAATCTACCAACTTAGTCTCATCAGCCGGTTTAAACTTCAGGGTCGGGTCATGCTTTGTGGTGGGTTTTTTCAGAGGAGTCATATCTGCCGGATCAACATTGTCCTTGTAGAACTTCAACTCTTCTGTTACGCACACCAACTCAGCATAGGCCGCATCACCCTCTTCACAGTCCAAAGCGATCTTACAACTCCCGTGCATCGTGATTGTCCCCTTATGACCTGGCATTTTGAGCTTTAAATAAATATAACAGGGACTTGCCATGAACTTTGCGTAAGCCGGCCGTCCAAACAGGGCGTGATATGGGCTCTGGATTTTCACCACTTCAAAGGTCAAAGTTTCTGACCTGGAATCATGCTCATCACCAAACACACCTCCAAAGCTATCTTGCCAACCGGATATGCCGATTTACCTGGTACTACACCGTGAAAAACAGTGTTTGACGGTTTAAGATTCTTATCTGTCAATCCCACGCGATGGAAGGTTTCATAATACAGGATGTTGATGCTGCTCCCTCCATCCATGAGTACCTTGGTGAACTTATAACCCCCCACCTGAGGTGCCACCACTAAAGCCAGATGACCCGGATTATCAACCTGGGGCGGATGATCCTCCCTGCTGCACACAATGGGCTGCTAGGACCAACGCAAGTAACGGGGTACTGCCGGTTCAATAGCATTAACTGCCCTCTTGTGAAGCTTCTGATCGCGCTTACACAAGCTAGTGGTGAAAACATGATACTGCCCGCCGTTCAACTGCTTCGGGTGACTCTGAAAACCTGATTGCTGCTGATTCCCCTGATTACTCTGCTGGTTGTGACCACCTTGGTTGTTCTGGTTGCCCTGATTATTCTGAAATCCTGAGTTTGAACCACCGCCGCCGTAACCCGGCCCGTGAGATCCTGGACCTGAACCGCCAGACGGACCCTGATCGTACCGGAAGAGATAAGAGTTTTTGAACTCCTTCATAATGAAGCAATCCTTCCAGAGGTGCGTGGCCGGAACCTCCTTCATCCCGTGCTTTGGGCAGGGCTGGTTTAAAAGGCGCTCCAGATTCATGCCTCCACCGCACTGGGGCGGTTTACCCTTACGATGCTGCATATTGCCCTGTGATGTCTACTACACAACCTTCTTCTTGTAGATGTTGTTGGGCCTGCAAGTGCACAGGTTTGTAGGACAGTAGCAAATTTCCCTCAAGCAGATGACCTAAGGTTTATCAATCCGTAGGAGGCGTAGGATGAAGATGGTCTCTCTCAAGCAACCCTGCAACCAAATAACAAAGAGTCTCTTGTGTCCCCAACACACCCAATACAATGGTAAATTGTATAGGTGCACTAGTTCGGCGAAGAGATGAAGATACAAGTGCAAAATAGATAGTAGATATAGGTTTTTGTATTCTGAAATAATAAAAACAGCAAGGTAACGAGCGGTGAAAGTGAGCGTAAACGGTATTGCAATGATAGGAAACAAGGCCTAGGGTTCATACTTTCACTAGTGTAAGTTCTCTCAACAATAATAACATAGATAGAACATATGACAAGCCCTCAACATGCAACAAAGAGTCATTCCAAAGCCACTAATAGCGGAGAACAAACGTAGAGATTATGGTCGGGTACGAAACCACCACAAAGTTATTCTTTCGGATCGATCTATAAAAGAGTTTGTACTAGAATAACACGTTAAGACACAAATCAACCAAAACCCTAATGTAACCTAGATACTCCATTGTCACCTCAAGTATCCGTGGGCATGATTATACGATATGCATCACACAATCTCAGATTCATCCAACCAACATAAAAGTACTTCAAAGAGTGCCCCAAAGCTACTACCGGAGAGTCAAGAACGTGTGCCAACCCCTATCCATAGGTTCCCAAGTGTCATGAAACCCGCAAGTTGATCACCAAAACATACATCAAGTGGATCAATAGAATAACCCATTGTCACCACGGTTATCCCACGCAAGACATACATCAAGTGTTCATAAAAGACTCAATCCGATAAGATAACTTCAAAAGGGGAAACTCAATTCATCACAAGAGAGTAGAGGGGGAGAAACATCATAAGATCCAACTACAATAGCAAAGCTCGGGATACATCAAGATCGTGCCATAGAAGAACACGAGAGAGAACACGAGAGAGAGAGAGAGAGAGAGAGAGAGAGAGAGAGAGAGATCAAACACATAGCTACTGGTACATACCCTCAACCCCGAGGGTGAACTACTCCGTCCTCGTCATGGATAGCGCCGGGATGGTGAAGATGGCCTCCGGTGATGGGATCCCCCTCCGGTAGGGTGCCGGAACAGGGTCCCGATTGGTTTTTGGTGGCTACAGAGGCTTGCGGCGGCGGAACTCCCGATCTATCTTCTATTCTGGAAGTTTTAGGGTACGTAGGTATATATGGGTGCAGGGAGAACGTAGATGGAGCTACGGGGGCCCCACGAGGCAGGGGGCGCGCCCAGGGGGAGGGCGCACCCCCACCCTCGTGAGCACCTCCCGTATCTTCTGACGTGGGGTCCAAGTCCATCAGGTGGGTTTCCTTCCAAAAATAACTTCTCCAGTTGATTTCGTTCCGTTTTGACTCCGTCTGATATTCCTTTTCCTTGAAACACTGAAATAGGCATAAAACAGCAAATCTGGGCTGGGCCTCCGGTTAGTAGGTTAGTCCCAAAAATAATATAAAAGTGGATAATAAAGCCCAATATTGCCTAAAACAGTAGATAAAGTAGCATGGAGCAATCAAAAGTTATAGATACGTTGGAGACGTATCACCCTGCATATTGGTGTTAGCCACAAAGTCCAAATTGTCTGCTTTATGCTTACCATTGTTCCCGTGGACCGCCTGGTTATGCTGCTGTCCCTTTGCACCGCCGTTCTTCCTTCCCTTTGTCAGAATCGAGATCCTTGGTATTATCAGAATCAGCATACTTAACCAAGGCTGCCATAAGTGTTCCCATGTCATTGCAGTGGCATTTGAGCCATCCCAATTTCATCTTCAGCGACTTAAACCGGCAATTGGCCTCCAATGTTAGGATTGCCGAATTAGCCCTGATACGGTCCGATGAACCCAGAATTTCCGAAACCCGACTCACCCAATGAGTTGTTGATTCGTTTTCCCCTTGGACACAAGCAGCCAGATCCACAATTGACATGGGTTGCTTGCATGTATCTTTGAAGTTTGCTATAAACCGGGCCTTCAACTCATCTCATGAACCGATGGAGTTAGCGGGCATGCTCTTTAACCAAGTACGAGCTGCTCCTTCCAACATCACGGTGAAATACTTTGCACATGCCGCTTCATCTACATCCAGCATCTCCATAGCCATCTCGTAGCTCTCAACCCATGACTCGGGGGGTTGGCCGGCGGTGTAGTTAGGCACCTTACATGGGCCCTTGAAATCCTTGGGTAACCGCACATTGCGTAGAGCCGGGGTGAGACATGACACTCCCCAGGAGCTAAAAGCAAGTCCTTGTTCTACTGATGTCGCTGGCTGAACCGGGGCGGGCTGATGATGACCTGCGTATTGTGCCGCTAACGCTACCTCCCTTCGTTCTCTGCCATTATCCACCACCTCCTGAGCATTTGCACCACCACGCGCCGGATTAGGCCCTCGAGGGGCATTACGATTCTGCGCACTGCTTGATACAGCCGGTTCATCGATGTGCCTGTTGTAGCTCTTGCTCGGGCGAGCGGTTGAGTGAATCATGTCTCGGCTGTATGAATAAGCCTGCTGCTGCACCATGGCAGTCTGAAGAAGATCCCTGGCCCGCCGCGTCTCAACCGCCGCTGGAGACTCACCCTCCATTGGAATAGCTGCCAAACGAGATGCCGAAGCGATCATGTTGTCCAAAGGGGTGGAGAAGTGACCCAGCGGGGGCGTCATGTACTGCAGTGGGTTATCTGTTCGTCGAGGTGGGCCCATCACCCATGGTTGATCCGGCGCTCCGGTCCTAGGCGCTGCAGTCCAGTTTACCGCTGCCGGATTGCTGGTCCCTGCTCCTGGCGTATTGAAGAGATTCATCGCATTGTAATCCGTCGGTAGGCGAGACTGATGCCTCCTCCTCAATATGTCATTCGAAGCGTCCTGATCCAGTAGGAGTCAATAATTCTCGGCCTGAATCCTCTGTGACCGGGCATCTAAAGCAGCCCGTTCCTCAGCCATCCTGGTTTCCTCAGCTACCAAATCCTCCTTGGCCTGAGTTATCTGATCCCGCAGCTTGGTGACCTCCGCATTATGGTGATCTTGAGTCGCCGGGGTAACTGTCGTAGTTAGCAACGTCATCCAGGCATCCAATAAACCGGACAAAACTTGAGCCGGGCGGCGTGTGGGGCCTCCTGCCCCGGCTGCCGATTCAGAAATCATCGCCGCCGCCGTTGAAGATTGAGGTGCAAGCTGTGTACCAGCCATGAAGATTGCAACCCGGTTTGGTGGTTCAAAGGAGTCCGGAATACTGCTGCCATCGAAATAACCCCCAAACAGGCCATCCCGAACTTGATACAACGACTCAGTCTCTCCGGTAGATGATCCGCCATCGGAGTAGATAGCCGTCTCACCATCAGATACCGGTTCAGATTCGGTACCATGGATGAATCCTACGAATGCTCGCTTCATGGTAGACTGAACCCGGGCTGGGCTTGCACGCTGAGCCATCTCGACGAGGTCGGTGCAGATGTCCGGCTCAGGGCCCGGTTCGCCGATCTTGCCGATGAAGACGTGAATTCCTCCGAAGGGGACCCGGTACCCGTACTCAATTGAGCCGGCGTCGGGGCCCTAGCCTGCATCGTCGATGTAGAGCTTGCCGCGACAACTCTTGGTCATCCGGCCAACCGCGTATCCCTTGAGTCCCTCGAAGCTGCCCTTCAAGAACTCGAAACCATCGTGCGATAGCCCCACGATGGGCGCCAACTGTCGTGGAATTATCACGTCAGATGTCCTAGCGAAAGGACCTAGTCGTGGAGCCATCACAACGAGATTAGCTTGAAGGGGTTAAACCGGAACAAAGGACACAGGGAGTTTATACTGGTTCGGCCTCTTGCGGTGAAGGTAAAAGTCTATGATAAAGTTGTTGTGGGATTGATTGGTCTCGATGAGTAGGGAGCGAATCCGCTTTACCTATCTCTTGAGCTGTTGTTTCTTGTCCCTGAACCGCCACCGGGTCGTCCCTATATATACACAGGTTGACGCACGGCCGGTCTACAGAATCCCGAGGCTGGCTCATACAAGTGTCCGGCTCAGTTTCTTCCTTTCCCTAACTTACAATACAAGTTATACATCTATGACGGTTTATTACTATGGGCCCTAATCCGCCATTGGGCTCTGGGCCTCTAAGCCTCCATAGTTAAAGCGCCATATCCTTCATCTTCATGGGCTTCTTATATAGGACTCCTTGTGAGTGTAATCCGGCCCCTCCTGGGCGGTTTACACTCAGTAGTCATATCCCCAACAGCGCCGGCATATATAATCGGGGCCGGATTTTAGATTCGCCTCCCCGATCACCCTCCTTTGCGGAGGCACTAATTCCCCCGGTTTGGATGTGTAATGTATGAAGCCCGCTCTCGGCTTCTCTATGCCTCCCTTCATCTTCTCCTGATGGCACTTGATAAGGTGCACGCTCAAGCATCCTCGTTAGTACAGAGTCCGGCGAGCCTTCGGGAAGAGGGGCCGAACACCTGATCCTCTCCGCCTTTCTTATCCAGTCCTGGCCGAGGGTAGTTTTTTAGAATAATGTTGTGACAAATATAAAGACAACATGTTCGGTCACGGAGTTACTTACTTGGGTATCTGGACGATTGCAGTTCAGGCCCGCATCCTCGGTGGTGTCCGGACACTTTATTCGTGATCCGAAGAATAATCGATACGTCCCTTCGAGCGTCACGCCGAAGAAGTGCTGAATAGTTCATGGCCCTTCCGGGTTGAACTCCCACATCCGGAGAGATCAACATTGGCATGGCAGGACCCGACGAACTAGCATTACCTGAATTACTTTGACGAGGCTGACATCCCTCTTGAGGAGATCTCGGATGTGGCTTTGCAATGTCAGCACGTCATTCATTGGCCCCTAGTCCAGCCGTTTGTTGACCCATGATGCCAGTTGGGGCGGAGGGCCCGGGCGGAAGGCTGGGGTGGCCGCCCGCTTTGTACCTCGGGGTGCTGTGATGTAGAACCACTCCCGTTGCCATAAGTCGGACACCTCCGGGAAGGAGCCCTTTGGCCATAGGGTGTCGGCACCTTTACTTATTATAGCGCCTCCGCACTCCGCGTGTCGCCCATCGATCATCTTCGGCTTCACATTGAAGGTCTTGAGCCATAAGCCGAAGTGTGGGGTAATGCGGAGGAAGGCCTCACACACGACGATAAACAACGAGATGTGAAGGATGGAATCTGGAGCTAGATCATGGAAATCTAGCCCGTAATAGAACATGAGCCCTCTTACGAAGGGATCAAGACTAAAGCCTATCCCTTGGAGGAAGTGGGAAACAAATACAACACTCTCATTGGGTTCGGGAGTGGGGATAACCTTCCCTTGAGCAGGTAGCCTGTGGAGGATTTCGGCGGTCAGATACCTAGCCTCCCTAAGCTTCTTGATGTCCTCCTCTGTGACAGAGGAGGCCATCCACCAACCTTTAAGGTTGGATCCGGACATGGTTGAAGGTCCGAAGCGCTTAGCCTGAACCTTGGGTGTTGGAACTCGAGGTAGGAGAAGGGAAGGATCGAGCATGGAAAGAAAGGGACATGTATTGGCCCCTTTATAAAGAGGGTGAATATCAAGCGTCCTCCGCGTGGCCGTTTGGAACTTGGGTAAAAACGAGGAGTCATACTAACAAGCACGGTTGGGTTACCCATACCCGTATTGATGACAATCCCGTGATAAGGGGAACACGATCTCTGCTTCGACAAGACGTGCCAATAAAACCGCCTCGCAATACATGCGGTTGCAGGCTGGGAAAAAACGGTTCGTGTAAATGACCGGGCTGTGGCATGATGTCACACTATGAAAAGTTCTCAGCAGATTAGATTTGTGGAATATTGTGCTCTCTACGGTGGTATGTGGAATTTGTTTTGCAGAGACAGACACGATCCTTGTGTTCAAAATCTTCTATGGAGTATTCGGAGAAGGAACCCGCCTTGCAATGCCGAAGACAATCTGTGCGCCGGAGTCATCGTCATTGAAGCCTGGTTCAGGGGCTACTGAGGGAGTCCTCTATTAGGGGGTCCTCGGACAGTCGGACTATATACCTTGGCCGGACTGTTGGACTATGAAGATACAAGATTGAAGACTTTGTCTCGTGTCCAGGTGGGACTCTCCTTTGCGTGGAAGGCAAGCTTGGCAATTCGGATATGTAGATCTCCTTCTCTATAACTGACTCTGTGTAACCCTAGCCTCCTCCGATGTCTATATAAACCAGAGGGTTTAGTCCATAGGACAACAACAATCATAATCATAGGCTAGCTTCTAGGGTTTAGCCTCTATGATCTTGTGGTAGATCAACTCTTGTAATAATCATATCATCAAGATCAATCAAGCAGGAAGTAGGGTATTACCTCCATCGAGAGGGCCCGAACCTGGGTAAACATTGTGTCCCCCGCCTCCTGTTACCATTAGCCTTAGACGCATAGTTCGGGACCCCCTACCCGAGATCTGCCGGTTTTGACACCGACAAAGGGTGCTCATGCTAGCCTCAAGGAGTCTCATGATCAACTCCAAGTGAAGCTAACCAAGGAGAAAGACACTTTTCCTCATATGGTATTAATTGATAATGCAAATGCTTCTAACCCGTGTTGTGAGCATGTGCATCTTGTGGAGGAGAATTCCAAGTTGAAGGAGCAACTTGAGAAAGGCCTTGTGACGTGCATACAAGGTGAGAAGAACCTCAATGACCTTTTGACCAATCAAAAGGAAGTTGTGGCCAAGGAGGGAGTTGGGTTCACACCCAAGTCCAAGAACAAGAAGAAGAACGACAAGACCAAACGACCTCCCCTTCTCAAGTAAACTTTTGTGAAGGAGGGAGAGGGTGCTCCTAAGGAGAAGAAGAACAATGTGAAGGGTGGTGATGTCAAAAATGGCAATGCCACCCCTTCCAACAAAGTCGGCGACTTTAACCCTTCTTATGTGTTGTGCCGTGCCAGTGATGGACATGTTTATGCTAAATTTGTTGGTTCTCCTTATGAGTACATTGAATGGTCTATTTGGGTCCCTAAGACCCTTGTTACTAACATCAAAGGACCCATTAAAAATGGGTACCTAAAACCAAGCATTGATCTCTTGTAGGTGTTTGCTTCCGGTGGGGGATCAAAGTTGCTCGATAGTGGAGCCACAAATCATATGACCGGAAGCAAGGACTTGGTGGTGGACGTGCACAAGATCCCTTCTATGCCCACCAACGTCGAGTGGGGTGATGCCTCGTCTTATAAGGTATTAGGTCTTGGCAAGGTTGTCATTTCTCATGATCTCACGATCGAGAAAGTCATGCTTGTTGAGTCCCTTGCTTACAATCTACTTTCTATTCGTCAACTTGCACTCATGGGCTTTGCCACATTCTTTGATATTGATACCGTGGCCCTCTTGTGGAGCAAGAATCTTAAAGTAACCTTTGTTGGGCATGTCGAGAACAGTCTTTATGTGATTAACTTTTCAGAGCGACCCACTAAGACCGCGACATGCCTAATGGCTAAAGTTGATGTGGGATGGCTTTGGCATCGCTGTTTAGCCCATGTCAATATGAGATCTTTGCAAAGTCTTCTTGAGGGGGACCATGTTCGTGGACTAACAAAGGTGAGTTTTGCCAAAGACCGTGCTTGCAGTGCTTGTATCGAAGGAAAGCTACATGAGAAGGCTCACCCTCCCACGACTATCATCTACTCGAAGAGACCCTTGGTGATCCTTCACATGGATCTCTTTGGGCCTCCATCCTTTGATAGTCTTGGGGGGTAGAAAGTATTGCCTGGTGATTGTGGATTTTTAATCAAGATATACTTGGGTATATTTCTTCAAGAGGATGAGTGAGACTCAACAAACCATCATCGACTTTGAAAATGAAGCTCAACGTCAACATGATGCAAAGATCTTGACAATAATGAGTGACAACAGCATCGAGTTCAAGAACTACACCTTGGATGAGTTTCTTAGTGATGAGGGGATCAAGCATCAATATTCTGCACCATACACCCCTCAACAAAATGGTGTCGCAAAGAGGAAGAATCGGACATTGATGGATGCGGCAAGGACCATGATGGCGGAGTTCAAGTCCCCTTATAACTTTTGGGCTGAAGCCATCAACACAACATGTCATGCATCCAATCGGCTCTATCTCCGCAAAGACTTGAACAAGACTCCCTATGAAATACTCACCGGTAACAAGCCCAACCTCAAGTACTTCCGAGTGTTTGGGTTGTAAGTGTTTCATTCTCAAGAAAGGTGTTCGTTTGTCTAAATTTGAGGCTAGAGCTCATGAGGGCATATTTGTTGGTTATGCTACAAACTCTCATGCTTACCGCGTCCTCAACAAGTCCACCAGACTCATTGAGGAGACGTGTAATGTGGAGTTTGACGAGAATAACGGCTCCCAAGTGGAGCAAAGTGGTACTTGTGATGTAGGTGATGAAATTCCTCCCCAAGCCATAAGAAGAATGGGTGTTGGTCATATCCTACCCATTGAGGAACCCCTTGTGGCCGAAGGAGAAGGACAATGCTCCACTCAAGTGGAGCCATCACCAACCCAAGACCCACACGCTACCGAAGAACAAAGTGAAGGCCCTCAACCTCGTGAACAAGATCAAGGGCAAGATCAACCTCAAGATGGTTGTGAACCACCAAGTGATGCCCAAGGTCAAGTTCTCCCTTTCGAGCAAGTTCAAGATCAAGAGCAAGTTCAAGATCAAGAAAAAGCTCAAGACGGTGCTCAAGATGATCAAGTTACCCCTCCTCTTTTCACATCCGTGGAGGAATTAGAGCGTCATGCCGTGAAGATCGCTTCCAAGCTCACTACCAAAGGTCATCTCATGGAGAATGTGGTTGGAAGCCTAAGAAAGGGGGTAAGCACTAGTAGACAATTAGCAAACTATTGTGAACATCACGCGTTTGTTTCCTGTGTCGAACCCCGAAAGGTCTATGAGGCGCTCGAGGATCTGGATTGGTTCAATGCCATGCATGAAGAACTCAACAACTTTGAGAACAACCAAGTGTGGAAATTAGTGCCAAGGCCAACCGGGAATCATAATGTCATTGGAACCATGTGGATATTCAAGAACAAGAAAGATGCTCATGGGATCATTGTTCGTAACAAGGCTCGTTTGGTGGCACAAGGCTACTCCCAAGTCGAGGGTATCAACTACGGTGAAACCTTTGCTCCCGTTGATTGCCTTGAATCTATTCGTTTGTTGATTGCTTATGCTTCTCATCATAATTTCAAGTTGCAACAAATGGATGTGAAGAGTGCTTTTCTTAATGGTCCCATTAATGAGTTGGTGTATGTCAAACAACCCTCGGGGTTCGAGGATCCCTATTTCCCCGATCATTTGTACCAACTCAACAAGGCGCTCTATGGCCTTAAACAAGCCCCACGTGTGTGGTATGAGCATCTTACTGAGTTGTTACAAGATCGTGGGTTCGAAATTGAAAAAATCGACCCCCACTCTTTTTACTAAGAAGGTCAAAGGGGAGTTGTTTGTGTGCCAACTATATGTTGATGATATTATCTTTGGTTCCCCTAACAAAGCTTTCAATGAAGAATTTGCCGCTCTCATGACCTCATAGTTCAAGATGTCTATGATGGGAGAGTTGAAGTTCTTTCTCGGGTTAGAAATCAAGCAAAGAAGAGAAGGAACCTTCATCAACCAAGCCAAATACACTCAAGACATGCTCAAGAGATTCAAGCTAAGTGATGTCAAGCCGGCCTCCACTCCAATGCCCGTCAAATGCCAACTTGACATTGATCCCAATGGCAAAGCGATGGATCAAAAGGTATATCGCTCCATGATTGGATCCTTGCTTTACCTTTGTGTATCTAGACCGGATATCATGTTGAGTGTGGGAACACTACAAAAAAATACACTTCCGTGATGATACGTGTTTGTCACAGTAGGTCGCGTTTTTTGTCATGCATGTATATCCATGACGATTTTATGACAGAATCAAGATAGTCATACCTGTGTTGTCGTAGAAGTGTTCCATGACATTACCAAAATTATCATCACGGAAGTGTCCACTTCCATGACGATAAATCGCGCGTCAAAGAAGTGCTTTCGTCAAGGGTGACCGACACATGGCATCCACCATAATGGAACACCATTAAGCTATTGGGTCGGATTTTGGATCCGATAACCCGTTAACAGAACCGACCAATGGGGATTTTCCATGTGTAAAATCATCATTGGCTGGAGCAAACACGTGTCAGGTCCGCGTTGGCACAGGTATCACTCATCCAATGGGCGAAACACACCTATGATATGTTGACACATGGACCGACCCATCAAGTTTAAATGGGCCGGCCCAACTAAAGGCCCACAAGATTTTGCAGACCATAATGGGCCGGCCCAGCTAAAGTCCCACGAGATTTTGCGGACCATAATGGGCTGGCCCAGCTAAAGGCCCACAAGATTTTGCGGGCCATAATGGGCCGGCCCAGGTAAAGGCCCACAAGATTTTTGTGTTCCATAATGGGCCGGCCCAGGTAAAGGCCCACAAAATTCTAGCGGACCATAATGGGCCGGCCCAGCTAAAGGCCCACGAGATTTCGCCGACATTAATGGGCCAACCCAGATGTAGGCCCACAAGATTTTGAGGACCCTAGTAGGCCGGCCCATTAACTGGCTGCCATGTTTTGGGCCAAATGCCAGCCCATATTTGATCCGGTCCATTAATGGCCTGCCACGTTTCGGGCCTAATAATGGCCCATATGAGATCCGACCCGTTAAAAGCCTATGATGTTCTAGGCCAAATCACGGCCCATATCAGGTCCGGCCCTTTAAGAGGCTTTGGGCTCAATTATGGCCCATATCAGATTCAACCCGTCAACTAGACGCTATGCTTTTGGCCCACTTGCTAAAGGCCCATTTAGTAATTCGGCCTGATATTAGTTTCGGCATGTTAAGGGCCCGTTTAACATTTCGTCCCTATATTAATTTCGGCCTATTAAAAGCCCGTCATATAGTTGGGCCTAACTACGGCCCGGTTTGCATCCAGCCTGCTCGCAGCCGATATCTGATTGGGCCAAACAAGGACCGAGACAATTTTGGCCTGTTAAAAGCCCGCGATTTGATTCGCACAATCATGGGCCGGGGTCCATTTCGGGCTGCTGCCGGCCCGTGAGCTGTTCGGCACGTTTTAGGCCCAACCTACTTCTCAGCCTCCTAAAAGCCCATTGAGTTTTCTTGAAAAAATAGGGTTGGGGGTTACTCGTCCTATTAAGGGCCCGAATCTACTAGTGGGCCAGTTTACTTTTGGCCTTTTAATGGACCAAGATGACAGGGCCCATGATGCGGATCATACATCGTGATTGCATGACGGCCCGATTATGTACTGTAATTTTACGGTTTGACCGATTTACTGCGAAGACAGGATATATATACAGTAAAATAACTGCAGCATCATGAATAAGAAAAAACCTAGACTATACAATAAAGAAATTACGGCATATTACATCCACTGGGCATCAAAGTTCGCCACTATGATAATAAAGCACATGCAGACAACAGATTACATACACTGGGCATCAAAGATCGCCACCAGTGCAAATAAACACACCGACAAAATAATATACAAAACCGACAGCACTTCAATAGACTTCAATAGAGTTCAAGAAAGGTTAGCCCTGCTGGTGAGCTGCAGCGCAAGCAGCTGAGCAAGATGATGAGACTGCGCTTGTTCAACACTTATATCTTCCTCAGTCTGAAAGATAAACAAGCAAACAGATGACATGTTTTGCACATAAAAGTATCAGTGCTGACAATTCATCACATTTCTTACTGACGAATAAAGTGACACAGTTTAAAATTGCATTAATACAATATGGTATTGTTCAGGTCAAGACATGGCAGGAAATGACATTGTGAAGGAGTTGGCAGCTTCACGACACCACTGGATTACAGATCAAGAACTTATAGGTATCAATGGTTAGTGTGCTGTCAATTTATCCCATTTCAGATTGGCAAATAAAGAGACGGTTTAAATAATAGTAGAATGATATGACATTGTTCATAGTTAAGACATTGCAGAATATGACATTGTGCTGTAGTGGGTAGGTTCACCACACCGCTGGATTACGGATGAAGAACAGAAGCATACATGTAGTGCAAAATAAGATCACTTTCTCTATATATTTTAATTTACATGGTATGAAGAAGGAACTTGGTTGTACAACTGAAAACTTAAATTGAGAAGGACAAACTTTTGTTTATGAACTACATAATAAACTTTAAACATGCAATTTGATGCAAACACCAAAAATAAACAGCTGTTGCAGTCATGCCTAACAAAATATACACAACAAAGTTTGAAGGCTTGAGAAGGACAAACTTACATTACTGGTGAAGACAGGCTCTATAAAGCCCTTGTCCATGCTGATGGGGGGGGGGGGGCAATTCAAGAAGTTTACCATAGAATCTTCTTCATAAGCATTGGCTTTATTCTACATTTTGTTAAGAGTAAATATAGATGTGATAATATACGAAAAATGGAGAATATTTAAGATAAGATGAAGAGTGATGCTACATAACCAAGTAGCTATAAATGTATGTGCAGCGATACAGGCAAAAGGCACAGCCAAGAGCAATGCACAGCTAAACTTCTTCAGTACCAACCTTATGGTAAGAGTGAATATAGATCTGATGTGTAGAAAATGGAGGGCAAAGGAAAATAAGCTACAGAGTGATGGTACATGAACAACTACCTGTCAATATAAGTACAGTGATAAAGGACAGCATGTACTTACAAGAACAATGCAGAGCAAAAAAATGCATTGGCATTGGATATATTCTACACTAATATAACCATTCATACAGATCAGACAATTTGGAGCAAACAATTGATAAGCAAGCTATCATGCATACTGCTGTCACATAATGAACCAGGTATGTATGCAAGTACAGTGATACAGGACAACAGGTACTAACAAGAGCAAAGTAGCGGGCAACATATTTGCGATATCCTATCGTTCTTTTCAAACCGGGATTCTTCTTCGAGCAGATTTCCTGCAAAAAAGATCCGTACGGCACATGCGGAAAAGTAGAAGTTCAAATTGTCATGTGATTTTATAGACAGTACCTCATCCTGGGAACAAGACAAGTGCATAACAAGGTTATTCCATTCAATGTCTTCTAAATTTATCACAGGAGACTTCACCGGAAATTCATTTATAGACTTGCCATCAAAGTGTGATTTCCTCAGGTAACACCGATACTGCTGCAATGCTTCCTTGAAAAGCACAAGCAAGCTTTGCTCGTCATGACTATCCAGATTGACCCTTGCCTAGTTACAACAATGTAATGTGAATCATTGATATGTTCAATCAGCAGAAAACAGGAAAATAATAACCATGAATAATAGCACTTACATGTAAGTTGGACAGGAAGATGTGAAAATGGTGTTGTCTTCACTATAATCTTCGCATGATGGGAATATATGCACGTAGTCCCTAACAACATTTAAAGCATTGTCTTTTAAACTGGGAATAAATGGAATGGGCTTCCAATCTGCAGGAATTGGCCGTCTCTGCAGTTGGGATAGGTCTTCGGCAGGTGGACTTGTTGTACTTTTTGCTGGAGTGGGATTTTTCTGTGGTACGACTGGTGCTATGGCAAATGAAATCGGTATACCTTTTGCTGGAGTGTAGGTCCTGTGTGGTGGGGCTAGTGGTGTGGCCAGTGAAGTATGGCTATAGTCTGCTGGAGTCGGTCCTACGTTTTGTGTCACTGGTTGTACGACCAATATAAGTGGGGCGCTGTCTTATTTCTCCGGCACCACCATGTTTTTCAAGGACCTTGCTGGTGCTCCTTCAGGTTCGGCAATCACCCTCTTCCTTTTTGATGTCTGATGCACAAGAACAACATTTGAGTGAAAAAACATGGTATGATGACAGATGGAATATGTATTGATAATGGATGGGCATGGCATCTTGAGTTATATGATGAGTAAACTAAGCAGATGGCGGTGTAACAAAGTAGAAGAAATGCAAGACAACATATGCAAGATATGGGCAATCAATATAACCTTGCCAAATTAGAACAGGCACCTTGATGGGTGAACAGGACATGCCATCTGCCTTTGACTCCTCGAGGTTAGAATAGTCATTAGGATGATATTCTGAACAAGAATCAACAGGTGGGGAGTGTATGAGTTTCATTGCATCCAGAATGGCACTCAATGCCTTGGTGCCAATTTTGTAAGTCATTGCAGTGTTCCACAATATTCTTCTGATGCGCGGATTCTGATATTCACTATAATTGCGTATAATATCTGAGAACCATGAAAACATAAATAGTTGTGAGATTATCTTTGTAATGCAGATGATATTCTAATATAGGGGCGCCCCTGTAAACACTTGTGTGCTATCACTGGATTCTGATGAGAGAGCTCATGCGTGCTGTAATATGGTGCGTGCATTTATATAATCTGGCACAAGTACACACAAAAATAGGCTCTAGAAGTAAGGATAGTTGGCAGATGATAGGTTCATAACATACTCTATAGAGAGTTTATTGCCAAACCATGATAACAAGAGCACACAACAACTAGGCAGATCATAGTGGACATAACAGGGGTACACCATAACCACGATATATAAATCGAGAAAGTGGAACTGGCTTGGAAATACGGTGTTGTATTGCCACTAGTAATTGAAAGCCTATGATCACGTACAGGCCAGCTCTATCAGTTGTTGACTGCAGATGTCCCTACGCCCCTTCCTGACAAGGAACATACTGTACATACTAAATACGGAATAAACAAAGAGAAACATGTTAAAGAACAGAAGAGGAAGCATCTTCTTGAGGTCCCGCTTCATTGCATACAATGTTGGTTGCCCACTCATGATAAATCACAGCGCCCAAAGAAATGCAATTCCATGATGTCTCTCTATATGTGGCAATTTTGAACAAGAGTCATTAGGATCATATTCTGAACAAGAGTCAACAGGTGGGGAGCGTATGAGTTTCATTGCATCCAGAATGGCACTCAATGCCTTGGTGCCAATTTTGTAAGTCACTGCAGTGTTTAGTTTCAAGAGTGGACTGCTGCTAGTGCGACACAAAGCATCTACACAGATCATAGTGTAGATATAATGAGAAAACCTTAAGCATCAGAGTAAAATCAGCAAAGTGGAACTTGCTGGAATATATGTGCTAGTATTGCCGGTACGGCTAGAAAGGCTTCGGATACCAGCTCTCTTCAAGTGAAGGTGCGGTACTGTTAATATCAGTGTAACTCTCAAAGGCAACACAGCTCCCCACATTTCCTTGCTATTCTTATAGGATTCAAGTGGGCAGGTCACTACAAATCCTATTCCTATGTTTACAAAATCCTACGAATCAAAGAGGCTCAAAGTGTCCATCACAACCGACTGTATAGACCTCTACACTGCAAATGTCCCTGCTCATCTTCAGTACAAGGAACATACTGTACTACTATCATACTCCCTCCGTTCAAAAATATAAGTCTTGGTAGAGATTTCCACTATGGATCACATACAGATGTATCCAGATACATTTTAGAGTGTAGATTCACTCATTTTGCTCCATATGTAGTCCATGGTGGAATCTATACAAAGACTTGTATTTAGGAACGGAGAGAGTACATATTAAAGAAGAACGGAAGAGGAACATGGTAAAGAAGAGCAAGCAGATTTTGGATAATAAAATGTTGGTTGCGCAGTGCCAACACATGATGAACTAGAGCGCATTAAGAATGCAACTCCCAGCTGTCTCTCGACCATTTTAGGCGGTTGGATGAAGATCCTACGTCTCCTAACCCTTCTTCTTCCTCGTCTCTGTTCTTCCCATACAGAACACCGCATGGGTCGCCGGCCGGACCACCGGCCACCATCGCCTATGTTCCTCCGCCACCCCCACCCCCAACCCCCACCCCAACAACGACCCACGTTGAGTTTTCCTCGTTCGGCGAGGCCCCACAACCACCCGAGCCCCTCCGTTCGCACCAGCGAACTCCAGCGAGCTCTGAAAAATCGACTGACCCAATTTTGAAATTTAGTCTACTATGATTTAACTAGTGTGGAATATAAAAGGGGAAAACCATAAGCATTGGGAGTATAGTGTTGAGTGTGCCATGGCGGATCTGAAGGTGCAAACCGGACAAAGGCAACTTCGCAACCAAGACAAGGAACCAGAGTAAAGCAGTGGCAATCTATTTTCTTGCTGCGATAAATAAGTTGAGCAGATATGAAAGAGTCTGCCTCTGGTGCAGCGCCGTGTACGCATCTGCTGAGAATTTGACGGTGCTACGGTAGCGATCGCTGTCGGTGGCGTGGAAGCAGATCTAGGAGGGTAGACGGTGGCGAGACGGTCATAGGAGCGGCGCTGGCAAGGTGGACGACGGCGGGGATGAAGCGAGAGGACAGGATGCAAGGATCCCGGCCCAAAGCCGTGGATGAGAGAGGTCGGTCTCTTGTAATGGACGGCGGCAGCGGGGTATCAGCTCCGGCATGGTGGAGGAGGACGGCGGTGGATGGGGTGGCAGACGGCGGCGGACGGAGGAGGGTGGGGTGGAGAGGGTGTTTTGGCGCCCACGGAGTACGAATGGGGAAAAGGGAGGTAGAGAGGAAGGGGGGAACCATGTATTCAGGGCGCGCTTGTCTCAAATGCAAGGAAATTTACAAACTTAGCCCCCGTTTCAAATTTCTACTACATCACAGCAATATTAGTCGGTTGGGGATAGGACGGTAATCTCGCATACACCAAATATTTGCCGACGAGAGTTTGTTTTTGGCGCCCACCGTGTATGAATATGAATCGGGGAGGGAGTCAATTTTGGCCGAGGACACACTGTGTTTTGGCACCCACCGTGTATGAATCCGGGTGAGAGGCGGTTACGTCACGTTTGGGTGAAATTACAAACCTACCCCTATCGAAACCTATAGAAATCCAGCAGATAGGCTTTGCGTGGCAGGGATAGGCAGTAGTAATTTCCATCTCACAGATTTTGGTTTCGGGCGGTTACTGCGACTTTCCCCGCTTTGTTCAAATTTTGTAGAGTGCATGTTTACCGTGCCAACTCAATTCGAATCCCGTTTGTATTCTATTTTTTTCGGGCGGGATCTATTTTCAATTGGAATTACATTCTATATACATCATTTTTTTATATATACTTTCAAAAGCACAACACCATTTATACATAAATA